>CM077310.1:61022627-62272627 GCA_039655065.1 Glossophaga mutica | reverse complement strand
GGCAAACAGAGGATCGGTCTAAAAGGAAAATTCTGCGCAAGGATATAAGGATGAGAGGGGTGGAGAAAGGGCGGTAGGAAAGAAAGAAAATGGATTATTGCACTTCGGTTAGGCAATCACCATGTTAACTATCCTACATATGCTATCTCGAAAGCCAGGGCGCAGCTAGACAGCTTTATGAGATGCCCAGGGGTAGCAGTGGCAATATCATACAGAAAATATGTGCCTGTTAAACAAAAACAGGAAAAGCAAGATGTTAAAACCTGTGGATCTGCTCCACAATCAATAAATACTATATTTTATGCCAAAGAGAGGCTCTAAGCCAATCAAAACAGTTCTTTGCTCGATAAGTCTTGCTTAAAATAACAACAAGGAAATTATACAGCCGTAGGAGCTACTCTGGCTAGAAGCAAAAACGATGGGTTCCGACAGGTTGGAGGAGGGAAAAAGGCACTATTTCAAGAGGAGTCATCTGGCAAGAGATGAAAATAGCTATTCTACACCTAGGAAAAATTTAATCTTGGGATGAGCCAGAAAGCTTAAATAAGACACAAACAAAGATCCTGGGGTGGGGGGTTAATTTGGGATTTTTCAGTTCTATGACTGTAGGTGATCGATGCAGCCCCTAGGGTGGGTGTCACCATCACCACCGTTGTCAAGGATACTGCTATGTATATGTTTGGGTATAGGAATGTAAAACCTGGCTCCGAAAAGCGAAAAGGTTTTACTTCCTCATTCCACATCCAGTAAAGTCCCTCGCTCTGTTTATTCTTATCAGCAGCATAGATTTCCTAAGTACAGCAATAACAACAGTACTACTAAAGACAAGTCCCATAATGCCATTCAAAACAGAGTGCGTTGGGGAGGAGAAAATGGCAGAATTTTTTTTATTAAGACTTTTTGGCTCTTTAATGCACACCAGGAAAGTCTAAATTCTTTCCATGGTTATTTTGAGTTTCTACAGAGACTGAGATTCCGAGAAGCCCCTCGTCTCTCTATAGCTTTCCCTGCTTCTCTGTCTGGGCCACTCCAGTTGTTCAGAAGGATCTGGGACCCTCCTCAGGTTCTTCAGCATCACTTAATACCCTGTATGCTAGTGCTGGTGGCCTAGCACTTCTAACCTTGAAAGAAAAGGCGAGGCCAGGCTACTGGAAATAACTTTAAAGGTCAATCAATGCATAGTTGCGGAAATTTTTCTTCGTCTGCCACTCACAGCCTCAATGGTTCTAAACATCAGTGAGAAGTATTAAAGAAGTATATAAATAACATGAGTTTGGAAGTCGGGGAGACTTGGGTCCAAGTCCCAGCTCTGTCACTTACAGCTGGGTGACTTAGGCAAGTGTAGTTCATCTTTCAGAACATATTTGCTCCTCCCGGGTATAGTGGGAGTAACATGGTGCCTACCTCGTGGGATCTGTCTAACAAGTTGTGAAAAGTGATCATGAAAATATGTGATATGCTTTACCTAGTGCCAGGCTCATAGGAGGAGCCCAAAGAATGGGGATGGCAAGGGTCCTGAGGACAAGGAGAGGGGGACAAGGTCGGCAATGCTCCTCTGCTAGGTGGCAGGGCTGATGTGTCCAAAGGACCAAGAAAGGACAGGGGGAGTTGCTGGGGTCAGAGGACCTGCACAGGCCTGAGGCACCAATCGCTCTTGAAAGCTGCTTATAAAGAGATCAAGCAGGGTGGCTGTTTTGTCATTCACATTGTCCCTCTCCAGTTCGGACCCTGAGCCTCCTCAGAGTGCCTCACTGGAAGCAGACAATCTGTGTCCTGACCCTGCCACCTAACAGCCCTGGGACACTAGGCAGATGCCTTAGCCCTCTAAGGCTCAGTTTGCTCATCTGTAAAGTGGGAATAACACCACACACACACACACACACACACACACACACACACAGCAAGAAGACCAAGATCCAGGCACTGTGTGACATGCTCACTTCGGACCCTCCACACTTCTCACCACCACACGATGTGCTATGAGTCCGAAGCTCCCACCATATAATTGAAGGTGTGACCTAATCAACACATATGTGACTGACCCATTACTTGGCCTCTAGCATAGAGCTTTACCATGCTTGCTGGCAATAAGTATCTCTGCCATTGGATTATTGAGTTTCAGTTATTGCTTTTGTGAAGTGTTATGACACTGTGTTGGTGTGCAGGCAGAGGACGTATGGAAGGTGTGCTGGGCACAAAGAAGACAAGGATAGTAAGGGAGCACACAGGAGGCAAGGAAAGAGGGCTTAGCCCAAGGTGCCCCCTTATTGCCTTCACCTGATTACACGTTCGTCTAGGTGGGAGGTCCCGGCCCCGATTAAACAGGGCAAGAGGGACTGTAGCCAGATTGAGCTCCACGAACTTGTGCAGTGCAACCCAGCACACAGTCTCCCTGGGATCTGCCCCTGGTCTGGGTAGAGATAAGCCAGGTGACAGGCAGGGGAATCTGGGGAACACGTCACACCGCCAAGGTCCAGCCTGCTCCAAAACAGAAACGCTGATTCCCTGGAATGTGCATTTCGCAAGAGCTTGAGCTATTCTGTGTCATGCCAGCGAGAGAGATGAGTCAGTACAGGATTCCAGGAAGGCTTGGCTATTTGAATGACCCCAGGTCCCCGTCAGTGACCAGGGCCGTGCATGGGCTGGCTGTAAGACCCGCTTCGTGCTCTACATCATGAGTTCCGTGTGGGGAGCCCTGGCCCCAAGAAGGTGGCCTGCTAGGCAGAGTGACCCCCATCCCTGCAGTCCCAGAGGTCCAGGCTACCTGAGGGCAGGAGGTGTACAGAAAGCAAACGGCGCATGTGCCGGTGACTGTGACTTAGGGTATGGGCTCCCTGGGATTGGTCCCCAAATCTGGGCCACAGATGGGGACTTATGGGGGACACACCGGGCTGCCATGGTCCACCTTGCTCTCAACAGAGTAGCTAATTCTCCTGATGTCAGATCTTGAGATGTTTCCAAACCAGATCTCCCAAGATCTAAGAAACCATTCTGGGCCTGACCAGGGCCACCTGGGCTGGGGGACACCTGGAATCATGATTGCCAGACAGGCCCCTAGTCCTGTTAGGACAGCAGGGACATACAGGGTTTGCCAATAATCACCACTCAGATGCCCTTGTCAGTGGTGCAGCTCTCACTTGCCTAACGGAGCATAAGTGAATGAGGAGGCTTCACAGGAATTGAATGATGAAGTTTTATTCAAGGGTCTTAAGATTTGCCACTCAAAATACTAAAAGCTAAAACCCATAGTGTTGTGAAGAAAGCAGGAAAGTTGAGAGTTCTGACAGTAAAAAAGGACACTGTTGAGAAGAATCAGTCTTGCACCGTTAGCCTCTGGATTGGTCAGAGATGGTGATCTTCCAGGTGTCCAGTGTTCTGGGTGATGGGGGTCAGGTGCTCTGGACATGTGAGCATTTTTTCTTAAAGTCTTCTCAGGGTTATCTATGTCTCCAGGCATTGATGCATAACTGAAAATTTCAGGAGTTTAAGTTCTCAGGCTAGTTAAAGTAAAAATAAAACCTATTCCTCACGTTTCCACCCATTCTGATTTAAGTAATTCCATTACCTTTTTTACAGTGAATCAATAACAGAATGGTAAATCCATTTTGTTTGTTCACTCTTCCCTTAGGTCGAATCCTGGTGGGAGAGGGTGGGCCCCATCCAAAAGACCGAGAGGGCCTGATGCCTGGGGGCAGGTATGTGGGAGCAAACTGCACCTGGAACCCTCTGGCAGCCTCCAGGCACCATGGGATCAGTCCCCTGGTTTGGCACTTGAGGGGATGGATGGGCTGGTAAGGACTTCTAGGGGACTCACAGCAATGCCAAGGTCCACCCGGGTTCCCAAACAGTGGCCTGTTGCCCTGGAGCCATGTGTCATGGGAGCTCCTTAGCACGGCCATCCGAGGTGTCGTCCACTGATGAGGGACGCCTGGGAGACACAATAGCGGCCCTATTCCCCTTCCACGGGCCCATGGAAGTCTGCCTCAAACAGCCTGCCCCTCCCCTCTCAGAGCGCTGTGCAGGAAAGCCCTGGCTGCAGGAAGACCGCCTGCAGGACGGGGCAGCCCCTGTTTACACAGGCCTGAAGGTCCCCGGTCCCTCTAAGTGTAGCTAGAGACTGGACCACAGCGGGGAACTTGCGGGGGACTCACCTGGCTGCCAGGGTCCGAAACAGAGTACTTAATGCCACTGATGCCAGATGAATGTAGCATACATATGTACCACACATGTATATATGCAGCTGACCCTTGAACAATGTGGGGGGTGAGGGGTGCCAACCTCGTGTAGTTGAAAATCAAGGATAACTTTTATTTGTTCCTTAGTACCTGCAGGGTTTGGTTCCTGGACCCTTGTGTCATAATTCAATGCATCTGCAGACGCCTATCCACAATCAGAAACAGAACAGGTATTTATTGAAAAAAAATCTGTGTATAAGTGGATCACAGTTCACACCTGTGTAGTTCAAAGATCAACTCTCTGTGGAAATAAGAAGTGTGCAATACTGAATACAGCAATAGATGTACTTCTTACTTACAACACAGTTTAATAACATATTTTTTCTCCCCTAGTTAATTTACAGATTAAGTACCTACATTCCAGAGCTGGCAGAGTGCTACGAAGCCGAATGGCTCCTATATCAATGGTGGCTTTGTGAAGTGGTACAATCCTTTGGAAAGCAATTTGGCAATATGTGTAAAGAGTCATAAAACATATTAAAGCTCTTTGGCCCATAATTCTACCTCTGGGAATGCATCCTAAGGAAATAATCCAAACTATAAGCAAAACCATATGCTCATAGATGCTCGCTGCAGTACTTATAGTGAAAAATTGGAAGCAATTTAAATGCTAACTAATGGAGAATGATTGTGGTACACCATAGAAGGAATATTATGCAGATATTAAAATTATTGCACAGGAAATAATGTTAAGGAACAAAGCCCAATGCAAGGTTCTATTGTTACAACTAGTAAAAAGCTTAGAAGCAGATGTTTAAAAAATTACACTTTATACATTAAGAGAATATCTGACTTTCTCCTTACTAAATGTTCTGCAATTTTCCTGTTATAATAGAAGAAAAGTAACATTAGAGCATAACTGAGTTAGAAAAGTACTTTGTTCTTTGTGATTCAACTAACCATATTAAAATGAAAGAAAGCAAGAAGTTTTGGCCTGCCAGACATCACTTGTTAGGGTTTTTTTTCCCCCTTAATTGCAGACACAGTGCCAAAAAATAAAAAAAATTTTGAATGTCTCTGGGATGTCTTGGAAACCAGACTGATTAAATGATAACAAACATCCTATCTCCAAGTGGCCACTGGATACAGCAGGCGGGCCGCACACCCGCCCCACCTGTGTGAAGCCACAGAGCTCTGTCTCTCCCGGCCTGGGGTGGGTTTGGGGTACAGTGATATTCAGAAGACCTGTCTTATGGGATCTGGCCTTTGTTGTATCACGAGAGCTATGGAAAGGACCCAAAGAAGAATCATAAAGGGATAAAGACCAGTGTTTTCAATCTCACCACAGCGTCATCGTCAAAAAATACCACACTGAATGGTGCACATTTCTCTAAGGCATTTCAAAATCCTACTAGAATAAGCTGACTATCTACATAAATAAAACATCTGGATTTAAAAAAAAAAAAAAAAACAAGGTAACAACAGCAATTTACTCTATGTCCAGCACTATCAAGAACATTCTGGTAGCAGGCTGGGCGGTAGAACCCTTAAGCAAGGTACCTGCCTTCACAGGGGCCTAACTTCTGGGAGGGAAGGTGGGGCCATGGGGAAGTGGGGCCGTGGGGAAGTGCACAGAGTGGGGGTATGACAGTAAACCAAGAGATGAACCAATGAAGACCAAAGTTCTCCTAGATGAAGGGTAAGAGAAGAGGAGGGGCAGGGAACTGTAGGACTGCAGAGATACTAAAATGAAAAAATACATACTGGGAAGGAGACTACCTGTGGACCACAGAATGCATGAGACATGACAGTACCATTATAAAATAAATGGAGTTTTGGTTTGGCTCCATATTTCTGCTTTCTATTTGAGGTACTAGGAAACTCCATTTCAATCAAGTGCAAACACATCTTTTTCATTTTGATGTATCTGAGCAATTTCAATCAAGTGTCTTAGCACAGCACAGTGCTCAGGTTGTCATGTCTGTGGAGGAGACAGATGATGGATGAGCGCAGCTGACTCAGGTCTTCTGCATGCTGAGTTCTCAGCCTCCCTACCAGCGCACGAGCTCATCAATCTCACGTGGCATTGGCTGGCACACCCAGCCTCTATTGTTAGGTTGCAGAATATGGCTTTGGTCCCAGTCAAAAGATTATCTGAAAGCTTAACCAGTCACTGAAATTATTCTGCTGTTTTATTGCTTGAATGATGAACTAAGATATCATTCCTGAAGGATAAGGCCTGGGTTTTTATTACTATGCAGATAAGATAAGGTTACTTCATTCTGCTGTCAAATTTTAAAACTCTGGTCTCTTTTCCAAGAGTTCATATGATGCTCGGACAAGGACATCACTGAATTTTTTTGCAGCAAATTGAAAACCATGTGGGAATTTCTGCATCAGTCAATCATCATCCTGTGGGCATCAGCATGATGCAAGGCACTATGCTGGACAAGGTAAGTTAAATTGGTTATTTATATGGCAGAAGCCCTGCTTTCAGAATGCTCAGATTGAACATCTTCAATCAGACAGAACATTAAGCAAAAACAGAAGAGTCCAGCAACAGCGAAAGGCACTGCTACAGACTGATTGCTAGGCCCACACTGATGCCCCACCCGCTCCCACCACCCACCCTCCCCAGGTCTCCATCTCCCTCCCTCTGCCCTGATCACTCTGGCCACCTCCCTGTTCCCCAAGCATGTCAGGGGGCCCTCCCACCTCAGGGCCTCTAGACAGGCTCTCTTCAGCCTCAAGATGCTCTTCCCAATGTCTACGTGGTTTCTGTTTCACGTTCTTTCGGCTTCACTCATGTTTCACGCTCTAAGAAAGGCCTTCCTTGGCATTCTACCTATATTCACAACCCCTTTTTCTTTCTTTCTTTCTTTTAATTTTTAATTTTTTTAAATTTTAATTGTTATTCTTGTATAGTTTTCTGTCTTCTACTCCCATTCCAGCCCACCACCCCAGCCCTCCCCACCTCTCTCCCATTTCCACCCCCCATAGTTTTTGTCCATGTATGTATCTTTTATACTTGTTGCTCTAAACCCTTCCTCTTTTCCCCTGAAATTCTCTCCCCTCTCCCCTCTGGTCACTGTCAGCCTGTTCTCAGTTTCAGTGTCTTTGTTTATATTTTGCTTGTTTGTTTGTTTTGTTGATTAGGTTCTTGTTAAAGGTGAGATCATATGGTATTTGTCTTTCACCGCCTGGCTTATTTCGCTTAGCGTGATGCTCTCCAGTTCCATCCATGCTGCACAACCCCTTTTTCTTATATTCCCAGCTCCTCATTTTACTTTTGTCCTTAGCTCTTACTATGGTGTAACATAATACATGGTTTTGTTTTGTTTTTAAATCTGTATTGCTTATTATCCTCCTCTTCCATTAAAATATATGTTCCATGAGGGCAGGAAATTTTGTCTGTTTTGTTACTACTACACCCCAGAGCCTAAAACTATGTCCACCACCTGCCAGGAATTCATAAATAGGATCACATATTCATGTGAATGAACAAATGGCCCCTCATGTTCCTTGCTCTTCCTGTCAAATATTGAAAGCCTCTCAGCAATGCCAAGAGGTGTTGCAGACTGTTCAGCCTTATTTCAGGAGTTGTAACCCTCATCCCATGGTGGGCTGTGTAAGAGCCAAGGGACCCACTTCATCTGGGTCTGTTCTGTCACGAGGACGTGAGCTACTAAGGATACAAAGCTTATCTCCCTGGCAGGAGTGCTGCTTCTGCCTCATCCATCTCTGGCCCCAATGCTTGGTTGGTTAGTCAATGACGGGTAAGACTCCACAGGAGGGGCAACCTAAGCCAGACACAACCACTTGGGAGGCCCTCATGGAAGGACTTGGGGGGCTGCAGCAAAGAGGATGTGATGGACCCTCGCTGCCCCCCCCGCTGCCCCCCGCCCCGCTATTCTGACATAGCCTGAGTCCTCATTTCTGTCTGGGAGATGTCTTCTGCTTCCTAATCGGCTTAAACTATAAGGGCAAGCGGTGCAGCCCTGTGCCGGCCAGGACGGTTCCCCCGGGCGATCAGGCATAAGAAAGAATTCCTAAAGCCCGGGGAAACCTGCTTTGCTAAGAATGCTCTCATTTAAATGATAAGGGTCCCAGGAGGAAATGGGTGTGTCTCCCAAAGTTTGGCAACCCCCTTTCCAGACAGACATTGACTCAGATTAAGCCCTCAGATTTCTTTGACATGTTAAACCTGTATTTCGGTGTATCTGAACCCAATAAAAGCCTAGTGAGGAAGGGGCTCTGGGTCATTCTCTGAGAGTTTGTCCACCTCTCCTCCCCAAGCAGATCATGTCTTGGTAGTTTTTATTTCCATCCGTGACAGAGGGATGGGGCTCTGTGGGCAGAGCCCTCCCACATCTGGTGCCCAGGACAGGGGCCCCCGCAATGAGGCAGATGTTATTTGTAGGAATCAAAATGTTTGTCCTCAAGCCCCTGGCAATGTTTCGGAGTCCTCCCAAAAGGCTTCACAGGACAGTGTGAAATTTGTGCTGCTGTAAGGCCTTCAGCCTTTCAGGCTCAGGAACACTTGCCCAACTTTTCCAAACTTCCAGTGTATTCACGGACAAGGAGAGAGAAAACTGCCCCGTGAACAGGCCTGTCTGTGCACCACGCATGGTGGGTATTCTTTCCTCTGCAGCCAGGCCTGCACCGGAACCAAACCATCTCCCCATGACCACAACCTCCCACGTCTAACTCCAGTTAGGACTGCCCCACCTGAAATTCCACCCAAAGCCCCACCTGAAGCTTGCACTGTCTCAGCCGGGTCAAAGCTCCATCTGCCCTGGACAGCTCTTGAGGGAGGGCTGCTCCTTTTCCTTTGCCCCTCTTGGCAGTCTGCCTCCCAGGCCCTCTTGCCCTCTGGCTGCCAGTCTGATGCCAGTGAGAGGCACCATCAAGACCACTGGAGGTCAGGAGGAGAATGAGCCAGGGTATTTCCTGAAATTGCCCACAGAAGGGCCATCGATTTGGCAGTGGCCATGAGGCCCAGGGATGGCACTCCTCCCTCCGGCCTTCCGCTACTGGCTGGTGATAGCTCCCCACTGTGCAGTCTCCAGATGCTACACCATCTCCTGTTGGTTCACTTAGCCCTGGCCACACCTTTATAAATAATCTGTTTATTAAATTATCTTCAATTAACCCCCTTAAGTGTGCCATCTGTTTTCTCCTAGGACCCAGACTGATGCTCACTGCCAGTTTGACTTGTCTGAACTTCAGAGTTAATCAACTGACTAGCTCTTCTACCAATGAATGGGAGGAGCTTTGCCAGATCAGCACTGTCCAGTCGAGCATTCTGTGATGATGGGAATGACCTCAGTGTGCACCGTCCGCATAAAAGGCACCACATTGTCTACTGATCTCCTGAAATTCGAATAGTGGGGAACTGAATTGTAATACTGTATCTTATTTTAATTAATTTAAATTTAAATAGCCACATATGTGGCATAAGGTCTAGCCACTTAGTCAATAACTGCTGGCCTGGTAGTTAGTTACATGTCCTTCAAATGACATATCTGTGCCTCATCTCTTGTGGTAGCAATCTTCCTAATCTCCAGGGTTTCAGTGGAAAACTCACCATAGCCCCCAGGACTTACAATACTATCTAAAGAGGTTGGACAACTCGCCAAAGTGGGTTGTATGCTAGCAGTTATAGGAGGAAGCCCTGGACTTCTTGTAGGCTGGGGGACATGTAAGTGTGAATTGTTTCATGGGGTCTCTGTCTCTGCTCTGCTTCTGTTGGAGAAGTGGAACAAAAATTTCCCCCTTTATCTACAGAGAGAAAATTCAGCAAACAGACAACAGTGTAAGAGTGGTGAGTATGTACAGAGAGAAGTGATGTCTTGATTGAATGGGGGAGAGGAACTGTATGCGCAGAGGCTGGGCTCTCTCCTCTCAGGAATTAGCAGCCTGCGGGAAGGACTCATTCTGCTCTCTGCTCCATCCGGAAACCACATGGGGCAGGGCCAGTTGGAGAGGCTGAACTGACCCACTGGGTACATGTGTCTAATTCAGGAGCTCGGTCTCAGAAAGCCTTCTTCACAGCAGACAGAAACTATGCCCTAGCATTTACCAGGAATGAGGGAGTCATTGGGGCTCCCACCTGTCCCACCCCTATCTTGTTTCCTAAGTGGTTCAGAACTTAAAGAAGAGAGAGAGGTGTTATTAATGACTCTTCAAACACTCCAGTTTAAGAGTCTGGCAAATGTTTTGTGATGATGACAAGCCATCTGACATGGCAAGGAGAGCTAGCAGAGGAATAATGTAGCCCCAAGAAGGAGCTCCGTGGAAGGAAGTGTGCACAGGAAATGCAGAAGCAAGAAGACAAGGCAGGACTCATCAACACTAGGTGTCTGAATTGGGCACTGTTCTGATTGTTGTTTTATCAGTTAGGCATGCAGCTTCATAAGGGAAGGCACTTTGTTTTGTTCATTGTTGGATCTTCAGCACTTAACTTCTTCCTGGTACAATAGTTGCTCAATAAATGTTTTCCGAATGAATAAATAAAACACAATCACCAGTGGCAGAATCATAGACTTCTTTTACAGCTGAAAACACTAAGGCCAAGGGAATGTGGTTACCTGAGGAGAAACTGCTAATTCCTGGCAAACCCAGGCTCCTGGCTCCAGTGTTCTTTTCCAGACAACAGGTTGTCTTCCTCTCCTCCAGGCTGCCTCCCAGCTCCAGGCTCTTGATTAATTATCTCACCTTTAACTTGATTTACTTTAATGTTGCTTAATCTCTGACCTTATTTTTTGGGCTAGTCAAGCAAAGCAATTCCTCTTCTCCAAACATGGCTTGTTTACTCTTGTCCTTGGGCCTCTGGGCAGGCCCTGTGCACTGTCCAAAACAGGGTGGCCTCACCAGACCAGGTCCCTTTAGACCCCCGCACAAGGAGACCGCCCCCTCTCCAAGAGCTCCTTTCTGATCAACCTTACCTGGTTTCAGTTATACCAATAAAGCATTTATTTTACCTACTGATAGAAATATTCTTGTGAGCTATGTTGTTTAAGGAGAGTTTTAGGTAGAACTGGGAGATATTAGGGTAGTCATCAAGCTCTCATACATGGGAATAGAAAGTGTCCCCTTTATGAAAGAAATAAAACAAAATCAGATAAAATTTTAAAAAACCCTGACTCATTTATTTATTTGAAATTCTGCTATGAGAAAAGCTAGTATATTTGCTTATGGCATTTAATGTCTTTCTTAAATTCACATTATTTTTTGGGCTTTTTTTTAAAAAGACACTTTTTCACAATAACTATTCACAAAGATGGACCATTTAATTCTAACTTTAAACAGAAATGAAAAAGAAGAGTTGTGGTCACTTGGGAAGTAAAGGGGAATCTTTGTTTTTAAAATTAACTTTGAAGTTTTGCTTATCATTTAAGTCTTAGTCTTTGGTACATACTAATAACTTAGTACCTATGTATTTTCTACTCAATTTTGCAATAATGTTTATTAGTACTGCACTCACTGTGTCTCCAGCTGTCTTGATGTATCCTTGAGGAATTTAAAATCTAGTGTAGAGGCTAGACTTACACATATGACACAATTAAATAACAACTTAAGACAGAACGAATTTACATCCTATGCAGATTCAGAAGCAGGAGATGGTTATGTGAGCATGTTTATGGTTTTCAGAGAACGGTTTCCCTTTCTAAAGCATTGTGTTGGTTGACCATTCACAATCCAAATTATAAAGCACACTTAACGAGGCAAGACATCATGCAATGACTCTAAAAACTGATAGGCCTCGTTAACAACTTGTTGGCAGGGGGTGCTATTAAATTTTGTCAATTGCTAGGTCTTTGATTCCCTCAACTCTTTAATTTTTTAAATTTATTTTTCAATTATAGTTGACATACACTATTATATTAGTTTTAGGTGTACAACATAGTGATTAGACATTTATAATCCTTACAAAGTGATTACCTCAGTAAGTCTAGTAACCACTTGGCACGATACATATTTATTATAATATTATGGACTATATTCTCTGTGCTGTACTTTACATAGGCACGACTGTTTTTATAACTAAATTTGTACTTCTTAATCTCTTTCACGTTTTTTGCTCATCACCCAACCTCCTTCTCGTCTGGCAACCCCCAGTTTGTTCTCTGCATCTATGAGTTTGTTGGCTTATTTTGTTTTTTAGCTTCCACATATAAGTAAAATCATACAATACTTGTTTTCTTCTACTTATTTCACTTAGCATAACACTCTATTGTCACAAATGGCAAGATTTCATTTTTATGGCTGAGTAATATTCCATTACACACACACACACACACACACTACATTTTTATCCATTTATTTATCAATAAGTACCTCGGTTGCCTCCTTATCTTGGCTATTATAAATGATGCTGCAGTAACACTAGGGTGCATATCTCTTTCCAAATTAGTGTTTTAGATTTCTTTGAATGTGTACCCAGAATTAGAATTGCTGGGCCATATGGTAGTTTTACCTTAATTTTTTGAGAAATCTTCACACTGTTTCATCTATTTTTTAAATCCTCACCCAAGGATATGTTCACTCATTTTAGAGAGAGGAAGGGAGAGACAGAGAGAGACAGAGAAAGGGAGAGGGAGAGGGAGAGGGAGACATGAATGTGAGAGAGAAACATGGATCGGTTGCCTGCTATATGCGCCCTGACTACAGATCGAACCACAACCTAGGTATGACTAGGAATTGAACTCACAACCTTTTGGTACATGGGACAATGCTCCGACCAACTGAGCCATCAGGCCAGGGTCCTCCATGCTGTTTCTATAGTAGTTGTACCAATTTACAATCCCACCAACAGTATACAAGGATTCCCTTTTCTCCACATCTTTGCCAGCACGTGTTGTTTGTTGAATTTTTGATAATAACCATTCTGGCAGGTGCGAGATGACATCTCATCATGCCTTGGATTTGTAAATTAATTATATCTTCAAGTATTTAAATCAAGAAGAATAGGACTTCCGGCCAAGATGGAGGTGTAGGCAGACACACTGTGCCTCCTCGCACAACCAAAAGAAGGACAACAACAATTTAAAAACAAAAAACAACCAGACCTGACAGAAAATCAAACTCTATGGAAGTCCAATAACCAAGGATTTAAAGAAGACACATTCATCCAGACCAGTAGGAGGGGCAGAGATGGGCACAAGGAGAAGATTCGCGGCAAGGTGGCAGTTGGAGGACTGGGGCAGGCAAGGCAGCAGCTGGTGGACACAGTGCCAGATTGTGGAGGGGGTACACAAGGCTGAAGCAGTGTCTGGTGGATCAGGCGGTCCCACATTCATGCACAGATAAACCGGGAGGAACAATTGGGGGGTGAGACAGACCGCACAACCCAGAGTCCCGGTGCGAGGAAATAAAGCCTCAAACCTCCAATTGAAAACACCTGTGGGGGTTCAGGTGGCAGTGGGACAGACTCCCAGCCTCACAGGAAAGTTTATTGGAGAGACCCATGAGGTCCTAGAATGTACACAGACCCACCCATGTGGGAATCAGCATCAGAAGGGCCCAATTTGCTTGTGGGAAGTGGGGGGAGTGACTGAAAGCTGGCAGAGATCAGAGCAAGCAGCACTGTTTCCTCTTGGACCCCTCCCCATATACAGCGTCACAACACAGTGAGGTGGGTTACCCTGCCCCGGTGAATGCCTAACACTCCGCCCCTTACTACATAACAGGTGCATCAAGACAAACAAACAAATAAATAAATAAATGGCCCAAATGAAAGAACAAATCAAAGCTCCAAAACAAATACAACTAAGTGATGAAGAGATAGCCAACCTATCAAATGCACAGTTCAAAACACTGGTAATTGGGATGCTCACAGAATGGTTGAATTTGGTTGCAAATTATATGAAAAAATGAAGGCTACACTAAGTGAAATAAAGCAAAATATACAAAGAACCAACAGTGATGGGCAGGAAACTGGAACTCAAACCAATGGTGTGGACCAGAAGGAAGAAAGAAACATCCAACCATAAAAGAATGAAGAAACAAGAATTCAAAAAAATGAGGAGAGGCTTAGGAACCTCCAGGACATCTTTAAATGTTCCAACATCCAAATTATAGGAGTACCAGAAGGAGAAGAGGAAAAGCAACAAGTGGAAAAGGTATTTGAACAAATAATAAAGGATAACTTCCGTAATCTAGCAAAGGAAATAGACTTCCAGGAAGTCCAGGAAGCTCAGAGAGTCCCAAAGAAGTTGGACCCAAGGAGGAACGCACCTAGGCACATCATCATTACATTAGCCAAGATTAAAATGAAGGAGAGACTTCTAGAAGCAGCAAGAGAAAAGGAGACAGTTACCTACAAAGGAGTTCCTATCAGACTGTCAGCTGATTTCTCAAAAGAGACCTTACAGGCAAGAAGGGACTGGAAAGAAGTATTCAAAGTCACAAAAGGCAAGGACCTACATCCAAAATTGCTCTATCCAGCAAAGATTTCATTTAGAATGGAAGGGCAGATAAAGTGCTTCCCAGATAAGGTCAAGTTAAAGGAGTTCATCATCACAAGCCCTTATTATATGAAATGTTAAAGGGATTTTATCTAAGAAAAAGAAGATAAAAAATATAAACAGTGAAATGACAGCAAACTCACAATTATTAACAACCACACCTAAAACAAAAACAAAAGCAAACTAAGCAAACAGCTAGAACAGGAACAGAATCACGGAAATGGAGATCACATGAAGGGTTATCTACAGGGAAGGGGAGGGGGAGAGTGGGGGAAATGGTACAGAGAATAAGTAGCATAGATGGTAGGTAGAAAATAGACAGGGGGAGGGTAGGAACAGTATAGGAAATGTAGAAGCCAAAGAACTTATATGTACGAACCATGGACATGAACTAAAGTGGGGGGGAATGTGGGTGGGAGGGGGTGTGCAGGGTGGAGGGGAGTGAAGGGGGAAAATGGGACAACTGTAATAGCATAATCAATAAAATACATTAAAAAAAAGGAATAACTTTCAAGCTGTTCCCCAACCACTTAAACAAGACCATCATTCAAGGAAGTTAGAAAAGTACAGAGATGCCTTAAAAAATTACTTCCCTGTGTGATGTCAGTTGAAAAGCCAGTTAAACAGCTCCACTTCCAGGCAGGCAAGCTGGTGCGGAAGGGGCGAGCTCCAGCCAGACGCTCACATCGTGAGTGACTCAGGGGATGCCTGTCCTTTCACAGCAGGAAGGCCAGCTCTGGAGACATATGAGGGAGTGTCAGTGGGTGCTGGGCATACTTTGGAATTGCAGCTTGGTTGACACAGATTCCAGACGAATGTGAAACGTGACAAAGAAAATTTCCTGCCTACTTTTCACTCCAGGATCGAAGAATGTATAATGGTTAAGGACCAAACTTGGGAGTCCAATGGCCCAGGTCGGTACCCTAGGTCTACCACCCTTTAGCTCTGTGCTCTCAGGCAGGTAACTTCTCTGCCTCTGTCTGCTCATCTGTAACATGGAGATAACGAAAGATTTACTATGGTGGTTAAATAAATGAGACATGTAAGACATGCGCTGTCTGGCATCCAGGAACCATTTGGTCAATGTAAGCATTTTTTCACTGAAGATCATGTGAATTGTTTCTTAAAGGAGACACCAGTCCACACAGGGCAGTGGTCTCTAGACCCTTCCCTCAGGACTACACCCAGCTCTATAAATCAGCAAGAGAAAAGAGAAGGTGAGAAATGACGAAGTTCACGTGACTCTTTGCTGCATCCTCTGTACCCAGCATTCTACACATACCTACACTCTGCTGTCTCTCCGTGCTACGTGAGCTGGAGCCACGCAACTCTCAAGGTGGATGACCTCCATGCTATGTGAGCTAGAATGACACAACTCTCAAGCTAGATGACCTCCAGATGACCTCTGGAGGTCAGTAGATGACATCCAGGATGAAATTATAGTTATTTAGTCAGTTTTTTTTTCTATTTCAAAGTACATGGTAAGCATAGGACAAAACTAGAGCCAGACAAGGAGAAAAGCTAGGGGGTGCACATAGAAGCCTGAGTGGTATGAGGCTCTTAGACAGATGAAGAAAGATGCCACTTCATCAGTGTTTTGAGTCCTTAAATCACTCCTGTGTCATTTCTGTGGTCAATGGGCCTTTGAGGGAAGTAGGTGATCAGGACATTTAAAGTGTGAGTGATCTTTTTGCCCAAATAATCCTGGTCTCCTATTATGGGGACCTAGTAGAAATCTACTTGAAATCTTTGCTCTGTCAATCTGAGGAAACCTTGCCTATCTTGCTTTTTACATATTCCTTTACCTACTACTGTGCTGAGGACACACTAACACTTCGGACATATTTTTTGACAGCTAGATCAGATCCTGGAAACTTACCACTGAGAATAACTCAGATACTTGTTTCACATGGGTGTCCATGCATTTGTACTGCTCCCTTTGGAAGGGTGGGGGACAAGCTGGGGAATGTGCAATGGATTTGGAAAGGCATTCCAAGTGTTGGAAACCTACCAAGCATTTTAGTCTCCACAGCTTCATACATCACCAGCCTCTGGCTAATCACCACTGCATGATGGGACCTGGGTCTGACGTCCTTTGAGGTTTGGCAGATGGCAGAGTAGTTTTGAAACTGATCTAGGTGCATAGCGCTGAGAAATACCAAAAGGACCTCTGCGTGCTCCTAGACCCTCATTCTTAGGGAAGCTTCAGCAAACTGTGGCCTCTGACCAATGTTTATTTGACACATGAGTGCTAAATATAACTGGCTTGCCTTTGAATTTTAGACTGCTTCTTACGAATCAAAAAAAAAAAAAGCAGTCAGTCCTACTGACACAACCAGAATTTCTAGTCTTGAGTCATCTCACACTAAAACCTGCATTAGGTGCCTGGTTTACAAAAGGAAAAAGAAACAGACTGACAACTGGATAAATCTTGTCATGGGCTGGAAATAACAGACTATTGGCATTTTCAAAATCTTCCCCATTTATTCTTTTGTATACATAGGTCTAGAATATTTGTTGGAACCTGGAAATTTATTGAGTATGCCTTTAATTACATTTAACTCACAATCTCAGGTTAATTCATTGTCTGTTTCTCAAGATTCATAAAAGTGTAGAATTTCAGACCTTTAGCCTCCTTTCCTTTTGAGTCTTTCATTGTACAGATGAGGAAAGTGGGACTGGAGACTGAGCCCCGGTCCCTGTTCGTTCCGTCAGAGCCAAGATAAGACTCCACGTGACCCCCTTCCTCTTTCTATTCTCCAATTGGTCTTTATTCTGCTCCAAATGGTCCACTCTCTTTCAGTCATGGGCCATTTCTACAAGAGAATAGCATTCAGCTGGTAAGGACTCATTTCTGGAAGCATAGGTGTTTTATTAAATTTAGTAAAATGTAATTAATGACTAACTCACCATTTCCCAAAGTGGAGCTACAAGAAGTTTCTTTTGTCCTCTGATGAAGTTAGTTCCCTGCCAAAGAACACAGCCACCCCAGATGAGGGAAAACAGACACCAGTCCCAGGGCCACTGACTGTCACACTGAGATCCACTTGGGGAGGAAGGGGAGGCTCCTAGCCACAAAGAATACAGCTCCTGCCACGCTGGGCAGAGGGCAGCACATGGTGACAGTGTAGGAGGGAGGGGATGGTGGCCTCATGCCAGCAGCTGTCATGTCCCCAGGGAGGGAAAGGAAGCATTTCCAATGGGGCTTCCAACAAGTTTGACAGAATAGGGGGAACCAGAGTGTACCTCATTCCACAGGCCGAGAACCAAAGGACTTTGGTGATCATGGGGCTGATGGTCATGACTCCTGCTGAGAGAGGCCAGGTAAGCGTGAACTAGACAGCTCACAGATAAAAGTAACCCACCAATTCTTTCAAGTTACCTTAGTAAAAGCCAAGGAATTATATGCTTGCAATTCAAACATAAAATTTGTGCCCCAAATTTTTTATATTACGGCACTACAATAGGTGTTTGTCATCTTCATTACACTATAATATTTACAGGCCATAGCCTATAGAAGGGGACAGTTTATTAAATAAAGAGTAAAAGTCTTTTTACCTGGCATGTTTGCTCTGAGAGCCCAGGTTGTACCAATAGATGGTTTCCTGTAGGGACTTGTACCAATCGGATGTTAATGAGAATGAAGAACTTCTTTATAGAGTTGCTGGACGCAGAGGGGTCATGGGCTTGGGAACCCCAGCACTGAAAGAGCAAGTGGGAGAAAAGGGCCTGTGAAGGACCAGAGAAGGACTGATTAGAACGGTAACTGGGCCAGGGGAGTGGGCATTCACAGAAGACAAAGAGGTAGCAAGTTGCAAGGAGGAGACATCTTCAGGGTCAAAAGCAGCAGCGAGGTCCTGTAAGTTAGGGATTAACCTGTGTTCGTTGGATTAGACAAGTCCCTCAAGGACATTCGTTTGGTAGAACTAGAGCAGTTTCAGTGGGAAGAGGGCATTGTGAGAGCTGAGGAGTGAGCCAGGGCCTGACAGCAATAGGTTCAGGTGAATAGTTGCAAGTGATGACGAAATGCAAATGATTAATTTACTTTATTATTTCAAAAAGTTAGCTTGAGCTCTGGCCGGGTGGCTCAGTTGGTTGGAATGTCATACTGTACACCAAAGTGTTATGGGTTCAATTCCTGATCAGGGCACACACCTAGGTTGCGGGTTTGATCCCCAGTTGGGCTGTGTATGGGAGGATGGATGGCTCTCTCTCTCTCCTTCCCTGCCTTCCTCTCTCTCTAAAAACAGTAAACATATCCTAGAGTGAGGATTTTTTTTAAAAAAGCTAACTTGGGAAGCAGGGAAGAAAAAGCTGAAGGAGTCTAACAAGGGATTTTTAAGAATGTATTAATTAACTGAAGATAACTGTCAAAATAGATAAAGACCTGGGCTATAGAAAGGAGAAGCAATGATAGATAAAGGACATGGAAGAAGCAGAAAGGGTGGAATTAAGTATAGAAATAAAGAAGACGACCTTCAAAAGTAGAAGGCCCTGGGACTGGAAGAAAAGAGACAGGATGGGTATGGAGGCAGATACATTTTTAGGTAGAGGGATGAGACACTGAAAACAGATTCTAGGAGCTGTTGGCTATTTATGTAACTTCCAGGTGTCTTTGGGTCATGTTATGAATTGTCCACATATGAATACTGCCTCCACAGGGTGGGAACCAGACCTCATGCTTCTGGCATCCCTCATGGTAAAGGTGTAGGCACGCCATCCAGCTTCCACCAGTCAGATGTGTCTGCATGAGATACTGACTTGGAAGGAGCAAGGTGAGGAGCTAGGTACACACAAACTCTATAGTTTGGCAAGTGAGGTGAAACATTTCTTTCTTCAAACATAATAGGCACAAAATTTCTGTCATCCAGTTCTGAGAATCACCAGTGCCAGGTGCAAGCTAAAGTGTGGATTCTGACACTGGTATTTGTTACAACAGCCCCCGTGGTGTGGTTTCGGCTGGGTAGTTTCTAAGATGGCTCTGGAGTCCTTCTGCAGAGTCTCTGAGCTACAAAATAACTTTTAACAAACGTGACATTTAACCAGGAGACTGGATTCGGGTCGTTTGGAACAAAGCACCTTGACTAGTATACCCAGCATGTCTAAAAGCACCAATTTTTCCAAGAGAGAAAGCAAGGTCATTTGCTGAAATTGAGAGGTGAGGGCTTGAAGAGCTGGATAATGGTTTAAAGCAGTTGATGAAAAACCTGGAGAAGAAGCTGATTCGAGACTCATGGAGGAATTGATGGGAAGCCCGAGGGTCCAGCTATCATTAGGCCCACGGGTCAAGGTAGCCCTTATGTCCATTATTGTGTCATTTTCTTTCTCCAGCAGAACAGGGGAGAGAGTGAGAGAATCGAAAGCCTGGGGAGAGAAAGAAAGGGCAGAAGGTGGCTGATAAACCAGTTAAACTGGGGGAATTAAGAGAATTTCAGTTCCTTTGAGCTAAAAGAGCAGTATATAGTGAGTTCACGGGAATGCTGTGAAAACAGTAGGTTGTAGCCAGAAGTGGCAATGTTCAAATATTAGATTTTAGAGCCAGAGGAGAGCCTGGGCATGGACAGATCCATGGGGCAGAGGATGTCTCTGGGATTAAAGAGACCTGGAATTGTGCTAGCTGTGCTGAAGAATGGGTCCCCTACCTACATAGATGGAAGCATTTCCTGGGATAATGGCAGCATATGAAGTGAAGAGAAAAACTTCGTATCGTGTTGCCAAGTGTCTGGGCGAGGGGCAGTGCTTAGAAGCTGTGTGTGGGAATGACGTTGGTCACAGAGCTGAGATGGTAGACCCCAATGTAATCTAAAGCTGCAAGTGAGCTTCAGTAGAAGAAACGTCATAGACTCGAAACAGTGTGGGGGTGGGGAGGTGAAAATATTTAGAAAGGAGACAGCCGGAACCAAGGATTGTGAAACTGAAAAGTTGACATAAGAGCAACCGTTTTAAAATGGAGCCAGAGCAGCCACTTCAGAGGAGCTGCTCACGGGCCTTGCTCCTTGACCCCTTGGGATGTTTGAACTGGCAAACGTAACCTTGGGGCTGGGCCACAGCGGCAAAGTAACGCTGCCTTACATCAGTTAGGGACACTCTTTCTGAAGATGGAATCAGTAATCAGCCATGTATAGCTAAAGAATTGTTCAACTGGTTAGCGGTAATAGAAATGTCTTCCTCCTATTTGGGTAACAATTTTCCTTTGTTTTCTTATAAAACTCCTTGCCTTTACCCTGTAATTGGGACACAGTTTGGGTTTCTGCCTAAATCTGTGCCCCTGAATTGTATTTCTGTGATCGCAGATAAATACTTGTTGCCTCTCACTTTGGCTTTTTATTTTTCGGTTAATAAAACCCAGTGTAGCACTAAATAATGACATGGAACAGAAAAGGGTGGGTGCGGTGGTAAGGTTCAGGTTGTCCATTTGCTAAATGATAGTACCAGAGACACGAGATGTATGGAGAGTAGTAACTGATCTCAAATTTTAAATATCCTAGTTTTGTCCGAGGCATTTCTAGGGCCAGCACCAACTAAGCACCCCTGAGATCTGATGACGCACCTTCTGATATTTGAAGATGTTCCCACATGTTCTCAAGCCTTCTTTGCTCAGGCCAACCATCCCCAATTCCTTCCTCTGTCCTTCCCTTAACCCGTCCACTCTTCTCTGGAAAAAAACTGAACTTGGTTGTGATTGATGTCATCTTAACACGTGGCACAGAAGAATCCCACAAAGTACTGACTGAGGGAGAATACGGTAGAGCCATGTCCGCTGTCCTTCCTACAGACTGAAGTTGCTTCATGGGGCCAAAACAAAGGCCTGACTTCATCTCCTGTGATGTCCCTCTTCTCCTCTCCTTTTCCTCCAAATGTACTTGTGCCTGAACAATAATTTGCTCATTGACAACAAGTGAGAACAACATGAATGGTGATGGTGATGATGACGACAATGGTGAAGCTCAAAGCAACCCATGGGTGACAAATATCTCACAAGATTTCCGTAAGCATTCACGTGTTAGATCATGAATATTCAGGTTTTGTTTGTTTATTTAACCTGAACCTTATACATAAAACAAGGAATGTGTGATTTCTCAGGGACCTGTTATGCTAACGCCCAAATTACTTCCTGGTTTAAATCAGGTTGGGCAAGCTGAGGACATTAATGTGGCTTCCTCAAAATGCCTAACTTGTCTCCACAGAGCAGCTGACATACTGGGGAATTCCGATTCGTACAAAAGACACAGCAGAAAGAAGTAGTCAACATCCTGCTTCTGTGTGGTGCTCTTGATTGTTAAATTATACCCTTACACTTAATGAAAAAATCTACTAAACAAGTACTTCGAAATCACTTATAGTTACAAGTTAAAGTTTGTTTGATGTGGAATGATCACCTCTTTTCTAAAAAATAACCCAAGTTATATCATGTATCAGAACTTAGTCTCGCAGAATACCAGCTAAAACAAGGTAAATCAAAGTCAATAATAAACAAGAGGAAGCATAGTTTTGGGAATGTGAGTTCAGTGCTGCAAGATCTGTTTGGGGGCCATTCCTCTTTAGTGTCTCTATTAGTTAATGTCAAACATAATGAAAAGCGCGGGCCTGCGAACCGAAGGATCGCGGTTCGATTCCCAGTCAGGGCACATGCCTGGGTTGCCAGGCCAGTTCCCGGCAGGGAACATACAAGAGGCAACCGCACATTGATGTTTCTCTCCCTCTCTCCTTCCTTTCCCCTCTAAAGATAAATAAATAAATAATCTAAAAAAGAAAAAAAAAGTACTTAAAAAAACATAATGAAAAGAAAATCAATGAGAAATTCTAAAGTATGGGGGGTCATTTATAGCCTTGAAATGTAAAGGAATATTAAATAAGCTAATTGTAAACATTAAACATCCCATGAAGTGTTAGCTGAAAAGCCCTCAAATGTATAGTTTAAAACATATCCACAAGGGATGGAGAGAGAAGTCGTTTGTGCAAAGATCGTTAGATGGATATCTGAATTCTAGTCTTTAATGGTCTTTAAGTTAGCATGGGTAAGTCATTGTTCCTCTTAGAAGGAAGGAAAGGAGGGAGGGAGGGAGGGAGAAAGGAAGGAAGAAGGGGAGGGAGAGAGAGAGAGTGAGTGAGAGAGAGAGAGAGAGAGAGGGAGGAAGGCCCTTGTAAAAAGTACCACAGTGGTCTACCCTAATTTATGAATTGTCCAGACCCTCCACATGAGTCATCTGCAGAAACAAGCTACCCCAGGACACCGAGGAATAAATTCCTATACAAATCTGAGCTTCCTTGGGCACGCTGTTCACATTCTAGAGAGTTTTTTATTAGACTGTGTGGAAGATTGTTACACTAATGGCTCCCAGTGAGCCACATCTTCCAGTCTTCATGTCACTGTGAAGTCCTTCTTACTTTGATTCTGGACTCAGCCATGTGGCTTGCCTCGACCAACAGAACATGAGCACACGTGCAGCAACACATTGGGACTTGTCCTCTTGGGCTGCTGCTACTGCTTGTGGTCTAGACAACTTTAGAGTGGAAGGCCACACACAGGGAGAGGCCCAGCTGTTCCAGCCTGTCCCAGGTTCCAGCTGACCCATAGGAATGAGTCCAGGCAAGACCAGCAGAGTAACCAGCCAACCCACAGACTCACGAGAAATATTAAAGTTCAATTGTTTAATGTCTCTAAGTTTGAGGGTGTTTGTTATGCAGCAAAAGATAACTGATACAAGTGGGAAAGATCAGACCAGAGGACTAAAAATGTCTAATTAAGAAAATGTTCCTAAAATCCTAGAGCCTTAAAATACTATTATGTTTCCAGCCTCACTGACAACCCCAACAGCCTCTTTGACTGTCCCATAAATTTGCACCACTTCCTTACCAAAGCTCAAGGAAGAAGGAGGGAAAGTGAGGTAAATTTTATCATAATCATTGGAGCTTGCCACACATAGGATGCAGGTCCCTGCGAGAAGCTGTGATGTATCTTCTCCTGAATGCCCTCAGCATTGTCTGGGACATTTGCGGTATTCATTCTTTTTACTCCTTTATTAAAATGATTACTATGGTTTTTATTTATGACATTTCCCTCTTTTGGATAATATGCTTATTCCATCAAGAACTGTTTCTTTCTGTTACCCCCTCTCCCAGCAATAACAGACATTGACTGCATGTCTGATGAACAAGCAGAAGCAATCATTCATTTCCCTTTCACTTTAACAATGGGAACCACACACCTGGAGATTTAAGACATGTTGCTTCAGTAGGAAGAGAAGGAAAGCAGGAAGAGGAGAGCCACATGTGGCTTCTCTTCTTAACTCAAATGTGCTAGAAGTAGCTCCCTTAATTCTGTCTGTATTTTTTTGCCCTACCAACGAAAGTTTTACAATAAAAATATATACTTCTTATGAAATACTATGAGAAGTTTGATAAACAGAATTCCATTCCAACTACAATATGTTCAAGTGGGATCAAGATGAAAATTTAACAAATATTCTCATGCCCACAGAGTCTCACCAGGGGAGTGCCTCAGTCTGTGCCTTGCTCTGCCTCTCAGATACCCATCACTGTGCAGTTAGCCCTTCGTTGTGCATGAGGCAGACATAAAATAAATAGAATGCACAGGAAAATTGAAGGAATTTATAATCTAGTTGAAGAACCAAGAACAAAGAAACCGTTGAATTATAATTCACAATAGCATTATTAAGATCGCAAGACCAGTCATGTAAGTCACAATCCTTCTGTGTCAGAGTTCTAGAAATCTATGTATTTCCAAACAATAGGTACTTAGGGTGTGTCATTCACATTCTAGGGATAAAAGATTTATATCATTGTATATAATGAATGATAATTTAAAAAATAATAAAGCTTCAAGGGAACATGAAAACATAGAGGCATATCATTCTGTGGCAAGATAACAGTACAAATCCCCATGAGACTCCCCCACACTTTCAGACAGAACAGCATCTCATATCAGGACATTCAAGCTACGTGAGCCATTCTTGAGGTTGAGATAATTCCACAAAGCACACTGATAATTCCTTAGGTTATAAAGCTACTTGACCTTAATTTCCAAAAACAAGCTTACCCACACTATACAGGCAGGCACTGATTCTCTCTAGGCAAGCCCAAACTTAGATTAATTTATTTCTTCAACAAACATGCATTAAGTACCTATTCTGTATCAGGCACTGGACTAGGCTCTGGGGATGTAAATGTAATGAGACGAAGTTCCAGATTTCCTATGGAAGCAACGGCGATGATAGAGTGCCAGAGTCAGTGAGGGGGTAGGGGAGGCTTGGACTGGGTGTGAGAGCCCCCAAGTCCCAGCTCTAGTCCTACCACTACCCAAGCTATTATGTAAACTAGGCAAAGGTCCTCACTTGTCAGTTAAGATCAAAAGGCCTATCTCACCAAATATGTAGTGAGGGCTGAATGAAATAGTAGCTTAAAAGTGCTCTGAAATGTTGATCTGCACAGATCTATGGTGTCGTCGTCATGTACAGCACCCTCAGAAGACTGGAAACTATGTCCACCTAGCCATCCAGGGTTACCTCTTTAGTGACATACTCTACTTTCACGGAGTCTGACTGGGAAATAGTATTTTAAAAAAACAGTAAGATTTGAGTCTTTTGTTCCTAGATTTTCTATTTAGCCAATTTAGAAGGGCTGTTCACCATGTAGCAAAACTAAGCATAAAGTATACACTTTTAAGCCAGTATTGACCAGAGAAATTCCTCCTCTTTCAGTTCAAAATCATTTCTGGATGCCAGGTGCATTCTTCCTTCCTCTCTTGTGTGAACTGTTCTCCTACAGGAAAGGAGTGTGGATTCGAGGCTTCAGAGGACAGTAAAGCTCACTTAAGGAAGCAACTGGATTATGTATTCATTTTAAAAATCACCTCCAGGACTTCCGGCCAAGATGGAGGCGTAGGTGGACACACTGTGCCTCCTCTCACAACCAAAATTAAGGACAACAAATATTTAGAAACAAGAAAACAACCAGAACTTATAGAAAATTGAACTGTACGGAAGTCCAACAACCATTCATCCAGACCGGTAAGAGGGGCGGAGTCGAGGTAGGAAAAAGTGGAGGTGCGGACCCAGGAACGCAAGTAGCAGCGGCTCGCAGTTCCCAGGTGCATGGGCGGTGGCTGGCGGTCCCCGGGCCCACAGGCAGCAGCTGGCGGACCCTGGGCACAGGGGGGCAACTGTGCAGACCCAGTGAGGACGCACAAGGCGGCTGGCTGACCAGGGGGTCCCACATTCGCGCACGCAGACGGTCCAGGCAGAGGGGAAGTGGCAGAAGGGACTGAATCCAGGAGAGAGCGGAGCAGGTGCCATTGTTCCCTCTCAGACCCCGCCCCCATCTATAGCATCACAACCCAGCGACTGGGCTGCCCCACACTGGGGAGCGCCTGAGGCTCCATCCCTCACTACGTAACAGCACTCGCGCACGTGCGCAGATAATCCAGGCAAAGGGGAAGCAGCGGAAGGGACCAGAGTCCAGAAGAGAGCGGAACAGGTGCCATTCTTCCCTCTCGGACCCCACCCCCACCTAAAGCGTCACAACCCAGCAACTGGGCTGCCCCGCCCTGAGGAACACCTAAGGCTCCACCCCTCATACGTAATAGCTGCGACCAGACTAAAACCAAAACCAAACAAAACAAAAAACCCCACCAAAAATGGCTCAAACCGGAGAAAAAATGAAAACCCCAGAGTCAATTCCTCTAAGCAGTGAAGAGATAGCCAACCTATCAGATGCACAGTTCAAAGGACTGGTCATCAAAATGCTCACAGAATTGGTTGATTTTGCTCATAAATTAGATGAGAAAATGCAGGCTACAATACGTGAAATGAAGGAAGACGCATGGGGAACCGATAGAGATGGAAGGAAAACTGGGACTCAAATCAATGGAGTGGACCAGAAGGAAGAAATTAACAACCAAACAGAAAACGAGGAAGAAACAAGAATTCAAAAAAATGAGGAGAGGCTTAGGAACTTCCGGGACATCGTTAAACGTCCCAACATCCGAATTATAGGGGTCCCAGAAGGGGAAGAAGAGCAACAAGTAGAAAACTTATTTGAACAAATAATAAAGGAGAACTTCCCCAATCTGGCAAAGGAAATAGACTACCAGGATGTCCAGGAAGCTCAGAGAGTCCCAAAGAAGTTGGGCCCAAGGAGGAACACATCAAAGCACATAGTAATTCCATTAGCCAAGATTCAAATGAAGGAGAGAATTCTAGAAGCAGCAAGGGATAAGGGGACAGTCACCTACAAAGGAGTTCCCATCAGACTGTCAGCTGACTTCTCAAAAGAGACCTTCCAGGCAAGAAGGGGCTGGAAAGAAATATTTGAAATCTTGAAAAGCAGGGACCTACATCCAAAATTGCTCTATCCAGCAAAGCTGTCATTTAGAATGGAAGGATAGATAAAGCGCTTCTCAGATAAGGTCAAGTTCAAGGAGTTCATCATCACCAAGCCCTTATTATATGAAATGTTAAAGGGACTTATCTAAGAAAAAGATAAAAAATATGACAATGGAAAGACAGCAAACTCACAGCTATTAAGAACCACACCTAAAACAAAAGCAAACTAAGCAAACAGCTAGAACAGGAACAGAACCACAGAAATGGAGATCATATGGAGGGTTAGCAACAGGGGAGTGGGAGGAGGAGAGAGGGGGAAAAGGTACAGAGAATGAGTAGCATAGATTGTGGGTAGAAAATAGACAGGGGCAGGGTAAGAATAGTATGGGAAATGTAGAAGCTAAAGAACTTATGACACAAGGACATGAACTAAAGAGGGGAATGTGGGTGGGAGAGGGTGTGCAGGGTGGGGGGAATGATGGGGGAGAAACGGGACAACTGTAATAGCATAATCAATAAAATATATTTAAAAAATAAAAAATAAAATCAAATTAAAAAAAAAATCACCTCCAGCCCTGACCAGTGTGGCTCAGCTGATTGGGCATCTTCCTGCAAAGTGAAAGGTCGCCAGTTCAATTCCTGGTTGGGACCCATGCCTGGGTTGCAGCCCTGTCCCCAGTTGGGGTGTGTGCAAGATGCAACAGACTATCATGTATCTCTCCCTCTCTTTCCCCCTCCCTTCTCCTCTATCTAAAAGTAAATAAAGTCTTTTAAACAAATAAGTAAGTAAAAATCGCCTCTATTCTCATTATTCTTCTGGTGTTGATTCCACTTTTCCTTCTGATTCCCCACTTTCTTCTTTGTATGCTTCCTGTTTTTGTCAGAATTTGAATGAAGGAAACACTCGGAATGGATTGATTGTTCTATCAAGACCTGCTTGTTATACTTAAGAGGATCACAGCCTCAGCTGTTCTCCAGAGCCAGCTCCATAGCTTGATGTGGTCCCTGCGGTCATCTGCTGTGAGCCCAGTACTGTGAGGAAACTGGAGTGGAGTCCTGTACACCCCACAGCTGGCCTTGAACTCGCACAGCCCTGAAGGCCACTCTTGTCTGCCTCTTCATCAAAAGACAGAGGGGCTTTATGTTAGGAGAGAAATGTTAGGAGAGAAATTTTTTCACCTAACTTTATGTTAGGTGAAGAAATCCCTTCACCTTTCCTCCCGAAGTCAGCAAGGTAAGCAATCTAGTTCACTTAAAGTAGTGTGATACCTGTGAAGGTCATGGGTCATAAACTCTGTTTTAAGTCTGGACACACCACTAGCTAGCTCTGTGACAGTTAAAACTGCTCAACTCACCCCTTTTTTCAGCTGCAAGTGAGGTCCAAATAATGTTCAGATTCCTTCTAAATGTGGTATAATTTATTGTCTTTTAATGAGGACTCCTAACATGCAGCATTCATTCCCAATGAGGGGCAAGTGTGGTTATATGGATTCTAAATGGATATTGATTTCTTTCTCCAAAGGGACTGTACCCTCTTTCATAGTTCTCTATTTGTATAGCATGATCTGTCATTTATTGGCCATAACTTTCACCATACTGGATGCTATACAAATTTCTCTGTCATTAAAACACTAAAATGCCAATAAACTCTCTGTCTCAAACGTAATAGCATGCAGTGTTGAGATCATGGATTGGCTCTTATTTAAACATACACTTAGAGGAAGAGGTAAAGTGTCTTACTTTGCCTAAGGATAGAATGAACTCCAACTTCCAGTTAGAGTTAGTCTTCAGGCACACAGAATATAATGGAGGAAAATGGTTCAGTGGAGAGAACAGTTCTAGAGAGCAGAATTAAAGCCACCTCCAGGAAAGATGAGGAAGTGACTGAGAACACCAGGGGCCATGGAGTGCAGGTGAGGAGTCTTTGGGCCAGAGAGGGAAGTGCTTTCCTCAACTAAAAGGCCAGGAGGAGCATCTGGGTTTCGTAACCAGGCAACAGTAAAAGGAACGAAATTAGCAAGTCTTAGATACATGGGGCAGCCATGGTCAGCCAGACACTGTTCTCTCATGCATTGCATTTAATTCCCACCCTATTAAATGATGCACTGAGTCTGGTGGATCGCCCATCCCAGCGGGACAAGATTATGGGACTTACTTCAAGGCCAGAACCAAGAGGATGAACATCTGGTTTCATGTTTATTTTAGTAACATCTAAGGGCTACCATTGCTATGCCTTCAAAATCTCCCACAACCAATTAACTTCGTTTCCACATATTTCAGTGGAATATATTCTAGTTTCCATATATTTAGTGGAAATATATAGGTGGTTCCTAACCTTGGCCACACATTAGAACCTTCTGGGATGCTCTGAAAAAATTATGATGTCTGTGCTCCATCCTATCCCAACCAAGAACCCCTCGAAGTGGGGAGACAAAGGGCCAAACATTGCATCTCTCTAGGTTATTGTCATGTGTGCTTGAGAATTACTTCTGTGCTCATAGGCAGTAAACTCTCATAAAACTAAAATGAATTTGTGTACTTTTTGCAAAGATTGCACACCAGAGCAAAGTTAGGGAATCAAAACCTGCTTCTGAACCTGGTCTAAGAAAGAGGTGAGACCTTGGTTTTATCAGCATTAGCAGACCTTCTTGAAGCTGCCTGGGAAAGATGCAAGGGATGCTGTCACACTAACAAGAGCTTGCTTCTGCTCCTTTTCTGGTAAGGTTGGTCAGATGCATTGGTTACCACAAGCTCTTCACAGATGCCCCTTATCACTTGGGGTAGAAGTTATTCAATTCCATGCACGAGCCTCGGGTCAGCAGTTCCTCTGGGCCACAGGCTGCATACCGCTGTGGTGTAGAAACACAGGAAATGAAGGATGTCTTCTCAGAAACAAGTCCATAAAGGTAATCCAAGGAAAAATATGAAAAATTAGAGTAATCTAATGAATTCAAAGATGAATAAAAAGGCCAACAGTTTACATTGATATTTATAAAGATGAAAAATAAAGCCCAAATAGAGTCATAAACCAATGAAAATAGTTCATAATCAAATCTAACTGCTGGCAGCAAGCTAAACATACAGAAGACCTTCAATAGTATTTTTATGATCGGTGACTTGACTGGGGATGTATTTTGAAATTTGATCAATTTTTAATAAAGTTGAAATGTTTAGTCTTTTTCTTTCACATCTACTTCATATTCACTGTGGGACAAAGGCAGAACTTACTTATTTAAAAATAAAAAAAAGTGGTTGTAGATGATAAAACATGACAGGGAAAATATTGTTTATCCTATTTTTTTCCTTAAAGAAAAGATCTGAAGGTAACGTCCATTTTCTGTGGAACTCAAACACAAACTGGCCTCGTGGAAGTGAGCAGTGGCCCCTCAAGCCTTTCCAGCCGCTGAGCCCTGGTTGGGGGGTGCCTCAGGCTTTGTCAGGCTTTGCCAGAACCCCTCCAGCAGACAGTGCCATGACCGGTGGCTGTATACCAGCCGTGGGCAGCAGGGCTCTTTAGCAACCTTCCAAAAGGAATGCCAGAGAATACGTCGATTAAAATGTGGGCTATTTGGTTTTTGGTGTCCATTACTGGAAATAAATGAGCAATTTTAAAAATCAGTATATACAATAGTAAATAGATATTAGCTTTTTCTGTAGACCACTGGCCCTGGACGGGTATTGGGGCACTCCTGGACATGTGTCCTGGTGACACCTATCGTGCGTGTATGTCTTGAACTAGCCAGTGGCTAGCCAGCAGTAGCCACCCGGCTGGTGGCCCAGACCTCACACTCGATCAGGAGTGTTGCCAGCAGGCGAAGGCAGCAATTCTTCCCACACATGCCTCAGATCACGGGTGGGGAAGTGTTTCCTGCTGAGAACCCTGGCCCAAAGGGAGGGAAGGAGTAATCCAGGGCCTCGTAAATAACAGCTGCTTGATTTTTAAAAAAGCAATAGAAACATTTTGTCTACTTTTAAAGTGGAGAAGAAATATATTTTTGGTTCTAGATTATGCCAGTTGATAGAGGAAACCCCAGGAGATGGGGGAGAGGAAACAAAAAGAGGAGGTGGTAGAGGAGACGGAAGACGAAGTGAAGAGGATGGAGAAACAACTACAGAAATTAAAAGGAGGAGAGATATTTACAAATATAGGAAAGAGACACATGACAAGAAGAATGGAAAGGAGACAAGGGGAGAAAAGGAAGGAGGCACTGGGCTCCACGTTGAGTGGAGGATCGTACTATGTGTGCAGAGTCTGCATTCATCTGGGCTGTTAACATCCATTCAACCAACGTGCACCGCACATCTGTTGTGTGCCTGGGTGTTGGGTGGGATTCAAATTTGCATAGGCTAGTCCTTGCTCTCATAACATTTACGCTTTGAAAGAGGTAGAAAACACACATGCAGCTACTGAACAGGGCAGAGTTGCAGCGAATTGGCAGCAGGGGCCCTGGCTGACTGCTCTCTGCTGTCCCCCAGTGTCACTGCAGGGCCTGGCACCTAGTGGGCTTTCATGAAATGGTCTTGATGTGTTAAATGCTAACTTGTGATACAAATATATAAGCACGCAAGAGGCATGGACTGTTTCCATCTGGGAGGAGGGTAGGCAAGAAAGGTTTCCTAAAGATTGATGCTTGAAGGATAGGTAGGATTCATAAGCCAAGTTGTGGGACAAGACTTTTTAGACAAGCTCCACAGTGTGAAGCTGCAGAGCCTGTATAGCTTTGGGGCCTGAAAATGCCAGATTATCTGAACACAAGGTTTGTATTAGGAAGATGATACAGTTGAAAGACATTAGTGTTAGACTGTTCTGGGTTTTGAGAGTTGGCAAGAGGTGAAGTCTTCCTTTGGACAAGAAGGAGGGGTGGGCATCAAAGATGTTTTTAGCAACCAAATGAAGGATTAGAATTAAGTTTATCAAGATGAGCTTGACGCTGCACTCAGAGATGTCTGGCCAGGTGCACTGGAGCAGAGTTTCTGACAGCAGAGTCAGTAATCCCATCTTTGACCCAGTCTCTAGAAGTGCTTGCTCAAAACACAGACGCCTGGCCCTTGCAGATATTATATTTCTTAGCTCTTGGGTGAGGTTGAGCTTAAATAAGCTATCCAGTACATGAAATTTCCTATACATAAAGCTAGCTAAAACTGGCTTAGAAACTAGACCAGTGAAGAGGTGTATTAGTTATCTATTGCTGTGTAGCAAGTGTCTCCCCATTGTATCTTAATACAACACAAATTTACCACCTCAATGTTGCAGGCCAGGAACTCAAGAGTGGCTTAATTGGGTGATCTCATGAATTTGCACTGAAGCTATAGGCCAATGCTGCAGTCAGCTGAAGGTTTGACTGGGGCTATAGATTCCATATCCAAGTTCATTCTGTGGCTATTGGCAGGAGCCCCCAGTTCCTCTCCACGTGGGCTTCTCCATGGGATTGATCATAACATAGAAGCTGGCTTTCCAAGGAGTAAATCGTCCTAGAGAAGGAGACACACACACCAAGACAAGTTACAATGCCTTTTATAAGCAACATAACGAAATCCCCCCGCCTTATCTGTGGTTGGTCAACAGTGCTCTGAAAATACTAAACAGTAAATTCCAGGAAAAAAAAAACAACTCATGTTTTCTTTTTTAAAAAGATTTATATTTATTTATGCTTAAAGAGAGAAGAGAAGGAGAGAAACATTAACATGTGAGAGAAACATCGATCTGTTGCCTATTGCACGCCCCCAACTGGGGACCTGGCCCACAACCCAGGCTTGTGCCCTGACTGGGAATTGAACCAGCAACCTTCCAGCTCTAAGGCCAGCACTTAATCCACTGAGCCGCCCTAGCCAGGGCCCTTCTTTTTTGTTGAATTTATTGGGGTGACATTGGTTAATAACATTACATAGGTTTCAGGTGTACAGTTTTTTAATACATCATCTGTATATTGTATGATGTGTTTAGTACTCCAAGCAAGTCCCCTTCCATCCCCATTAACCAAGCCCCATACCCTCTTCTACTCCTCCACCCTTTCTCTCTGGTAATCACCATACCATTGTCTGTGTCTATGCAACTCGTTAGTTTTAAATTGCGCACCACGCCAATGAAACCCGTCCTGTTCTGCTCTGCCCTAGGCATAAACCACCCTTTCGTCCAGCATATTCACACTATACACGCTACGTATGCACACCTGAGTCACTTAGTAGCCATCTCGGTGATCAGCTCGACTGTCACAGCATCGTGGTGCTTTTGCTCAAGTCACCCTCATTTGACTTAACAATGGCCCAAAGCCATTCACATAACTTATTACACTGTATTGTTATAATACTTCCATTTTATGATTAGTTACTGTTATTAATCTCTTACTGTTCCTAATTTATAAATTAAACTTTATCATAGGTATGCATATGTAGGAAAAACATAGTATATATAGGGTTTGGTACTACCAGTGGACCACCGGTGGTCTTGGAACGTATCCCCCATGGCCAAGGAAAGGAGTACTGCACTGTGAGGGGGGATTGCTGAGGCTGCCTTGGAGTCTAGGTACCCTAGGAGGCAAAATCCATAACCTAGGTGTGAAGCGATAACTTGAAATTATAGTATGTGGTGTGAAATAATATGAATTAATGTGTCTGAACTCTTACCACTTTCAGAAACTGTTGTAAGCATTTTACATGTTTTACCTCATTTAACCCTTGTAACAACTTAAGGAGTTAGGTAGGCGAAACCTATTATTATTTTGCCCTATTATTCATAGGGTGAAACCAAAGGACAGAGAGGTGAGTAGCATCGTGGGAGCGCTGTGATAAAGGACCTGGAGAGAGGTGGAATGTGGTGGAAGGTAATTGGTTGTTACAAGTGCCCTATGGAATTTTTACTGCCTAATGAACCACCGTTCATGGTTCATCAGCTGTTCACTCCACAGAGTTAGGATTCACTGTGAGCTGGCCACAGCTAACTGGGGCAAATGACACTGCAGCCAAAAAACACCCCACAGGCCATTCATTTATTGAGCCAAGGGAACCGAACTTAAACCAGAAATTCCCCCCTGTTAGGATGCCTGGGATGGTTCCTAAATAGCTAAGTGTGGGGACAGATCTCTGCCCTAAGGCTCTTTCTAACCTTTAGTACCTTCTGCAGTTTGGAGAGGCTGAAGGTGAGACAGTATCATGTCTGAACAGAGGAAGCCAGATTCCTGAATTCACTACATAGGCCGTGGAGAGGTGGACTGTTTTATTACATCTTTCCCCAACATGTGCAGTCTGGGGTGCACCAAATCAAGCCATTTTCCTCCAGTTTTGTGTTTCTCTTCAGGGGACCATGCCCTCCAGTGTCTCTGTTTCTACTCCAATTTCCTCCAAGAGTTCCTCCTCCTGTCCTCAGGCAGCTCCTCCCTTCATGCACCACCCCAACCTGTTCTGGCTGAAATCCACAAGATTCTTGGCCTTCAGATTTCTTTTACTTTTCTCTCCGTGTCACTGCTGTTTTCAGTCTTCATCTTTCCAGCCTTTCTCCCTCTTGATCCTGTCCTACAAGGCCACACCGGTACTGGCAAGTGCCTGAGAGTTTTGATCATTTACTTAATGACAACAAAAGAAAAAAAAAAAGTAAGCTCCAAGAGACGCAGGAGCAGAACCCGAGAGGTGAGCCGACTTGGCCCGTGGGACTCGGTGTAACTGAGAAAGGCCTGCCGGCCCCCGCTGGCTCCACCTTGCAAGAAACCCTGAGCTCTAGGGTGGAGAAGGGGCCGGGACGCTGATATGAATAAGTTACACAGAGACCCGAGATGGAGGGACCAGCAATGAACCGTCGGAGACTGCAGGTGGACCATGTGGCCTCGGCCTGGACCACCGCTGCGAGGGCCAGTGGGCCCCTGGGACAGCGGGCCTGGCGTGCAGCCGGCCGCCAGGCCCTGCGCCGCCCGGCCCTGGAGCGTGTCCAGGAGCCCGGGCGGGGCCGCCAGCGCCCAGCCAGTCACCCCGGCATGCGGGCCGTGGGTGGGGCAGCGCGGGCGGGCCGGGCTGAGGGACGCTGTTTGCCAGCCTCTCACTGGAGTGCTTGTCCAGCCAGCCAGTGCCGCTCGTGGGTGCCTCTGCCTGTCCCTCCCTTCCTTCCCCGACAGCTTTGGACACCCCAACCGGACGTGGCGGGTGCGCGGGTCGCCCGGCCAGGTGAGCCCCGGCGCTGCAGGTGGGTGCTGTGGTGGGGGCAGAGGCGGAGAGAGGGAGGGGAGAGAGGGAGGTCGGGGGAAGACGAGGACCGGGCGGTGGGAGGTGGAGGGGGGTTCCTGGGGGGTGCGGGAGGGCGCAGGGCTGGGGAGCGGCTAGGCCTGCGTGCCCCGGCCCCACCGCTGCGCGCGCGGGCAGGCTCAGGTACGGGGTTGGGCGGCGAGCAAGGCCGCGGCGGGCGGGCGGGCGTCTGGTGTCCGGTGTCCGGTGTCCGGTGTCTCGGGCTACGGTGGGTGAGCCAGGGGGCCGGGGCTCGCGGTCGCTCTAAGGGGGACCCCGGAGGGGGCGGGCACAGGGCACGTATGAGAGCCTCAGGGCAGTTCTGGGCTTCGGGCGGGGCTCGGTGTCCCCGAGGGGCGTGTGCACACTCGTCAGGTGGAGCTCTGCTCAGGAGGGAGCTGGGGCTGCAGGGTGGTGGCGGTCCGGGAGGGTCTGGGCTGCTCGAAGGTTTCTGGACTCCAGTCCAACAGCCCCAGCACCCCGCCGTTTCCCCCGCCTGCCCCCGCCACCCGAGGCCCCGCGAGGCCCTGCGACCTGCGCCCCACCGGTACGGCCGCAGCGACTCGCCGTGGAGGAGCACACGCACACACGTGGGTAGAGCCATTGGGGTCCCTTCGCCTCACACCTTCCAGGAGTCGGGGAAACGGTTTCAGCACACCAGCACCGGGGTGCCCTGCGGGCCCTGAGCGTGGGGGGCCGGAGCCTGGTTCAGACTCAGGCAAGGGCCCCGGGTTAGTTCGATGGCGATGGCCTTCCTCCACCGAGCGCGTGCCCTGCGGTTCCTGTCCTCCCTCCTGCGCCTGAAGCAGGTGGGCGTGGAGACGCAGTGAAAAGTCACAACTTGTCTCTTCCCTCCCCAGGGTCACGGGGAAGAAGCGAGTGTGGCGGATCTCTCTAAACGTGGTCTCCTCTCCTCTGAAACGGCTTTTATTTGATTGCCTGTTTAACGGAGACGACTAAGATGCGATATTTTTAAGTGAACAAATAAATGGAAAGCATATGTGGCCTTAGATTTGGCATGTGAGTGGAATTTTCTAGAGAAGTTTGTGTGTGCAGTAATTTCAAATTTCTGAAGAATGGTATATATTTACAAAACTTACCAAATTGCTGTCAGCTCTGGTAATTTATTTTATCCTCAAAATGGCCTCTTTACAGATACATTAATAAGATAAAGTTGAAAAAGATAACTGCAAATCTGAAAACAGAGCTGGCTATTTTAAAATAATTAAAGTTCAAACTATATTCTTAACATTAAAGTCATACTGTCCACATTATAATTTTTTGTGATTTATGCTGTATCTCACGTTAGTTTTTGTTTGTTTTCTTGCTTTGGTTTTTGTTTTGTCTCAGCATCATTAAAACACACCTCTTGTTTTGTGGAGCAGGGCTGGGCAGCATGAGAGTCAGGCCAGATCTGTGGGCATCCTGGAAAACACCTGACCTTCTGGCCCTTGAGAAATTTATTTTCGGAATACATAGCAGATGTGGGCTTGTGGCTCGTTGTTACTGTCTTTTAAGAAAAGTGGTGTAGAAGAAGAAAACTGAGTGCGCTGAGTGTTTTCTTTTTATTGGGTCCTGAGTGAATGGAAGTGTGCCGCTCTCACTGCCTCAGGGAGGTCACTGGAGCCTGACTCAGTGCCACAGTGACTGTCCTGTCAGACAGTGAAAGTGGGGCAAACCCTGGCTGGCTGATTTCCTCATTCCCATTTCCTCTACCCTGGCTGACTCGGCTCAGCCCTGTACCTTCACGTAGGTTCTCTGGCATAGTCCTCAAAGGATTCACAGTGCAGGCCTTCATTTCACAGATGCAGAAACTGAGTCCAGAGAAGTGAAGTCACAGCCCAAAGTCACGCAGCTCATGAGAGGCAGAGCTGGGATTCTGGGGGACAGGGAGCCTTTGCCGGTTGTCCTCTAAGCACCCTGTGCTGGGTTTGACTTTTCCATCTGAAAGCAGGGGGGAGGAGAGAGTCCATTCACACCTGTAGGAATCAATAGGCTTAGAATGGCGCTCGTGTCCCTTAGCTGCCTGACCGCAGGACTGTTGTCAGTTGAGTTCCCAGGTGTCTTCCCTTCAAGATCCACTAGTTAACTTTCATGCTAAAAATCCACGTTTGCTACAAAATGCAAAACAAAAAGTTAAAACTGTGGGCGAGCTTCAGCATCTCCCCACAGAGCTGCTGTGGCTGAGGCGTCTGCCCGAGATGCACTCTGCGTCACACACCTTCAGTTCAGCATTTCCGTGCCTGCCAGAATTTGCTGGCCTTCATTCAGATATTTCACACGTGATATCACATCCTGATGATGTTCTGATTCTGGGCTCGCAAAGAAACTCCACGGTACCGGCGGAGTCCAGTCGAGCTGGCTCAGAGCCGGGCTCCCCCACCTCCGCCACCCTCCATCTTCTCCCTCTGCGACTTGGGGCGAGTGGGAGGCTGAATTCCAAGGGCTGCTGGGAAGACTAGAGGAGTTGATACGTGTGGCGTGCTGAAGGCAGTGGCTGCAACAGTGAGTGGAAGCTCTTATTACCAGGCATACTCTGCGTGGGGGAGAGGGGAGGGATGTGAATTTGGCCCTTTCAGGGTTTTAGCTTTTAGGCTCTACCCAGGCTGTCACTGTTGTTGGGACTCACCCCATTCAAAATGGGGAAGAGAGTAGCAGCCTCAGGTTTTGTCGGGCTCCTCACTTTCCACCATGTTTTGTTTCTGTGAAAGTCAGCGATTGGAGGCTTGGAAGGGCCAACAGAAGGGCATTCTCACTGGAATGTTAAGGAGTCATCCACTTTGATTTCTTAGGACTTCATCTCAACCAAATTCTTCCTCCAGCTCTTTTCATCTACAGAGAAGAGGTTGGCCTCTGGGACCCTCGCTCTCCATTAGTGTGAATTTAGTGAGCCCTGCCCCTTGGGAAGCTGTTAGAACCCCAAAGTCAAGAAAATATCACAGGACATCTATTTTGTGGCTGTTATAGCCTTTGAGGCTCACCTCAAAGCAAAATACGAAGGTAGATCCTGAGATAGGCATGCTTGGTTGAACTGGAGCCAGACACTGCTTTTAATTTATTTAAATTTTCTCTTAATATTGTGTTCCATTTGAGTTCTGGTAGTTGAATGCTGCAGAAGATAGATTATAGGATGCAGTTAGCAAGAATAGTTGCAGCCTACTACACAATGAATAGTTAGTGAATCTATGCGCTATGTTATACAAACCACTTTCGGTTTGAGCACTAGTCTCAAAAGACTGGTGCAGATGGAGAAGCAGTTTGCAAGGAAGAGGAGGAAGAGGGGAAGCTCGGGGACACCCCTGGGGGCGGGAGGAGCATCACAGTCTGGCTGTGTGGGTGGCAACAGGGGGAGAAACTGGCAGGCTCAGGGACTGGAGTGGAGTCTAAGAGGGTTTGAACTTAGTTTGGAGAAATGACATGTGAAAGGGCATGGCTACACGGAGTATTGAGGCATTATAAGCACCAAATTATTAGTCAGTTTCTTAGAGTTTTGGTGAGCCTATCATATTGAAACAAATGAGAGTCTTGTTTTTCCAGAATGGAAATGTACATATAATTCCCTTCTTGTTAAAAAAGTATGATTGGCTTTTCTTTTTAATTTTTAAATTTTATTTATTTATTCTTAGAGTTAGGGGGAAGGAGGGAGAAAGGGAGAGAAACATTGATTAATGTGTGAGAGATACATCTAGGTTGCTTCTCACACAGCCTCACCTGGGGACCTGGCCTACAACCCAGGCATATGCTCTGACTGGGGATCAAACCAGCGACCTTTTTGGTTTGCAGGCCGGCACTCAATCCACTAAGCTACATCAGCCAGGACTTTTTTTTTTTTTTTTTAATCAACCAAACAGAAATGTGTAAAGTGGAATGAAATGCCAGTGGAATCATCAGCCCCCTTCAGGGGAGCCACTGTGAGACCACTTGTGAATGTACTAGTCCATGCCACACTTGGGTAAGAAATCAAAGTGGATGACTCCTTGACATTCCAGTAGACGTCCTCCTGGTGGCCCTTCTATGCCTCCACTCACTGACTTTCACAGTCTTTTTAAAGGAGCCTCTAATAAATTCTTTTTTAAAGCAAGGATCCTTTGTAATGAACCTAGTCACCTCTCCATTCCCCCAGTTTATCTGATCTGTAAATTTAGATTTTATTAAATTAGGTTATCTGGAGGAGGTACACCCCAAACCTGATGACCTTCCAGAAAGTATGTGAAGGCTCTCTCCGGCACCTGCACTGTTTTCATGGTTCTAGCGGATCGTCCGAAACTGCATTGTTCTTCTGTGAAGACGAGAGAAACTGTGTGTTTATTCAGTGCTACTTTTAAGGGGAAAATGGGAAAGTAGCATTGTGGTCTAATTTTTATTTCTTCTTTTTCCTTCCTTGAGCATGGTTCTGTTTTGGTTTGGTTTGAGGTAGGCAATTCTGTGAAGTCTCAAAAACAGTATTTTTTTAAAAAATAAGTTGTTTGGAGGGAGCCTTTAATTTCCTTCTATCTTTTTTTTCTTTAATTTTTTTCTGAGCCACACAGTTGGTTTGTTAGGCTCTGAGGCAGTAATGTGTTTGCTTGGTTGGAACAAGGCCAAACCTCTGTTAAATTTTCTTTTTCCCTAAGGTTGACCTGTAAAAAAGTTAGGGTTTGTTTTGTTTTTTTGATAAAGTATCTTTGGAAATTATGGGTAGAGGTTACACAAACTCAACAAAGCGTGCCTCGGCTTTTCTTTTCCTTTCCTCATAAATGAAAAACAATACTGCATTTCCGCCAAGCTTTATTCATAAGCCTGTCCTTGCCTGGCATCTACACATTTTAACAGTGCCTGCTTTTTGGCTGTTGCTCCTGGCAGGTTCACGAACGGCATTTCGGGCAGGATGTTCAGTGCCAGGAACCAAGAGCCAGTTTGCTGAATTATTATCCCCGTCACTCAGGGTTGCCGTGAGTCCCTGGGAAGGAAGGTCCTTCCAAGTGCCAGCCCAGGTGGAAGGCACACCAGGAAGCCATTTTCAAGAACTTCTGCCACAGGTGTAAAAGACTCCAGACCTGCGAAGATGCTGAAACAGATACTATCAGAGATGTACATAGATCCCGATCTGCTGGCAGAGCTCAGTGAAGAACAGAAACAGATCCTGTTCTTCAAGATGAGGGAGGAACAGATCCGCCGATGGAAAGAAAGAGAAGCAGCAATGGAAAAAAAGGAGTCCTTGCCAGTGAAATCCAGACCAAAGAAAGGTAAACTTAGCTATGTTTCTTCTGTGAATGCACTAGGAGGACGGCTCCTGGCTCGTGTGAACATTTCACACTAGTCAGAAGTAAGCCCAGTGTGAGTTCCAGTTTAGTGGATGGACCCTAAGTGTTATTGAGATTCTAATAGGGCAATTTATCAACTTGAAGTCTACACTGGAGTTGTGTATGTAAGCAGATTGCTTGCTTGAAACCAGACTGACCTTGGGCTGAAGTAAAAAGTCACCTGTGAGTTTGATGTGAGGGGTATTAAGGAAGGTTTCTGTCCCCACTATTGTCACAGATGCCTAGTGATCTACTTACCAGCATTCGAAGTCCTTGTATCAGCATCTTTATAGCAATTGTGTTTGCATTTTTTAGACTTTAAGAGATTTTTCTTTGAGTTATCATTTTAAGAGAAACCCCCCTTAAAATACAAATACTGCTACAAGGAAAAAAGTAATAACACTTTTTAGTATTATAATTTTTTTTTAGTGTGAGTTAACTTTTCAGATCTATTTCTTCCTGAGCCAAGGAATTCCTTGGTAGCTTGCGAGGCCTTTTGAAACCATGGGGGAGGAATTCTCTGTGCATCGAGACTTAGAGTATGTACACACAGTCATAAAAAGGCACACGCTAACCTCCCTCCCAAGCCAGCGCCCTTACCCACCCCCGCCCCGTCAAATTCTGTTATGGATGAATAACTAAGTTGTTTTAAAAAACACACAGTTTTCAAGGTCACTTACACAGGCATTCAAGACCAATTTCTCCTTGTTTTTTGTTAAGCTAGGGAAAATAAAATTTGATAAAGCCATTTGGGGCTTTCAAAGATTGAGAAAATGAATCTTACTTGAATGCTGGTATGAGCAGACTTAAAAAGGAAGTCAGTTTAGTGACCTTTGCTTTATACTACTTTTTATTAAAAACTTTTTCCAATTAAGCCTTTATAGTGATATAGAAATAAATGACTATCTCATTTATTAGTATCATTGTTATTATCAATGGCAGGTATTTGTTAAATTTGTCAGGCACTATGCAAAGTACATTTACATACATGATATCTCACCTTCACAAAACTTCTGCAAAGTCAGTGTTAATTTTCCTATTTTACAAATGAAGAAACCAGGGTCAGAGCAGTAATATATGCAAGGTCACACCTCCAGTAGGCATCCAGTTCTGTTGGCTATCACAGTGCTGCCCACTGTCCAAAATAGAATTTTTCCTTCCACAAGTAACATGTCCAAACTAAATCATCACCCTCTTACCTTTCCGAACTGGTTTATGCCTCTCCTTGAGTTCTTTATCAGAGTGGACCAGATACAACTGGGCCTCTCTGGGCACTGTGTTCATTGTGGACATAACATACCGATGTGGTGGGTGACTTTGGGGACTAGCAAGAGTGAAAGGTTCTGTCCCTTGGAGTCAATGGCCCAGGCTTTTTGTTAGACTCTGGGCTTCTTATGTTTGCTGAATTGATCGTCCTGTGGTGACTTAAGAAACAGTTACAGTTTGTTTTTTTTTTTGCTTAAATTCTTCCTTTGCAGAGTTTTGATTCTACCTCTCAGAAAACCTGTATGACTGTATGAGTTAAACGATCATGAAAAAATATATTAATATACACAGTAAAAGTTTTATCAGTATTTCATGTGAGATGTTTATTATTCCCTTAAATTTAACACTTGGAAAAATATATTTTGCATGAAGCTAGTTCCTCTTCTGATTACACAAAAGGCAAGTTTTTGAGATTCTTTTCCTACTTCCCACTAAAAAGACAGTAGTTCTCTGTCTTTCATATTGTTCTGCCTCTGAAGCTGCGGCCACAGATAAAGGCAGTATTGTCACGGCAGGTGATTTCCAGAGGTGTGTTTCTGCTGCAGGCCTTCTAGCCCCCGGCCAGTGTTTGCTGCGAGGCCTCACCGTGGGCTCTGCTTCGTCCAGGCCTAAGCTCCCGCCTTCCCTGCCTCTCCCACCTCCACCCCCTCCCCACCTCCACTGTCTCCCCACCCACCCAGCTTGGACCCGGCTGATCTGAATTCTGTTTTTTCTCAGCAGTTCTTAGCCAGGCTGCGGCTTTGGAGATAGGCCTTTTCTTGGTTCTTTAAATACATCATTGAGTTTGTCTGGTTTGTTTTGTGAGTTTGTTACCCCAATACATTTAATTTTAAAAATGTAAATATATCTTAGGCCCACCCCCCCACTGCTTGACCCCAGGCCAGCCCATCACACGGCCGTGCTTTCAATGTGGTCCGGGCATTGTTCTCTCTGCATGGCCGCTCTGGTGAGGTTTCAGGGAGCAGCACTGAACTGTGTGATAGCGCGCATCCTCAGCGCCTGCCCACCTTTTAGTCAGGTGAGGCTAAAGTAGGAGGGGCTAAAGTAAGTGAAACAACCAGAAGTAAGGGTTTAATTCAATAATAGATCAGAGAATCATTTCTAACTGTGGTGGGAAAATGTGATTCCTAGAGGGGGGGATGTACAGACCTCCTCTGCCTGCAGGGGTCCAGAGCGCCGCTGTCCAGGTGGTAGCCGCGAGGCGCACATGACTACGGAGCCCTGGAATGCAGCTCGTCGCACTGAGGCGTGCTTGCAGTGTGAATGACTGATTTCAAAGATGTGGTAAGAAGAAGATAATATAAAGTACCACATTAATAATTTTATGTTCATTCCATATTGACATAGTATTTTGGATATCTTGAGCAACGTAAAACATGTTAAAATTAATTCACCTGTTGTTTGATTTCGCGATGGAGCTACTTCGAAGCTGTGATTACAGATGCAGCTCACATTTGGACAGCGCTGCTCCAGTCTATAAAAGTAGCACCAGCCAGTGTTTAGTGAGCCGACAGTGTTTGGGGCCCTGAACTCAGTGAGTAAATATATTATCCCATGAATACCCACAGCCAAACCTGAAGCTCAGTTCATGTCCACACTTTTGAGGCTGAGGGATGTTAACTAACTTGCCCAGGGCAACAATGAATAAGTAAGTCACTGAGCTGAAGTGGACCTTGAGTCTTTCTCTCCCGAAACTGGTCCTGTGAACAAATATACTACGTGTGGAGCTTACCTGGAGCTTGATAACGTATGCCGATGTCGGGGCCTTGCCCTGGAGCCGTCATTCTGCATGGTTTTTTCTGGTAGCACAAACAGAGGAGGCCTTTGCTTAGTCGAGGGCTGCCCAGCACTAGTTCACTGGGTCCCTCTGAAGTCAACGGAAACCTAACGCCATAGGCTGGGACCTGGCCACTGTGTGTGTGCCCTTGAAAGGGACTTGGGGTCCTGGAACTTCACTTGCTGGATTCTCATCATTACCAAATGGGCAAGTTCTTTATGCAAAGCGTTCCCTTTTTCATGAAACAATGATCCAGCCCTTGGTTTCTGCCACCTGCAAAGTTCCTTCTCTCCCTTCACTCTCAGCCCCGCTGTGGCGTCCCTCACCACTGGATTCAGTTCTCATCTCAGCCGATTCTTCAGCCCCGTGTCCGACGCTGTTGCGCTGCTGCCCAGTCTCTCTCTCTGCTGGTGTCATGAGTCTCCCACCCTCTCCAGGACCATTTCTTTTCCGTCTCTGCCTGACCCCTGAATATCTGTGCTCCCCAGGGGGTGCCTCACTCCAAGTCTGAAGCACTGGTTCTGGCCCTGTCTCCTGCCTTGGTCTGCTCCCCTAACTGACCTTGTTAGTGGAATTGGACTTGGCCTCTTACGTGGTGGGCAGCTGTGTGTAGTTGACAGCAGCTCCTCTTCCCTCTCACCTCCTGAGCTCCTGCCTGTCTCCTCCCCTGATGGAATTTCTCACCTCACCACCACCTGCTCTCCCAGATGCAGCACTGTGCAGCTTCCCCAGCTTCCTTCTGTCCTTTTCTCTCTAAAATAAGCATAACAATTTATTAAAGTTTTAAAAGATGGACTTTAGCGTTAGTAACTACAGGGTTACTACCCAGGTTAACAAATCTAGCTAACCATGGGGAAAGCAGCGGTCTTAAGTGATTTCAGGAAGTCCTGATAGGGCTCACCCTGGTCTTTATTAAAATGCACCTGGGCTGGATTGAGCCTTCTCCTGGACCCTCCTGCTGTGCAAAGCCCAGAGGGAATGTGACAGTAACCCCACACCCCTGCTCGTCCAGCAGAGTCCTGTTTATGTTTGTTATTCTGGCATCCCTTCTGGGGGGTTCACTGTTTGCTCTCTGAAGTATTTCAGTTTGGACGATACAGTATGAGGCTGCCCTGAACACACCGCAGGTATTGTGGTCACACATACCAGTTTTGAATTCTAGTTTCAATTTCACTAGCTCTATGATCTTACTTACCCTGCCTAAGCCTTAATTTCCTTGTGGTAAAATAGATAAGTTACTTACCCTGCCTAAGCCTTAATTTCCTTGTGGTAAAAACATAATAGCCTTGGGGATACTCTAAATATTTAATGGCAAACACAACACAAGCATCCACCAGAAGGGACATGGGGCCTTGGCCAGGTACTTAGTTGGTTAGAGTATCATCCAGGTATGCCAAGGTTGTGGGTTTGATCCCAGGTCAGGGCATATACAGGAATCAACCAATCAATGTATAAATAAATGGAACAAAATTGACCTCTCTCTCTCATGAATAATTAAGAAGAAAATAAAGAAAAAGAAGGGACATGGCTAGACCAGCCCTCGAGGTCCCCACCGGCTGGGGTTCATCTTTCATTTGCTTTCTGGATCAGGGGTGCGTTATCCTAGAAGAGGGGCCAGAGTGGTGGGAGATGCTTGGAATGTTGGGAGTGTAGGGAAGTATGTTGCTATTTTAACAACCTGGGTACAAGTAGGTGCTCTGCTTTTATCAGCCCTGATGATCCCCCCATTGTATTTAAATTTGTTAGGAGGCCCCTGGTATGGATGCTCTTCTGTCTTCCATGAATCCAGTCCTTGGCCAGTCCTTTGTGGGGGTGGGGTATACAATGTCCCCCTTATCCACGGCTTCAATTTCCACGGTTTTAGTTACCCACCATCAACTGCAGTCAGAAATATTAAATGGAAAATTCCTGAAGGAAACAGTTCCTAAGTTTTAAGCTGCACTGTTTTAGGCAGCACGAAGCAACCCCCTGCTGCCCTGCCTCCGGACACCCCTGTCCAGCACGTCCGTCCGTGTTGTGGGTGCCCCCTGCCTGCCTGCTGCAGAGCCGCTGTCTCAGCTCTCAGATCCGCTGTGGCAGGGTTGCCCTGCTTGCGCTCAAGTAACGCTTGTTCTACTTCATAATGTCCCCCAAACCACTCACATAACCTTTGGTACAGTGTATTGTTATAGTTCTTCTATTTTATTATTGTCATTGTTAACCTCTCACTGTGCATAATTGATACTATCATAGAGATGTGCATATAGGAGTAAATATACATAGGGTTCGGTACTATTCACAGCTTCAGGCATCCACTGGGGGTCTTGGAACATATGCCCCCTGGGTAAGTTCTCCTCGTTCCCTCTCACACCCTCACCTGTTACCATGGTTGGTTGCCCTGTGTTGGGTTGGGTCGCGGTGGAGGCCACATGCTAACTCTCTGAAGCACAGTCTCGGAACCGGGAGGGCGCTGGCGCTGGGTGGACCTGCATGTGAGGAGGCCGTCCACACCGACACCTCCAGTCTCTCCCTCCTGCACCCCTGCAGGGCTGGCCCGTGCGGGGCCATCGGACACAGTGATGGCCTGAACAGTACATGCTGAAATGTAAGCCTGGAATAAGCCCGGCCACCTCCTGGCCAAGCACGCGTGTCATCCGCTTTATGCGATATTTTACAGCACTGCATTTAGACGTTAATATGTGGGGAATGAGGTGTGAGTATGGGTCTCTGCACAGCACTTCTTTGTGCTGCGGTACCAAGCAGGCCCGACCCCCTCTTCTAGAAAATCTGTTTTTAGAAGAAATTCTCAAGCATCCCTAAGATAGCAAACATGAACAGCACTGAAATATATAAACATGATTCAAGGACTGCGAGAAAAACTTGTAATTAAATGGAAGTGCTACATAAAGCTCCCTCTCTCACTGTCCTCTGATTGAAGTGTTTGTAATTTCGAGGTGAAGTAGACAGAAAATCCAGAATGCCTGGATAGCACCGTGTGTGTGTGTATTTTACACACACACACACACACACATATACACACACATATATAAAAAACACATATAATTTTAACTTAGAATAAAAATTTATATTTTTAAATTTTGTTTATTATTTTTTGTCTTCACTCAAGGACATTTTTTCCATTGCTTTTAGAGAATGAGAAACATCGATGTGTGAGAGAAGCATCCATTTGCTGCTCCTCATTCGCACCTGGACTGGGGATCGGCACCCAGACCAGGAATCGAACCCACAACCTATGTCTGTTCCCTCACTAAAAATTAAACCCACGACCTTTTGGTTACAGGACAATGTACCAACCAACTGAGCCACACTGGCCAGGGCTTAATTTTTTATTTAAAAATATTTCTCAATTACAGTTTATAGTCAACATTATATTAGTGTCAGGTGTACAGCATAGTGGTTATGTAACTTACAAAGTGGCGCCCCCGTGAGTCCAGTGCCCACCCAGCACCACACGTGGCTATTACAATATTATCGGCTGTATTCCCTATGCTGCGCTTTACACCCCCATGTCTATTCCGTAACTGCCGATCTGTGCTCCCTAATCCCTTCACCTCTTCACCTCACTCCCCTCCCATCTGACTGTCAGTTTGTTCTCTGTATCCAGGAGTCTGTTTCTGTTTTGTTTATTTATTTATTTATTTTACCTGCCACATATCAGTGAAATCACAGGGTGTGGCTGCCCCCTTAGGAGTCCTTAAGTTTGTGCCTTTACCTGAAGGAAGTATTCGGGGATGGAAATGTTGTTCTGTGCCTAGTGGTTTTCAGCTCTTGCCAGACTGGAGCTTCTCTGCTCTCCTTGTCAACACGTTCTTGTTTACTTGTTCCCCGCATGTCCCCCTACCCCATCAGTCCCTGAGCCTGGTCCCTGGCACCTGTCCTGTAATCCAGCTGTGGAACCTGCCCGTGTTTCCCATTTAAAGAAATTTTCCAGCCGCCCGTGCTCCGCCCGTGCTCCGCCCCTGCTCCCTCTGTCTCTGGGCCTGTGCGCAGTGCCCGGAGCGCAGCAGGTGCTCAGTAAATGATGAACTTCTCCAGAGCACGTACTTGCAGCCTCTGCCTTTCGCCATTGTTCCTGTCCCATTTTTTCAGCCTGCCCCCACCTGTCTCCTCCACATTGTTCTCTGTGAGGGCCGAGGCTGCCGAAGATCCGGCTCAGTCCTCCTCACTTCGCCCCTCTTCTCAGCAGCATGGGCTCCGTTCCCTCTTCTCCCAGGGCCGTGTGGCCCTGCATTCTCCTCGTCTCCTTCCGCATCAGCCAGTTACTTAGGAATCAGAATCCAGTTTGGTTTGGTTTGGTTTGGTTTCCTTTTGAACCAGCACTCTCTTTTCCCTCCCTTTTCTTCTACCTCCTGAAAAGAGCACATGCTTTTCCAAGGCTCTCTTCTAGGCTTTGTTCTCTCTGTGAGTTCATCCGTTCAGGTGGCTTCAATAGCGCCATCTGTGGAGTCACCCCAGGTTCATGTGGTCCATCTCAGCCTCACTTCTGAACTCCAGTTCCATACTTTAGTTTCAACTGAAACTCTGTATGCAGATTTCTAGTAAAATTAAAAATATTTTTTCTCTATCTCCAAAACAGCTCACTCTCTAACTCCTTGAACAAATGCATTTTTTCGATGTCACTATTCCTGCTGTCCTCCCACTGACCTCCCAGTGGCTAAGTCTCAAAATGTTGGCATCATCTTTGAGTCCTTCCTTGAGTCAGCCACCTGGACCTTACTGTCCTGTGTGACACTGTCCTTTCCCTCATTCAGGCTGTGGTTGTTCCCACCCCTCCTCTCTCCCCACTCAGTCCCCAAGCTCCCACCTCCGACCACCCTCACCCACCACCTGCCGACAGGCCCTAGCGCTTCTTAGATCACTCCTCCCATGGCAGTGATCACTCTTCTTAGATCACCGCCAGTCCAGACAGTCATGGGCTCTTTGTCAGTCACAAGATTGGGAATGAAGCTAGTATTTTCTGAGCGCTTATCATGTGACGGGTCTGTGAGACCAGAGTTACTGCCTTGGTCTTGTTAACAAGGGAACTCAGGCTCAGAGAGGTAAAGTAACATATACATGGTCACATAAAAAGTTGGTGGGAACACTGGGGTTCCAGTGCCCTTTTCTGGCTTTATGCAGTACAGGGCCGAAGTTTAAATCCTCCAGCCAGGTGTGTAGGACCTGTGCCACGTGGGCCTCTACCCCACTGCACGATCCGCACCCCGAGGCCAGGTGACGTCTAATCCTTTCCCAGCTCTGGTTGAGACTCTCTTCCCCACGGCCCCCACCGATTCCCTGCCGTGACCTCCCATCGTGCTGTTCTTCGTGTTGGGCACCAAACCCTCTCCTGCTCCCTGTCTAAATTCTGTATCCCTCCACCAAAACTCAGCACAGAGAACTTCTCCTCTTACTTCTTCTCTGTCCTTCCAAAGCAAGTTCTCCCTCCTTTGAACGCTCATTGGACTTAAAACTTAAGATGGCCTTTCAAACTGGTTAGTTCATCTTCTTAAGCATTCCTTTAACACCTTTAACACCACCCTCCCTCAGTGTGTTACTTTTATAATTAATTAATTGTTCAGTGCCTGCCCCCTTCAACTGGAATGTAAGCTCCCTGAGGGCAGGAAGTGGCTGCTGTCATTCATAGGTTTACATGCATCTACCTCAGTGCCTGCGCAGAGCAGACGGGCACTAGAGTTGATCAAATACGCAACCTAATGCCTTGCTCTTCCTCTCGCAGACTCCAGGTGACTTGCAGGGAGTGGCCACAGCTGTTTTATCCATGTATCCCCTGCAGCATCGAGCTCTGCCTCGTGCTCAGAGTTGGAAACTCTCAAGTCTTTGTGGAGTGAACTAAACAGAGGCCTTGATCCCTTCCTTCATGCTGGTACGAAGCTGAGGGTATCAGAGCTCTCCCTCCCCTAAGGTTTTAGCGTGGTGCGTGGAAACCCTTGGAGCCTCTCCACTCTTCACTTTCAGGCCCCGTGTGAGAGCTCCTGAGGGTGCGGAGTGGTCAGGACAGAGATTACTGAGAATGCCACTCCATCAAGAGCCCTCTTTTTGGGGGGCGGGGGGGGCACCTGGCTAAATCTGACATTTTGTGTTTAATTCTCTTCTTGTCCCCAAACCACAGTCTTTTTTAACTTCACCATACTACCACCGCCCACCTCCTTTCAAAGCGCCAAGACTCTGTCAGGTCTGCTCCTTTGGTTCTCTTCTCTAGTCTCTTCTCTAGTCCTTAGTTTCTAAGGACCCTCCTCTGCCCCCGGGCAGCTCCAGGATTTCCCTCCCCTGCCCTCTAGGGCAGTGCCTTCTGCCCCTGCCTGCACGTTGTGGGCATCTCTGGAGACGGTTTTGGGAGAAGCGTGTGCCGTGCAGTACTGAGCAGAGCTGCTGGGATTCCCAGCACTCTGCTAGTCTACTCTCAGGACATCTCCCTCCTGCTGTCAAAAATGTGGTAGGGCGTGACTTAGGTGAGGGTTGAGAGATGGACATAGTGAAAAATATTATTAGTTGCTCTGACAGAGTATGATAAAGGGAGTTTTGTGAGGTGTGACAGCTTTCTAAAGTTAATGAACCATTTGGCATTTCTCCAAACAGAGCCCAGCTGGCCAGGGCTTGTCCCCAGGAGGGCACATTTGGGATTGATCTCCCTTCATCCCTGGTAGCCCTTCCCTGTTTCCCCACTAGTGAAACGGCATGAGGTCAGCTTCCTCCTGAAGGATACAGTTACTCCGTTCATGGTGAAGGCTGCGATTCATCCCACTACCCCTACCCAGGATCTTACTCAGTGCCCCACAGAAAGTCTCCACTGCGCCGAGCCGAGGGGAAGCACCGGCGTGACGGGCAGCTCTGACTGAGTGGTCTGCTTCTTCGGCGACTTCTCAGGCAACAGTAGGAAATAGGGCAACAATACATGGGACAGAAGATGCTTTAACGGGAAACCTTCTTCTACTTAATGTGAGGAGACAAGACAATCCCAGCGTGGATTTCCAACCTAGCAGCGTGCCTAGCCTGTGTTCCACTTGGGTGCCCTTTACATGGACCCGAACCCCTGGCAGGCTTGAGGTCCTCGAGGCCCAGGGATTTTGACCAGAACCAACTGTGGACTGGGATGGCCCTGGGTAGTTCTGCACTGGGGCCTTCAGATTTAGCTGCAGCTCTTGGCCTCTCCCAGCTGTGCTCCACTTTCCCCAGGTCTCAGGGAGCGTGACCTGTGCGGCCAGTCCCAGGAGTAGGGCACTGGGATGTAACAGAACCCTCGTGACCAATTGTAAACAAGGGTTACTTAAGTAGCTTCACCACGTATCACACTACCAGGAGTATTATCTTCTCACAAGCGGGTGTGAACCTCTGAGCAGCCCTATAAGTACACAATAGGAGAGTGATGATAGCAGTTAAGCTCTCTTGAACTCCTAGTAAGAGGCAGGCACTAGGGCACAGGTGGCAAACACAAGGCCCACAGGCTGAATCCGGCCCTCCACCTTGTTTTATCCGGCCTGGCACCTTGTTCCTACCCAGCAGCAGCGCCAACCTCTCGCTTAACTGTTAAGGAGTAGTTACATTTATACAGTCCTAAAATTATATTCGGCCCTTTGAAGGCAACCTCGAGGCTGATGTGGCCCCCAGTGAAAGTGAGTTTGACAGCCCTGACCAAGGGGAAGTGCCTGGTGTACCTAGCCTGCCCACCCCCACGGCCATCCTGCGTCGTAGGTATTAGTATTCCCATGTGGCAGGGGAGGAAACCGAGGCTTAAAGAGGTTAAGTAATTTGTCCAAGTCACAAAGCTAGTAAATGGCAAGGCTAAGATTTAACTCTAAAACACATGCTTTTTAGCCAGCAGTGGAGCCTAGAGAGACGCTGGGAACACCAGCCTCCAGAGCAGCTGTTAGTTGTGGGTCACAGGGAGATGCTTAGGCTCCAGGGGTTCCGGTAGCCGCCGTTAGCGCTGCTGCCCTAAATGTAGATGCAAATAATGCATGCTTTCTTCCCACCCTGCCTTCCCCATTTATCAAATGGACACATTCAAAAACCATATTTATCATATTTTACAACGAACGTTGCTGCAGCTGCCACCCAACTGTCACCACGTCCACTGCTGCCCGGAAAAGCTGCTCGTCCCCGGGCAAGTGGGGAGTGCTTTGCTTCATCTAATTATTTTCCCCCCAAAGACCCTAAATCCTTTAGTGATGGGAAACATACTAACCCCTGCCTCAAGATTTTGTTCGATCCGAAGTTTGTTTTGCTTGCAGAGAACAGCAAATCTGTTCATTGGAAACTGGGAGCGGATAAAGAGGTCTGGGTCTGGGTGATGGGCGAGCACCACCTGGACAAACCCTACGACGTGATCTGCGATGAAATTGTCGCTGAGAGGGCCCTGAAGGCACAGCAGGAGGCAGAAGAGCTCAGGTATGAGATCTGGAAGCCCACAGGAGATGAGGCCAGGGCGCCGCTTGCTCACTGTGTCTCCTGGGAGAGTTGGGTGGGATTTCAGGGTCGCTAACTTAGATCTCTCTGGGAAGCCCCTTTAGACTTCTGGTAATCCCCCTCCTTCCCACAGTGCTGTTCAATCAGCTGTGTCCCTTTCCCACTTGCCATTCACATTTTGATCTGGATGTGGTCTTCCCAGTGAGCACTGGCTTCACCAGAAGCATGCTAGAGCAACGCAGGCTGATACAGCTGACCAGCAGTGATGTAAATGACTGTTCACACTTCAGGCCTTCAAAGAAAATGGCTTAGACATGGGCAGCTGAGTAGGCAGCCTGTGAGGTGCTTACACTGTGCTAGGCACTGGGAATTCAAAAATGAATAAGGAGCTTCCACTCGAGAAGGACAAACGGGCAGCTGCCTGCAGCCAAAACAGGCTGTGATATGTGCTTCAGTTAAATTATGAACAAGGCATTGACTGAGCCTGTCATTCGGATCCACAGAAGAGGGGGGCATCTGAATTGAACCTGGAAGGAAAAGTAGCATTTTCTAGCTACAGAAGGTCAGGAAGGAAACTGCAGGCAGAGGGTATAATCAGGACCCCTAGACTTGATAGGTGGTTCTTCAGGTGATGCTGAGTTCTTCTGAGTGTTCGGGGCACATGGGCACACAGGGGTTGGGGACCATGCTCTAAAGTGCCATAAGGCCAGGTTTGGGAGTTCAAACCTCATTCTGTGGACAGTGAAGAGGTTTTTGAATAAGGAAGGGACATGATCAGCTGGAGATGTAGGAAGGTGACTTGGTGGTGGCAGTGGGAGAGATGACAGGACCCCTCTGCTTGGTGCCCTGGTGGCCTCTGTGAAGCGTGCTATTCCTGGAGTGCTGACAGTCCTATTCGAACTGGTGAAATAGATGCAGGCACATGGACCTCCATGCAGATGCCAAGGGCTGATGATGCTGCCCACCCACTTCCATAATTTAGAACTATGAATGGGCCTACAGAGATGGAGGCATTATTTGCTGCTGATCACAGGAAGGTGGTGTACCCTGGCAGTTTAACTTCTGAACCAGCAGTTGGGCAGACGTGAGTTCAAATCCTGGCTCTCCACTATGTGGCCTTGGATAAAGTATATAATTATTTTGAGCCTCTTATAAAAAGTAAAGGTAACTTTACTTTTACATTTTATAAAAAGTAAAGGTAAGTAAAGGACTTTCTCACATGGATTAAGTTAATGTCTTTCAAATACCAAATAAAGAGCCCAGCATATTATAAGCACTCAGTAAATCGTATCTATTACTGTTTTTCACGTAATTTGAACATAGACATCTGCTTTGGAAAAGCCATTCATGCTGAAGAATGTTTTTGATGATCCCACATTTGTTTCCCTTCAGCAAAGCTCAGTCCAAAGAACTCACCAACAGTTTCACCTCGAAGTCACAGTACTGTGATCTGCAGACACCACGCACCTGGGAGTCTCAGAGCCCCTGTCAGAGAGCGGCAGGAAAGGAGCCGTCAGGGCCGGACTCGAGGCCAGCACCACCCCTTAAAGAAGAGAAAATTCCAGTGAGTCTTTCCTATCTGTAAATGTGCAGAATTTCATCACGGTGGGAGACAAAGATATTGGGACCATGAGGTCAGGGTGGCTGGGTGTCAGGGTCTTTACTTGCAGGCCCTGCTATTCATGCGGGGGGCTTTGGTTCACCTGTTACTTCCCCAAAAGGTAAAGCACCCCTTCTTCATGGAACTGAAGTGTGAAAAAAAGAACTCTAGGAATAAAATTTTGCTTTTGAAGATATTTGCAGGGTTTATTCTTCCCTGTCCTATATCTTCTATAGCAGAGGTTGGCAGTTTTTTCAGTGAAGGGCCAGAGAGTAAACACTTGAGACTTTGTGGGCCCCGTGGTCTCTGTTAGGATGAAGGGCACGTCTATGTGCCTTTTAAAGCCTTCGTTTGCCAAGACAGGCAGAGGGCGGATTCGGTCTGTAGGCTGTAGTAGGCTGACCCCTGTCCTGTAATGCTAGCCTATCTGTGCTCTCGATTTTGATCTGTCGAGTCTTCCTCTGTTTGTTAAGGACAAACATCTGTGCCTCTTTGGTCAGAGGTTCCTGCCTGTGATTGTGGGGACAGCTGTCCCTCAACACAACAGAAGTTTCTTCTCAGAACTGGTAGGAATTCTCTTATGTTCCAGGTAGTTTAAGAAGCTGGAATGTAATTTGCTGCTTGGATTATAGTTTGGAAGAGCAATCATACTATATTATAAAGTACCTCCTTTGGCTAGGGATTTCATTACACTGAGAATTAGCAGGGGGTTTGCAGGTGTTCGACTTCCGTTCAGGTCCTCGGCTCTATGACATGGGCTGTGTGTCCTCTTGATTCTTTGAGGCTGTCCAAAAGGGGTACAATTGTCTGTCTTGCCTACTTCACCGGCTTGCCACGTGGCGAAGCACACCACTGAGTGTCTCATCTAAATTCTCACAATGGCATTGTGACCTGGGATCTGTTTACATTTGTCCATCTTACAGGTGAGGAAGCTGTGGGTGGGTGCGGCTACTCCACCTGCCCAGGGTCTTATGGTTGATAAGAGACAGAACCAGCATCCAAACCTAGGTCTGCAGGACCCCTCCCCAGGTCACTGCGTAACTACTGTGCTCGATTGCCTTATTAACATGGGGAATACAAAGAAGCTTCATAAAGGGCAAACAATATGAGGTTTGAAATATTCAGAGCTACAAAATTCTAAAATCTGGTTTATGCCCTGGGTTGGCCCTGGGTACTTTGCTCATGGCTGTAGATTTTCTTTCCCAGACCCGCTTTGCACTCAACACATTTAATGCGAAACTCCCTCAACACAGCTGGCGCCCTTTCCACATCCCTAACGTTGAGAACAGCAGCAACGACAAAACACCTTCAAGAGCATTAAGTCTGCAGGCTTCTCTTTGTGCTTGAATTACAGCACTCTCCTAGACAACAAATTTCACAATTAAGATGAAAGGTTAAAATAAAATATACCATGTTTTTTCTGCTTTTCCTGGGTCATAAATATTCCAGGGAGAGAGGCGCTCTTCTATTCCCGAGAGTCTGTCATTTGGAACGCCACCCGGGCGGGGGGTGCGGAAGCATGCAGGTGCAGGCATACGGAAAACACATGTAGAAGTTTTTTCCATTCTTGTTTTTCATCTTTCCCTGCATCAGAGAAAATGCTTTCAGGGTCTTAGAAAAAAATCTGTAGACAGTGAGGAGAAGGCCCAAGATCAGTGGATTTACTCATTTATTTAAGTGAGTAAGGCAAGGCACTGAGGTGACAGTGTAGGAGTGAAACAGGCGCTGCCGTCATGAACCTCACAGTTGAGGAAGCGGGGGAGAGACTGCGTGTAACGTAGCATTTCAAATGGTGACAAGTGCGGCCAGGGAGAGGGCCCATGTCCACGTGCCCACATCACACCAGTACTGGAGCAATGCCAGGGATCACAGGACGGCTTTGCAGAGGACATGCAGCTGCAGACGCAACACTGGACGCCTGCGGCCGGCAGCGCCAACAAAGGGCCAGTGTGGGCAATGGCTGTGCCCCTGGAGGGAATGGGGGCTTTGGAGACACTGAAGAAGGCTGTGTGGCCGGGGTGTAGATGGGAAGGAGGAGAGTTCATTATTGAGTAAGAGGGTGCGTGGGGAAGGGCCAGGTAGGACAGGGTCTTGGAGACAACTTAAGTATTTTGACCCTTTTCTTCAAGAATAGGAAATTGTTAATGACTTTGAAGCAAGGGCTTGACCTGAGCAGATTTGTATTTTGAAAGGAACTGATCATTTGTGGACCAGAGTGGGTGGGAGGAACAAGGTTTCTAGCACAACCCAAGTGCCTAAGCGTGGGTGCCTGGAAGCACTGGGGGCACCATAAGCATAAATAGGAACAACTGGAGAGGAGCTGGTTTTAAAGGAGACCACGAGTGTGCTTTAGAGACAGCAAGGATTTCTCATGCTACTTGAGGTGGCAGTGGTGAATATAAAATGATTTTATGCATAATAGTAAAATACGTACAATTTGACTTAGAGTTCGCAAAGCCTTTTCTCATACATTTATTTTGTTTCATAAAACTCCTGTGAGGTAGGCCATGCAAGTATTATTTCTTTTGTACAGATAAAGAAACTAATGCTCAGAGATGAAATGATTTGCCTCCAAACAACAGAAAGCCCTTGTTTTTATACAGCTACTTTAATTCACTCTCTAAAACACCTGATGTATCTAAAACAGACTTCATCACCTGCTTTTTAGATGAGAACTCTGGTAAGAAAGCAGGACTAGAGCTTTGGGAGCCATCCAGTATGTATTTCCAAAAAGCAGTTCGGGTTTGCACAGTAAAGATGCTCATGTTCCAGCCACAGTTTAACTGTAATATCTACAAGGATATTGTCATGTCTTTAAAATTTAATTGCCTATGCCAGGCCTGAAATTTATAATAAACAGAAAAATTACCAAGCAGATTTTATTTAGTTTAGTGATACTGATGCTTATCTAAATAACCATGGAAAGATTTAAAGAGCACTCAGTCTTCCAGGATATTATAAACCACAAAGAGAATCAGCTATAGATTTGCTGTGTAAAGCAGTTGTGTTAGATTTGCAATGCATTTCCACATGACAGATCACTACCGGTGTGCTCAAGTTAAATTCAGCCTAAATGTTGACCAGCACTGTAGAAATTCTTGTGCCAGAGTCACTTACTTACAAGAAGCAGTGCTTCTAGTTGATAAAGACCCCATATATTTGTAGTGAGGAAGAAGAGAGGACTGGATTTTTGCATTTGTATCAACCAGTTGCCCTTCCAGCAAGGTTTGGAGCCGTACTCTATAATCAGTGCTATAAATACTGTAAGTAGCCCCATGTTATTTCAAGTTGGGTTTCCCCCTCAGTGTAAGATACGTATGTTCAGAGCTTTTCGGATTGCAGAATTGTTAGTAAGGGCTTGTGGACCTATAGTAGGTTTTTGAGCTATGGTAATATAATGAGACCAAGTATGGTGAAATGTAGTCAGAAGAATGGAATTTTCATTCCGACTCTGTCTCTGCAGGATTTCCTTTTCCTTGTCTATAAATGAGGGACTTTTAAATAGTTTGTAGCCATGGAGCATAAGTGCATAACTTTCCATGCCTGCACCTAAGGCAGACATCACTAATCGATGGCAGCACTCCTCCCTACAGAGCCAGGCTTGCCCTCACATCCTTGTCCACAGGCTGCTCTGGGCAGCCATCCTTGGTCATGGAAGCTAGCTGTAGAGATGGTATCTGTTTGCTGAGATGATTCCTTATAGGTTTCCATCTAGCTCTAAACTTTCATGATCCTAAACAACATCCATGCCTGCATAACCTGAAGTAAGGTATTTTCTCACATCACTTTGGCTGTTAAGGAGAGCTTTTATACAGTTTCAATGGATGAGCCATACCATAAGGTCCAGACTTTTCACATTCAAGTAGAAGATAGACAAGGGTGTGTGAGGTCTATGGCCAGTGGTACAGGGCCAGAGTTAACTCAGTCTTATCTGGAAATGAGGCACAAATTATGTCTTTCTCAATCAATTAGCAGTCTTATCCTGAGCTTTTCACCACAGCCCTCCACCCCTAGACTCAAAACTGAAACTCTTCATCCAGCTGGGACATAGCTGATCTTCACACACTAAAAATTAGAGAGTTGTACCTTTCCCTCCATGGAGTGAGAACACTAAGAAGCCCAATCCATAGGGCTGCCTTGGATTCTTTTGTACCATGATTCATTTTATTCAGGTACCTGCATTAGCGCATAGCTTCACCCAAGGAGATCTCTCCTGGAACAATGAGAGATTTGCCCCATTCCAAAGGCCCTCAGAGCCACAAGAAGCAAATCTAGGGGCTTTGAGAGGAGTTGTTTGATCCCTGCTTCCAGGTTTAGAAAATACTGGGTCCAGGCAGTGTTGGACACAATTACCTTTACAAAAAAATTTTTTAAGAACATATTTATGCTGATTTAAAAATTTTAACATAACAAAGTACCCGTTTAAGTACCAGATACCTTGATGCTGGATGGCTAACCCAGCAGGTACCCTCAAGTCTGGGAGTGGACGTTTCAGTCTTGAGAGGCAGCTCTGTGGCTTGCGAGAGTGTGCTGGAAGGAATTAATTTCAGTTATAAAACAGGGATTAAGTTAGCATACTGTTTCTTTACAAAGGAAACCGAGACACTGTACAAATACAAGGATGCTTACCCAATATCATCCGATGAAAGCAGCAAGAATTGTCTGCTGCAGTCCTTCAATTAGAAGATGCTGTTCTTACTATCATGAGCTCAGTGTTGGTCTTTCTAATCTTTCAGAGGAAGAGCTGGAAGTAAAGGAAGGCTGGGTGGTTTGTGCAAGCTCGGGAGGAGGCTGAAATAATGCCTAGATTAGAGCTGAGTGTATGTTTTCCATTTTGAAAAACTGTAGCCCTCTACAAAATACCTGCCTTATCCTTATTTTCAGCAGTGGCGACAGCACTTGGGAAACTCTGAAATGATGCTCTGCTCAGTACCTAGTGAGAGTGTCGTGGTTCTCAGTGGGTCACAGTGGACACTCAGTGTGCCTGGTGCCTGTCACCAAACTGGAGGTGGTGGTGCATGTCAGGGTTTAGCTGTCACTCCACCAGGTTCTGAGACCTGCAGGTTGGGAAGCAGATGCCATTCGCAGGCAAAGATAAGTCTGATGGGGAGTTAATAGGAGCCAGAGGAGATGACAGGTGATGCGCTCTGTGAGCAGACTCGCCCTGCCCCTGGCCCTGGGGGGAGTTGGGGTAAGAACTTGGGGCTCCGTAGCTGATTGGATATCATTAGAGACCCCCAGTGTGGACAGCCCTCCAAAGGCAGCTGGTGTTTTTCCCCCTCTCCTGCAAGAGAATTTGAGAGAGAACGGAGCAGTTCTGAGTGTGTTTGGAAGAAAGGCAGAGAATGCTAATTCAAAGATAAAGCCCCTTTGTGTTTTTCTGTTATACGTAATTTGTAGGCCGGGAACTCAATAATCAGTGGGCGGACTGTCCTTGCCCCAAATGGAACCTTGAATAAAACTATATCTGCTCACTTGTAGATTTTATCTCCAGAGAATTAGTCATTATTTTTACAGAAATGTCCTTCAGCATGAACCACACTGCAAAACAGGAGATTAAAAAAAATTAGAACACAAACATGTAGGATTCAAAGCATTAAAAAAAAAAAGAGAGAGACCTTGAAACTGGCAGAAGGAAAAGCCTTGAGCAAGATTCTTCCCTTTAATATTTTCTTTAACCAAAGGGAGTTAGAGGTGAGACCTTTCCATCCCTGCTATGTGCATGCTGACACACGCATGTTGCACATGCAACACACATGCACACACACTTCCCACAACACCACAAGGCTCTGACACCAGTTTTTTAGTCTGTCATTTCACCATAACAAATGGTAACAAAAACTTGCCATTAAAATGTATGTTTTGATTGTAAATTTGACAGTGAAACCATAGTGGTTTCCAGTTTTATTTTTAAGTGTTTTTCTAATTCATAGCCATATGTTCCCATTAGTAGGTAACAGCAAAGGAGCAACGCATAAAATGACTGTCAGGCATAATGAGAGACTTCCTTGTAGGTTTTCCTTCCTCCGTGTGTCCCTTTGAGACCGAAGTTCAGCTTCTGTCTACTCAGAAACCAGCAGTTCTCCGAAACTGGATCTCAGTTGTCTGCCCCTGTAAATGAGAGATTAGAAAATATGAGACTAAGATCAGACCATTTCTTTGAAAAAATAGAAAATAATATACTGAACTGCATTTTTTGGACCCTTATTCATCTCCAGGTACTCCTGCATAGCAACCAAAGTTTGGGGTTTTGTGTGGCCTGGGCTTTCTGTAAAGGGTGGAAAGCAGTATGAGGGCACAGCTCCTTAGGTGATTTAATCGGAAGTGAGTGCTAAGTTTGGTGAGTAGGCAGGGTGGAGAAGCCCACCGCTACCCCAGAGAGATGCCCGGGCCTGGGCGAGGTAGCACCACCTTGGGGTGACCTCCCTCTCGTCTGTAGACAGCCATATTGCCAACCCCTGAAAGGGAGTCGAGTTTACAGTTATGATAAGGAAGTCCACTGGAAACAGGATGAAAGAAGTGTTCCTGAAATGCAAACTAGAATTTTGAGTTGGATGTGGAAAAAAAGGGATCATTCCAGACTAGTAATGGTTTCCTGTTTATAATATCCTCCCTTCTAGCATACGTGCAGGATACATTTCAATGTTATTTTGTGAGAGATAAGTATTGGGTATACCAGAGTGAGGAATTAATTGTACCCATTTTGTTAATTCAGGAGGAAGGTCATAATCAGTTACACAATTACCCAAGCAGTTCTGTGTAACTGTAATAGAAATTTGTGGTAGTGTGTAAGATAAAATTTTATGTAAGATAGATTCATAAATCCTGGACCTTAAAAGCCATTGAAGTTGTTGTATTAAAAAAAAAACAAAACAAAAAACCAGTATGCTACATGAAAAGCTTAACGGAAAGTAATTACAGAAGGGAAAAGCATTTCTAGTGTGAGAGTTGTACATTAGGAAGTTGGTGACATGACTTTATTTTGTATGACTGCAAGTGATATGTGCAATACTCCACTTCCCCAACTCACTGGAGGTGGGGCACAGGGAAGAAAAGGAGGGTCCTGAGTTAGGAGACAAGCGGTCCTGCTGACCATGTGGACTCTGTCATCAAATCTCTCTGGGACTTGGTTTTGTTCTCTAAAAAATCGAGGTTACAATAGCTACATATCACTGGTTCGGATGTGAGAATGAAATGAAATAATATACATAAAATTGTTCTGTGAAGTATTATATAAATGTTTTTCTATCAATATTTATAGTTAGGTTCCTGCTTTCCACTCTGTCAAGACTTCCCAAATCAATCATGTTTTTAAGACTCCTTGTCTATTGCCTTAACCATCCTTTATTACTTTGTACTTATACTTTATATCTGATAATGACTTATTTCCCTTGCTCTTCTTTTTCTTTTTTATGGATAACATGTCTGGCATCTCCCTGGTGAGAACGTAAGAGTGACCTTTGAATCTCTGTCCTATCTGGAATGCTTTGCCCTAACAACCCTTACCGGTTTTGCATTATTGCATTGGGGGGGGGGGGGTGTTACTGCCCAACTCTGCTGTTTGCACATTGATTTGAGGGGCTGGAGGGCGACAGCATGATGAAAGTGGACAGATGTCCATCCAGTATGGGAGTTCTGTCCTTTATTATGCTCCAAACTCACTCAGACTGTATTATTTAAAGGTGTACCATAGCATTACACATCATATTAGAGTCTGCTGCACTTTAAGTTAGGCTATCTAGTAATCTCTGTGCATAGATTTTGCTGGGGAAAAGATTCCCTCTGGATTCTGTTGTCCTAATTCATGTTTCAATAAAATCATTCCACAGAGACTATGTACTATATTTTCAGCAGTAAAATTGATTGTCCTGTTTTTAATCTTGTTAGTCTAGTTGGCCTTAGGAAATATCTCCACTCTCTCTATATTGTTATTCTTTGTGACTTTATTAAAGCACAAATCTATTATTCTGACTCTCCCATTATTTTATAAAGGAAAAACTAACTCCCAGTGGTTCAAAAGCTGAAAGTTAGAGTCATCATTGGGAAACTCCTTTTGCACTTACAGCAGCTGGGAATAGAACGGTCTGATTGTTTCAGTGGCTCATGCAGCTTGATGAGTGAGTGATAAACCGCTGATTTTCACAGAATTTAAATTCAGCCGATCTTGATTAATATTAAAACTAGATTGGAATACCTTTTGGTGACTAAGAAAGTACTTGATGAATTTATAGTGTGCTCTTTCATTATAAATAACCAGGTGCTTATTGAGGCTTCCCTCAATGCCCGTTTCTGTGGCACTTGCCAAGACTCCAGATATCCATGAGTTAAGCTGACTGGGTCTTGGCCCTCAGGGAGCTTGTTATTCTGACCATCAGTCCATTAAGGAACCATGGATTTAAAAGGTGTGAGAACAGGGTGAGTAAATACCAGTTAGTAACCTAGCAGTTTGTTTTCAAAAGTAAACTCTTAATTTTAGCCTGTTAATTCATCAATTTCATCTTCACCATAAAAATTGAGTGCTAATAATGTTCTATTTATGGAAACTTTCTGGTTTACTTGGTGCTTGGCATTTATTTGATTGCATAGCTTTGCTTTTAAACAGAGTAAGTATTAACTTAGTAGCCAGAGTAAACTGTTTTTCAAACCAGTTTTAAAAGTGTAATTAGACTAAATCCTCATATTACACATAGTTTCTGGGGGGAATATAATTTGTAAACATATCATATCAATGTTGCTAGCAGCATCTTTGGATAACCCAGCTACTTCTGTAGATACTCTAAGTTTAATGGTAAATGTACATAACATATACTCCATCCCTCGGTCAGTGTGGACGGGCCGAGCTCCCTCTGGTTAGAGAGGGCCGTAGCCACATCCTGACCTGGTGTCTGGAGGGTGTCCGCTGGCCCCTGACATCATTGGCTTTCAAGTTTTCCCTTTATTTTGGGGGGGACTTTGCATAAATATTACATGACAGTTTTATTTTTAAATTGGTTGGTAACATTTTGTAAATTCCAGGTGTACAACTTTATCGTATGACATCTGTACACTCTACTGCACGCCCGCCACCCTAGGCCTAATGTCCTTCCGCCACCGTATGTTTGCTCTCCTTTCCCTCCTCACCCTCCCCCAGCCTCTTCCCCTCTGGTAACCGCCACTCTGTTGTCTGTGTCTGTGAGTTTGTTTGCATTTTGTTTGTTCATTTGCTGTTTTGTTTTGTATCTCACATGTGAATGAAATCATATGGTTCTCATCCTTTTCCATCTGACTCATTTCACTTCACGCTTAAGAGCCACCCATGCCGTCACAGAGGACCATAGCTCATCTTTCTGTGGTGGAGTAGCAGGCCTTTGTGCAGACGTGCAACATCTTCTTTACCCAATCATCCCTCCGAGGGCACTCAGGGTACTTTCATGTCTTGGCTATTGTGAATAATGCCTATGTTCACTGCAGCAATACAGTTTTTGTTTTTAAATAAAGCAAATATGAAGCAGATAAGACCGCTTTAACTCTGCCCATAGAGTTCCAGCAGCTGCAGAGGTCAGCAGGCGGGCGGTGACTGCAGTGGTTTGCGTGCAGGGGAGCAGACTCATGTTCTCTGGGACCCTCTGCGGAGTGAGCGAGTAGACATGGAGAGGACACCGGCTTAGTCTCTGCTCTTCTACCTGTTAATAAGTCACCTTACCTTTTTGACACCCTTATGGGGTTGATATGAAGATCAAATGACGTATTGGACATGAAAGTACTTTGTGAGTCTGTTCCTGTTCTGCTTGTCTGCTTAGTTATGTTTTTTAGATTCAGTTGTTGATAGTTGTGAATTTGTTGGCCTTTTAATGTTCATAGCTTTGATCTTCTTTTTCTTAAGTCCTTTTAACATTTCATATAATAAGGGCTTGGTGATGATGAACTCCTTGAACTTGACCTTATCTGAGAAGCGCTTTATCTGTCCTTCCATTCTAAATGATAGCTTTGCTAGATAGAGTAATCTAGGTTGTAGGTTCTTTTCATCACTTTAAATATACTTCTCACCAGTCGCTTCTTGCCTACAAGTTTCTCTTGCTGCTTTTAAGATTCTCTTTTTAGCTTTAACCTTTAGCATTTTAATTATGATGTGTCTTCATGTGGTCCTCTTTGGGTCCAACGTGTTTAGGGCTCTCTGTGCTTTCTGCACTTACATGTCTATTGCCTTCACCAAACTAGGGAAGTTTTCTTTCATTTTTTTCCAAATAAGTTTTTAATTTCTTGCTCTTCCTCTTCTCCTTCTGGCATCCCTATGATTCAGACATTGTTATGTTTAAACTTATTCCAGAGGTTCCTAAGCCTATGCTTGTTTTTTTTTAATTCGTTTTTCTTCCTGCTGTTCTGATTGAATGCTTTTTTCTTCCTTGTATTCCAAATCATTTGTTTGATTCTCAGCTTCATCCTCACCCCTGTTGGTTCCCTGTAGGTTTTTCTTTATTTCACTTAATGTAACTTCCCCTTCGTTTCTTCCCCTGTTTTTGCCATACTTAGTGAATTCTTTGAACATCTTGATCACCAATGTTTTGAACTCTGCATCTAATAGGTTGGTTACCTCTGTTTCATTTAGTTCTTTTTCTGGGGTTTTGTTCTATTCTTTCATTTAGGCCACATTTCTTTGTCTCCTCAATTCATCAGCCTCCTGTGTTTGTTTCTTTGTATTAGGTTTTGTGTGTACAGGCTTTGACTTCCTGTAAAAGGCACTTGTAAATTGTGTGGGGCAGAGCCTTAGGTAATCACCTGGTCACAGTATTCTCAGCTTATGACATCGTACTTAGTGTAGTCCCTGGATTTGTAGAACTTGTAAGTGTACCTGAATGAACCTGCTCTACACAAGCCTCGTTTAAGTTCTTCATGTTATTTTAACACTTTGGAATAATGGCAAATCTTTTTTCATCTTGAAAATCAGTATTTTTATAATTTTATAAATGTGGTTCTTAGCACATGTGAATAGTTTTAGAGTTTACAATATGTTTTAGCCATATGGAAATCCTTGAATAGAAGTATCAATCTCTGGGTTGGTTGTTAAACTAATCAATTATTTAGGCTAAAACTCTCCTATAAGAACCAGCTTTGGTAACTAAAACCAAAACCTACAAGTTCAAAGGCAGGATGCCAACCCAGAGCGGCACCAGTAGGTGGTGCTGACAGTCACAGTGGCCCCTTTAGTCCCCAGCACCACGTCCTTTTCATTGTCTGGTTCATGTATCTGTGCTTAGCTTTGAGTTATTTTAAGAATATTAATAGCCCATCATATCTGACAGGTGCAAAAGCAGTGAGTATGTGGGAAGTGCTAGTGAGAAAAGGGTATGACAAAGAAAGAAAAATTAACTGTAAGAAAAAAGCAAGTGGTGAGAAAACAATGGTGTATATGTATATAGATGAATAGCCCAGGTGAAGGGCTATTCCTAAGGGACAAAGAATAACTCGCACGGTACGTCTGAAGTGTTGTACCCGTGCAGATGACACTATTAGGCCAGTGATCGGGAAGAAATATTTGGTGAGACAAACATTGCTTTGGAATATATGAGTTAGAAGAGCAGAGCCAGATGCCTCTTAGCCTGATGCTAATTCAGGAAACACCTGACAGTTCAGTTTGTTCAACAACGTAAAGGCTGAGCACTGTGGAGGTGCGGCTGGCTGAGAAAACCTTGGTCCATGGCTCTGCTGGGTGCACAGGCTCAGGTCCTTCTGAAGCAAATGAGTGGAGAGGCTCAGAGCGCAGCAGCTACAGTGGTTGGAGCCTGTCTAGAGCACTTGAGGAGGTTACCTGCCTCCTAGTTTTCAACAAAGAAGAAACCGATCCTTTTTGCACAATGATGATGCCCCACAGATCTTCAGTCATTGAGGAAAGGGAGCGTGAGCCTGGCTTTAAAGTTCACATTCCTTAGAGTGGGAAATGCATTCAGAGACTGCAAGAATGAGCCCTTCAAAGTTTTGCTGGACTTCTGAACAGACTTAGACAAAACCTGGTGGAGCAGTGCTAACCTGTTCATAAAGAGAGGAACGGGTTACTGTACCCTTCTGCTGTGGATGCAGAGCAGCTCTGCATGTTATTATAACACTAAAACACTAAGAAACAAGTGAGACAGAGTATGTAAGCAGCAATTGTGAAACCTATAGGTTCATCACTTTGCCAGGTAATAATCGTAAGAAATCTTTGACCCGCAGCCTCATTTTCCTATCATTATGATGTTGACTGTGGGAAGAGCATACACTCTGGAGCCAGCTAGCCGTGTGATCTCAGCAAGCCACACGCCTCCTCTGAGGGCCACTTTCCTCACCCAAGGATCAGGCATGGTGCTGCCCACCCACCAGAGATGTTGTGAGAAATAAAAATAATACTCACTAACGCAGTGCCGAGTCATAGCAGGCCTCCGGTGCGTAGAAGCCATTAGTGGAATTAGCCTTAATAGCGGCGCACATGACTAGCAGAAACACAGCAGACAGCTTGACAAGTGTGTTGCCAGCAACTGTGGTGGCCAGTTCTATCAGCTAAGATAGACCAAACCTTTGTAACAGACCAGAAAGGCAATGGTTAAAACACAATAGAAATTCACCTTTCTCCCTTATAACATTCCAGGACCAGGGTCTGGTGCGGGAGGGCTCAGTCAGGCAGGGACTTGGGCTTTGGTGGCTGTGCTGCCCTCAGTACTGCTAGCATGACTGCCACTGCCATTCCAGCCCAAAGGAAGGGGGAGTGGCCAGGATGCCATCTGAAGGAGTTTTAGAGCCCAAACAGAAGTGGAAAATGCCAGACACTACCTGCATTATATTGGAGATCATGTATTCGCATGGCATACCTAACTGCTAGAGCTGCCTAGGCCCTAGCAGACATGCCCGGTTACTGTGAAAAAAAGAGGCAAAATTGAGGTACCCATGCTGGTTTATCACATAGCATAGCAAGTACCTGGAAGTAGCTACCCTTTTTGCTCTGTGCTGTATCTTGATACCAACTTTTTCCTGAAAATAGGCAGATAATTTCTGATCTGTGCCAAAGTTCAGGGATGAGGCTTCAGACACAAGCACAAAGTCATGGTAATATGGGTGGGGGGTGGCTATATCAGGCTGTGCAGTCCCTGCTGAGACTTGGCCCAGATTCTGCACTCAAGCCAGGGACAGGATGGTGAGGGCCTGTGTAACTGACCTGGTTTTAAAAGGCTCCTGGTGTGAGGTGCCAGCTCAGTCACAGTTCCAGAGAGGTTGGCACATGGCTGGCAGGAATAGCACTGGGCAATCCAGGTGGTGCATCTGGGAACCCCACTAGCAGGAGTTGCCTCTTGGGAAATCCATCTAGAGTAGCAGAAACCCAGATACTGGGCTGGGTAACGGGGTCAGAGGAAGGAGATGGGAGGAATGTGATCAGGCAGAGAAAGTGGGCAGGGCGCCCAGGCCCCAAGCTGGTATTCCAGGCATGCCTCCAGTCCTCGGTGGGGAGCAAGGCCACGCAGTTAAATGGCAGAGACCAAGCACTTCTCTGGTCTGACCTAAAACAGGGGATGGGTGGAACAGGAATTCAGAGAGGAAGCAGAGGATTTAGTGAAAAGACAGCAAACTCACAGCTATTAAGAACCACACCTAAAACAAAAGCAAACTAAGCAAACAGCTAGAACAGGAACAGAACCACAGAAATGGAGATCATATGGAGGGTCAGCAACAGGGGAGTGGGAAGAGGAGAGGGGGGAAAAGGTACAGAGAATGAGTAGCATAGACAGTGGGTAGAAAATAGACAGGGGGAGGGCAAGAATAGTGTGGGAAATGTAGAGGCTAAAGAACTTATGACACATGGACATGAACTAAAGGGGGGAATGTGGGTGGGAGAGGGTGTGCAGGGTGGGGGGAATGATGGGGGAGAAATGGGACAACTGTAATAGCATAATCAATAAAATATATTTAAAAAAAAAAAAGAACTAATGTGGACATCTAGAAGTCATCCCTGGGACACTGGGGCCTGCTGGGAGCAACACACACAAACCTGCTTGTCACGAGCAGAGCACCAGCTCCTGGCTCTTGGTGGCCCTGCTGCCTCCATCAGGATGCACTCAGGAGCCCAGGTGCTGGTGGGAAATTTGGGGATCCGGTTGTGAGGGTGGGGGCAGCATTAGAGAACGTTAAAGAAGGGAAACATTAACAGATTATTTTCTGAAACTGCGCTGCAGTTCTAAAATGGTATAAAAATGTGTTTCATTTAATTTTTAGTCACCCTCCAGTTCCTCAAGAAATATTCAACAAATGTTGGCAGATTCTATCAATCGTATGAAGGCGTATGGATTTCACCAGGTAAAAGATTTACATTCTGTCTTTAGGGGGCTAAATGCATAGCCATTTCCACTAATGTTTCATAAATTGGTTTGTTGGTCTCATGCAGCAGTGAAATTAAGCAGCAGAATGTGGATCTGTTTCTAAAAGCGTGTGAACATGGCTGTTCATCATCGCCTGTTCAGCTGGAGTTGAAAAAGTATTGAGTATCATGGAAAGAACAGATGCCAAGGCGTATCTGCTAGACTCCTCAGTGAAGATCTAAACCGGAGATGGTATCCCGGGCTGCTGCAAACACTGGGGAAGACTGATTTTGGAGAGTGATAAATGAGGCACTGACTTGCCAGAAGTAGCGCATTCAGACAAAGTCCCTTACGTGTTATTGTTTCTATGAGCCTGACCCTTTACGCTGACCAGCATCTTGTACCACCCACGTCCACTGTGCCAGAGCATCTCCGGGTACTCAGATCCCCCCAGCATCCAGCCAGTCAGGAGATCCCCTGCGCGGGCTGAGCCTACTTCCTCCATTGTGCTAGATTGGTACCACATGCGTTGCTCATGATCAATGAGGCACAGACTGGCTCTTGGAAGCTGTAGTAGGATTTGACCTGCAGACAGTATGAAAAAGTAGGGTCAGAATCGAGGCTGTAAGGGAAAGGTCCAAGTAACCGACCACAGGCCTGGGATGGGGACTGCGGCAGAGGCCGGCTCTGGGGCCTGCATTCCTGTGGACAGTACAATCGGTTCCCTGATTTCTCTGTGGGGACATACATGAACTTGAATAATTCGCATGTTTTAGACTTCAGGAAATCCTGGTGAAGTTTCAGAGCTGTAGTCCTGCAGGTATAATGTGTACCTTTTTCTAAAAGAGCAGCAATAAAGTAACTAAAGGGAATTTTCAGTAATGCTGCCCAGGGTACATGGTATCATTTTAAATGAGGACAGGGGAGAAAGGCAAAGGCTCTGTGTCCATTTGACTGACATTAATGAGTGCATCCCATGTGCAAGGTGCTGTCACGGACATGGGAGGAAAGGATCATTTTTTTAAATTTTCTTTTTAAGATTTTATTTATTTGTCTTTAGAGAAAGGGAAGAAGAAAGAGAGGGAGAGAAACATCAATGTGTGGTTGCCTCTTGTGCGCCCCCAAATGGGGACCTGGCCCACCACCCAGGCATGTGCCCTGACTGGGAATTGAACTGGCAACCCTTTGGTTTGCAGGCCAGCGCTCAATCCAGCTGGGGTAAAACTACAAGTTTTTAAATAGAGAAAGTAAAGATCAGCTTGTAAAGATTTGCTAAAAGTAAATTTTCTGGAGGAATCCTTAGAGAAGCTCAGGATAAGTTCTTAACTTTTCTGGCTGCTTTGAATAAACATAGTAATCAGGGCCAGATCTCATCTGCTATCACTCTGTGAAACTCATTAATTTTGTCTCCCTTCCCACTGCGTCCACACATATTACCCTGTAGATTAAAAATGCGTATGATTTACTAAGTATAGCACTCTCAGACATTTCAGTATCATCTGCAATATTATTAACTTAATATTTTTCCTCAGGTAGACTCACCTTGTGAACTTTTTACTTTTTTCAAAGCAATAATATCCATGATGTCCTCATCTAATGTTAAAGATATGTAAATGTAAATGTTAAGATATGTATACTTTACTACAAAAAAACCCAAATTCCTTTCTAAGGAAGATTTGTGTTTCTTAGTTTATATTTTCCATGTTTCTTACTTAAAAAATATTTTTGTTTTATTTTTTAAAACAAAAGAATTTCTTTTGGAGCCACCTAAAGCCATATGTCAGGAGCACATTTTCCGACACGTGGTTCCAGGGCACGTGGTGACGGGGCGAGACGCCACCGGGAGGCACCCTCGTCCTGGGGACCCGTGGGGGACTGTAGTGCTTCCGTGGCTCCCAGGAAACAGTGTCTACACACCACTTAGGGGACTCAGTTTAAAGCAGATAAGTGCTATGTCTGAGAAAAATGAATATTTATTGAACTCTTACTACACACTGTGCTAAGCACTTTTAAAAAATTACTTAGCCCTCATTAGAACCTAGGAAACATTCTTGATTTTCTAATTTGACTTAGGGGGAGCAGCCGGAAAGATGTTCAGGAACCGCCTGGGGGTTGTACAACAAGGAGCCAGGGGCAGCTGTGGCTACACCATGCTCCCCCAATGGCGCCCCATCGCCCCCTGCCCCGGGGCCAAGGCCAGAGGGGGTCAGAGAGCAATCAGGCTGCCCAGAGCCCTCCTCCTTGAGGAAAACCGCCACGGTCGCTTACTGGTGTCTGTTTCTGGTTTTTTAAACAGAAGAAAGAATCCGCGAAGAAAACACAAGATGAAGAAATAAAACAAATAGGGGAAGAGAGAACCAAGCAGATTTATAAGAGCTGGAAAGAGGATTCGGAGTGGCAGGCGTCTCGTGAGTACCCAGAGGCCTCCAGAAGCCGACTGGCTCACACGATAAAATGGCCAATCCAGAAAGCACTGAAAGAGGTCATTGAGAGTGGTGTTCTAACACTAAATTATCCCCGAAGGGCTTAAGAGCCACTTGTTGAATATCAGAAAGGTTCTCAATTCATCTGTACCATCAAAATTATGATGTGTTTATATGATAGGATGGTATATAGCTATTTTTAAAAAAAAAAAAACATGTTTTCAAAGAGTAATTTTATGACCTTGGCATATGTTTATATCTTTTTAGCTTGGAGAAGAAAAAAACATTATAAAATAGTATGCAAATCCTCTCTATTTTCAAATGTCTAAGTATATAGAGAAAAGAACTGGAAGGCTATTAACATGTTAACACTCAAGAGGTGGGATTCAAGATTACTTCTTTGAGTTCTTGTTATTCTGTAATTTCCTACATTTTCAGCAGTGAATACACCTTAACTTTGTAATCAGAAGAGCACAGGAATAACAGGCTGGATACCTTAGCATCCCTCCCACGCCTGTGGCCAGCCTTGACCCTTTTTCAATTAGCACTGTCAGAGATAAGCCCCTGGGAAGGGTCAGCACAGGTGAAGGCAGAGCAGGGTGCGCTCCGGGATGGTAGGCAAGTTCAAGTTTGCCATGGGACTAGGGTTCCCATCTGTCTCAGACAGAGAAGCCGTCATGGCGAGATCAGCCCTTCAGGCCGATTAGAGGACAGAAGTGGCAATATTTGCAAGATGTTGAGAATCCAAAACTGATCTTCAGTTCCATTATAAGGAACACCATTAAAATGACAGTTTTTGTGAAATGAAAATATTTGCAAGATCCAATCACTTTTCTGCAGTGAAATCCTAGCACAATAGAAATCTTTGGCATCTCTTTGAAGTCACACATACCAGGATTTGACTAATGATGCCTGAAGTGTAAATATGTTCAAGAAAAATTATCCTTACATCCTGCATTAGAGTCCTTTAATACTATGTTGCTAAAACAAAAGCAAAATAAAACAGTAAACTCTATTTACAAAGCAATATGAAGAGGCAGCCTCAGGGTACTTCCATGTGTCCCAGCCCATTCTATGATTGTGGAGGGTGAGAATCACTACTTTTTGGTCTGAGGGGCTGATTTAGAGTGGGTTCAGCTGACAGTGGGCTCTGACATGGGGGCCTCGCTGCCTGCCCACCCCGCTTCCCATGCACAGACTGAGCCTCTGAACAGTTCCTGACAGCCTGATCTCTGCCCGACTCAGGGCAGGTGACATCCTGAACTCCTGTTGGTGGGAAGGAGTGATCATCACCTCTTATTATTTAAAGACCCACCCCCTCGCCCCCACCCCCCTCCTGGAATCCTCACTCAGGCTGTGACTCCTCACTTAGTCTTGCTAACTGCAGGGAAGTCTCCAACAAATGGTTCTACATTTCTATCCTGTCCCATCTTCCTCCTCTTCCTTCTCTCCCTCTCAGAAAGTCCTCAGAATCCCATCTAAAGAGGAATTCTGTCGTGAACGCTGGGCTCTGGTGAATGTGCAAGCCCTAATTATCGGAATAACAGGCATCGAGAGCGATTGTTCATTATTATCAGCAGATGCCAGAATCTGTTCTCCAGGTGTGGTGCTGTTTCTTCTAACCATCTCTGGGGGCCTCCCTCAAACCTTTTGTTTCTCTAGTGCGAAAATCCAAAGCAGCTGATGAGAAGAGACGCTCCTTGGCTAAACAAGCGAGGGAAGACTACAAGAGGTTATCCCAAAAAGCAAGAAGCATTGAGGGACTGCAGAGCCCAAGTGTTCCACAGAAACCAAAGAGACCCCCCCTTCCACCCAAGCCTAAATTCCTACACCCAGCAGAGTACCCCCGCAAACCTTTTAGGTAAGCAGCCGAGCAGATGGCTTTAAGAGGAAGGGTTGAATGAGCTGAGTGAGGACGAGTTGCGTGACCAGCCATGGGAAGTGGAGGACAGGCTGGGTAACTAAATTCAGCCTCCCCTCTAGGCCTGTCTTCCTGAGATGCCTGGTCTGGCATTCAGCCCTTCTTGTCTGTAGAACATCCGAAGTGGTACACCTCAATACACGCCCAGCAACTCAGTGAGCATGCACCCTGTGTTTGCTAACTTCCTGGGCTGTTAGCCTAACCCCAGCGGGTGAGCTGATGAGGGGGCAGAGGAGACAACTATGGTTCCCTGATTCCCAGTGTGGCTCTTAGTGGTGAAAGAACATCAGAGCAGGAACCCAAGGGCTTGCTGACTTCATGTCATTGGGAGAGCTATGTCTCCATGGCTCGGGACTAAAGGCTTGGTGGCAGTTCTTCCTCTGGGTCACGGAGGCGAGCTCACGTGTTGAGGAGTTGGTAGTGTCCCTTTTTGTGGGAACTCTTTGGTTGTTGACAGTGGCGCTTTTGCCTCCTGATTGTGGAAAAGCTAGGCAGGACAATTCCTAAAGACAAAATACCATACTGTTACAGCAGAACTGAATTATAAAATTATTCTCCCTGGTTATTGATATGTGATTGTTTCATATTCTAATATGTAGAAAGACAATATATAAAATAACCAGAAGAAATGAAATATTGACTAAATGAAACAGAACTGTCTATAAATGCCTGTTTTCTGAAATAAAAACTAAAAATAGTTCTCTGTTATGAGGATGGAGAAATTAAAACAAAATTCTCCCTCTGCTCGGAGTCAGTGGTTACCTTCAAGGGTTTTCCTAACGGGGATGGTGACCTCAGAGGAAATGTGAAGGTGGACATTTTCCTGTGCTGTGATTATTTCTACTTACTCAGTGGAAAGGTTCCACTTTGGGACTAAATGACCACGTTCCACAAAGGGACAATTTGGGGAATGACTTTTCTCCTACTGACAACAAAACAAGGAAGGGAATCAGGAAGCAGGGCTCCCTGCGGTTTTATGGCCATGCACCCCAGGAGCCTGTCTGGGAGAACAGTGTCCAGGGCCTGGCAGGTCAGGGGAGGTACCTGCTCCTGATCCCCAGGCCCTTCCAAGGGTGGGAGAGCAACTTGTGCCCTCTCCTGCGCTATTTTTAGAGCACAGTGTCTGCGATGGACAACAATGAAGGTGGCCTTTACTCAGGTTGATGCTCATTTTAAGCTGTGCTCACTTTGCTCATTCTTTCATCCTAAGACAGTTGCATTAAGTGCTTCATGTGAGGCAGTCTGACTGGCTGGCTTTAAGGCTGGTGCTTTAAACAGTGATGACTGAGGTCATGTCAGGTCCAGCCCAGGAAAACACAGAGGCCAGCTGTCCTTGGAATTTTCCCTTGGTCTCCAAAGACTTCTCAAGGGGAAAAATACCTAATTTGAAAACTAGTGGAAAAAACTTACCATGTGAGCTCACCTGTGTGTAGGGCTTGCTCCCCAGGAAAGTTAAATATTATAGGCTATTTTCTCCAAAATGCTATGTATGTATGTATATGCATATGTACATATATAAATGTCCATCTAACATATATGTCACATGTAACTCATGGGAGCATGTTACCATAAAAAGCATCAAGAGTCGTAATGTTGATTTCATATAGGACATTCCAGTAGCTCATCCACGCTCATTGTTTTTACACTGAATTATGCTCAGAATAGGGGGCTTTTCATATGACTTGGGTATGTGTTTGTTACATTGCAATGGTACTTTTTGTAATGGAAACTGCCTTTCATTTCAGAACTTAAGTTCTGCTACCAAATTGATTTCCCAAGGCTTCTGCTGCCTGTGTCTTTTTCTTACCAATCTCAAAACACTCTTCTTTCTTTAACTTTATATTTCTCAGACTGTCTTTTAACAGAACTAAACCTCTTCAAAGTGTGGGAGAGAAGAAACCAAGTCAGGGAGGTGAGTGGATAGAGAAAGAAGAGAACAGGTTAGGGAAGAAGTTTATTTTGTTGCATTTGATTTGTTGTGTTTGCAAGTACATGCTCTCCAGGAAAATAGTGCTGGGGGTGGATTTTACTTTTTAATGCTTATTTTCTCAAGTTTTAATCGGGAGTTAATGGAGCTTCTAATTCATACTAAAAATAAATTAAAATCTATGCATTAACGCAGCAGTAGCTCAATTCCAAGACTAGCTCTGTAAGATTGGAAGGACAAGCGACAGATTCACGTCCTTCCTGTTTTCTGCTCGTGAGGGGCAGTGGCAGTGCCTGTGCCCAACCTCCCGTTCGCTCAGCCGTGTAATTAGGTTTTTTAATGTTTATAGTTCTCATTTCTCTCTCTCTCCCCCCCCTTTCTCTCTGAGGCAAAAGTTGTTTTACACTTGTTAGTATGGAAAACAATACATCATTAGTAAATACTAATACAAGAATAAACTGTGTTTCACATACTCACAACTATAAACCTACTTGTGCCCCACCCTGTCCATATATATTTGTGTGTGTGTGTATAATTTTTGAAGGCATTGTTTTCAAAATAGTTAAATCTAACTTGATAAATGGTCTTACGAATGACAGAAATCAGGGAGTGACGAGGACAGCCTCCGGCTGTGCCCCGGAGGACATCATCCGATGGTTTAAAGAGGAGCAGCTACCTCTGCGAGCGGGCTACGAGAAAGCGTCTGACACCATCGCTCCTTGGTTCCACGGTGAGTGCAGAGGGCCCTTCACCGGAGCCCCTTCTGATGGCGGATAAACTGCTGATCCACCAGGAAGGCACAGAGAATGAAGGCTTCCTTTTATTTGGGCTGCCCAAGAAGAGTCTTTGCAGTTATTTTCACAATGCAATTTTTCAAAGGCTTCTCTGTGAGCTCCATTTCCACCACATATTTAGAAAAAGCAGTCGGCAGCCGTGGTCGCTGCACACACAGTGGGTGAATGTATCACCACAAATAAAACACCACTGGGTGGGTGGGGAAAGCAGTGCCAGGGCTCTTGACCGCACCACCTTCTGTCCCCGGGCCTCTGAGGGAGTCAGAACTGGCCACTGGGCATGGGGGCCTGGGTGTCGGTGCGGCAGTCCCAGAGTCGGCTGTCGAATACCTAGTTGAGCAACCTTGAGCAAATCATCTTCTTTCTCTGCAGCAAATCAACTTACCTGAGCCTCATTATCCTCATGTGTTAAACGTAGGAGTTGAACTTGTGATCTTTAACTTAAAAATTCTGTACCTTTGATCCAGTCTGTAGTGAAGGCTGCAAGGTGGATTTGTTGGAGCCTGAGCAGATATCAGCTAATAACCTACATGGTCTGGCACAAATAACGCCCCTTTTTTTAATTACAAAATCTTTTATTACCAAATCATAAGCATGTATTCCATAACATAACAAAATCACACTCAAGCATACCAAATGACATTTTAAGTGAAATGTTCAAATTAAAACTATAAATTATTACTCCCATATTATTACCCTTCCAACCACACTCAAGCAGGCCTTCCTTCTGCTGGACCCTGTATTTCTTTATTCGACCCTAGAAACTTGACTAATTCAAGCCCCCATGTACCCAGCGCACCTTTCACTGAGCTCTCAGTTTCTTGAACTTCAAGAAAATGAACTGGTTTTCTTTGTGTTTTGTTTTTTGTTTTGCCTCAATTGGCTTCGTAAGTCTGTGGTTAGATTGGACTAATCGGCTATAAATACAACAAAATTGCTTTAAACAAAAATAAAGGTCTCACAGGGCACACTTGTCCTAAAGGGTACCTTGGTTTGAGTGCTGTCTGAGGCTTCTCTCTTTTAGGTAGTATCGTCTCACACGTACATAGGTCTGCAGAATAAGCTCTCAATCATAATACATGGCAAACTCTTCTAAAAAGAGCACGATTATTTGTGGTAGGCTTTTTGCTAAAGGGCTGCTTTTGCAGTTAGAACCGGTCCGTGGAACTCCCTGGTTGTCCTGGAAAAGGTCGACTTGTCCTTTGGCAATCCAGGCTTTTGTAAGTGTCCACTTTCAGGGGTGGTCCCCTCCTTCCTAGGACCAGGTCGTAAACCTCCTTCCTTCCCCTTTTGCTTAAAGATGCTGGAAGAAAGAGTGACGACAGCGTCAAAAGACAAAGAGAACTCAGGTCAATGACATGTTCGTCACGGAGATCGTAGCTTGTCTCATAATTGCCTTTTTAATTCTTCTTTTTAAGATAAGAACTGAGGAAATCAGCCACTTTGTCGTCTCTGTGTCATTGGGCAGGAGATGCTCTCATCCCCGAGGATGAAGGTGGTAGTTTAACAGCAGAAAGTGAGAAATTGAAAATGTCAGTTGACATTATTAAAAATCCCAGTACTTTAACATACAGTTCCATTTGAAACAGTTGCCTAAAGCTAAAAGAAGACCGTTGCACTAAAGTTCCAGCTGGAACTTGGGTTTAAAAATAAGATCCTTGAGTTTTACATGGAAAAACTTACTAACTGCTTCGTTATTGCTTTATTTTCATTTATACAAATATTTATTATAGGCCTAAGCAAAATAAATAACATCCAGTAAAACAACATAATAGATACACAACCATATAGTCAATATAAGTAATTGTTTTCAGTTTTAGGAAGACGAATTTCACATACTTCTATGATAAAGAGGGATCACATATTATCTTTTTGAAGTACAATTATTTATTTATCAGGAACCCTGCTTTGAAACATTGGGATGGAAGCTCTTCTTTACTGGTTTAGCATCTTGCTTTCATTGTCATAAATTTACCTTCTGTAATTATTGCTTTGGTCACCTGACTTTTTGCCCCCCAGAGGTTCATCCTTGCACCCTTTCCTCCTAATTAGCTGTGCTAAGGATGGGCATGGATGTGGTGGGGATGAGGGAAATGAAGGTACTGGGTCTCGGGCTTGTGGGGCTGGGTGGGAGGTGGCCTGCTGTCAGTTAAACAAAGGAGCAGAGGAGGATGAGGAAACTTAGGGAAGGAAAGGAGAGCAGAGGGCAGAGCATGAGCTCATTTGGATGAGTTTGAGATACTGCTGGGACAGTCGTGTGGAAATATCCACTTGACAATTGGATTAATGGACCTGTGTTAGAGGTAACAGGTTGGCGTTGTCAGCACGTGATTAAAAGCCCGAGGGGATGAGATTTTCCAGGAGTGAGTTGAGAAGAATGACAGGAGAAGACCCAGGACAAAAGCCGGGGGAGCCCCAGCGTTCAGCACGATGGCAGAGAGCCCAGAGCTCCGTCTCAGGTCTTCTGCCCCTCCTGTACACCATAACGAAGCACAGTGGTGTACAGCTTGGAAATATCCCACCACAGGGACATGCTGTGTGACACCCCTTTCGTAATCAGGGAAATAGGTATTGCCTCTGAACTCCTAGATGTAGGAGCTTGATGAGAAACCCATGTGCGAGAGAGAACCTGAAATGCAAGGCTAAACTCTGCTTCCTGAGCATCTTCTCATGATCTCAGGCAAATCTAGATAAGGAAAGTCTCCCCACATCTACTTCTCCCTCAGCAAGACCATGGTCCCAGCTTTCACTGGACTTTTGGTCCTGCTGGTTATGTGGGGCATGTGGGAGAGCACACCGGAAGGAGTCTCAAGTTCTTTTCCACAATTCGTTAGTTTTCCTTGGCGCCAAAGCCCATTTCTAGCTTTTATGTACATCAGTTTGGTGTTGTGACCCCAATGGAATAATGCAGAGACTTGCTGGCCATCTCTTGGCTGCTTCCCATAGCGGGTTGGAGATCAGGGCCTCATTCCAGGTCATATACACTCATTCCGTCCCCGGACACTTTTCCACCTGCCCCGTGGGAAGGACCTCCCCGCACGCACACGCCCAGCTCGGCTTACTGCACTGTGCAGCCACTGAGGCGTAAAGGACACGTGGAAGCCCCAACAGTTTTGGCAGAAGGCTTTGTGAAGGAATTTGGTAGTTGGTATTTTTTTGATTTTTTAGTACTCTATTTTGAATTGTTAAATAAATTCCCCATACAAGACATGTACCTTAAAAAAAACAAAAAACTAGATTACTTCTAAGTACTTATAATTATTTCTATTTTGAATGAGATTTTTAAAACTAACTGATAGTTATTGGTGTAAGGAAATTATGTTTTTTAATAAGATTTTATTATTTATTTTTGGAGAGAGGGAAAGGGAGGGAGACTGAGAGGGAGAGAAACATCGATTGATTGCCTCTCATACATACCCTAACTGGGGACTGAACCCGCAACCCAGGCAGATGTCTCGACTGGGAATTGAACCAACGACCTTTTGCTTTGCAGAACAATGCCTAACCAACTGAGCCACACCGGTCAGAGCAGGAAATTATGTTTTTATATATTTATCTTGAATCCAGAAACACTGAAGTCTGTTAGTAATTCTCATTGTCTGTCAGAAGATTCTGGTGGAGCTGTAATTTTTTGAGATCTTAATATGTGCCAAGCATTGTATGGAGCACTTTAAAGGAGATCGTTTTTATTCCCACTTTACAGACTACGAACCTAGGAGCTAAGGTGTTCTTTTCCAGGCTTCTACCACTAGTGGTGGCCGAGTCCATGTTCAGGCCCAGACCTGTTTAACTTCAAGGCCACAGCATTTCTGAGTTATTTCAGGCCCCTCAGGGTCTGTTTACCCTCTTCTGTGCCAAAGGAACACATCTCCAGCGCCTGTCCTGGAGCCCACCTCCACTCCCAGTGGGTGAGAGCTGTGCTGTCCAATACGGCAGCCATTAGCCATGTGTAGCTCTTTATGTTGAGATGAACTACAATTCAATAAAACAGAAGTTAAGTCCCACAGTCACACTAGCCACATTCCAGGGGCTCCACAGCCACATGTGGCTACTGGCTACCGGCTGGGCCACACCAACCACATTTCATCAGCACAGAAAATCCTGCGAAGGGCTCTGCTCTAGGGGGCCCCTGGGTGTCGGGCAGAGAGAGGAGTGGAGCGCTGCTTTCTGCTCCGCCTCACCCCAGCGGTACAAGCCCTGAGCGGGGTCTCTCAGGAGCTGTAGGCCAGCTGCACGGGGGGCTCTTCAGAGCCAGGAGCTGTCCAGTAAACCCTCAGGTGGAGAGTCCCCTGCCTTGTTCTGGATGCTGCAGCTCTGCCACGTCCTACCTGGATTCAGCTCTACAACAGACTGTTGCTGGGAGATCTGGTTCGTTTCAGAAATTGGTGAGGTAAGCCCTGGCCAGGTGGCTCGGTTGGTTTGAGCATCATCCCGTACAGCAAAAGGCTACAGGTTTGATCCCCAGTCAGGGTGCGGCTGATCTATATTTATCTCTCACATCGATGTTTCTCTCTCCCACCACCCCCCTGGGTGTTGATAAAGAAATGTTCCCCATGGTCCTGGGTGAAGATAAAGAACGGGTAAAAATAATTGATGAAGTAAAAAAGCTTTTTTAAATTACCCCTGTACACCATCACAGAAATCCTCCTATGACCTCAGATAGGTCGGGCTTCTGTAAGCTGCATGGAGGGCGCTGGTCAGAAGGAGGCAGCCTAGTGGCATCATGGCCCTTATGTCTGGATGAGGACCACTGCTTCGGGATTCTTCGTTGTGCGTGGGTGAATCAGGGCATGAAAATCACTGTAAGGAGATTGCTCGAGTCCATGGTGATTAGTATCTGACACTAGATTTGGTTTGGCATTCAAGGCCTCCCTTTGAGGTCAGACGGAGCTCACTGCTTGGCAGTGATCTGAGCCAGGCTTCCCAGAATGCACCCACTGCCCTTGCTGCAGTCATGACAAATTGCACATCAGCTTGTATCACCAGATGCGCCAAGAGACTGTGCTTTTCAGGAATAAGAATCCTGTTTAAAGCAGAAAGAACAAAGGCCAGTTCTAATAGCGCTTACCTTCCGAACCTGCCATCAGTACCACTGTGTGCAAGGAGTCTCCATGAGGGCCTCTGATTTGCCAGAGAATCATTTTATTGTGTTCTGGTGTCTCTGGAAATTAGATGGCGCCAAGGTCTGTGCATAATGGGCAATAATTACAGATGGAGAGGCTTTGAGCATTTGGTTTACAGCTACTGTATGACCTGATTTTAGGAGCAACTTGACCTTAACCCAGGTTTGGTTATAATTTCCCAGAATAGCTTTCATTTTAGGGATCCAAACCTGTCTGGATAATATCCAGATGTTATAAGTTACACCTGCCCCATCTGTTGAAGTCACTTAGGGTTTCAGAGTTAGCCTGTTGGTCAGTCTGGGAGGGGAGAGAAATCTTTCTCCAGAGTGCTACGTCTCCTTCACTCGCGGGAGTTGCAGTGTCGGGGAAAGCTATCCCCGCTCCCATACAGTCAGACCCAGAGTCTTCAGACCTCGGTCCTCTGCAGTCCCTGGGCAGGCCGGTTCCCTGTTGCCTCATTTCAGCTTACAGCAGTCCCCTGCAGCTAACCAGAGGGACCAGGCATGCTTAGAAGGGTAAAACAGGCCAGTGGAAGCAGCAGTCTGGACCTGTCTGAGCTTGTGCAGGTATCATTCAAGCACCTGAAGTGGACAGTGCCATCGCTGACCCAAGTGGCTTGCTCGGTACCTGTAAAGTCTGCAGTTTCCAGTGGCTCAGTCCTATCGGGGACAGGACAGGCAGGTGACCAGATGTGACTGCGATCACCCCGCCCCCCAGCATCACTAACCCTGCCATGAATGCGTTAGAGCTGAGGCCCTTGGACAAGGGGCCTTCATCTTCCGTTTCAGGGACATTCCCTACATGTGAGTGGACGGTGCGGGGGCATGCCACGCCTTCTCATCACCCGCAGTTCTTACCCCTGCATCTCACTGGGGTTGAGCCTTGTGAACTGCAACTTTGAGGTCCGGCCCCCTGAAGGGTGCAGGGCAGAGAGAGAACCAGAAGGGCTGGCTGGGTGGTCTCAGCTGGGAAACAACGGTGATTTTTTAAATCCTCCCTTTATTGAAGGCCTACTTACACAAAAAGAGAAAATAGAACTGTTTTTATTTTATTCTTTTCTATGGACAATTAGGGTTTAATCCTCAAACAGTTAACCCACCATTTGACCTTTACCAACGACAAGACGGAAGGGCCGTGATTGCCTTTTCATCAGGTGTTTTCTCCCCTAATGACATGATACTGAGTATCGGTTGCAGAACAGGAGGAAACAAGAGCTTCTGTCGGCTGACATGGAAAAGAACACTAGGGCAGGGGTCCCCAACCCATGGGCCATGGCCTGTCAGGAACCGGGCTGCACGGCAGGAGTGAGCGGTGGGCGAGCGAGCGAGGGAGCTTTACTCACGTTACGGCCTGAGCTCCACCTCCTGGCTCCCTCCCACCCCCACCCAGTCCGTGCAAAAACTGTCTTCCACTCAACTGGCCCCTGGTGCCAAAAAGGTTGGGGACCGCTGCACTGAGGGAACGCTGCTCCTCCCTCCCAAACCAAACCTCACCGAGCAATTCGACCTCACCCTCTACCCAGATATGTTTGTGTACTTTCTGTATGTTCGAACATTCCCGATTCACCTGAAGAAGTACAGGAGGAGTAAGAAGGGAAACTGGACTCTGAGTCACACCTCACGGGTTTGAACTGATTGGAGAAAAGTCTGGTCTGAATTAGTGTGAATTCATGAGGCATCTAAACTATATATACATGAAAATGTATACACATATAAAGACATACATATGTACATGAAAGTACATACACACATACACATGTGCTGTCCATCGCTGTATAGCTGTCTGTCTCCTTAGATAGATGAAGAGTTTCATTCCTTTGAGCATGTGTACACACACATACACACACACACACACACACACACAGGGTCTAGCACAAACAACGCCCCTTTTTTACTACAAAATCATAAACATGTAATTCTGTAACATAACAATATCACACTCAAGCACACCATATGACATTTTGGGTGAAATATTGAAGTTAAATCATAAATCATTATACCCATATTATTACCCTACCAACCACACTCACGCAGGCGTATGGTTCTGCTGCACTATTTATACATATGCATGTGTGTGTGTGTGTGTGTGTGTGTATTTCCTTTATGCCAATGACCATCATTTAGGAGTAGCTGCAGCGGAGGGCACTCTGTGGACCTGGGTCTGGCCTGGCTGTGTCACTAACTTGCTGACTCAGAGAGTGGGGTTTCTCAGCTTCAGCGCTGCTGACATTTGGTTTGGGTGATTGTAGTGTGAAGCTCTCCTGTGCACGCGGGGATGTTCAGCAGTGTCCTTGGCCTCTACACACTGGATGCCAATAGCACACACACCCTGCCCACGACAACCAGAAAGGTCTCTCGGGAATTTCCAGATATTGCCCTGCTTGAGAACCACTGTTCTAGACCAAACAGAATCATTCCCCGGACACAAAGTCCTCATCAGTACACTGAGGACAGCATCTTCAAGGACTCTCCCAGGGTGACCGTTGAGGGTCCTACCAGCCTCAGCAGCCACCTAAGCCCTGTGTCACTATAACTGGGTGTATAAGTGGAAATTTGTTCTTCTGTTAAACATTTATGCTCTTATTTATACTCTCCATTGGCTGATGTAACCTACCCTGCCCAGTTTCCAAATTCCAGAAGATGAATATTTTACTGTAGTCCTTAGATGCCCAAAATGGACTTAAAATCATGCTTATTTTCACCAAACTATCCACACAGCTGTGTTTCCACAGAGGAGAGTTTGGGACACAGTTTGGCTGAAATACCTGCTTTTCTCACCCATAGGAATCCTTACACTGAAGAGAGCAAATGAGCTTCTGAGTGCGTGCGTGCCAGGCAGCTTTCTGATCCGAGTCAGCGAGAGGATCAGAGGCTATGCCCTGTCCTACCTGTCTGAGGACGGCTGTAAGCATTTCCTCATCGACGCCTCCAGCGACTCCTACAGCTTCCTGGGTGTGGACCAGCTGCAGCACGCCACCCTGGCGGAGCTGGTGGAGTATCACAAGGTGAGGCGCCGACGCTCAGGCTGCAGCTGCCTGTGAATTACTGCTCTGCGGCAGCTCGAACACTGAAAGGCAATTACAAGAAAAATGATTGAGATGAGTAATGGGGATTAGTCTTTGATAACTCCTCCTGATAATCAGGATTCTTAATTGTGTTGCTTTAATCATTGAGCCTAGTTCCTCCTCAAATACTCAGGGAGACCCCACTTTGGCAAAAAATTTAGGAGAGGCTAAAAAGTGTGTGCCTCCCCTGATTACATCTGGGGACGCACTTAAGTTAGAATTTGAACCCAGGAGGGAAAGAGTCCAGGGCAGTGTGTGGATGAGAAAAATCTCTTTTTAAATTGTCATAACCAAGGGTGGGCAGGAAGGTCTGTGCTCCGAGGACGTGGGAATGGCACGCTACCCTTGTTTATACGGTCTTAACAACCGGCCCAGCCTGACCTGTGCCTTCGGATTCACAGGAGGAACCCATCACCTCCCTGGGGAAGGAGCTCCTCCTGTACCCCTGCGGCCAGCGGGACCAGCCCCCCGACTACCTGGAGCTCTTCGAGTGACAGCCCCAACACGTCACCTGCAGCCTCCAGCTGGGCTTTCCTCTGGAGAGACACCGCTGAAATGGATGTTTGCGTGTGAAGCCAAAATGACCCTGCGGCAGAGCCAGTGCCGACCAACTGACAGTGTCCTTGCAGTCCCGCAGAAATCTGTCTCCTGTCTGAGTGCTGGCGTCTCATGTTAAGAGGAAGTCACCTGGGCACCAGATGCGCTCCGAAAGTGAAGGGAGACTCCCCACTTCGGTGACTGCCCAGCATGAGGGCTACCACCTTAGTGATGCACGTAAGATAAAGTGAACAAAGAAGACATTGAAAGCTTTTAGGAATGAAGGCATTCTTTCAAAATCAGTAGCTGGCGGGAACTATTTCACGGCATCTACACTCTCTCTTTGCATCGTCTCAGGAGCTCTCTCGATCCTGTGTATGTGAAGTTACATTCTGGCTTCAGGGAGCTAGCAAAAAAACTCTTTATTGATGGCTGGTGACCCCCCTCCCCCCCCACACACACTTCAGTTATTGTGCATGGGAGAGCCAGGATGTAAGAGACGTAGCAAAGCACACTCGGGAATGAAAATTGAATGCGTTTTAAAATATAGGGTGGGAGGCTTAACACGAACAAAACCACTGTGGACCAGGAGAGCGAGCAAACATCTGTGAGAGCGCTTCCGCTCCCATAGCCCGGACAGCGCCTGCCCGTGTACTTGGGCTGTACCCGGGAGTGCACCAAGGATGGGCACGTGTGTGTGTGAGGTGCTACTTACTGGTGGTGACTGACAGAATAGTGAGAGGTGTGGACACTACTTCTTGCAGGTTGAACTGTGTGCCCCAAAAGATATGTTGAAGGCCTAGCCCCCATACCTACAAATGTAGCCTTATTGGGACACAGGGTCTTTGCAGATGGAATCAAGTTAGGATGAGGTCATACCGAATTGGAGTGGCCCCCATAATCAGTGACTGGCATCATTATAAGGAAAGCGGGATTAGGAAACAGAAACACACGTGGAGGGAAGAAGGCCGTGAACTTCAGAGCAGAGATTGGATGCAGTTATAGGACGGGAATGCCAAGGATCGGTGGCGACCACAAGGAGGTAGGAGAGCAGAATGGCGTGGAACAGCCTCTTCCAGGGCCTTAAAGGGAACGTCGCCCCACTGACACCTTGACTCTAGCCTCTAAAACTATGGGAGAGAAGGTTTCTGTTGTGTTAAGCCAGTGAGTTTCTGGTAGTGTTACTGCAGCCCTAGGAAACCAACACATAAGTTTATACAATTATGGAACCTGATGTGCATCGCCTACCCTTTGTTGATGTCCAGTCTGCCCTCCTCATAATGAAGGAGAAATGGGAGAGGAGAAGGACCTTCCTCTGGGTCTATTCAGCTTGGGGACGAAGAGTTGCTCAGCCAGGAGTCTTCTGCTCCACCACACCCACCTCCAGCCTCAATGCGTGGATGACCTGACTAGGAGGCAGCTCAGAGCCACGAGCTCATCCTTCAGGGAAGGTGGAGATTTACTCATACTTTAGGCCTAACTCCCTGTGGCAGCATTGTTTTAAAGGAAGCAGGAGGTGGTAGCGACTTGTTCGGGAGGGTGTTGGTTGTGTAAAGTGTAAAATGTGCCCTGAAAGGAGGGCGGGGCGTGCGTCTGTGCATATATATGTAGTAGTGTGCATGGGTGGATATGTGTACTTGAATAAGAAAGTGTTTACACATGAATAGTTATGTGTTTCTTGAACTGTTTGGTGTGGTTTCTACGGTTTGAGAGCCACTATCAGAGAGCTGTCTAAGAGAACCGGTCTCCCAGCTTGTTTCTGTGATTCGGCAGTCACGGCAGGGAAGAACTGCGGAGGCCGCCGCACGGGGCCAGGGGTCAGGACCCTCCCTGAACCTCAGCTTTCACTTCCAATAAAACAAGGTATTTTCACTAGGTGATCTTTGTTACTTACATTCAGCTATGAAATCTTACAGTTCTGGAGCGAACAGAAAAGTACCCTGTAGTCGCTAATAACTATGAAGACATAGAAGATTCCAGCATCACCCTCCACCTAAAATTATTTTTGGAGGAAGTAAGTGCAGTCATATCCAGATATAACTACACTAAGGGACATCCTACTTGGGGAAGATTTAGAAAACGGGAAGTGACCTGACTGAGTTCTGTACTATTTTATCCTGTTGGTTATTGACACTCAGAAGAATAGGCTGTCCATTGCTTGATGATACGATGGTGAGAAGTAAATACCTGAAACTCTGAGGGAAGGAGAATACTTTATGGAATTCAGAAATTCATTGCCACTAAAGGGGGTTGAGGAGACCTGAGTTCTCATCCCAGCTCTGCCTGTGTCTGACCCTAGTTGTGGCCCAAGGGGAGGCTGTCCACACCCGGTCCTGGTCCCCTCCTACTCCTGCCTCAACCAGCGCAGCACCGGGACCTGCCTGCCCAAGGTTTCTTGGTTGGGATGTTGCCCCCACGTCACGTCATGTACCCCAACCCCTGGTACTACAGCTTGCCTGCCTCTTCAGGACTGTGAACAAGTGCCCCTCCCTGACCCTGTTAACATTCCTTTCCCTCAGCCTCCGGCAGTAAGATTCTGGAATCTCCTCTTACACTCATCCCAGACTCTCTGGCTGCCTCCCCACTGCCAGACCCGCACGTACCTGTAAGGCCCCTGGTGCTGGACACCTGTCCCACACCGCTGCAGTGGGATGCACAAGAAAGGTACTTTGTCCCTCAGTGTCACCAGCAGTGCCAAGCAATGCCAGGGAGTGTTCGCTGGCTCAAACCTTATACTGAGAAGAGGAAAATACAGGGACAGTTAAGAAGAAAAAGGACCAAGACAAAGGAGAAAAAGGGAAAATGGGGCATGCACAGACCACTAAAAGTATCTCAAGGGCATTGGCATGAGAAAATGCCTATCAGAGCTAATGCTTCGGATTGACCACCCCGTCCTCCACAACCAGACAACATGCCCAGCGCTTTATCTCTTGGGGTGGGGGGGTGTGGCGGAGCACCAGGACAGGCTCCCCAGCCAGGCCCCTCCCTGCCATTCCTGACAGCCCACGTGCTGCAGGTGCGGTTTACTTGGCTCCGCGTGAGGCTAATAATTGGAATAAGTGCTTATATACATTTTTCCTTCAGCCTTTCTTTGACTGTAACTTGAGGGTTGTACAGTTTGTTTTTTAAATTTTTTAAATTTTTACTTCTTTTTCTTAACCTCTTCAAGTGGAGTTTAACATCCTAGCAGGCCGGGTGATACTTATTGTTCTTGTCCTTTATCCACGAGTTGGAAGGTGGTTTGGTGGTGGGGTTAGAAACTGTGGGAGTGATGGCGGCGGGCCTCGAGTCCGCTCACTGTAGACTGAGGTGTCTGACTCCCAGGTGGATGAAAAGTCAGTCCGGTTTACCAAGCATCCCACCCGGGGACTGCCTGTAGCCACAGGCCAAGGACATTTGGTGAGCCCTGGGCAGAGGCCACGGAAGGTGGCCGGGCCCTTCCCGAACCTCTGGGTGACTGCGGGCAGCGCTGGCCCTGAGGCGGCACAGCACTGGCTCCTCTGCCCAGGCCGCCCCCTGCACCCTGTCCCAGAGAAGAGAGGACAAGGCAGGCAGAGCCTGCGGGCACTGGGGCTCACTGCTCCACGGGGTGTCTGTCTGTGAAGGATCGGCCGTGCAGGGACATTTCGAAAGGCACCTCTGCTGAGAGAATATTTTCTGGGTTGAAACCAACACCCAAAGCCCCCAACCAACTGGAATAAGTCCCCGTAGACTTTGGTGGCAACAGTAGAGCACCGATCCCGCCAAGGAAAGCAGCTTTGCATCCAAATACGAAGCTAATCATAACACAGATCACACGAGCTGCCGGTTATTCCATGGGTGTTGGCCGTAACACACACCCATCTAAGGGGCTGCCCCAGGGCTTTATCGATTCTCAGAAACGACGTCTTTTTCAAAAAGCAAATACTCCCACCTGCCCTCCCCTCCTACTCAAGGCAGTCTTTACATCTAGTGCCTTGGGCTTCCTAGGCTTCGTGGGAATGCTAACCCAGCAGCTGGAGGGAGGCACAGCCAGCTGTTCCTGAATCACTGTGTCTGCAAGTCTTCGTTCACTGTCGGGATTCCGTAGGTGAGGCTGGTGAGCAGAGAACCCGTCAGAAACCCAGGCTCCAGAGGACAGGCCCTGGACTCACCCCAGGACAAAGCTTCCCGCACCCCCACTCCCACCCCCACCCCCAACACCTTCAAGGCTTCTGGAGCTGGGACCACGGTGTGGGCCACTTGCTGGCTGGGCCTCTGGGCGAGTTCTTTACCCGTCCGAGCCTTGGTTTTCTGCACCTGTAAGGTGGACATAATGATCTCCCTACCTCAGAAGGTTGGCATTATGTCCAGAAGGTGCCTGGCTGTGCTCCTCACTTCAAAATCCTGTAACACCCAGGGGGTCATCAACTCCAAATACTGAGCATTGAATTTAGGGGAGAAATTACCCGTTATATTGCTATTTTATGCTCCTAGGAACCCTTCTTCAGATAGACTGCAACTGTTTTCAAAATGACAGCAATAAAGGACAGCAACGTGCACACACTATGGGTTCGGGATCTGCGACATGTGGCCCACGGTGGCCCTCCGACTGCAGCCAAGCGGGACTGGGCATGGGAACTGGTATCGACTGACACCAGCTGAACATGGGTACCTGCCACGTGCCTGACGTGTCCTAAGGCCATCGTACGTATTTACTCACCTAATCTTCACAGTAACCGCATGACGTGGACGTGACTGCATCCATCACCCTGAACGAGGCAACTGGGGCGCAGAGACGCTGAGTGACTGGTTTAAGGTCATACAGGTTGCAGGTGAAAGAAGTGGAGTTTGAACCCAGCAGTCCTGTTGGGGAAGCCATGACACTAACTACCACACCGAACAGGAGCCTCGTAAGGTCAGATGGCATCGGAAGACTCTCCAAACCCTTAAAATGGTGCCCTGTGACATTCTTCTTACCTGTTGAAAATTCCTAGGCCCGATTCTCTCTTCATCCTATGTGTGTGGAGAGAAGCAAGTGGCCATGTTCAGGAAGGACTAGGGATCGGTGCTTGAATACAAAGGAGGGGCCACAAAGTAGACGATTGGAGGCAGCGGTGTCGGGGTGCACAGTTAACAACTGGCTGGGCTGGGGGGTGAAGGATGGGGCTCAGGGGGAGTCCTGATGTGTGTATGTAGCCTTTGCTAATTGCCGATTTCCATGGCGTAAATACTCCCACCGTGGTCGACTTCAAACTCCCAGTCTGCCATTCCTGAGTGAGGAGTGGGAAGAGGTGCTAGAGGGGCTGACAACTGGCTCTCCTGAGGCCACGTGAGCGCTCCGCTGCTTGGAGGAGACCTGAGGGTTACATCAGAGGCCCCAGCTCCAGTGGGATGGCGGGGCTAGTTACCTGGTGATTTATATCCAGTATTGGGTTGGCCAAAAAGCCCATCACATTTTTTCCATACGATGGCTCTAAGTGGTGCTTAGTTGTTTTTAACTCCATTCGAAACAATTTTGTTAGATTGTACTGTGACAGCTGTCATATCAATGTGCATTTAAAAAAATTATCAAAATTGGTGAATTTTTGTTCAGCCATTTTAATATTGAAGATGGAAGAAGATACACAACACTTTTGGCATATTATGCTTTATTCAAAAAGGGTAAAAATGCAACTGAAACACAGGAAAAAGATTTGTGCAGTGTACGGAGAAGGGACTGTGACTGATTGATCGTGTCAAAAGTGGTTTTTGAAGTTTCTTGGTACTATTGACATTTTGGCCAAATAATTCTCTGCTGTGGGGCTGTCTGATACATTGGAAGATGTTTAGCAGCACCCCTGGCCTCTACCCACTAGAAGCCAATAGCGGGAGATAGCCGACATACTCAAAATAACCAAATGAATAAAGTTACTGGTGAAGATGAAAACTGTGTCTTTTATTTTATGGAAAAAACTAAACAGACTTTTTGGCCAACCCAGTAAGAATAAAGGGAAGATGCAGAGGGTGGAAAGGGACCTGACACAAACCCAAGACTCGGGACTTCCTTGGCAGCCTCCTTCCTTCCGAAGATGTAATGTGACTGGGCCCTTCAAGCCATAGGCTCATTACTGCTTTCCTTCGCTGTCTCGGGTTAAATTCCAAGCCCCTAATTATAATGTTTCAGTGGGGCCTTTGCTAGTCCTCTTCTCGGGGAAGGACTAGGGAGCGGTGCTGCCATGGACTGCACGTCCCCCACAAAATGTAGGTGTTCCGTCTCCAATGTGATGGCATTGGAGGTGGGGCCCTCTGGGGGTAATTAGGTCAGGAGGGTGGAGCCCCATGACAGGAGGAGGGCTCTCAGCCACGTGAGGACACTGGGAGAAAGGCCCTCACCAGGCCCCGTATCTGCCAGTGCCTTGATCTTGGGTTTCCCAGCTTCCAAACTGTGGGAAATCAACACTTGCTATGTGCACCAGTCTTGCCATTTTTTGGTGAAGCAGCCCCAACTAAGACAGAGTCCCTCTTGTCTGTGTGTTAAGAGGGCTCCTACCTTTTGATAAAACTGTTTTATCTGACTAAGCTTTAAAAAGAGAAAAATAGTTTAATATTATGCTCTTTCCTCTTTTCTGCTACCTTCAGCAACTTTAAAACCCAATTGCATTGTCTCGGGCAACTATGATTCACAATTTTAACCAGCACCAACAGCCGGTCAGCCCACCGTGCAGCCTGGGACGGCATCACCTGTGGGACGCTCAGTCTAGCCTAGCCCTCGGGTCAAACGCTTGGTCCCAGCCACCAGCCTTGCTGGAAATGCAGCCTCCCAACGCTGGGAGAAGACAGCAGGTGTGAGGGTCAGTCCCACAAAGCTGTCAGAACCACTGGGGAGACAGGCCGGATTCGTGGCCAGATCCTCCAGTATCGCCATCGTGTATAAAAACATAAAACACAATTAGAGTCGAAAGAGGGGTTGGAAATCATTTCTCAACTTCTTCTAATGAAAAGAAAGAATAAATTGTGTTAACAGCCAGGTTTATCACTTTATGGCTCTCTCCTCCCTCTAGACCAGCGATTTTCAACCTTCTTTATCTCATGGAGCACATAACCTAATTACCACAATTCTGCAGCACACCAAAAACAAAACAAAACAAAACAAAAAACCCACAAAAAAACACATTTTTTTGCCCACCTGACCAAAAAAATAGGTATAATTTTGATTCATTCACCCTGGATGGCTATTGTTGTGCTGGCTGTTGTCATTTTTTTGTTTGACAATCTAAGGCAGCAGTCCCCAATCTTCGTAGCACCAGGGACTGGTTTCATGGAAGACAATTTTTCCAGGGACTGGGGTTGGGGGGGGATGGTTTGGGGAGGATTCAAGTGCATTGCATTCTACCTCACCTCCTGCTGCGAGGCCTGGTTCCTCATAGGCCACAGACCCGTACTGGTCCATGGCCCAGAGGTTGGGGACCCCTGACAGGGGAAAAGAGGCCACTGCCCCTGACTAAGTAGTCAGGTATTGCATGCTTTACAAATGCTTGCAGCACACCGATTAAAAAATCACTGTTCTCAATCGGGTGGTTCTCACCCAGGGTGGTTTGGCCTCCCTGGGACGTTTGGCGACAGTGCACTGGTTGTCAGCCTGGGTGAGAGACACTCGGCCATCTAGTGGCTAGAGGCCAGGGATGCCACGGGATGCCACCAGATGCCCTGTGGTGCTCAGGCAGCCCCACCGTGAAGAATGGGTTGGCCCCAGGTGGCCACAGTGCCATGGCTGAGAAACTGTTCTATGCACAAAGAAACTCTTCCAAACACTAAAGACATGGCATCCTTACTCCAGGAGGAAGTCATATCTACAAATCATGTTTTATTAGCCGTCCAATGCCACCTTCCATCCATGTCCTGTGTTTTAATTAAATTTTATGAACTACCAACACACATCAATACAATGCATTTTTTTTAACACACCAACAGCTTGAATGTTCTTGAAGCTTTTAAACAAGGACTGGACTGTGGGCAAACAGAAGATAAAGAATCAGAGATAATTAGCTCATGCATCTGGTGCTGGCTAATAAATAAATAATTTTCACATAAATGTAGAAACCACTCAATGTTAACTCCATTTATTTTTTTAAATAGTTGGAAACTGTGATAAAAAGCAATTTTCAGAAGCATCTTGGTGACTGAGTAGAACTGCTTCATTTAAAAAATAGTAAAGTTACGTCCCCCTGGACTGGGGTGGGTGAACATGTAGCAAAACCTTCCGTCCCATGAGACTCTGGCAGATGGAGTGATCTTTCACAAATACATTTTCCTGCAATTCTTCTCGTGGCAGCCAGACGCCAGGAAGAGCACCCTGCTTTGAAAAGAGATTGTTTGGTTCACACGGTAAATACTTTGGTTTGTTTAAACAAGTAAGAAAGTGAGCCCCAGTTCTCCTGAGGACAAACTGTGTGTTCTGACTTTTGAATAAATCAAGGTACCACCAGTTTGAAAGAGTTTCCTTTTCTGTCAAGGTTTAAAAAGAAAAAGCATATTTTTCTTTCCCTCCAGTGTTCAGCGGCTCCCCTTCAGAATCGCTCATCGGGTGAAGTGTGTCTGCGCCTTCGATCCGGCAGTAGCCCCGCATGCCGCCGCCCCCCCCACCCCCCCACGACGAAGGTCCGACGCCACAGCCTGACAGGGCCGGTGCTTGGTCTGGCCTCGGAGATGGGTATCGTCTGCTGCTCTGAACGGGAAGTTCCCATAATGCATCCAAAAGTATCTTCCTAAAGAACATAAAAGTGTAAGCTAACTTGTGCTCTCTGAGTAAGGCTTGGAAATTGGTCGTTAAATAAGCAAAACATAACTCTTGAGCTAAAGGAAAGTGCATTTTTAAAATAAAATGAACAAATGGACATAGTTAAAACTACAGCAAAAAAGATGAGCAGATTATTTTTGGTTAATCTTGGGGGAAAATAACACACAGTTATTCTTTCTTTTCTAGTCCATTTGGTTTTCCTTAGTATAGTCACAAGATCGCAATGAGGGTATCTGAATTTCATGTAGCCTTCTGGGCTGCCTTCTGATTCTGAGCATTCCTAGATACTACAGCCCTACTGATATAATCATTCAGATGGGGACAAATCTGTTTGCTTTTCATTCTAATGGATTTTTGTCAAAACTTGTCTTAACTCATGAATATTTCAATGAGCATAGAAAACACAGATCTCACTTTGCTGCAAACACAATCAAAACATCCACATCATCAAGCTTCTAGTCCCACAATCACTCTCCTTTGTCAGATGCTGCAGAGGACGCATTTGGGCTACTGTTGCAGGCAAAGAGCGGGGTGTCAATTCCTGCATGAAACCACATAGGCAGAAATTGGAGGCTCTCTCCTCTCGTCTGTTACTCATCAGTCAAATTCTGTTTTGCTCTTTACGAAAATCTTTTCCTTGTTGCAGCCACTTGTCAGGTCGATTGCAAAAGGAAAAATGAAACATCTCCCCAAACCTATTCCTGGGAGTTCATGTTTTTTTGCTGCTCGTCTTCTGTTTCTGTTTGCGAAGGTGAGCCTCTATCTCGTGCCTGAAGACCAGCATTCCCAGCTGCCCGTGGGAGGCCTCGTTCATGGCCTTGGACTGCATGCACATCTTGTACTGCTCGGGGGTCAGCTCGTCCACACAGCGCTTCTCGTGCCAGAGGTGGAAGAGCCCCCGCACAGGCGTCCGCACCACTATGAGGTTGCTGTGGAGGTACTTGCGATACAGGTGCACGTCCTCTCCGCCCCAGCCTTTGATGTCCAAGTCGAAGCCACCTGCCGGGAGAGAACACACTGCTGAGTCAGGCTAGGCCCCCAGCTCCTGGTCTGTAGTCGCTTTCCCAAGCTGCACAAGAACAGAACTTGGCAGGAAGACAGGAAGTGTTTAGGGGAAGTGTATCTCACCACCCCTCCAAATTACGTGTTTCCATCCGAGTCAGAGAACTGAGAATTCACAAACAGACAGGAGCTTGATGGCAGCCAGCATCAGATCCTGGAGATGACAAGACTGCAGAATCCCCAGCATTTGCCTGCTTTTGAGAGGTATCGGCAATACTAATGAATGATCAGCCTTTGATTAAGGGCTGCAGCAGTATTCTACCTTCAACCCGAAACCCCCAAATGACAATTCACGTGCTTCTCTTTGAAGGTGGCCTGCTCCTGCCATTTTAAATGGAACAGACCAGAGGCGTGCAGCAGCATCTTGGTGTGAAGGAAAATCACAGAAACACTCTTCCTTTTGGGGACTAAAGTGGTCCCAAAAAGCTGTGTGTCTACTACAAGCTGCTGAAACAACTCACGTTAAAGGGCCGGCCTCAGTCAGTTCTGAAGCTCTACTCAGAAAACCTTGTTTCACGTGGGAATGGACTCTTTCTCGATGTGAGTAATGGTCCCCTAAACTCTCACCTTTGTAAATTGAGAGGCTCCAGGTTGTTTCTTAACCTAAAGCCCACTGTGCCTCAAGTAGAACCAAAAAAAAAAAAAAAAAAAAAAACAACAACAACAACAAACCCAACCCCAAAATGCTGGCCTCTTTTTTGTCATTGTACCTTTCTCACCTGGGGGACTTAGCCAGCTCTTAGAAGAGACCGTGAAGTGATTCTCCACGCCTTTCCTCAGTCAGCACATAGCCCTGCTGTGCCCCACAGCCCCCATGCCGTGCTGCTCAGATCAAGGCCACCCCTGGATGGAAGGGGGCTCACCAGGCACAGGGAAAATCACCCCCCAACCCTGGGCCAGGTACGCGAGTGACCTGTGGCCCCTGAAGTGTGTGCAGGCAAAGACCATGCTGAGTCAAGGGTCTGGAATTTGAGTCTCTGTTCTCTTCCACTTCACCTGTCCTGGACTTTGGTTTCTTTATCCTGAAATGAAGTAGATGTCATCACCCAAAGAGACAGCAGTGTAAGGGGCAGTTTTTGGTTAGCTGTAACCAGTTTATATTCCCACCAGCCTCACCCAGCTTATTGAAGAGATGGTGTGCGAGTACATGGCACTTGAGAGTTAACCCAAGGTTGCAAGGAACAACTGGGGGACAGGTGTGACCCAAAGATTCTATCTGAGGTCGACTGAGAGAGAACACCCTTCCCAGCCTGCCATTCCCATGTTTTCCAATTATAGCTATGCCCTATCTTTAGGGAGAAAAATGTGCTATAAACCCAAATTTGATAACCATACATCATCACAAAATAACGTTTCCCTGTACATAGAGCAAGAAAACAGGTTCTTGAAATGGAAATCTCCTTTGGAAGTTTTTTTTAAATATATCATTTTAGGAAATTGACTCACACAAAATCATTTAGGGTCATTTCTTAGAGAAATCAGACAACACCTGTGGTTCACTGAGGGTTACCGAGGGCGCCCGCCACTCAGAGACCAGCATCCTAGGTGCTGTGCTTCTCACAGGACCTGACTTCACAGAGTTCGGGTTTTTTTTTTTTCTTTTTCTTTCTAACTGGTGATTTCTGTGAGCATTCAGTGGTCTCTGTAGACCTCCTCGTCTCTGAACAAATACCCCGCCCTGCTCAGAGACCCCGGGCTGCTCAGAGACGCTTAGTGATCTCAGAAAGAGAAGCTTCTGGCCTTGGGCCGGAGGGGAGCAGACAGGGAGAGAGAGAGAGGAGCAGGCTCGGGGACCAGGTGGAGGTGGGCGTCTCCACAATGGGGGGAAAAGGCCCTCCCCCGCTCGGCTCCAGCCTGGCGGGGAAGGTGGCGGCGGGGGGAGGGGGGGCCATCCACAGTTCCAGTCCCTTCAGGGGCACGAGCACTCACACCCCCATGGGGAGAGAGTGCAGAATCTCCAGGGGGCGCAGACTCTCTGTTCTCATCCTGGCTGAGCCGCTCCCTTGCTGAGAGCCTTGGTGTCCTCAGCTGAGCTAGAGGGCCTTGCCTGTCTGCGCCCTGACAATGTGTGTGTGGGTGTGTCTGCAGTGACGGCACACTCAGTCGGAGTCTCAGAGACTGGGTGACATCTGGAATCTTCACAGGTGCCGCAGAGAGAAATTAGGATCTTTTCTGGTGTGTGATTTTCCAAAACTCCCCATGTCACCCTATTTTTCAGTGGAGGCCCAGAAGTTGTACATGGTGGGGCTCGGGGGCCACACTGGGCTGGGAGGCGGCACTGCGGGAACTGTTTCGAAGCCACCTTTACTCCTCAGATATGAGCCTTATCTGGGGTGGCTGACAGGTGCTGATGGAGATCCGAGGGGTGAAAGTGCCACACACTCACAGGCCCCCTCCTGGTCCAACCCCAAGTCCATGACAAGAAGAACTTGGATGGTGTTTCTTTAAGAAGTGGTACCACCTGTGCCCCTAGACGCCCTGGAAGCTGATCCCATTCCCTTGTGGCCATCCCCTGGCCTCTAGGTGGCAGTAGAGATGCAGACTTGTTGCAAGTTTGTCTTACCTATATTGAGGAAGTCTGACCGATACTGACATGTCATCCCAAATCCAAAGTCTCTCCAAAATCCAGTTTCCTTCTTTATGACCTGCAGGGAAAACACTGTCATTTGAGAGGGAAGGACAGAGTGGATAATAAGAAAGAGAGAGAGATCATTCACAAACTGGTCTAAGTAATGTTCAGCAGGGAGCCCATCCCAGCCCTGATAAATAGCCACAGCTCTGTGTGGGAAATGCAGATGGAGTTGATGCCTTGTGGACTGCTAGGAACAGCCAGCTCACCAGTTCCAAAACAGGGCCTTGTGATTTTTGGCACCTCCGGCTGGAATGTGTCTAGGGCACAGGCATGAAAATGCACACACACACACACACACACACACTCAAAAACCAACCAGAGAGCAAGGTTTTGGGCGGCGCCATGGAAAAGCCACCTACGTGTCTGGCCCGACACCAGTGCCAGTGAGAATTGGAGGCCTGGGCCCCTCACACAGAGCTGGGCAGGGAGCCAGCAAAGGGCTCAGGAAGTTGAGCAAAGGGAGAGAGAACAACTCGGAATTGAGCTGTGCTGGCACAGCACGCACACAGGGCTCCCTCGGGGAAGGAAAGGGAAACCCGAGACTCCGGCCTGTGACCCTGGCTCTGCTCTTCTGCTTGAGGAAAAGGGCACTGAGAGTCCAGGTTATGAAGAAAGACTCTGTCCATTCATCTTTAGACTGCTTCAGAACAAACTGCTCCAGAGTCCTCGCGCAAGTGTGGCCAGGCTGCAGGGCTGCGGAGAGGCCATCCAAGCAGCAACTGTCTTCAAAAAGCGAGACCTGGCCCTGCCCCATCTCTTACTTCACGAGTGAATTTCCAATGCGCTTGCTGACGCTGCAAGACTTTGAAAACACTGTTCTCTATATTTTTGGCTGAGGTAATTCTGGGAATGGTTTTGGGACCTATTTTAATAGTTATTTTTCATGATTCACTTTCGTAGTTAACACAGGTGACTCCATGAAAGGAAGCTCCCTGGGGCAGAGGGGAGGGGCGGCTGCAGCAGGGCAGGCCCCCTTGGATTTCTGCATTTTCCATCTGGGACGCCTGGCGCTATCCACAGCTAATGAGAAACAGTGTGTGTCTGGTCCCAGCTTGACCACTGGCTGGCTTTCTTGCCTCAAGCAAGTCCTGCACTTCTTCAAGCCTCCAGTTCCTTTCCTATGACCGAGGAAGTTCAGCTAAATCAGCCTGAAGGCCTCTTCCAGCTCTAAGATCCACACAGTTATCCTATTACTGCCGTTTCACCTCTCTGAAGTTTCCCTCTGCCTACACCACAGGCTAAATATTGGATAAATGGCTTGCAGGAGGGTTGATGAACTTAAAAACAATCTTATTTTCATTCCAACCTCCACAGCGATGTCGCCGGCACTAGCGCTAGCGCGCGTCAGGACTGCCTAAGGAAATCAAGACCGAAAGAGGTTCGTCGGTGTGTGTGGTCCCCAGCACACGCTCTCCAGTTCTTCCTCAGAACAAAGGCCTGCTGTACAATATCTCCAAGTGACAAGACAATTTTATTAGTATCAACTGGAAAGATTTTTCATGGCAGGAAAGTCTGGGAAAGTTTCCAGTGAGTCGATGTTTAAAAACGGCTTCTGTTTCGTCCCTGTCATAGCAGGTACACCATTTCTGCTGCAGCTAATGGCTTAATAGCCTTCCTGCTGGCCTGGACACAGCCACGCCCTCTAAGCCTCTGGATGAAAATGGAGCCACAGGGAAGTGCCAGGATCCAAACTTCAAATATTTGGCTGAGGTCCATATGGAACGTAAAAGAGAAAGCTCCAAACATAGAAAACAGTGGGTCAGGGCTTGGGAATAGAGACAAGGGGGATTGCAAGACCCAGGCCCAGGGCGAGTGGACACAGTGCCTCGCTAGCTGAACAAAGGGAAGAGCGACCCTTAGCTGGGGGCAGTGTGATGGAAACAAATGGGTCTGTGAGCTGGGGAATGAGCTATATGAATACTTATTAGCATTGGCTTTCAAGTTGGCAAGCCACGAAAAGCCACCGTCTGAAGAGCTCATTGGAATTTAGCCCTTGGTGGGGCCGATGTGAAAGTGCCCACAGCACAGAATGTCAGGGCAAGATGGAGTGCACTTATTCGAGTTCATTTATTGGAGCCCCGCCGCCCCCAGCTGTGCCACATGTCCACTGGAGCGGCGCCCCCAGCGAGCGGCCCAGCTGGGAGTGAGTGCTCTCAAGTGTCCGTCGGATCACAGCACGCTCCCACTTAAAGTCCTGCAGTGGTTTTAACTGCACTCTCTCTAATGCAATTAGGATAAAATCCGAGAGGAAAGCTCCAGCCTGCAAAGGCCGCACATGACCTCGCCCCTGCCTGCCTTTCCTATCTCATGTGCCCCTTACATGCAGACCCCTTCTATTTTGCTCCTCAAACACACCTGGCTCACAGGTCTCCACAGCTGGATACTTGCAGACCCTGTCCCTGGGTCATCCTTTCCTGCTCACTCCTGGGCTCTCTGCTCCAAAGTCATTGCTCAGAGTCCTCATCCTGGCCCTCCCAGCCACTGTCAACCCTTCCCACTCATGTCACTCTACACCATCCCCTGGTTTATTTTCTCCATAAGCCAGGCTCTCTGGATTCATCTGTTTCCGTTAGCTTCACCCGCCGCCACAGGTGAGCGCAAGCTCAGGGCCCTGGTCTCGTTCACAGCTGTGTCTGCAGCCCCCGGGTCACTGCCTTGCACATACGAGGCACTCAGTAAATGTAGTAAGCCGTCAGTTAACACCATGGATAGGTTCTGGGACTTCAAACGAAACAACATGTAACAAAACCAGTTTTACTGTAGGCTAATTGATATAAGCAGGAGTTGAGTCCCTATGGCACCTCATCGTTACACAGAGATAACATTGAACAAAAGGACGTTATTTAAGGATCTGCTGTACTTCTCCAATAAATGAATGAGGGGCAGTCCTGGGGCAGAGACAACGTCAAGCCAGTGGAAGCTGATGTGGTTGACGCCTCGAAGCTTGTCAGGGAGTGAGTGGTTCAGTGAAGGCCTAGGAATTCCAGTGGGAAAACTCTCAGAACCGGGTGGCTCTGGACACAGACAAAAACATTTTCATCCTCCTGGGGTCTAAGCAGGGGACTTAACTTCGTAGAACCTTTGCCCCAAGCATAAGGAGCTCCACTGTTCTGGACCCGCATTGAAAAGAGACACACCAATGGTGTCTAGAGGAGAAAGAAATCCTGACATAAAGATTAGACTTTAAAAGAGAAGCGTGTTGCCCTGACTGGTGTGGCTCAGTTGGTTCGGCATCATCCCGCAAAGCGAAAGGTCTCTGGTTCAATTCCTGGTCAGGGCACATGTCTCGGTTGTGGGTCTGATCCCCAATTGGGGTGCATGAGAGAGGCAACTGATCAATGTTCCTCACATTGATGTTTCTCTCCCTCTCTTTTTCCTTCCTTTCCCTTGTCTCTAAAAATGAAGATTTTTTAAAAAATAAAAGATAAATATCTCCTTCCATCCTGAATTTCCTGATCTGTTTTCAAGTATTATCCTCATCTAAAAAAAAAAATGTCTTTCCAGGGCTGGCCTCCTCTGAATTCTCTGAAGCACCCCTTCCTCTCCCACCTTGACCTTGGCAGAGCACTGCAAGACGTGAATACACCAAAAAGGACAGTTGTCAAGCCTGCTCTCTCCGACCCGCAGCTCTGTGGGTGATTTATGTGACAGGGGCGATTATTTTCTATTAGGACCAAAACAACAAGCACAAATCAGTGTCTCCCCCAAAGCCATGGGGAGGCGCCCACCCTGCAGCCGCAGGGGGTGGGCGCTGGGGAGGCAGGCAGCGCCTGTCAGGCTCGTGGCGCTGACTCGGACAACTGGCCGCGCGTGAAGCAATCTGGGCCCTAAAATAAAATAAATAACGTACAGTCAGGCAGAGTAGTTCCCCTAAATCAAAGAGAGTCTCCCGAGAACCGAATTGGCCTGAGCAGCCTCACGTCCACCAGAAACTCCCTGGGCGTGTGTACAGCCTGTGCGGCCCTCAGGCCCGGAGCCGAGAAGGCTTCAGGCCCCGTTTAATGCTCTGCCGTTGCCACCCTGAAATTCCTAGTAATTTCTAAACATGGATCCTGCGTCTTCATCATGCACTGGACCCTGCCAAGTAGGTAGCCAGCCCCGTCCGTGCGCAGCAGACACCTTGAGCTTCATGGTCTTCTGTGTCTGGGTCGGGTGCCCCTGACCCCACATTACCCCCTCATCATCGTCTGGGCCCCAGGGGGCTTAGTGAGCACACTGCACTGGATTCTGGGGGCTGTGTGTGATGTGCATGTGCCCCGTGGGGAAGGCGCAGTGCCGTGACAGTTTCTGGTTCTTGAGAAATAAAGTATTCTGGAGCCACAGCTTTCAAAGAACTGGTTTAAGAATGGACTCAAGTGCCATCTCTTCCAAGACTTGTACTAAACCACATTTTTGACAGGTCATCTTCATTTTAAAAAAAGTGTGTTCTGAAGCATATTGTGCTAGGCAGGGAATGGTCGGGTTCCCTCTGTTCTGGGGATCTGTAACCGAAGGCCAGACTCTACATTCTCCTGGGAGCGCTCTGAGGCCACAGGGCGGGCAAGTCCACTCGGCATCCTCGCCCGTCTCCATCACACGGGGGGCACGTGCATTCCCGGTCCTGCCACTCAGTGGTCTGGGCAAGAGACTTCTGCCTTGAGCTTCACATTTCTCTTCTGGGAATGAGCAGGATAACCCCCTTCACCTTACTGAGCGCCACATGAGATAATGCAGGCACGGCGCTGGCTTACGAAAGACTGCAGAGGCCGCATCTGTTAATGTTGCTTGTGGTACTCAGTGTCTGCTTCCCGAATAAGAAAGACAGACTATGCCTGGGCAGCAATTTTTGTGAGTTTAAACTGACACGCAGTTTAGTGGTAAATACTTCTTGGAGGCAAGTAGACAGGTAAGGGTCTAATCAGAAAGAGGGTGAGGACGAAGGCCAGCATACCTTCCGCACACTGAACAGAGTGGCACGAAGTCACCAGAGGTGAATGACGGGTGGACTCATGGCAGACTGAGACGTCGGGCGCTGTGGGCAGCAGTGGTGGGGAGGCGGGAGGGGACGAGGGCAGGGCGAGCACCTGGCAGAGTCACTCCAGCCGGGACCCTGAGCCAGGCGCTGGGGTTTGCGGACACTTCCTCTGGGATCGGTTTCAGAGTCAGTTTCTGGAGGAGAGTTGATCCCAACAAGGAATCAGGGCTGCAGTGCCGGAGCCAGCCAGGATGCTGAGAGTTTCTTGCAGCATCCCATGTGGAGTGGCACATCCCGTGTGGAGTGGCACGGTGTCGGTAGCCTGAAACAGGCCTCGGTGGGGGTATGGGCACCGCGGGAAAAGGCAAACGCTACGAGTGAGGACTCCACTGCCCCTTTCAGAGAGCGGGTTGTTAAACATTTACCAGCACACCGCTGGCTTTATGCCATGCCAGATTCTTTATGGAATTATCTGCATTTTGGAAACATCTCTGGCAGCGAGTGAAGGAAAGACCAGTGTGGAAGAGGGGAGGAGTGTGAAGGCAGAGGCGGTGAGAGGCTGCCGCCATGGCCCCAGCCAGAACGGCCAAGGCTTGAACCAAAAAAGTGAATGATAATAATTGTTGAAATTACAGTCATTCTTTCTCAGAGAGCTGTTTCTACATTAAAGCATCAGCAAGTTTCATTTCCAGTGTAAACTCTTCCTGCATTTCCAAATAAATATTAGCATAAAATCCCATGGTTTCACTTACTACATATTACTACTAGTCTATACTCAAAAGTAAAGAAACAAGTAGTCTGAACACACACAAAAGTCCTAAGTTTGGTTTCTTGCTTTTGTCTGCAGACAAAATATTATCAGATGACACTGGCAACAGTCAGGAGAAGTAATAACTAGCACGTTGACTATGAGGTCATATCTGCAGGGTTGCTGGGGAAAAAAGTCTTTATTTGCATTAATAAGAAGCTTTTGTTACAGCGAAATTCGGGGTTTATGTTCTCCCTCCACCTTTGGTACTGATTCCAGGATGTAATATCGAGAATGAATTAGTATAGTATATGCATCAGCGTATCTTCCTAGACTGAGCCAAAATGAACCCTGAGTAGGAAGTCTTTCCTGAGTTATCCCTAATTATTACCTTTATTTTATACCTTCTTGTCTCCTACACATTCTAGTTCCACTATATTAATTTCTGTAGTTTTATGCCTCCCTTGGAATTTTGTCAGGTCATTTCCTTTATGTTTAAGCCCTCCTCTAGATCCTAAGCAAATCTATTTCCACTGCACTAGAGTAAGGAAATCCTCATTTTGGTCTGAGCTCTGCTACTAGCTGGCTGTGTGATCTTGGGCAAGTCTATAAAAAAGAAGGGGGTGGTGGAAATGCTCAAACCACCACTCTGAGTACACAAAACTCGCCCCGTTTTCTGACTCCTTGGCCAGCACCTGGCCCAGCCGTCTAGGCAGCAAGTGCTTAAGGAACGGCTCATCTGGTAACGACCATAATCAATACTCCTCTTTTTTGGATGGAGACCCCTGCAACTCACAGACAGCTGCTGTGTTTCTCGGGACTGAACAGGCCTCAATGTCGAACCCCAAAAGATCAGAGCTACGTGGTGTGGAGAAGGTCGAAGGTGCATTCAGAAGTAACTGTTAAAGGCTGCAGGATGACTCAGGTTCCAGCTGTGGACACAGCAGTCTGAGTTCTGTTCCTGGCTTGACCACTAATGCTGAGGATCCGAGAACCTGGCTTCGCGCGCCATGCCTCTGGCTCCCCTTGCTCCTGCTCCCCTGCAGGAACGGTAATAACGAAATACAACTTTTCACCTGGGAAATGAAAAAAGTCCTTGCAAGCAAATAAGGTCTTTAGGAGTTTAAAGTTAAAACCTTAATCACACTTGATGTCAAATGTAGCACGGCACTTATCTAAAATCAAAGGAACTGTTATTCTGATTGGTTGAAAGGAAATAAATCCTGTATCCCATTTCCCCCTCAAACCCTATTAGAAGCTTAGAACGCTTCCAGAATGGAAATAAGAAGTTTTTTCTGTCTCAACAAGGGTGGCTAAAAATTGGTTTTCGGGGAGTGAAGACTTCTTCCCGTGTTTATGTACAAAGTATATTGTACATAAAGTACATAAACAGACCCTCAGCATCTCTCTGGCGTTAGAATTGCATTGGGGGGAAGGGAAAACTATATTATTACTGTACTGCACGGCTTGGGTCCCAAGTGCTGGGATGATGCTGGAACCATGCTGGGACATGAGCCTTGCCCAACCAGAAAGAGCCCAAGCTGAAACTTTCTACAACAGGTTGTGACATCAGCTGCCACAGGTTAACCGCAGGGGAGCACAGGAAATGGCTGGGGAAAACAGGTTTCTCCAGCTACTTCTGGAGAAGCTACTTCTGGAAACTTAAACCCAGAATCCACCTTACTGAAGAATCTCATAAGACATTTTCAGTGAAAAGCAGTGTACTCTCCCACTGCACACAAGCATGCGAGACTTGGTCCTATCACTTTTCATTTTCACATGGCGGATTTCCTTTCCGTAGCGGAGGAGGTACTTGATGGGAAGAAACCTGGCTTTGCCTCAGCGGGAGACAAAGCAAGGCAGCAGAGAGCAGAAGCCCCTGGGCCAGATGCTCCACTGAGATTCAGCCTGAGCTAGCACACAGCTTCAGAGAAGCACAGCAGGAGCTCTCTGCAGGAAAAGATCACAGCCCAACTTAGGGAACAACAACAAGAACGGGAAATGGACTCTCAGAGGGGCTTGCCTGGGTGTGGTGCAGAGACCCTCTTCCGGCTTGTCTCTTCTCCCTGTTGTCTGTCCTGCTTCTCTGCCAAACGGACTGGCTCATGCCACCACCAGCGGAGACGACTCAGCTTACAGAGCTCCTCGGTGGCTATGTGGCCCCACTCCACTATCCATCACCTATGCAGCTAAGATCCTAGCAGAGAAGCCACCTTGCAGGTGACGCTGCTGATGCCAATGCTCCCCCTCCCCTCCCCAGGCACTGTGATACGAATGATAGCATGATAGGAGGGCCCGGGATCTAGTCCCTGCTCCCCTGCCGACTCGCTCACTGTGTGCTGGGGTGAACCACCCCTTCCTGGCTTCCGGCTTCCATCTGTCAAACGGGACATGAATCTCACCTTTCTTACCTTGCAGGATTTGGTAATAATAAAGAGAAAATGTGCTGCATCCACAATGCAATAATACTGGTTTCCAAAAACCATCGAAGAAAACTAGGAAGGTGTGAAATTACCTTTCTGTAAGGTACCGTTCCTATTTATTTTCCACTTTTAAATATTGCAAGCACCTTCAATCAACAAGGCACTGGGAGCAAAGGCCAGAATGTCCGCCACACTTAAAAATTAATACACAAATCAATCCACAGATTTCCACTTACCTCTACCATGGTCAGGTGCCCCTGGAAATGAAAGACACGACACAGAGTCACACAAAGGTACCCGTGGCGCAATTACTCACCAGCTGCTGTTCTAAGGGAGGGACCGCATCGTGATGGCCGTATATTATGCCAGGATTGTACTGACTGAAAAGGACGGGATAAAATACTTTCCTCCCTGCAAACCAGAAAACAAACCTTCACTGAAAGCAACAGATTAAACTAGATTTGTTCATGTACATTCAGCCTTCTGAAACACCCTAGACATTTGCATTCACTCTTCCTTTCCCTCTACTCAAGCCTAAAACAGGCCTTAGAAGTTCTGCACCACGTGGGCCAGATGAACAGACTCTCAAGTAGTTCTGGCCTCTCAGCCCAAGAGTGATATTCAAAATACAGACAGTGGGTGGCATCAACCAATGAGAGTGGGTGTGGAAGACAGCCCTGATGCCCTCTGCCCCGCCAGGCATTAACCCTTTCATTGCTGGCTCGTGGGGCAGTCTGAGGGGTTGCCAGAGGCTGCAGTGATTTCGGGCAGCAGAAGTAGAATTAGGGAGCCCAGGGCAGTTACTCTTCACCAGTTTACATGCAGAGTTTCAAGATTTTAACAACTGACGTGCCCATTCCAGTAGTCACCAGCTGAGTATCAGTCTTGTCTACGAGTCAGACTCTATGAAAATAATTTTCACCCTGTGGGTCATTTCTGCTCAGAGTGCTTCCTCCCTTCGTAACTACCCAGAGTTACTCCTTCCCCTCTGGTTTCAGGGCGTTTCTCCAGATCCTGTCCTCCCCACCCCACTTTCTCCTGTGGACGTCCACCAGAGCCGACCTCACAGGTGGAAGTGGAAAAGAAGTTACAAATATGAACTTGGGACAAAGAGTCCCAAAGTTATGGTGGCTGACGGGCCCATGCTGCAACACCAGAGGAGAAATCAAGCCAGAGGATTTTCCTTTCCTTTGTCACTGGGCGGGGGGGGGGGGGGGGAGCCAATTCAGAAGCAGGACACAGAGTGAACTGTGAAGATGATGAGCGTGAGCGTGAGAGAGCTAAGTGCCACCCTGAGGCAGAGAAGGAGCGGATTCCCTGGACCCTTACCTGGCTGTGTATTCAGCCGACAGGTATTGAGGAATTCAGAGGTGAAGTAGATGTCAACGTCACAGAAAAAGAGAAGGACGTTGCTACCCTTCCAGAAGCGGGCTCCAATGTCAAGTCCCTTTCCCCGGGAAAATTCTCCATTCAGCTGGATGAAGGTGAAGTTCCTGAAGTTGGCAGCTCTAAGCAGAAAGACGACATGGTCACCATGGCCCACGCTTCCCAGGCCAACGGAATCCCCCAGGAAGCGCATGAGCATGGCCCGTCCACACCTGGGCATGTGTCTTGTGTGACCCCGAGGGCACTGAGACAACCAGGCAGTCACAAAATGCTCCAGACTCATCGGGAACTCATTGGCATTAAAGGTACCAAGAGCAAACATTTAGTGAAGTTTCAGTACCAATTTATGTCTTGTTTCTCAGTAATTTTCCCAAATTGAAAACTGTACTGTCATGATTAATAATTTTTTTTTTTTTTTTGTGATGGAGGAAACTTGATCCAGTGAAGACCAGGTCACCAAAACCCAGGAACATCTCCACGCCTCTGAGTCACCCCAGTGAAACCACAGGGCCAGGGAAATGAAATCCCGCTGGAATGGCCCCACCTGGCCTCTTTTCATCTCTATTCCGCTCCAGGAGCCAGGCTCGAGGGTCTTGGTTCATGCCTGTCCCCAGATTTACACCTGATTCCTTCCCCGCGCCCGGGTGTAGCAGCAGAGCGAGCGCGGCAAGGAAAACGACCGACTCAGGTTCGGAAGACGAGGCCTGCCTGGACATGGCTCTCCCGCAGATGAACTCTGAGATCTAGGCAAGCCCATTAATCCCCGGGAATCTCGGTTGTCTCATCTGCACAACAGGAATAATAACACCTTCCCTAACTGTCTCACAAAATTATTAGTTAGATAAGCACTGCCAAGCCTGTAAAGCACCGGGTAAGCCTTGGCTACTGCTGTCGTTAGCACAGGCGAGGTCCCCAGGCCTATGGCAGGAAGCCCAGAGGTTCCATGTGGCTGTTCTTTCCCAGGAACAGCAGCACCTTCTGAAATGTCCTGAGCACAAGTTCAGGAATTCATTCAGTACTAGTGGGACAGGGATTGCCTTCTCCCAGACAGAACTAGAGAACCGCATTTAGTTCTACTCCAGCTCCTAACTTGACCTGACCTGTGTAGGCACCCGGCATGTGGCAAATCCCCCCTTTCCTGCTGACATCACCCTTCTTTTTGTACTCTGAGCCCTCTCTCCCCACTACCTGGCCTGTCCCCCTCCCCCAAGTTCTCTCTAATCTTGATGTAGTCAAAACAAGCACAGAGCCCGGTTTCCATTTTTTTACAGTAATTTGTATATTCCAAGGAACTATCTTTGGTAAAGTTCAACACAAATATAGAGTCATAAACTTTTCAAACACTACACTGTGCTTATATCCAGTGATTTAATCAGCAGAACAAGTTCTGCTACCCCTTCCCTGACTTACCAGCCTTCAGATCTGGGAGTTAGCTTGGTGTTTTATCTCAGGGATCTGTGGGTCCAATCCTGTCTGAGTCCAAGGCCAGCCAGGCTTTTCAGACTTTGATCAAGGCCTCTTTGGGCATTGGTCTGGCCCCGGTAATGGATGGCTCCCTCCCTGTCTCCAGAACTGGTCAGGTGCACTGTCCTCCTTGTCTTCCTAGAGGTTTCTGTAGCCCAGCTCCTGAAAGTCGGGCTGAACTCCCTTCTCCCTGACCCATTTGTTCTATTTTACGAAAAATTTTATCCGAATGCTTGTCTGTTCATCTAAGGGAGTCTCCAACCAGGTCTCACAGGTCTCAGCCACCATCCTGTGACCATCTTTCTCTCACAGCCAGGAGCAGGTCTCTTTCTTTGCTTGTCTCAAGGTTCATAGTCTTTGAGACCCTCCCAGACTGCAGGGAGAGCTGTAGCTACTCTGCAGAGCAGGGAGGGCCGGCGTGCCCAGACACAGGGCAGCAGCGTGGCATCCTCACTCAGGCTGTATCTGACTCATAGCTCAGAGTTCTCCTGCAAGAGGTCTTCCAGAGGCTACCACTTGAGAGCCCAAATACAGAAATGCTTCATAGCCAAACAACGGCAAGCACTCTTTGCCAAGGGAAGAGGAACACAGTTTTGTAACACTCTGCATTAAAGGAACTGCCAATTTCCCTCCCTGAACAGCCTACAGCCCATTTGTATAGATAGACCAAATATTTACAAAAGTTGCCCTGACTGGTGTGGCTGCTGTGAACCAAAGGATCACCAGTTCAATTCCCAGTCAGGGTACAGGCCTCAGTTGTGGGCCAGGTCCCCAGCTGCAGGTACACGAGAGGCAGCCACATGTTGATGTTTCTCTCTTTCTCTTTCTTCCTCTCTTCCCCTCTCTAAAAATAAATATATAAAATCTTTTAAAAAATATTTACAAAAGTCATGTTGAATACTTGAATAAGAATGTGAGGCAGCATCAGAAACCGAGGTAACAGTATTAAAGGTATCACAAGCCTGGAGGTGGTCAACCTTGAAGTGCATGCTAGAGAGACAGTGGTCGTTTGGTGTATGCACTTACCCAATACATACATTAATCTAGTTTGTTCTGTCCAAAAATTCTCCAAACCCTGGCTTGAGCTGCTCTTCTCTGCTCTGCTGCAGCAGCGGGTGGGAGGGGGCGGGGCTTGCCTGTTAGTCAAAGTCACGGGGGAAAGGGGTGGGGAGGACATTGTTCCAGTGTTTGAGATGACCTTAACTTAGAAGAACTTTTTAAAAAGTCTTAAAACATCTACGTCTATGCTTCAATGTGTTGCCTTTAGGGAAACAGAGTTCAGGAAAACAGACGCTGGGGGACCCTCCAACCTCTCTACAAGGATGAGGCAATCCATGTTGTGTCTGTGGCAATACCCAATCTACACCTGCATATCACACCCCATCTCCAGCACGTCTGCAGGCCGCACAGGAAGCCCAGGACACGGCACCCAGCTCTCTCCTACCACTGCCCACACAGAAGCCTGTGAGCCCCCCGGGCCAGTGCACACGTGGCACCAGCAGCCTCCCCTTGCCCATACACACCTTGCCCAGCCCAGCGCTGCCTGACTCCCTCAGCAGAGCTGGCCAGGAGGAGTCATGCTTCGTTACTGCTGGCCTGGCAGCACGCGTACACAATGGCTCTGTGCCAACGGCCTAACTAGGGGCCGGGCATCAGTGCATGCAGAGGTGAGGGCGGAGTGGTCGGGGACAGTCATCACCAGCCTGGGAAGCCCCACCAGCCAGTCCGGGGCACTGCAGGAGGCCCAGGGCTAACTTGAAGTTGTCACCCACCTGTGATTCAAGTGTGGCTGCCAGACCACCATGCTGAGCTAGGAGTCCCTCTGCAGATGGGCAATGGCACTAACCTTCCTCCTGACCATTCAACCCTAGTACTTCTGGGGTTGATCAACCACTAGCTGGGGGAGGCCCTCCCTTCCTTTTTTGCCATCAGGAAGGGCCTCTGATCATTAACAAGTGTTCTCTACAAAGCAAGAGGGTGGGGCTGGAAACACCAGAAAAAGAATCAGAACGACTTCACTTGCCCTCTTTCCCAGAGCAGAGACTAATACGCTGTCATACACCTGCATCCGGAAGTGGGTCCCCACCACTGCCCCCTCACTTCAAACTTGTCAGCACCAGCTCCAGAGCACAGGACACAATGGGGCAACTAGATTCTGCAAGACAGTTGGACCCCTTCCCCCAATGCATCCCATGACCTCACTCAGAAACACTGCTTGCTAGGCAAGGGACTCACTCACTAGGCCAGAGCACCCCTGCTCAACAGGGTTTGAAACAGTGTATTAAGAGTCAGCCAAGCCCACTTCTCCTGTGGCTCAGTCTTATTTCATATCTGCGACATCTTAAAAAAAAAAAAAAAAAAAAAGAGGCAGCCAAGCCATTCAAAAGCAAGGACACATTTCAATGTGGAACACTGATGTGCCCCAACGCGGTCTGGCCACAGTGGGGTTCAACTGTGTTCGGCATGGCTACAGGCTATAACATCAAAATGCAGACCACAGAGGTGCACAGACGGGGACCCTGTGCTGTCCTCTGTCTGTCCCCCTGCCCCACAGTGGGCAGCCAGAAGATGGCTATGGATGGCATGCACATGGCTGGGACCTCCTGTCTCTGCTCAGGGGGTCCCTCCTCAGAGTATGCTTTCTCCAGCCATTCCAGGGCAAGTCCCGCTTCATCTTCAGGGCCCACGTCAGGAGTCACTGCCCCTCATGGCTGCTGCAAACTGAAGCCCCTCTCTGGGCTCCCTGCCCAGTCCCTCCTCTGTCCTCCTGTGTCCACTGCCTTCTTCTGCCTTTGCTTGTGCAGACATGCACAGGATGACCTAGCAGGCTTCCGACCTTGGAGGACAGGGACTGCTCCCTCAGGTGGGCTCTGGAGAAACCCCGGCACAGAGTCCACCTCCCACATCAGAGAGAGTTGACCAACAGGTTCTGAAGGACAGGCACAAACCCAAGCTTTTAATAAGAAGACAAATACATCAATAACTGAAAAAAGGAGAGCTGAGGAGAAAAAGATGCAATCGGGTTTGAAAAATGTAATTTACCCCTACAAAGAAATGTAATATTTCGTGGTATGTCTCATAAGGCATGGGCATTTTTTTATGGTAGGACGAGAGCACTGCTTTCTATACTCTGTGATTTCCTATTACACACCAGAGTCCGCAGTTTCAAAGGCCACATGATTACTCATAATTTTCTCTCCTTTTCCCCTTGACTTGTATTATTGGCTGATGAACTCTTGAGCGTCTCCTTCCATTCCTCTCTCTTATGGTGTAAGTCTGGCGTATGGAGACTCCTCCCAGTTACACACACCCGCTCTAGCGGAGGTTGCGATGACCTGGGAAAGCAGTTTCCACTAGAGATTTAATTTCTCTAACTGACTCGCATTTCCCAGAACTGCAGGATTAAAAATGATAAAAGATCTTGCTGTCTAATATGATTTATTCTAACACAGACTTCTTCCCATCATTGCAAGGAAATTGTGTTAATGTAGGACTTCCCACAATAGCCCTTCATTTTAAAAAAGCACTTCAAATTTACACAGAAACTAGTATTATATTCAATGTGTAATTTACAATTTTAAATCTAACAGCCCTAAATATTGAACTCACTTATGGGTTCTACTCACTGAAGACATTTGAATACAGTAAAAAATTAAAAGTAGCACTTTAAACAATCAATTTAGAATTTTCTAGATTGTGAGCTTATATAAGCCCATTTATACAACTGTTTTAACAAGTTTCTTTTGAAAAGATAAACAACTGACCAACCATTAGCTAGACTATCTAAGAAAATGAGAACTCAAATTAATAAAAGTATAAATAAAAGAGGAGACATCACAACTGGTAACACAGAAACACAAAGTATCATAAGAGACTACTACATATAATTATATGGTAATAAATTACATAACTTATAAAAAATGAATAAATTCAGGAAACAGATAAGTTACCAAGATTGAATCATGAAGTAATAGAGAAATCTGAACACATTAGTAATGGGCAAGCAGATTAAATCAGTAATCAAAAATCTCCTAACAAATAAAAGCCCAGGATCATTGGCTTCACTGGTGAATCTCACCAAACTTCTAAAGATAAATTAATCCCAGTCCTTCTCACACTCTTGTGAAATATTGAAGACGAAAGATCACTTCCAACTCATTTTACAAGGCCAGCCTTATTATGATACCAAAGTCAGACAAGGAAATTACAAGAAAAGAAAATTACAGGCCAATATCCCTGGTGAATATAAATGCAAAAATCTCCAACAAAAGACAGCAAACTGAATTCAAGAGCACATTAAAAGGATCATACACCACGATCAAGTGGGATTCACCCCTGAGAGGCAAGGATAACTGAAAATCTGCAAATTATCAACTATAATATACCACATTAACAGAATGAAGAATGAAATCATGTGATCATTTTAATAGATGCAGATAAGCATTTGAAAAATGCAATATCTTTCATGATTAAAAACTCTCAAAACATTAGGTATAGAAGGAGTGTGCCTCAACATCAGGCCAGTTATGACAAGTCCACAGCTAACATCACACTCAGTGTGAAAAGTTAAAAGCCTTTCCTCTAAAATCAGGACCAAGACAAGGTGCCCACTCTCACCACTCCCATTCCGCATAGTCCTAAAAGTCCCAGCCAGAGCAGTCAGGCAATAAAAACAAACAAAAGGTATCCAGATGGAAAAGGAAGATGTAAAATTGTCTTTGTGTGCAGGTGATGTGATCCCATATATTGAAAATCCTAAGACTCCGTGAAAATTGCTAGAATTAATCAGCAAATTTAGAAAAATTGCAGGATAAAAAAATAACATGAAAATCAGTTGTGTTTCTACACACAGTGAGCTATCTGAAAGAGAAATTAAGAAAGCAACCCACTTACAATGACATCAAGAACAACAGAATAAAAAGGAGTGATGTGCTGATAGATGCTACAATGTGGATGAACCTCAAAAGCATTGTGCTAAGAGAGGAAGTCAGATGCTGAAAGTCATATATAATATGATTCCATTTATATGAAATACGCAGAATAGGGCAAATTCATATTTTTAAATGCTTTATCTGTGTGTATGAAGATGGCCATGTGGTTTTGTGTATTATGCTGATTGATTTTTGTTGAGTCAATCTTGGATTCCTAGGATGAATCTCACTTGACCATGGTATATGATCCTTTTTCTCTGTTGCTGGATTCAGTATGCTAGTGTTTTGTTGAAGATTTTTGCATCTAATATTTGTAAGAGATACTGGCCTGTAGTTTTTCCCTTGCTATGTCTTTTTTCATTTGGTTTCTCATTACAGCTGACATACAATGTTACATCAGTTTCACAGAGTGAGATGGGAAGTGTTTCCTCTTCTATACTTTGAAAGTTTGTGAAGAGTTGGCATTAATTCATCTTTAATGATTGGCAGAAATGAGCAGTGGAGTGATTTTAGCTGGGCTTTTCTTTGTGGGAAGTTTTTTTATTACTATTTCATTCTATTTATTTGTTATTTTATTAAAATGATATCTTTATAGCCTTAGCCAAGTGGCTCAGTTGGTTGGAGTGTCATCCCATACACCAAAAGGTTTCGGGTTTGACCCCCAGTTGGGGCATGTACAGGAGGCAACCAATGGATGTTTTTCTCACATCAGTGTTTCTCTCTTTGTCTCTCTAAGCCCCTCTCTAAAATCAATAAACACAGCTTCAGGTGAGGTTTAAAAAAATAAAATAAAATAAAATAAAGTGATATCTTTATACATGTGTGTATCAATACAGATACTGCATTTTATATTCCCCCATGTAGGTCTTTTACTTCCAATCTTTATTTCTTCACATGGATTTTAGTTGATGTTTAGTGACTTTTCATTTCAGACTTGAGGACCCCTTTTCACAGCATGTTTACTAGTGATGAAGTCTCTCAGTTCTTATTTCTCTGAGGAGGTCTTAATTTCTCTTTTACGTTTGATGGATGGTTTTGCTGCATGCAGATTTCTTGGTTGAGTTACTTGTCTTTCAGCACTTTGAATATGCCATTGCTCTTGGCCTCTACTGTTTCTGAGGAGAAGTCAGCTGCTGGTCTTGTTAAAGATCCTTTGGACCAGATGAGTTGCTTCACTCTTGCTGTTTGTGAGATTTTCTCTCTTTGTCTTTTAGCCATTTGATCAGATATGCCTCGTATGGATTTGAGTTTTCCTCTTTGGAGTTTGTTGAGTTTCTTGGATGTGTAATGTCTTTTGTTAAATTTGAGGAGTTTGGGGCCATTAGTCTTAAATATTTTTTCTGCCCCTTTTTCTCTCTCCTTTCTCTGGGAGTCCCATTATGTCTCTGCTGGTATTCTTGATGGTATACTGCCAGTCTCTAAGATTGTCCATTTTCTTCATTGATCTCTTTTTTGTCTCTCAAACTGGATCATATTGTGCACCTATTTTAAAGTTCCTTGATTCTTTTTCCTTCCTGTTCAAACCTGAAATAAGCACCCTCCCCATAAATTACATTTTTTATTTTGGTTATTTTACTTCTCAACTCCAGAATTTCTATTTGGCTTAAAAAAAAATAACTTCTAATTCTTTATTTGGTGAGACATGGTTCTATTTGGTGAGATGTGGTTCTCAAAATTTTCTTTAAATATGTTCTTTAAATATGGTCTCTTTTAATTCTTTGAACATTTTTAATACAGTGATTTAAAGTCGTTGTCTAGCCAGTCTAAAACCTGGGTTTCCTCAGAGAAAATTTCTAGTGATCCTTTTCTTCCTGTGCGTGAATCATATGTTTTGTTTCTTTGTATCTCATAATTGTTAAAAACTGAACATTTTAAATAAGGTAATGTGGCAACCCCAGAAATCAGAATCTCCCCAGGGTTTGTTGTTGCAGTTTTTTGCTTGTCTTGTTGCAGTTTTTTGCTTGTTTCTTTCATAAATAATTCTACTATGTGTGACCACTTAGTACTAAACTAACAATTAGAAAGAGATTTCCTTTAACTCCTGGAACCAGTAAGTCTTTAAGTCTTTGCCGAGGGACTTTGTGTGCATGTTGGGGTATGCCATGAACACTCCACCAGGCAGCTGACAACTTAACCTTAGTCTTCCTTCCTTCGTGCACAGAGCCTCCAGGTCATCCAGAGGTGAAACGGCCAGGCCTGCTCAGGTCTTTCCTAAGTCTGAGCACAGCCCCAGACTTGTGTCTGCCCTTCCAGGTCCCCAGAAATGTACTGGAGCATTTCAAGCCCCTGTGAAGATCTCACTCCCCAGCTTCACCTTTTAAGCTTTTTGATTAGTCTGTTGTTTGCCCCAACTCTTACCTACCCCTGCAGGCAGCCACAAAGTTACAGGCTTTCTATAATTTTTTTTTTTTTACAAACTCCCCCTAGAGAAAAGGCTCTTTCCACTGGAGAGCTCTGAGTCAAGTGAATAAAGACAACCTTGTAAGTGGAGTCTTCAAGGGACCCCAGACAGGTGTAATAATGAGAGTTCTTGGGAATAATGCTCGGAAAGAGTTTTAGTCCCATTCTGGCCCCCAGTGGCTGCCAGGCTGTGGCTCTTTGGTGCTTGAGGGCTGCTGCCTTCCAAGGCTACTGAAGAGCTGGAGGGGGTGGGGGAACAGGGCAAGTTAAAGCTCCAAGGAGCTCCCTGTTCAGACCAAAACTGTACAGGTTTTTCATTTTCCTAGGATAAACACTTTACATATTGTTGCAAGCTTTGTTTAATTTCCAGAGTTCTTAGAAAGCTGATTCTAACCATTCTAACTTCTCATTGCTTTTATGGAGGAGAGTGTGTGCATAGACCTTTATTTCACCATTTCATTGACATCACATTTCTTTCTTCTAACTGTTGCATTATATTCTATTGCATGAACTTCATATCATTTAATTGTTTTCATAATATACTTTCCCAATATATTTATATGGAAAAATGTTGAATCTTCAGAAATGTAGGAGTAGTGCAAGTCCCCACACACCCTGCACCTAGCTAGATCCACCAGGTGCTAGCGTCGGCCACCTGTTCTTCCTGCCTGTGAACCATCTGAGACTTGGGTGCAGAGGTCAGGGCAGCTTTACCCTCAAAGACGAGTATCTCTCAAGACCCCTGACACTCTCCTTTATGACCTTATAATGATCACAGTCAGGCTGTCTAACATTGCCACAAAACTTTCATCTATACGCCATGTTCAATCCCCCAGAGAACCGAGAATGCCAGGAAACACAGGCACGTCCCTGTAAAGAGCTGGAACGCCAAGCGGAATCGTGCCAAGCGTTGTCTCCGGCCAGTGCTGGGGGAGGTGGCCACAGGCCTGAGTGCGGCCGTCACGTGTGAGGAGCTGCCCTCGTGTGTGAGGGGCTTCTGAGGGTGTGAGACGCCTCATCTGCAGGGGAGGGGTTCACTGTGTTGCTTTTTTCATTTTAGCAGGTGAGATTATTTAAAAGTTCCTCATTTAAGAAAAGATTAAATGAAGCAACAATTCCGCCAAGTTTCAGAGACAAATCAAAACCAAACAGAATAATACCTTCCCCCCAAATTTTCTTCTGGGGTGTCCTGGTAAAATCTTTCTGAGGGTACATGTTAAACAATCCCTTCAAAGAGGCATGACATGCTGACACACCCACAGCAAGGCAGGTACCACACGCACGCACACACCCTTTCCCATGTCACATGATCGCGATGGCAGGGCAGTGTCTCATTTCTGGTGCTTCAGTCTCAGATGAGTGCTCTGAATGATGCCTTTGTGACCTCATGACTCAGTAAAGGCGAACTTGGAACATGGTAAATGTCAGCTCATGCCAACTCATTCACCAGTTACAATTTTTTAAAATATAATTTCCTAATACAGCAGGTCACCAGATAACGTTATGGTCAATGTCGTTTTGTTATAAGGTTGATGAAATGCTGTGGGAACTTAACTCTTGTTTGAATCAATTAGCCTACAGTAAAAGTGGTTTCACTGTACACGGTTTCACTTAAAGTCACAGAACCTCTTGATGACATTAAGTGAGGACTTACTGTACGCAGCTCCAAGCAAATGTCCACCTAAGCCAGCATTGCTCAGAGTGTGAGCCACGGACCACCCACATCGACATGTGGAACTCACTCGGAGTGTCGGCTCCCAAGCTTCACCTCAGCCCACTGACTCAGGACTTCTGGGGCTGGATCCCAGGAACGTGCATTTTAAAAAGCATCCCAGGTTATACAAAGCACATTTATATTTGAGAACCACTGGGTGAGGCTTTAACCTGAGACTAACTGAAGCTTCACAGGGAAAACTCTGTGGAATACGAATCCGCTATTGCAAGCTGATCCGCACTGTTTTCTATGGCAGTAGCTTTTAAATATTTTGACCAAAGCCCTTACAAAGGAATATACTATGTGTCATGACACAGAACACACACACAAACAGAAATTAAAATTTCAGGAAACAATATTTATCCTTACACACTTGTGATACATTCTGATATATTTTATCTACTCTAGTTCAATTTTTAAAAACACTGAACAGAATTCCCTGAATCTATTTCACAATCCGCTAATGAATCACAAATGACAGTTGGCAAAACGCTGATCTCTAGCAATCACCCGAGAAGCAAAGCTCAACCGAGGGAGCACAAACCAAGTGAGGGAAATATCAGTCATCAAATGAGGTTTTTAAAAGATAGTCTTAAAATATATACATTTAGCTGGATTTAGAACAGTTTAATCATGATACTGATATCCAAATGAAAGAAATTTCATTTAGCCTGATTTCAAATCTTATTACTGTCAACTAACAATTAAGGGTTTAAGGATGGAGTACATTGGAGTGAAAATTGGGTGCAATTTTAAGACTGGGAGTCCTGGTGAATTCACAAACGAGGCTGAGAACCTGGCTCCCCCGCATGTCAGAGATGCCAGCCCGAGTAACAACCTCGCTAAGCCTCAGTTGCTTTTATCTATGAAATGGGACTGGTAACAGCACCTATCTTGTAAGGTCGCTGTGAATATTAAATAAGATCATCCACGTAAATGATAATAGTCATTATTATTCAAAGAAAAGATGCATTTGAACAAGAGTTGTACCATCTTAAAAGAATGATAAAATGATTAAATGAAGCTCCTGATGTAAGTTTTCATTTAGATTACCATGTGCACAAATTTACTGTGCACTGGGTATTATCTTTCTCTTGATAAACACTGAACCGTTTCCGAGTAAGTCACTCTGCTGAGTGCTGGAGTCATGAAGAAGCATGTGATGTGGTAACACTTATTAGGCAGCTTGTCGCTTAGGGCAATAGGAAGAAATGTAAATACCAAATCATATGCCAAGTACCAAATATAACAGGTGCTTAAAGGGACTATAGTTCAGAGAGCAGAGGACTGGAGGTCAGGAAGAGCTCCAGAGGTGGGCCCCCAGGTGGGGATGGAAGAGTGGGAGGTTTGAGTAAGTAGAAAGGTGGGTGGAGAAAATGTCAAGTGGAAGAGAATAATGGGAGCAAAGACAAGGGGGGCCAACTATGCCCCCAGTTTGGCTGGGCACAGCGAGTCATCAGGACTGAGTCAGAAGTAAGAGGCAGTTTGGGTACCAGGCTCAGGCAATGGGAATTTGACTCAGGCTGGCTGCAGAGGGTGGGACATTCCTGGGAGAGGTGGCCTGATCAAAGCAACACAATGGAGGAGGTAGGACATGTCTCAAGGCAGCAGTGACATTGACTCTGCAATTATCACAAGTTAACAGAATGAGGGCACCAACCCAAAAGATGGGGTTCCAATAAATTGTGCCAAAGTTCCTATAATGCCTCTTTAAAGCACTGATCCCTACCACAAAGTTATCTGCATGAAGTTTTAAGTAAGTGATGTCTATCCTCAAGTGATATAAATTTCCTTTTTCAGATTCTATTCACTCTTTGTTTATAAACCAACCTCGGATTGAGAAGTCAGCTTGCTGGGTAACTTGATATGGTAAAGCATGCCTTGGCAATGAGTCCTTAAGCGTGCCAGTCACTACAAAGGGTATTTCCCATAACCATGACTCAACTGGCTACCCAACCACCAGTGTAAATTTGGCTATATGTATCTATCAGCAAATGTCTGGTCCTTTAATGTCGGGGGAAGGTGCCAGACTCAACAGGACTCAGCTTCTTGATCCTGGCTGCACGTTAGGGCACTTGGATAGCTGCTCAAAAAACCTCGGAAGGGGCAGCTGGCTGCCGTCAAGGCCTCTGGGCAGCCCCTGGGGTGGACCGCCACTTTCTCAGACACTGGCTTTCAATTCTGGCTGCATGTTAGAATCACCTGGGAAAGTTTAAAAAGATCCCTGCCCAGGGACAGACACTTCCAGAGATGTCAGAAACTATCCACTATGCAGAGGATGTGAATTCTAACAATTCATGATCCTCATTCCTAAGCAGAGATGAAAAGGATATTGCAATGCATTGCAGTTGAGAGATTTCTATTTCACTTACATTTAGGATATTCGACTATTTTATTCTTTGATTTCCTTTCAACAGAGGCCATAGCTTTAAGCTGTTACTAGTTTTAAACTCTCAAGTCCTGATTTAAAACAGAGGTCAGCAAACTTTCTCTGTGAAGGACAAGTAGAGAGTTTAGGCTGCGAGTCATGCAGTCTGTGTCCCAACCACTGCATCCTGCAGGTGTGCCGCCAAGCCGCCATGAACAACATGCAGCCAACCCGCGCGCCTGCACTCCAGTAGAAACTTCTCCACCGAAAGAAGTGGGCAACCAAATCTGGCTAGTGGACTGCCTCAGAATGTTTGAGTGATTATAATGAGCATTCTGATCTTATGCCCATTGATACAAAATTGGTAACAAAGCATGAAAATAAATACCAAAAGTGCATCCAATCTTGGAATCTTATCCTTTGACTATCACCTTGCTACCATTTACCAGAAGTTCAACAGAAGCCCTGTTTATATCTAGACCATAAGTACCTCTTCAAACTCTCTGCCACTGAGGACTACTGCCCACCCTCCAAGCTTCACTTATCGAGGGGTTACCACCCTCACACCCCAACCCCGATCACTCAACCAAAATTCTGCAAACCTCTTTGGCAAACCCCAGGGGACCATGGCCGTGCCGTCCCAGCTTCCTCACTAGTAGAAAATGCCATAGATATTTATTAAATAAATACTTGTATGTTTATTGTGGTAGGGAAAAATCCATCTCTGCTGGCTGTGGATGCATTTTTTCCCCATACAACTCATCAATGGGGTACAAATATATAACCCCTAAGTCTAACCTTTCAGTTAAGTAATTTCTGTTCAACTGGGTAGATTTAATTACGGATCCTGCCATCACTTCTGACTTCCCCCAATCTCTCAAAATGCACAGTGAATGAAAGTCAGAGGGGGAGGCCATCTGCTAAGTGGATCTCACTCAGCCTCACAAGCTGTGGCTGAGACAGAGCCACTGCACAGCTGTGCCCATCCGAATTCCTGCTCTGGCATCAAGGCCCAATCTGCAGTGCTAAGAGTGAGGACACCCAGTGATGCGGAAGCCCAGAGAAGCCTGTTCCTTACCCTTGTGCTCAGGGCAGTTTATCTCAAAGTCACTATTGACACCGTGCACAATGAGGACCAATGTCAGGCAGGCGGTCTTCCAGGGGAAGAGGGAGCAGAATTCTCCCTACACACGGTGAGCAACAAGCCAGTCTCACAGCTGACCCACAGTGTTAAGGATAAAAGCACACTAAAGCAGGAGTTTCAGCTGGGGATGTGTCTGAGCTCAGGCACCACGACTCCGGGTTATGGCTCCGCATGGTACTTACTTGGAAGTGTTTTCAAGTATTCCCTTGACCTCGTTCATTTCTTCTTTTCCAAAGTAAACAACGGTGAGATGAATTCTCCCATCCTGCTGGATGCACGTCTCCCTAGAAAACAGAACACATGTACGTCTGGACCTGCTTTCCCAATAATGGGAAAGGCCCAAACAAATACCTGTTCTGTAAAGTGCACAAGAGTTTGAAGTAAACTGACTGACTTGCCAGGAGGGCCGAGATGGGGCATTTCTGGCCGGCGACCACATTTACCTGTATTTGTATTTATCTTACCAAGAAACAATGAAATTTAAAAGGGCAAACCTAGTAAATGAAAACTGAGGCCACACATCCAATCTGCCGTAGGCTGCGCCCATCGGGACCATCCAGTGTCACGAGAAGGGCACCGATCCTGCCTTCTTTGCCGTTAGAAGTCTATGACGTAAAGGACACACACATTCTATTTTCCAGATGAGCAAGCTCAAGTCCAGAGAGGGTAAGACTAGAATCCTTGTCTGTGACTTTTCTCTTGTGTGCCAAACCCTCTTAAAGACTGGATGTGTAAAGGTAAAGAGACGTTCTTTCTTGTAAGACCGTAGAAACCCTTGGTGACACCCACAGCGTGGCTGTCTGAGGCACGATGAAGCAGAAGCACAGGTGCTGTCTGTCACCCTCCCCAAGCAGATGCAGTTACCTTCACTACGTCCCTACTTCTCCTCTCTGCGACGTGATTGTCCCAGGCACCTGGCACCTCATGCGGCAGGGTCCCGACAGCCCTCTCAGGGCCAGGCCTCTGGCTCTGGATTGGTCTACACCTGCTTTCCCCAGCAAAGCTGATGTTAATTAGCTACATCCTGTGCTCTCAATGATAACCCCTAGCTAGCGTGGTATGATCTGCTGCTGTGTGTGTAATATGTGCGTGCACGTATATGCAGATATGTGTATGTGAGTGTATATGTGTAAGTATATGTAATAAACATGTTTATGTGTGTGCATCTGTGTATACATATGTGTGTGTGCATAATTTTTATAGGTGTTTTCTGGAAGCATGTTAATGGAAAGTTTCTACTGGTGAGATGACATTATGTGATATTTTGCAAGTCCTTCCATTTTATTGCTTTTGTCACTATGTTAGCTACTTTCCCTAGCCCCCAAACAATGATCCACATCATAGATTTCCGGAAAGCCCTGAGCTCTAATTGCAGAGGCCAGTTTATTCAAGGTGCTTTACAATGACATCAGAAAGGAGTGATTGTCTAGCCAGGATGGCTGGGAGAAGTCCAAAGAAATAGATGATAAAGTTCCCGACTTCAAAAAACTTATATAAGAAATAATACAAGCTCAAATAAAATAAGGGCACCTCATGGCACTGATAAAAACTAAAGAGAATTCAGAAAGCACAGAAAATTCGGTGGGCAGGGCCTTGAAAGATGGACAGGGTTTAAAAAGCTAGAGGGGAGGACAGAGAGAATCCAGGCGGAATAAATATGAGGGAAGATTATATTGACTCTGGGCAAGGGGCATGCAGGGCTCCCCTTGCTCATAGGCTTGGTTCTGAGAATTCTGTTTATTTCCTGCTGAAGAAAGGTAAGAGCCGCCTCTGAAATTCAGACTGATGGCAGAGCTCTTAAAAGCAGTCAAGGGACCAATAACAAATGCCCGGGATGTGACAATGTGCTTCGAACTGAGAGCTCCCTCAGAGCCCCAGTCCCTGCAGACTGAATCATCACCCACCGACGATAAAATTCTCTGTGCGTAAATGATCCCTTTTGCACACTTGCCAGGTAGAATAAAAGAATATATACAGCACAAAGCTCCAGAAAAACCGCTTTGAAATGGTGTGTGCAATTACAAAAAATCCGCCCCAGAATCATTAGAGGAGTCACCCACTGAGCCTGAATAAAAAAGTATTCTCATTTTTTTTTCTAGGAACATCTTTGCTGGCATTTTAAAACCCATTCAAAGCACTTCCTGTTTTCAGGCAATAAAACAGATACATTGGACCCTGACTCTGCATTCACCAGCTGAGGCTTCCCCAAAAGCAAAGCAGAATTTGCTCAGAGGTCCACTCCAGGGTTCCATTCCATTCATTCATTTCTTCCTTCCTTCATTCAACAACCACACAAACAACATACCATATGCCAAATACTTTACCAGGGGATCTTAAAAAATAAGACATTTCTACCCTTGAGAATTTCTCCATATTATGCATGACTGAAACTGTCTATAATGCGACAAACAAATACTCAACGAGAGAATGAGCATAGCACTATGGAAACATCACTATCTGTCTGAATGGTCTTGTAACATTTGTATTTTTTGAAAGAGGTTCTCCCTAGACTCCGTCCCAACGATGTGAATGAGAAAGAGTATGCACGTGGGCGGCCATGTACATGAAGCTGTCTGTGTTTTGTTCTAATTTTTTGAACCTAGACACAGCCTGCCTGGATCCCTCAAGCTAACTGTGTTGTGCAAAGCATCACTCAAGTTGCGTCACATTTAAAAAGAAGAATGATGTACTGCCCCTGTTGGGGAGCCAGCCACCCCATCTGCCTGGGCTTCTCCAGGTTTTAGCACTAAAGTCCACACCCCGGGCAACTCCTCAGTCCCCAGCAAACAGGACAACTGGTCGCCCCACCTGTCTCAGAGACTTCGCGGTGTACTGGAAGACATGGACAGTTGAAGCGCTATCATACGAGGCAGGATGGAATAACTTCAGTGACAGTAGGGTGGTCTATAAAGGGTGCTTACCTTTGAAAAGATAATGTTTTCAATAAGTTAATTTCAAATAGTGATAACTGCAAACCATGTATCAAAATGTAGAAAAGAGCAAAAGTCTTGCTACTGATAAATGACCAACGAAAGGGACATACTTTTCTGCCTTAAAGGTCACAAAAGGGAGGCCAAGAAGAGAAATGGAAGATTCTGTTTCAGCTGCATGTGGCTCCCAGAGAAGCTAGAGAAGCAGAGTTGGGAGAAGGCAGCCTGGGGGAACGGCTGGTCTGGGGAGAGACAGGAGCCCCAGCTCCCACTGCAGGGTCCGGCACAGGAAGAGCCACAGTGGACATTTGGTCTCTCCACATCATACGGAAAGTTGAGAAGAAAGGAAGAACTAACCCAATTATACTGTGTGAAGTGACCCCTGCAAAAGAGGTAGACTTGGCAGAACCAAAGGACAAAAGACCATCCTGTTGAGTCAAGATCTGTCCTAAGAGCAGGAAGAGCGGAAGGGATGAGAGATGCTAACAGCCAGATGAAGTATCTTAGACATGTCTCCCCTTGACACACGCGAACCTCTAAGGGAGCCGAAACCTTGCCATCTCTCCTCTTTTTGACTTGTGGGAGTTTTCGAAAGAGCTGCTGAAGACAACAACAGTAAATGAGATGAGAAGGGAGCAGATGGGGCTGATTCTCTTTGATGTTCCAGGCCTCAGACCTTACCTGAGGGCCCTTTCTGAGGGCAAGATAAGCTGCCCTTCAGGGAAAAGAACCCTCCTCTATTAGGCAGAGTGAGCCTGGTGCCGCTCGCAGGTCCATCCCGGGACTCAGAATAGCCGCAGGAATCGGGAACCTCCACCAAAGGCTACACAAAGCCTCAGCCAAGTTCCTGCTCCCCTCTACTTGTTCTCTCAAACTACAAATGAAGTAAACAGAGCAATAAATACCCTGTCCTCAGAATGTATCCAGGAGTGGGACGCAAACAGTTCCCAGTCAAGACACAGAGGTAGCCAAGAATCCACCCCTGTGTCTGTGTCAGAGCAAGCGGTCTGGGTGGCCTCTGTGTGCCATAAGAAGATGGATGAAGACAAACATCACAGCTACGATGTTTCAAGATTAACAACCAAATTAAAGGAAAAAAGAGAGAGAGAATTAAGGAAGCAATAGTGTTCAAAACCCAATGAAAAAGCTAGTCTGAAAGAAAATACAACTCAAACAGAAGAAAATGTCTTACAAATGTTTCACACTTTCTTAATAAAATGTGGATTCAATTTTAAAAAGTTCAAAGAAGACCACCAGCTGGTGTTAGCTCAGTTGATTGGGCATTGTCCAGCAAACCAGAAGATCACTGGTTCGATTCCTGGTCAGGGCATGTGCCTGGGTTGCAGGTTTAGTCCCCAGTCAGGGTGCACACAAGAGATAACTTATCAATATTTCTCTCTCACATCAATATTCCTCTCCCTCTCCTCTCCCTCCCTTCCCCTATCTGTAAAATAAAAAATAAAATAAAATTTAAAATGCTCAAAGAGGTCCTGGCTGGTATAGCTCAGTGGATTGAGTGCAGGCCTGTGAACTAAAAGGTCACCAGTTCGATTCCTAGTTAGGGCACACGCCTGGGTTGCGGGCCAGGTCCCCAGTAGGGAAAACATAGAGGCAACCACACATTGATGTTTCTCTCCTTCTCTTTCTCCCTCCCTTCCCTTCTCTCTAAAAATAAATAAATAAAATCTATTAAAATCAAATTCCTCACATAAAAGAAAGGCTTACGCAAAATCAGATAAAAGGCAAAGGCATTAAAAATAGAGAGAAGCTAAAAAAAATTGAGACGACCTGAGAATGTACAATTGTGTGTACAAAGCAGAGAATCCAACAACAAAACAAGAGAAGTACTCAAAATTAGAACAGCAAAAATAGTTCCCTAAAATTAAAATATCCATGAAGCAAAAAACGGTAACTGAATTACAGGAAAATCTGAGAGAGAACAATAGGCACTGAGATGAGATATATCCTGACTAAGTTATTATTGTATGATTCAAGACAAAGGAAGGAATTCTTTGGGCATGAAGGCAAACGTAAGTCACTTTCAGGAGAGACAAAATAAAGTTGTCCAAGCACTTCTCCATAGTACCAGTAGGTGCCAGAAGAATGTTTGCAAACTCCTGAAGAAAGAAAGCGTCCCCCGAGAATTTTAAGTCCAGCCAAGTTATACTTAAACTACCAAGATAATAAGTAGACCTGCTATTCTCAAGAACTTATGATCCAGCCCAGGCTGGTGTGGCTCAGTGGATTGAGTGCCAGCCTGTGAACCAAAGGGTTGCTGATTCGATTCCCAGTCAGGGTACATGCCTGGGTTGCAGGCGAGGTGATGTTTCTCTCCCTCCCTTTCTCCCTCCATTTCTCTCTCTCTAAAAATAAACAAACAAACAAATAAATAAAATCTTTAAAAGAAAGAAAAGAGCTTACGACTCTTCTGGAAAAAATTTCTTGACCATGAAATATAGCCAACCAACGCCTCAGAAATGAAGAAGCTATTGTCAGAGGGCTGATAACAAATACACTAAATGCACTTAAGTGTAGGAATTGGGGTTATAAAACAGAATGCAATGTTTGCAAACCCTGACAAGGTAAAAATGATAGATAACTAACAAAATTAGAAAATGGGACATAGGAGAGGGAGAAAGCATAACAGTGTTAATTTCCTCTTCTTCTTATAATTTTCCAATCAATCCAGTCTAAAATTAAAATGTGTGGTAAAAAATAAATAATAATTCTAACTTTCTGTCTTACAAAATCACTTTTTTACTTTAGAGGTATCTCTTAAGAACCAATATTTCTTATAGTTGAGAAACATTTTCTTAGAGATCAGCAATTTCTCCTGTTACAGTTCAGATTCTCTTCTACAAATTTAAATAAGGTAAAATTCAATTCTTTAATTAAAAATAGAATATATAATATATCTCATATTGTATTAAAGTATCCCTAGCCAGTTCTTATATCTGCAAATATACAAAGAAAGGTACCTAGAACAATATTCCATTATTATTAAAAATGATTAATTTTGGAGAGGGGGGTGGAAATGGGAAGGAGGTGGGGAGGGCTGGGGGGTGGGCTGGGGTGGGAGTAAAAAGCAGAAAACTGTACTTGAATAACAATTAAAATAAATTTAAAAAATAAATAAATATAAAAAATGATTAATTTTGGGAGGCAGGGTCAGGAGTGAATTTTTAAATAACTTAAGCCTTGTGTTCTCTATTGCTTAAACATCTTATAATAACCATGTATCACTTTTAAAAGCTAAAAAGTCATGTTTAAATTATAAAAGCCAAAAAATCCTATCATTGAATTGTTAAACAAAACATATAGTAACTATATACACATTTATAAAACAGAGAGAATCCAAAAGAAGAAAACAAATTACCCATCATGCCATCTCCAGTGCCTACCAGTTAATGATTTCCAGTCTTGGGATGGAAGGGACTTCATAAAGACAACATCAAATATTTAATAAATAGACCCTTCTATTTTCTTCCAATACTTTTTATGGTCATATTAATTGCATTTAAATATTTAATTGACCAGAGTTTACTTTGGGTTTTGGTGTGAAGTAAGAATTAATTTTTTTCTGTGTTTAATTAGCAGTGCTAAAGCCATGTCCTGAACAATTCATTCTCTGCTGGCTAATTTGAAATGCCACCTTAACTGACGTAGAATTAAACAGCCTCAGGTTTGCGCACCATCTCTCACCTCGTTTTTTCAGAAACCTCAATATCCTCAGAAACGCCTGGACTGCAGAGCAAACTCCCCGCTCAGGTTTCTGCTCAAGCGTCCTCTGCCCGGGGAAGCCCTTCCGGAGCCCCACTGTCCCCTGCGGCTATTTCCACTGTCGCTTCCAGCTTCGTGTGAGTAGATTTACCTCCGCAAAGGTGGGCACTGCATCTCCAGCCCGTCTTCTCAGCCCTACGTTGGATCAAGTGTCTAGCACACACGCAGGCCTCCAAATATCTCACCCATGTAACAAATCCTCCCGCCACCCTCTCCGGCCTCCCTGGAGCAAGGGGCATCTCAAGGCTGACAGTCAAGAAAAGGTCCCTGAGATGTGTGTTTGTTTTTAAAACATTAACTAGAAGTACATTTCACCTCACCATCTCAACATTGGTGACTTGTGAGCTACTTACTTTTACTTTTTTCAACAGTATTTCCCTTCTAGGTTTATTTCCATTGTTAATTACTTGCAATCCTCATGACACTAAGGCAGTACATATCTTACATATACATGCCAGTCATGGATATCTTGCTATTTGAAGCCCCGGAGTCCTACCCAGAGGACTTGGCCCTCCCCTGAGCAGACATTCCTTTAGTGCAAGCACTACCTTACCAAGGCCGGCACACTCAGAGACAGGCTGGTCTAGATGCTGAAGCACATCTCAGGGCCCTAATCCAGCCAGCTCTAGGCAGCTTCCTAGCTATAGGAACTGGTCCTCGAAATGGGCACATCAGCTGGCTGGGAGTAATGATTTGACTTACCGCCTAGTGCCAGCCACAGGTTCAGTCCTTCTAAGGATGTGGTGCTTAATTACCCAGCAGCACTCTGCCATTCCAAAGAGAACACAGAGACAGAACATAGAAACACCACAGAAAGGCTGAGAGAAGCCAAAGCTACAGAGACACTTCAGCACTGGAGCTGGAAGAACACGGCCAACAGTCAAGTGATCGTGGCCACCGGGGTGTTCTACAAACTGGGAACAGACAGAAAGATAGGTCCCCCCCCAGCCTGTATGAAATCACAGAAAAGAAAAAAGAGAGTTATGATAGCTTTCTTCAAGTATTTGCAAGGCTATGATGTTTAAGAGGAAATGAATTTGTTCAGTTAGTTCATTAGAGGCTAGCACTGTGCCCACTGGGTGAAATTACAGGGAGGCGGACTTCAGGTCCCAATAAACGTGAGCCTTCCATCTGGAGCTGGTCAACGCAGAGGCAGCCTACCTTGTGAAGCAGGTAGTTACCCGCAACACACACAGACTGCATAGAAAAACTGTCCGTCAGAATGCTCTCAACGGGTTCTGCACTAAGGGAGGGTTAGACCAAATGATCTCCAAAGGTCTCTTCTAAGACTACTGGATTCTGACCTTAAAATTTAATTAGAAAAGAGTTACTCTTCAAATGTAAAAATTACAAAAAGAGTGCATTCATTATCCAGAATTTTAGCAAGTATGAACCATACCCTTGTACTCAGCATTACTGGCTTTCAATAATGTAAATTTAATGATAAAAGATTAAAAGTGAGTTTGATCTTCCAAGATTTATAATCGGACACATGGGACTTCCTATCTTTAAAACAAGCTGGCTGAGTAAATTAGCTGATTAACTTCGACGAGTAGGTGAATATTAGTCGCTCTAGCTTATAAAATCCAACATTGCACAAGACCTTAGAGACACACATGGAAAAACGACATTCCTGCATCTGAAAATAAAGCCCCACTTAGTCTTCTCAAGTAGCTACAGAAATGAGTGCCTGGAAACTTCTTGGCACAATTCTAAATTTAATCTCTGGAGAGACATAGGTTAGAACGAAAAATAGATTCTGATTCAACCCACTCCAGCCGCTGCTAGAGCAGGACAGCAAACGAAGCCAGCCTACGGCAGCGCAAGCGCCACCTCTAGCACAAGTCCACAGCCAAGAGGTGCTTGCCTTTGAGAGTCTGGGAGAGGCCCCACTCTACTGACGAAATAGCATGGGCCCTGCTGTCCCAAACCTGAGCCCAAAGTCAAGTTAGAACTGCACACAGCGGGCAGGAGGCCATCTTTGCAGATCCCATGAAAACCAGTCCTTCCTACTTTCCGCTTCTGAAGATAAATCTGCTTATCTGGAAGCTTTTTAATTGCTTTAGGGAAAGGCAAACATAACTGATAACGTTGACACGAAGAAAACAGAAGTGAACAAGAAGAGAAAGAAGCCTTTGTACTTGGCAGGGGAAACGAGGGAGATGACGGGAAATGATATCAGCGCTTAACACACACCACAGGGAGGAAGATAAACAGGTGCAAACAAACCTGAAATTCTGCATGAACTGTCGGAACTTGTCCACCCTCCTTGCCAGGGGCACGATCACGTTGATAAGCGTGTTGGCCATGTTGAGTTTTTCCTTTTTTACTTTCATGATAGGGCCAAATGGTCGAAACAAGACAAGTCGTCTGAATTCGTGCTTGTGGTCCCCTTTGAACGTGAGCTCATACAAAGTGCCTTTATCCCTTTCCGTGCGGTAGATCCCTGTTAAAAGAAATACGAGAAAAGATAATGTTTTTATAGTGGAGATCTAGCACAAAATGCCTTAAAAAGAACAAATTAAAAAAGAAAATAAAATCTCTACATCCAATAATTATTTAAAAAACTCAAAATGCTCCCACTTAAAAAAAATCCTCAAAGACATCAAAATACCATTAATTTAAAATCAAAGTTCTGAAGACTTCATAAAAACATGGGGGAAGTTTGTAATGCTGGATATGAAACTATATGTAGCAGCATTAAAGAAAGGACTGTAAGGAAATATGTCAAAATAAGACTGGCTATGTTGTCGATGGAGCTATGTGTTTTTTCTTTTCTGCTACTATCTGCATTTTCTGCAATAAGATTAGATAAATGATCATATTTATTTAATTCAAATATGGCACTAATATTATCTCTTACAAATTATAGCCATTTCAGATGAACTGACCATAGTGATCTATTCAAGGTAACTTGGAGGGGCTCAGGGTTAGTCCTATGGGTCACGGGGCCCTCTGGAAGTTATTGAAGCATTAAAACAGAAAATACTTAAAATACCCATCACTGTGACAAACACACATCTTGATTTCATGTTGTCCTTCCTGCCTCTGGGAAGCAGCAGAGCTCAGTGCTCCAGTGCAAGTCTGTTTACGGACCCCCACCCCCCATCCCCACCCAGCTGCCCAAACTCTGTTCTGCCCCGTGTCACTGTTACTGAAACCCCACACAGTCTCCCTTCTCAGGCTGAAGATGTGACCCAGAATCTCAGCTCAACTCCCAGGGTGAGTCTCCCAAAGGCCAGGCCCAGCAGAACTTCCCTATCTAATGAGCACCGACCCCTGGCGCCTATGCTCCGTTGCCTTGCCAAAGTCATCGGTATTGTGGGCGTTTTTCCTATAGTAAAAAAGTAAATAAATAAAGGTAAAATTCAACAAATCACCAGATAAGCTTTCTCATCTGTTATCTTCAGTTTGCCGTGTCTTCTTTTCCATGTCCTTTCTTTCCCCTTAACCCTACAACAGCTAGAAGGCACACCCTAGTCTTTGAGTAGCTACGAAAGCACGTTTCCAGGGAACTGTCCGCCAGGCTCATTACAGTTCTCAAGGCCTCTCCCAAACCACTTCTCTTTCTTCCTCACTCTGCCTCCTCTTTGCTTCAGTGGGAGCTATAGGCTTCCTTCCCAAACTACCAAGTCCTCACCTCTATTCTTTGCCTGATAAGAGCCTTTCAAACTACAACCCCGCTTCACGGCCACTTTGATCCTGTTCTGAGTTTGGACCCCCTTTAGGTGTGACATAGAGGACTTCGGGATTTTTATAGTGCCACTTCTCACAGCTGTCCCACACCTGTCTGGGTTGCACAAAATGTGCAATCCCCTGGCAGCGACAGTTGAGCACAGGTGACCGAAGGACCTGACGCAGAGTTACAAGGACTACGTCCCCTTCTGAAGTTTTTGTCACTTCCTTGGGTGACAGGGAAGTCAGGGAAGCTTAGAGAAGTTTGCTGAACTCATGTTGAAACAGAATTCAGAGCTCCTGCAGGGGCCATTCATGGGGGAAAGGAGGGGGTTCACTTCTTAGGAAGCTCAAAGGACTTCTGTGAAAATGTGAACTGGTTCCCTTCAAAGGCTGGTAATTCTCTCAGGCAACTAGTACTCACCAAGGAATCAGGCTCTTCCCCCACCACTAACATGTCTACACAGCTGGGTAGGCCACTGACTCCAGGGCCCAGAGAGGATCAGGCTGAGTCAGAAAGGAGTTGCATTCGGTAACAGCGTACCTGCACCATGCAACAGGCCTGCCAGGGTCGGTGGCTGAGTCTTGTCAAGCTTCCTCTGTTCGTGTCGGCAAGTGTACCCTCCCCACACAGCAATAAACGTGGGAAAGGCTGCTGACAGTTTAACGTGCAGATAAAAACGTACATGGGCCGGGGATTGTTTTTTCTTTTCTTTTTTTTTAACTGAGTCATTTTCTTTCTCAGCACCAGAATAAGAATCATTAATTTTTTAAATGTAAATCCACAGATTTGAAAATACAGGTAGAGCTATACATGAACCCATCTCAAGAGATGGACATCTATTTATAAAGAACCCGGAGAATGCAATGTCTTATTAATAGGAATTCTTAGAACCATTTCAGATGGCTGCCTGTGCGGAGCGTGCACAGCCAGCCTGAGTGACAGGCAGCAGGCGCGGCAGCGGTTTCCAGGATGGCCGGTGCACCCAGGCTGACCTGCAGCCACCATCCCGGCTGCTTTCTCATTGACTTCCACATCCGCTGCCCTGAAACAGTGATTACAGCAACACTACCACATATTTCCCCATGCTCTGCCTAATCAAATTAATTATGGCTTATAATCTAATTTTAGGTTCCTTTAGTCTGCCTATTTTAAATAAGTTATTTAAAACTCTCTTGCAACCTATGTCCATGAAAACCCACACCCAGCCATCAGCCCCTTACACCCAGAGGCACACGCTTCTGCATGGGCACACATGCAGCACTCTCGGGCTTCTTGTGACACCAAGGACGGCACCTAACTGGACCCTTGTGCCTTCTAGAAATCTTTATTGGTGGAAACACAAAGGGACTGAGAGAAAAGGGGACAGAAACATTCTGAGGCAGGAATGGTTTTAACCAATAAGCTGGCACGCACAATGGCCAATACAAAGTAAACTGGTCACACTAACACCTTCCTTATGATATTTTATAGGATAGCATAATTTTTATGCACTATGCAAACTGAAGATCAAAATAAGAACTTAGGAGCTAAGTTAAATTTTGGTTTAGATACCCTAACTGGCATCCTCTTTTCCCTTCTTTCTCTCCATACTTAGTTTGGTGTTCCTGCTCCCTGCCTAAGCATCCTAGCGCTCATCTACTCCAGGGTGCCAAGCCCTAGAATGGCCAGCTAGGTGGGGACACGTCCCGGTATCCAAGAGACAGCTCCGTGGCCTGCTGAAAATGTTTATGCCTTCAGCAGACAAGGAGCTAACCAGATGCCCCCTCTCCACATCCTATGTCTTCAACATAGGACCTCAGAAATCATGAGGTCAGGCCCTAGTTGGTGTGGCTCAATGGTTGGAGCATCATCCCACAAACCAGGAAAGGTTGCCTGCAGGTTCAATTCCTGGTCAGGGTATGTGACTGGGTTGCAGGTTTGAACCTCAGTCAAGGTGTATGTGAGACCCAACCGATTGATGTTTCTCTCTCACATTAATGTTTCTCTCCCTTTCTTCCTCTCTCTCTAAAATCAATAAGCATGTCCTCAGGTGAGGAGGAAAAATTAAAGAAGAAATCATGAGGTCAAGGAGGTACCACTCCATACGCTCACATTCTTACCCTCACTCCACCTGAGTGTGCACAGGCTGTAGCCAGTGCTGTGCTGCTGAGCTCAGAAGTGTCTCCACTTTTGTTCCTCCCTCTGCTACCTTCCTACATGGAGCTCAGGTCTCCCAGTGGGATTGCTGCCATCTTCTGCACATCCATGTTCCACACCCAGGCCCCAATACATCCTGCATGTACCCTTTGACCCTTAACTATCCTACCGCACCACCATAACCCAGTTTCCCCCTAGCTCAGGACCCCTCACCCGCTTCCCGAAGACTAGAGAATAAAGTACCAATCCCATGGCCAGCTTTAAAGACCCTCCATATCTGGCCACAATCTACTGTCCTAACTGTAGGTCTTGCCCCTGCCTCATGTAACATCTGGGCTCCAGCCAAGATGGTGGATACTGAGCACGTACGACAACTCTCCCCCCAGGAGAAACTGGAAGCCTCCTACAACGCTGGTGGGAACATAAAATAGAAAACAGTTGGGCGGTTCCTCAGAAAGTTCAACACAGAATTATCACATGATCTAGCAATTCCACTTCTGGGTAAGTACCCAGAAGAAATGAAAACAGAGACTCGAACAGATACTTGTGCACACATGTTTACGGGAGCATCTTCCCAATAGCCAAGGGATGTAAACAAGCCAAACTTCCATCAACAGATACACGGATAAACAAGACACGCTATATGCATACAATGGAATATTAGTCTTTAAAGGAATGAAATTCTGATACACGCTACAACATGATGAACCTTGAAAACATAAGTGACGTGAAATAAACCGGTCACAAAAGGATAAATATTGTAGGATTCCCCTTACATGAGGTACTTAGAATAGTCAAGTTCATAGAGACAGCGAGTAGATTGGTGGTTACCAGGGGCTGGGGGACGGGGGAGGGGCGGTGGAGGAGGGGATGGGGAGTTAGTGTTTAATGGGCACAGAGTTCCTGCTTGACATGATGAAAAAGTTCTAGAAATGGCACTGGTGATGGTTATATAACAACACACATGTACTTAATGCCATGAAACTATACACTTAAAAATGGTGGAAATGGTAAATTTTATGCTATGTGTGTTTTACCACAGTAACTGTTCTCTGATGAGGCTTTGTACTTTCTTGAGCCATACCCTCCCACCAGTCCACCTTCCCCTTCCACCCTCTGAAATCGGACCCTCCTCCTCTGGGAGACTGCACGCCAGTCTCAGTCCCGAGTGATCACTCAATCCTCCAGGCCCCTGAGTCTAAGGGCTTTCAAACTCTTCTTCGTTGAACCACCTTTTGGCACAGGAGAACATGAAAGGACAGCATCTAATCCAGCCTTTCCATTTTACAGATGAGCACACCGAGGCCCCAAGAAGTTGTGGTTTGCCTGCGTTCACCGCACATGTTAATGACTGACGGGAACAGACCCCTGCACATGGGTTCACACCCCAGAGGTCACTTTTCATACACGGCACGAGTAACTCAGAGTATAGAAAAGCAGGAATGTAAAAACCGAAAGTCAAAATCAACAATCGCAAGTCTGTAGTAAAGTCTTAGCTCACTTACCCACAGATGATCTTCACATCCACCCTTAGGGCTCTCCTTTTCCTTTAGTAACAATAGTAACAGTTGCTAAACAACCATCAACTGAATTCATAGTCTATTACACATTCAAAGCAGTGCATTTCAAAAGGAGGTGTCTTCATGAAAAAGTATAGCTAAGAAGAAAAAAAGGGTACACAGGAACGAAGATCTGTAACAGGCAGAAATGCTGACTGTAGTCAACAGTGACAGGTCCCTCCTGGCAGCGGGCAAGGAGGCGGACCACCACTCTAAAAAGAAATTTAAATGTGTGTGGGGTCATTTAATATAAAGAGAAAATACTCCACCCATGTAAATTGCCTCTGAACTATCATGAAGAGCACGTACCTACTTACTCTGTTAGTGCAAGAGCAAGAGCACATTATTCTGACTCTATTCAAGAAGCAAAATGCAATAATACTTGAGAGAGATTCTACTCCAAATGATGCTTCAGTTATCTAGAAAATTCTGTGTAGATGGAGTATCTCAATCCCAGACCACACGAGGTAAACGAGGCACCTGTACAGTGCCATCTGTGGTCAGTGCTATTTTCTTAGAGAAAGTAGTTGACATTTGACACTTGTGCAAAGATGTCCTAAAGACTGCCAAATGCTCAGACACTGTAACATAAATACTTTCTCCCTACGAAAAAAAAATAGTAACCACCTTAAAGCTTTTCCTCATCTGCAGGGTCACAGAAACGTCTGTGGGCACTTTGCTTTCTACGGCATCATAGGGCATCTGTTCAGAGCAGCTTCTGGACAGATTTTGGTTCAAGTTTATCACCGTTTTCAACTTCCACCAAACACATCTTTCATTTGATAAGAAGTGGTTGCACAGACTGATGTCTTTACTGCAATAATTCATAAAATGCTTTTCCTGTTTCTATTTATTGCATTTAGTGTGTATTTGTATCAGATCCAGGCAGACAAATTCAACACCTTAAGTCAGAAATTTCTAAGAACCTCACTTACTCAGAGCTCCTCCTTACCTCATCACTAGTACTAGTATCTTTCTAGAGCCAATTTCCCCCCACAAAACTACAACCTACCCATCACTCCATGAAACCAATTGGTATCTGACAGTAAGTAGGAAGCAAACTGATTCCTGTGCAGCGGCGAGCTGGGCTCCTCACCAGGTGACCCACCAGCCTCACACGGTTCATATTCGCTTGACATGGCTATTTTTATCTTTATCGATCTTCCTTGTGGCTGTTATTTACCATGGATTGTGCTCTGTATTAGATATAAAGGTGAACACGATAAAAATCACTGTGCTTTCGGAATTCACACTCTACAGAAGAAGGCAGGTAAACAAAACAGGCAAAAATAACAGGAGAAGCACCTGCGAGAGTCTGCCCACGGTTAAGGGAAGAGAAAGGAGGGCGTCTCCACCTGCTGGAGGGTGGGGGCAGCTTGATGCCGAGAATGTTTCAGCAGGACTGAAGACTGACTGTGTGCCATGGCCACAAAATCAGAGAGCATTCTGAGGAAGAGAACAGCATAAGCAAATATACTGAGTAAACAGAACAAGCAGAAACCAACTTGTTATGTTTGGTAAACTTCAGCGAGGCTGGGGTGCAAAAGGTAGGAGTGGAAGAGAGGTGGGAGACGAGGCTGGCAAGTCAGCTACGGCACGCCCCCCCAGCACAGCAGGTCATCCTCACAGTGCCAGAGCTCAGGAGCGCACTAGGTCTTTCACAGGAATGAGACGAGAGACCATTCCACTACTGCCGTCTCACAGCAGTGTGGAGTGTGAATGGATGATGGGGAATGAGACCAGAGAGCAGCAAGGAAAGAACCGCAACCATTCAGCAAGAAATGGCAAAGCAGGAGAGTTAATGAGAAGCAGAAAGAACTGGGGAGAAGTAGGTTAGAGCTGGGATGGCAGGAGAGGGGCAGGAGGAGGCAGTGCGACTTCGGTTACAGGTGAGCAAAGGACATGAGTTCAGCTCTGGATGTGCTGACTTGAGGAGCTCCATGGGGGGGTCTGATACGCAGTGGACAGGCCTTTTTCAGACAGAGTTAGGTGTCCCAGCACATCAGGCGAAGCTGTGTGGTGGTCAGATCACACAGGAAGTCTACAGAATGAGAAGAGGGAACCGAGGACGCAGGCCAGGGTGGCCCAACCATGCAGGTGCAGAGTACGCAGGCCCGTGGAGGAGACGGAGAGGCCCGTGGCAATGAGAGAAGTACAGAGAGTGGCAGGACAGAGCAGCAGGGAGGCCACCCCACAGGCGAGGAAGGGGCGCTCCACAGTGCAGCTGGTCCATCAAGGTTAAGTACACTGAGGACAAAGTGGGCCGCTGGATGGCAAGCAGGAGATCACCGGTGACCTCATCAGTAATGGTTTCAGGTGAGCGAGCTGGCTTCAGGGATGAAGACAGATATGAGAGTTGAGGAAGTATGAGTACTTCTCTCTGAACTTGACTCAACAAGTTTATTCCTGCCTCAGGACATTTGCTTTGCCCATTCTTTGCCCTCTCCTTGGGATGCTTTCCCACCAAGGTCCCAGCATGACTGACCCTTCTCCCCTTTTGGGTCTCCACCCGAATGCCACCTCCTCCAAGAGGCCTTCCTGGTTTCACTCTCCGAAGCACCCCTACCCCCAGTTTCTTTCTCTCTCTCTCTCCGTCACCTCTTTCACATAAGTCTGTTTTCATTGCACCTTATCTAAATGTGTTTACTTACCCACTTATTTATTACTGTTCCTTCCACTAGAAGGTCAGCTCTATGAAAACTAGAAACCTTTTTCTGGAAACCTAATGAATATCTGCTGCACAGAACAGAAGGAAGGGAGCGAAGCAAGGCCATCGGATAAGAAGGGACTGAATGCAATGGAGTGGTAGCCAGAGGAACTTACAGGGTTAACAGTGCCTTTTTTAAGGACTGTGGGGAGGGGAAAAACAACTCCAAATGCTGAGAGGAAGGAACAAATAGAAATGGATAATGAGGCTACAGGATGGAATGAGAAAATGAGAGGTGGGGGGCACCCGCCACCCAGGGAAGGACTGGGTCACGGACAGGGAAGAGTAAGGAGAACAGGGTATGGACAGTGCAGGTTTGGGGAAAGGAGCCAAAGGAACTCGTGAGAATGAACGTTAGTAATTTCTCAGTGAAGGAAGGGGCAGGCAACACTGGGAGTGAGCGGACTCGGGGTGCAGCGCAGACTCTGAGAGGGGTGATGTAGGGCTGGGACGGTGACGGGGAGACTGGGAGACGGAGCAGGGCAAGGGCGCGCGTATAAAGGGGTTACAGAACGGCACACGTAGGAGGCTAGGCTGGAGACAGTGCATTTGCACCTTCATCAGCACGTCCACTCAGTGACCCTCCCGGTGGCGTGGAGGACGGGGAAAGGGGGAGAAAAGACGGGGACTCGCTGATTTAGGACTGGGCACTTCAGGACAAGTGCGAAGGGCACGGAAATCAGGCGCTGGGAAGAAAGTGGCTGAAGGAAAGTACTATGGGGTCCAGGAGAGGGAGGAGGAAAGGCAGGGTCAAAGGACATGAAATGGGTCAAAGTGAGAATAAACAACGAAGAGACCGAAGTCTGAAATAGTAACAGAATGCATGGGAAGAAAAGGATTTCTGAGGATGTTTAAGTTTAAGGAAAAAGCGGGGCCCTTCCAGTATATAAACAGGCCAGGGGTATGGCTGTGCTGGAAACCGGGCCTCTGCACTTTCTCTCCCTCCAGGCACGCACGCTGGCCAGAGCAGTCAGGGTGCTGCTCAGGACCCCAGACACACAGATCTCTTTTCCACTCCAAGGTCCTATTCTTCGAGGGTTGTCAGCTTCTTAGGAAGAAATGGCAGCTCCACCTCTTTCCATAACCTTACTTTAAGAAACCAATGGTGAAAATGTACACAGCCCACCTGGACTCACTGGAGTTTAAGAGGCTAAATCACAGCGGTGTGGGGGCTAAGACAGTGCAGACCTCTGCGGGGATTCCAGAACAAACATCCGAGGAAGGGAAGTCAGAGCTGCCACTACCGAGGGCACGTTTCCGAACAGCTGCAGCGTTTCCTCTCAAAACACCGGGAGACAGTGTGTCCAGGATGTGGTTGAAAAGCAGAAAATTTAAGATAGAGGCAGCAGCAATGACCAAGGTCAAAGAGCAAGGAATGGGTATCCACACCATTGTCTCTGGCTAACCATTGAGCTTGTCTGTGCACGGCTGTCCCCAAAATAGAGGACAAACAGCCTAACTGTATTTGCATCACCCGAATGTGTCTCAAACCACATTCACAAATGTCATCTTCATTCTAAAAAGCCTTCAGAGAGGTAGGCCATCTACACATTCCCTTTTACAGATGGTGCACTGGGGCCTTGACAGAAGTTAAATAAGTAACTTGGTTCAAGGTTACAAATGAAAAACTCACAGAGAGACGGCAAAATGAATTTAAGAGCATGGTAGGGTAAAGCTCTTTAAAGGTTACTCAACTTGACAATCAAAAGAATGTTTACAACTCTTCTTTCTGTTCTTTTTTCCTTTCTGAGACTGACTTCTGAAGACAGAAAACATCAATAAAGATACTTTAAAAAGCTAATCAACTTCTGAGGTATATCAGAAAAGTCAGTCTTAAAACTTGCCTTTGAAGATTAAGATAATACATTATTGATTGGATCACTGACATGGTTTCCTCAACTTTGAAAAGTGGGATTAGTAATAATGCATGCATTAAGTAAATTAACACATGTAAACATGCAAGCCTGGTAATGGGAGGGACTCGGTGATGCCAGCAATAGCAACAGCAATTGTCACGACATGATTATTCTGTCACCCCGCTTTGCTTCATTAGCCATTTCATGCATCGCTGCCCTCGGTCACACAGGTCCGCTCAGGGACAAGCCCCCCTCTTGCTGGGCTGTGCACTGACATTAAATGTGCTTGGAAGCTGAACCTAATCACTTATTTTTTTGGTTGTCACTGTGGATCCAGAGATGGGAGGATTCTTGATATTCTGGTTAAAAAAAAAAAAAAAAAGCCTGGTGATGTACAAATTAGCATTTATAATATTTGAGTCTAGGTAATTTTTTTAGCAATACTGAAATGGGATTTTTTAGCTGTTGTTTGAGAAACCCATTTCTAATGTATAAGATCAATGGGAATTTTCCCATCGTTGACCCCATAGCCCTGTATCAGGTACCACAACATTTTAACTCTCTGCACTGCCCCTCATACCAGTCAGCACGACTCGCACCATCTTGCACCTACAGCCCCCGCCCCCAGTCAGTAACATAATTAGAACGCCCTCCTTCCTGATGCCAGATACTCCCAGTCTCCTGGCTGCTCCTGATGCCTCTGACGCTTGGCCAACACCTGTGCCAGAGGCTCAGGTCTAACCCTGACTTGGCCCCTGACTGTACCACCTTAAACAAAATACCGAATGACTCCGGGTCCTACGTCCTAGTCTTAAAAATCAAGTACATTGAACGCATCAAGGAAAATAATAACTTGCATCACTTAAAGGCATTTATTTTATTTGAGTAACTCATCTAATTAGTCAGTGGTAAGAATTCACTTTAGTAAGTCAGACAAAGACAAATATCATAGGATTCCACGTATATGTGGAATCTAAAGAACAAAATGAACAACACAGAAACAGACTCACAGACACAGAGAGCAGACTGATGGTGGCCAGAGGGGAGCGGGGTTGGGGGCTGGGTGAGGAAGGTGAAGGGACTGAGGTGTACAGATTAGGAGTTGCAGCATCGTCACAGGGATGGAAAGTGCGGCACAATCAGTAATATTGTCGTAACCATGTGTGGTGTCAGGGGGGCACTGCACTTACGGGGGCATCACTTTGTAAACTATTTAAATGTCTAACCACTGTGCCCTATACTGGAAACTAATACAAAATAATTTTGAAGGTCAATTGTAATTGAAAAAATTTAAAGAATTCATTTTAATTTAATTTAAAATAAGTTTGAATCACTGGATTTTGGGGGGAAATATGGGTATTTTGGGGAACTTCTAACCTACAGATAAACCACAGCAAACTGAAGAGCAAGAAAGGAATCCAAAGGCCTAGACATGTCACAATTTTCTACCACAGCAGACACGAGTTAACCTGTGCTTGTCTGTGCCCATAGACACTGCCGGGCTTTAGAAAAGACAGACTTATGGGCCTCATGCCAGGTGTATTCAACTGGGTCTGAGGGCTAGCTTCTGGAAACCACTGCTTTACCCCAAACCAGTGCAGATGATAGTAAAAATGAAAAACTAGCCATTGTGATAAGCAATGACAGTCCAAGTCTATCGAGTTTCTGAGGAGAGATAAGCTATGACCAAATGCCCACTAAGCACGCACTATGACAAGGCTCGACCTGCTAACCCTGTTGCTTCTATGATGGCCACAAAAAGGAAGAGGAACTAATGCCCACATGAACCTGCAAAACCAACAGGAAAAGCAAACTTGTAGGCCCTAATCTTTTTTTTTTTTTTAAACACATGTCATAGTATTAGAGAGTCTGAACCTATGCCCATACTTGGGCAGTGTTTTAAATGAAATCTGAATAATGCATCACTTCTTGCAAACATTCTAGGGCCACAAGGGCAGCAGGTACAAGCAGGATGATAGCGAATGATGGGATATGTGTTAACCCATGAATCCAGTCCCTCATTCACTCGACGATCCTCAGCAAGCACCCTCCATTATTGGTAGTAGACTAGAGTAAGTAAAGATGAGTAAAACATGGATCTGTCCTGGAAGGCACATAAATAGGAATGAACAGCTACAGCACTGTGGTCCAGGCCAGGGGTGCTGGTGAGAAACCCCTCACTCTGCTTGGAAGACGCAGAAACAGCCACCCGAGACATGAGATGAGGAGGAAAAGGAGCTGTGTGGCAGGCAAACTTAACATGGGCAGGCAAGAGGGACCCGGCCGGCAGCGTGGCCACCACAGACAATAGCGTGCAGTAGAACAGAAGGACAATGTGGTGCGCTCAGAAAACAACAGAAGCTCCAGAAGGCTCGAAGAGGGGCCAGATCAGGAACGTGGTCAGACACGAGGCGGAAGGGTCAGGCGGGCTCCACGTCACGGAGGGCCTCACAAATCGCACCGCGGAGGCCTTGCCGTGTGCCACCGTGCAGGCGTTTGGTTTTGTTCACACGATGGTTTGCGGATTTTCTTTTATTTTGGGGGGTAAATCACTATAGCTAAAAATATAACTATCTTAAGCTGTAAAAAATATGTTAGAGCCACTGTAAAGTTCTAAAGAAAAACCCCTAGGGATCAGCTTTCAACAGGAAAATGGATCCTACGTTCCACTTTCCTCCGGGGCCTAGAAACGCGGACTCAGACATGGACGCGCACCTCCACTTGGCCGCCACAGGAAAACACGGCACACGGGAGTGTGCAAAGACCGTTTGGAGTGAAAAGCATGCTGGAAAACAACCTTAATACCCACCACTGGGAGCTACGAGGCTTTTCAGCCCAACAAGAACGCACCTGCCTTGGAATCATGCTAAAACCTGTGAGGTGGCAAATCGTAACACAACCCCTTAGGTAATGAAGTGAAGGAAAGTTCTTAGAGAGGCAATCTGACCCAGGAGAAAGAGAGACCTGAATTTTTACTCTATTCAGCCAAAAACTTGCTCTTTGACTTTGCACAATGTTCTCAAAACTTCAGTGTTCCCAGCTGTGTAGGACAGGCACTAAACATACATGACTCACTGTGTCCAAGAATTAACAGTAAGCCAGAAGAAATACAATTGCAATTTTAGGATTAAGAGAGCCACTGCATCTACAAAACTCTTACAGTAACTTCAGTAACATATCATAAGACTGATGTACAACTAAAGCATAAATTCCATAGGATATCAAAATAACATGGCCCAGTAGACATGCAGTTTTCATGATAGTTTAATATAAGGAATTTTCTTTTAACTCAGAGGGGATTATAACAGTAGGTAATATTTAACCTATTTAGGTAGTAACTCCCTAAATACTGTTTTTCTCAAGTAAGTCATGACCACCAAGTTCTTTGACAATGTTCCCACCAAGGGAAGAGGTCTACATCCCCTAACCTTGAATTGGAGTGGGCTTGTGACTGCTTCGCCTACAAAAGGACAGCTGAGCAATGTGGCTTCCACCTTGTTTGCTGGAACATTTTCTCTGGGAGCCCAGAATGCCCTGTAAGAAGTTCAGCTACCCTGAGATTGCCATGCTATGAAGGAGCCCCACTCCAGGGACAGGCCACACCTAGGCACACCCATTAGCTGTCCGGAGCCTCCTGTCATCTCAGCCCAGCTGCAGATCTGTGAGGGAACCGGCATTCAGATCATTCTAAACCCCAGTTTTCCAGTCAGCCGCAGCCTTCCAACATTCCCAGACAAGGCTCCAGACATGCTGGAACAGGGACAAGCCATCCCCACTGTGTCCTTTCTGACTTCCTGGCCATCAGCATATAACAACGGTGATCTCAGGCCACTAAATTCTGGAATGATTTGTAACGCAGCAGTAACAACTGGGGCATGAGTAACTGGTAATGACATGCAAATATGTAAATATGCTATGCTGCTCAGTGACAGGAGACACAAACACTCGCTATCAGTTTCTGTGCTCGTGGCACTATTGGCATCCTTTTACGGCACACTCATTAGAAATGCACCAGAACATAAGGCCATCCAACCTCCGCATGGAGACGGGCAAGGAGAATTCCCCAATCAGCACTAAAATTTTCAAGTTCTGGACAAGATGGAGGTGTAGGTAGAAACGCTTCACTTCCTTGCACAACCAAAAGAAGGATAACAACTAATTTAAACACACACACACACACACACACACACACACACACACACACACACACAAACCAGAACTTCCAGAAAATCACACTGCATGGAAATCTGACAACCAAGGAGTTAAGGAAATATTCATCCACTCTGGTAGGAGGGGCTGAGACGGGCAGCTGGGGCAGAGAGGATGCACAGCAAGGCAGCAGACTAGATGGTCCCACCTTCGGGTGCAGGTAAGCCAGGAGGAACAAGTGGGGAGCAGGACAGACCACAAAACGCAGGGTTCCAATGCATGAAATTAGACTCAACACCTCTGGTTGTAAAATCCTGTGGAGGTTGTGACAGGGGGAGAATCTCCCTATCTTACAGGAGCGTTTATTGGAGCGACCTGCAGGGTCCTAGAATGTACAAAAACCCACCCACCCGGAATCAGCACCCGAAAGGGCCCAATCCACTTGTGGGAAGCGAGGAAAGTGAGGGGCAGTGGGGTGAGAGTCAAGCAAGCTGCACTGTTCCCTCTCTGACCCCTCCCCTATAGGTAACGCCACTACGCAGCAAAGAAGGTTGCCCCACCCTGGTGAATATCTAAGGCTCTGCCCCTTACTAGGTAATAGGTGTGTCAACACAGAAATATGGCCCAAATGAAAGAACAGAAAAAACTCCAGGAAGAAAACTAAGCAACAAGGAGGTAGAAGACAACCTATCAGATGCAGAGTTCAAAACACTGGTAAGCAGTATGCTCAGAGAATTGACTGAGCTGGATCGCAAAATGAAAGAACAAATGAAGGATACCCAAAATGAAATAAAGGAAAATGTACAAGGAACTAACAGTGATGGGAAGGAAACTGGGCCTCAAATCAATGATTTGGAACAAAAGGAAAAAATAAACATACAACCAGAATAGAATGAAGAAACAAGAATTCAAAAAAAAATGAGGAGAGGCTTGGGAACCATCAGGACAACTTTAAACATTCCAACATCTGAGTCATAGGGCTGTCAGAAGGAGAAGAGGAAGAGCAAGAAATTGAAAACTTATGTGAAAAACTAATGAACGAGAACTTCCCAAATCTGGCAAAAGAAATAGACTTCCAGGAATTCCAGGAAGCTCAGACAGTCCCAAAGAAGTTGGACCCAAGGAAGCATAAACCAAGGCACATTATAATTACATTAGCCAAGATTAAAGATAAGGAGAGAATCTTAAAAGCAGCAAGACAAAAGGAGACAGTTACTACAAAGGAGTTCTCATAAGCCTATTGGCTGATTTCTCAAAAGAAACCTTTCAGGCAAGAAGGGACTGGAAAGAAGTATTTGAAGTCATGAAAGGCAAGGACCTATATCTAAGATTACTCCATCTAGCAAACTTATCATTTAGAATGGAAGGGAAGAGAAAGTGCTTCCCATATAAGGTCAAGTTAAAGGAGTTTGTCATTACCACACCCTTACTATATGAAATGTTAAAGGGACTTATCTAAGAAATAGAAGAAGATCAAGAACTATGAACAGTAAAATGACAACAAACTCACAACTGTCAACAACTGAACCTAAAAAACAAAAACAAAAACTAAGCAAACATCTAGAACAGGAACAAAATCACAGAAATGAAGATCACATGGAGGGTTATCAGTGAGGAGGGGGAAAGGGGATGGTGTAAAAAGGTACAGAGAATAAGAAGCATAACTGGTAAGTACAAAATAGACAGGGGGAGGTTAAGAATAATATAGGAAATGGAGAAGCCAAAGACCTTATATGTACAACCCATGGACATGAACAAAGGGGGGTGGTGGAATGTAATAAAGGTGGGGAGTACAGGGCAGAGGGTGACAAAGGGGAGAAAAAAATTAGGACAACTGTAATAGAATAATGAATAAAATACATACTTTAAAAAATGTTTCCTCAGAAAAACGGTCTAGGACTAATAAATGCATGGACAAATAGGCAGCTGAGATCTCAAAACCCCACGCAACTGAGCATGGCTGCGATAAATTTAGCATAGAAAACTTTGCAAGTGGATATCTAACTCTACCTAACTCTTACTTTGGCCATAAAGTCACACAAACAAACAAAGCCCCCTTGGTGAAGCACCCACTGAGAGCTATTTTAATTTGGTCTCTTGATTCAGTCTCTAAAATAAAAATGGACTCTGGTTATGTGAATAGTTAACTTGGGAGACATAAACTCTAACATATGAATAATTACCTCAAGTCTAAATATACCAATTAAAAGGAAGACACTGGCAGAGCAGATTAAATTCACTCACACACACACACACACACACACACACACACACACACCCTGCAACTGTAGGCTATTCACAAAAAAACTCTTCAATGAATGGCAGAGGGATGCTGAAAGAAGAAGGATGGGGAAGGATATACCATGCAAACATTTATAAAAAGAGAATTGGTTATATAAGATAGGGTAGATTTAGTAGGTTATAGATCAAAGGCAATTACTAGAGCCAAAGAGGTACATTATAAAATGATGAAAGGATCGATCCACCAGGAAGACATAATGAGCTGCAATGGTTATGCACCGAACAACTGAGCTTTGAAACACATAGAACAAAAATTGATAAAGCTGAAAGGAGAAATAGACAATCCCACAATCATAATTGAGGACTTCAATCCCCTTATACTAGCAACTGAAAGAACTACTGGACGTAAATCACGAAGGAAAGGTAAGATGTGAACAACGCAATCAACCAACAGAATCTAGTAGACACACACAGAACATTCTACCCAACAATATCATAATACACGTATTTTTTCAAGCACCCATGGAACATTCAACGAGACAGACTATATTTGGGGCCATAAAACAAACTAAAAAATTTAAAATAATTGAAACTATACCAAGTATATTCTCTCATCATAATAAATTCAAAGTAGAAAGCAGTAACAGAAAAGATGAGAAAATCTCTAAACACTTGGAAATTAAACAACACACTTTTTAATAACCCACAGGTCAAAGAGGGAATCTCAAAGAAAATTTTAAATACATTTAATTAACTAGTTAACATGCTGTGTAAGGTTAGACATAGAAGAGTTGGTATTATAGGATATCTAACCAAGAATAATTATTCTGAAACCACTGATTTTAAGTCACAGGTCTGTTATCTGTTCAGCTCTTCATAACAATAAAAGCGTGAGTCAGTGTGCTTGAGCATTCTAGAGAAGTGCCTGGCACATTACAGGAGCTCAGTCCGTACATATCTGTTGGACGGACCGATGTCTGACTTTCTGTGTGGACTGACAGGCAGTGGACGGGAGCCCGGCATCTAGAGCCAGGGGCCATGGGTTTACGTTCCTGCTGCAGAATCTTGGGGAAGCAATAGAATCTTTGCCCTTGTGTCCTTAGTCATGAAATAAGATTGATCATCATAAAAGACCTATGTCAAAAGATTGTGGTGAGGATTGAAGTGCACACAATACACAAAATATTTTAAGCACTCGGTAAGCATTAGCTAGCATATATTATTTGGGGTTGTGGAAAGAAAATTGTCACTCCCCCTCCCCAAAGAAGGTCAAGTACTCATTAGAGAGAGAAGAGCAAATATAGTTCACTACATTTCACAAAGAGTATCACAATTTCCAGGGAGCAGCCACCTGGGACAGGCACAGGCTTGAGAACTGTTACCCATACGGCTATCTCAGCTGTAAATCTCGTGATACCTTTAAAGCAACGGTTCACAACCATGGCTGCACACTGGAAGCACTCGGAGAGCTTTAAAAATCATGATGCCCTGCTCCCACCCCCAGAGATTCTGATTTCATTCATCTGTAGTGCAGCCCGGACCACCCCCAAGAGATTGTCATGTGCAGCCAAGGTTAGAAAGCACCTGCTTCCAGGAACATAATTTCACTGCTTCCACCATCTAGCGATTCCCAAATGCAGGCGAAGCCATTCACCGGCAGTCACGGGGCACTGGTACTCTTCAGTATGGTTCTAGAAGTTAAGTAATGACAAAAGTAATGCCTTCCCTTTTTCCACCACTGAACTGCTGCTCCATTACTCTAAATTACATCAGTAAAGGAGCGTTAATGTTGCAGGGGTCTAATGTAATAGAAGTTTTTATCCCTGAAGGCCTAAGAATCAAATAAAACTGGAGTGAGCAACACTGAAATCAGAAGAGCTTCCAGCCCTCTGCACTTGTCATTCTCGTTAAAAGGACCTTTAAGTACATGTGTATAACAGCGATGATCTTGGTAAGCCCTGGGTGTTGCATGTTAACATCCATTTTAGGTTAGTGTTTGGATGGGGGGCATTTCCATAAGAACATGGAGATGAAATATCAGCAGCACAGGAAAACCGTGAGTGCCTGCAGAATGGCTTATCTGATGGGGATACAGACATGAAATACAAAGAGAAAACCCCAAATGGTAAATGGCCTTGTGAATGACTGCAGTTATGACATGTTCCGATGCGAAGAGACAGAATTGGGAAGCGATATGAGAAAATACTGCACTTAGAGACGGGATCCATCTGTAAACCTTTTGTGAAAGTTGTCTTCTGGCCTCAGGGCCTCATCCATTCCAATAAAGATGGCAGTCATCAAGCTGTCACCAACACAGAATAAGACAATTCAAAGGCCACAGCTACAAAGGAAAACACTCCAGACTCTGTCCTCCTTTGTATGATAGTTTACTCTCAAAGTAGACCACGGGGAAAGGTCCCAGGGGACTGGAAGACCATGGTGAGTACAAGGGTTCTCAAAGTGTTGTTTGTGGGCCTGTGGTCCAAACACCCTGCAGGCTGGCCTTCCGTTTCACCCTCGTTCATAACCAGATACAGCTGAATTTCTGCTTTTTCTCCCATTACCGCATGCGAAATCTGGATACTTCATACTTTCTCACTAATTCTCCTTCCTATAAGCTTATGGCATCTTAACTGTAGTGGCTGGGGCTTATGAAGAAACCTGGTGCCACACAGAAGGAATACAGGCCAAAGGGTCTCAGAAGTGCTGTTATAACCAGGCACAGGCCGAGAATTAAGGGGCAGTCCTGCAGCTACAGGTACGAAAAGACTGGACAGTCAGGATTCCCCATCAAGTGCCCTCAGAAGCTATGAGATATCAAGGACTGAGGGAGAGCCACAGTTCTTGACTTAGGCAAAAAAGACACCTGTCCATGAATCATACCAGCACCTTTCTTCAGGAAAGACCGTCTCCCTACATACTGGGTCTCTTAAAGAAGCAGGTGCGATAGAAACGGCAGGCTGACAGATACCTCTTTGTAGCAGAGCACTAAAAGCATAATTCTTGTGTGGCGGGTAGGCTTATTTTCAGTTTAAATTATAAATAACTACATCAATGCATGTTTCAGTTGCCTCCTTCTTAAATTCCAACTAGGAAACAAGTAGTGTATTTTATACAAATCTAGTAAAGCACACAGATGCTGAAGCATCGCCAGGAACCTCTGATTCTCGGAGTAATGCAGTGATGAGGAGCATGTAGTGCTAGGAAGTAAAATGTGAATTTACCCAGAGGGGCTTGTTTCTCACCCTGTTTCATATCCCCCTGCCTCAAGCTTGCCTCAGCAGTGCGTTATGTGTGAGATTAAAAGCAACATGACACTATTGGGAAGAGAAAGGAGGAATCTGTTCCTCTTAAATAGTAACTCTGACATTTTCTCACAGTGCCAGGGGCAGGCAGGGACACTGTGTCCCACCCCCTGCTCTCTGCGGCTCTGGTCTCATACGCTAGTGAGGAACACCAGATTCATGCACTTAAGCAAGTTCCCCCTGCACCAGGCCATTTCCCTGCACAAGTACCAGTCATGCTCCTCATTGCTGGAAACAAAGTTACAATTCTTTTTCCAAGTTTTAAAGGCTGTCATGAATCAGACACCAGCCTTATAATGCAGCAGATTCTCGCCTGTGGCTAATAAAATCACAATTGCTCTTTCCGATCACACCTTACTCCTATGTAGCCTCGGTGAGCCTGACTGGGCCCCCAGTGCCCAAGATGTTTGCCCTCCCATCTGCCCCATGCTCCCAGGTGGCACCTCCCTAATCACTGTCCTATTTCATCTTCATGCATTTATGATGTCTCTTACTGCATTTACAATGTCTCTTATTCCCAACTAGAGTAGGGATTTCATCTAATTTTGAATCATTGCTACACTCTATGACCTGACAAATGGGGAGGACTTTAGCAGAAGCTCAATAGAGAAATGTGGGCAGGTGTGACTCTAGGGGCTGCAGTGTAGTTGGGGATATAAAATGCCACAGCTCTCTAGCTAACGACCCTGCCCGATGACTTTGGCAAGGCTACCCAAGCTCCCTTTGACCCCCAAATCACAGCATGGGGCAACACCCAAGTGGACCTGAAGACTGCCCTGGGTTTGGAAGAGAGTGCAAACCACAGACACAAATACGTTCTTGTAGTCAAAATGCATTTCCACGTCCTCAAGATGCAGCACAGCAGCCAGGGCACAGAAAGTGCTCAGCACAAGTTTGCTGCGTGACTCCGTACGCATGACATCACTGGCACCCCAGAGCCCCAGCAGCCGCTCAGAGTTCAAATCAACAAACATGTATCAACCCCTTTTTATGTGCAAAGCTAAACATTATGGAGACGGGGACAAAGCAATATTTTGTCTTCCTACGTAAACACACATACCATACACACACACAACCACCCCGGAACACATGCACACACACAGTCCCCTCTGTGGTCCGCATGGGACTCCCCTCTGTGACCTCACATCCACCTGTCCTCTCTCTCACCCCCTCTGCACACCTGCGACAGTGTTTGAGTGGGCACTCGATGATGAAGGAGTAGGAACTAAAAAGGCCATCTATTCTCTAATGCCTGTGTGAACACATGTCCTCTGAGGAAACCAAGGTGAAGAGAAATCCTTTAACCATTATTTTTAGGGAAGACAGTTAACCTACATTCCCATGCCAACTCACACTTTTACATGCTGCTTCTCCTCTGAAGAATTAGCTCCATTTTTTTCTCAAGCTGACAACTCTAAAGAGCTTACATTTTATCCCTGAGAGCTTGTGCTTCAACACTTACTCATGTTCTGCCCCAGGGACTCATCTATCATGTTAACATTTAAAAAGCTCTATGAACTAGGCCCTGCCACACAGTCTTGCTTTAAAAAGACAAACAATTTCACAAAAGACAACCGACACCCAGAAGAGATGACCAGTTCACCGCCAGCAGTACCTGTGGTGTCTGGCGGAAATGAAAGAAGGGCTTCTTTTACTGCTGCTCTCGCTTAGTCAAACAGGGGCCAGGACCAAAGAGCACCGATGCCCTGTCTCCACGACAGGGAGGTCCCAGACACAGCCCACCCTGGAGGAAGGGGCAGCATGGTCAAGACCACAGCAGAGTCTGCACTGAGCACAAAGGGCAAAACAAAAGAGCCCTGGGCCAGAGAAACTAGAGCTTAACAGCAATTAACATGATGAACGGAAAGTCAATAAGGATAAAGGGTAAAATTCCAGACAAGAATAACGGTCAGGCTTTGAAAGACTCAGCTGTTCATAAACTCCAGCAGGTGAGAAGCCACAGCCCTAACGAACTTGCCTGCAGCTTCGGCTCAGGGGCTCGGTGCATGTCTGCTGCTCGCAGTGCTTCTCAGCCCAAAAGCGCCTTTCTACACGCCAGCAGCACCATCCTGCCCGTGCCATCCAACCCCTGCCCCTGCCACCCAACTCTTAATAGGGTTCTCATTAGGGAAACACTGAGGAATCATGAAATCCTGGTGCTCTCTCTAGCCAAAAAAGGCTTAGGGCTTCGGACTGGAACACAGCAGCCCAGAGAAAGAAATGAGGAAGAACAAAAACTCACCTTCCAAGGTATGCTGGAATAAATGTGAGTGAATACTGATATTCATCTTAGGTCCAAAATTCTCCACATCATACAGTTCCCGAGACACACCCTCTCACTTCAACAGATACGGCATGCACAAAAACTATGATTAACATACTACAGACATTTCAAATATGGCCACTGGTAACCATAATATTAGAACACTGGGTTAGATTGCAATTTTAACTTTGTAAATAAAACTTCTCAAACCTTCTCCACTGAGAAACTTGTAATTTTGCTTACATTAAATGATATTTTGGAGATGAGTCAAAAAAGGGCCATGAACCTACCACCATCTCAACGGTGTCTTGGAGAAAATCAACTATACTGGCAGAGGATATGAAGAGCCAGGAAAAGAATCTAAAAAGTTTCTGGGACTCTAAAACAATTTCTCCCAGCCCACAAACAAGTAATAACAGTGGTAACAATCATTAGCATCTGTTGAGCCAGGCACTGCTATGAAAGAACCATGTGCAGTAGCCCACATATTCCTTGAAAAAATTCAGGAAGCACTATCAATGTTCATTTAGAGGGGTTAGGCACCCTATCCACATAACACAATTAGTTAAATGGTTCAACTGAGGCTTAAATCCAGGCAGCCTGCCTCCAAAGCCAGACTTATGAAAGAAGATAGTATGGGGAAGGGATCGTCTAGTAAACGTGCCCCACTGTGAGAAAACAGAAAATGCATATTTATCTCCTTCCCTAATTCCTGGTACAGAGCTCTTTTGCATAATTTCCCAAGTGATAATAGCACTAGGAGCATCTTTTGTTTCAGTATTTGGCTTTTGAACCCAGGTCTTCACCTAGGGCTCTTGAAACCCTCTAGAATTTCCTTGAGTGATAGGACTGTCTTTTGTTTTGATGAGGTGACTCTGAGTGGGCTCCTAGATGGCTCCTGGGTAAGGGCTGGTCACCGGAGAGACCAAGTCTCAATTAGAAGCTTGGAATTGTCAGCCCTGCCCCCAGTTCTCTAGAGAAGAGAGAAGTGTTGAAAATGGAGTTGATGACTGGCCATGCGTGCACTATGAGATCCCCATAAAATCCCAAACATATGGGGCTCAGGTGTTGGGAACCGCCCTGCCTGGTTTCAGAAACTGTAAATCCCCATGGCTAAGGTTGAGTAAGAGACCTTGGGACCATAAACCACTAAGGAGACAAAGCTTATCTCCCTGAGAGGTGCTGCCTCTGTCCTCTTTACTTCACCCTGCCTGGCCCCCAGTGCATGACTGACTGGTTAGCCAATGATGGGTAAGATTCCTCAAGGGAGGGATGACCTAAGACAGACACCGTCATGAAGGGGCCCTCAGGGAAGAACTTGGGGAACTATAGAAAAAGGGGTGATGGACCCTTGCCCCTCAGCTTTAATATAGCCTGAGTCCTCATTCTGTCTGCAGGAAGTCTCCTAATCTCTTGGCTGCCTTACTTCCCCTGCCTGATTTAAGCCTGAAACAATGACAGAGGGTGGTACAGCTCTGTGCTAGAAAGGGCAGGTTCCCTAGGGCGATCAGGCCTAAGAAAGAATGCATAAAATCCTGTGAAACCTGCTTTGCTAAAACCCTCAATTTAAATGATAAGGGTCCAAGCAGGAAGTGAGTTTGTTCCTCAAAGTTTTATGGCCCTTTAAATATCTGACCCTGACTCAGAATAAGCCCTCAGAGTTCTTTGAATGTTATCTATTGTTTAATCATTTCTGCCTAACAATGATTGATGAGCTTTACCTATATACCCTGTATTCCTATGCAAATTAACCCAATAAAAGCCCACTGAGGAACAGATTCCTGGTCCTTCTTCTTTGAGAGATTGGCCACCTTTCCTCCCCAAGCAGATCATGTCTTGGTAGACTTATTCTCGTCTGTGGTGGAGAGGGGGCCCTACAGGCAGAGCCCCTGCCCACACACACTCAGGGAGCTCTCAGGTTGATGAACAGGTGGAAGTGCAGGAGAGTGGTGGACCTGGAGAGGGTGTGGAAGCTCCGCACCCCTCCTGTCCCATGCATCTCTTCCATCCGGATGTTCATCTGTATCCTTTATCATATCCTTCTCTAAGAAACCAGTTATCTAGTAAGCAAAATGTCTCTTTGAGCTCTGTGAGCTGCTCTAGCATCTAAAATAAGTGTAGGGGGGCAGAGAAGGGTCTTATGGGACTGAGCCCTTAACCTGTGGAGCCCAGTGCTGTCTTCAGGTAGATAGTTTCAGAACTGAGTTGAACTGTAGGACACCCAGCTGGTGTAAGAGAACCACCTGTTGGCTGTCTGGGGAACAACCCCTCCCCCTACACACACATTGGAATTGGGTGTAGAATCCTTTTACCTGCTCATGAGTCACAGTAGAATTGAAGGGTTTTCATTTTACATAGAGCCAAGATTGTTGAAAATTAACTATATGCAATTATAATTGTATGTAAATATGGCTAAGAAGAAACAATGGCCCCCATTGGGAGGGTAGAAGATGTATCTCCTACAGTTACAGTATGGAGATTGAGGGATGGGATCCCTGAGACAAGTTAATAGGACAGAGAGGGGTATGAATCACAGTGGGAAACTGTGTCCTCGGAAGATATGGAAGATGGACTGAGTGAGAGAACCAGAAGGATTACTAAAACACCAAGTGCAAAATTAAATCAGCTTTCTACTTGGAAGACTCAAATCAAAATATAGAGATACAGAGGAATAAAAGTATCATATGAAATTATCACTGTTAAATATTTACTGAATAGTACAGTAGTTACTTTTATGTGTTTAGACCTTAAATTCCCAGACTTTGTCTCAGAGGAAACATCAAAAAAGCAAAAACTTACTCATCACTCTGCAGAGCCATTGAAGGAAGTATTTTTGCTCCTGTGCTCTTGTTCATACCTGCTCTGTGAGTTCATTCAACAAACATTTGTCAGTGTATGTGTTAGGGCTTAATGTTTGGGCTATTCAGTGGTATGAGGAATGGCTCCTCATCTCAGTCCAGTGGGGGGCCCAGAAAATGCAGCAGCCACAGGACACAGATGCTATGAAAGAGAAGTGAGTGAGGTCTGTGCCATCGAGTGTCCCGTCTCCTAGCTCCCCGGACAATGACATCTTTCTTTTGCCTTATAAAACAAGAGTTGATATGTATCTCCAATTTTAAATTAAAAAAAAAAAGCTCTCCTTCCATCCTTCCACCTTTTTGCTAGGAGCCTTTTACTCAGGAAGCCAAGCTGAGCTGCTATCAGCTGTGATGGTTCATTTACATACACTTCTCAGCACTGTGTGTTCTAACTGAAGCCTCTGTCCACAACTTGAGTGGCACAAGCAGAAGCCCAATTTTGCTCCAGGCTCAGAAAATGACCGATTGCCTCCATGGACTAATTACCACATGGACCAGCTGCCTTCACAGATCATCTGCTCTCTCAGTGTCCCCAAAATGTCTCTAACTTCTGGGACCGAGCATAAGAGCCAACACTGCCCAGAAGCCAATGCTGATCAATAGCCTTGCTCCTGCAGCCGACTTTCCAGCTCCTCTGTAAATAGCACATGGAACACCACTAATTTAGGCATTCTAAATATATGGCGCATAATACAGACCAAGCTGCAGATGGCAGGCCACATATGAGAGGCTGCTGCAGCTCACACTAGTTTTCACAAACCGACTGCAAAACATATTTTTGGGAAAGAAGGGAAAAGGGAGAGACAGGCTAAAAAAGAAAAGGCACTGTTGACAGTGGGGTCTTTTTTTCAAGGGAAGGAAGAAGAGGTGTTTTGTTCTTTCCTCTTGCCATTTAAAACTCCCATCCTGCTCCTAGGAGTATTAGGAGGCTTTTCTTTAAAAAAGTTAGAAAGCAATGTAAGATGCCAGAAGGAAACGACTCAGACAGAGAGCACCAGAGCCGCTGGCAATGTCAGCTGAACACAGGTTCCACCAAACTGCCATTTGGGCCCAAGAGCCACTGTCCTCCAGAGCTCATTTGTGAGGGTAAAGCTGCCTCCATATGGAGCTTTACGTTGAGTTGTTCCCTCCAGGGTGGATACCTGCAATCAACCACGGTGAAGGCAGAGATGGAACTTAGGGCACAAAACTTCTTCCAAGATGCTGGTAATGTGAACCCTGAGGACTGAGAAGGGCTCCTGGTGGCTACCTGGGAGCAGGGGGCTGGGGAGAAGGCGGAGCCTAGCACCAATTTCTGCACCAGGGCCTCTCATGCAAACTGTGCTTCACGGAAAAGCCACTAGATTGCCTGCCTGCCTGCCTGCCTGCACTGAGCTCCTGCCATAGAGCCAGCCCTCATAAAGGTGTTCCTGGAGTCCTATCACAACCAACAGGACTGAGGCTTTTCCCATCCACCTGGAACTGTGCAGCTCTGACCAATCAGGGTGGCTCCATTCTGACCAATCAGGGACCAGGGCAGGGACTTCTGTCTCTATAAACCAGCTCCCCTCTGGCTAGGGAGCACACTTTCCACCGAAAACTGCATGACTCTGCTTTAAGCAGCTAGAGCGGACCATTGCAGAATGGACCTGCCTCACAATCGTGCTGTTTCCACAGAAGCAATGCTGGAACACTGCAGAGCTGCGCACAATGGGTCTGAACTAAGATGGTGTCAGTCCTGTCAACTAAGACGGAATCGAGGGAAGCCATGTTTAGAGTGTGCACAGCAGAGCAATGACTCAGAAGGATGCTGCAACCCCTCGAGTCTGCGCAGTACAACACGGTAGACAACAGGTGTTTATCTGAAGGGTAACACCACCCTCTCAAAAACATGTGCAGTACAGCGACACAGTCAACATGTGCTTATCGAGGTGGCACAAAGAAAATGTGTTAATCAGACTGATGCAACACTGCCATCACACAAGAGTATGAAAGCCAAGGCCTTCACACAGACAGCTGAGACAGCTGAGAGATGCTCCGCTGCTCTGATCGACCCTGCTGTAGCTGACGCCAAAGCTGCCACAGACTCTACCTTGCAAGACGCTGCCTAGCCTCCCAGACCGGGACCTGATCTGGACCCTTGGGACTCAGGTTCATTAATCCCCAATTCTCTTGTGTGATGTTATTGCTGACTGTTTGAGTGATTATTATTATTGTTGGGTTACTATAGATTTGGACTAAACCTGCATTAATAAAAGCTGAGCGAATAGCATAGTCACCTGCCTTGACTCACTGTTATTTCTCAGTGCCGGTGTTGCCCCTAGGGCTGGTGGCCCTGCACCTCCTGTCCATGAAGGTGGAGGCTGAAGTCCAGGACAGACTCCATCACGAAACATTCGGTCATGACCTGAGCCATTCCACAGGAGTGCTGTGTCACAGCCTGCTGTATTATCTGGATCTTTTTGTACTAAATAAAGTTTCCCTCTTCACCACACCCACAATGAGGGATTCGTGTTAGCATTGGTTGGCACCAATGGCCATTGGTTGACAATAATCACCTTCCTAAAAACGACCTTCACCTTTGCAGGCTGCCTGCCTCCTCTGGTCTTGGTATTTAGGGTGAAGGTCAGTTGAGACTGAGAAAGTGACCTATAATTTTTTTTTTCGTTCTGGATTCTTCAGGTGGACCAGGAAGCAGGAATAAGTGCACTAACACCACCACCTGGAATTCTGTGTCTGTTTCAGCCACCAGATTTTGTCGCTATGAAGAAGTCAAACATAGTTTCTTTTTTAATCATGTCAACACGACTCAAGCATTGTTATATATCTTTTTGTAAAGTATAAGAACAGCAAAGTAGACTATCTGGAAAACACAGCAGCACCTCTAATTCCACCACTGAGGACTGGAACCATAAATTCTTTGATATAGTATTTTCACCCTCTCAATTTTTTTCTTTACACAAATAGATGTAATCTTTATAATTATTTTCACAATTAAAATTATAGTTTTTCTCATGGCCTAGGCTTTGACCCATTTTACTTAACAGTTGCTGAATAAATGATTTTCAGTTGCTACCCAGTATTCCACTGCATCAATCCACATGATTTTTCCAGTCTCCTATTGTCAGACATTTGGGTCATTTCTACTTACTCGCTATTAAAAATAATTCTACAATGAACATTCTTAATATAAAGACTCATGGGCATTTCTGAGAATAAGTTCTCAGAAATAAAAATACTGGGAAATCTGGTTGGTGTAGCTCAGTGGATTGAGCGCGGGCTGTGAACCAAAGGGTCGCTGGTTTGATTCCCAGTCAGGGTATGTGCCTGGGTTGCAGGCCAGGTCCCCAGTGGGGGCCACATGAGAGGCAACCACGCATTGATGTTTCTCTTCCTCTCATTCTCCCTCCATTCCCCTCTCTCTAAAAATAAATAAATAAAAATAAAATCTTTTTAAAATACTGGGAAAGGTATAAACATTTCCAAGGCTCTTGATATAAACTACCTTACACAATGGTTGAATTGATTTATACCATCATTACTCAGTATAAATGTTCATTTCACCTCACTAATGTCATGTGTTGTCACTTTTTTAAGGGTGGCAATTTAACATTCTACTTTCATTTTAACTTGTATCTATTTCTCACTTTTTCATATGTATATCAGACACTCGTATCTCTTCTTTTGTGATCTGTTTATATCTTTTGCCCATTTATCCTTCACGATGTTTATCTGGATTTAAGGTTAAGCAAGAACTTGTATCTTGCGCATGTGGTTCTTTAACCAAATAAAACAAGGTCTTTTTAGATTTCACTCTCAGCATTTCATGTGTGTCTGTTTCTCTCTCCAAAAGACATGACTGATTCTGAGTAACTTTGGTGCCTAACTGAAGGGTACTAAGTCATACTTTTATACCCATTCACTTTGTATGAGGCTACACAGGCTGCTGTTTTTCATGAATTCCAGTGCAATTTAGTTTGTGGGTAGAGGTTACAGAGATTAATGGTTTCATTAAACACAGAAGAAAGGCCAAAGTACACTTTGTACTATTAATAAACTCTATTTACTTATTGACCATAATCATAATTTGAGGAGGTTCAGCCATGAACTTGAAAATGAATAACACATTTATGAACTATATAGCCTTATAGGAACATTGGCACCTTCTGAGAATCTTTTAGAAAGTGTTGTCCAGAAATTCATAGGATTCAAGTAACAAAATATTAACTCCGTGAAATCATGAAGGCTCCTTTTCCGAGAAGCACACAGCCCTCATCTTGGAGGGGATGGACCAGCATCCCCTTGGGGCCATGCCTGGCACACAGCAAATGGTCAGTAAACGCTGCACAGCAAATTCCCCAACCTCCGCAGTTCTGGCACACTGCTCCCGATGTCCTGGTGCAGATCTAATCTCCTACCTATTTCCTGGTGTCTAGTTGAACCCCAGACCTCTACCAGCATCCAGCCCTTTGAACTCTGTGCCATCTGCTTGGGTCGCCCAGCCAACTGGTACCAGCCAAGCCTTGCTCCTGCCCCCGTCTCACTTGGTTTCACCCTACAGGCTTTCCCGGGAGTGGCATATTCCTCCTCAGCACCAGCTGGAGGCCCAGCTGTGTTTGGTCTTGCACCTGCTCCTGCCAGCCCGGCTTCTGGGCCCCGCTCTGACAGCCACGGCCCAGCAATGGCATACGTGCTTTCAGTTCTCATGCTTGAATGTTTAGCTTCAAAGTAATGAAGGCAGGTCTGAAAATGAGTTCCAAATTGGAAATTCATTTTTAAGGCAGTGGACTCCATGGTCAGAAACATGAAAACAGAGATTTTTCATATTTCTGTCTGTTGAATTAATCTTAGAGTCAAAGCAAACTTAGCTCTTCCTTCTTGCAGCCTCTGTGCCAGCCCCCTGCCCCCTTATGTAAGAAGGATGTGATTTAGCACTTACACAAGCAGGAAAGAGATTTGACTTCAATAAATATCACAGCAGCCTTAAATTCTTTTGTGAAAAAGCCATGATATAAATGTGTTCATAGTAGCTTATTCATTAACCACTCCTGAGAAATGCCTACGGAAAACCCTGGGAGTCCACGGTTAGCTGTGAAGAATGACCGTCTCCTGAACAAATTTAGCCTCCTCCTACCCTACCCCACCCCACCGCCACAGGCTCAGTTCCGGGGCCTGCATCACCTAACTACTTTTCAAGTCTTTTCATTAGTCCCCCAGCACTCATCCCCCCTTTTCTGAGAACAAGGATCATGTTTATTTTTTTATCTATTTATAAAAGTGGTTTTACTGAGATATAATTCACAAAGCAAACACTTTACTATTTAAAGCATACAGTCACATTTTTTTTTTTTACTATATTCGCATAGCTGTGCAACCACAATCTAATTTGAGAGCACTCATCTCCCCCAAAAAGAAACCCTGGACCAATTAGCAGTCACTCCTCACTCCCCTCCCCACCCTCCACCTGCCAGGCAGCCATACTCCACTTTCCATCTCTACAGCTTGGCCTGTTCTGGACATTTCACATAAATGGAATCACAAAATATATCATCTTTTGTATCTAGCATCTTTCACTCAGCATGTTTTCAAGAAACATCTGTGTTGTAATGTGTATCATTTCTACGACAAATAATTCTCTGTCATATGGATACATCACATTTTGGGTATTAATCTACATACTGATGAATGTTTGGGATGTTCCACTATTGTGGCTATTATGAACAATCCTACTACAAACATTTGTATACAAGTTTTTGTATAAATATATGTCCTCATTTCTTGAGTAGAATTGTTGGATCATGTAGTAACTGTATGTTTAACATTTTAACATTTTATCCTATAGGGTAGACTTGTATACAAACCCTTAGATAGCATGCAAAACCCTTGATAATTTCAGACCATGCCACCTTGTGGCTAATTCTCTCTCCCATGCACCACTTATTTAAGGCGTGACTCTGCTCTCCTCACGTGTGTACATGCGTGTCCCTCCCACTGGGCCGTGGGGATCATGAGAAGGCAGGGACCATGTATGTAACCTCATCCCTCCCCAGTTCTGACAATGCCTGCTACATAGAGCATGCCCAATGCATGAACAGACCGCTTAACATCCAAGCCTTTAAAACTCTCAAAGCATAAGTCTCGCTCACTCCCATTATCCATCTATTCCTGCATTAACAAGCTCTGAAGTTTCAAGTAGTGCTTAACCTAATTACCTCCTCCTGCAACTTAATTTCCTCTCCGCTCTGCTCTCTACCATCAGTATTCCCCCTACAAAAACCTCCACATGAAGCCACCTCTCAGAATTGTGTTTAACAAACCAAAGAGCACTCTCCAAGGTTGGAAAGGTCTATTCCTTCGTTTCGTCTATAGTCAAAGTAAAAACCGCAGGCTGGAGGCAGGAGAGTCAGGTAGGATTCAGGTAAGCATTTCCAGGATGGAGTCACTCTTTAGTGTTTATCCCTCCCCCACCTCAGCTCCTGGGGGTCCTATGATGAGAATGAAGCCATCTGGCCGAAAGGCTCAGCAGACCTATCACTCTGAAGAACAAGCCCACCTCACTCTGTGGACATAGACTTCTGACCAGCAACCTGATGGAAACAGATGGAGACAGAGGAAAGCTGCCTCGCAGGCCCTGTCTGTTGCTTACAGTCAAGACCGTCTCAGCACTGCCATCCGTCTGCTCCCTTTCCTGGTAAGTCAGTGAGTCGGACAGATTCTGACTTGTGCAGAGAAATGCTAGCTGCTCCCAGAGACATTTACAATGCAGAGGAAATGGGAGTGGGGTGGGGAAACAGTCCTTTATTTACAAAGGGGTTGTGTTCAAAGGTTTACCTCGAAGTCATTCAGAAGTCACAGAAGCAATGTGATCTATCTGTGTGGCGAAGTCCTCAGAACAGCCCACAGAAACCTCCGGAACCCACCGTGTGCCTGTGGTGCGGCATTTACAGTGCCGTGTAAAGTGGCCCAATCCTCTAACCGTGAAATCCGTTCAGGTAGGACTTCAGAAGTCAGAATAACATTTTGAATGGGAAAAGGGACGGCCTCCCACCACCAGACAGGTGGCAGGCGGGCCCCCAGGGAACTCCAAGTCACTGGCGATGGCGCTGATGGCTTGTAGGGCACGATGGGTTCCCGACCATGAGGATGGGCACGGGGAAGGGGGGGTGGGCGCGGGGAAGCAGAGGTGACTGCCTGGGACGGGACCCACCGGAAGAAGAGGATTAGAAGGGAGAGCACAGCCCCCCAGGGTGGTAAAGTTTTGGCTTTATTTCCTAACCAAGGATTTGTGCAGGGTGCAGATGAAGAGGTGGGCAGTGGGTGTTGACCCTTCACCACCAATGTGTCCCCAGACCCGCAGAGGGAGGGGCATGCAGGAGCGGGTGGATATCTGGGGCGGGGACAAGATATTGCCCTTTCCCTTCTCCCTCTCCTACCCTTTTACCTTCTTCAGCCCAGCTGCCACAGGACTCGTGTCAGCACTGGCGTGGGGACACCAGGGATTCTGGGTATAGACCAAGGCGAAAAGAAGCAAGGGATGGAAAATAATAACCCCAAATCCTGGCGTCGAGGAAGGAGACGGCTCAACCCCCTGTTTGGGGTGTTTGGGGTATTTGGGGAAGTATGCTTGCAAAGGATATCTCTTCACAATAAGAGTAAGTTTACTTTTATGATGACATGGCATCTGAGAGATGAAATCCAAGTGCCTATCACTTCAACATTAAAAACTCAAACAAATGACAGACATATAGTTACAAGGTAGGGCTTTAGGCAACAGTGTCATTTCTTTGATTCATGGCCACAGGAAAGAGGTCATGGGATTTCAGGTTTTCATTAAAGTAAATCTAATGACAGACTTCTGGATTTGGGGTGTGACCACGACATTCCCATTCGTGGGTAAAATCAGTGCAAGGCCCAGCTCTGTCAAACTGCTGGACTGTGTGTGGTGCCTGAAACCACATTGTAAGAAGAGATTATTGATTTGTATGGAAATGGAAGTAGACAAAGGAATCAATAGGTTTTAAATTATTACTTTAAAAAGTGGTTTCGCACTTCTGCTTCCACTCCAGGATGTAATGAGCTTGAAGAAGCATCACTTACAACAAAAAAGAGCCAGACCATTTTCAAGTGCAGACCTTGTTTGAACTTAATGGAGAGCTGAGGTCACGGAACAAACAGCTGGCCCAAAATCTGAGAACAGACAGGGGCCTGCAGGGAGAGAAGAGGCAACTAGACACTGGTAAGAAGAAATGAACAAAACGATGAAGGCCAAGTGCAGGTTGGCAAACCAGGGAAGCCCCTGGGCTTCCAGAAAGTAGAGAAGTCTGGGCTCCTTTGCAGGCTCCGTCTCCAGGAGCCTCAGCGGGTCCTTGCAGAGAAATTAGAAAGTGCCCACACGGTGCAGACCCAGGTATGAGGAGCAGCAGCCACGCCGGGGGAGGCAAGAAACTTCTCCCAAGCCCTTCTCCACTGTCTCCCCCTCGGGAACAAAAACTTTATGAGTGGGGAAAGGGCAACAAACGCTGTCACCCTCAGGGAACTGGTGAAAACTCAATAGAGTTGGGGGAAAGGAGGCGTGAACAGGCCTTACCACCGGCAGTGGGGCAGCAGAACACCTCAAGACCCAGGGACGTGGTGCCTGTTTAGGACTGAGATTGAATCAGAGCCTCGGAGACGGCCCCATCCCCCACTGCGCTGCACAGCTAAGCAACAGACTAGCCCGAATAACAAGTCACAGCAGAACTGCTGCGAAGGGACAGGAGAGAAGTACAAGGAGAAGACCTTGAAGGTACAGTGCAGAGGGCAACCGTAAGCTGCAGGGTGGGGCACACAGCCTCAGGCAAAACCACTTCCCTCCCGTAGACACAAAGTATCCCCAACGGAATATAAAGCCCAGAGTGCACTGAGGGTAACCCGAACAACAGCAAAACCCACACCCAGCCCAAGTCCCGACTAGATTAACTCACCCCCATATCCACACAGCACACTAAAAACCCAGGAAAAAGAAGAGTGCCATTTCCAGGCATAAACACTATTTATCTCAGTTTCTACTAGTTGCACATGATTGGTTTTTAACAAAAATGATGAGACATAAGAAGAGGCAAGAAAAAAGCAAGAATTAGAACTACAAAGAAGGAGGCCCAGGTACGCCAAAGATGTTAGAATTATATGGTAGGAAACTTAGAATAATTATGATTAATATGTTAAAAGATCTAATGGAAAACATGTGTGATCAGATGGGGAACTCCAGCAGAGAGATGGAAATTGTAAGAATCAAATGGAAGTGCTAGAAATTAAAAATACAGTGAAAGATATTAAATAATACAGTAAAAATAAAGAATGCCTTGGAGGGACTCATCAGTAGCCCTCTCTCTGCTGAGGAAAGAATCAGTGAACTTGAGGTGGGTCACTAAAAGTTACCCAAACTGAAACAACAAGAAAAAAAGTGGAAACACAAACAAGACACAGAACAGCCCAGCGCTGTGAGACAATGTGGAGCAGTGGAACAAGCACATGACAGGGATTCCAGCAACGACAGAAAGAATGGGGCACAGAAATGTCTGAAGAAATACTGGCTCAGAATTTCCCAAAATGAATGACAGACATCAAACTACAGATCGAAGGAATTCAGACAAGAGCCAGTGGGAGACACACGAAAACCACACAAAACCAAACCTGGGCATCACTCAGTTCACAGCACTGCACCAACGCTATCGTCCTAGTTTGGATTATTGCACCATTATGTAAAACGCTGACACTGAGGGAAGCTGGTGAACTCCACAGGAGCCCTATTGCTATTTTTGTGACTCTTCTATAATTCTAAAATATTTCAAAATGAAAAGGTTTTAAAAGTGGTTTTAGTGCTAGGTGCTATGTTGAGAGTATACTAATAAAACCTAGGAAAGAAAATAAAAATAACTTTCTAAAGAAGCAACGCTCCACACCTGCTTCTCCCCTGGCATTTGCGTTCTTTACTTTAGAGCAAATCAGCTTTGCAGTCTGTTCTAGGAACCAAGCATGACTGATTGGATTACTTCTAAGGAAAGGATCCTCCAATCCAAACAGGAATTTACAACGGAACTTTAAGAGCAGAGCGGATTTGTAAGGTGAGCATTGTGCATACCTTAGATTTTGGGTAAACTTTTCTCCCAAAGGTCTCAAGCAATTTCTTTTACACAGGTTGGTTGTGCAGTGTGTACAGGGGGTATGGGAGTTGGAAGCCGAATTAGACATGGACTGGCCCTCTGAGAGTGCACCACATGCAAGGGACAATAAGATTGGGGTGGGGGGGTGAGACCTGGGACCTCCAGGTACGGGCAGGAGAACCTTGGTGGAGTGAGACCGCCTCAGGCTCATTTAGCTGGTTCCCAAAAGGGAAAGATGGCATGAAGGCTGTGCAATTAATGAATAAAAACCCTACTGTGTACCCATTACTGCTGCTGGAAGTTGTCAGTAAAGACTGGCTGAGTGGAAACGGAGAACTGCAAACCCAGATGGGAAGGGAGAGGTGCCCTTGAGCATGACATACTACTCTGGGGACAATGTGAGAGAACTTCCTGCTGGGAGCATCAGAATAGATTTCAGGGAGGGATGTCTGCCCCGGGGGATGGGAGCCCCGCTTTTCCAGCAGAGGAGTGTGTGCAGGGCAGAGGAACGGCAGAGTGCACAGAAAACAGGAAGAATTCGGTGGCAGGAGGGGAGGGCAGGAAGGAGCAGCAGGAAATGAAAAGGGAAGTTGGGGTCAGATCTTGGAGTCCTCCAGCATTGCCTACACCGTAAGTTTACGTAAAATCCAAATCTAGGAAAGTTGTGTACTTTGGAGAATAGAACAGAAATGTAAGCCTCATTTCTTCCCTTAAGGAACAGACAACGCACCAAACAACTCCTTAAGGGATTTCAACTGGTCCTGAATTCAATGTTCTCTCCTGACTCTTTCAACTCCCTGTGCCTTTCCAAAATTCTGAGAAGAAACACATGTCTGGGCCATCTAAATAAGGCTTTTCATGCTAAAGGCCCCTGGACGCCGAATGCCCTTCCCTCGGTGAAGTGAACCACTGGTCTCCTGCAGCTGCTTCCTGTGTCTCCGCTTGTCTCCCCCTGGAGCTCATGTTCCCCTTCTCTTCCTATGAAAACTTCTTCCCAAGAAAATGTATACAACTCACCAGGGTAGGACCTCTCCCAAGGGGGGTTGCCAGCCTTGCATGTGTTTTTAAAATATTTTTTCACATCACTGCGGGACCCGAGATGCACGTGCATTTTATCCGAGACCCCGGGAGGTGACAGGCCACACAGTGAGGAGCTAATATCTAAAGTTCTAGAATCCTGGCCCTGTCGCTCTCCAGCAGAGTGACCTTGAGGATGTTACTCGACCTCTTTGGGTTTTGGATTCAACATCAACAAAATGAAGAGAATGAGAGTGTCCACCTCCCTAGTGGAAGAGAGGATACAATTAGTGTTTGCAGAAGGACAGAAACAGTACCTGGTGCAGACATGAGGTCAGCGAGAAAAACAAGGACGGCCCCATCTCTGACCCCCAGGACCTCACCATGCTGCCATAGTTTGAGCACTTGGGGACCACGCACAGCACGTGAGGGGAGGTGCTGGGCGATGTAGGGCTCGGGGAGCCCTTCTGAGCCCTCCCCGCCTTCTGAGAAGGAAGAGCCCCCCTGCAGACAGTCCCTGTGAGCTGAGCTCCTATGCCCAGTGCTGCGGTGCTTTGTGAGCCACAGCCCGAGTGACTCTGGTCCTGCTTGCTGGCTAAGCTGGTCTCCACCCCAAACCTGCACCACAACCCCAGTCCTGAGTCAGTTGGCTTTCTGGTACCCCGCCCTCTGCCGCCAACCTGTCCCCCACCTCGCTCCCTCTGCAGTAACCCCTTCTCACCCTTCAAGACCAGCTCAGGTCCCACCTCCCCAGCATCTTGCCTGAGCATCTGCTTGCATCCAGCCACCAATTCTGAAGCCCATGGCACTAAGAGTCAGTTCCCCCAACTGAACCCTCAGTCGTTCAGAGTTTAGTTTCCGCATGAGTTTAATCGCAGACTTCAGGTCTGAGGCCTGGCTTTATTCTCCTCTCCTGCCCCTCCCACCCCCGCACCCTGCAAACAGTGAGGATGGTCCGCACACATGGCAGGTGTCCACCCACGCATGCTGACTTGGCCTTGGGGCAGGACCTCATCCATGCTCCCCACAGAGGACCAACTAGGGGTCTGGTTAAAAACTACAGACCCTCTCTGTAAACACCAGTTCCTACCCAACCCGGCTGAACGGGCTGAAGTCTGAGCAGCAGCCCTGCCACACCAGCGGGCTGCACACTCACGTGAGGGTGGCAGCCTGCCTCCATACCTCCCCCCACCCCTCCCACTCCCACAGAGCACATGCCCTTCCGATCCGTGTGAGGCCCTAGGTCTGGCCCTCTCTCCAGGGAGCCTTCGCTCTCGCCGCTCCGGCTGAAGCCAAGCCCCTCCAATACTGCACACCCAGAGCATCACAAGTGCTCTCTTGCAGCCCATTCTTAATACAAAACAAAAGGCTTGAAGAAAATGGTACCTCAAATATTTTTAAAAATCCCCTAATAACAAAATTGTTTTGAATGTGTACGACAGAAATACTAACAAAATCATCACAAAACAAAGTCCAACTTGCCAGCTTCTGCAGTCTTGCAACAAAACGCCCGTACACGCAGGACGTCTGTCACACACAGTTCCGGGTGCCCCAGCCCACCGGGGACCCACTCAGCTGCCGCTCCACACACGGCAGACTTCACAGCTCACCTTCTGATTCTGCCTTCCTCTCTCTTTACCTTTCCTTCCTGTTCTCCTGACCTTGGATGCAGGATCTAGACAGCAGGGCTCAGGGCAAAAAGAAAAGGTAAGGTCCCTTGTTCCAAACGTGTTGAGAATTTCAAAATATTCTGCCACAGCAAAGCAGTTACTCTAGCGCCGGGCCCTTCTGCTCAGGGCTGGAGGGCAGGGCTCCTCCCAGTGGCAAAAACCCAGGCTGGACCACTTGTTCTCACCCTCACCAAGGGAAGAATTCACTCTCCAAACTGTAGCCTCAAACCATTTATTCGCCGCACTTAAGCTTCTTATGTCTGATTTCAGAATAAAGAGCATTTCTCCCTCCTTAAAGGAACTTAAAGCAATTAGAAACAAAGGAGGAGATTTGTGAGAACAAGTGGAATAGAGGGGACAGGGTGAGGGGACAGGGGAACTCGAGTCAGCTCAGACCTTAACGGCACACCAGTGCGGGGGGGGGGGGCCCAGGGCACAGCGATGTGAGGGGGCTCAGGAGGGCCGTCCTGAGCCCTGCTGCCCTCGCTTCCCTGGAGACGCTGGCTGAGAACTGAGGCAGCTCAAGACCTGAGGTCCCCTCGCTATCCTGCCTGTCAGCTGGTCTCCCTGTACCCCGCTCTCTTCCAAACACAGGCTAGGCCCACCCACTGTGTGGAATCCCTGCTCTTGTGTATTTCCGCACTGCACCGCTCCCCGGGTGCCCAGAAATGCATCTGAACGCCCGCTTCGCCATCTCCACCGCAAGTCACAGAGCTGTCGCCAAAGAAGCTCATCACACATCCTCACAGTTCCAAGTACCTTGCTCTCCAAGCACCCAGGACCTGGAACTGGATTTGGCTTGTCTAAAAATGCTTTAGCAAGGTGGTCACAGGGTGTCCCTTAGAAGTTATGATGAGACAGACGGAAGTGGAAAGCTCAGGATCTGCCAGCCTTGCCTTGGCGCCCCAGAAAGCATGAGGGCTTGGCTGTAGAGCACAGAATGTTGGGATTACTGTGCAGGCAGCTACTAAGGTTGTACAGTTATGTCTATACCCTCATTTTAAAATACATTGTAGGGTGCCCTCAAAACCTTCACTCTCTAGTGGATCACAGCTTGGCTCCACATTGTCCCAAATCAAGTCTTCTAGTATCTGACCCTCTCTTGCCACCACTAACCCTGCAAAAGCTGCAGGAGGCTGGGCTGCACGGGCTGGTGACAGTGGGCAACCCCATGGGGCCAGTAGTCACAGATGCTTCACGTAGCATTCACATTATCAGATGTTTGGATTGTAAAAGTGGAATAATTCAGAAGCCAAACTGTTCTATGGAATGACATCAAATTTACGTCTGAAAGCTCTGTTTAAAACCATAAAGTCAAAGCCCCAAGTTGTGCTGCGCAGAGCCTGTACACCCCATACTGAAGGAGCAACTGAACCACGCGCACGAGGAAGGGGTTTCCATTGCCTTGGGGAGATGAACAGTTAGGCGTCCAAAGGCACAGGGTCTGGTCACGTTTTTCTACTTGGACTTCTTTTCCCAGATGGTTGTAAAAAAAAAAAAAAAAAATTGTGTGAGAACCCAACACAAAAATCAGTGCCAACGAAACATCTGGGGAAAGGGAAAGGAGGCAAACATTGCACCCTCTGCGTTTTAGAGATACGTAAGAATCAAATCAATATAGATAATAAGTTAGGTAGTCATCAAGGTGGTATTCTCCCTTCGCAAGCTTCATAGAATTGCAGAAAGTGGCCACAGTCAGACCAAACTATAAATGATCTGTTTGAATTCCTCCTTTTATGGAGGAAGTTCCCAAAGGGGAGGTGGCGTATCCTCGGTCAACAAGCGGAGCGGTGGCAGAGCATCTTGGGGACGGCAGCCTGGCAAAGCGAAGAAGAACAGAAGCGGAAGCAGCACTTTGTATTGTGCAGAAGGCTGGGGCTTGGCAGGGGCCTTGGAGGACGTCCAGTTCCGGTCTCTTATTGACAGATGTAGAAACCGAGGCTCAAGGAGCTTAAGTGTGTTGGTCAAAGTCGCACAGCTTCCCACACTCACGTCGTCATGCCACCTGCCTCACAGTTAGCCTTTGGTTTTATGTACTTTTTATCGTCTGGAAGCATTCCAGGGCTTTGATTACAGTTCTGTAAGCACAAAGAATCCCCGTGTTTACTGTGCTAGTTCAGGGTTTGGCAAATTTGTTGCCTTTGTTTAAAGCTTTGAGAGTGTGGAACATCCTGCTAGTAACCTAAAATGTTCCCATGAACCCCTAAATTGCACTGACTTTCAGCCCACTAACTCCCAAACACCGAATCTCTCTCTCTAAGGTTATGCTTAGAGACCCAAATATGTTATTTCGAAGATGTATTGTACTTCACCTTTGTAAGATCCTGTCACGTGCTCTAACTCATTACAGAAAACAGATTTCAAATGAGACCCTTTCTATCCCCCTTCTCTCTCCTTAACTTGGTATAGTTCAAAGAATCATAAATCAGGATTGAAAGGTCCTCAAACGTAATTTAGTCCAACCGCCTCTCTGAGGCTAGATGCATGAATTCCAGCCCCTGGCCAAGCAGCTGTCAGTTAATCCTTGTGGTCACAGGAGTCCCGCTTCGTTCTGAAACATCACTGTTTCAAAATTACTCCTTACGCTGAATTTACCTCTGCCTTCCTGCAACTTCCTCTGACTAGTGGCATCTCTCATAATGCCCCGTTTCCCGAGACTATGAAAGAATGCCTCCACAATATTTTGTGACAAGAGAGAAAAAATGAAGGAAACTGCTTCTTATGACAGTCAAATATGTGTAAATACAGGGAGTGGCAAAAGTAGGTTTACAGTTGTTCATATGGAAAATAATTAATAAATAACAATATAAGAATAAACTCTGTTTTGTGTACTCACAGCTGTAAACCTTTTACCCACCCCTGTATATTTAAAGCGCATGTGCCTATTCACTCATCATACGAAAAGCGCCGACTAGACTTTCACCACATTTGGAAAGTGCGTGCGAACTGATCCCCTTTGAAACGCAGGCTGTGAGCTGCCGGTGAAACCAACGCAGCGCAGCCACGATTACAGCGCCTCCGACAGGAAGTCGGCCATATCGCAGGGCAAATACACTGGGGAAGAGGCCTGTGTCACTGCTGACCGAGAACAGCAGTCCTTAAGTATTGAGATGTGTAAGAAAAGCAGGTTGAGGTTTCAAATACAAACACAGGTTAAAAATCACAAGGGTAAAACGTTCCAAATTGTAGACTCTGACTTGTAATTGAGTTCTTTTGAAATCGCTTTGTACTCGGACAGCTTTTGTAGCATAATTCAGGACCAGTGACAACCAGGATTCATTTTTAAGGATGTTTAATGATTTCCCTGGGGGTCAGCTAGTAAGATAATATATGTGGAAATGTGCCATAAATTCTGGAACACTATAAAATCTGAGGCTGCATCATCATGGTATTTCAGAGTGTGAGTGCTCGCCGTGAATTTATACTTGCAGCTGCTGAGTGTGCCAGGCATTTTTAATACCTCATATAAGTGAGTAAAAAAAAAAAAATTCTGACACCAAAAGCTTGCTCTTGTAAAAGATTTCTTGACCTCGCTCTATGTCTATGAAAAATGATACTATTGCAAAATTGCATGAATTTATAGTTCACATAGAAAGTGGGAAAAAATCATAAGACAGGAAAATGTCCAAGGAGAACACAGGCATCAACAGCAGTGGAGGGACTTCTGCCACAACTGCAGAGAGGCCGTGTCGCCTGCAGGCTGATGAGCGATGGTGGGTCCAGAGCTGAAGCAGTGAGGGGCATTTGGACACAGCTATTGTACACGTCTGGGAAGTTGGACCGGATTCTATCAAGAAACAGGGAAAGAGCTGGATGCCTTTGAAGGCACTTCCTCTCCCAGATTATTAGCTGATTTTGAACCAGTAACAATGGGGAAATTGATAAGGAAGAAAATACAAACAAGTCTTCCAAGAAACTAGACAAGCTGCTTTCTTCTGAAGTTAGAGAAAATCGAACACAAATTAATACAACATTGTTCTGTGCCTATAAAAAAAAGCTCAGTCATTCATCTCACTAGCTTCCACATGCTCCTTCGGCTCCATCCCTACAATACAACCTAGTGGTTACGGGCTTGGGCTGTGAAATCCGACCTCCCTGGTTCAAATCCTGGCTCTGTCACTTACTGAGTAACCTTAGGTAATTTACTTACTTAATTGGAACCTCTATTCCCTTATCCCCTAATGGGGTCATTACGAGGAAAAGGTGAATTAGTAAGTGTCAAGTCCCTAGCACAGCATGTGGCAAACGTAAGAGCTACTCAGCACGTTTGCTGCCCTTCTCCTGCTCTTGGGCCTCACAACTAGGCCGTGCCTGGAGAGGAATGTCTGTGAAAAGGGATAAATGAAAACTGCCTATCACAGTCCTCTTGGGTTCCAAAGTTTTATGTTTACATTTTGTTTTACTTTATTTCTTTATTTTTTTAAAAGAAAGCAAGTTCTACTTTCCTCTGCCAAGGAACAATGAATCTGTCCACTCAATGATTGCGGTTTCCATGAGAAAGTAAGTGGAAACAGATGTTTCTGAGAAATAAAAACCACACTATATACCTTTGGTGTCGTTCACGTGGAACTTCCCACCAGCCATCCCCAGAACCAACTGCCAGCCTCCCACAGCTGTGACCCGCCTGGGGGACTAGACCCAGATGCCTTTTCTTCTACTTCCTACCCCAATCCACAAACTTGCCAACCTTCTATGAAATCCGAGGCTGTGTAAGGATGCTGATTTAGGCTGCTCTCTGCAGGGCTGTTCAGGGTCTCCAAGGCTGACTCAATAGCTTCTACCAACTCATCCCGCTTGTCTTTCCTCACGGGTTTCTCCTCGGGGTGGCGGGTCAGGCCAGTCTCCAACTGGTACACTTTCTGCAGGGTGAAACTATCGAAAGGCACTGCGGCGTACTCGGTGGCCAGCTTGACGCCGGCGTGCACCTCCGCCTTGTCCACCTGCGAGTGCAGGAAGGCCAGCAGGTCAGCCTGGGTTTTCTCAGGGGCGCCCTGCTCAGGGCCCAGGCCCACGGCATCGCTGGCGTGGTACTGCGCATTCTTGAGCTGCTCACTCCTCTCCTGCAGCTCCTCCTTGAGCTGTGCGATCTGCCTCTTGAGGCTGCTGATGTAGTTGCGGTGCTGCTCCTCCCACTCCTGCAGGACAGCCTGGTACCCTTCCTTCCCCGTGGGGCTGTTGGCCCGGGGCAGCCCCAGCTGCTCCTCGTTGCCTTTGGGAGTACAGGCCAACATGTAGAGGACGGAGATGGCACAGCACAGAAGCACCAGCAGAACCACCACGCGAGAGATCCACGCAAGCAGCCCCCGGCGAACCATCGTCATTCAGGAATCAGCCATGCGTCCAGCACTGGTGACATCCCAGAACGTCGGGGCCCCGCGGAAGGGCTTCCCCGGACTAGACTGCAGGGAGCATGCGTTTTGGGCCCCCCGAGCTGCCTTCATCCATTTCCTTCTAAAACACTTCTTGTCTCTTGGAGTCAACTGGCACGACGAACACTTCTCCTACTTCTAAAGGATGATCTTCCAGGCAGAAGCAGCAAGCAAGCTGAAACCTCCAAATTTTCACATTCATGCCCATCATATCCTTCCAAATCTGCAGCAGAGGACAGTAGGGGACCTGGAAAGAGACCGAATAACATCAACACTTAATCAAGATAACAACACCCGTATGTTCACGATGGCAATCAATATTCAATAGGCTGCCCTTGAGGTTTATGGAAAATGCTTATGACAAGTGGGTAAATACTGTTAAGTGTCTGTGAACTGGAATGCAAACATGCACTTGCAGAGTAAGGTACACAGAAAACAAGGGGTATAGAACAGATCAGAAGAAAACATGGATGGCAAAATGTGAATTCTCTTTGGGTGGAAGGATGAACCGTAATTTTTCTATATCTCTACACTTCAATGTATCTTGTAAATTTTCCACAATGGCACATACCATTTCGATGCTTAAAAGGGGGAAAGCAAGACCTGAATTACACTGAAAATTGCAGGCAGAGGCTTCTCTGATCAGGGTTTGCCCAGCAAGCATGGTGCAAAAGGTGAGGCCTGCGTGGGCTTACCTGTGGGTACCCATTCAGGGCAGGCCTCAAAGCTCAAAATGGTCTTCAAGCTAACTGGTGAGGAAGTGGGGAAGGCCCTGGAGGTTCAAACATGCAAACAGTAAATGTGGCTGATAGCATTCAGAAGCGGGCGGGGGACAGTTGTTGCAGCTGCCTCTCCAATCCTGCTTGTGGACAGGGGACAATGAGTTCACCCTAGAAAGGGATGAAGTTGGAAGAAGAGCAGGGACCCGATACGCTGTCCTGTCAGGACTCAAATCCCAGGCTTGCCTCTGCTCCAGCCTCTAGGAGGAATTCTGTGTCTTGACCACTCACCAGAAACACCCAGACGGATCCCCAGGCCTTTCATCTGACTACACGCTCTGCCCCTCAGCTCCAAACCCCTGTAACACACAGGTCAACCCGACTCGCCATTTCCCCGGGCGTCCCTCCTCCATCCCCCACCCATGACGCACACGGCACAGCACACCGCTCCTTCCACGCAATCCCTTCCTTAACTCCGGCCTGAGCCAGAAAAAATAGAGAGTAATCAGTGGAAAACAGATCAAGTAACATTTCTTGTGTAGAGAGGTTTTTTAAAAAATCTTCCTAGATGCAATCACTTCCTAGATAGAAGTGATTTTTCTATCGCTTCTCTAAAAAAAAAAAAAAAAAAAAAAAAAAAAAAGCAGCTCTCTGAGGGTACCAGGTGCTGGCCTTTTTATAAAATTTAACATTTTTAATAAGCTACATAATAACAAAGTTATTACTTCATCTTCACCCAGCCAGAATCTGGGTCAAAAATCATCTCTGACCCATCTCTTACTGGCAGTCTGACCCATTTACTGCAGTGAATTAAGAACTTCAGGACTCCTGGGAGAAGGCAGAGATGTTCCTTCTGGCGTTCTCTCTATGCTGGCAGTGTCGTTAACAATAAAGGCTCATTGACCATCTAAGTATTCACCCGCCATATACCACAGGCACACATGAGAGTCCTCCTCTGTTCCCCTGGAGATGTGACTCTTACAGATATCATTATGCTATCAAAGGAGTTTATTTCTTAGTTGTCCTTAAACATTGAACACATAACATTCTTTCCAGCACTTCCCTTGGCCCGAGGATTCTCTTCCCTATAATTGAGAACAATACACAGTTATTAGTGCTAAGTTTAACATGCATGTTTAGCCCTGGGAGCCTTTGCTGTCTGATGAAAATCTTGGGATTTGTATAATTACTATAATTCTGTGATTAAAAACATCTCAGCTTTGGTATTCAGGCACCTTGCTGTTTTTAATGAAATCTCTCAGATAAACTCATTATATCCAAGTATTAAATTACTAGTGAAGACATATTATCACATTATTCTGCCACTTTAAAGACTTTTACTTTAAATGAGTTGTCATTAAAAACAAAATAAGCAAATCAAAAAGCAAAAATGAAATTTTCAACACAATTTATTGTGCTGCAGAAACAAAGTATGCCATCCTTCTAACAGATTTTTAATGGAGTAATTGTCACATTTGCATAATAAATTGAAATCATGTTGTTGAACTGAAGCGATGTACTAAAGCTAAAGAAACCTAACGCTGCACATAATCACTTTGCTCTGTTCCATAAGTCTCTTTTAAGCCTGGTGCAGCTTTTGGAATTCACGGGTATAAATTTCAAAGTTCTTTAATATTCCATTCTTCCAGATGCAAAAGGAGAAAAAAACAGATTTTAGAAATAAATGACTTATTAAAAGGAATAATAAAAAGCCATAAAAATTACTACCAAAGAAGCAGTAAGGAATTTCTCCTTTTAAATGTCAGAGGCAGAAACTGTATGACAGAAACGCAATTTGGCGTCCTTTCATAGACGGGCGTTTCCTAACGATTCTAGCAATCTCATCCGTAATCAAAACAGCAACTGGCCAGACCGTAGAGGCTAGGAGCACCTGCCTGATGAAGTCAGAAGCCTGATCCTTCAGATCCTCGCTTCTACGGAAAGTTAAGGTTTTTCATTTGGCAGCACAGAACGTCATTCCTAAGAGCAGAGGGCACTTAACCAGCTCTGCCACATCTTGGAAAGAACATCTCGATGAGGTGTTCAGACCAAACAAGCAGCTAAGCCACAAAGGCCCTGGGAAATCTCTCCCTCTCTCTGCAGAGGTGTTGTGGGAATTAAAGAGTTAACATTTATAATGTGTTTACAGACTTGCAGATGGAAAACACCATGTAATTACCAAGCACTATTACAAGTCAGAGATGACAGTGAAAATATAGCTTTAGGGGACCACAACAGCATTTGCTACTATTTCTGAAACTTAGAAAAGGCACCCAGATTCTAGACTAGCTGGGTCTCTGGGGGTGGTTGGGGACGGGAGAGGAGTGGCGAGCAAGGAGAATCCCCTGTCAGTAGCCAATTTTAAGACGTTAGGAGAAGAGAAATGCGTATTCCCTTTTTTTTTTTAATTGGAGAAAATCCTTGTTACTGATGTGGTTCCTTGCCACTTGCATTTTTAAAATTTCCATCCTTACTAATTGCTTTTGCTGCTTTTTGTCCCTGGCCAAATCCCTAAGAATGGTTCTTGTCCAAAACAATAGATACGTTGATTAGGCTGAAGGGAACATCCAATCACAATAGTATTGCTGCCCATCTTACAATCTAGGCAAGGGGCTGCTTCAGGGAGTTTCAGCACTTTGTGAGTACTGAAGCCAGGGAGTCTGAAAGAAATGGGGCCCATGCCAAGAGGCCCAGCCCTGGAACAGGCTTCCCAGACTCCAGGGACCTGACAGCCCTGACACCCTGCCCAGCCCAGGGAGTATCCTGGACACCATCCGCCCCCACCCCGATCTCCAAATACCATAGCAATGGCACCACGATGGGTCCAAGTCACAGTCTACTCTGCCTAGGACACTGTCGTTATCCATCCTTGTAACGAATGTTTATGAAACACCTACTATGTTCTACATACTGTGTAAGAAGGTACAATAGACAAAAAGATGAGTCAAACACGAGTTCCAACATCAGCAAGTTTATAAGCTTATTGAGGAATTAATTAAGGCCTTTTCCAATAACTATAACATGAGCCCAAAGAGGCAAATGCCATTAAAATAGATACAAAATGCTAATGCCACGCTCCTACCTACTAAATATATGTATATTAAAGGAAGCAGAGGGTTGAGAAGTATAAACAAGTAAATTTTTCATAATTTTTAATTATTGATTTGAGGAGAGAGAGAAACACCAATTTGCTGTTCCACTTATTTATGCATTCATTGGTTGATTTTTTTAATGTGCCCTGACTGGGTATCAAACCCTCAACCTTGCATATCAAGATGATACTCTGACCAACAGAGATACCCAGCCAGGGTAAAATAAATAAATTTTAAAGTGACAAAAGCTTAAAATAAATGTTAGGCATCAACAACACTTGTTAAAGTAAGAGAAGCAAGTGGCTATAGATAAAGTTTATCATTTCATCTTAGAGTGGAAGCTCCCAGCAGTGAAACTAAGACAGAGCTAAGTGTGGTCCAGAGTCTAACACTTCCCGGAAACAGGGACAGTGGAAATGAGAATTTCTATGGTTGGGGCAGACATAGCCATTAGGAGGGGGTGTGTGCATTTTACTCTGCAGGTCCTGGTGAGCATCTAGATCACAAGAACTGCATATGACGACAGAGAGCTGCCAAGACGTGTTTACTAATGTCCACAAGATGCTCAAAGACCCAAAGGACCTCGGACAAGCCCCGCTGGTGAAATGCTGCCAGGTCAGCAGCAGGCAGAGGGCATGGCGGCTTCACGGCGAGGCCAGGCCAGGCCAGGCCGCACTGTGCACTGCCGTGACTGGTCTTGTGAGTGATAAAGAAAACTATTCAAGGAGTGGCAATAAAATCTACAAGACACCTCCACCTGGTGTTCTGGCGCAGCCAAAAAAGGCTGATGGGGAAGAAAACAAGCAGTGTCTACTGGGCCAGGAAGGGGCAGACCAAAGCCAGCGCCGCCGCGGGAGTCTGTCCCACTCGGGCACACACAATGGGCTCTTTGATAGCAAGGGCACAAGCTAGCCTTCCGTCAAGGGTAAGCTGTACTCACAGAACATAAATCGAGGTTGTATCTCCTGAGTACACACCCCATCCTAAGTGTGTGTGGAAAAGGCATTGGGCAAGGATTCTTATTCGGAGTTTTTATGCTCTAAAAAATGTGCATAAAGCGAACACTGTAAACTGAACTCCAATACTTGGCTCCATTTAGAATTCCCTGTACCACAGTTTAGCCCCCGTGTGCAGGGTGGGAGCCAGCTTCCAGGATGGCCCGCAGGACTCCTGCCTTCTCGTTTCCACACTGCAGTGTGCCTCTCTCCCACCCACGCTGACCCAGGGGCTGATCTGAGCAGCAGCGGGGAAGAAAGTGCTGCAAAATTTAACAGAAGATGATAAAAAGCCACTGTAAGAGCTGAAAGATCCTGAACTTCTTAGCCCAATTCCCAGTATACATTATGTTCATAGACTTTTCTTCCCCATTTTTCCTCCATCTGCTTTCACTTAAAGGAAATGAGTATATACAATCAACTCCTGCAACTGCTTTATGGAGTCCACAATAATCTGCCTCTTGTACACACTTAAGTAGTTGTTGAGGGCTGAGCACTCACAAAGAAATTAAAATAGCCTGAAAATGAGCATGAGAAGAGCCTACAATCTCCCTAAGCCATGTCCACCTGGACTCTTTAGAGCAGGGGTTCTCAAATGTTGCAGATCTTTTTAGAACTCAGTTTCTTTCTTTTTATTATTACTTTACTAAACTGGTCACGGTAACACTGGTTAATAACATTATGTAAATCTCAGGTGTATGTACAAATAGAAATACCTGTATAATCTATGGTCAGGTTTCTTTCTTCCACTGAGTCTTTAGTCAGCATGCACTCACGTGCCGAGTGCTACTGCCTCAGGTGTGTTCCTGGGAGCAACTGAAGAGTTAAAGCGGGGAGGTTAGCAGATCAGGGTCAGTAGTCTACACACAAAGAGGTGCTAAAGCCACATCCCAGAGAGGGGACAGGGCTGCCATGCAAAGTCAGCAACCAAACATCCATAGTGTGGCTCCGGCTGGGAGGAGTCCGAAGCGCTCCTCCCGGGCCTCTTCCAGCGCAGACACCAGGCCACTTGGCCCAGACCAGAGGCTCTTCCCTCACACAGGAAGGATCCACGCGGGTGGGGGCAGCCCAGGCCAGACCCAGCAGTTCTGCTGACTCTGGCACTCAGCATCAGCTGTCTTCAAATATAGTAAACACAAATAGCACATCCCAGGCAGTAAGTACGTATATGGAATTTATTCATTTATAAGTTATATATAGTCTTACAGTGTTGTTATATTGTATATTCACAATACAATCAGGAAGTGTAAATGCTGTATGTGTTTCCTCTCCCTGATGGACCACCCTGGGCACCCTGGGAGCCCTGCTCTGGGTTCCCGCAGAACTGACTTCCCAATCGTGCTGCAAGTTTCCACGGGTCTGAGCTCCAGCCACTGCTGATTCCAGAGCCCTGGCGTCAGGCTCCTGCCTCACTGCCCTGCTCCTTGGGGTGACTTTGCTGCCTCTGGACCCCATCAACTCCATGCCAGGGTCCCCAACATCTGCTGCCAGGCCTCTGCGGGAATACACTCCCCTCCCTTTCTAACCCAGGGGACTTGGACTTGGCCTTCAAAATGGCCCCCAGGGGTCTTCTCTGTGCGGTCCTTCCTATAACCCAGCTCCAAGCTGCAGGGACCAGCATGGAGCGACCCCCCAAACACCAGCCTGATCACTTCCCAGTTAGGAATACCCTAGTTGAGAGGTGGCCTTCCAGCGCCTGGGCTCCACACCGGCCTCCTGAAAGCTTTGTTCTGACTCCTTGTTCTCTACTTTGAAGCAGGAAAAGGGAAATGTGACAAAAAGGAAACGGGCCCACTGATCAGAAAATGAAGACACAGAGATCAATGACAGCCTCATGTGCCTGAAAAGGCAGGAACAGCCCAAACCCTTTTTGGTATTCTCCTTTGTTTTTATTTTGATTTTTAATTGTTGGTGAACCTCTGGAGGAAAGACTTGATAGAGAGGGACTTCCTGAACAGGCATAGATTTTCCATTCCCCCCACACCCCTCTGCCACCTCCAGCACTGTTTCAGAAAGGATCTCAGGCAGGCAGTCGGCCTAGGAGACGGCTGTGGAGGTGGAGTGAAAAGAGAAGGCACTACAAGAGCCTTAGAATAAGTAGCACAAAGAGCCCTCTCGCTGCAGGAAGGCATCTCAAGCACATATGCAGGGCTGAGTGGACTGCCAAAAGTCCGCAGAGAGACCCGGCGCCCCGCCCTATGGGGCTCTCTGTGGTTGGTGGCGCCACCGTGCTCTGCAGAGTGAGAACCCCTTGAAACCAGGCTTCCAACACCCACCTATGGCTCATAATTACAAGCACTTCGTGAGCATTTACTTTAGGCCAGACATCTTATGAAGCCCTTTACAAACTATCTCATTTAATCCTCAAAACAGTCCCATGGGCTGTCTCATTATCTCCATTAACGATGAGGAAACTGAGGCTTAGGGCAGTGAAGTAACTTGCCCAAGGCTCACCGCTGGCCAGCAGCCAAGCCCGGCTTCAAATCCAGCTCAGACTGATGCTAAAACTCTGCTCTTACCCACTAGGCTATACCACTCACCACCCTCAATAATCCTGAATAAAGCTGCAGTGTCATCCTGCACACAGCATGTCCAATTTTTCTTGCTTCTGCACTCATCATGAGTCTTCCTACTTATGAGTCTGCCTGGCCCCTGAGATGGGGCACTGTTTCTCACTGTAGAAGTTTTTGCCTCCCCAGCTAGCTGGGCTTTGCATTTCCAAACCCGTACCAGCTACGCAAACTCACTATTCAAGGAAATGATGCCAGTCCCGCTGTGCCCAGCACAAGCCTCGCTCCGGCCCCACAGTTGGGGCCTGGACAGAATCCCTCAGCAGCGGTCATGTGCTTTTGAGCAGGTGCCCGGAACTCACACCCACACATCAGGTTTAAGACAGCTCAACTAAAAAGCAACCTGGCAAATGAAATTTTTAATCAACTGAGAGATTTTCTTCTTTGAAGGGAGAAACAAAGAGAACATCTCTAAGTCAGTTAAGACACTGGCTGGCATCACCGCGGACTTCTCTCCTGTCAAACACCGAGTCCTCGCTTCTTCCCTCCAGAGGGCGGCAGATGAGACGCCCGTGCAGCAGCTCGCACCGTGTGTCAACTAACATCCTGGGGGGGCAGGCAGAAGTCAGCCCTGACATCATGGAGCCCCAGGGAAGCACGCCCCGGGGGCCCAGGTCCCAGGTCACCCAGCACAGCTTCTACGGAAATGCACACAGTTAATTAACAGGAAGAGGACTAATTAAAAGTGAGCAATGCTCCGCAGCCAAGTCCCTCTGATTGAGCAATAAGCACAGGGCTCTGGGAGGATGTCAGGCGGAGTGGCAGAGTGGTAAATACCAGCTCCAAGGTGAGGGCAGGGGTGTGAATCATAACACACTGTGCTGTGATGGAAGCTGCGGTGGCTCCAGATGCGATGGACTCAACTTTACTTTTTTAATTTTTAATTTATTGATTTGAGAGCGGGGAGAAAGAGACAGAGAGTGAGAGTGGGGGAGAGAGAGAGAGAGAGAGAGAGAGAGAGCATGCGCATCCAACATTGACCTGCTGTTTCACTCGTCAATACATTCATCAACTGACTCTTATATGTGCCCTGACCAGGGGTCGAACCTGACACATTGGGATGATGCTCCAACCAACTAAGCTACCCAACCAGCACCAAGATGGGCTCAACTTTAGTCACCGTGAAGCAGCACAAGGAGGAAAAAAAGGAGCCCCCTCCTTCCCTACTAGCAGACAGAAGGGAAGAGGAAGATGAGAAATAAAGTATACCAAATGTCTCTACCATGTACCAAGCAATAGTTTTAAAATGTTTCTAGACACAGAACTCCCAGAACGAAGCACTATGAAAGCCTAATTTGTTAGCAGCTAAAGGTAAAAATGCTCACTTTGGGTCAGAGGCAGTCACCTTTCAGGCAGATCACCCAAAAGAGGGGGCTCCCCCAAGGGCTGCCAGGGAATCACTACACCTGCATTACCTGCTGTCTCCCCTAACCTCATGCGAGTCATTGATCCCTATTCTCCAGGGTTTGGGTGGTCTGGGTGACTCACCCACACAGGCAGTGGGCCTCCACATCCCAAAACACTACTAAGTCATCAACTTCCATCAATACCACTTGACTGAAGTAGTTCAATCAACCTGGCCTTGCAGAGCACAGGCAGAGCTACACGACATGTACAGATCTCACGCCAGCAAAGGGGAGGCAGTGCCCACAAGTGGGGCCACGGAAAAACAGATGCAAAGCTGAGAACACATGCCGCAGGGAAAGCGCTGGCAACGGGATGAAACAGAGCCTCTGACAGGAACCAGGATGCAGGCACCGGTCTGTAAAAGTACAGACTGGGGCTTCGACTTGAAGGCCAGAGAACTGGGGGTTGCATACAGCACCCTCACCCTTCTCCATCTTGGGCCCCCCTCGGTGAGACTCTGCTTTAGTGCAGACAGTGATGACCCACGGGGCCGGCCAACGCCGTAGTCTCCCCGTGGCTGGTGTGTGCTGCCCTCTCCCAGAGGTGTCACGCTATTGCCCTCACCCCAATCCAGGGCATCAGTCAGCAAGACTCATGAGTTCTGCCCCAGGTCTCGTGAAAGAAGAGAGTGAGCACAGCTAAGACTCCACACCCAGTGGCGAGGCCCAAGGGAACCAGCCCTGGAAGCATCTGGAATTGAAAGGGGCTGACACCCACCCTCACCAGTCCTTTGATGTGTTTTGCGGGTGCGCTGAAGCGAGAAGGGTTAAGAAGGAAACTGCTACTTTGAGTCAGGACAAAATACACAGCACAGCTCCTCTCGGTTTTCCCTTTCCTTCCCCACCTACAAGGAACACAATAGCACACAAACAAGGGTCTTTCTTTAGAAAGTGGTTATTATACAACGGGGCTAGAGAAAACACGGCTTGTGCAGAATTATTTTAGAAACCCCAGGAAGCTAGACCAGCAGAGCCTTTGCTCGTTGGGCCATCTCTCTGAGTACAGAAATAGAACCAGTACCACAGAAAAAATCACCAGGAGGATGCCCACTATTATATAGATAATTACATTATTCTTTTCATACACACCAAAAACCTCAAGGTGGTAGCAGATCCTATTGTTTAGGTTCAGGTTCCAACCCACCACGCCTCCAGCACCCCTTAAGGCATTCCTTACCCTTTCCTCAGGCCTCTGCCCCCCAGCGCTCAGGGCCAAATCTACCTTGTTGTCTCCTCTCCCTGCTAGGAGGTTCACTGATTATTGAGGGATTCGCTGAAAACACTTTAAGATATTTACTCCTATAAAGAAATTTATCTGCAACAGACATTGTCCTATTTCTATACAAGATAGATGTCACAGAGCCCTTATTTAATCCAAGTTTGTTTTATAGTTTAATACTATTTAACAGTCCACTAACATGTTCCCTCTGCGTCACTCTTAAACTATTCCATGTTCTTCTGTAAATCTTCACTTTCCTATCTCTGACCCACTCCGCCTGCATCTTCCTCCGACTTCTGCAGTGTCTCCTAGGAGGCAGGTTCCATTAATGGCACACCCATTTTGCAGATACGAACATGGAGGCAGATATTAGTCACTTGCTCGAGTCAACCAGCAACGAAATGGCAAAACTGGGTTTCTAACCCAGGCAGTGTCTCTCTTGTCTGTGCCCTTGGCGACTGCTATACTGTTTCTCTGCAATTCGTTACGAGCTTCAACAGAGGTGTGCTTGTCGTGAAGGGAAGGCAGAGAGAGGGTGAAGGCTGACGTGAGTATGCACGGGTCAGAGTGGAAGCGGGCAGGGGAGGAGTGGGGACGGGCTGTCCAGCAAAGAGCCCTGGAGGGAAGAGCACTCTCACCAGAACCTGACCGTGCTGGCACCCCGATCTCAGACTTCCAGCTCCCAGAACCACGCATAACAGATGCCTGGTATTTAAGCTAGCAGTCGATGTTACTTTATATCAGCAGCCTGTGCTGACTAGGACAGGCCCTTGTGTCATGACAGGGAATGTAAATTTTATTCTCTAGGGGATGGTAAGCCAGCCATCTAGGTTTTGAAACTAGGAAGTCACATGACCAGAAAGTAATTTGAGCAGTGGGCAGTGCTGAGATGGGCTGGAGAGGGAAAGGTCAGCAGCAGGGAGACCAGGTGTGCAGCCGCTGCACCACCACAGTGCTCTGAATAAGGGACATGGAGGCACAGCACCAAATGCAGGGGGAGGAGTGGGTTCAGGAGCTATTTCTTGGTACCATCTCCAGGACTTGGAGAATGAGGCCCAGGATTTGGCTTGTGTGACTCAGAGGATGGAGCGACCACTGAAAAATAGCACACACAAGAGAAGATTTAGCAGAATGATGAGCTTGGTTTCAGATGTGCGGACTTGGCTCTGCTCGTGGGAATAACAGGTAGAGCGGGAGGACTTTGGAAGGGAGGCCCTGCCTGCATCCTTCCATCTGCACAGGCAAGCGCCTACCCTGCTGATCTCGCACAGTGCTAAGACCTCACATTTAGACTTGCTGGACTCTCCGAAGGGCTTTCCTGTCTTCCATCGCCTGCACCCTATGACTATAGTTGAGAGCACAGGTTCTGGGGTGCTTCCCACTGAAGTCCCGCAGTTCAGCGGCTCACCTTAGCACTTGCGTCGCAAACACAGGGAGCATGGAGGGCCTATCTCACAGATCCTTGTGAAGAGTAAATGAGACAGTGTGTGTGAGGCGCTCGGCACAGCGCCTGGCACAAAGCTCCTCTGCAACAACGCGAGCCAGAATACAGCCAAGTTGTATCAGAGAGACAAGCCCGGCGTTCACATCATTCCACTGATGAGAAAACATAACACGAAGAAATAGCCAACGTTCAGATGAAGTCACAAAGCTGGTTTAAAGCACAATCAGAACCAGAACCCAGAACTCTAGACTCCCAATCTCTTGCCTCTAACTTTAAATCGAAGTAACTCTCTCATATCCTTATCACCCCACAAAGCCCAGTCTATTTTTTAAAAGGAAACAGTAGTGTATTGAAAAGTTCTCCCCAAGCTGCCCTTTAAACAAAGCTGTACGGATCTCATGCAGGTTGCTGGGAGATTTTTAAAAGACAATTGCATGTAAAAGGCTCAGCTCAGTGACCCCAAAACAGTGGAGGGGTACAGGGGAGCGTTTCTTTGTTTCTTCACCATTTGGGTCACAAGATGGTATATTTCCCAGCCGTGGACATGAGACTGCAAGCAGTAAGCAAACTTTTGTGACCAAAGGACGGACCCCTTGGGCCCTGGGCACAGCTCAGCTAGTGCTGAGTCACTAGTGGAAGGACAGCAGGTACTATTTCAGAGAAATCTCAGAACCTCCTAAGGTATTTTTGAAATGCAATTTCCAGTAGCTCAAAATGAGGTGATTCAATACACCCATGTTCTAATTTCAGCTACTGGTACTAGAGGCCTTCCTAGGGTTCAAAAGAAAATTTACAACAGCAATAAAAGCTGCTTCCAAAAATTAGGCTTCTCGATGTCTCCAGTGAGAGGAGATCCTTGACACCGTCTTTTGACAGCACAGGATTATGCTGGTAGTAACATCTCTCAGTTCAGAGCTGTCCAGGACGGGCAGAAGATGTCTCTTCTGGAAAGACAAATTGGAATAGCATTCTTTTGAGTAGCCCAAGCTGAACCTGCAACGATTGCTAAAATGACTACAACAGTACTTAGAACACTGCCTCCCAGGAGCGAAGCTGACACGGGCTTCCGTCCTTCGCTACACGGGCCCGCAGCCCAGCAGGCACCTGTGGATGATGAGCCGTGGCTGCAAAACCACCCCATGCTGTTCTACCCCGCCTGCTTCCCTGCAAAGGTGGTAGGTATGTGGGCCCTGGCCGGTGAGGCTCAGTTGGTTGGAGCATCGTCCTGTAACCAAAAAATTACAGGTACGATTCCTGGTGAGGTTGCAGGTTCGATCCCTGGACCAGTCTAAGTGGATATGATCCCCAGTCCCAGCACATGTGAGAGGCGACCAATCAACGCTTCTCTCTCTCCTTTCCCCCCTTCCTTTCTCTCTCTCTAAAACCAATGAAAATATGTCCCCAGGTGAGCATAAAAAAAAATTTTTTTGAAGGTGGCATATGGGACTCTTCTAAAAAGCATATACTCCAGAGAAACAACATGAACACGGAAAATAACTTTTCTGAAATTCAGCAAAAATATTACAATGAATATGAATTTTACCCACTCAGCCATCAAATATGTACCACACACTTATGTCTGAAAGGGACCATGCCAACTATGGTAGGGGACACGGAGAAGGGTCTGTCAAAGTCCCTGCTCTCACGAAGTAGTGGGCAGGGGGAGGGGCAGGTATAAAAATGACTATGACATCTGAGGAATGTGATCCTTCATCAGTGACATAAACAAAATGCTACTGTAGTTCAGAGGAGAACAAGATTGCTCTGGTTGGAAAGATCACAGAAGTTTCAGATGAACTTTCCGAGGTGGGTGTTATTTCTTAGTAGAGATGGGGGCCCCTGGGAGAAGCAGTAAAGGATCATGGTTAGAAAATATGCAGATCTAATTAAGGTTATTCCACTCCTACCCCAACTCTACTCTTAAGGATGCATATTGCCTTAATAAAAAAGGAAAAAATAAAGAACTCTAAAAATCTACATTTTACTGACAGTGTTTATTTTTTCCCCCCAGATATTTTTCTGGTCTAATTGTGTCTGTTACTATTCAAGCCTTTTACATATGCCCCAAGGGCCAGATGAAGATGCAATGGACCTTGTCACAGTCCTTATTTATTATTTTAATATTAGCTCTTCTATGTAGAAAGAAGAGTTGGAATTCTTTTCTCCTTGAAACCAAACTAATGGGTCTCAAGATTGATGTAAACGCAATTATCCTGTGGAGTAGTGAGTCTGAGGAGGGTTCAGCCTTTAATGAGCATTGCTTTATCTCTATTAAAAGCCTATAACGAGATAAGATTTTTAAGAAGTTTGCTTAGCTATGGAGGGCTAACACTGTTGTTTGGCTAACACTTAGCAGACGCTTATTTCCGATTTTCTGGCTCAGTGACAGGACTGACATAAGCCAAAACACAACAAAACAAAGCGAAGGGTACCTGTGTCAGGGAGTCCTCAACCTCAGCTTAAGAATCAGACCAAAGATGCTGAAAAGAAAAAGAGGGCTTCTCTACTGTGGTCACTTAGAAACCAGCTCTGAGAAGCAACCAGGGGAATCCAGAAACAGCGTGAAACACCAATGACCGCCTCCTCGGGCCTCTCCGCGCTGCATGCCACATGTCTGCTCCTTTTCCCCTCGCAAGTCGGAAAGTCAGGCGAGACCCTCCGGTGCAGAAAGTGTGTGCTGCCTATCTAATTCATCTGCCAGCCCAGGGTATCCAGGGCACACGATCCCGGTGACAAAGTTGATCAAAAAGTGATGTTAATTTACTTTAAACAAATGTGAAAATGCTTAGCAGAATATAAACTGAGGCACTCACAATGGGTGGTGTTATTACAGCTTTTATCTTCATTATGACTGGCACTAAGAACTTGCGGAAATTTCAAAGGGATATCACTTGAGGAAACCAAATTAGGAGGTGAGAATCAGGGGGGGAAAAATCCTTGTTTCATCTCTCAGATCACTGGCGCCCGCCTCTCTCCTCCAGCTCTCTCCTCCCGCCCACTCCCCGCCAGCAGCGCCCCTACACACACTGCCCACCCCTGCCTGGCACCAGGCCCTGCCTGGCACAGGTGTGTTCTCAGGGCCTTCCCTGCAGAGCCCGGCCCAGGCAGCTACACTCAGCCTCTCAGACACAGGCGGGCAGCTGGCAGAGGCTGCTCAGCGTGTGGTCTGGCTCAGACAGGTGAGCGGAGACCTCTCAGAAGCCTCGCTCATGAAGGTGCAGTACATAACCCAGAGGGGAGTTGCCAGGTGGGAGCAGGGTGAGAGCAGCCGGAGCCAGGTCCCAGCCTTGCCCAGAGCCACAGGCCCACAGGCTGAGCACCTTGTCAGTGCCGGACGGGTGAGGCCAGAGGTGCCTCCTCTCTGCTGCCCACAGAGGGACTCCTGTCAGGGCCCACTGATGCTGTTCGCTGTCCCACCCCACTGCCCACCCACCCACCCATCCCCAAATCCAGCAGGTTCTAGGGAAAAGAACATGGTCCTGGGAGGCAGGAGCCCGGGTTCCACCTCCAAGTCTTGCAATCCCTAACTAGGCGGGTAGGATAGCTGTCATTTAAGGAGCTTTAACTTTAAACTTGTAGATAAATTTAAGATACATAGATTAAAATTATAGGAAAAAACAAAAATACTTATTTGACTGATAAAGATATTACTTACACCCAATAGCAGTCAATCAGAAATTAGATAAACTGTTTCTGAAAATATCATGAAATTTAATAGAAAAAAAGCCATGAGCTTTACAAAGTTTGGTCTATATACACCACTCTTTGGAACTACATCCTGTGTAAAGGAAACTATAACCAGATTTTGAAAATACTTGGATTACTCTTTCCAGCACTGGAATTACAGAAGCTGTGGCCATTCTAGGACTGGACAAAATGCTAACAATCTTTAGACACCAAGCAGTTTAACAAATGTACTGAAGACTCATAAAGTGCCAGGTCTAGTTCAAGGTAGTAGATCTCTGTATCTATCCGGATGTAGGTATTGGTCTGTACCTATGTGATAATACTCTTATAGACTAAGTACAGCTACGCAGACACAGATATAGCTCACAATATGAAGATGCATGAGACAGAACTCCTGCCCTCAGGAGTGTAAAGTATAGTGAAGGAGAGAGACACGTGAACAGATAACTCAGTGATTTAACTGCTACGATACAGGAGCAAAGGTAACAAGGAATTGACATAGAAGAGAGCATTCGATCCAACCTCGAGGGTTCAGGAAAGGCTTTCTGCATGACATGGTACCTGACTTGGGTCTTAAAAGAGTTTAGCAAGGAAGAGAAAGAAATAACCAATGGCAGGGCTTGGAGGCGTAAAGCAGAGCCATGCAAGCAGATAGGATGGCTGGAGTGTCAGGTGAGGCTGTAGGATCAGGCTGCAGAGAACCCTGGACACTGGATTTAGGGAGAAGATTATGAGCATTGGCCTTGGACATGTTAAGTTGAAGTGCCTCTGAAACATCCGGATGGAGGTGGTGAACAAGCATAACAGAGAGGAAGTCTAGCCTAGAGACAGAAATTCAGGGTCATCAGCCCACAGGTAGTACTCAAACCACAGGACAGAATGAAACATCTTAGGGAGAGTACAGCGAGAGAAGAAAATCTGGTTCTGAGTCTGCAGGAACTCCAACACTGAATGGCCAGGGAATGGAGGCGAGCCTGCAAACGAGGCAAAGACCCCGAGTAGGTTTCAACTTAAGCATTTCTAGTGCTAGCCATGACTGAGCAGGGAAGTCTGCCTATTCTAAGTTCACTGTTAGGAAGCCCATTTTTGCCACGTACCCAAACCGTGCTCTCCAAAGTAAACTTGCAACAAAGCTGCTATTTTGGTCCCCTCTGCCTGAATAGCTTCTCAATCTTGTTCAGAACTGTAAAGGGCCAGGGGGGAAGAAAGGAAGAAAGTAACCCCCGACACTCAGAAGCTGCTCTTACAGCCACAGCAAGAACATGTGTTCTACTGGACATAAACTATCTGAAAGAATGCCAGCCCCAGCCAAGGTCAGTATGAGACCGTGATAAAAAGAAACAGAGTAAGGCCATGTCATAATTTTAATCAAGACAAAAACAAAGTCAGTGTGTCACCCACAAAATACCACAGACTCCGTGGCCAAAATGACTGACTGCTACTGCTTTACCAGTTCCGACCTTATCCTCATTCTAGCCTCCCCCATCCCAATACAGAAGATATGGGGAGATACCTAATCAGAGAATGGCCCCTGCTTTCTAACAGCATCCAATCTAGAGCAAGTCTCCCCGTCCTTAGACCCTCCTGCACATCGAAACTAAAACCCAAATCCAAACAATAGGTTCTCTCTAACACCCTCTTACTGAGACACCCCATGATTCTCCCAGGTGGGTGTTCTCCCTCACTGCAGTGAGTAATAAGCCCAGCATGTCCACATACTGTGGTCCTGATGGGTTTTGACTGAAGGGAACTGACAGAACTCAGGTGTGGAAGATAAATACATTGAGTGCCTAAGGCCTCACAAACACCAAGGTCAGGACAATAGTTACCTCTCAGGAGGGGAGAAGTTGGATGTGACTGGGGAGGGGTATAGAGTATTTGGAAACTCAGTAAGGAAATAAGTGTTAATATTGCTAAGGTTTTATTTCTTAAACTAGGTGGTAGGTATATGGAGTTGTCATATTCTTCATAAAATGTTTAAGTCCGAATATTTTAACAATATATTTTAAGAAGGATGCAAAATGAACAACAATGTCAGATGCTGCTGAGAAATCAAATAAGCTAGGAACTGGGAAAATGCCACTGAGCTGAACGACATGGAGGTCATTGGTAATTCAGCAAAAAACTCTGTTAGTGGGTTGATGGGTACACATGACAGATTAGAACAGATTAAAGAGCAGGAAGGCTCTGGCTGCATGGCTAGGTTGGTTGGAGCATTGTCCTGTAAACTGAGAGGTCGCAGGTTTGATTCCCTATCAGGGCGCATGCCTGGGTTGCAGGTTCAGTCACTGGTCAGGGCACATACAAGAGGCAGCTGATCAATGTTTCTCTCTCATATCAGTATTCTCTCCCTCCATCCTCTCTAAAATCAATAACCATGTCCTGGGATGAAGATTTAAAAAAAGAGTGGAAAGCAAATTGAGACAATAGAAAATTTTTTCAAAAAGTTTAGTTGCAAGGAAGAAGAGTGAGAGAGTGGGCAACAGTTGGAAAGGTAAGCAACAGGGGAGAAGCCCACAACACCCTCGTAAGTGGTGAGACCTGTGGGCTTCAGCCCTGGACAGGTGACAAGTGGCAGGAGCTAAATCAAGAACAGGACCCTGTCTCCTGCTGTTTCATTGGGCCTATGGATTTGGACTCTGAAGAACATTTAATTGATCACCACTGCAACCTCCCTTCCCCACTATGGACTAATAACCACCAGGAATCAATGAAAAGATGGTAAAGGAAAATAGTGCTTATGCACTAAAATCCCAAACCCAAACTCGTATCTGCAACTCCTTCCTTAACTAACACAGATAAGTAACAGACTTTGCATTTATAGTTTAGTCTCTACTTTTATAAATTATAATATCGCAATATATAAACTTTACTATAATCCAGATACCAAACTTTTGCTTCCAAAAAATTGTGGAACCAATTAGCAAAGTAGTAAGAAGTGATTGTCCACAAAATTTTCAAGACTTTACATCTCGCATTGTAAGTGTTCTAATGAGAAATGGGTTGGGGAAAAGAAGAGCCGCACAAAACCAACGCCAGGCACGGTTTCTTTCAACACAAACGGGGTACTGCGGTGTGGCGCCCTGCAGCTCCTGCTTCCAGCCCAGCTGGACTGGGGCTGCAGCCATGTGCTCTGCGCCTCTCCACAGCAGCTCGGCTCATCGGCTGGGGCCAGCCCGGCTTAAGCTCAAGCCTGGACTTCAGCTGTGCTCTGCTTTCTAAGACCCCACATCAGGGATTACTTGGTAAAGCTGCCCTTTCCTATTAAATGAAAACATGATTATGATAAATTAAAAACTTTTGACTAATTCCAGAGGGCTCAAAACTCTTCACAGATAAGATTATGTCCTAAATCCTCATGATGTGCTACTAAAGAATCAGATATCTATCTATCTTTTATTTTTTTAAGAGATGGGGAAAAACTTAAATCCCAAAAGCATAACCTTTCTAGATGAACATAAAATAATCAGTCTGCCAGTATGTCCACTCGTATCTACATGTAGTTAGGAAAGAAAATGTGTGTCAAATAAAGTAGATAATAATTTTGCAGGGTCGATTAGAAATATGCTGGACTGGTGAAGTAACTCCAGAATGCCTACCTCAGTCCTAACTAAATATACAGCTTTGAGGGAATCACTTCATTTATTGAAGGTCCCTTATTTGAAAAACTTCTGGAGTTGGACTAGATCATCTCTGATGTCCCTTTGGCCCACAGTCAAAATTTATGATTCAATGGAATCTCCACATCCCCTTCCCACCACCTCTTACCAACGAAATAACCTTGGCAAATCACTGACCTTCTTTGGTTCTAAGTTTCTCAAGTGTAAAATAGAGGTTAAAACCTCACCCACCCCTAGGCAGCAGACCTGAATGTCTCAGTTCTTCAGAGTGTAGCCAAAGTGAAATTGTATACCAACTGTGACTTCTTTGAAAGAAAAGAACTTTATTTCCTACAATTGCATTCAACCTTGCTTTCATACGCCTAGACTGCATGGAGCGGACTGCCTATCCTATCCCGTGTGGTGTACTCATTGCAGTACAGGGATGTTTTTCTGTTAGATGCAAATATTATTGTATTCATCTGAAACTTGATCCCATTCCAGAAAATAGTGCCTGAGGTTTCTGTTGCCCTTGCCCTTGCCCTTCTCCCTGAATGTACAAGCTCCTGCAAGGGACTGGAAGAGCCCGTCTCCTTGGAATCTCTCTACTTCCTGCCTGCTGCCTGCGTTTTTCTTTTCCATTCTCAAGACAACAGCCTTGGGGTCACATCCTGCATCAATAATATGGTTTACTGTAAATTCGATGCTGAGACTGTCAGCTTTGGCTTGCAGGAAAGCACAGATCTTTTTTGGTTGTTGTGTAGTTTCCTTCTTTCTCTCTCCCAACAAAGCCTAGCTTTTGGAAATGGAAACTGCTTGCTTTCAGATCATTGTCTCAAGATGGGCTTCAAAACAAACTCTCCTCTGGATCCTGGAGGCCCAGCCATGGCTGCTTTATCCAGGCAGTAGCCACCCTCCTCCAGAAACAATAAAGGTCCCAGTTTCGGTGGAAGGAAAGCTGCAGGGCAACGAGAAGTAATTAGGGCTTACTAGGGACAAGAACACATGAGTCTGATGTTTTTAAAAACATTATCCATGTTACAAAAACCTTTTGTGTATGCTTTCTTTTCGATTCCCTTGAACATCTATCTCCCTGCATGCGGTTCTGATCACCACGAAGGGCTCCCTAACGGGCCCCCACTGCATCCTCCTCCATAGCTGCCACTACAGTTTTACTAAACTCACAACTTCAATGGTGACTTTAAAAATAAATAACTGACCTTCCAAGCCTCTCTAATTTGAACCTCTCACTGAGTTTAGCCTTGCCCTCTCCATAGTGTAACGGCAGGAGCACTCAGGTGACAGGCGGTGCCTGAAGAGGGAGTGAGCTCCCCAGCTCCATGGGTATGCACCTTTGGGCCGGCTGGCCCTGTGATAGAGATGGTGTAGAGAGCTATGTATGGGCTAACATGTCTAGATTGGGAGCCATCTAGCCCCGAGGACAACGTTTACATGTGCCCCCCACCTCTCTGTACTACAGTTCAACTAGTACTCAGTGCTTTCCTACTGCCGTGGCTTCATTCACATTGTCATCTTTGTAAGTCTTCTTTGAATTTATCCCTTTCCAAATCCTACTCCTTCTTCGAGTCTAATCTTAAAAGCCTAATTGTTCATGAAGCTTTTCTTTTCTTGTGAACCCTGAGAAAGAAGACACCTACTAAGAAAGGTTCCTGGTGGTTAACTGGGCTTAAAAAAAGAAGACAGACCCTAGCAGCCATCGGTACACAGGGTCCTCTCACACAAACTGCACTTCACGGAGAAGCCTCTGAGCTAACCTTGAACTGCTTGCCTGCACTGTGTTTCTGCCATCTGAACCAGCTCCTTTTTTTTTTTTTTTTTTTTTTTTTTTGGTAAGACTTTATTTATTTATTTTTAGAGAGAGGGGAAGGGAGGTAGAAAAAGGGAGAGAAACATCGATGTACAAGAGGTCCATCTATCAGTTGCCTCTCACACAGCCCCAATTGGGGACCTGGCCCACAACCCAGGTGTATGCCCTTGACTAGGAATCAAACCGGTGGCCTTTCAATTTGCAGGCCAGTACTCTATCTACTGAGCCACACCAGCTAGGGCTGAGCAAGACCTTATAAAGAAGTTTCCAGGATCTTATTTCAACCAATAGGACTGAGGCTGCCCCATTCAGTTGGAGCTGTGCAGTCCCAACCCACCAGAGAGGCTCTATTCTAACCAATCAGGACAGTGCCTTTTGGATCAGTCAACCTGTGAAGATTTAGAGTACTCATTTGCATGAGGACAGACCAATCAGGGGCCAGGGGCTGAGACTTCTGTCCATATAAGCCAGCTCCCCCCTGGCTGTGAGAGCACACTTTCCCTTTCCACCAAAGATTGAAAACGACCCCTCCCTGGCTGAGCCGACACACCAAAGACGTCTCACCAGGACAGAGCAGAGCAGATGAGGGCAGCACAAAGCAGACCTGCACGAGAGGGGAAACTATCCAGGAGCAGAACTGTCTAGCCAGAGAGGTGTCCGGCCCCAGGGCTATTCCACAGCCGAGCTGTATCATAGTTGAGCTGTTTTGCAGTGAGTAAAGATACCTTCTTCACTGCACGCCAAACCGAGGATTCCTGTAGGAGTTGAGTTGGTGCCAACGATCATTGGTTGACAACTATCACATATTCTATCCTGCTCAACCTTCAAACACTCTGATTGGTTCTTTCTCATGACTTATATCGTACCTGTCCTCAGATCACATACGTTTATACTTCCCATGCTCCCAACAGACTGTGAGCCCTTTGAGAGCAAACATCAGATCTTGCCTGTTTTGTGTACGAACAGCAGAGGGACAGAATAACATACTGTTTGAATTTGTGGAGTACCTAGAATATATTTATCATGTTTGTTGCTGCGGTAATATAGGAGACATTTGTAAAGATTCTTCAAGAATATGTCATCTAATTAAAGAACAAAAATAGACATATGAAAAGCAATGCTTAAACAGAACTCTTATAACAAGATGCCTAAAACCATGAGGGCAGGAAAAGAACAATTTTTAGCATTAGGTAAAACTTTCTGTCATTTATCCCCTCGCCCTCTTCCAGCACCAAATCAATGGTTTTGAGGTACTCCGATCCAGCACTTCCTATCGGTCTAAATTTAAAGTAACTATAACGAGGAAACTCTATCCTGTTCAGTGATGTTGAAAAATAGAATAAAGTTAGAAAAAAAACCCACTTGATATTAGCAAGCTCACATTTGGATACAATATTCAGCTGCACAAGAGTAGTTATATAATAAAGAAGCAAACTGCAGGGAAATCAAATGCCTATCCCTCGCTCTGCTGGAGACAGCAGTGCGGAAGCGGGGAAAACGGATCGTGACCCTGAAGAAGCCATTAAGCCAGGGGCCAGAAGAGATGAAATGAAATCCACCAAGAACCACTTCTTGGCAGAACTAAAGGCAAAAGGACTAGAAAATTGAATCTGAAACAGAAAAGCCCCAAGGGACCTCAACTCACTCACGTGTATTTAAAATGCACAGGGAATGACAGTTTAAAGAGGCATTTAAAAAATGCCTGGAAGCAATCAAATAATACTAACAGCTTATTAAAACCCATCTTGCATGTGGCAATATTGTTTTCCTCTTCAACTCAAGTGGGGATTTTGTAATCCAAACAGTTTGGTGATTATAACAATATATTTTGCGTATATCCATCACACTTCCAGGAGAAGCTTCAAATCCCAGAAAGCTACCCAAATGTCCATGGTGACTGACACAGCCAATGGCATTGTTGGGTTGAAGCAGGTGAGGGCACAGAATTAGCAGTGAGGACCAGAAGCATGTTTAGAGAGGAGAACAGCAAAGGTTTAAAACCATCTGTGATGAGGGAAAGATTGTCTAAAGAGACGGGTTTCTGATAGGTTAAAAAATTTTAAACCTATTTCCAAATTATAAGCCCCATGCCTATTATCCGCAAGTAGACTACATCACACAATAAATAAGAAACATTTACTCACTTATCTAATTTTATGGAATAATTAGGAAAGCTTTACAGCTCTCTAAAGGCCTGTTAAAATTTTTAAGAGAGTTCTCCCAGCATCTGAAAAAAGGGTTCATCACCCAAGCTGCTCCTTAAACTATTTCCTAAATGGATGGTCTAAGATAACTTAGTAATTTACATCTTCTGTTCCAATGACGGTTGGAAAAAATGAGAAAAAGGTTGATTGCCATTTAAAATAGACCTCCTTGTAATGAATCAACTGAAATTTCCTGATTAGAAGGCTTAGAAAAAAATATGCACTCAATCTCAAAATCACCAGTTCAATTAAATGTCCATTCATAATAACAACAATAACATTTTAAATGCTTGCAATCATTAAGCACTGATGAACGGACCCAGATATGCAACTGAAAATTAAGATTTTGTTTCTTATTACTGAGCTAAATACAATGCTCCAATTCAATTTCTGGAAAATTAAAAACTATGTATGATTCTATTTGCAAAGTGGTGACCAGAACCCATGCACTTAAGCTAATGTAATACACCATATCAACACACTAGAGAAGCGAAATCACATGATCTCATCAGACTGGTGAAGCAAGACAATTAAAAAATTCAACATCTACTCATGATAAAAACTCCCAGACAGCTTAGACAAGAGGAAACTCCCTCAACTTGATTAAGAGTATCTACAAAAAAAATTATAACATTATATGTAATGATGAAATATTGAATTGAGGACAAAGCAAGGATGCCCATTTTCACAACTTTTGCTGAGAGATAGTATTGAGAGTTCTCACTAGTGCAACAGCCAACAAAGGAAAACAAGGGCCCGCAGACTGGATGTGAAGAAATAAAACTGCCTTTAGCTGCATTATTATATTTATTAAAAATATAATAATGGTCATAATCACTCAAAAAACTGAAACACTTGGGCATAAATCTAAGAAAACATCCATGACCTAAGTTCTGAAAACTACAAAACAGTGATAAAAATTCAAAGATCTAAATAAATGAATTCGTGGATCAGAAAACATTCATGGATTGGAAGACTCAACATAGGAAAGATATATTCTCCCCAAGTTGATATACAGACTTAATGTAACCCCTATTTAAAAATCTCAGTAAAATTGTCTTGTACACATACACAAGATTGTTCTATACATGGAACTCACTGACAGATATCAGGAGGGGTGGGGGGAACTGGAAGAGATTAGCCAAAGAACACATATGCATATATGCACAGACCAACACTGTGGTGAAAGCTGGTTGAGGGGGTGCTAGGCAGAAGGGGGCAAAGGGAGGAGAAGGGGGCATCTGTAATAGTGTCAACAATAAAAAATGAATAAGATACAACAAAATGTATACAAGGGGAAGGATAAAGAAGAATAAAATGAGAGTAATCAGTCTGCCCATTTGAAGAATGATAATACAGCTATAGTAAATCAAAGCTGTGATACTGTCAGAGGGACAGACACACAGACCAAGAAAGAAACAGAGAAACTGAAACAGACCCAACTGACATGCGCAACTGCTATTTCATGAAGGTGCAAAAGTAACTCAGTGGAGGACGAAGAGCCTTTTCAACGAATGGTGCTGAAGCAATTAAATATCCAGAGCTCCCCACCTCCCCAAATGATCTCAACCTAAATGTCACACCTTACTCAAATTAACTCAAAACGCATCACGGACTTAAATTTAAGACATTAAAACACAGAGCTTTCAGAAGAAAAAACAATGCACAACATCTTTGGGATCTAAGGCTAGACAAAGAGTTCTTTGATTTAGCACCAAAAGTATGATGAATAAAAGGAAAAACCAATAAATTGGACTTCATCAAAATTAAAAACTTTTGCTTGCCAAAGACTTTGTTAAAAGGATGAAAAGACAAGCTACAGACTGGGGCGGGGGAAATATTTGCAAGCTACATATCCAAAAAAGGACTATTATCTAAAATATACAAAGAACTCTCAAAATTCAGTGATAAAAAACACAAATAATCCAATTAGAAAATGGGCAAAATGATACAAACAGACATTTTACCCCAGTGGAAATACACCAGGAGGCCAAGACAATAATCCAAGCAAAAGATTACAATGGTTTGAATGAAGGTAAGGGCAATGGACATGAGCAGAAGTGAATGAACTTGAGCTGTCTGTTGGATGTAGAATTGAAGGACCGGCCAATTTGGATGGGAAACAAAAAAGAGGTAGCATGGATAACGCAAGCCTTAGACAGGTGTGATATCCTGAACCATAGGAGACAGGAAAGGTACAGGCCAGGAGGAGAAACCAATCAGTTGTGCTTTGGGCAGGACAAATTGAAGATGAGTATGAGAACATGAGTGGAAATGGCACGTTTTGTATAATTCTCTCTGTGCACTTGGATCAGGGTTACAATATAGGTTTTCTACACTTGGCCGCTTGTTCCCATAATGCCCCGTAATGCTTTGGTGTCTCTTCTCTGATCCCACTAAGCTCATTCTTGCCCCTATGCTTGAATATACAGTATCTTAGGACTATAAGATGCACCCCACCCCCCATTTGGGAAGAAAATGCAGCGGCAACCCTGCTCCTGCCTCCTGTGACCCCACTCAACTGCCGCCCCCACCCCCTACAGCGAGCCAGGCAACCTACATTCAGACTGTAAGACACACACCCCCTTTCCCTCCCAAATTTGGTGGGAGTATGTCTTACAGTCTGAAAAACACAGTATCTCTTCTCTCTGCCTGGAACATTCTTCCTGAGACTTCTGCCCTAAGGGCTCCATCTCGTCTGTCAGGTCTCAGCTGAGACATTTTCTTGACTTCCAATCACTCTCTATCACACTTTGTTTCATTTTCTTCATAGAAGAAGCTATCAGAAATTGTTATTATTGTCTTACATATTATTTTCAATCCCCTCACCTCAAGAAAGTTAAGTCAATTAGACTAGGGATCTTTGGTGTATTATTCTAAGCGTTTACAACAGGGCCTGACATATAGTAGGTGCTGAATAAATACTTTTTGACTGAAAGTAAGGGAGGGAATTTAGACCAAGGTTTCCTTAAATTGTGAATATCAGAAGGACTGTTAAGTAGAAAAAATGTCCTCTTAAAAAATGCCAATCACCCTGGCCAGTGTGGCTCAGTTAGTTGGAGCATCATCCGTAGACTGAAGGGTCACAGGTTCGATTCCTGGTCAGGGCACACACCCAAGCTGCAGGATGGATCTCTGGTCAGGGCACACACGAGAAGGCAAACAATTGATATTTCTCTTTCACATTGGTGTTTCTCTATCTATCTATCTATCTATCTATCTATCTATCTATCTATCTCTCTTCCTCAGTCTCTAAAAGAATGAAAAAAAAATGTCCTGGGGTGAGAATAAAAAAAAATGCCAACCAACATATTGCAAACAAGACTGTCTGATAAATATATGCTTTCCAGACCGAAGGCAGTGGTAGTCCTGCAATGCTGCACTAACCAGACCACGCCAGGAACGTGCATAGTGAGGTGCAACACAGCAATATCTACCCGTGAGGAAAACATCGAAATGACTGATCCTAGAAATATTAGCCATGGTGACTGTGGTTCTCCCCGGCCCGGTCTATAAACATGATGTACCTCCTGCATTCCTACGGAGAGGAGGACGGTCTTGGGCTGTTGAACACAGATGGCCAGTGAGATGGCCTCAAGAGGAGGGAGAGGAGCAGGGTAGGAGGTAGCCTGAAAAGGAAGTTCTTTGTCAAAGTCGTGGTGAGTAGCTCAGCCCCTCGGATTCCTCACTCTTCAGTGAAGAAATATTAGAGAATTAGTCAACTGGTTCGGTGGAAGTTAGAGATGCAGGGAGAGTAGCAGATCCACGAGACACTCAAGATCACAAATTTCTGATACTAAACAGATAATAAGCCAACTATAATTGTCTCAGATCCTGAAAAATGAACATTCCTGGTTCCCATGAGATTCCTGCCTCCCTCATGTGTTTCTTGACCATTTTTCAGCTTCATGCATTATTTGGGAGTTTGTTCCTTGCTACCAAAATAGTTTAACAACCTACATATGCAGCCAGAAAATCAGGCCCTATTCAGTTAATTATGGTCCTTCCATCTGTCAGATTATTACATGGATGCTAAAAATGATCGTTAAAAGGGCTGTGTGATGACATGGACAGAACAGTGATGCTATCGTGTCACCAGGGCCAGGGTTTTAACGTAGGTCTACCATCCCTCCCTCTCCGCTTGCTCTCTGGGTTCCCACCACACTGGCTCACTACGCAGATACAAAAATGACTCAATCTGAGTTCAAGTTTCTGGCACATAGCCCATCAATGCTTAGAAATCTCTGGAAGTGAATAAATGTTTGCACTGTGATTATAACTAGGGAAAGACGGTGATGCATAAGATACTGGAAAGAAAACCACCACAATGATCATCTCCAAACTGTGATCTGAGCCCCAATCAGCTCTCCTGTCTCAACCCTCAGCCCTTGCTGCTGAGATTCCATGCTTCAGCCACACTGATTCACGGTGCAGACCTCTCAGCGTGTCACACCGTCTCCTCGCCTGCAGAGCTTTGTTCATCCTATTCCCTTTGCCCGTTAGGTCTTTCCTCTCCCTCCACCACCTCTGCCTGAATAATCGCCACGCATCCTTCAGCATCAGCTTCAAAGGCCGCCTTCCAGGGAGCCCCACATGGCCTCAAGTTAAATGCCCCCCATGTACTCACCAAGAACAGCACACCCCACACTGTGTGCAGCTGCCCGTCCCCTCAGCGCTCTCCACCCAACCCCATTCCCACACTCTAGGTCATTAAAAGAAAGAGATGGGTCTCACTCATTGTCCCTCCACTGCAAGTCACACCTATACCCACACATATGAAACAATCATACATGTTTTCTCCGGGTAATAGGGTAATAAAGAATCTTTACTGTTGTTAGTTTGGCCTTCAGAGGTTTTCAATATTTATTTTCATAAAAATGCATTTTGTAGTAGGAAATGAATGTAATTCTTGAATGTTTCCATTTTCCCATTCCTTAAAATGCGTGTCTGGAGTGGAAGAATGAAGGGCCACTTTTAAGTGGAGTCCCTTTAGGCTTGTGTCAAACATTGCTCTTGGCAGGTCTCAGTGAATCTCACAGCACTGGACAGAAGAGGTCTTCGGTTATCAATAAATTCTGGAACAGGGACAAGGCATGTTTATAAAAAAGGAGAGGAAACTTTGGCATGGGTAGACCTTACTATGGAAAACATTTCCTATCCAAAAGGACTGTCCAGTGTCTGATGGAAATAAAAGTACTAAAATGAAAAGGCATTATTCTCTGAATGTACCCAGGAAAGAAGAGTGAAAGCACAAGGAAACACACCCAGTTTCATTGTTCACTGAAGTCTGCTAGGCGAGCCCCAAGGAAAGCCATTTAAATTTCCCAAGAAGAAAACACTGTCAGTCAAACCAGAGCTGTGCCGCTGACGCCGTAACAAGAAGGGAAGACTGTTCATTTCACAGAAGACTGAGACTGTGTTAGTGTCAGAGGGATCATCAAATATTTTAAACAACAGGCTCGGTGGTATGGTTCCCTATGACAGTCCCCCACGTCCCAGATCTCTCAACTTGTGTTTCTCCCTTCCCCCATAAGTGCTTTCTGCCCTCCCACTCTTCACCCTCCTCGGGTTCTGGATGCCAACAACTTCTGAAACCCTAATGGCATTGCAGACACAGGTGATGATGATTGATTTGTATGGGGGAGTTTCGGGAATCCGAGCTGAGAAGCACAACACCTTTCTGTCTTTAGTATAAAGACAGATGGACAGCCTCTTCCGCTAGCCATTTCTATTTATTTACCTGCCTAAAACCTCTCAAATCATGTGATTTCTTCGGAGTAGTTGTTATTCAAAACAAAACCAAAAAAGAAGAAAACGATTTCTTAATTGTTTTTATTGCCTAAATGGCTCTAAAACTGTTGGGTTCATTTTATAAAAATAACATTGTAAGCACTTTATGAAGCCCTTCCCTAGATTCCAAGTCTGTTTCCTAATAAATCCAATTTAGTTTTCATACTTCGATAATGAAATCAAAGAGGTAAGAGCTATTCCTAGAACATTCACCCACTGGTGTAATTGTTTAGCAGCAAGCAGAGAGCGTGGTCTAAGAAAAGCTACTGGCAATAAAATCAATTTAAACTGTATGACGCCCAAGTCCGGGAATTTGAGAAGCCGTCACCTGCATATGCGAATTGTAACCCAGATTAGGAATGAATTGTAATTTTAAAATATTAGGCTCATGAGACTTCTAAAAATAGAAGTATATTATACAAAGAATTCTCACATTTTCTCATCTTTGGCTCCAGATACCTTTATCAAATGCAAAGTCTGATCTTGCTGACAGTTCAGAGAGGCAATCGAGTTGCCTTCCCCATCCCTATCACTTAATTCACAGTGCTTCCTAAACTGTTTTACCAAAAATGAAACACAGGCCTGCACACGGAAAGCACTAACACCGCAGGCCGGAGACTGCTGTCCTGAGAGAGGCCTGCTTTCAAGGCTGGCCCCTGACGGGCATCGGGGAACGCGGCTCGCAGAAGCTGCCCTGTGCCCCATGGAGAGTTCCATACCTGACATGGGCGTTTCACTGTGCCCGGGCTGTGTGTATAAATACACAGTATGATTTACAGTGAACACCTGCGTTTCACTCTGAGAATTTCAGTAGGGTTTGCTAGGCAGAAAACGCCTACATGACCCCAATAAAAACCCCAAACTCAGTCTCAAATGGGTTTCCCTGAGCAGAAACGCTGGAGGCAGTAAGATGCATTTTTCACTATTAGGGAGGGCACACTCCATGGGATCTTTCACAGAGACAGCCCGCATGGGAAGACTGCGCATGGATTCCTCCAGATGCCAACTGTGTCATTTCCCCTTAGACTGGCTGTGCGTCCTTGCTGTCACTGTGACCCATCTTAGCCATGGTCTGAGTCTGTGCTTACCCTGTGCGTCCTTCTAGTAAATCACTAAATGTGTGGATGGTTTGGGGACCCCTTAAAACAAGGCTTAAAACAAAACACAAGCTCTTCCTGGGTAAATATTTTGTTAATTTTTCTAATGAGGAAAGGTTGCCGCCATTAAATCTGACCTGCATTCTAACCTGGTGCTGCTAATGTAAAGGGTTTCTATTAAGGAGACACAATTAACTTTTTTACAGGTTGTTTGCTGCTGTTTAGTTTACAGAAAAAGAGTAGCTCCGTGGCCACAAGGACATACATGACCACAAGGACATACGAGGACACACTGTAGACTCAGACAGAGCCCTAATAATAAACCTGCTCATGGCCAGAGGCAATGACCGTGACCCAGAGCAGACAGCTGGAACATGAGCTACCACAGTGGGGACTAAGGTTTCATTTCCCTAACTCCATCTTACGACAATTATAATTTAATAGGACTCATCTCCACTAGTTTTTAGATATACAATTAAAAGACACAGGATACAAATTATCACCAAGTAAACTTTTATTACTGAAATACTGGACACAATAAACATAATTAAAATAAGAATATAAAACTTTACTTTTTTTTCCAGTGGTGAAGAAAAAACCTACAGAGCTTCCTGATAATTCTGGGGGTGGGGGGGAAGAAAGCTCTGAGTTTTACTGTTTTAGAAATAAAACTAAACCAAAGCTGACCCCCAAATAAATATGCACCTGCTTAAATGACCTTTTTTTTCCAACCACTCTGATGTTACAAATCCTAGAGAGGATCTAAATGTGGCTTATCCAAATATTGCATTACATTTCCAGAGAATGCCCCCATAACTATGCAGGGAGAAAACCAGGGGTAGATTAATAAACCCCCATCAGCTAACAGCTCAAACCATTCCTGCACAGAGTTCTGACTCATACAGCAGGTCTGATCTTCGCCCACCAGCTGGAAAACTATGGACACAACCTTGTACTCCAAATGGAGACTGTATCTAAGAAACAAGAAAAACCCTCTGAGACAACAAACAAATAAACTACAGTTTGTAGAAAAGACATTAGGCCTTTTTCCTTTTCAAAAAGAGCTTTCAGATACAAACTGTGGAAGTCCTGAGAGAAGCCACACCATTCTTTCAGAAGCTTTCTATTTTCAGTAACTTAGCTGCTAGGACAAGGGGGAAACCACAGCTGCCCAGCGATTCCCAGGGGTGGGACTGAAGCACAGCAAGGCCACTGCCCTATTATTCCTGAGGCTAGAGACACACTGTTTTCCAATGAACCTACTGAAGTCAAATTTCTGGACTTGACTGAAGAAAGGCTGAGTGTCACCTGTGCAGAGAGGCCGGTCACGGCAGGGAAATGGCCACTGTACTCGTTACCTCCTCTGCTGTAGCAGGATGTAGGAATGCAGGGAATGAATAAAATCCCCAATAAAGATTTTTCTATAGAACAATTAACACTTAACTGAAAATTTAAATTCACAGGTAAGGCTTTTATGGAAAATGAGATTTTGAGAATTTTCTCACAGACTTATCCTGGAAAAGCGACCCTTTGCCTATGACCACGTTTTTTAAATAGTAACTAATGCTGAGAAAGTATAAAATGCCATCACTGATTTTGTCAGATGAGTGAGTGGACGGCCAATATGCTGACGGCAAGGACTTCGCTGATGCCCAGGACAGGGCTTCAAACATAATAGGCCGTCAATAAGTGTTTCTAGGTGAATGAAGTTAGTATATTAAGAGGTAAAAAATAAAAATTTTAAAAAAAAACTCTGAATAACTAAATGAGTCAAATTATCAGACAAAACCACAATATGCTGTTCCTCCCAAAGTCTCCAGGCAGCCAAGAATGGAAGATTCTGAGAGGAGCTGATGAGGACCAGCTCTGGCAATCCCAGTTTTCTAAAACCACAAAACACACCACACGCACAAAGAAAGCAAACAAGCGAAGCACACAGTTTGTAAATTGCAAGTATAGTCATGGATGTGATAAAGTTTGAAATCCAAATTGTGGGGGGCTCCGCCCGTGGAACCCCCCGTTCATCACGGATGAAAATAAAAACTACCAAGACAAGATCTGCTTGGGGAGGAAAGGGGTCAAACTCTCAGAGGAGAATGACCCAGAGCCCCTTCCTCACTAGGCTTTTATTGGGTTCCAATACACCGAAATGCAAGTTTAACATGTCAAAGAAATCTGAGGGCTTAATCCGAGCCAGTGTTTGTCAGGAAGGGGGGTTGCCAAACTTTGGGAGACATGCTCATTTCCTCCTAGGACACTTGTCACCTCAGGAAGAGCACTCTTAGCAAAGCAGGTTTCACAGGACTTGAGGAATTCTTTCTTATGCCCCATCACCCAGGGAGCCGTCCTGGCCAGGACAGGGCTGCACCACTTGCCCTCATAGTTTCAGGCTTTAAGGCAATTAGGAAGCAGGAGACATCTCCCAGATGGAAATGAGGACTCGGGCTATGTCAGAATAGCCGGGGGGTGAGGGTCCATCACATCCTCTTTGCTGCAACCCCCCGAGTCCTTCCATGAGGCCTCCCAAGTGGTCATGTCTGGCTTAGGTTGCCCCTCCCATGAGGAGTCTTACCCGTCATTGACTGCCAACCAAGCAATGGGGCCAGAGATGGATGAGGCAAAAGCAGCACTCCTGCCAGGCAGATAAGCTTTTGTCTCCTTAGTAGGTCACATCCTTGTGACAGAACAGACCCAGATGAAGTGGGTCCCTAGGCCCCTTACACAGCCCACCATGGGGTGAGGGCTACAACTCCTGAAACCAGGCTGAACGGTCCACAACACCAAATAACCCAGAAAAATTCAGGACATGTAGTTGCCACAGTATTCAATCAAATTACTATAGTACTTTTCATTTAACAGAAGGGAAAAATAGTTTCTACAAGGAAACAGGAACACCTCAAAATGTTTTACATGTGTAATTCGATGACACAAATAGATGTATATAGATAAATTCAGTAGTGTAAAAAACCTGTTTTTTAGTATTTTAACCCAATTTCTATATTCTTGAGACCTAGTGACCAAAGGCAATCACTTTCAACTCTTTTACCTTTTTCTTTTAGTATTTAATTTATATTTTAACAAATACTCTTAAATTGTTATTTCTTATCAGTTTCTAATGTCTAATGTCTATTGGCTTCCTATTGTGGAAGATGAGAATTTAGCTTTCTTCCACATTTGCTTCCCTGCACTCCATCCCAAAACCCTCTCAATTTAATTATATCACAATTTTGGTTACAATAATACTTCATATTTGTGCTACATTATTGTGTTTAAATATTATACATAACTGAGCCTCGCAGTATACTATAATTATATTTCTTTTCTTATACAATCATTAGTTTTTCCTAACGTAATTACCCCAATTTTTCATTTGCTTGATTTTTTTCTAATATATCTAACACTAATTTTCTCCACACTCTAGCACAGAACTAGAAAACTCATCTCATCAAAGATAAACACATTAGATGATCTTTCTGATTTGTTGTTTGTTTCCTTATTTCCTGGCCTCTCTCTCCTCGGACCTGGAAAGACTGTTCTCCAGGTGTCGCCCGAACTTCTCTTTCCTTCCCATCAGGGATCCTCTTTCACCTTGCCCTACTTGCTGCATCATTTTTGGCTTTTCTCTCACCTTTGTAGAGTACGTCCTCCAAGAACTACCCAAGAAAGAGTGCATGGGAGGCCAATTTTTTTTTAATAAATTTTTTTTTAAAGATTTTATTTATTTATTTTTAGAGAGGAGAAGGGAGGGAGAAAGAGAGGGAGAGAAACATCAATGTGTGGTTGCCTCTCACATGGCCCCCACTAGGGGCCTGGCCTGCAACCCAGGCATGTGCCCTGACTGGGAATCGAACCTGCGACCCTTTGGTTCACAGCCCGCGCTCAATCCACTGAGCTACGCCAGCCAGGGCCATGGGAGGCCAATTTTTGAGACCTTTCATGTCTGTCTGAAAATAGCATTATTCTGCCCTTGCTTTTGATTGACAGTTTGGCCAGGAACAAGATTCCAAATTGGAAATTATTTTCCCCCATATTTGGAAGATATAGCTCCATTTCTTCTAAATTTCACTATTATAGTTGAGAAGTCAGATACCAGCCTGCTTACTGAGTCGTTGTATGTGACCTACTTTTTTCTCTGTTAAAACTTTTAGAAAAATTTTGTTTTATTCACAGACTTTATCAGATGTGTCTTGGAATTGACCTTTTTTTCCCATTCATTGTGCTGGGAACTCAATGCAACCTTTCCATATGGAAACTGATATCTTTCATTTTTGGAAAACTATTCTGTATCATTCTTCTATAACTTTCTCCCTGCATGGACCTCCTAAACAGAGCTTATTTCCTCTTTTCTCTCATGTTTGCTGTCTCTGTCTTTTCATTCTATTTTCAGGACAGTGCCATCAACACTGCAATTCTTTGCTGAATTTTTAATTTCTGCTATTATATTTTTAATTTCCAAGCCCTGTTTTGTGAATGAAATATCTTCTCTAATCTCTCAAAGATCATCAATTATAATGTTGGGAAGTTTTGTCCTCCCTGCTTTTCCCTCTGCTTCTTCTGAGCCTTCTTGTCCTGATGATTTGTTTCGATCACATTCATTCATGACCCTCAAAAATGTGGTGATCCTTGGCAGTTCACTGTGAGACCTAAACAGCTGAACTTGCATGGTATGAATGGGTGGGAGACCCAGCCATTTTATGGGAGTCCTCCAAATGTCTTTTCTCCTCAAGTAGTCAGTCAGTTTCCCAGATAAGAATCTTCTAATCCTCTAATCCAGGGATAGAGGAATATAAACCTGGTTGTCAGAGTTCTGAATGCCCAAAAGGTGTCTTACCCATACTTGCATCTGTATCTTTTTTCCAAGTCCAAAGCCTCTCTGATGGAATTTCGCTAGAAAATGTATCTACCAGGGCTATCTACCTGGAGTAGGAGGGGTCTAACAAACATCACCAGTTTTCACCTTCGCCCTTTATACCTGTCTCCCAGCACAGCTGTGGTTCCAAGTGCAGAGACGTCATGTCGACCACAAATCCTGCTCTTCAGGCTGACGTCCCTCTCTGTGGACATTAGGCTTTCAATGTTCCACCTCATCTCCCATGTCCTTTGTCCATGTGGATTTACACCTTTTTATTTGTTACCTTTCATTTTGGGTAGTCTCAGAAAGTGGAGATAAACAATTGTGTTCAAACTTCCATGCATGGCCGTACATCAAAACATCTTTTATCATGAAAAAATTCACATTAGAAGTCTTAGAGAACTCTCTAGAATACCATCCCTATTGATTAACTAGCACTTGGTCATACCTTGGCAAAAGTATTATGTTCCATTTTTGAGCCTATAAATCATAATTTATAGATGACACAGGAAGAATTCAGATGGAATAAAAAAATTAAATAGATGATTTGGAAACTGGCTTAAAAGAAAGTACTAAACAAACATAATAGATTATACTACGAAGAGAAGGCTGAGGGATTTAGTAATGACCATCAAGTAAATGAAGAATTATTATAGACACAGATGGTTGGCCCGATTTCTTTGTTTCCATTTCAAATAGAATAAGAAAATGGACTTAAGGCATAGCATAAGGAAAAATATCTGACAGTGAAGTATATTAAATATTACTGGGAAAGAGTGTGGAATTTTCTTTTCTGCAATTATATTAAAAGTGAGAACAGTCCACTTTTTAGAGGTAAAATCCTACACTAGATGACTTTTAAATTCCTTCCAGCTGTATGCTTCTTTTCTTTCCAATAGACCTGTAATGCAGAAAATAATTGCTGCGATTCCAAGCTTGCTTGCTTGCTTTTCTCTCTTTCTCTTGTTCTTTCTTTCCTTCTTTATTTTTTCATATAGAAACATTCTTTTCTAGGCTTTTAAACTATTCTTTCATTTTTTGTATTCTTTTAGACTACTTCTAAAATAAGTTTGGTTTAATTTTAATATTCACACTTGCAAGTTCCAATAATTTTTTAGTGAAATTAAAGATCCACATGTTGAGAGCATGACTGTACTCAAAATATGGGTAGCACTTCAATATTGAAACGAAAATAGGCATCACTTTAGATTCTGCTTTATAATAAGTTGCACTTTAAAAAAGTCGTTTCCTGGTATAAAATGACTCATGCAAATAATGTCAAACTACAGCTAAACAGAATGCTTATAAGATCAGAAGGTAATGTATTTTTCCTTTCCATTCACCTGCAAGAATGCACTGACCAAGAGCAGGATGATGGCTGATAAGGGGCCACTAGGAGGGACAGAGGCAGCAGGGCATGCACTGAGGACAGATGGAAGACACACCCTGAGGATATGCAAAGGCTCAGCTTCACAGGGTCCTGCCTCCAGCGCATTCTTGATGTTTATGTTGTTATTAAAGAAACACAGGTTTGCTGTCTCTGCTTTTTGTACAGAAATCAGAGCCTGACCTCATACCACACACAAAAACTACTCCGGGTTGGCTGAAGACCCAAATGTGAGAGACAAAACAAAGCTTTTACAAAAACAAGATTCAGATTAATACTTTTGTGACCTCTGATTAGGAAAAGATTTCTTAAATAAGAAAAAAAAGTGCTAACCACAAATACTGATTAATTGGACCACAGTAAAATTTTTTAAATCTGTTTATTAAAAGATATCCAAACGGAAGTAGAAAGGCAAGTCACAGAGTGGAAAATGGTGTTTGTAACGCATGTAACTGATACATAATTGAAATCCAAAACACATTTTTAAAAAACTCCTGGGAATGAAGAAATAACCCAACAATAAAAAAGAAATCCAAATGTCCAACTGACATGTAAAAACTTCAGCTTCATCAGTCACCAGCAAAAATGTAAAGAAAAACAGTAAGATGCCACTCTATGCCCACCAGAATAACAATTTCTTTTAAACCTGGCAATATGATGCATAAACTGGTATGACCCCTACAGAAAACTATTTGGCAGTATGTAGTAAATTTGAAGAAATGTATGTTTTATGATAAGCAATTCCATTCCTCCATATATATTTAGCAGAACTATGAGTACACATTTATTAGGATAGCAGCATTATTTATAATAGTGTAAAACTGAAAACAGCAGTATTATTTATGAGTGTATTAGTGCACAACTGGAAACAAATATCCATGAGTAGTGGACTGGCTAAATAAATTATCATATATTCATGTCATGGAATATTTCACAGCAATTAAAAAATGAATGGAGCACTTCCCCCTGCACCGGAGCTGTGCTAGGCCTGTAGGCTATGGCCAACTGCGAATGTAGGTCTTTCATCGGCAGGATGGGGTTTGTGAAAGTTGTCAAAAATAAGGCCTACTTCAAGAGATTCCAAGTGAAATTTAGAAGATGACAAGAGGGTAAAACTGATTACTATGCCCAGAAACATTTGGTAATCCAGGATAAAAAGAAGCACAACACACCCAGATACAGAAGGATAGTTCATGCAGCTGACAGAGATGTCATTTGTCAGGTTGCTTATGCCCATAGAGAAGGAGCTACGATAGTCCGTGCAGCTTATGCTCATGAGCTCCCTAAGCACGGTGTGAAGGTCGGCCTGACCAATTATGCTGCAGCACCTTGCACTGGCCGGCTGCTGGCCCACCGCTTCTCAACAGGTTTGGCATGGACAGGATCTGTGAAGGCCAAGTGCAGGTGACTGGAGACGAACACAATGTGGAAAGCACTGATGGTCAACCTGGTGCCTTCACCTGCTATTTGAAGGCAGGGCTTGCCAGAACTACTATTGGAAATAAAATGTTTTGGGCCCTGAGAGGAGCTGTGGGTGGAGACTTGTCTATCCTTCACAGTACCAAATGATTCCCTGGTTATGATCCAGAAAGCAAGGAATTCAATGCAGAAATGCATCAGAAGCACATCATGGGTCAGCATGTGGCAGATTTATATGCGCTACCTAATGGAAGATGAAGATGCTTACAAGAAACTGTTCTCTCAATACATAAAGAACAATGTAACTCCAGACATGATGGAGGATATGTATGAGAAAGCTAATGCTGCTATACAAGAGAATCCAGTCTATAAAAAGCAGCCAAAGAAAGAAATTAAAAAGAAGAGATGGAATCATCCCCAAGTATCTCTTGCCCAGAAGAAAGATCGGGTAGCTCAGAAGAAAGCAAGCTTCCTCAGAGCTCAGGAGCAGGCTGCTGAGAGCTAATAAACCACAATTTTCTATGAAGATTTTCCAGATAAATATAATAAACTTACTGAACAGCAGCTAAAAAAATGAATGGAGAAATTTCAGAACCCAAAAGTGGAAAAAAATTTTCGAAGTTTTCAAAAAAAAAAATGTACAGATCACTTGAAATTAGATCAGTGTAAGACTTACCAGCAACACTGGAGACCAAAAGGAAGCAATGTCTCCAAGATCTGAGAAAATCAATTTACTAATTCATCAACTAAACAGGATCAATTTTGATAACTGGAAAGTCAGCACACATAACACGAGGGGAACGAGGAAAAGGAAAGAGAGGAGCTAAAGGGAAGGGTACAGGTGCAAGTCAAGGACCAAGTGACCCCACCTAAAGGTGACGAAGCAAGAAATAAGGCATACCTACATTACTTAACTTACTTCAATAGCAAAACTAAAAATTGTGATACAACTATGCTGGGCAAAGAGGGGAGGCGAGATAGAAAAGTGTGGCAGCACACCAGTAGACACTGTCCGCAATGACAGATGGGGAAAGAACAGTGTAAGTGTAGGACTTAGATACATAACAGTAACTACCAGAAGAAGCAGTGACAGGAGTTAAAAGTGGGCCTTTTGGCAAGAAGGAATGGATGTGGGGAGGGGGTGAGACAAGGAGACCATTGCTTTTCTATTCTAAGCCATTCTACACTATTTGACTTTGTAACCATGGGCATGAGTTACTTTGATAAAATATTTAAATGAAGCTTTAATATAAAAGGTCTTGATAACTTGGTTATTGATCTGTTGTTGCAAGGGACGTTGCAAGTGACTGAGGGATAGATGGTGGGGCCACCAACAAGGACGGCGTTCAGACAAAAGGCCAGACTGTGGGACAAAGTGAAGAACCTGGCTGCGAAGCTGTAGCCGAGTTTAAGGCGCCTGCACCACATGCAGAAAGCAGTGACTCACGAGACTTGGATGTGCAGATCAAAAGTGTAAGGGAGAGGTTTGGGCTGGAGATGACAGTTTGACAGTCATCTGTCTCCAGGCTAGTTAAAGCCAAGATTGTGAGTGAGACTCTCCGGGAAGAACATGTGGTGGGATTAAAGGAGATGGCCAAGGATGAAACCCTAGAGAATGCCAGTGTCAAATGGAGGGAGAAGCCTGCAAAGAGAACCAGGAATGTTTGGGGTTCCAGAAGCCAAAGGGGTGCAATTTGAAGGAGGAGGGTAACAAGCTATCAGATGCACTGAAGAGGCCCATTTGAAACGGCCCTAACTCCCAAACTTTTCAAGATTTCACAGGCTTCACATAAGTACTCTGACCTAAGTATTTGAAATCTGTCCAGTAGACTGAAGCACAATTCCCATGTATCTAATAAGGAACTAAAGCAAGACCTTGACACTGGCCCAGCTGGAAACATCTGTAAGCATTCAAATGCATCTCTGCAGTTAAGGTGCCATTTACCGCTCCAAACCACACACTTTCAGACGTCACTTGGCATGGTCCAGGTGACTGGGTCCCAGGGGAATTAAGAGATCCATTTCTACTCGTCTTTCCTTTCAAAATGAAATTTATTTTCACCCTTATAGACTCTGCCTAAAAACATGGCCTACCTGCTTTGTGGTAAATGTTCAACCTGGTGTGTAAACTACTGAAAACACAGCTTTGTGCAAACACACCCACACCACACATTCTTCCCCTTGGTAACTCAGCCATGGAGGAGACTCACAGAAACAGAAGAAGTACAATGCTCGTCTTCACTGTCCCTCTGGAGCCCGTTTCCAAGACAGCCATCGGGAACGTGTGCATTTTTCCCTCAGAGATTAGAACAACAATGACACTGGAAGTTGTGATGGGAAGCATGGGAAATATCCCGCGTTAACAAACTACACGAATAGGAGCATTTTATTAGTGGATGAAATCCTGACTTAACCTGTGTTCCCTTTGTTTGCGGGGTGGGGGTGGGGGGAGAATCAGTATTCACAAATCCAATGGATCTGCCTTTGGCATCAATTCAGGGTCCAGTCCAGTGTCACTGCACCACAGCAAAGGAGACTGCTCTCCCACACTGCTGTCCTCCAGGCCATTTAATGAGCTGGCACTTCTGGAAGTCTGCATTATTAGGACTGTTCTGCATGCAAGCTCTTATCTGCTGCAAGCAGGCACAAACTAATAGATTCTCTCTTTTTTTCCCAGGATAATTTCTTTAGTGACAATACATAGAGCTACATCTATCTTGAAGCAAATCTAACCTCAAAAAGACTGCAATTTTTAGGTCGACGTGGAGATTAAAGTAGAATATTATTAAGTTTCCGAATGTAAACTAAAATGGAACCATGTGCAGACATTTATGTAAATCAGATACAAACTCACTGACACCTGTAGGCAGATGTGCTGTAAACAAACATTATACCATATGCAAATGAGAAGGATCATTTGCCCAGCAAACAGTCTTAAACCTTAACTTGCACATGCTTCAGAGAAAAAGAGCAAAATTAAATCCAGGAAAAGCACTCTAACATGGCCTAGTGAGGGGAAAGGGAAAGGGCAAAACTGTTGAGGATCCCGGGTATCCCTTACATCCCACATTCAATTCTGCAAAACTTGTTGCTCTCCCTTTAAGATGTATCAAGAAGTCATCAAGCTGTGACTGTCTCACTCCCTCCTCCTAATTCCCCCTCTTCTTGGTCTCTCACTATAAAACTCCCACCTCCGTGTCTCTTCCATTCTTGTCTCTTTGCGGACTATTCTACAGCAGCCAGAGTGCACCTTTCAAAACTGAAGTCAGATTGTGCTATTTCCCTGCACAAGACTCTCCAATGTCTTCCCTGCACACCGGGAATAAATCCCAAAGTACACTTGACTCTTGAACAACATGGGGGTTAAGGGAGGCCAACCTCCAAGCAATCGAAAAATCACGTATAACTTTTGACTCCCCAAATAGCCCACTGTTGACTGGAAGTCTTACCAATAACACAGAAGTCAAATAACACATATTTTGTATGTTATATGAATTATGTTCTGCATTCTTACAATAAAGTAAGCTATGAAAAGAAAATCATGTTTAAAAAATCATAAAGAAGAGAATATATTTGTAGTGCTATACATATTTATTGAAAAATCTTCATATACATGGACCCACACAGTTCAACCCATTTTTCACATTGATTTGAGAGAGACAGATAGACAGGCAGAGGGTCATCTATTTGATGTTCCACTTATTTATGCATTCATCGATTGCTTCTTGTATATGCCCTGACCAGGGATCAAACTTGCAACCTTGGTGTATCAGGACGATGCTCTAACCAACTGTGCTACCTTGGCCAGGGCTCAAACCCCGCAGTTAAAGGGTCCACTGTACTTACCATGGCCACCAGGTCCCTAGATAATCTGGTACTCGGCATCCTCCCCTCCCCATCGCCCACCACTCACCCCCCTGGCTTACCTGCTTGAGCCACACTGACCCCCTTGCTGTTCTAGGAACACACTAAGCATCTGCACTTTTGGTTCTCTTCTCCTAGAACATTCTTCCTCAAGATTATCACTCAGGTTTCACTCAAAGGTCTTTGCTTCAGTGAGACTTTTTGACCATCCTACCCAAAACAGCATTCACTGTCACCTCCGTTCCTTCCCTTGCTTTGTCTTTCCTCCTGCCTCTTCTCAATGCCTGTCATTTTATTACATAGCTCTTTGATTACTGCCCACCTCCTCCTTTGACATATAAACCCCATGAGGGACAAACTTCATTTGTTCAGCCCTACAGCCCCACTATGTAGAACAACTCACAAGAACCGGTTCTTGGTAAATCTGGGTTGAAAAGAGGAATAAAGGAAAAAAGAAATTTAGTCTCAACTCTAAAACTCCATACCTGTCTGATTTTAGGCAAATCACTGGTCTTTATCTCTGGGATAAGAAAATTAGACTGCATGGTTGCTAATATCTTCTCGCATTCTAAAGCTCCCCCATTCCCTTACCAGCTTATCACCACCACGGATCAGCGGACACTGCACTGATCAGTACACAGGGCAGGGCAGATGTACAGTCGTGAGTCCATGCAACACAGTGTTTATTCTTGTGGCATGCAGCAACTGTTGCATCGTTTTCCATGTGAACAACTGTAACCCTACTTTGGCCCACCCTGTATATCAGGTTTGCTATAAATTATATTATAGCTCAAGTGTTCATCCAAACTGTCTTAGCACACTTCAACTTTCCTTTTTTACAGATTCCTGGTTCTTTAACAGATCCAATTTGTTTTGACTGTCAGTAGTACCATTTTTTTATACAGATATACACTCAACTCCATAGCCACTCCTGGGAGGTGGGAACCCTTTTCTCAGGCTGGCTGCCTGGCTCTTTGTTCTTCCCAACACTAGGTCAGAATTTTGTTTTGTAAGAATTAGGAATCCAAGGGTCCCGACAGATGAACAAGTTATACCATCAGGGTTTCCCGGTGGTTTCTGAACACACTTGTAAAATAATATCTTAATGCAGAAAAAGAAATTTAAATGATCTGGGAAGTTAATCGACATCATTCAAAATTATGTCATATGTTTAACATCATGTGGCTTTTATCTAGATTTTACTCTTTTAACTTACAACACTTGTCTTTTCCTTCCAAAAATGAAAACTATTTTTAGAATATACACTATTCAAGTACTGACTCAATACTCAAATTATTAGTGTCATGAGTTAGCCAAGATAAGAAAAATTCTTTCCATGCTGACATTTAATTTAGAAGTTGAAATGGAATAATGAACAAGTTTTAAATCTAATTATCTTTTAAAAACATTTATCAAAGCATAAGTCCACAGAACAATTTATATAAAGGAATTTTTTCATTATCAGCCAAACTGAAACATTCTGAGCATGATTTGAAATTTTCCAAAGGAAGCCTGTTTCCAAATATTTGATACTCCCTGAACTACATGCTGGGATAAAAAGTTCTAGTTCAATGCAACTGTGCCTTTCACATCGAAAATCGCAATTTTTATTCCTTGAACTTCAGAAGGAAATGAAATATTTCAATGCCTTATTTTAACAATAAAGATGGTATGAGAAAAAATCACAAACTAATATCTCTCATGAACACAGATACGACCTCCACCCCCACTCAAAATTTTAGCAAACTGAACCACTCAAGATTATATCTGAACCCAGTCAGGTGTAAACTATCAAGTTGACTTTTAATTTATCCCAGGAGCTAGTTGGTTTAAGATGCTGAGGTCAGGAATTTAATTTTTCATCTTAACAGTCTAATGCAGAAAAATCATATAATGTCAATAAATGCATATAATATGTAAAATAAAATGCAATATTCATGATTTAAAGCCCTTAGAAACGTAGAAATAGGTCACATCTTTCTTTCCTATAGCAAACATCACACGTAATTCTTAAATGCAGAAAATTCCTCGTTGCAATTAGAAGGAGGAACAACGCCCCGCACTAGGACTTGCAGTCCGCGGTAAGCTGGGGGCCTGACCAGCCGGTGAGCATAAGTAGATACAAGGTTTAAAGATTGCAAAAGAGGAAACAAAGATCTCATTATTCACAAATGATATGATTGCCTTTGTAGAATATCAAAGGTATTTACAGATAAGTTGATAAGATAATTTAGCAACCTAGGAAAGCAATTAGCAATGTAGAAAACAAACTTGATTTCTATGTAACAGCAAACAGGAAATTAAATCCTAAAAAAGAACATTTAAAATAATATAAAAATATGTAAGACTTCTGAAAAAAGACTATAAAATGTTATTAAGACATTTTAAAAGACATTTTAAAATCTCCATATTGTAAAGATTTTAGTTTTCTCCAGATTAATTCACAAATTCAATGCAATCCCACTTTAAATCCCAAAAGCATATTTGAGGGGTCTAAACCTTAAACAAGCTGATCCTAAAATTTTATATGGAAATGTAAAGGGCCAAGACAGGTCCAGTCTCTCCTGAAGATCAAGAATGCCTTCTCGAATATCAACACTTACACTCACAAAGATATGTGATACATCACAGAGGTAGAAAAGATAGTCTTTTCAATAAATATCTAGAGAGAATAAATTTCTGAGAATAATTTTGGATCTTTACCCCACACCTCACATAAAAATTAATTTCAGATGAACTTCATACCTAAATGTGAGAGGTTAAATTTAATACAGAAAATAACTTAATGTAGAAAATTCACTACATTTATATATTAAATTTGATATAGAAAAATACATTAAATATGGAATATAACATAGAAAATACTTCATGAGCTTGGGGTAGGGAAGGATATCTTAAACAAGGCACAAAAAGCACAACCCAGAAAGAAAATGACTTATGAATTTGACTGTATCAAATTTAAAGTTTTCTGTTTGCCAAGAAACATCATACAAAGAGTCAGCGCAGAGTGGGAGAGGAGATTAGCTATGTGCACAGCTAACAGAAGAGCAGGATCTGGAATGTATAAGGAAGTCTGCAAACAATTCAAAAGAGGCAGACAACACAACATAGAACTGATCCATTTCACAAAAGATAAAATTTGTATGACCATAAAACATACAAAAAAGTCATCAACCTTACTAGGAAACAGAGAAAAGCAAAGAAAAAACACAAAGAGCTATGAATGCACACACTCATTTAACGAAACACACAAACAAACCACAGGACAATACTAAGTGTTGGCAAGGTCCCAGGATCTCTTGCAGTGAGGCAGAGACAGAGAGAGGCACATCCGCGCGCCAGCGACTCCTCTTCCAGGCCGACGGGGAAACTCACACTAGCATGCACTGGAACGCCGGCATAAGAATAGTCACAGATGCATCATCTGAACATCCCAAATGTTAACAACTCTAAGAGGTAGATACACATGTCATGTTTTCATTCAAGGAAATACTATATGGTAGCAAAATTTAACAAACTATACCTACACACAGCAAAAGAAATACATTTTACAAAACTAATGTAGAACAAAGAAGACATAAAAGATTATAATCTGACTCCATTTCCATATAATCCCAAAACAAGCAAAACCAAATTATATTATTTAAAGAGTGATTAGACTTCTTTTATATATATTATATATATAAAATCATAAAAATGACAGGAGTGGTTGCCTGTGGGAGGGGCAAATGCAGTCTCTAGGCGAGGACCGTGGACAGCCTCGGGCAGGCTGGCAGTCTTCTGGGTCACACAGGTGGTGGCCTTCTAATTATTTATTAACCTACACCATTTTGGTCTATGGACTTTTTTGCACATCTAGTATATTTTATGATGAAAATGACCGAAAGGAAAGATGTAAACTTTACAGCTGGAGTTGGGGCCATATTGGATAAATGTTCATGAGCATAAACAAGTACAATAAGATAGGAGCATGATAAGAAATACACTAAAAATAAGAGTGGAGGCTACTCCCTATTTATTAGGCCCTCTTAGCCCCACTGAGCCCTTCCACTGGAAGCCCTGCACAGTGTCAGAGAGCCCCTAAAAAATTCACATCCAAGTGCTGCTTTCACGCTGGAGCTCTCTTTCCTCCGCTGCGCTGTGGTCCGATGATCAGAACACATGTGCCAGCCTGTCTTCCTTCACAAGGACCAAGAGAGAAGTGGGGGGAGGGGCAGGAAGCCCCCCCCAAAAGAGGACTCTATTGACCCCATTTGCCATGGTACTAAAAACTATCACAAGTCCAAGAGCAAAAAGTACGTGCTGTAAAGCTAATTCTACTTGCAGGAAACCCATAGTGAGGAAGGCCAGTGGCAGCAACAGGGGCTGCAGCAAGAGGGGAAGCCAGCAGGGGCCCAGGAGGCAAGATGTCCAGAAGATGTGAGCTTGACCGGGGCCCAGAGGAGTTAGGGGGCAATCTCTGCTGTCATGGCAGAAGGCCCCTGTCTCCTCCATTTCTCACTCCAGATGTCTAGTGGCTCTTGGCCTTCCCTCCTCCTCCACCCCAAGGCCTGAGCTCCCGCCCACAGGGGACCACACTGAGGACTCCGGGACACATGAGGGCCGTGGGGTGGGCAGCGCACTGCCGACCTGCCACAGCCCCAGTCTTCCCAGGGTCCAGTTAGTAAGCTGGGAGCCCTGTGAGCTGTGTTCAACTTTAAAAAGGCCATTCCCAGTCACTTCAAGTATGTTTTCTTATTAGGTGGATTCGCTCACTTCACAAAAATTCTTTAGGCTGACATGCAAAAAAAAAAAAAAAACTATTTTGAAGTTTCCTTTTATACAGCAATGACAAAAAAATATCATGTTCAGCATAAAGAAGCAACAAGCAAGTCACAGATGACCTGGAATCACTTTTCACTGCTCCCAGGCTGTGAAAGCCCGTCCCCCACCCTCCACATCCATCACCCGAACTGCCTGGTCCAACTGTCTCCATCATCTCCCTTAACTCTACCTGCTCTCAGCTTGTCCCCCAGCCACTGACCACATCAGGTCCTCATTCGTGGGCTCTCCCACAACTTCCCCCAGGAGCCTCCCAAGCGCTCTCACTACCTACGTTCATTTCTTTAATCCACCCTTCAGGGCCACTGGACCAAGTCTCCTCACCACAACCTGCTGAGACCCCTCTAAGCCTCAGACGTACTCACTAACTCCCAAGGGCTCCTGGAGACTGCTAAGCCTCCCTGCATAACTAACACTCAAAGGCCTCCAACCTGCCATCCCAGCCTCTTAGCTGGCCACACTGCTCTCCACAGCGGCTCCTCCCCTCCCGACTCCAAGCCTGAGGGCAGTGACTCTACTAGCCTACCCACTATACTTCAAATCACATTTCTTCCACTGGGAGCTTCCCCATCCTGGTTTGATCCTTCTGTGTTCTGGGCACCCACAAGATCTTGTTTTAATTTCAGGCGAAGTATTAATACATCCACAGCCAAACTCGTACTTTTCCTCTGCAAACCTGCTCCTCCTTGGGCCTCCCCATCTCAGTACACGGAGCACCCTTCCACTGGTCACTCAGACCCAAGAGCTAGGACTGTCCACAATGCATTTCTTTCTCTCCCCTCATACGTGGTTCCCATCTGAAAATATAAGATTAAAATTCTTGACTCCCTCAGGATTGTAGGGATAATGTAAAAAAGGATGATGATGGCTACCCCTCGAAGAATGTGCTAAAACAGCCCTTGAGGAGTATTCAATGCCAACCCGCACTCTGGGGAAGGGGACAAACACAAAGGCTCCCAAGGGCAAGGCCCTTGCCAGGAGCGAGCCAGGAAGACGCAGGGCATCTTGGTTCTGGCTCAGAGCCCTTCGCACAGCGATGTACTGCCTCTGGAAGAATGAGGATGACATTCCCAACTCAAACCTACTCCGCTTGCTTCCTCCAGGAACAGGTGTGAGTTTTCTCTGATTCCATGCAAACATCTGGTCACCTTTAGGGCTAATGGCAAAATGTGAGGTTGGGATACAGATTGTTTTAACTGAAAAGATTCAAGCCTAGGCTTGATGAGAGAAAAAAAAATGACAAAACAAAACCCAAAATGTACTATGATGATAATGAGCCAGTCTGTGCTCAGAACCAGACTGCTACCAGAGCAAAAAAAGAAGCCTTGGGCAACTGTAAACATCAATTCTTCCAGCATCAATTAGCCAAGAGAGTGAAAGGATCTGCTTGGAACCCATCCCAGATAATAACCACCAACCTAAAAGACCCGCATCTAATGGAGTGTTAAGTCAATATGGCCATCTTCCCACTAAAGAGACAGTGTGATAGACAAAGGCACAGCATGTGATAAAGTTTATCACCTAATCAGGATAAAATCCCTTAACATCTGGAACTAGGAGGCAACTTTTTTAATCCGATAAAGATTATTTACAAAAAATCCACAACAGGCATCATGCTTTTTGATGAAATGTTAAAAATTTTCCCTTCAAAAGACATATGTATTCATGTTTATTGCAGCATTATTTACAATAGCCTAGATATGAAACCTAAGACCTAAGTAGCCATCAATAGCTGAATGGATGAAGAAGTGGTGCACATATATAAAGGAATATTACTTGGCCATGAAAAAGAATGAAATCTTTCTGCAACAACATGGATGGCTCTAGAGGGAGGGTATTGTACTGAATGAAATAAGTCAGACAGAAAAAGACAAATGCTATATGATATCAACTGTATTTCAATATATCAGCACAAAGAGTTAGAAAATAAAATGTTTTCAAAAGATACCATTGACACTATCATCAAAAATATAAAGTGTCTAGAAATGAATTTAACAAAAGATGTGCAAAACCTGTATTTGGAAAATTACACAACTTTACTGAGTTTTCTAAAAGAAATGGGTGTGTGCATAGGTTTTAGCTGCAACCAGTGAAAGAAAAATAAACTGAATATAATCATTAGCATATCTTCTCAAACACTGGTTTGAAATATAGCAATAACTTGATGTGTCAGAATTCTGATCAGGCAGGTGTACTGTGGGGTGGGGGGGGGGGCAGAATTCTTATCCTCAGTCCATATTGTAATTAAACACTGAAGAAACATTTGAATTTCCACATTAAGTATTATAGTAACTGTAAAAAAAAACAAGAAGACTTTGTAAGTCCTTTAATTTTGTAATTACTGTACAGAAAAGTTTGTTGGAATATAAGATATAAAGTGGCATTTTATGGATATATAAAAAACTTCAACACATCCAAGCTTCTACTCAGCAAATCCATTTAGAGTAAGTGGCCCTAAACAGTGGATATATATTCAGGTCAATTCATCCTTGCATGGGAATTATTGGAAATTTCTACCTTATTTTTTAGTCATCCTTTATGAAATCTATCTTTGAATATAGGTGGAATGAACAGCTTCCCTTGATGTGATATTTATAAAGCAGACCTCAAAATTCTCCATTGGCCTTAAAACACAAAAATTCCAAGCATCGATGGTTAATTCCTTTGAGCTAAGATACTAGGTCTCCCAAAATCCATTTTTAAAAGAAAACTACTTCTTGGGGGAGGTAACATAAGTGAGTCACTATCCAATTTTAATACCAAACTTAACTTACTCAGATGCAAGATTCTGGGGAATCAAGTCTGACAACAGAAGAAAAAAGCTGAGCACTTTTAGAGACAGACCGGGAATGCCTGGTGCTGCTGTGAGTGAGGCAGATGGGCTGGCACAGTGCGGTATCCTGGGAAGCACAAAGTGAATGACATTAAGTGCTCCAGGAGAAATGGAAAGATGCTAGAGACAAGCACAATGTACTTGGCCATCGAGCTGAGGAAGCAACCCTACTGTCAAGACGTGTTTGAGAGACTATTGATCATGGCACTCAATCGTATCCCGACCTGCTCTGCTGAGGGCCTGTGCTCTGCAGCACCCTAGTGCAATATGGCAAAACCGAGAAAGCAGGGCTTGTGTTGTATGTATTCTTTTATAGGTGCCACAGCACAGGGAAGCACTCTGAACCCAGTGGGGACTCAAAAATACCACTTGATGAATTTAAATTTCATTTAAAAGCAAGTAACTGGGTTCTGGGGATATAAAATTTACATATTTAAATTAGAGCTAGCATTTTTAATGTTAAAGGTTGGTTGTTGACAATACCAAGCGTTGACAAAGATGTAGAACAACTGGAACTTGCAGGAATTACTGGCAGGAGTCTAAATTGACATAATCAATTTGGAAAATTAATTATTAGTGTGTTCTAAAGATAAACATAGGCCTACTCTATGATCCAGAAAATCAAGAACAGATACGTCCACCAGAAAACATGCACAAAGATATTCAGAGCAGCTTTATTCATAACATCCCAAAGCCAAAAAATACAAATTGTCCACCAGCAGTAGAATGGATACAGAGAATATTCATTCAATGGAATAGCACACAGCAACAAAAAGAACGAACTTCCGCTATATGCAGCAACAGAGATCGACCTCTCAGGCAGTGAAAGATGCCAGATGCAAAGGAGTCCCCATCTTATGATGTCATTTCTATGAAGTTCAAAAACAAGCAAAGCTAACCTGAGGTGTTGAATTAGATTGGAGGTCAGAATAGGGGTTCTCTTTGGGAGGGGATCGTAAGTGTGAGAGAGGGGTGAACAGAGCCTTCTTTGAAGCTAAATATGTTGTAATCCTTGATTTCTGTGGTGATTACAACAGGCATATTCACATGCAAAACTTCACTGAGCTGTACGCTCAAGATTCGTGTATTTATATAAATTATACCTCATTAAAAAGGTAAGTAAGAAAAAAAATGTTGGCTGTTTTCCAATGAGTATTATTTGTTTTAATCACCTTAATTATGGGAAGCCAATTTTTCTGAAACCTATTTTTGCTGTTGGGTATAATTTGAGCGTCTCAACACTTGATAGGACCTTTTAGCCAATCATATAAAGAAGTATATTTTCTCGCCTACACCGATAAGAGATATAAACTGTCCTGTCTCAATAGTTTGCTCTTCATTAACATATAAAAGAACCCTAATCAAAATCCAGACATAAACAGAGAGCAAGAGGTAATGAAGAGAGGCACAGAAACGAGCAGCACTACCTGCTTCCTGACTGAAGGGCTCTGCAGGTCAAAGGCAGTGCTCAGGCTAGCCCGGAGGGTTCTACTAAGACAGGTCTTTAGACAGGTCCCAGGATGTCTCTGATTCAGGATGCTCTGCACTTGATATGCATGAAACACCCCCTGCTAAACCTCTGCCTTGTGAGAGCCCCCCCAGCTAAAGACCTGCTATTCAGGAAGCCACAGAGATCCAGACTGGGAGGCACTTGAGAATCAGCACTGACGCAGTCTGGAAGCCTGACGGGCGACCGAGAGCAGTCAGAAAGCACAGCCAGGCAGGGCCATTGTCTGCTGCTACCTGCTTCTCCATTAACTGATGTGGCGATGTGGCATCTGCACTAAAAAGGTGCCAAGCATATTTTAAGTTAACAATTAAGACAGATGGGAGTGTTCTGAAATTAACTCCAGATGAAAATGATCAATAATTGAGAAATTCTTTAGAAAAGCCACAGAGCAGGGTGTTTCCTTCACCTCTCGCAGCCAAAGCCCCTGGAAGACAGCCCCGGCGATGGCACTCACTTTTCAAAGGACTTTAAAGCGACCTTCAGCCAATCAGTAAAACGCAAATAGGAACCTTTTGCCCTTTTTGCTACCAGACAGCGGCCACCTAAAAAGCTAATATATGGTATTTCTGAAATTCTTAGAAGAAGATGCTGTACGTTTTCTGTGGGGCCTAGATAGATAAGTTGGATTCACTTGGAAATCTTTAGATGAAGACTGTGTGCCTCATTTCCAACAGCAAACAACTTACTGCACTATTTTTCCCTTTGGCTGACTTCCCACATGAATGAAACACACCCATCATGTGCCACACCATCATTTGTTTTTCAAATGACTTCATGGAGCCATCCACCATCACGTGTCTTTCTCATGCTGAAGAAAGTAAAATCAGCTGTCAACTGGAAAAAACCTCCTCAACAACAAAGAAATGTAAATACTTCCTTAAAATAATCATCGTTTTCATGGTCTTTTAATTTCAAGACTCCATCTCCCCACCCCCACAGCATGAAGAACCACTTCCCCAGAAGACCTAACTGTTTATCTATAAAATTCATCTCCTCTGATGAAAGGGATGAAAACTTTCAAAGTCATGGCATTGATTTTTCTCCTTTCTTATCATTCTTCATGGATATAATGCAGTTAAAAAAAAAGCAGTATCTCAGGGTTAACACTGATTCTGTGAAAAAAAATCACAGTAATTTTCAGAACAAGTTAACAGAGCAAGTCAAGAGAACCAAAAGCAACAAGATTCAAGAGTTCCTTCCAGGGTGGGTACTTGAATTATCAGGAGGATTAGTTTGTAAATTACATAATTATGTACCCACTATGCTGCACTCCCGAAACTAATGTAAAATAATACTTTAAAAGAAAAAAAAAAGAGTCCCTTCTGGGAAACTAGCCTTACTGATATAAAGGCCCAAATACCAATAAATGGACAAAGTCCTCTTAGGACAGCGAAAGAAATACTTTATGTGTACATAACACTCACAAAGGAAAACTTTTAATTCAGCAATATAATAAATCATTCCAATAGTTCATACTAACTTTTCTTACCAACTACAAATAGTTTTACCCTCTGGTGGATAATGTTGCAAGGCATTCCTCCAGTGCAAAAGGAAGGAGACAGAATAGCAAATACTAAAAATGGCATGTATAAGGACTAGTAAATGTTCACACAACTTTATGTTTTACTGTTTGGAGCCACTTACGATAATTCATACTTAAGTTTTTCATAGTAACCCAAAAAAGACAAAATATATTATTTTTCATTCTGTCCTAGTGAAGATAAACAACAGAAATGAGATGTTCAGGTTGTTAGGTACTTGCTCTAGAAAACAACCATAGCCCTAAAAATCATGTTTAGAGGGCGAGAAGACAATACAAAGGATTTAGAGGCAAAACTGTACTTCTTATGACCCACGGAAATGACACGATATGAGAAACACAGAGGACGAAGGATGGAACGGATAAAGAATGGGTCTGAACCTCCCACCAGCAATCATTTTGAAGGATACAGTCCCACAGCTGTAGCATTCCGAGGTTTTGCTTTGACTTCAGGACGTGAAAAAGGTGAAGTCGGTTTGGTTCATCCTCTCCTCACCTAGCCACATTCAGCAAATGAACCCTCACCCATTTCTCCACTCGAGCACTGACCGACGGAGCAGCCAGCATGTTGAACAAGCACAACCAGAGAATGTAATCGAAACAGGACCTCTCCTCCTGCCTTTTTAAAAATCTGTCAGTGGGAAGTGGCTTTCCCTTGCTCCAGAGGAAAACTTGGGCAGGTACCAGGTCCTTTCTGTTCACTCTTAGGTTATAAAAGTCACTTAAAGTCATAAAACAATCTTAATTTGGAGATTACTTCCCAGTCTCTTTTAATAATCAATACTCCAAATCTGATTTTGTGTTCCAACCTCCCCTCCAGGACCAAGCTGGTTTCAGACCCCTGGTCTCGGAAGGAGGTGCATCAGGGTTTCCTCCTTACAGCTGCTGACCCCTCAGGTGTGGGGATGAAAGGAAGGAGAAAGGTAAAGAGATAAGAAAGTTTTTACAAACCTGATTCCACTGTAAGCTGGCACCCTGCTCTCTGGGCCTGGCAAACACCTAAAGCTCATTCTTCCTCGTATGAGCTGCTATAGTGGGTTCCTAGGAGATCTCACTGCCAGAAACTCAGCGCTGTCAAGCTCCACAAACCTTGGAATATGGCATCTATTTCCAGCCTCTTGCTCCCGGGGGCCCTCCTCGTGGCCCAGCCTACCAGACAGAGCCCAAGCAGACACACCGCAGGTACCTCTGTTGCACAGAACACAATCCCTTAGCTTCACTTGGCTCCAGTAAGGTTGCTGGGGCAGGCAGTCGAGATGCCAAAGACCAATGTTACAGCCAGCCCGCTCCTGGCCACCTGAGGTTTAGGAGCGCCACAACACAGTACCCTCCAGCGGTCCAGCCACAGAACTGCTGCTCCAAGGAGCCCTGCCCCCATCCCACGAGGTGGAAGTGAAAGGGCGGGCTCTGTCTACAACCCTCTCTCCTTTCCACAGTCTGACACGTTCAGAGCTGTGGGGCTGGTTTGCAAACCACCTTGTCTGCCAACTCACATGTCTACTGAATTTGGATCCCTAGTGAAAAATGCAATTTTAAATTTCCATTACACCCCTCCTTCATAATCACAGTGGCCGAAGAGGCTCAACTTATTGAGTAATAGAGCCAGTGATTTTATTTTTTCCAATAACTGCTACCACTAAATTCATGCAGTGTCTTTCTTTTCCTCCTGCAAAGTTGAGTGGCTTTTATCCTCAGTCCATCCCAAATGTTTTAGTCACTTTTGGTGATTAAAATAGTCTAGTATATACAGCACCGTCTATGAAGTATTCTTGTCTAAAAATAACTGAACCTGTATCTAATGAAGTTTCTAAATCTACCTGCTGGCTTGAAGGTCAGACCAGGGACAGTGAAACAAGTTAAATGTCACCACTAGGAAGCAATTGGTCAAGAAGGTGAAACTTTCTTTAGGACAAATGAATGCTTCTCCATCAAATAAACATCATGAAATAAAAAAAGAGAATGAAAATAGGGGAACAACTACATAGTAAAAGAGACTTACAAAACATAGTAACTAAAAGCAAAATGTGTGTTTTGATTACATACAAACTTGAAAAGTAATTGTGAAAAGATACTTTTGAAATAATTGAGGAAATCTGCCCTGGTGGTGTGGCTCAGTGGATTGAATGCCAGCCTGTGAACCAAAGGGCCACAGGTTCGATTCCCAGTCAGGGCATGAGGTTGGGTTGTAGGCCAGGTCCCCCAGTAGGGGCTGCATGAGAGGCAACCACACATTGATGTTTCCCTCCCTCTCTTTCTCCAAAATAAATAAATAAATAAATAAATAAATGAAATCTTTAATAAAAGAAACAAGGCAATCTGAATGTGGATTAGGTGCTCTGTGATGTTAAGGAATTAATATGAATTTTGTCAGAAACAATTATGGCATACTGGTTTTGGAAAAAAAAATCCTTACCTGTTAGAAATATACACAAAAGTATTTACATGTGAAATGACATAATGGCTAGGATTTGCTTTAAAATATTCCCATAAAAATGTTAATAAAAAAAAAGTTGGAGGATAGATGAAATAAGATTGGCAAAATGTTGATCATTGTTGAGGTTCAGTGATGAGCTCATGGGAGTTCACTGTATTCTACTTTTGTGTGTACTTGAAGATTTGCATAATAAAATTTCTTTAAGTTCATGCAACATTGCAAACTCACGCTCAATCCTAGGACCCCTCCTCTCTTCAGAGCAGGTCAAGCTGGCGGTTCTCATGGCTCAGAAGAGAAGAGGTAGGGGGCAAAGGGGGGTCGGGAGCAGAGGCAAAGGAAGGGGGTGCTTGTCTGCTCTCCACCATGTCTCTCCTCGCAGAGAAAGGCTGGAGGAGGCCTCTCCTTCAGTTGTTTCTTGTCATTCTCTCTACTGGTATCCTCCTGTTTTACAGGACTGACACCCATTGCAGCCGGTAGCGGTGGACAGACAGATGGGGGCCCCAACAAGCCCTGCTGGCAGGGGTCTCAATTCTGAGCAGCAATGGTGGTCTCTTGTTAGACCTGATTGTGTCCTCCGGCTGACCCCCAGCTGGCAGTCTCATGCCACCTCGCATGGACCTGAGAGCTTTTTTATCCCACCTGATGATAATCCAAGCCAGGCTTCCCCATGCAGGCCAAGGCCAGTACTTAGGCCTGCTCATGAGTGGAATCCTACCCACACCTCTCTCAGAGACCATGGATTTCAGGAGACTGTCTTGTTTCTCTGCAACTGACTACACCACAACACCTGCTCTCGCCAACACTCTCCGCACCCTGTTAGCACTGGGGCAGCGCAGCGAGTCCTGTAGCTCAGCAGACATCCGGTAAGAGAACATACAAGTTACTTCTTGGAGACCCCAAGACATTTGTGAGCACACCTCTTGCCCCCTCCCACCTCAGCTCAGAAGCATGGTGACCTCCACACCCTCTTAGCCTCTCTGCCCACCTTTGGGAACAAGAGAAAAGTCACTGTTACTCACAAAAGTTGTCTTCAGAAACACCCCTCCATCTCTATCCTACGTCTCAGCTTGTGACTGGTAAAAGCTTTACAAATCAGTGCCCCTTCCTGCAGCTGGAAATCAACTGGGGGTTGTATCAGGCCTTGGAGAACTTCGAATTTTGTGCTTAGCAGAAATTAGCTCTACCATTGGACGGGGGAGTGACATAAAATAGCTCAGCTATCCCTCCCACTGCCCTGCTGCATCTACTAGATATCAGAAAATGAGAGAGGTGCCTGAGATGACTCCCAGACCCTGGAGTACCCTCAACCAATGGCTGCACAACACTGGCAACATACGAGTCTGGCCTTCTGCCACATGCAACTTGAAAGTGAAATAAAGAACTAGTTGCCATGCAAAATAAGTGGATCCCGTAGGTATGGCTGCACTGAATGGAGTGCTGGAAAAAATTACGCCATGGGCATGGCCTGCTTTCACGTGGCGGAAGAGCTGGTGCAGGTCCGCATCAGCCACAGCGGTCCTGGTGTGGGTGCAACAGGAGTGCATGGGCACCCTGAGGCATAAGGTAGCATATGGGCTGCCAACGCTGCCTTAAATCCCACTCCCCCGGCTAGTTGCTCTGCCACTGGCATCTAGAACAATAGTTTATCATCATTTCTAATGTTATGTCTCTCAAAAGCCCAGTCCTATTACGTGAGTCAGGCTGGCACACAGCCAGCTGAAAGGACTTGGGGATCACCTACCACTCTCAACTGCGGGCATCTGTCACGCTCTGGGACCTCGTGTGTGCCCTTCCTTTCCGCAGGAATCAACTGCCCATGAACCTGCTGCTGCAAGAAGGAAGACATTTATTTTCCCAGCCTCTCTTACATTTTGGGTAAAATGTTTCCTCTGTCTTTAAGTGAAAAAAATAGTTTGTATTTAAGTCACTCTATCTAGTTGAGTAGCTTAGCCCACACTCTACTACACAAGCAAAATGGAGACTTTCCATTCTATAGGACTGCAGACCATATCATCTCTGCATTATTTATAACCTTACATGAGAGAGGAAGAGAGAAACAGAGAGAGACATATTGACTTAAAACTATGCTACCACCCTCCTCCAACCCTGCAAAGCCAAGTTTCCAAGACCATGTCAGCCCTCATTGTCACCATATTCTCACCTCTCAAATCCTCAGTCTGACTTCTGCCTCCATCACTGCACCAAACTGCTCTTCCTGAAGTCACCCCTGATTTCTTTTCCAGAACCCTGACTGTCCAATGCCTTGGGAGTCAGGTAAACAGAAATACACCAGCCTGAAACTCCATGCCAATCATTACAATTCTTGACTGAATCCAGATGAATAGCTTTATCCTACTACCTACCAGAAAAACATTAAATCTTCTCTGGAGGAAAATAATATCCAGAGGTCCTGAAATTTTTCCTACACAGTGTCAGGTACTTAATTAAAAATTACAAAGCACAAGAAGAAACAAAAACAAATGACCAAAATCTAACAGAAAAAAATGGACAATATACAGACTCTAAGTGTAATATCTAGGTGATTTAGACATTGCAATTGTCAAAAAGGAATTTCAATGTAAGTATAATTGCTACGTTCACAAACATAGATTAAAGATGGAGAATTTTATTAGATAACTGTAATCTGTGTAAAAGAACTGAATGGAAATTCAACAATTGTAATAAAAAAATCCAACAGATGAGTTTAACAGCAGATTAGAAATAGTACAAGAGGGGTTTGCTAAAGTGAAAAAGTTGTCAGCAGAAAGTATCCAAATAGAAGTACAGAAAGAAAAAAATTAAAAATACAGTAAACTGCTTAAGTGGCACATTAGAGACATAGATAAAAGAACTAATGTGCATGTACTTGGAATCCAAAATGGAGAAAGGAGAAGGAAAAAACCAATGGCTGTAGAAATAATCATAAAGAGTTTTCCAAACCTGATTAAAGATATCAAGCTGCAGATCCAAGAAACTTCATGAACCGCAATTAAGGTAAATATAAAGAAAACACACCTAAATCCCATCACAGCAAAAGTGCTGAAAACCAAGTACATACACAGTGTTAGAAGCACCCGTAACGGCGGGGGGAGTGTGGAGAGGCAGTACCGGCAGATGAAAATAGCACATTTAGTCCTGACTCAGAGTTTCAGGCTCAGTTACGGAACGTTGCTAGCCTCTCTCATCCACTTTGCTATTGAGTGAAACTAAGGACAAAAGTCAGATAATTCCCTCTTAAAGTCTCAAAGCTACAATGTTTTAATTAATTTGGAGCAGAATTCTGAAAGATAAAATTACGACGTATAAACCCATTTCTTTCTTCCTTTATTTAGTTTCAAAAACCTGTCATTTACTCTATAAAGATAAAAGATTTGAATTGAAGTCTGAGGTTTCTCTAAGTCCTAAAGTGAATATAAAAATACATCACCTACTGAGTATCATCAGTATACCAATATATTCTCATAATGTGACTTTCCAGGAAACCAAGGCCCATACAGTAGAGAATAAAAATGAGTTATTATGTTAGTGAGGTGAGTATGATCTCTTAACATGGAGACAGAGCTGCTCTTGTAGATATTTAAGAGTGGCAAGCTCATCGTAATTTCAGAAGATTCAGAAATTTATTCTGATTTTTCCAACAATTTAGAGAATTATTCATCTTTGTTAACAGGGAAAAAATAAGATGCAAAAGCTTAAAATGCTTTTAGGATAATAATCTACCAGCCCAGACTCTGTTTGAGCTATGTGACTTACCCAAATGAATCCTAGAAATGCTGGGACAGAAAAATGAGGCCCGACACACAAGTGTCACCTAGCCCTTCCTCAAGAAGGCACCGCTGTTAGTAGGCACTACAGCTGACTATATACGTCCCATTTGCTGAGATTTTAGAGATTGTCCTGGTAAATGATAGCATAATAAAAGAATATGACTATTTAGAACATTCCAACCTGGCTGGTGTAGCTCAGTGGATTGAGCACGGGCCTGCGAACCAGAGGATCGCGGTTCGATTCCCAGTCAGGGCACATGCCTGGGTTGCAGGCCAGTTCCCAGCAGGGGACACACGAGAGACAACCCTACATTGATATTTCTCTCCCTCTCCCTTTCTCCTACCCTTCCCCTCTAAAGATAAATAAATAAAAATCTTAAAAAAATAATAGCAAGTAGACTTTAAAAAAAAAAAAGAACATTCCAAACCTGTAATGCACATTAATGACACTGTAGTGTGCAGGTTAGGGGGAAAAAACCCTGTTACTCATTTCCCCCTAAAATCCTGACATTTTTATTTAAAGAGCCTAAAAGCATCTACTAAAATCAACATTTTCTCTAGCTCATGTGTGAAGGAAGTCATCTGGCTTCAAGAGCGATACACCTGACCAAAACCTGGTCAACTGAGTAATTCAGTATGTCCCATTACCCCTGCCCAAGGGCCCACAGTTATTGGTTCAGAGATGAACACATGACCGCATCAAAGCCAATGATAGTCATTCTTGAGATTTTCTGGGAAGGATGAGAAAGAAGCATGCTCACCCTTCAGCGAGACTCGGATCCAGAGATGCTGTAACCTTTTGCAACTACCTAAAAATGAAGCTAACATAGAGAGCAGAGTCAAAAGATCTGAGTCACTGAATCAAGGAACCCCAGAAGCAGCTGCCCCTGAGTGTTTACATAAACCAATACATTCCCTTAACTGACAAGGACACAAAGGGAAAAAGATTCTAAGCTGCCCTGAACCCAGTGCAAAACTCTGGGGTATGTATGATATCAGCCCAGCCTCTAACATTCAAATAGAAGTACAGTCATTTGGTTCCATGCTAAGTGACCTTTTCTCCAAACTTATCAGGCTACAGAATGTCTCAGTCCATTCTGATAAGAAGCAGCAGGTATAATTCAGAACACATAACAACAGAGATCTACATTCAATTTTCATTAAAATTATCAATCACTATAAATCCAATTACTTTGACTATAGGTCATGCTTCGGATGTTTGCTTGCAGGCATTCAATTTCAGTTTATTTTAATTCTCCAGTCATCTTCCCGCCACCTTGCACTAGACAAGCCACAGAGCCTCCATATTCGGGTTGGAACTGCCAACCAAAAAAACAATAATTGCTCTGCAACTGAGCAACTGGAATAAAATTCCAAAGGTTTCCAAATTCTGTTGGCCACCTGCTCTTACTTTGGGTTTGTGAGAAATGAACCAATGAGGCTGAACAATGACAACTGTCACTCTATGCAGTCTGCAGCTTTTGGGACATGTTTATGTTGCTTGGTTATGACTCAATGACACATCAGAAGCACGAAGTGGGCCAAGTCTGTTACATTAACAGTGTTGGCCGTAGAGTTTCTTAAAAACACTCCAGTTAAGGCAACACTATCTATGGTGATACCAGCCTCAGGACTTTTGAAAGATCACTCGCCTCTTTACTTTTTCACCTGTAGAACATAAAAGTCAAATGAAATGGTCACCAGCCAGAGCTAATATTTGAGAAATCTGTGATCCCTAAACCCAGAAGCTTACAGTCCTGTGCCTCCTGGGCAATGGTGTTTGCTATTCTGTAATTAAATTATGGAGACAGTTAATATTACTCATACTACATTTTTACAAGTCTATGGTGATTTCCATATTAGAATTTCAAACTGAGCTGTAATAAAGTATTTTTTTAACAGAGTATGGCTTAGCTTGGATTTTGAATTAAGAGAAAGCTTAAGCTAACAGTTCACTTTGAATTGATATTTATTTTGCTAATGTTAGCTTTACATCACATGGTGATATTCTGTTTCCTCCAGGAAAATGTTTGTCATTTTAAAGATCTAGCTAGTGAACACTACTAATCACTTACTCAAAAACTGAATGCTTATTTCTAAAATAGAAAGAAGCATAATCTAAATATACTCAGCAGAGAGGATACTCTGCAACCATATTCTTTTCTTCCAGAGTCTGCCCCAGAAAGACTGGAAACAGGAAGCATCTGAGGTCATAACTGTAGCTCTATAATATAAGCAATAAAGCACTGCAAGCCATCTCTTTATTTTTTTATTAGGAGCTTGTTATTCTGCTCAACTGCAAAAAAGACATTCAGATGTAAGAATGATGGCACCACTGCCACAGGTGCCAGTGACAGGCAGCAGGATGGAGGTGGGAACATCAGAATGGACTTTGGACTTGAATAGATTTCAATTTGGATTCTAGCCCCATCCTTCTAGCCGTGTTCCCCTGAGACGTGTTCTCTCTCCAAGCCTCCATGTCTCATCTCTATGAAAAGAACTGATAAGGAGCACTCACTCCCCAGGGCTGCTGTAGGGAATAAATAAAGGCATTCTATACGTGTACATATGTAAATAAGGTAATTATGTGTGTGTGTGTGTAGAATAAATTACCTAGTGCTCGGAACACTGTGCAGAAATCAGTTCCCGTTCTTTTCCTCTGGCCCACTCTTAGGCAAATTACTTTAGAGCACCATGGAGAAAATGCAGGCCAGGCCGGTAAGTGTTCTCTCCTCCAGCCATAAATCAACAGGAAGGGGGCTGCTTTCTGTTTTGAGTTTATACTCTTTAGTAACCTTTGGCACAATGTCTGTGGCAAGACCAGTGACCACATGTAACTGAAGAAGGAAAGGCACAACGGTCCTCATCAAGGCGCCTCTCCAACCACATGAAGAGAAGCTTGATTTTCTTGCTTCTGATTTAAACACTTAGCTGCTGGGACCTTTCCCACAAGCTATGGCACAACCTTCACAGCGCAGGTAGATGTGGTAGACTCTGACTTAACGTCAGTGCCCTCCGTTCTCACCTGGGCACTGTCTTGAGACAAATCACCCGAGCAGCCTGCAGACGCGCCATACAACTTCTCTACCCTGCATGCATTGCCTGAGTGGTCACTACTAAACCACTGGTCTCGCTGAGCTGTTTCCTGCCTGGCCCCTCACAGTACGATGGTGGAGGAGCAGAGAGTCTAGAAGCTGTTAGGCCATGAGGTACAAGATGAGAAGAACCGTAACAGAAACTGTCCCTCCAGGAGAACATCAGATCAGCCCCCACATTACCAAATCATCAGCTTACTGACAACCCAGAGCCGCAGGTCTCCACGGCACCCACCACGAGGAGCAACAGTGGCCCCCCCTTTACCACTTTCTTATGCCCTTCCAGGAAGCTCAGGGACCACACCTGCAAAGAAACAGTGCCAGGGCCCAGGCATGCAGCCTTAGGGACAGGCCCAGAGGCATGCAGCCTTAGGGACAGGCCCAGGCATGCAGCCTTAGGGACAGGCTGAGGACCTCTGGGCCATAGTAACATGTCCATTTTCTTCAAACATGAAACCAATTCCCTTTGGGAAACACGCTCAACATTAGAAAGAATTATGAAGTGGAGATACCTCCTGCAGCCTTAGAGGAAAGAGATGGAACTTAGCAACCTGTTCCAAGTGGAGTGATTTTCTCAGCCTCCACAACATATAAGGCCACTTACAGAGCTTCTCAAAAACATAGGTAACTTGGCACCAACCCAGACACACAGCATCAGAACCTCTGGGGACAGGCCTGGACATCTGCAGTTTTTTTAAGCTCCAAATCAAAGGTTGAGAAATGCTGGCTTCATCTACGACTACTAGTAGGTGCGAGTCACACTCAGAATCAAGCTTTCCATCCTGGGCCATGCCTTTCAAGGCTGCGTGGGGCTACACTGTTCTTAAAAAGACTGAGAAATGTCATGCTGGAAAGGGATTCTCTGAGGTAAAAAGCTGGAAACCGTAAGGTTAAACCAACATTCGCCTTTGCTTTAGAACTCACAGACCTTTAATAGGCCGAGGTGCTTTGTACGCTACAAGAGAGGAGTGCATTTCCCAAACTTACCTCAAAAATCTCCCTTTGAAAAGTATCCCAGAGCACTAATAATCTCTGAGAAACCCTTTGGGAACCACTGGTCAGATGCAATTGTCCTCCATTAATTGTTTCTAGGGGGTTCCTGAAAGGACACTGTGGTGAAAATATTCATTTCAAAACACATTTGCTTTCCCACCCTCAGGGCTGGAGTGCGAGGCCGGGCCATGTTGGAGGAGTTGGCTACAGTTGAGATGAGCTTAGAATCAGGTGAGGAGGTGCCTGTTTCTCACTTCTCGCCACCTGCGATGCTCCTCTAAACTCAACTCTTTTCTAACTCTGTCCAAACATAAGGAAAAATAAAAGCTACAAAGTTGTGAATGAACATGAGAGTGTGTACACATCACCCTATTTCTTGGAATACAGTTGCCAAGCGTATTCACATTCCCAGTAAACCTCCTTCTGTAAAGATGATGCCATGGAAGCCCCATATGCTATTATTCTAGGAGCTGGCACTAAGGGCATAAATACCTCTGCATGACAAGAGAAATCCTTAAAAGAGAGGTACCTTCCAACTTTGGGTTAGAAAATGCCACAGTTATCAAAGGGCATGGCTTTCTTCTCTGTTTTCCCCACTTGGGGAGTCAGAAATTTAAACCCTCATCACAAGAAACACACTTCCAGCTATGATCAGTTACATACTTGGACTCTCTTTTGTGAAATGACCAGCATTTCAAGTACACAGCAACAAAAAAAAAAAAGCCACACAGAGGGCCCTGACCAGGTGGCTCAGTTGGTTGGAGTATCATTCCATACACCTAAAGACTGCAGGTTTGATTCCCAGTCACCACGCATACCTAGGTTGCTGGTTTGATCCCTGGTCAGGGCATGTATGGGAGGCAACCAATTGATGTTTCCCTCTCTCTCCCCCCTTTCTTCTCTCTCTAAAATCAATAAACATATTCTCAGGAGAGGATTTTTAAAAATCCACACACAGGATATTCAATTAATGATGACAAAGATGCTAAATATCATAATACTATCCTCAATATCATCTTCTAGCCAGTGAGAATTCATCACAGACATTATTATTTGTGTAGATCATTATTTGAGTAACATGAAATAAAGTTCAGCTAAGCAAACTTAAAAATAAACCAGTAACTCATATCCTACTGGAATACTGATCACCTAAGCATAAATATTACCCATGAAGTACACCCAGGCACTCGATCAACAAATGTGCTGAGTATCTCCTCTGCACCAGGCAGTGTTCCAGGAGCAGGAAACACAGCAGTAAACAAGAGATAAAACCCCGGGCCTCGTGCAACTTTCATTTTAGATCTAGGAATCCCATTTTTTAGCATGTTAACTGGATTTTTGTCATTTCCATTTTCTTTCATGGTTTATTCACGATTATAACTATTATCTCTCTTGGATCTAAAAAATTCTGGATTGTTAGAGCTAAAAGAAATTCTGTGCATGGCATGAATTCCAGGGGACCTAGATCCTATCCGTGCTTATATGTCTGACCTTAGATGCAACATCTGGCTGAGTAGGCCCAGGAATGCTGGACATCCCGCATGTCCCAGGACAAGCCTAACCCCGGTCACAGAGCTTGTGACAGCTGAGCCGGGAGTAGGAACATCTGCCACACTCAGTCTGGGGCTCTTTACAAGACACCATGCCATTCCGTTCTTTTAAGGACTATTTTGGGTGACATGCTCCCTGATTTGCATCCATTTTGAAGTCCAGATAAAACAGTGAAGGCAACTTTGATGGGAAAGTTATTGGCCAAAATCCTGTGCTGTGAAATCCTCCGACTGGGTAGAGCAGGTCACCTCTAGTTATTGTTCTAAAACTACCTAGAGTTTTCAAACATCCCCTAATTCCTATCAGGAAAGTCTTTTCATAGCTAAAGCTCAATCAAATACATAGCTGAAGCTCATAAAAATTAAAATTATTATGTCACCTAGATCTAATTTCTACTAGAATCTAGCTAACTTGCACAGCTATTGTATCTTGTTACAGAAAGATATAAACCTCATTACTCTGCTGGTTTTGAGAAGATTTAGAGCATTCTTCCAAAGCCTAAGTGGGATAATGCTAAAATATTTTACAAGAAAATTATCAATCCATAGAAAATAAGCAGCTTGTGGGGAGAATAATAAGTGTGCCAAACAAAAAACTTAAGTAAAAAATATTATCAAATAAACAATGTAGTTAAACAGCTAATCTTTTATTCACTGGTAAGCACAGTGCAACGCAGTACTGTCTGAGAGATAGAAATCAGACCTCTCTCTATACTTGAAATGTATCATAAATGAAAGAAGGAATTTCCATCTTTTGCCAGTTGGGTTGAACTGTCAGCCCTGCCTCCTGTCTGTGTTTGGTGAAGTTACAATCTGGCTCCTTACAGTTATTTAACCCCTAACCTGCCCTTAAGGGATATACTTGGGTAGCTGAAGGCTACAGAAAGATTGTAAAACATCCCCAGAAAGATTCTTATACCTAAATCAATGGTTCTCAAACTGTGCACTGAGGCATCCCAGGGCACCAAAGGGAGTTCACAGTGTGCTTCAAAATATTTTGAATCTGCAAGCAAAGCACTGCAATACTAGACATCTGTTGGACATCATGCAAACTACTAGCTCAAGAGAGTTCACATTCCAACATTAGCTTGAGCTACATTCCTTCTGATGATATCACATCTTTGCAAAACTACATTTTCAGCAGTTACTGTGATAAAAAGCAACTGCTACACAGAATGACGTGGCGGTGTCTAATCTGATTCCAAAGTTTTAGAAGCTGTGCAATGCCCAAGATGCACACATCCCATTATTAATTGGGCTTACAAATGAGATAAAACTATTTTTCTCTCAATTTATTGTATTTTTTTTCAAGCAGCTGCTAAGTTGCTAGGACACACTCATAAACTAGTAGACCTAACCACTTGATGAAAAACTGTTGGCCATTGCTTTTAGTCAAGGGGTGCTGGAAAAATTAATGACACACTGATGGCATCATGAACTGAGAAAGTTAAACCTCTGACCTAAACATTTTGGTCAAGCTCCAAAATACAGCAGGAATAGGAAAGTTTCGTTTTCGATGAGCAGATATTTAGAGAAAGAGACCCACTCCCGGGCCACCTCTGGAGTGGTCACAGTGGCAGCAACAGCAGCAGGGGCCCCGTGGAAGGATCAGGAAACACCGGGTCATCAGCTCCCCACATTGTACTGGCCACTATCACCTTCTGAGGTGCCTGGCTCTGGTAACAGATCAGAAGGAAGAGGACTGGGCTGGTGACTGGGGTGAGAGCTCAGCTGGAAACATGAGTGGAGGCTGCTGGTGGGACATGCAGTAGAAATGACCAGGAGTCTGTGACAAGGAGAGCAGAGTGAGCGAGGGGAACAAATTTGGAAATCAGTGGTAAATGGGTCAAAGTTCACTATTTCCCGTCTATAGATCAGAGGAAACTATATAGATGATACAGAATGAGAGGACAGGAGCATGGAATGCTAAGGGAACACCAATATGTAAGGACTGGAACATGCAGAGAACTAGGGAAAGAACTAGAAGAGCTTATTGTCACCTTATATGAACCAAAGGAAGTGAGTTTCAAGGAGAGCGGTCAAATTGGCAAATGCTGGGGAGAGGTCAGGTCACATCTGATATTCATAATCTGCTCTCTAAGTACTGAAAATAGGAATAACGATGCCTTGTACCAAACGGCAGTGAGCTGAACAATCACGCCGGGACTGAAACACACAATGAGGACTTCAGGGGAAGAAAAGTTGGGTGATCGTGTAACGCGCAAACACTGCAACCAGCCCACGTGTAATTGGCTAACCTGCATCCAGGTACAGCTCTCACTCCAACTTTCGGTCAGGACTCAGATGAGGGTGAGGCTATCAGTGAGTGCTTTATTTCACTTTGCTACAATAAATTAGCATAAAAGTCACATGTTATATAAATCAGATGATGGTACATAATTTAATCCTTTCCCCCTTAACAAGACCTCTATTTTTTCACATGTATTTCACAGGCTTGGGACAAAGTTAGCTATTCACATGTTCTGTAAACTTAGAAAACACATTTAATGATAGCTCTGGCTGCAAGTTTATATTTTACTGTGTATCAGATTTTGGTTCTCCTATCCATTCTGTGGGAAATTCTTCCAATAGATTTTTTCCTGTTAAATTTGATTTCTATTCTTAGAACCAAAAATCCCATCAAATGATATCCAACATTTTAATTTGCCAACAAATAGAATTTTAAATATTAACTATCATTATATTCTAAAAAGTAAATATTTTAAATTTAATACATAAGAAAAAAGATCAGAACTTCAAAGGAAAGGTTATTCCTTTAAAGTGAATGTTACCTCTTTGAAAACATCACCATATTTTTCTGATTTCTCTGCAGATGACTGACACCTTCACCAAAGACTGGATTCCAATCCAAGGATTGGCACTTGGTAACCACAAAGCGCATTTAAAGTCTAACACTTAATAAGTCTCAGTATATGAGGTCTGTCGGGAAAAAGTCCAACAATTGTTAATATAACCAGAATGGTGTGCATGACACTGATGTAACCTGGCAGCCCAAAAGAGTGGACTGTAATGCACATGCGTGAACAATGACAACTTCACTGTACTAGTCAGTGGGAGCAGTAGATGCTGTTGAGTGAGCGTGTGCACTGTGTGGCCATTGCATTCAAAATGACTGAGGAGGACTTCCGGCCAAGATGGAGGTGTAGGCAGACACACTGTGCCTCCTCTCACAACCAAAATTAAGGACAACAAATATTTAGAAACAAGAAAACAACCAGAACTCATAGAAAATTGAACTGTACGGAAGTCCAGCAACCATTCATCCAGACCGGTAAGAAGGGCGGAGTCGCGGCAGGAAAAGGTGGAGGTGCGGACCCAGGAACGCAAGCAGCAGCGGCTGGCAGTTCCCAGGCCCACAGGCAGCAGCTGGCAGACCCTGGGCACAGGGGGGCAACTGTGCAGACCCAGTGAGACCGCACAAGGCGGCTGGCTGACCAGGTGGTCCCACATTCCCACGCGCAGACGGTCCAGGCAGAGGGGAAGTGGCAGAAGGGACTGAATCCAGGAGAGAGCGGAGCAGGCACCATTGTTCCCTCTCAGACCCTGCCCCCACATACAGCGTCACAACCCAGCGACTGGGCTGCCCCGCCCTGAGGAACACCTAAGGCTCCATCCCTCACTACGTAATAGCCGCGACCAGAATAAAACCAAAAAACAAAAACAAAAACAAAAACCAAAAAACCCACCAAAAATGGCTCAAACCGGAAAACAAATGAAATCCCCAGAGCCAATTCCTCTAAGCCCCGAAGAGATAGCCAACCTATCAGATGCACAGTTCAAAGCACTGGTCATCAAAATGCTCACAGAATTGGTTGATTTTGCTCACAAATTAGATGAAAAAATGCAGGCTACAATACGTGAAATGAAGGAAGATGCATGGGGAACTGATAGAGATGGAAGGAAAACTGGGACTCAAATCAATGGAGTAGACCAGAAGGAAGAAACTAACAACCAAACAGAAAATGAGGAAGAAACAAGAATTCAAAAAAATGAGGAGAGGCTTAGGAACCTCCAAGACATCGTTAAACATCCCAACATCTGAATTATAGGGGTCCCAGAAGGGGAAGAGGAAGAGCAACGAGTGGAATACTTATTTGAACAAATAATAAAGGAGAACTTCGCCAATCTGGCAAAGGAAATAGACTACCAGGACGTCCAGGAAGCTCAGAGAGTCCCAAAGAAGTTGGACCCAAGGAGGAACACACCAAGGCACATCGTAATTACATTAGCCAAGATTAAAATGAAGGAGAGAATTCTAGAAGCAGCAATGGATAAGGGGACAGTCACCTACAAAGGAGTTCCCATTAGACTGTCAGCTGATTTCTCAAAAGAGACCTTACAGGCAAGAAGGGGCAGGAAAGAAATATTTGAAATCTTAAAAAGCAGGGACCTACATCCAAAATTGCTCTATCCAGCAAAGCTGTCATTTAGAATGGAAGGACAGATAAAGCGTTTCTCAGATAAGGTCAAGTTCAAGGAGTTCATCATCACCAAGCCCTTATTATATGAAATGTTAAAGGGACTTATATAAGAAAGAGAAGGTAAAAAATATGACAGTGAAAAGACAGCAAACTCACAGCTATTAAGAACCACACCTAAAACAAAAGCAAACTCAGCAAATAGCTAGAACAGGAACAGAATCACAGACATGGAGATCATATGGAGGGTTAGCAACAGGGGCGTGGGAGGAGGAGGGGGGGAAAGGTACAGAGAATAAGTAGCATAGATGGTGGGTAGAAAATAGACAAGGGGAGGGCAAGAATAGTATGAGAAATGTAGAAGCTAAAGAACTTATGACACATGGACATGAACTAAAGTGGAGAATGTGGGTGGGAGAGGGTGTGCAGGGTGGAGGGGAATGATGGGGGGGAAATGGGACAACTGTAATAGCATAATCAATAAAATATATTTTAAAAAAGCAAAAAAAAAATGACTGAGGAAATAGAGCAATGAATCTGCATCAAATTTTGCATTAAGCTTGAACATTCCTCCATGGAAACTATTCAGATGATTCAGAAGGCCACAGCTATGGGCAACTGGTGATTGGCCGCTTCATCATAACAATGTGCCTGCTCATGTATCACATCTCATGCAGAGTTTTTTTTTTGGTGAAGTATCAAATCGCCCAGGTGACTCAGTCCCCCTATAGCCCAGATTTGGCACCCTGTGACTTCGGGCTTTTCCCCAAACTAAAATCACCTTTGAAAGGGAAGAGATTTCAGACCATCAAGAGATTCAGGAACATACGATGGGGAAGCTGATGGTGACTGACAGAACTGTATGAGATTGTAAGGTGCCTACTTTGAAAGGGACTGAGGCATCACTGTCCTATGCATAATGTTTCTTGTATCTTCTTCAATAAATGTTTCTATTTTTCACAGTGCATGGATGGATACTTTATGGACAGACTTCATATATTCATTGAGCTGGAAATACGCAACTTGTTATTAAAACACTTAAATGTAAACATTAACTAATAGTTCAAATTACCATATTTTTTTAAACTTCAGAAAAAATTAAAATAGCAACTGGGATTGAATTTTGTTTTTTTCTGGTGTCTTTGACCATAAGGCCATGTTTGTAATGTTATAAAAATCTAAGTCACAACCGAGCTGCAAGTTTCCAGAGAGTTAAAATTATTTCATCTGTCCACCCTCCATCTCTAGTTTTCATCCCTGCTTTTGCCTCAAACCTTTATACCAGCTCCATCAGATCCTTGTCTTCCCTTCTCAGCAAACGTGTCCCCAGGCTGATGGGATTCACGTTTCGCTTTAAATTCTTCAGGAAAGCTATTACATAGTGGGTCAGAACCTTTGAGCAAAAAGAGAACTGCTTCCTAAGTGTCAGTTAAACATTTTGAGATTGTGCTCTTTCAAGCACCTGAGTGTAATTTACAGTTTCAGAGTCATGATTTTCCACATGAAAGGTCCATTAGTGTGATAAAAAAAAGTTTAATAATGACTGAAGTAGCTGGCTCCTAGCCATCAAATCAAACCTGCAGTTTGTCATGCCCTCTGCCCATGAAAGATCAAACATTTCTGCTCTTAATCACAAAAATAATTTTTTAGTGTCATACAAGTATTTCTGGATAAGCAATGAGATCCTATTTGTTGAAGAAAAACAGGTAAGGAAGTGGGTAATTTTAAAACAGATTTTAGCTGCAAGTATAGGCAAAATAATAAAAGAACAAAGTCTAAAGTTAAATTCCAAAGATCTTATCAATGTGAATACTGTTTGTTTTATTACATAATGCATTTTCAAATAAAAAGTGATTTTAAAATTGAGCAAATGAAAAATAAAGCTCAGGGAAAGTCCTCAAATCAAAGAAATTCCAGAAATAAAATTTTAAAAAAATTTTATGTTATATTACAGTTGTCCCAATTTTTCCCTCTTTGTCCCCCTCCTCCACCCACCCCCCACTCCCACAGTCAGTCCCCACACTGTTGTCCATGTCCACGGGTCATTCATACATGTTCTTTTACTAGTCCCTTCCCCTTCTTCCCACCATTATCCCCTCCCCTCTGGTTACTGTCAGTCTGCTCCGTATTTCCACACCTCTGGCTCGATTTTGCTCATTAGTTTATTATGTTCATTAGACTTCTCTTACAGATGAGATCATGTGATATTTGTCCTTCACTGACTGCCTTATTTCACTTAGCATAATATTCTCCAGGTCAACCCATTGACTTATTATTATTATTTTTTTTTTTTTACTTTTAAAAGTGTGAACCCTGGGGGTCAGCTCCAAGAGAGCAGTGCAGTAGGGGGATAGATCACGCACCTCCTCCCAAAACCAGACTGGAAATAAAGAGAACAATCACCCAGTGACTGACCTCTTTAACTTTGAAGAGATAAACTGAAGGCTACCTGAAAAAGAGACTTTTAACCAAGGATGGCCACAAAAGCACCCCAGACTGGTAGGAAGGGTGGGGACATCTTAAAGGGGCTGACATTTTAAAGGGGCTGGCCCCATTCACAGGAGTGGCCGTCAAGACCGTGGTGAGGCTGTGGGAGGTTCCCCTTGAGAGGAGTGAAGCCAGGACCACAGACCAGGTTCCCAAGTATGGAGAGCCAGTGCCAAGATCAGCCCATCACACAGCAAAATCAGTGGTGAAAGGCCACAGGGACTTTCTCTGCTGGGGAGAGACAAAAACCACTGGAAACAAACCCATCATCTTTTTCTTTCCTTAAAGGGGCAAAGCACGGGGTTTGTGCTCATGACTACTAACTTTGGGCCCCAGCAAAGGGAGGGCAGCGCAAACTGGAGGAGAGTCTGGAGCAGGAGGCACTGGAGACTTGAGGGATTTTCAGGGCCAGGATATACCTGGGCTCTGCAGCAGCCACCTTTCCAGAGAAGAGCTAGCCTCTCCCAGGGGAAATGCAACTACCTTACCCTGCAGGACACGGCTACTCCAACCCTCTGAAATTCCACTCCCCACACCCTCCGGAATCCTGTTCACTCCCTCCACCCTGCACCTTTGATCTTCTTTCAGTTTGGCTCTGTCTTGGTATTTTGTTTTGTTGGGGTTTTCTTCTTTCTTTTCTCCCATTATGCATCTTAACCTCTGCAAAGGAGACAGCAATGTAAACAAACTCAGCGGGGGTCAGAGACTGCCTGTAGGGTGCAGCCAACCCATAGACTTTCCTGGGAAACAGACTAGTACTCCCCCCTCACAGGACAGCCATTGAAACACGCTCCCAACACCCAGCAGACCCAAAAGCTGGGCTCTGGAGGCCCAACTAGGGCCCCTGCCCTGCTGAGTACAGGGAAATAATCACAGACAGACTCAGACCAGTGGCTTGGGGGAGGGAGAATACACCCGCCACCTTCCCTGAAGTCTGAAAGGCACCTGCCATGGGAGATCCAGGAATCACAGTCCCCTGTTTCCCCCAGAAGCCCTCTCAGAAATAGTCTGGTCTGTGACTAGTCTAAGATTGACAGCAGGCCATCAGGCAGAGACAGGCAGAGGCAGATCCTGCAGTGACATGGGACATTTGCTGACACACCCATTGGACCCACTGCTGATAAAAACCAGCTTTGCAGAGCAGCTTGGCCCATCCTGGGAACAGCCAAGCCCAGAGGAATCAGCCACAAACTGTGGATCACCTGTAGTTCCAAAACGGCAGCTAAGGGCCGGACAAGGACAGCACCTGACATCGGCTCACACCAGACCCAGGCATCAGAGCCATATCCAAAGGGAGAAACCAGCAGGCAGGCACTAAACTCTGCTGAGGAGAATCCAATTGGTTCTTTTCTCATTGTTTTTGCTATTTTTCTTTTTCATAGCCTTTTTATTTTTTTATCTTTTTAATTCTATTTTTAGTATTCTATCTTTTCTTTCATATCTCTTACCTTACTTTTGATTGCTCCATTACTCCCTTCTTCTTTCCTTTTATTATTTTTGTTACTTTTTCTCTTTCTGTATTCCTTCTCCCCATTTTCCTCTTTCAGCTCATTACTAGTATTAGTTCTCTTCCCTTTTCTCCTCTCATAATCCCTTTTCTTTCCTTTGGTCTACTCATATTTTTTTCCTTTTCACTTCCCCTACTATTCTATTTTTCTTTCTGCTTGTATTATTCTTTGTTCTTTTGTCATGGATATTGCTGTTGTGAGTGAGGGAGTTGCTTGTCTTGGTGTGGTTTTGCTTTGTTCTTCCAGCACCTATACAATAGCATATGAGACAGAGTCAAGGTTGGGCCAGCTGTAGAGGAGTCCCCACCAATGAACAGATCAGTAACAATCAGGACCCAAATACAACAGGAGAGTACACATAACCCACACAAAGGACATTCTTCGAGCATCCAGATCAGGAGATTAAGGAGTCTGCACCCCTGGGTGCCACAGGATTCCTAGCACATAAGGCCACACCACACTACAGGGAGTCAAACTGACCACAGTAGAAACAAACGCAAAGTGACAACTAAAATGGGGAGACAAAGGAACAACCCCCAAATGAAAGAAGAGGAGGAATCTCCAGGAAAAGACCTAAATGAAATCCAGACATGCAATTTATCAGACATAGAGTTCAAAGTAATGGTTATAAGGATGCACAAGGAACTTAGTGAGTACTACAGGAACTTAGTGGGAACTATATCAGCATGAAAAAGAACACAGAAACTATGAATAAGAACCAGGTGGACATGAAGACTATGATTTCTGAAATGAAGAATACACTAGAAGGAATTAAAAGGGGGCTAGACAAAACAGAGGATCAAATCAGTGAGTTGGAAGACAAGGTAGAAAAAAACACACTGCCAGGGCAACAAAGTGAAAAAAGACTTAAAAAGAATGAGGATATTTCAAGGGAGCTTTGGGAATATAGCAATATTTGCATCATAGAGATACCAGAAAGAGAAGAATGGGAGCAAGGGCTAGAAAACCTGTTTAAAAAATAATGCCAGAAAGCTTCTTTAACTTGATGAAGGAAAAAGTCACACAAGTTCAGGAAGCACAGAGGGTCCCAATCAAGATGAACCCAAAGTGGCCTACCCCCAGACACATCATAACTAAAATGGCAAAATTTGAAGACAAACAGTGAACCTTAAGGGCAGCGAGGGGGAAACAGTTAGTAACATACAAAGGAGCTCCAATAGGTACCAGCTGATTTCTCAACAGAAGCTTTGCAGACAAGGGACTGGAAAGAAGTATTTGAAGTCATGAAAGGCAAGGACCTGCAACCAAGATTACTCTATCCAACAAAGATACCATTTAGAATGGAAGGACAGATAAAGTGCTTCCTAGATAAGGTAAAGCTAAAGAAGTTCATCATCCAAGCCCTTATTAAGGAGATGTTAAAGAGACTTATTTAAGAAAAAGAAGAAGCCCTGGCTGGTGTAGCTCAGTGGATGGAGCGCGGGCCTGAGAACCAAAGGATCAAGGTTTGATTCCCAGTCAGGGCACATGCCTGGGTTGCAGGCCAGTTCCCAGCAGGGGACACATGAGAGGCAACCATACATTGATATTTCTCTCCCTCTCTCCTACCCTTCCCCTCGAAAGATAAATAAATAAAAATCTTTAAAAAAAAGATCAAAACTATGAACAGTAAAATGACAACAAACTCACAACTATCAACAACTGAATCTAAAAAACCAAAAACAAAGCAAACAACTAGAACAGGAACAGAATCACAGAAATGTAGAGCACATAGAGGTTTATCAGTGGGGAGAGGGAAAGAGGAGAATGGGGGGAAAGGTGCAGGGATTAAGAAGTATAATTGGTAGGTACAAAATAGACAAGGGAGGTTAAGAAAAGAATAGGAAATGGAGAAACCAAAGAACTTATATGCACAACCCATGGACATGAACTAAGCAGGGGGTATTACTGGAGCGAAGGGGAATGCCAGGCAAAGGGGAGAAAGTAGAAAAATTGTGACAACTATAATAGCATAATCAATAAAATATACTTTAAAAAATGAAACTAGACCACCAACTTACACCATACACCAGAACACACTCAAAATAGATAAAAGACTTATAAAATATAAGTCATGATACCATAAAAATCCTAATATAAAACATAATCAGTAAAATTTCAGATATCTCATATAGCAATATTTTTGTTGATGTACCTCCCAGGGCAAGGGAAATAAAGGAAAAAAATAAGTAAATGGGACTACATCAAAGTAAAAAGCTTCTGAGCAGTTAAAGAAACCATCACCAAAATGAAAAGGGAATCAACTATACGGGAGAACATATTTGCCAACAATACATTGGACAAGGGTTTAATGTCCAAAAATATATTGTATAAAGAACTCATCTGAGCAGTAACACAAACAATCCAATTAAAAATGGGAAAAGGACCTGAACAGACACTTCTCCAAAGAGGACATAGAGAGGGCCCAGAGACATATGAGAGGATGCTCAGCATACTAGCTATCAGAGAGATGCAAATTAAAATTACAATGAGACTTCTGGCCAAGATAGAGGTGTGGGTAGATACACTGTACCTCCTCGTACAACCAAAAGAAGAATAACGACAAATTTAAAACAAAAAACAACCAGAACTGACAGAAAATCAAACTGTATGGAAGTCTGACAACCAAGGAGTTAAAGAAGAAACATTCATCTAGACAGGTAGGAGGGACTGAGATGGGCAGCTGGGTGGAGAGGACTCATGGCAAGGCAGCAGCTAGAGGACCAGGCAGACAAGGCAGGAGCTGGTGGACCCAGAGTGGTGGCAGCTTGAGTACTGGGCAGTCCCACATTCAAGTGCAGATAAACTGGGAGGAACAACTGGGAGGCGAGATAGACTGCACAACCCAGGGTTCCAGCTCAGGGAAATGAAGCCTCAAACCCTCTAACTGAAAACACCTGTGGGGGTTGAGGTGGCGGGAGAAACTTCCAATCTCACAGGAGAGTTCCTTGGAGAGACCCACAGGGTCCTAGAAGGTACACAACCGCACTCCCCCCACCCCGGGAATCAGCACCAGAAGGGCCCGATTTGATTGTGGGTAGTGGGGAAGTGACTGAAAACCAGCAGAGAGCAGAGCAAGTGGCACTGTACCCTCTCAGACCCCTGCCCCACATACAGTGCCACAACATAGCAATGTCGGTTGTCCCACCCTGGTGAACACCTAAGGTTCTGCCCCTTAGTACATAACAGGCCCAACAAGACAAAAAAATAAGGCCCAAATGAAAGAACAAATCAAAACTCCAGAAAAAATACAACTAAGAGACAAAGAGATAGCCAACCTATCAGATGCAAAGTTCAAAACACTGGTAATCAGAATGCTCGCAGAACTGGTGGAATATGGTTGCAAATTAGAGGAAAAAATGAAGGCTATGAAAAGTGAAATAATGGAAAATGTATAGGGAACCAACAGTGATGGGAAGGAAACCGGGACTCAAATCAATGGTTTGGACCAGAAGGAAGAAACATTCAACCAGAACAGAACAAAGAAACACAAATTCAAAAAATGAGGAGAGTCTCAGGAACCTCTGGGACAACTTTACACATTCCAACATCTGAATCATAGGGGTACCAGAAGGAGAATAGGAAGAGTAAGAAATTGATAACATATTTGAAAAAATAATGAAGGAAAACTTCCCCAATCTGGTGAAGGAAACAGACTTCTAAGAAATCCAGGAAGCTCAGAGAGTCCCAAAAAAGTTTAACCCAAGGAAGCACACACCAAGGCACATCATAATTACATCAGCCAAGATTAAAATGAAGGAGAGAATTCTAGAAGCAGCAAGAGACGAGGAGACAGTTACCTACAAAGGAGTTCCCATTAGACTATCAGCTGATTTCTCAAAAGAAATCTTGCAGGCAAGAAGGGGATGGAAAAAAGTATCCAAAGTCATGAAATGCAAGGACCTACATCCAAGATTACTCTGTCCAGCAAAGCTATCGTTTAGCGTGGAAGGGAAGATAAAGTGCTTCCCAGATAAGGTCAACTTAAAGGAGTTCATTATCACCCAGCCCTTATAACATGAAATGTTAAAGGGGTTTATATAAGAAAAAACTCAACAAACTCACAGCTATTAACAACTAAACCTAAAAACAAAAGAAAACAAAAAATAAACTAAGCAAACCACTAGAACAGGAACAGAATCACAGAAATGAAGATTTCATGGAGGCTTATCAGTGGGGGAGGGGGAGAAAAGGGCAATAAGTAGCATAAATGGCATGTAGAAAATACATGGGGGGCACCATTAAGAATAGTATAGGAAATGTAGAAGCCAAAAAATTTATATGTACGACCCATGGACATGAACTAAAGGCGGGGAATGTGGGTGGGAGGGAGTATGCAGATCAGAGGGGAGTAAAGGGAGGAAAATGGGGCAACTGTAATAGTGTAATCAATAAAATATATTTTAAAGTAAAAAATAAAACCACAATGAGATATCACCTCATACCTACCAAAACAGCTGTCGTCAAAAATCAATGAATAAACAAGTGCTGGCAAGGATGTGCAGGAAAAGGAACCCTAGCCCACTGTTGATGGGAAAGCAGACTGGTGCAGCCACTGTGGAAAACAGTATGGAATTTTGTAGGAGACCATTCTGCCTGGCATGGGCCCAGCTCCCACTCTGAGATGTACAGGACCCACGCCCATGGATAGGTTCTCCCGTGGGGAATTCCACTGCTGGGAATATACTCTAAGCCACTTTGAGACTTGCTTTTGCTAAAACTCCCTCACCCTGAATTGAGGCAGCAAACATTTACTACAAAGTAACTTACTAAAATCATGCTAAACCTTCCAAGGATGAGCAAAACCCGTTCAAACACTTTTCTCTTTTCATTTGCAAATATCCTTCTTCTGTGATGTGATTAGCGGCATCTTCTCCTTTGTTTTCTGTAAAAGGTAACCACCTAAAATGAACCTATGCTTAGTAAATGAGGACCATCATGTCATGCACCCAGGAAAAAGAAATAAAGGCTTGTTATGGCAGAGACCAAGGTTTTTCTCCCCTTGAAAGAAAGACCATGCTGTCCCTTTTCCTCCACAGGACTCGGCAGTCCGTGCAAATTTCTTGTATCTCATCCACAATGTGGCAGACCCCACCACGAGCCAGGGTCCACATCAGAATTTCTTAAAAAAATTAAAAATGGAACTGCCCTTTGACCCAATGATTCCACTGATGGGAATATACCCTAAGAATCTTGAAACACCAATCCAAAATAATTTATGTACCCCTATGTTCATAGCAGCACTATTTACAGTAGTCAAAATTTGGAAACAGCCTAAGTGACCACCAGAAGATGAGAGGATCAAAAACTGGTACATTTACACAATGGAATACTACACATCAGGGGAAAACAAGGAATTCCTACCTTTTTTAACAGCTTGGATGGAACTGGAGACTATTATGTTAAGTGAAATATGCCAGTCAGCGAATGACAAATACCATCTGATCTGACTTATAAGAGGAATCTAGTGAACAAAATAAACTAATGAGCAAAACAGAACCAGAGGCATAGAAACAGGGAACAGACTGACAGCTGTAAGAGGGAAGAGGGGGAGGTGGGGACTGATTTAAAAAAGGTAAAAGGATTAGTCAAAGAACACGTAAGATAGACCCATGGACAAAAACAACAGTGTGAGGACTGACTATGGAAGTTGGGAGAGGACTGGGTGGGGGAGGCGAAGAGGGGAAAATTGGAACAACTGTAATAGCATAAACAATAAAACATTAAAATCAACAAAAATAAGTGTGAACATTGAGAAAGAAGACACCTGCTAAGAAGGATTTCTGGTGTCTGACTAGGCTCAAACTAAAAGAGAGAGAGAGCCTAGCAGCCATTTCTACACAGGGGCTTCTCACACAGCTGAACTTCATGGAGAGGCCTGCACCGAACTGCCTGCCTGCACTGTGTTCCTGCCATCTGAGCCAGCCCTTATAAAGGGGTTCCTGGGATCTTGTTTCAAGCAATAAAACTGAGGCTTTTCCCATCTAATGGAAGCTGTACAGCTCCAACCAAACAGAGAGGCTGTATTCCAACCAACCACAGCAGTGCCTTTTGGACCAATCAAACTGTTGTGATTTGTAGTCCTTATTTGCATGAGGAGAGACCAATCAGGCACTAGATGTAGGGACTTTTGTCCATATAAGACAGCTCCCCTCTGGCTCTGAGATCACACTTTCTCTTCCCACCAAAGACTGAAGACTGAGTCTCCCTGGCTGAGCTGAAACACCAAAGGTGTCTTGCCAGAGCAGAGCAGAGCAGACCAGCACAGAGTAAAGTGGACTGGGAAGTAGTACAGCAGACCACCCAGGGGCAAAGCAGAGCTGTCCGGCCAGTGAGGGGCCTGGCCCTGGGGCTGCCTCACAGTTGCCCCGTTTTCACAGCCCTGCTGGATCACAATTGAGCTGTTTTGCACTGACTAAAGTTTTCTTTTTCACCACACCACAAACTAGAGTTTCCTGTTGGTGTTGAATTGGCCTTAATGACCATCAGTTAACAAAAGGATTAACTATAGTTTTTAAAACAAGGTCTTATTTTTTGTTATTTTTAAGTACGGTAAAATACAAACAACATAAAATTTACCATCTTAACAATTTTTAAGTATACAGTTCAGTGGTGTTAAGAACATTCACATTGTTGTGCAACCAATCTCCAGAACTTCTTCATCTTGCAAAATCACAATTCTTTACCAACTAAACAACACTTCATCCTCCCCTCAGCCCCTGGCAGCCACCACTCTACTCTGTCTTTATGAATGGGACTACTACCTCATATAAATGGAATCACACAGTATTTTGGTTTTTTGCAACTGGCTTATTTTACTTAGCACAATGTCAAGATTCATCTCACGTTGTAGCAGGTGTTGGAATTTCGTCCCTGTCTAAGGTGGAATACTATTGCACCGCATGCACATACCGCATCTGTTTCTCCACTCATCTACCAACGGACACTTGGCTTGCTTCCCACCTTCTCTGGCTTACTTTTTAAACTATTTAACTGAGTGGGCACTGGTGCTGGAGTCAGACTACCTGGGTTCCACTCCCTCCCCACCACAGTAGCTGAGAAAATACATGTAAAAAAGAAAGAGGGTAGAGGAAAGATAGCTATGTCACGAAGCGCTCAGCAAGTAAAAATACTGACATCACTACGTTGTGATGAGGGTTTTCAGATACCAAAAATTCACTCAAATGTTTGTTTTTCAATACGAATATGAACAAGCATATGCTAGATGCAGAAAGTGCAGAGACAGTGCCTCCCTTGACAGCAATGATGGCCAAAGGACAGACATCTGACAGGTAAACAACTGTAAATAATGAGGAAAGTCAAGTGAGAGAGGGGTGCAGGGCCAAGCCTGACCCTCGGGCTCTGGAAAGGCTTTCCAGAGCAGAGTCCTAGAGGAGGAAGAGTCAGGAGGGCGCAGAGGAAGGAGAAGGCTCTGCAGAGAGGAGACAGAAGAACAAGATGTGGATGTGAGAGGGTGAAGCACTGGCTCAGAGGCAAGCGGCTAACTCGATGAAAAGGGAATCCAATAAGCAGAGCCCCCAAAACAGAACAGAAAATGCAAAAAAAAAAAAAAGGCCTGATGAAGTGTCAATCAATAGAAGGAGAAGAAAACCCACCAAGGTCAGGCATCCCTGGATACCCACTCCGGTGCCAGTGTGAATCTCCTGGCGCCTGGCTGCAGTACCCTCGAGTGTGAAAGCAGGTTACAGCCCAGGAGTACACAACTGTACTCCCAGGAGTACAATTAAAATTGTAGCAGCAGAAGCTGAAAATCATTAAAAGATTACTGACCTGATGTCACACTGCATTCCATTATGTGGAAATATTTTTAAAGTCTAAACATGTCCAAAAGAAGGCTACTTCATAAAATACAAAGTGATCTACTCAAGTCTCTGCTTCTTCGAATATGAGAAACTTGTCAAGTTACTACATTATAGTTTTATATTAGTATTTACTCTCAATACCTGCTTCATTCCAAATTTTAAAAAAATAGATTGAATCATCTACTTTTATGTTATCCAGTAATCATATCTCAGGGGCTCACAGAACTGCAAGACCTACAAGGTTACTGTCTGCAAATAGAGTTTCTATTCTCCAGAAACTACACAAGGAACTAACTAGACCATGAAAATGAAGAGAGAGCTGCACCCTGCTCAGGTACGAGACCAGGAGGCCACTGGCAAACAGTGATGATAATGCAATGACATGTGCCAGTACAGAAGAATGTGGAAGGGATAAGAGGAGGCACCTTCAGGTCAGGGACATCCCTTTACTCACTTCTCCACTCACTCACTCACTCACTCACCCACTCATTCTTTTCTTCAGGGCCTCATAGGTGCCAGGAGCTGTTTCTAAGTGTTGGAGAGGCTTGTATAGGAACGCTCCCCAGATGGCTGCTGAAGGATGAATAACAGTGCCTTGGGTGGAGGTGGGAAGGAATAAAGTGTTCCAGTAGAAAAAAGAGTGTGGAGACCAACACAGCTACCAGCAGTCACAGTGAGCTGGGGAGGGACAGACGGGAGAGGAGTGGAAGGTGGGAGACCCGAGGGGGTGTGGCCAGGAGCACAGGTTGCAGGGCAGCAGCACACCTTTCCTTTGACAGGAGAAAAGGGATGAAGGATGCGTGGAAACAGGAATACATCTGAGGATAGGGAGAGACCAGAAATACACCAACAGGGCATGCGGGGGTGGAGGAGGGGCGTGTAAAACATGGTGAGTAGCAATTCACTGAGAAGAAACCATCATGTGTAGGACACCAGGATATCCGTATTGCAAGTCTTTTATGGCCTAATGCTATTAAATATTTCAATCAAACCATCAAACCTCTCCCTGTTTGCATTCCGTGACCGCCATGCACTGGTATGGATTTTCTGCCTGCCAGAGGGAGAAACAACCCTGCCATTCTTTCACAATTTATCATTTGTTTCTCGCAGGTCTGGTGAAGGCCCACTGCCAAAGGTCCATACTGTGAGTCCATAAAAGACTCAGTGAAGAAGGAGTAATTCCTGGAAAACTGACTTTCCCATGTTAATACTGCCCAGTTGGAGACTCGGCTCCCTGGTGACATCCTGCGTCTCTGCCCAGGGATCTCTGCCACAGCACTGTGACTGCCACTAAAAAAGAAACCCACCTCTGGATGTCCTGCTCTGCCCTTTCACACCTCCCCCACCCCCAACATTCCCTGTTTACTAGTCTAATAGCTTCATATTAGAGCATAAACACCCTATTACCTTGCATGGGACCAAGTAGACCTCAATCAGCTTTTGATTGCTTCTCTGTTTTGTAAAGTTTACTTGGGCTCTTTCCTATGGTTATCTCAAGGTTTTAATAATTACAGTCTACTCTGTGTTTTAATGATATTGTTCTCATCTGCACGTCCAAGCCATTCACAAAAACATTAAACATCACAAGAACTAAGATTAGACAGACAATTTCCTATGTCTCTCAAGTTGGGACTGAATTACTCAAGCCTCTTAGCCACTTGAAAAGAACTTGAAAAATTATTCTTTGGTTATTTTTATTTGTATTATTAACTTTTGGCCAATGTTGTTTTTATTTTTCTATTATTGGTAACTCGGACACAATCCTTTTTAAACTCCTCATACTCTATTGTTTTAGTATAAAGCAGTTCATTAACACAAAACCAAATGTTTTTACATCCACTCTTTAACCTTTAACCAGTGTAACAAAAGTAAAAACAAAAAATACAAAATCATGAACAAAACCTCTATAGAAATTTGTTAAATGAAGAGGAAGGGTGTAGGGAATTTTCTTGATGATATGTATATGCGAGTACAGCTTACCCATTTTCATTAAGATATCTCTAGTTTCTGAAGAAAACTAAAAAACGTTTGCTCTGCTGAAGGCAGGAACCATACATATAACTTCCCATTTCATACTGTTGCATTTCAACATTAATGATGTCCCTAAGGTTCTTGGTGGGCTTTTGTTTTTTTTTAAGTTTAGTCTTGCCGGATGTAATAAAATATCTCATTGCAGAGAAACACAAAATTACTGGTTACACTAAAACGACGTTCCAGAGACTTACATTTGCCCTCAGACTAAAACCAACCATACAACCCATTAAGGTGCTATTCTCCAACACTTCTGGAAAGCATACCCTTAAGATATTATAAGTCAGAAAGGAAGATCATCCTTCAATTTCCTAAGCCATTTTATTTAAATAATTATTTTGTAGCATGGTCAAAATTATGGTGCCCATCTGATTATGGGCTACATATTTGAGAAAGCTTAATATTCTGTCACAACTTCCAAAAAGAGAACAAATTTTCCTTTTCAAGTGAACAGTTTTAAAAAAGAATCATGTAGTTCTTTTAACCACATTATTGATTTAAGTCATTTGCCACTTTGGGAAGTGAGAAATTCTGAAGAAGCTGGTAAAGTCAAATGTAGATTACAGGCTTTTCAAAATAAATAAAAGGATTCAAAGCAGCCAAGTAATTGTATTACTTTGAAAAAGTATTCATATCTTAAAATAGTACTTTGCTATTAATCAAACTATTGAAAGTGAAATGAAATTAACATATTTCAAACACAGCCATAATACTGAGTTCAAGTCAAACCATACAAATCTTCATTTCTTAAGTAATTTAAGATTAACAGACTCACTTACCTGGAAGTATAAAAAGAGAAGGTTATGGATGGAACTACATCATTCCTCCACAGGGTAAAAATTCCTTGGCTTCTCCCCTTGTAATGGAAAGGATTCTAAAATTCAAAATAAATAAATAAATAAATAAATAAATAAATAAATAAAATAAAAATAGAAGGCCACCCCTGTGAATTTCCATGTCTTAAATGTAGGTGGTATTACGAAATGGTAAAATTTTAAATCATTTAGTATATAAAATACAATTCATCCAAAGTATCGTCCCAAAAGGCAGAATGGTATTTTCTCCTCCCTATTTTAACTGGTAATATGCAAAACGTTTGTTTAAAAAAAAACTCATAAAGGTTTAATAAATGATGAAGCCACAAAGAAGTGTGTGTAAAAGCAAAGCAGAGTCATATTTACTTGATAAAGAACCAAAACAAACAAACAAACAAAACCCAAACCTCGCAAGTAAGAAACGTGCCTGCTGCCCACGCGCTGCTGCATCCTAACTCCCTGCTGCTCGGCTTTGGGGCCAGAGCAGCACTGAGGCCACTGGGCTGCCAGGTTGAGGCCAGGAGTTGAAATGCTGCCCCCCTCTGAAAGGACTGTGCTCGGCGCCACCACTTTTTTTTTAATGGTTCTATGGAATGAAATGTTAAAATAACAACAACAACAACAAATCCTCCTGGAAATTTTCCCCGGGGAGAGGAAAGGGTTCACACGTTCCGAAGAGTCGGAAGATGGCAGGAAAGCCCGGGTCCCCTGACCGCCCGCAGCGCAGCGCAGCGCCGCCCCACTGGTAGCGTAGCCGCCGCTGCCTCCGTGCCTGCAGCGAGAGCTCCAGCTCCCGGCAAGGTAGGCGCGCGCTCGGCCCCCGCGGGACAGTGGCCCCAAAGCCGCTGGCCCTTGGCTGCGCTCGCCCTCGCTGTGTTCCCAGATGAGCGAGGCCGATTCAGCCACGCGCCTCCACACCATCCTTTCCTTGAAGGAATTCCACTGGAGGACACAGATGTGTCAGGGAAGATAAAAGCAGATGGAAAAGGGATCACAAGCAAAATACCCTCGAAGCAAGAGCCAGGAAAATATCTGGAAAGGGACTAAACCCTCCTCTTAGATAAGTGTTAATAATGCTATCTTCAATTAATTAAAGCAGTCATCTTTCCCAAGAGTTTTCATGATTTTATCTCATCTGTCTTTGTATTTCAAGTAACAGCAAAAAGTAAAAGGTACTATTGTTCCCGTTTTACGTTTTACATGGAAGAATTAAAAAGGTGCCGAATGGTGACACAAGGCCCCAGGAAAGTTTTAACCCGTTCATGTCTGCATCCACTAGCCCCTTTCTCCAAGGGACAACCTCCTGGTGACTAAAGCCGATCAGCCACATTTTTGTGTCTTCCTTCACCTCAGTCTGAGGTTTTCTGTGAGGCACCAGCATGCAGAAAGTCGGTAGAGAATGAGGTGTGTCACTACAGAAGTTTGGAGTCCATTTGTATACACACACTGTCACCAGCACTCTGGCTTTCATGTGACAGTGGGCTGAGCCAGGCAGCTCTGCAGGCTCGCATGCAGTGCCCTCTGCAGGTTGCAGCCCTGCCTCTCTTGGCTTTGTTCTCACAGCGCACTTCCGTCTCTGCCTGCCTAATTAATCTGTGTCTAAATGGAATTGCAGTTGGCAGAAAGGAGGCAATGCCAAAGTGGAATAATCACTTGGACCTGAGTCTGAGTTGTTTTCCATCCTTGACAACAAAGAATGTTATTCCAGAGCCTGCAGGCCAAGAGTTGAAATGAGTTTATAATTTGGCTTTTCATCTCATATTCTTATTCTCTTAAATTTTCTTATCTGTCTTTTAGCATGCAGTGGGCAGCTTTGGAGGCTAGATCACCAACACAGTCTTTATTAATATCCTTAATAAGTTTTCTCTGCCATCTGAATAAAAAGGGGGAAAATCCCCACTATTCAAAACCACTCTTGTTTTAATAATGAAACTAAGTAGACTGTCAGCTCATACCTCCATATGATCATTAATAGCCTAATTTGTTCTTCTCACTCCAGCAACTTGAAGAGAAATGTTGAGCGTTTTCATCTACACACATTCATCCAGCCTCTAAGAGTCTGGTCCTAGGATTGCCAAACTGCAGGTTAAGAGCCACAGGATGGCTCGGCTCCTGCCTCTTTTCCTAATAAAGAACTTATTAAAACCCTGATCCTTGGCTCTGGGAAGCAGATTGTCTCCTTAGTAGCTACACACATCATGTTCCCCAAGACGGTAGTCATCTCAAGCTAGTAATGGAAAAGGAAAGAGATAGGGGGACAGAACCATTGACAAGATTCCCTCAGCGAACACTGTGAAAGGGGGATCAGCATCATGAAGAATTACTGAAGGTGGACCACAGGCATGCTAAGGAGAGGGGTGGGTTCAGCTGGACACATGCCCCACCAGGAGAAAGGGAAGGAACCTCAAGTGCACATCTGTAATAATCCATATGCTGAGCTAGCTGCATGACATATGAATTCATTTGCCCCCCCACAACAATGCTGTGGACACGTGCATTAATATTCCCATTGTACACATGGGGGAAATGGGGCTGAAAGGCGTTAGGAGACCTTCCCAACTAGTACACAGTAAAGCCAGGGCTTTTCTCCTTCAAAACTGAAGCTCTAAAAAGAAAAAGGAAAGTGAGCCTTTAGTTTTTCTATTATGCAACATCGCCTTATCTGCAAGTACTCATCCTCCTGTGTGATTCTCTAACAGAGGTGGGTGCTAGCTACCCTAAAGTGGTAACATGGCTGATTCACTGCCGGCTTCCAAACACTGCCACTGAGGCCTGGAAACACAGACCCTCCTCGACCTCCTGAATCCCTCATCCTTTGAAAGAAATCACAGAGACAAAAGCACACTCTTGGACAAGTCTTCCTGAGTGTCAAAGAAACAAACAGTAAGAATGTGCTAAAAATGAAAGCTAAATCCAGGAAAGCAACTGCAAGTGCAGAGTAGATACAGTACCTTGCTTTGTCTGATTCAGCAAATAGTTGTCAATAACATTCCCTCAGTTTTATACTTGTATCCAGGGCTGATGTCCCCTTTCCTGTCATCTGATGCCTAGTGTATTCTCGACAGTTTGGCACAGAGAGTAAGGATTACAGAGGAGCTTCTGTGGTGGCTTCTTGAGTTTTAATTATGGTAACAAGTGGGCAAGAGAAGGCAAGAGGTGCATGAGAGTGGCTGGGAGGATGTCCATGGAGGCATCTCACATGTGGGTTTTGGAAAGGTCCCAGTTAGGATTTAAAGGTCGGGAGGTCTGCCCCACTCCACCCCCAGGAATAGAGTTTGACATACATCCATTAGCAGGACTCCATATACAAGTTGGCTTTTCATCATGCTGAAAGAAGACTACCAAAAATCAACTATTGAAAAGAGCAGTTGAAAATGGGAACACTGAGATCAAGAGTATTTTAACGATCTAGGAACTGATTCTATTCAATGTATAATTAATGAGAGAAAGTTCCAGCATTTTCATTTCCAAAGAACTTCTAAAACACTGTTGGTCCAGTGGTGTGACCATATCCAGTGGTGTGCCTTGTAAGTCCCAAGGCTTCCTCGCCCTCACAAATGTCAATCTTTAAATCTTTATTTCGCCTAAACTATATGTCAGATACACTGATTCCTGAATAACAAATGAAAAATACCAAGAGACTACATATATGTCTGCCAACTAAAGCTGTCTGGTAAGATTTTCTTTGTGCATATGTGGATAATAACACATGTTTTAAAATTATGATAATGTTTTTTATTTGTAAAATCAAGAGAGTCCTTTATGTCAGCAGTCCCCAACCTTCTTGGCACAAGGGACAGGTTTCGTGGAAGGCAATTTTTCCACGGACCGGAGTTGGGGAGGGAGGGATGGTTTCGGGATGATTCAAGCCCATAGATTCTCCTAGGAGAATCTAGGCTGATCCAACAGGAGGCGCAGTTCAGACAGTGATGTGGGCCATGGGGAATAGCTCGAAGCACAGATGAAGCTTCCCTCGCTGGCCCACCACTCACTTCCTGCTGTGCAGCCCAGTACAGGTCCATGGCCAGGAAGGTTGGGGACCCCTGCTCTATGCTATGGTAATGTTTTTCATGTGTATAAGTCAATGGAGTACTCTATGATATGGTACCGGAAGACAGCTCAGATGGGGTCCAGAACTGTGCAGTCAACTTCTAAAATTATCACCTCAAGAATATGTTTCAGAAAAGAAGGTACCCCCACATGCTATGCATTACAAATTGCATGTTACTATAGCCTTGACCACTTTCCCTCCACATTAAATAGTTTTACTGAAAACAGTAGGTTCTAAGGCACAACTGACTTTAAACATCATGGTTTTTCCCCAAAAATGTTGTTTTCTGTTATTCTGCGAAATGAAAAACAGGATCTCTGTGTCCTGGTCTCCTGTGCACAGACTAAATGAGGAGATAACTCCTTCTTATTCCTAATCCTTCCAGTGCAGGTCACTGTTATCTTCTTCACTTCAATTTTTTCACTCTGATAAATGGGGATCAGCTCAGATACTATTAGCAGAACTACCAAGACTCTGAACAAAATTATCTTACTAAATTGTTTGAAGTCTCTTTTTAAATGTATGGGTTTATTATCACCCTCAAAGTTATCAAATAATATTTTCCTTACACTCCAAATATTTATCCAGCACCTCCCAAGCTAGGCAATGGGGTGCCTATGAGTTTCTTTTTTGAACCATCTTCACATCATCAACACGGGAACCACTAACATGATGAAGAATGAAATGACTCACACGCTAAACAGAGACACAAATAATACGCTGTTGGAGCATAAAGGGAGACAGTCTAATTTGAATTGCAGAGAATCAGAGTAATAGCTAGCCTCTTGGAAAGAAATTAAATTGCTCTGTTTGCCAATCTTTCTCCTAAATCAGTTAAGATACAGAGAGACGGTTGATGGACCTTCACAAAAGAGAGCTGTTTTCCAGTACACCAACTGCAATGTCAGTTAGACTCACGTGCAATTGCTCATTTTATGGGACACCCTCTCCCAGAAAATTCTTCTGGGCCAGCCCTGCCCTGATTAGACACTGCGGCTGCCCAACACATGTTAGGTACCATCACAGAGGCTAATGAGGCATGAACAGTATTTCAGAGAGATCTGCTACACTCAGTCCTGTACAGAAAAAGAGATTGGGTTTTCATCTCTTGTGGACTGGCCATGTCACCTCAAAATTCATATGTTGAAATTCTAGACCCAATGTGATGATACTTAATTAGGTCATAAGGGTACAGCCCCCATAAGTGGGATTAGTGCCCTTATAAGAAGAGGCCAGAGGGCTAGCTAGTTCTTTTTTCACCATGTGAGGGTACAGAGGGATGTCAGCTGTCCACAACCCCAAACAGGGCTCTTGCCAGAGCCTGACCCTGCTCACACCATGATCTTAGACTTCCAGTCTCCAGAACTGGGAGAAATAAATTTGTATTGTTGATAAGCCACCCAGTTTATGGTGTTTTGTTATAGCAGCCTGAGCTGACTAATACATCATCTTAAATGCTTTACTGCAAGACTTTAGACAAGTCTATAACTTCTAAGTCTTCAACCCAGATCTGAAAAATAAAGGGGTTGGACTAAATCATTAACTTCAGTGAAAGAGGATGATCTTTACTTGTTGCCTCCCCACCCCCACTGAGAATCCCTGTGTACTAAAAAATATATACGTTACTTATGGGAACAAGCTGCTTGCAGAAATGATGAAGATGCAACACAGCATTTAGACTTAGATGCTAAGACTAGAGAAGAGGAGCTTAAAACAGTACAGGCTCTTATGAGAATTAAAATTATGGCTTTCTTGAATTGAAAGATTTTACCAGACTACTCCATAATAGGTAATTTGACAATCAAAACCATGAATTTATCCATTAAGCAATTTCTATATCTTCTTGTGGCCTTTCTGACATATAGCTGGCTGGTAGAATCAAGCAAGCACAACTCTCCACTCAGCAAAGTAAGCTTACCCCCAAGGAAGACACAATGCTCAAGAAGAACAGCTCAAGAATACAAGGTCCCAGGCAACAGGGACCTTGACACGGGGCAGCTCAGCAAGAACAATCATATAGTCCAACACCCTACACAGCAAGAGACCAGCCCCAAGAGAACAGAAGGCACAACGTAGAGAGGGCACAAGTGTGTGGTTCATAAGCACCAGGTCTAGTGACAGTTCTGCCGGTGAGTCATTGTTTGACCTTGGTCAAGTCACCTGCAACGTAAAAGTGTAGACCAAATCATCTTTAAGTTACCTTCCAGTACAGAAACTGCACTTACTTTTTATTGTTCTCCATAAAAATCTGCTACTAAAATCCTTGTAGCACCTCTAAGGTCAATATATACATCGCCATTGCAGGCTCAGTTTTTCAATTCCTGTATCCCCAGGCCTCTCAGGCAGATTGCGCCCAGGACAACTGCTCGGAACACAAGTTTGAGATGCAGAATAGGGGACGTTTGTTTTCTCTGGCTTCTTTATGATTCCCTCTGGCTAAACGCTGCCCTCCTACACTGCCAAGCTTCCGTACTTCTGGCACTAAGGCTTGATCTATAGTATTCATAGGGCTGGTGACACTGTGATAGATGAAGAAATTAAATCTTTTGCCAAACTTGAACAGGCATTTTGAATGGAAATTTTTATCTTCTTCCTTCCCAAATGCAGGAATGTCCAGAGTTGAGAGATACTATGAGGTTGGCAAAAGTCATTACAAAAATGGACTTGCCTCCCAAATGGTCTCTCATTATCTTGCAAATGTATTACTTTTGCTGCATCATTTTTTTTTTAGTTTATTTCATGTTATGCTCCAGCTGCAAGGGAATTGAGAACATACTGTCTACATTTTCAAAAAAAAGACTGTAACATTCACAGAATAAATATTTCACCATGAAAATAAAAACTACGTGTAAATATTTATAGAATTGAATTTCTTAAGTAAATTCATTGGGTTAGGCCAATGGAAGGATGCTTTCTTTATACTGAGAGCCAGTGAGAAAGGAGGAATTTTAGCTTCGACATTGGAATAAATAAATAACATTGCTTATAGACACCATTTAAAAATATGCATACAGAATGTAAATGGGTTTCATTCTCAGTGAACCTACAAGTGCTGTATTTACTAAGTACACTGAATAACAATGAAAGGGGGCAGGGGAAGAATAGAAAACACAGATATTTAACCAATAAATATTTTTAAATATTAAAAATTTATTTCCATTCCAAACCATGACCAGTTAAGCAAGACAGGATTAAAGAGTGAACAAAGAAAATATCATTAGAGTACTCAGTAATAAAAAGAAATGAACTATTTTTACATATATCAATATGGATGACAATTATGCTGAGTGAAAGAAGTCAGACAAATAGAAAACATACTGTATGATTCTATTTATATAAAATTCTAGCAGATTATTTTTGCCTAGGAATGGGGGTAGAGAGTTGGGAGGGGCCAGAAGGGGCCGGAAGGGGTAGGAGGGCATGATTACCACATGAAAACTTTCCCGGTGATACATATGTTCATTATCTTGATTTTGGTGATGGTTTCATGTGTATATCAAAACTAATCAAATTCTATACTGAGTTTACAGTATATTGGTTATACCTCAATAAAGCTATAAAAATTATTGAGAGACAAAAAATTGAGGAAAAAATTGAAAAATAAGTAACAGTTAAAATTTGAGGGCAATTAAGATAGCTGTTGGGTGTAGAACTCCAAGGGGAAAAGCTACAATAGACCCATAAAAGACACCAGAGAAAGATTTCTGGTTGTTGGAAGTCCAGGAGGTTTTACGATCCTAGCGCAGTCTTTCTGAGCACCCATCTCTCCCTTAAAAATCACTTTTCTTATTTCCTTAAGATTTTTAACAGAAAAATCTAGTTCTAACTACCCTCAGAGTAGTAATAACAATAGCTAGCATTTGTTGAGGACTTACTGTAAACCATGCCCAAATCTAATTGATTACCCAATTCAATCCTCACCTAAGGAAACTAAGAGATGGATACTATAACGATCCTCCATTTTAAAGATGATGACATTGAAGTTCAAAGAGGTTAAATAACTAGTTTAATGTCATCCACCATCCCTGTAGTGGACCTGGGATATGAACTTGGTGGAGCTCTTGAAATTAAACTTCTCTTCCTCCGCTACACAACCGGGATCCTGAAAGGATGCTATAGATTTGCTGACTCTCACCTCTGACGGCTTAAAGAAACTCTGTGTGTCAGCTACATTTCTAAGTCTGAGGGCTCATCTTTTGCATGGCAGCAGCAGAAAAGGCCATTAATGAAGTGATGGTGGAAGGTCGGGGGGAACCACAGCAAGGGGGCACAGGAACAGTAATGGCTGGAAATCGACAGACTTGGTTTTGCCTGTTCCTGCAAACTTGGGAAAGCCATTTCTCCCTGAGTTTTTTTCTCTTTGGTAGAATTAAGGATTTGGACTAATGAAATTCTAAGACTCCTTCCAATTCAGTGATTCTGCCAGTCCACTTTTGGGAAGCACTCCTTAGGTTTTGTAACTTGGATCAAAAATTTTCCATGACACCAGACACATTTCAGATACAAAGCTTCCTCCATCCCCAGAAATATCTGGATGCCTCCCATACCTCGCAGATTTCTTCATTACTTCCCTAAGATATTCTATCGCCAAGGGCCAAGCCTAAATGAAGGCCAAGGCAAAGGAGGAAGGTTTCTCAACCAGGGCCTGCCGTGTTCTGCCCTGCACTCTGACAATCTTTTTCACTTGAAAACACTGAAGAGTTCATTTGGACTTTCAGGTGGTAAAAAGAGGACTTTCGGGAGGCCCCCACAGCCCAATACCCCATCCCATTTTCCCTGGGAAGCCTCTGACATCTGAGACCATCCAAAGTATTTAGTATGCTGTGGCTGCAGGTGCCAGACTCTATTTATTCCATTCCTGTTGGTTCTCCAAAGTGGCTATTCTCTCCTTGCACTAAAAACGCATCATTTTTCTGTTTTTAAATCATGGGCCTTGTGACCCTTTGGGGAGACATAAAAATAAGAGCAACTAAATAAGGCAATTGTAAACCATTTCAGCATCCCTAAAATCTTCTCCTTTATTACAAAAGAAAATGAAAAAAAAAAAAAGCAGCTCAGGGGAAAAATGTGTAGCCAAAGGGGGACTTGATATCTCTAAGGACTTCTCCCTTCATCTTTGGGGGGCAGAAACCCTCAGACACCAAGAACAGTAGGGTAATTGCCAGAGGGAAAGGGCGCAGGGCAGAGAGAAGAGGGTACAGGGGTAATAAGTGGTGATGGAAGGAGACTTGACTTGGGTGGTGAACACACAATACAGTGTACAGATGATGTAGAATTGTATAACTAAAACCTATATAATTTTATTAACCAACGTCGCCCTAATAAATTCAATAAATAAAATTTTTTTTAGTTTTAAAATAAATTTTTTTTTACAAAACAACCTTGTCTCCCATGAATTTTCATGTCTGTATTTTGGGGTTTTAGCTAACTTAATTATTTCTAGGATATGCATTTCTCAAGTTCAATAACTCTTTTCAAAATGCATTGGTGAGGCAAACTTTTAAAAATACGTACAAGGAATATAATGTCTATTTTTCTGTAACTCTCCCCATATATCTGCTCTACATTTTTATTCTGTATTTTACACACTGTTTTCATAGACCCCTGTTCTGCCTCAGAACATGTGACTTTTGTTTTCACTTCGTTTTTACCGACGGACTTATGATCATCACACTGCAGCAGATTTCCCTTATCTGCGGTTTTGCTTTCCTCAGTTTCAGTTTCCCAGGATCGACCTCGGTCTAAAAATATTAAATGGAAAATTCCAGAAGTAAACAATTGATAAGACTTAAACTGTGTGCCGTCTGAGCAGCATAATGAAATCTCGCAATGCCCTGCTCCACCCCACCCGGGACTCGAGACCCCTCACCCAGCACCTGTGTTCCCTGTCTTCCTTCCCGGGTAATAGCTGCCTTGGTTATCAGACTGACACTTGTGACATCCCAGTGCTTGTGACCAAGTAACCCTTACCTTCCTACATAACAGCTGTGAAGCCAGCCACATGACTTTTATTACAGTATATTGTCATAGCTGCTCTATTTTTATCATTGTTGTTACCTGTTATTGTGCCCAATTTATAAATCTAAGTTTCTCATAGGTATGTATGTATAGGAAGAAACAGCATATATAGGATTCTGTATTATCCATAGTTTTAGGCATCCACTGGATGCCTAAACTACTCCCTGTGGATAAGTGTGGACTACTGGATACTAAACGAAAAATTGAAATACAGATCACCCCTTAACCACATAAAGCCGGAGATTTACAGAACTCATTTCCAGCCTTTGTCACTGCACAGACACAGGTTTTATGTGGTTGTGTGCACTATGAGCGCACTATTTTCTCATTTTTTTGCTCGAATTCTCCATATAGCTACTTGGTCCATATACGTCTCATTGTAAATGGAGCAATTTCAGCTAGTTGTTTCCACACATCATTATGACCCAGTCGACCATTTTTTCTTTTTTAATAATGTATTGGGGTGACACTGGTTAATAAAATTATACAGGTTTCAGGTGTACAATTCTATAATGCATCATTTATACGTTGCATTATGTGTTCACCGCCCCAAGTCAAGTCTCCTTCCATCAGATTTATCCCCGCTCTTTCCCTCGGGTCATCACCATACTGCGGTCTGTGTCTACGAGATTTTTTGTTGCTAAACCCCTTCACCTTTTTCACACAGCCCTGCAAAACCTTCCTCTGACAGCTATCTGCTCTCTTTCTACAAGTCTATTTTTATTTTGTTTCTTAGTTTATTTTGTTCATTAGGTTCCACATGTGAGTGAAATCATAAGGTATTTGTCTTTCTCTGACTGGCTTATTCCACTTAGCATAATGCTCTCCAGATCCATCCACACTGTTACAAAGCATTTTTAAATACATAAATTTTGTTTTTTCCTTTTGGAGCCATTTCCTCAGGCTATAATCTGAAAAATGGGATTAACAGCTCAAAGACCATAATCAGCTAGGTAATTTTTATTATAAATTGCCAGGAGGCTCTCCAAAACAGGTATTACTAATTTGTAATGTCACCAGAAAATATGAGCTTAGCTTTTTCTTCATAGTCTAACACTGGGCTTTCTGGGTTCTATTTATTTAGAGGTGATTTCAAAAAAATGAGGTAAGGTCCTTTACTTCTTTGAATCTGTCATATGCTTGTTTAATACCCTCTTATTGCCTCTTTTGAAAAATATGTATTGATCACCTACTACACGCTGGGTGCTTTATGCACCTTATAACTCATTTAATACCTCTGACAGCCTCATACAGTAGAAACTACAAATTTTATCTTTATTAAGGAAACTGAGTCTCAAAATGTTAAATAACGTGCATAAGATTCCAAGGCCAGTCTTTGACGTTGTAAGGATTCAAACTCACAGTCTACTTCCCATGGATTCTCCATTACATCATCCTGCTTCATGATCGCAACTTTTGAACATCTTGCTAGTTTTTCTTTTCTTCTTAAACATCTTAACAGTTTTTCTTTTCTTTCTTTTTCCTTTTTTTGGTTTAATTTTACTATTTATTGAAGTATAAAATACACAAGTGATTAAAGTACCCTCATCTTAAAGGTACAGCCCAAAGAATTTTTATATATTATACACAATGGAAACACCACATAGATCAAGATACAAAATCTTTTATCAGCTTAGGACCTTTTCTCTTTTTTTCTATATTTTTTTAACATAGATAAGCTTTGTGCTTCTCATTCTCTATAGGGTCTGGTAGAAAAGCTATACGAATAGGTCCTTAATAAACTCTCTTTAATTATTGAGGGTAAAAATTAAGAGTGGCCTCAAAGATTATGCATTCCCACCTATAATATTAAAATTCCTCTAGAGGTGGAAACTGAAACCCAGAAGGAAAGTGACTTATCCAGGTTCTAATAATTCAGGACTAATTCTGCCATTTGCTGCCCTCAGCTGCCACTCACTGGTTGCACTCCACTATCTCACATCAAAGACACAGTGAAGGGTGACAAAGAAGGCAGCATACATAACAGAGAAGAGGGCCTAGTTAAAGGTTTTTCACTGTTATCATTATGTTTATTTTAAATCAGTCTTGAAGTAACCAAAGGTTGGTGGAGAAAGGCTCATTAAACTGACCTTACTGTAAAACTGTTTTTTTTTTAACCTAAAAGTATCACGCTTGAAATAAAATGGATTTTGTCCTCCAGCACAGTCCACTTAAGAGAAGAGACACTTATTCCAGTAATGCACCATTGCCTGTGACTTCTTTTGAATGCCTCCTTCTAAATGAACTTTCAGAGCTAATTTGAGTGAAATAAATAAACCAATTTTACTTATAAAAGCTATGAAATTAACAACAAAATAAAAACTGGATGTGTGCCTTTTAAATCACTAGGAAAAAAACAAAAATAACATTCCATGTAACAAAACCACAGAGAATGTGATTTCAACTCACAGAGTCTATCAAATGTGCCAAATGTGAATGGGTTAAACATCTTTCACAAAGAGATTCTCAACATTACAAGTCAGCCTAAAACCAAATGACTCAGAAAACTAAAGTAAAAGAAAGGGTAAAATGTATCTAAAAAACACAAATGAAAAGAAAGTTTGGATGGCAATATTTATAACAAACAAAGCAGAATCTGAGACAAAAGAACATTTAAGACAAAGAATATGTGAAAATTTCAACTCCACTAAAAATTCCACTATGAAGAGACAGTTTAACTTACCAAACTGACAAATATATTTTAACTGTAATTTTTTTAATCACTGAGGATATAGCCAAATAGACACAAACATACACTACTATTAAGAAAACAATAGATCGCGGTTCGATTCCCAGTCAGGGCACATGCCTGGGTTGCAGGCCAGTTCCCAGCAGGGGACACACGAGAGACAACCCTACATTGATATTTCTCTCCCTCTCCCTTTCTCCTACCCTTCCCCTCTAAAGATAAATAAATAAAAATCTTAAAAAAAAAAGAAAACAATAGAAAAATGGTCAACACAATATGGAGCATATAATGTAATAAACATGTATCCACTAAAAACCATGTTTTAAAAAATACTTAATGAGTGGCAATGTACAATACAATACTAAGTAAAAGAGGCAAGACACAAGGCATATGCAGTCAGACCTCAATTTATCTTACATAAAGTACAGATGTGAGATATTTTTGTTTTAATCATCACTTGAGGATGTATTTTGGGAAAGGAAGAGCGGGGAGAGACCAACATCCATCAGTTGCCTCCTGCATGCCCCCCACCCGGGAATCAAACCCACAACTTAGGTATGTGCCTTGACCAGGGATCAAACACACAACCTTTTTGGTGATTGGGACAATGTTCCAACCAACTGAGCCACACAACTTTCAGGTCACCCAAGCTGTTTCCAGTGGCTTTTCCATACAAATGGTTTGTCCAGGTTCATACTTCAGATTTCCCTAAATTCTCTCAAACAAGCAGCATCTGGCCTCAGCAACTCCCATACCTCTCGCAGGGGTGTCCAACTTTTTGGTATCTCTGGGCCACACTGGAAGAAGAGGAGTTGTCGTGGACCACAAATTAAATACATTAACACTAACACATTTTTTAAATTATTCTTTTTAAGACTGTATATATTTATTTTTAGAGAGAGGTGAAGGGAAGGAGAAAGAGAGGGAGAGAAACATCAATGTGTGGTTGCCTCTCACTTGCCCCCTACTAGGAACCTGGCCTGCAGCCCAGGCATGTGCCCTGACTGGAAATTGAACAGGAGACCCTTCGGTTTGCAGCCCACACTCAATCCACTGAGCTATACCAGCCTGGGCCTAGCAAAAATGTTTTAAGCAAATTTACGATTTTGTGTTCGCCTGCATTCACAGCCATCCTGGGCTGCATGAGGCCTGTGGGCTACAGGTTGGACACCCCCTCATTAAGTGGCCCCAGAACCAAAACTAGCAGCAGCTGGCCTTGGTTCACAGCTTGGTCTCCCTTGGCACCTCCAAGCCCAAAACAAGCAGCAGCCATCTGCAGATCACTTTGTAGCTTATGCCAGGGGTCCCTGGACAGAACACAGGTGGTAGCTGACCTTGGCCTGCACCTCCCAGGAGGCCCCAGAGCCTGTACACCTAGTAGACAGCTACAGAACACATCAAAGCACCACCACCTAACCACCTCCACAAACAACACACTCAAGCGGCAGACTCAGTGGACACCACAGCCCTGCTAAAGTAAGTCCTGTTCTGTGGAGTGAGCCCCTGCATAGCTGATCCTCCACTGTGGTTGGAGGTTGATGGTCAGTGGTCACAGTCAGTCCTTGCAGCTGATCAGCCTGGGTAAATCCCTGCCATTGACCTGGCAACAGTAATCAAGGCTTACCTAAAGTACATTTTATGTAAGATAAATTTAGGGTATACACAGCCCACACAGTAGGCACACCTCAAGTACCCTGGCTTAGGTGATAGGGAAGTCTGTGCCACTGGACCCTACAGGATACCTACTACATTAGGCCACTCTACCAAGTCAGGAAGTCACAGCAGCTCTACCTAATACATAGAAACAAAAACAGGGAGGCTGCCAAAATGAGGAGAGAAACAAACATGACCCAAATGAAAGAACAAAAAAAGCTCCAGAAAAAGAACTAAACAAAATGGAGACAAGCAATTCACTAGATGCAGAGTTCAAAACACTGGTAATAAGGATGCTCAATGAACTTAGGGGAAGAGTAGACGAACTCAAGAGAACATCGTTCAAAAGGACATGGAAACCATAAGAAAGAATCAGTCAGAAATGCAGGATACACTATTTGAAATGAAGAACAAGATACAGGGAATCAACAGTAGAGTGCATATAGTCAAGAATCAAATCAGCAATTTGGAATATAAGGAAGCAAAAAACTACCAATCAGAACAGCAAGAAGAAAAAAGAATCCAAAAAATGAGGATAGTGCAAGGAGCCTCTGGGACATCAAGCATACCAACACTCATATCATGGGGACGTCAGAAGAGAGACAGCAAGAAATTGAAAACCTATTTGAAAAAATAATGACAGAAAGCTTCCCTAACTTGGTGAAAGGAATAAACATACAAGTCCAGGAAGCACAGAGAGTCTCAAACAAGATGAACCCAAAGAGATTCACACCAAGACATATCATAATCAATGCTAAAGACAAAGAGGGAATCTTAAAAGCAGCAAGAGAAAAGCAATTCATTACCTATAAGGGAGCTCCCATAAGATTATGAGCTGATTTCTCAAGACAAACTCTGCAGACCTTAAGGGATTGGCAAGAAATGTTCAAAGTGATGAAAAGCAAGGACCTACAACCAATATTATTCTACCCAGCAAAGCTATCATTTAGAATCAAAGGACAGAAAAAGAGCTTCCCAGATGAGAAAAATTTAAAGGAGTTCATCACTACCAAACCAGCATTATATGAAATGTTAAAGGGTCTTCTTTTAACAACAAGAAGACAATCAAAAGTGCAAGTGATAAAATGACAATAAATACATATCTATCAATAATTGAATCTAAAAAACAAAAAAAAAAACAAAACAAAAAAGCAGGACAGAAACAGAATTATGGATACAGAGAATGTTTTTAAATATATTTTATTGATTATGCTATTACATTTGTCCCATTTCTCAGAGAATGCTTTGATGGCTGCCAGTTGGGAAGGGAGTTGGGAGGTGGGCTTAAGAGGTGAAGAGATTAATACAAATTAGTAGTTACAGAATAGTCATAAGGATGTAAAGTACAGCATAGGGTAGTAGCTAAAGAATATATATGCAGCCCTGGCTGGTGTGGCTCAGTGGATTGAGCACCAACCTGCGAACCAAAGGGTCACAGTTGGATTCCCAGTCAGGGCACATGCCTGAGTTGCAGGCCAGGTCCCTAGTAGGGGGTGTGCAAGAGGCAATCACACATGGATGTTTCTCTCCCTCTCTAAAAATAAATAAAATCTTTTTAAAAAAATCTTCCCCTCTCTCTAAAAATAAATAAAATCTTTTTAAAAAAGGAATATGTATGCATGACCCATGGACATGGACAATGGTGTGGGGATTGCCTGAAGGAATGAGGCATTCTGGGTAGAGAGAGACAAAAGGTGAAAAACTGGGACCCCTGTAATAGCATAAACAACAAAATATTAAAATAAATAATAAAAATTAGAGAAAATATACCACAATAATGCTCCACTTAAATCAGAGAAGATGCTTAGTTACTTCTTTATGATATTTTTTCCTATTAGGAAAAACAAGAGGACCCCAAGGTCCAAGATAACTGAAAAGACAGTGTGAGGGGACTTCGCTTCTTTAAATGACTCAGGCGTCCAGACTTCCCGACACAGCCCAGCTCCATCCCAGGGCACTGACAAGGGAGTCAGAGGAAAGATTTTTGTACTGTTCGAAAATCCCGAACCTCCTGTCACCCTCAGGCTCTAACGCCCCATAATTTTTAGCGTTTTCTTCCAAAGACTGATTAATGTTTTACTGAGCTCTAGTGAATTTTTTTTTATTTTATGCTCTCTAAATGAACATATGCTACTTTCTTAAGCAGAGTAAGTAAACAAATAAATAAACAATAACACAGTTCAATCGCCCACTTTGTTCATAAATCTATACCCCAAAGACATGCATTTACCAATGTTAAAAAAAAAAAAAGAATGTGCAAGTTCTTGAGAATAATTCCGAGCAAGAAGTTCTAAAATATTTTAAGCAAAGGCAGTCTCGTGGGAATAGCCTCCCAAAGTATCTTCATTGAATCGCATTGCATCCATTTTGATGTATATATTTTGACATGTTAGGGCACCTTAAAATAAAACTCTACTGATTCACGTTAACATATCACTTGTTTAACAATTTGAAGGAAGAGTAGATAAGCTTTTAAAAGAGAGAACCAAGAGACACTGTAATCCTACACACTTAACATGAGATTCGTACTAGCCATCACGACCAGGAAATAATCAGATTCCACATCTCTTTGGGGTTCTCTATCTTGGCACAATACATACCAACAAAAGTTCTGATACTAAGGGCTATCAAGTATGACTATAAGATTAGTCTTCATAGACCTCAAAGAACCTTAGCAACTATGGTGTTCTACTTCCCATTCTCTTAGAAACCACAATACAGAGAAGTGAACTTGATTGGCCCAAGTTTGTAGCTGGCCCTTTTTCTCAGCTGCATCTCTAACCTCTTCTGAATTTTTCCTTCACACTGTATTTAGATCATGTAATTATCACCACCATCCATTTTCTTCCACACTGAACTTTTTACCTCAAAGGAAAAAAGAAAGAGACATTTTTAATAAAATGGAGCACAGATGACTAAACAGGCAAATCTCTTGTCTCTCATTCACTCAACAGAAATGTCCCAAGTGCCTCCCAAGTGTCCAGTTCCATGATGGGGCTGGAGTCCCTGCCCCCACAGAGATTGCAGAGTATCTGCTCTCCAGCCATCCACTATTTGGACAGTGATGGGGTATGAGGAAGCACGTGCAGGGTTCTGTGGGAACAGAGCATCTAATCAGATTAGGCTAATCAGACTCACACCTGAAATGCAGGTAGGGGTGCCTATGAGGGACAGAAATGGGAGGCAGAGAAATAGCATTCTTAGCAGGGTGACCCATAGAAGAAGTAGACATGAAAGTATGGCAGAGTCTGGGACCTGTAAGGAGCTCACCATGGCTGGAATGCCGGATGTCTATGGGAAGGCAGAAGCAGTAGGTGAGGTGATAGAGAAGGCTGGGGACCTCCAGTAAGTGAAGGAATCATGTCTGAAAGGCAACAAAGTCAAGTAAAGGAATTTACACAAGAAACTGAAATGGTCATATTTGTTTCCAAATGCTCACTGTGGGGCCATGACAAGGCTGACCTGGAGAGGTGAAGACCCAAGGTGTAGAACCAACCAGAAGGCTCCAGCAGTTACCCAACTGAGGACGGGGGTGCTGGTGCCAGATGAGGGACAGGTTTGAGAAATATCTGGATGTGTAATCCAGAATTGGTGGTCATTTCCACAAGGGGAGAGGGGATGGGAGGGATGTACTCAAAGTTTCAAGTTTCTTCTTTTTCAGAAAACATTTTGAGTCAGTTACACATTCATGTCATAACAAGTCGGAGGCACTTGTCCTCAGGCATTAAATTTCAAGAAATACTAAGTTCTGACAATCGGAAGGGAGGCACAGCCCAATGAGTTATTTGAGAAACAAAGAAGAAACAGAATAGACCTGTTGACAAGTCACAGAATGTCTAATACAGTAGTTGTGATGCCAGCTGAACTTGAGTTCAAATCCCAGTCTAATTGAAATCTTGGGCAAGTTATCCTTTTTAAACCTCAGATTTCTCATTTCTAAAATGAGGATGATGATAAGACCTACCTAAGGAGGTGAATCAGAAAGTCAAAAGTGCAAAATGCAGCATCTGATACAAGGAATACTCGTTGAATGTACACCATTATTATACACTATAGAGGATTTCCTGGGGCTGCAAAAGAATAATCTTTGAATTTAAAATACTAGCTTTTATTGTTAAGATACCCTGAGTTCTGGGTATTGAGCAAGAAACAGAGCTTCAATACCCTGGTGGGTAGCAGTTGATTTAAAGCTGTTGTCAGATGCGCCTTCTTGGTTTCAGGCGGGTCCTCAGAAGCAGAGCTCTTCACACGTGAGATGCTCCCACAAACAAAATCTATCTGAAGAACTCTGGGAATTAAAGCTTAAAAGATGATGACACAGTAACAAAAGCCTTCTAGGCAAAAGCAGAGGAATTAACTATCTTGTATTCTGAATTGATAAGCAGAGAAACTCAATACTATGAAAAAAACAGTTGTAAAAATATTGTGAAAACCTTGAGGCCTCGGTGCCTTTGTGGTGATGAGAGGACCACCAGTCCAGGCTCTAGGCAGACCCTAATAGAATAAGGAATGCGTAAAGCAGCCATTGCTTTATTTAAGTCAGTAACCATGGGCTCACTTCCATCCTAGGATGCTTCAGGAACTCAGTAGACACAGTAACAATGCTGCTTCTGCAGTTTTGGAGGGATGCGGTCGGTGGAATTCTGGCAAATGTTTAGCAGCCAGCTCTCTCCCAGGAAAACATCGCATTATATCTGTATCTTGTACATAGTTAATTATAAATTTTACTGATATAAAGTATTACTGTATAATTTTACAAATAAAAATAAAATTTACACTATTCCTTATTATAACTTCCATGCACCTGACTCATTCATTAATTTTTGCCAAGCTCCTGTATCTGCAGAAAACCTACAGTTGCAATTGATCAATGAGGACATTTCCAACACAGATGCTTGATATTTTATTTTACATTAAGAATAAGACAACAAATCACTTGCTTATCAATGGCAAGAATGATTTTTTGTGCTGAGTTAGATCATTGTTTTTGAATATTAGAAGACTATTCCCACAGCTTTTTGTGCTACTCATGTTCTAATGCTACAGACAGGAAACACTATTAAGTTCAATCGGCAACTCTCTTCATTTTCTTAGATCTACAAAACAAAACAATAAATCGTGCGCTGATGTGCAGTCAACACTCCCACGAAGTACACGGTCCAACATGGCCAATTTCAAGTTGCAGCATGACCCCCAATGAACACAGTGCTTGGAAGGCATTTGCACTACTGCATTGCTCTACTGTATGTCCACAATACAGATACTTCTTTGCTGCACATACACAAACTTCTCAATTCCTTTATCTGGGTCATCAGTACAAATGTGCCCCTTCTTGAGGTACTTGACAAAACATGGTGGTTGTCTGGCTGTTTAGGAGTCATAGATAGCCATGTTTGGATGCTGAGATGTCTGTAATCCCATGAACTATCTGTATCACACTTGGCTACCAATCTAAGATATGACCTCACTTAGTAGTGTACTTGAGCCAACTCATATTGCCTCACAAGAGATAATTATTAAATGTTTAGAAATTTTACTGGTTGTTAAATATAATCATTATTAAAAGTGAATTATATAAGTATATAATTAAATTATAGTTTAATTTTAAAAATATTAAAGATTCAAGATTCATCACTTCCTATTCATTTTATTATTATCTACATCCTTGGAGGTATTCAAAAATACATGAAAATAGTAGCATACAAGTTTGGGAGGGGTGTGAGCAGAACTAAAGTAGTCTAGGGTCTTTGTGTTTTTCAGGAAATGGCAAAAGTACTAATTTGCATTAGTCTTTAATAAGTCAAACATGAATGTTGTACCCTTTCTCAGGTAACCACTAAAAGAATGTGTAATACCAACCCAATAGAAAAAGGAAAAAATAAAAGTCTTAAAATACTTAATTGAAACTAAGGAAAGAAAGGAGAGAAAATACATAAGAACAGGTGGGATAAGGAAACCAAACAGAAAGATGGCAGATTGAAACCCAAATAGGTTTCATTAAAGATAAACAGACTAAATGATCCAATTAAACGACAAAGACTGATAAACTAGACACGCAGTAAAATTTAACTACACTGCTTTTAAGAGATAAAATGTCTGTCCAGAAGGTATCCAGCCATGTGATATGAAAAATAAAGACATTTATTGAAGAAGATATAAGAAACAGTGTACATAGAACAATGATGCCTCAGTCCCCTTCAAAGTAGCCACCTTCGGACCTCACACAGTTCTCGAGGTATCTCTTCAACTCTTCAAAACACTCTGCAAAATCCTTTGTTGGAATTGCCATCAGCTTCCCCGTCATATTTTCCTGAATCTCACTGGTGGTCTGAATTGTCTTCCATTTCAAATATGATTTTAGTTTCGGGAAAAGCCAGTAGTGGCAGGGAGCCAAATCTGGGCAGTAGCGGGCTGAGTCACCTGGGTGAACTGATGTTTCACCAAAAACCTCGGCACAAGACGTGATGCATGAGCAGGCACGTTGGTGCGATGAAGCTGCCAATCACCAGTTGCCCATGGCTGTGGCTGTTTTCATCCTATTGCATCTCTCCACCGATGGAGAACACTGACGTAGTACTCCTTATCAACTGTTTGGCCTGGAGGGGCGTACTCGTGTTGAACAACACCTTCCCAATCAAAAAACACAGTTAACATGGTCTAGAGCTTGCTGTGACTTTGCCACATCTTCTTTGTGTGGAGAACCAAGCAGCTTTCATTGGTCTGGGCCTTCATTTCCAGATCATAGCTCTAGACCCATGACTCACCTCCAGTTATGACCTTCTTGGTAGCTGTTTGAATCAAGTCATTAGCAACTGCAGCACAATATTCCTTCTGCTCTGGTAGCAAAAGGCACATTATAAATTTTGCCACAATACATTTCATGCCAAGATCCTGTGTCAAAATCTCAGACATCATCGTTTTTGGAATTCCTGGATCAGCTTCTAGTTCTCACACTGTCAGTTGCCAATCTTTGTTGATTGCAGCCTGTACATGTCCAGCATTCTCAGGTATTCTGCTTATTGCACACCTTCTAGAATGTGGATCACTTTCAAAAGATTATGGACCATCTTTGAAGCATTTGTGCCACATTTATTTGGGCTGCACTCATTGCACCATCCCCTAAAGCCTTCTGAATTATCTGAAGAGTTTCCAAGAAGGAATGTTCAAGCTTACTGCAAAATCTGATGCAGATTCATTGCTCTACTCATTCAGTCATTTTGAATGGGACAGCCACACAGTATGCATGCTCACTTAACAGTGTCTACCACCCCCCGCTGACTAGTATAGTGAAGTCATTATTGTTCACACATGCACATTCCAGTCCATTCTCTTTAGCTGCCAGCTTACATCAATGTCATGCAAACCATTCTCATTATATTAACAATGGCTGGACTTTTTCCTGACAGACCTTGTACTTTAAACATAAAGATACAGAATATTTGACAGTAATAGGGTTTTTTAAAAAAGATATACCATGCAAACACTAAGAGCTGTAAGAGCTATGTTAATCAAAATAGACTTTAAGGGAAAAACCATGATCACCAACTAATACAGCAATTTTTCTGTATTTTATGTGTATATAAGGTAGCTTTGAAATAGATAAGCAAAAAGTGAAGAAACTAAAGGGAGAAATAATCATGAGCTATAATCCACAATCATAATGAGATTTTAACACACCTCTCTCAGGAGTTAATAGAATAAACAGAAGGAAAATCATTTTTCCTATGATTTTACTTGTAACCTCTTCATAGCCTTAATTTAAGAAATGTCTATAGTAAGCATAAAGTTGGTCTTATACATTTTTAATTGAGTATTATTAACACTGTTAAATACTATGCACAACAACTATAGAATATGCATCATTTTCAGGAGTAAATAGAATTTTATAGCAATTGACCACATGCTGTGCCAGAAAGTATGTCTCAAAAAATCTATAAAGATTAAAATTACATTGAGTGGATTCAGTAATCGCAGTAACCAGAAACCAGTAATAGAAAGAACTGCAAAATCCTCAGGTGTTTGGATATTAACCAATAAACTTTTAAATAATTCATGAGTAAAAACCTACTTAAAACTGAATGATAATGAAAATATAAATCCTTCTAGAGGGAAGCCTCTGAGCCAAGAAGGGTCTTTTGATCCATGCACTACAAGTGGTGGATCTCTGCCACCCTTCAATAATGTGCTGACCAAAGATAGCTGCCATTTTTACTAATGGACCATACATTGAGCCTATGCTTAAGAAGGGGCCTGCACCCTGTCCTAGATCTAGGAGGTCATTTGAGGCAAATGGTTAAATACCTTGGATCTGGGCCCTGGGTAGCCACCCCATGGAATACAAGAATGCCCTCCCGTTTCACAGTGAGATGATGTAGAAAGGGAAAAGACCCTTTGTCTTTCCTTTCAGTGCCCAGCATTACTCTCCTGTTGGTGGAATGGCCACCCCCATCCAGACTATTTGAACCAACTCCTCAACAATGCTGAGGTTCTGTAGATGCTGTTCTGGTTCCTGATGGTCCTAATATACCAAAGGGACTATTATCTCGACAAGGGACCTGCCTTGTAATGTTGAGAATTACATCTATACACAAATCATACATAAAAATCAAAATACACCAAAGCCAATCTCAGGAGTTACACCTGATACACCAATATACACCAAATACACCAAACCAAATACACCAAATACACAAATATAACAAAGCCACAGAAATATTCTGGCTTGAAAACAATTTTTTTATTCACCACAAATGAAGATCTCCTCATGCTAGAGCCTCTTACTGAGTTGTTTGCATGCTTTGTGATGTACTTCCTATAGCTAAATCATAAAGTATTTAGAACATTATAACAAATGTAATATTCAAAACATAATCTTAAGTTTTTAAATTCCAACAATATGTTAACTGGAATAATTAACACTAAGTGCTATAAGCCATTCCCCAAAATCTCAACAAAGGCTGAGTTCTCTTTTGAACGGATCACCATCTAATGTGGTTAAAGGGGTACGTTCTTCCAAATGGTGACTTGGAATCAGGCAGCTAGCACCGTCTTGCTTCAGTGTCATCCTGGTATCACCAGCTAGCAAGAGAAGAGGAGCACAAAGGAAGGTCAAATCTGATCTTTGACCTCTCAGCCTGGAAGAGGGGTTATGCTCACATTCCATTGGCCAGAACTAGTCACATGACCTTACCTAGCTGCAAAAGGGGCTGACGAGTATAGTCTTCCCAGTGATCAGGAGGAAAGTGAAATGGTTTGTTAAACATAACACTGTCTCTGCCTCAGAAAGATATGAAACCTCATAGTCTATTAAGGAGGAAGGAAAGGTAGGAAGCAGCATTCACTGATTTGGGGTAACAAGTTTAATGCTAAGAACTTTATATACACTGTGTTTAAACAGAAAATAAACTTATGAACTAGACGTTATGATTCCCATCTTATACACGAAGAAACTAAAGCATAGAGTTATTGAACAAGTAACTAAAGCATTAAACCCAGGTCTATCTGACTCCAAGACCCACACTTCTTTCTTGCTCATCTCAGCTTGCTCCTAGTGCAGCCTATAGCCGGCTGGAAGTGCCTCTTCAGACTGTGGGTTCCTGAGTCCCACACCACACTTACTGAACAAGAGTCTCCAGGGCATAGGAACCCACACTTTTAACACATTTCCAAGAGGACTTTCTACTAAACCTGATCATGCTCCCTTTGGACAACATAAATAATCCCTTTCAAGAAAGTAGGAAAATGTATGAATAGCAGATAAGATTCAGTATATTTAAGAGCAGGGCCTTGTGGCAAACTGAAAGTCCTACAGACCAAGGAGCTAGATGCCATGAAATTGGTCCTAGACCAATTAACCTCCTGAGTGACCTCCGGAGGTCACTTACCCTCTCTGAATCTGTTTCAAAGAGAGATTAAATTTTCTCTACTGACAAACGCTACAATCAGGCTAAATGATCTCTAAATCCCCTTCGGCTCTACGATATTGTGAGAACTGTAAGGTGAAACAATAAAACAAATACAAAATGAAGAAAAGTAGTAATAGTAACATTTAAAATAACGGCTAATCCCAGCATACAGAAAAGGAAAAGAACTAAAATAACTGAAAACAATTTTGAAAAAGAAGAACCAAGTTAGAGGAATCACAAAACCCAAATTTAAGACTTACTCTGTAACTACACTAATTAAGACAGTGTGCTATTGCTGTAGGAATAGACACACTGATCAATAAAACAGATTTAAGACCCATAAATAGCTCTACATAAACATGGCCAGCAGAAAGGTACAAAAGCAACTAAATGGAGGAAGGGTAGGGTTTTTAACAAATGATGCTGGAATTATCTATATGCAAAAAAAAAAAAAATCAATCTAAACCTTATACCTTGAACAAAAACTAAATAAAAAATGGGTCCATTTTTACATCTCAATGTAAAAATATAAACTTTTTAGGGAAAAACTGGAGAAAATCTTTGTGACAGGGTGAGGCAAAGAAATCTTAGACATAACACCAAAAAGCATGATTAATAAAAGGAAAAAAATCAATAAATTGAATTTATTGATTTGCGAAAAACCACATGAAAAAGACAAAAGACAAGCCACAGAAGGGAAAAATATATGTAAATCACATATCTGACAAAGGATATGTATTCTAAATATATACAGAACTTTCTAAACTCAATTGGAAGAACACAAAGAATCTAATTTTTTAAATGGGCAAAAGACTCAAACAGATCTTCACCAAAGAGAAAGTATGGATTGCCAATAAGTACATGAAGAGATGTTCAACATCATTAGCCATTAGGAAAATTAAAGCCACAGTAAGATGCCACTTTACATCTATTAGAACAGCCAAAAAGTTTAAAATAGTGATAACACCAAATTCTGGCCAGCATGCAGAGCTACTGGCTCTCTCATCCATTCCTGGTGGAAATTTAAAGTAGTAAAGCCACTAGAAAAAAAACAGTTTGACAGTTTTTTTTTTTTAAGTTAAATATACATTTAACATGACTCCACAATCATATTTTTAGGTATTTACACTTGAACATGAAAACATGCTCACACAAAATGTGCATGAATTTTCATAGCAGCTCTATTTGTAAGAGCCAAAAAAACTGACAAGCCAAATGCCCTTCAAGGGATAAATGGATAAACAAACTTGTAAACCTACACAATGAAATAATAATCAGTAATAAAAAAGAAAGAGAGGGAGAGAGAGAAAGAGGCAGAGAGACAGAGAGAGAGAGGAAGGGAGGGAGGGAGGAAGGAAAGGGAAGAAAGGGCAAACTACTAATACATGACCAACTTGGATGGAACTCAAGGTTATTACACTGAATGAAAAAGACATCTCAAACAGTGTGACTCCAATGGTATGACATTCTCAAAATGTAATGGGCAACAAATCTGTGGTTGCCATAGGGTAGGGGTGGAAGGAGGGTGTAACTAAAATGAAAGAGCCTTTGTAAAAGTGGAAAAATTCTGTATCCTAACTGTGGTGGTGGTTACATAGACCTAAACACATAATAAAATTCTGTACAACTATACACACATAGACATGAACATACAAAAGAAAGCGTAAAAAACTGGTATCTGAATAAGCTCTGAATTAGCTTTGTAGTTCAGTTAATAGTGTTGTACCAATACCAATTTCCCAGTTTTGAAAAAGGATTATAATTATGGAAGATGTTTTCTTTGGAGAGAGCTGGAGAAAGGGTACATGGGAACTTACTGCACTATTTTTTCAACTTCAAAATAAAAAGTTAAAAATAGCTAATACTTGTTGAATGTACCCTATGTAACCACATTGTTGTGAGAATTACATATCTATATCTCAACATACTAAATACTTAAATCTTGCAGTAGGTAATGCATTCATTATATTCTACAGATGAGAAAACTGAGTTTCAGAAAAGTTAAGTAATTTGGGCATTTAGGTAATTAACTTATCTGTCCCTCAATTCAGTTGGTAAGTAATAGAGATGGGACTCAAACTCAGGAAGACCAGTTCCAGAGCCCTCAGTCTTGACTAAAAAGCCATACTTTTTGAGGGGGGCAGGGGGAAGGCAGGACCAAGAAAAGGTCAGAATAAAAGTTAATACTATGGAGGAAAAGAAAAAGAACACAAAAATACAAAGTAAAATGAGCAAGGCATGCAAAGGCCCCCAGAGTAATCTTTAGGAAAATACACTGATCAAACCTTTCATTTTGATCAGCGTATTGCTAAAGACAGGAGAAGCTGCAGAGAGGTAGGAACTTTTTCAAAGAAATGTTAAACAGTTCCTATTAGAACAACCAGAACAACTGGGATTATTTAATCTAGAGGAAATCAAGAAGTGGTTTAATTACCAATTACGAAGACTTTTGAGAGAAAGTGCAGAGGATATCGAACAAATGAAAGGAGACTTAAATTGTAAAAACAGAAAAAAGGTGGTTGACAAGAACTAATCTTTTACTAACTATGGTGGTTCCTCAAAAAATTAAGAATACAGTTACCATATGACCCACCAATCCCTCTGCTGGGGTATCTACCCAAAAAACTTGTAGACATTTATTCGCAAAGACATATGCAACATAGGTTCACTGCAGCATTATTCACAGTGGCCAAGACGGGAGACAACCAAAGTGTCCTTGGATAAAGCACTAGATAAAGAAGATGTGATACGTATATACAATGGAACATGACTAGCTAGAAGAAAAGATGAAACGTTGCCATTTGTGACAATAAGGATGGACCTCGAGAGCATCGTGAAGTCAGTCAGTCAGAAAAAAGCTAAGAAATTATGATTTCACTCATATGGGGGATATAAAACTGAAACTCATAGACACACACAACCGTATGGTGGTTACCAGTGCAAAGGGGGTGGGAGACAGTAAAGAGTAAAGGGGGCCAAATGCATGGTGACAGAATATGATTTGACTTTGGGTGGTGGGCACCCAGTGCAATACACAGATCATGTATCACAGAAATGTACACTTGAAACTTATATGACCCTATTAACCAATGTCACCCCAATAAATTGAACAAAAGATAAATAAATAAGAAAATTTAAAAGTGAAGTCTTTTCCTGACCATCTGAGGAGGGATAAAGCTAAAATACATTAAAGGGAAGTTGTCTTCCCTGAGACCTTCAAGAAGGAAAAATGAAACTGACAGTTCATTCTACTGAAAATTAAACCTGTGTGGACGGTGCAGCATGCCTTGTGCCAGGCTGAATAGAGGGCACATCACACATACTATTCGTCTTGACCAGCTATTTATAAAGGAGGTGTGGCCATTCATTCCCATGTTACAGACATGGAACTGGAGCTTCAGAGAGACCCTTCAGGCTGCCCAGGGATGCACACCCAAGATTCAAACCCAGGGTTCTCTGCCTTCACGGCCCAGACCTTTCCACTACATTGCACACACTGCTGAACTTGGAGATTTAACGGACTTGGGGAGCCCCTGGCTGCCAGTGTAAAGGTGAATCAAATCATCAGTTTTGGTCCCTTCCAGCTGCAAAAATATCTCTCTCTCAAAATGTGACTATCCGGATTTTACATCAGCTTTATCTCTGTCAGGCTCTTCTTTTCAAAACTCAATTTTGTCTGGTAAGTTAACCTATGTTTCTAATTAGCATTCCCCTCACAACATCCCTGTGGGGTGTGAAAGATTGAATTAGAAGAAACTAAAGAGAAAGAGTAAGCACAATGACTCCTATTCTACAGACAAGAAACCGAGCTGCCCAGGAAGGCAGGGGTGGAATCAAAATTGTGTACAGATGGAAAGACACTGGGGGACTGGGGAGTGCAAACTCCTGAATTTCAAAATAGAGTTAGTACTGCCCAGTGGAAGCCTCCTCGGTGCAAGTGCCCAGCTGGAAGGACTCTTCTCATCCAGCCAACAGTGCCCAGTGGCAGTCGCTGGCTCCCCAGCCTCCGCCCTGCGCAGCCAGTTACACTAGCCATGGTTAAGATGTCAGAAATGGTATGCCACCGAAGTTCCCCAGGTGTGTACTTATGTGTGTGTTCCAATAAAACTTTATTTATAAACACTGACATTTAAATTTCCTATAATTTTTTGCTGATTTTTTAAAAAAAAATAACAGACTTTATTGTTTTAGAGAAGTTTTATGTTCACAAAAACACTGAAAAGAAAGTACAAAGTTCCCATATGTTCCCAACCACCCCCTGGGTTCCCCCTATTATAACATCTTACACTGTGTGATAGTCATTACAAATGATGGCCCAATGTGGGTATGTCACTACAAACCTTGCTCACCTCACTGCACACATAAACTGATTACTGAAATTCAGCAACATATCAAATATATATATATTTTTGCCAATCTAACAAGAAAATAGGTATAATTTTGAATCCTGTACACCGGGTGCCTATTGTTGTGTTGGCTGTTGTCATTTTTCATTTGACAATCTCAGGGAAAAGAGGTCAGTGCCCCTGGCTAAATAGTCAGGTACTGCACGTTTTAAAAATTCTTGCAGCGTACTGGTGGAAAGTCACTGTTATAAACTAGATAGTCCTAGGGGTTCTGACAAATGCATAATGACATGTATCCACCATCACAGTATCACACAGAATAGTTTCACTTTGAAAAATCCCTAAAAGTCCTGTATGCTCATCCCTCTCCACCCCTGGCAACCACTGATATTTTTTCTGTCTCCAGAATATCATATAGTCAGAATCATATAGGATGTAACTTTTTCAGACTGGCTTCTTTCATGCAACAATATGCTTTTAAGTTCCTCCATGTCTTTTCATGGCTTGATAGATCTTTATTTTTTTAATTAATAAACTTTTTCTTCTAGAGCAGTCTCAGGTTTACAGAAAAATGAATCAGGAAGCATGGAGAGTTCCCATGTACAACCTCTCCCCACACATGCGCAAGTTCCCTTGTTCTTTATCAGTGTGGTGCATCATTACGACTGAACCGATATTGATGCATTATTATTAACTGAAATTATGCTTTAGCACTAAAGTTCACTGGGTCTCCACAGATATATCATGACATGTATCCATCATTAATTTTAATATCCATCTGAGCTTTAAACAGTTCTGTTCAGACTCAAACAGTGTACACTCCTAAACTGCTTTGTACTATTTATAAGACACTAGAAGTTCTGGATAGGTTAGAGTAGTAGGGCTGGCGTTTTTCTTTCTTCTATAGCTTATCCAGATGTTCTCGCACAGCTTTTATCACTGAGTAATGTTCCATAATGTGGGCATACCACAGTTTATTCATTAACTATGGACACATATTTTGGTTATTTCCAATTTGGGGCAATTATAAATAAAAATGCTATAAATATTTATGTGCAGGTTTTTGTGTAGAGATAGTTTTCAATTCATCTAATTAAATACCTGGGAGTACAACTTCTGGGTCATATCATGAGAATATGTTTAGCTTTGTAAGAAACTGCAAACTGTGGACTTCCAGCCAAGATGGAGGCATAGGCGGACACACTGCGCCTCCTCTCACAACCAAAATTAAGGACAACAAATATTTAGAAACAAGAAAACAACCAGAACTTATAGAAAATTGAACCGTACGGAAGTCCAACAACCATTCATCCAGACCGGTAAGAGGGGCGGAGTCGCGGCAGGAAAAAGTGGAGGTGCGGACCCAGGAACGCAAGCAGCAGCGGCTGGCAGTTCCCAGGTGCACAGGCAGCAGCTGGCGGACCCCGGGCACAGGGGGGCAACTGTGCAGACCCAGTGAGGACGCACAAGGCGGCTGGCTGACCAGGGGGTCCCACATTCGTGCACACAGATAATCCAGGCGAAGGGGAAACGGCGGAAGGGACCGGAGTCCAGGAGAGAGCAGAGCAGGAGCCATTCTTCCCTCCCAGACCCCGCCCCCACCTATAGCGTCACAACCCAGCGACTGGGCTGCCCTGCACTGGGGAAACACCTAAGGCTCCACCCCTCACTACCTAGTAGCTGGGACCAGACTAAAACCAAAACAAAACAAAACAAAAAACCACCAAAAATGGCTCAAACCAGAAAACAAATAAAAGCCCCAGAGCCAATTCCTCTAAGCAGTGAAGAGATAGCCAACCTATCAGATGCACAGTTCAAAGCCCTGATCATCAAAATGCTCACAGAATTGGTTGATTTTGCTCACAAATTAGATGAAAAAATGCAGGCTACAATACGTGAAATGAAGGAAGATGCATGGGGAACCAATAGAGATGGAAGGAAAACTGGGACTCAAATCAATGGAGTGGACCAGAAGGAAGAAAGAAACAACCAAACAGAAAACGAGGAAGAAACAAGAATTCAAAAAAATGAGGAGAGGCTTAGGAACCTCCAAGACATCATTAAACGTCCCAACATCCGAATTATAGGGGTCCCAGAAGGGGAAGAAGAAGAGCAACAAGTGGAAAACTTATTTGAACAAATAATAAAGGAGAACTTCCCCAATCTGGCAAAGGAAATAGACTACCAGGACGTCCAGGAAGCTCAGAGAGTCCCAAAGAAGTTGGACCCAAGGAGGAACACACCAAGGCACATCGTAATTACATTAGCCAAGATTAAAATGAAGCAGAGAATTCTAGAAGCAGCAAGGGATAAGGGGACAGTCACCTACAAAGGAGTTTCCATCAGACTGTCAGCTGATTTCTCCAAAGAGACCTTCCAGGCAAGAAGGGGCTGGAAAGAAGTATTTGAAGTCTTGAAAGGCAGGGACCTACATCCAAAATTGCTCTATCCAGCAAAGCTGTCATTTAGAATGGAAGGACAGATAAAGCGCTTCTCAGATAAGGTCAAGTTCAAGGAGTTCATCATCACCAAGCCCTTATTATATGAAATGTTAAAGGGACTTATCTAAGGAAAAGAAGATAAAAATAGGACAGTGAAAAGACAGCAAACTCACAGCTATTAACAACCACACCTAAAACAAAAGCAAACTAAGCAAACAGCTAGAACAGGAACAGAACCACAGAAATGGAGATCACATGAAGGGTTAGCAACAGGGGCGTGGGAGGAGGAGAGGGGGGAAAAGGTAAAGAGAATAAGTAGCATAGATAGTGGGTAGAAAATAGACAGGGGGAGGGCAAGAATAGTATGGGAAATGTAGAAGCTAAAGAACTTAGGACATATGGACATGAACTAAAGGGGGGAATGTGGGTGGGAGAGGGTGTGTAGGGTGGAGGGGAATGATGGGGGAGAAATGGGACAACTGTAATAGCATAATCAATAAAATATATTTTTAATTAATTAATTAATTAATTAATTTTTTAAAAAAAGAAAGAAACTGCAAACTGTCTTTCAAAGTAGCTACAGTACTTTGCATTCCCACCAGCAATGAATGAGCGTTTCTGTTGCTCCACATCCTTGCCAACATTTGGTGCTGTCAGTTTTAGATTTCATCCACTCTAACAGGTGTGTAGTGGTATCTCATTGTTGTGTTAACCCAAGTATATATTTTTTTAAAGCAAACTGTTCAACACTCCAAAGTAAAAAGCAAGTCGAAATGAAGTGCATAATAAACTGCCAGAATTCAGCCCATAATTATGATTCTCAGCAATTTCAATCAACAGGAAGACTTTGTTAAGAGAAAAAATATTTTTTCAAACAATTCCTATGGCTGAAGGCAGGGCTGGTATTACTTGGTACCTAAAATATACTGAGCTTAAAAATGCCAAAGTAAAAATTGTCCCTTCATCACTAACATACTAAAATAAACTTCCAAAGGCATGAGGACACCTGAAGAAGAGAGAGAAAAATTGTCTTCCATTGATCACTAGCCCAGAAAGGCATTTCCTTTGATATTGATAGATTTGCTTTCATTAACACAGTTCTGCTCAGACTTAAACAGTGTGCGCTCCTAAACTGCTTTGTACTATTTCTAAGACACCAAAAGTTCTGGATAGGTTAGAGTAGTAGGCCTGGGGTTTTTCCTTCTTCTATAGCTTATCCAGATGTTCTCTCACAGTTTTTATGGAAACTGGAGCAGCAGAATAATGAGAAGAAAGTTTTTGCTGTATATTATTACACCTATTATGGCTTGAATTTTCAAACAGTGAACGTTATTTTCTTACTATGTTTATTTCAAAGCAGCATTTCACACCTGCATGCTCTTATCTCTACCAAGAGTCAGGCAATAAAGTGCAAAAGAAATTCTTGAAGGAAGAGAAGTCATTCAATTTCACATTTTTGCAAACAAGTGAGCTTGCCATACTTATAGTTTTATGATTATGAAACTTAACATCATCAAAAGTCACATAATACATCTATCTTGAAAATTATTGGCGAACATCTTAAATGTTTAAATAGCCCATTTTGTGGTCTCATTCTTAACAAGTAAGATATAACCATATAAAACAGGTGCTTTTTCCTCTACTATGGATCTGCTATTTATGGCAGCTTCTCAAAAGCCTTGGAAATAGTCCATAATTAGGTGGCAACGATGCCTGAAAACTTCTCCAAACCAAATGGCAGAACATTTAAGAGAAGTATCAAACAAAAAAAGCATTTGCCGGGAATAAGAATAACATTTGTAATAACTTTTTTCTTTGCATTTTTATCACTGCATTTTGGAGGGCACATCCAAATACTTCTGTTCTTAACCACTGACTACATACCAGAATTGGTGCTAGGAGTCCCCATATTTTTTTAAAGATTTTATTTATTTATTTTTAGACAGAGGGGAGAAGAGAAAGAAAGAGAGGGAGAGAAACATCAATGTATGCTTGCCTCTCACGTGCCCCCTACTGGAGACCTGGCCTGCAACCCAGGCATGTGCTGGAGACTGGGAATTGAACCAGTAACACTTTGGTTCATATCCTGAGCTCAATCCACTTAGCTATACCAGCCATACCAGGAGTCCCCATATTTTATATGGTAACATCTTCTAGTGTAAAAATCTTCAAATAAAAAGCTGAAACACCCACACTTCAGTAGTGCTAAGAAAATTCTCCCCATTATTTTGCTGTCAACCTGAGCAGAGTGACTATGCATTCTGCTGAGAGCTTTTTTAAAGGCAATTTGGGGACTAGTAAAACTCAAATATCATAACTTTTAAAAATTTTCCAGTGAGGTACTTCTGGCCCAGAGAATACTTGATTATCATTGCTGCATTGAAGGTATCTTCACCAGCTCACCCATATATCCTTACTCACTGTGTTGTGAAGTTTCCAGGAGAGGAGAGTTGCAGATGTCTAATATAAAACAAGTAACTGGAAAATTTTTGTAATCCATTTCTTTCCTTTTCCACCCTACAGCTTGATAAATATACTACTCGCATCCATGCCAGAAATGGAAAATTTTCTAGCATACTTTTATGAGTAGAAATGTGTGCCCTTAAAAGATATATTGAAGTCCAAACCCTTAGTGCCTAAGAATGACCTTATTGAGAAACAGTATCCTTGAGGATGCAATTAGGTCATACTGGAGTAGCTGCGTTCCCAATTCAATATGGCTGGAGTCCTTATAAGAAGATGATGTGAGGACCTAGGGAAAGAACATAAATACAAAGACAGAGGTTGGAGAGATGCAGTTACAAGCCAAGAAAGGCCTCTAGGCCATCACCAAAAGCTAGGGAGTGGGAAGGAAGAACTCCCTTCACCTTTCAGAGGAGCATGGCCTTGCTGACACCTTTCACACTTACAGATATCAGATTTTTAACTTCCAGTTTTGTGAGACAATATATTTCTGTTGCCTTAAGTCACTCAGTTTGTAGTAATTTGTTGTGGCAGCCTTAGAAAACTAATACCCACCATGATCAAGTGGGATTTGTCCCTGGGATGCAAGGATTGTTCAACAGACACAAAACAATCAAGGTGATACACCACATTAATATAATGAAAAGTGAAAATAATATGTTCATCTCAAAAGACACAGAAAGAGCATTTGACAAAATACAACATCTTTTCATGATAAAAAATGCCTAACAAATTGGGTATAAAAGGAACATACCTCAACATAATAAAGGTAATATATGAGAAACCCACGACCAACACCATACTCACTTGTAAAAGATTGAAAGCTTTTCCTTAAGATTAGGAACAAGAAAAGGGTGCCTACTCTCACCACTCCTATTCAACATAGTACTAAAAGTCCTAGCCAGAGCAATCAGATAAGAAAAAGAAATAAAAGGCATCCAAATAGGAAAGGAAGAAGTAAAACTGTCTTTGATTACAGAAGACATAACCTTATATACAGAAAATCCTAAAGACTCAAAAAAACTGCTAGAAATGATCAGCAAATTCAGTAAAGTTGCAGGATACAAAATCAACATATAGAAAACAGTTGTGTTTTAATATACTAAGAACAAAATATCTGAAAAAATAAAGAAAGAAAACAATTTCATTCACAACAATATTGAAACAACAAAACACTTAGGAATAAGTTTAACCAAGGGGGTGAAAGATTTATACACTGAAAAGACATTAATTTAAAAAAATGAAGACACGGTAGAGCATCAGAACGCACGATTTGTTTGCTTAATGTGGATGCAAGCCGGGCGTGGAGGGGGTCACCGGTTGAAACTGTCCGGGTTGCCGGGCTTCAGCTTTCTAGCCTCTTAGGCTCATGCTGGGAAAAGAATAAGGACTTCCGGCCAAGATGGAGGTGTAGGCGGATGCACTGTGCCCCCTCTCACAACCAAAATTAAGGACAACAAATATTTAGAAACAAGAAAACAACCAGAACTGATAGAAAACTGAACTGCACGGAAGTCCAACAACCATTCATCCAGACCGGTAAGAGGGCCGGAGTTGCGGCAGGAAAAAGTGGAGGTGCAGACCCAGGAATGCAAGCGGCAGCAGCTGGCAGTTTCCAGGTGCACAGGCAGCGGCTGGAGATCCCCAGGCCCACAGGCGGCAGCTGGTGGACCCCGGGCACAGGGAGGCAACTGTGTAGACCCAGTGAGGCTGCGCAGGGCGGCTGGCTGACCAGGTGGTCCCACATTGGCGTGCACAGACGGTCCAGGCAAAGGGGAAGTGGTGGAAGGGACTGAATCCAGGAGAGAGCGGAGCAGGTGCCATTGTTCCCTCTCAGACCCCGCCCCCACATACAGCGTCACAACCCATCAACTGGGCTGCCCCACAATGGGGAGCGCCCGAGGCTCCACTCCTCATACGTAACAACCATGACCAGACTAAAACCAAACCAAAACAAAACAAAACAAAACAAAAAAACACCAAAAATGGCTCAAACCGGAGAACAAATGAAAGCTCCAGAGCCAATTCCTCTAAGCGACGGAGAGATAGCCAACCTATCAGATGCACAGTTCAAAGCACTGGTCATCAAAATGCTCACAGAATTGGTTGATTTTGCTCACAAATTAGATGAAAAAATGCAGGCTACAATAAGTGAAATGAAGGAAGACACCTGGGGAACCAATAGAGATGGGAGGAAAACTGGGACTCAAATCAGTGGAGTGGACCAGACGAAGACACTAACAACCAAACAGAAAACAAGGAAGAAACAAGAATTCAAAAAAATGAGGAGAGGCTTAGGAACCTTTGGGACATCGTTAAACGTCCCAACATCCAAATTATAGAGGTCCCAGAAGGGGAAGAAGAAAAGCAACAAGTAGAAAACTTATTTGAACAAATAATAAAGGAGAACTTCCCCAATCTGGCAAAGGAAATAGACTACCAGGACGTCCAGGAAGCTCAGAGAGTCCCAAAGAAGTTGGACCCAAAGAGGAACACACCAAGGCACATCGTAATTACATTAGCCAAGATTCAAATGAAGGAGAGAATTCTAGAAGCAGCAAGGGATAAGGGGACAGTCACCTACAAAGGAGTTCCCATCAGACTGTCAGCTGATTTCTCCAAAGAGACCTTCCAGGCAAGAAGGGGCTGGAAAGAAGTATTTGAAGTCTTGAAAGGCAGGGGCCTACATCCAAAATTGCTCTATCCAGCAAAGCTGTCATTTAGAATGGAAGGGAAGATAAAGTGCTTCTCAGATAAGGTCAAGTTAAAGGCGTTCATCATCACCAAGCCCTTATTGTATGAAATGTTAAAGGGACTTCTCTAAGAAAAAGAAGATAAAAAATAGGACAGTAAAAAGACAGCAAACTCACAGCTATTAACAACCACACCTAAAACAAAAGCAAACTAAGCAAACAGCTAGAACAGGAACAGAACCACAGAAATGGAGATCACATGGAGGGTTAGCAACAGGGGCGTGGGAGGAGGAGAGAGGGGGGAAAGGTACAGAGAATAAGTAGCATAGACGGTGGGTAGAAAATAGATGGGGGGAGGGCAAGAATAGTGTGGGAAATGTAGAAGCTAAAGAACTTATGACACATGGACATGAACTAAAGTGGGGGAATGTGGGTGGGAGAGGGTATGCAGGGTGGAGGGGAATGATGGGGGAGAAAATTAATATATTTTTAAAAAAATAAATAAAAAAATGAAGACATGAACAAACAGTAAGATATCCCACATTCATGTATCAGAAAAATTAATATTGTTAAAATGTCCTTATTACCCAACATCATGTATAGATTCAATGGAATCCCTATCAAAATTCCAATGACATTTTTCACAGAATTAAAAAAAAAACAAAAAAAAAAACCTATCCTAAAATTCGTATGGAGCCGGGAGCCAAAAATGACACCAAATGGCCAAAGCAATCCTGAAAAAGAAGAACAAAGCTGGAGGCATCATGATTCCTGACTTCAAACCATACTACGAAGCTATCGTAATCAAAATAGTACAGTACTGAAACTTCCGACCAAGATGGAGGCATAGGTGGACACACTGTGCCTCCTCACACAATGAAAATTAAGGACAACAAAGATTTAGAAACAAGAAAACAACCGGAACTGATAGAAAATTGAACTGTATGGAAGTCCAACAACCATTCATTCAGACTGGTAAGAGGGGCAGAGTCGCAGCAGGAAAAAGTGGAGGTTGGCGGACCTGGCTAGCAGACCCCAGGCACAGGGTAGCAACAATGTATACCCAGTGAGGCCATGCAAGGCGGCTGGCTGATCAGGTGGTCCCACATTCGCACGCAGATAATCCAGGGGAAGGGGAAGCAGCGGAAGGGACTAGAATCCGAGAGAGAGTGGGGCAAGTGCCATTGTTCCCTCTTGGACCCGCTCCCACATACAGCGTCACTACCCAGCAACTGGGTGCCCCACCCTGGGGAACACCTAAGGCTCCGCCACTCACTACGTAACAGCTGCCACCAGACCAGGGGAAAAAAAAAACAAAAATGGCTCAAATGGGAGAACAAATCAAAGGCCCAGAGCCAATTTATCTAAGCAATGAAGAGAGAGCCAACCTATCAGATGCACAGTTCAAAGTCCTGGTGATCAGGATGCTCACAGAATTGGTTGATTTTGCTCACAAATTAGATGAAAAAATGGAGGCTACAATAAGTGAAATGAAGGAAAACGCATGGGGAGCCAATAGAGATGGGAGGAAAACTGGGACTCAGATCAATGGAGTGGACCAGAAGGAAGAAACAACCAAACAGAAAACAAGGAAGAAACAAGAATTTGAAAAAATGAGAGGCTTAGGAACCTCCGGGACATCTTTAAACATCCCAACATCCGAATTATAGGGGTCCCAGAAGGGGAAGAAGAAGAGCAACAAGTGGAAAACTTATTTGAACAAATAATAAAGGAGAACTTCCCCAATCTGGCAAAGGAAATAGACTACCAGGACGTCCAGGAAGCTCAGAGAGTCCCAAAGAAGTTGGACCCAAAGAGGAACACACCAAGGCACACCGTAATTCCATTAGCCAAGATTCAAATGAAGGAGAGAATTCTAGAAGCAGCAAGGGATAAGGGGACAGTCACCTACAAAGGAGTTCCCATCAGACTGTCAGCTGATTTCTCCAAAGAGACCTTCCAGGCAAGAAGGGGCTGGAAAGAAGTATTTGAAGTCTTGAAAGGCAAGGACCTACATCCAAGATTGCTCTATCCAGCAAAGCTGTCATTTAGAATGGAAGGGCAGACAAAGTACATCTCGGATAAGGTGAAGCTGAAGGAGTTCATCATCACCAAGCCCTTATTCTATGAAATGTTAAAGAGACTTATCTAAGAAAAAGAAGATAAAAGTATCACAGTAAAAAGACAGAAAACTCACAGATATTAACAGCCACACCTAAAACAAAAGCAAACTAAGCAAACAGCTAGAACAGGAACAGAACCACAGAAATGGAGATCATATGGAGGGTTAGCAACAAGGGAGTGGGAGGAGGAGAGAGGGTGAAAGGTACAGAGAATAAATAGCGTAGATGGTAGGTAGAAAATAGACAGGGAGGGCAAGAACAGTGTGAGAAATGTGGAAGCTAAAGAACTTATGACACATGGACACGAACTAAAGGGGGGAAATGTGGGTGGGAGGGGGTGTGCAGGGTGGAGGGGAATGATGGAGAAATGGGACAACTGTAAGAGTATATTCAATAAAATGTATTTAAAAAATAGAACAGTACTGGCATAAAAATAGATGCATAAACCAATGGAATGAATTTGAGAGCACAGAAATAAACCCACAAATAAACATCTAATACTTGACAAAGGCACCAAGGATACACAGTGGGGAAAGGATAGTCTCTTTGATCAATGGCGTTGGGAAAACTGGATAACCACATGCAAAAGCATTAAACTGAACACTTAACACTCAAAAAATGAACTACAAATGGATTAAAGACTTAAAACTACGATGTGAAACTGTAAAACTTCTAGAGAAAAAGGAAGAGAAAGCTCCTTGACATTGGTCTTGGCAGCAATTTCCTGCATACAACACCAAAAACACAAGCAACCAAGGCAAAACAAACAGGCGGGGCTACTTTGGACTAAAGGCCCTGTGCAGAAAGGAAGCCAACAAAATGAAATGGTGGCCTCCTGAGTGGGAGAAAATATTTGCAAATCTTGTGTGGTAAGGGCTTAATATCCAAAGTATATAAAGAACTCAATAGAAAAAAAAAACTGACTTAAAAATGGGCAGAGCAACTGAATAGACAATTTTCCGAAGAAGACATCCAAACTGCTAGCAGTGTGTGGAAAGGTCCATGACATCACTAATCATCAGGGAAATAAAAGACAAAGGCATAACGAAATACCACCTCACACCAGTTCTCACACCAGTTAGAGTGGGTGTCATCAAAAATACGAGACACAAGTGGTGAGGAGAACGCAAAGGGAGCCCTAGTGCACTGTGGGTAGAAATACAAGTGATACAACTGCTGTGGAAAACAGCATGGAGATTCCTCAAAAATTAAAAATAGAACTACCATATGACCCAGCAATCCCATCTCTGGTTATATCCAAAGGAATTGAATGAGGATCTCATAAAGACACCTGCACCCCCATGTTCACTGCAGGATTATTTGCAATAACCATGATATGGAAACAATCTAACTGTTCATCAACAGATGAACGGATAAAGAATATGTGGTATGTATACACAATGAAATATTATTCAGCCCTGAGAAATAAGAAAAGCCTGCCTTTTGCAACAATTTCAATGGAACTTAAGGGCCTTATGCTAAGTCAAATAAGTCTGACACAGAAAGATGAATACTATACGATATCCCTTATATGTTAAATCCAAGAAAGCCAAACTCAGAGAAACAGAGTACAGTGGTGGTGACCAGGGGTTACAGATAGAAGTGGAGAGATGTTGGTCAAAGCTATAAACTTCTAGTTACAAGACGACAGATTCTGGGACTCTAATGTACAGCATGGTGATTACAGCTAATAATACCGAATCAGACACGTGAATGTTGCAAAGGGGGTAGGTCTTAAATATTCTCACACAAATAAGTAATTTTTGCAATGAGATGGGGGTGCTAGCTAATGCTATGGTAGTAATTGTCTCACAATATAGAAATATATCAATAAATATATCAAATCAACATGCTATATATATATTAAACTTATACATATGTTAACTATATCTCTATAAAGCAGGAGGAAATAAAAATAAAATTAACCATAAAAAAGGAAAACTAACCAACACACAGACCCTGTGGTGCCCTGTGAAAAATGGGTTCTGCAGTCAGGTGGGGTGCATGCTCTGCTGTCTGGACCAACTCGCATGCCGCTCAAAGCCCCTGTGGGGTGTCTTGCAGCAGTCACTCCACCCCCAGGGGCCAGTATCCTGCCCAGACCCAAAATTGGTGTCTTGACACCTGTTCCCACAGTACCCTTAGCCAGGACATGGCCTCCAGCATCACTGCCTGAAGGTCTATGGGCAGAACCCATGAACTTGTGAGTTTGTGAGCTTGTTTTTTTTGTTTGTTTGATACTTAATAAACGCAAAATATGCTGGGAAATTCATAATATCACCTTAAAATTAAAATGTACCTAGGATATTTTATGTCATATTTATTAACTTAAAAAATACATTTAATTGCTTTTATGCATATAAAATAGCTTTGGCTTAAAAGTTGTTGGTGTGGATTGAAATGTGCTCACCCAAAATCCATATGTTGCAGCCCTAACCTCCCGCAACGGTATTTGGAGGTGGGGCCTTTGGAGGTAATAAAGGTGAGATGAGGTCATGAGGGCAGGGCCTTCATAATGAGATTAGTGCTATTATAGGAAGAGACACTAGACAGCTCTCTGTCTGTCTGTCTGTCTGTCTCTCTCCCTCTCTGCCATGTGAAGGCACCATAAGAAGGTGGAAGTGTATAAACCAGGAAGAGTCCTGACCAGAAACCTACCAAGCTTGAACTTGGACTTCCAGCCTCCAGAACTGGGAGAAAATCAATCATCGCTGTTTAAGCCTCCCAGTCTATGGCACTTGTTATGGCAGTGTGTGTTGACTAAGAGAGTTGTCATGTAAATGGGAACACAATTTAAAGAAGTGATGAGAACACCTCAGACACACAGTCGTGGTAATCAGATATCAATGGGATAGCCCCTTCACTGGAAACTTTAGGCACTTAAGTAAAAAAAAAAAAAAATGTTTAAATGATTGTGTTTAAGTTTCTGCGTGCCTCTTCTCTCAATAATACATGAGATCTGTTGATTTCATGTTTCACAGCACTGCCCTGTGGTTGTACCCTGGGGTTGGCTGTCGGAAGGAGGGGAGGGGGGAGAAGAGGGCTCTCCTACCTTCTCCGGAGCACACGCTGGCTAAAAGGTTCTGGCCTGTGGCTGGCACCTGTCAGTCAGCGGTGACTGTGCAAGGCCATGCCTGTTAGAGCCAAGGCTTGGGTGAACCAAGGTGGCTTCGCTGTGCATCTTCCCTGATACTTACTTCTTGTCTATAGCAGCCACATGTCTACTGCTCCTCTCCTCACCCGCCCCCACGCATCTCTGCCTACTTCCTTGGGGAACTGGGGTCACTTCATAAAGGCATGGGAAGAAGGAACATGTGGGGCACCCAGAGTGGGGCATTTAGGCAGTCTCCCCACTTCCCTCTTCATCTTTTCACTTCCCTGCTCTTTTCAAGCTTTTTTGCAGAAGGTTTCTCACACAATTTCTCCAATTTCATGGTAGTATTCCTAGAAGTGATATATAGGAGAAGCCAGAGTCCCAGAAAAAAATACTACTTCTGAAATCGGTACTACTTTTCCATAGTTGGGGTCACATCACCGAGAAGGGCTGACTTCTGTCTATATTCTGTGTTTGTCTCTGAACCGTACTGACAGGTCCCACGGAGGCACGGTTGGCTTGTTCCTTTTTTAGATGCCTGGCCAACAAGCCTGTTGGGCCAAAATCAGCATTCACAGCAGTTGCAGGTCACTGGTGCCACATACACACAGCCGACAGTGCTTTTCCCAATTCTAGAGAGGCCTTTATAACAAACATCCTTCTAGAATTTTCTATTCAACAGAAATGGCTGAGAGTCTTTCTTCTCAGAGGTTTTATGAAGCATTTTAACCTGATTATGTAATGCATCATTTTATACCATTTAAATATGGATGCTTTCATAAGCTAATCAGAATACTTGAAACAATGGTTTCAAATGCATCATTCATTAAAGAAAGCAATGACTTACATTGTGTCATCTATTTTCATTAAAATGTCTTAAGGAAATTGTTCTGCCTTCAAAGGCTCTCTCTCTCCTACCTGATATGCAGCCAAACCACCCTGTTCTTTTCCATGAGAAACCTCTATTTTTCTCAAGTTAGAGTTGGTGATTTTAGTATTTAGATTTAATGGCAGCAATCACCCTTTTTTATTTACCATATGCAGTTGGTAAGATTTTTATTTTACTGTTTTTCTTTCCACTTTAGAGTTAATGTGCTTTTTTGTATGATAATGTCATAAGCCTGATTTTCCCTTCTGTTAGGTCTTGATTATTCCCCCCAAAGGCTGATTTTTACAAGGAAAGCATTTAAAACTTAATGGTAGTGGAATGATTATGTGGTCATGTGCATATATTGGGAAAAAAGCCTACAGATACTGTTAATATTATTCCATGCAAATTAAGTCTAATGCAGCACATGTAGTAAGCAACTTCCCTTCAGGGCTGATCTGATTGTAAAGCTGGGGCTGGAGTTTTTAAAAGGCAATAACTAAGAGGAAGGGCACCTAACTAGGAGTAAGTTTGTCACTGCTGTTGCAGGACTGAGTGACTTCTGAGTACCATTTTCATCGGACATGGAAAATAGCAGCCTAAAAATTGTACCCATTTTATGAGAGTTCACTCTAAATTCACCTGACCAGTTTTTTGTTGTTCGTCTTTAACAAACACACCAGAACTGGTGCCTCTTACACACGTTAGCTGAAGTTAGCTGTAGGGATTGGTTAAGGAGCCCCCTTTAAGATTATCTGGAGCCAACTTGCAGGTTGAAAGAGAAAAACGCCTTTAACTGGAACCAGAGGTTACAGGACGTGTGGGTTTCAGGAAGGCAGGAAGTGGCAGTGGATCAAGCTTAGAGCTTGACAACCAAACCGTCAGTTCCTTGACCAGGCACTAAGTAAGATTTATTTACCCCTGGCATATGCTGAGATGTCCTCTCCACTTGAAATTCCCTTCCTGCCTTTCGGCATAGATGGGTCCACCTCACCCTTCAGGTCTCAGCTCGACCTTCACCAGCCCCCGCCCTAACTGTGTTTACTGCTACAGAAGGCAGGGCAGAAAATGAGAAACAGACAAGGCCAGCCTTCAGGGAAGAAGCAGGCATGAGGCTGCTGGGAGTGAGAGCCACACCCCATCAATGCTTACTTGTCTTTGGGCTCCACCTAAGCTGGGACCTACCCTTCTTCTTTCTGCCTTGTAAGATTTTTCATCTCACTTGGTTCTGTTCTGATTAATTGCAGTTCCCGGCAGCATCAAATAGGTTGCCCCAAAGTAAAGAAAAAGGAACTGGAGGAATTGGAAAGGCAGCAATAAGAAAAAAAGAATAACACAGAAGAAAGGGGTATTTGAAATGTATTATAACTGAATGAAATCTAATGCACAGAAAACTGACCCATCTCGAATTTTAAACAGTTTTAGGAGATTTTTGCAAGAAGTGATTATGCAAATGGACTGAAAAGAACAGGAACAGAAAGGAATACCACTGAGTGGTTACTTCCTGAAGCTAAGAAAACACAGTATCAGTTCACTGCTCATCACCATGAACCAGCTGAACTAGGCCTCTGGGAAGGCATTTTGTAAATTCAGGAGAGGATCACCATTTTTACAGGCCACATTCTGATCTAAAAGCACATACAAAGACTTACATAACTTCCAAGGTCGGTTAAAACCACCACATAGATCATTTGCCGAAGGCTTTTAATACCCTAAATGTCTACTTTCTGTGTTCTTTTCTGATCTTTTAATGGCTCACACATACATAGATGTGCTGCGATGATCTATTTGCTAATGAAGCCTCCCTGTTTCTTAAGCACTCTGAAAAGGGAAAATTGGGAGTAAATGTAAATGTTTTCCTAAGCCCTCTATAAGAACAAAATTAAAGATACCCGTTATCCTGTAATTAAAATGCTCTACTCAAATGAAATCTCATTTTCAAGTGATCCAACGGCAGAACAGTCAACAATAACGGGCATTGTGTTCAAATGGGAGTGAAGCAGGGAGGCAGAGCACACTTGCCCTGGGTTAAGAAGGGTTATATTTAAACAATGAGGGATAAACATGTCTCTAAGATAGGGTCTGAGAAAAATATGCTGAATATTTCCTTTTTAATTAATGGAAATTTTGCTCCCAAATTCCCACAGAAAGCTTTTTCTTTTCTAATCTGATTATTCCCTGCACCATGAACCACTGCCAGGAATAAGTCAAAGAACTGCAAAAGTCTACTGAGCACATCTGAAGGGATGTGGGGCGGGACTGACAGAACCAGGGCCCCACAAGTTCTAACATAACTGGGCTGCCAGGGGTCCTGGGAGGAGAGATGCACAGAAAATGCCAGGCTTGGGGAATACTCAAAACGGGAGACGGATCCGCACTGAGAACTACAACATTACTCCAAGTTCCCAGCAACAGGAGGCGAGGTCAAGTAATCTGACACATTTTGACAAAAAAGATTCCCTCTCCTTCCACACTTGCAAGGGAAGAGGGCTGCTCTTCTGAATTACGCCACTGACACCATGTAGCTGCTCTGACATCCTCCATGCCACCGTAAACAATGGCAAAATATTAAAGAGTTTCCTGAATACAGAGACATATCCATTTGCATTATCTGGGAGTGTTTTTGGGATACTCACTTTGAAAAGAATAGTTTTTAGAAACATGCAATAAAAAGGTAGTGGGGTGGCGATTAGAAGATGAAAACCAATCAGTTTAGTTGAAACTGAATATCATTTCAACTAATGAAATGTCTGAAAGATTAAGCCAATAAAGTTAAGTTTTATATTGTAACATATATTATTTTGTAAGGAAAGCAACTAAACGTACCAAGACAGATAAAGGGTTTATTTTCTTGCAACAATCATGAAGCTTGTTACCTGCAGATAAACCTGCACAAGACCAACACGTAAAGCAAGTGTCAGCAGTAACACCGTCACAGCTTTGGACAGTACCTCACACCTCTCCAGATTCTGCGTTATGCATTATTTTACTTTACTGTCAAAGTAGCCGTTATTTCCGTGTGAAGAAATCCACCCAGAGAAGTGGCTTAGCTACATGTAAAGAGAGTCAGTGATGGAATTCATCTATAAAACCCCCAAATCCAATACTTTTTATTATTCTTCCCCTAAGGGCAAGTTTTCTTTAGGAGAAAATTAATTTCCTTAATAAAAGTCGTATTGCATGGTGGCTGAGCATGGGCTTTGAAAACAAACAAATCTCAATTCTAGGCCTTGCTCTGCCATAGATCAGCTCTTGACTTTAGACAAGTAACCTGTCCTCTCCAGCCTCTATTGTATCATCTGTAACATGGGGATTATTGTATAATGGACCTGCCAATTTCCGGTTTTCCTCCCCTTCCCAGCGTACAGAACACGGCACTTTTCACCCCGCCTGCAGACAGTGGTGCCATGTGACTGGCTCTGATCAATGAAACATGAACGGCTGCATGGCATGTCCCATCCAGGTTCGGACAACGCACGATGCTGCGGCCTCTCTCTTACCCAGTCTTGGGCCGAGGTGGCAGAGTCATGCTGAGACGACAGCAACCTGGGTCACGGAGTCACCGCACAGAGTGCTGCTGTCCAGGCTGCCGTGGACTTGGCCCTCTTGGCTGAGGCCACTGAAACTGTGGGGTTGTGACCACAGATTTTAACATAGGGCGATTAATGCATTCCTCATGGTTTATGGTGAAAATCAAGTAAAATTTAGAGGAAGTTCTTGATACAATGCCTTGTCCAGTCAGCAATTAATGAAGTCAGCCCCATTATTATGATTATGCAGTGGCAAAATGTGAGAACTAGGATCATAATCTCAAGATGCCTAATTTAGAGTCCATTAAGTCCCTCAGCAGGTGTTTACTGAATATCTACAACGTGCAAGGCATGAATAGGAGCTGAATATATAGTGATGGACAAGACAGACACTGGAGCTCATATAGCCCCAAAGAAAATGTACGTCTTTAAAAATTATCTAGACACCTCTTGGAGGCAGTTTGGGCACAGTTCTCCGTAAATATGGGTGGACTGCTCCAGTCACTTGCAGAGGAATGAAGGCCAGTATTGGCGAGGACCTGACATACAATAGCAGCCATCGAGGGAGCTCCCAAGGCCCCAGCCCAGCTGACACGTGGGACTCACTAAACCGTCCTGCCCACTGATGAGAATGCTCAATGTCCGACGCAGCTGGCGCAGCAGAAATGACACAGATACATCAGGGAAAGAGTGCTGATTCCCAGCAAAGATAAACTAGTCAGCAAACACAGGGTGGGGCACAAGTAGGTTTGCAGTCCTGAGTCTGCGAAACACAATGTTTATTCTCGAATTATTGTTGCTGCATTGTTAATTATTTCATTGCTATAAATAGTAAATGTATTAACATATTAATAAATATAATCTAAATAATAGTTTATTGACTATTATAGCGATTTCCATGCAGACAACTGTACACCTACTTCTACCCCACCCCGTGTCTTATCAGCATTAACTTCTCACATCACATCCAGTACATACCAGACACGGCGTCCCTGTAACAAGAAATATTTGTAAATCAGCTCACTTCATGAGATATATATTTTATAAATATGCATATAAATCTCCCAACATTTTAGTCTTATTGTTTTCTCCTTGATTCTTGAAACTATACTTTTCTGAAGCAGGAATTTCTCCAAAGACTCCTTAGAGTTCAGCTGCTGGAATATTCTTGACAGAACACCAAACTGCTGCTAGACATGTTCTCAATGCAACAGCATAGAGTTCCTGATACAGCCATGTTTTCACTTACTTGGGCACAATAATTACATCTGGGAAAATGTATAAACTTGGACTTCAAACTCAAAATCAGAACCGCACCACAACAGAAAAAACACCACCATTAATTCTAGGCCGATTCATGTAGAATTGAACAGTAAGGCACTATAGCATCCTCAGTAGTTGATCTGTCACACTCAAGTCTAATTTAAATTTCCAACAACTTTGCTTTAGAAGTTTTTCCATCAAAGTTGGTCTTTGCCTGACTTGCCTGCTGCAAATTCTATTAACCAAAATCTGCAGGACCTTACATGACTCTTGAATAATTCTACACTTGGTGGGGAAAAAAGATATGAGACCTCTAGCAAACACCTTTATTTCAAAACTAAACTTATGGGCTTAAGACTTACATTTTGGTTGCTTTTCCTTTCAGATTACCCAAAAGGCTGGATTCAATGCCTGAACAATTATATTGTCTAAGAAACAGAAGGGAAACCCTCGTGAAACCCCTTAGCTTGGACCTGTCCCGTGAGACTCGGGCCACTTAAACACAACACCAGCCTCGCTTTGTCCTCTCCTGCCCTTTTCTCAGCACTGGTAGAAGCACCTGGAACAGAAGCAGTATCAGTGTCATTTTTCTGGCTCATCTCTCTGAAGTCTCTCCTTCCTTGAGGTTTTCATGTCTCCCTTCAACACAGAATCTACCCGCATTACCAGTAACCGTGACCTGTAGATTGCCTCTGGCTCTTTTTCTAACAATCACTCGTCTCCTCCCAAGACCTTGCAAATGTCTTCAAGCTCCTTGAGGAAATCCAAAAGCCTCCACTGGACTGATCCTCAAGTCAGCCGGCTAGACACACACCCCATGTCCCATCCCCAGGGGAGTTTGGACTTTCTCCAGTGAAAACAAATGGGAGTGTGAAAAAAATGACCTAAGTGCAGCCATTTTTAAAGGGAGCCAGAGCAGCCACTGCAGAACTGCTTGCACCGACTTGCTCCTTGAACCTTTGGAATGTTTGAATGGGCAAAATAACTTTGGCCAGGGCCACAGCAACACTGTATTACAAAGAGCTCTTCGCAAAGCTAACAGGAAAACAGACATTTGACCACAAGGACTGATGATTATTTACTCTTTCTGAAGATAGAATCAGGAATTAGCCATGCATATAGCTAAAGAAAATAATTCAAGTTGTTAGCACCAATAGAAATGTCTTTCTTCTCCTCATGTAATCATTTCCCTTCCTGTTCTCCTAAAAACTCCTTGCCTTCACCCTGTAAGCTGGACACAGTTTGGGTTTCTGCCTAAATCGGTGCTCCCCAAGTTGCAATTCTTTTTGATCCCAAATAAGGATTTGTGGCCTCTCATTTTGGCTTTTTATTTTTAGATTAACAAGAGTTAGGCAAATAGTAAACCAGATTACCTCAGGTTAACAAAATGCCTTACTCTATTACGATTTCTACAAAATAGTGCTGCTGCTAGGGTTTGCAGCATCGGGGCCAACCTGGGGACTCTCCCCGGAGTCTCTCAGTGTTCCTGCACCAGCAGTTGCTGACCTCGCCTGCCCTTCTCCAGGGGCTAGGTCATTAAAACGAGATGTTCCCACAAGCAGACATGATCTCTCAAAAGGATGTACCCAGTCTCAAGTTTCGCAACACACACTCAAAGCATTTTTTAAAATGTATAAAAAAACATTCTAAGATATAGGGAGAAAATAAGGGAAGAAAGAAACAACACCTGTAAGCATTCACTCATATCCTCACATAAGGTTATCTTAAAGGCATTAAAAAAAAAAAAAAGGAAAACTAACTTCCCAGCCAATGTGCTGAGGAAGGAGCAAGTGAATGAAAGCTATGACTCAGAACTAGCATGTGAACTCCGCGTGCTTCCTGTTGGCTTGCCACTGTTTTGCTGTCCGGCACCCCAGCAAATTTTATCTGTAAAGAGCCAGATAGTAAGTATTTTAAGCTTTGTGGGCCACATAGGTTTTCATCGAATATTTTTGTTTGGTTTATTTTATGAACCTTTAAAAGCATAAAAAAACATTCTAGCTCAAGAGACACTATCTGGCTGCAGTTGGCACGTTGGCCGTGTGTGGGCTGCACCGCAGAGACCTGCCTGGCAAGGTCTTCGGTGCCTCTGCAGATGCATGATGACCACCTCTGACCTGACACAGTTACTAATTAGGCAGAATACAGAAAATTAACAAGCTTTAGTTTAAAAGGAAAGTGTCTTTCTAGATAGCTGTCAAAAAAGTACAGTTCTGCTTAAATCATTTTATTGGTTTTCCACAATTCCAATTGTGGAACTCCCAGTGGAACTCCCAGTGGAACTTCCCAGGGGAACTCCCAGAGCGGTCTGCTTCCTGTTGGTTTTTGTTTTGCTTCAGGGCAAGAGACGGAGGTCAGAAAGGTAGAGGATAAAGAAGTTGGCAAAATGACTCATGTAATGTATATTTTAAAAATTAAAAGGCTGAAATAGGTAAGCTCCAGACAACAACCGTAAAAAGGAAAAATACGACCTCTCAAATAATAAAACATTACAAAGCTACGGTAATTAAGAGTGCGATTCTAGAGTAAACAAGGAAGAGATACATAAAATAACATGGAAACAGACCCTAAGACAGGTAAAACATAAATCCATGATGAAGCAGCAACAAACGTCTGTGGTGGCTTATTCAACAGAAAATATTGCTGGGCCAACCAATTATCCCTACGGGAATCAAATTAGGTGTTTTTAAGTCTGTAAATATACTCCAGAATAAATTCCAAGTACATCATAGAGGAGCTAGAAAAATACATAGTTAAATATATTTATCCTCTTTCTGTATGGGGAAAGACTTTCTAAAATTATGGCAGAAATCACATATCACATACAAAAGACACAATTAAAAACTTAAAAATTAAAAACAGTAAATTAAATTAGTAAATCCATTTTACATAGAAAACTACTTATAATAAATTATTTACTAAATAATTTTAATAATTTTAAATATTATAAATTATTTACTAAATTAAAATGCTAAATAAAATTAGTACATTAAACACATGTAAACATCAAAAGTTATTAAAAATAAAAACCAACAACTAATTAAGAAAATATTTTCAACAAACATAAGGGAGAAAGCATTAATAACCTCAATATGTAAAGACCCCTTATCAACTGTAAGACAGTACAGGCAAGACACTGTCTGAGAGTGAAAACACCAGCAGCAACAGAAGGAAAGGATCCGTCTAAAAACCTGGTAAGCAGCAAAGTTGAATTCATTAAAAGGGAACTAATAGTCAATAGCCTTAATTTTACATTATTAGATTATCGGAGCAACATGTTATGATTAATTTAGGCCTGCTCTCACTGTGGCAGGAAGCTGAGAAACAAGACCACCGTTTACTTCATTCTGACGATGAACAAAGGAACCAATGTACTGGGATTATCAATGAATCACATAGAGAGAAATGAATAACTCTGGGGAGCGTGATGCACTGGTATCAAGATACAACAGTAGGGAACACCTAAGACACCCCCTAATGAGGACACGCAGGATCTAATCCAAATGCTCAAGTATCAAGTTCATTTTGGCAGAGAAAGATATGCTGGGACAGAAACAGTCCAGACTGTGGAGTCACACAGACAGGAGTTGGCATCCTGGCGCACCCATTCACAAACTGTGCTCTTTAAAGAGACGCTTACCCTCTCAGAGCATGCGTCTCCTCAGCTGACCATCAAAGAGAAAGAGTAAGCAACCTTGCAGGGTGGGTGTGAGGTCTGAGACAGTAACTACTAGATGCCTAGTTCAAGCCCAGTATGTCTATCAATGAATGGAGCCCATTACTCTCCTATGAAACCAGGGGCCACAGAGGTCAACCATGCACCCCTGATGTGGTGGGCCCTGCTTTTCCCCATCCTGGCCGACTTGCAGGCACTGGGGGAAAGCCTGGCATGGAGCTGGCAGAGGGCGCTGAGACAGGTAGGGAGAGGATGACACAGCACTAACCCCGAGTGGTTATATAAACCCAGGCCCTGTCAGTCCCTGTGGGTTTCCCCAGGCAACTGGCCTGGGCTCTGCTCCACCATACCTCAGCCCAGATTCCAAACAGTCTGGAACAGAGCTGGGGACAAAGAGATGGAAAAACACAGCAAAATAATCCCCTGAGAAGTTACAAAATAACTGCAGGAGGGGGAGGAGAAGGGATGCACATTCTAGAAAGCACAATAAGCTTTGTAATTACATGAAAAATAACAAGAAATAAGTTAAAAATGAGAAATCAATAATTCTAGAGTAAGCCTATTGAATGACATTTTTTAAAAGATGTTGAACAAAGGATGAAGAAAACTGGCAGTGATGGAAAGAATTATGAAGGAAGACAAAAAAATCAGTAATACTCGGTAGACAGGTAAGAGAAATATACTAGACATACACAGTAAGTATGTGTACAATAAGAATGACCTTGCAGAGAGAGAGAAAGAGAGAGGCTGAGAGACCGAGACAGAGAGAGACAGAGACAGACTTGCAAAGCTCCAGCCATCACCAGAAGCTGATGAAAGATCCCAGGTGATATGGCTGAAAACAGAAGTGAAAGGGCCATTCTAACAACCTGTGGATGGATTAAGGCCTCGGTTTTCAGGAAGTAACCTGAGGAGACACTGCAAATCATTAGCAACATTAAAATTGATTGTAATTACATTACAGGTAGTTGAATAATGAAATAACAAGCCCTTACTTAGAAAAAAAAAATTGTGTCAGACAAATGTGACAGCTCCTTCCCCTGGTGTAGGCACTTCTGTTTTCAGCTGGCAGGAGAGCTTATCGGAAAGACATGGGTGTGAATCTCAGCTCTGTCTCCTCACTAGTTTGCACATGTTAGTTAAACTCTGTAAGCCTTAATCTTTCATCTTTCTCATTGGCATTTAACAAAATTAATTGACAAAAAGACCTAGCACAGAGGAAGAGCCACATAAATCGTACCTATTGTGAAGGTTAACAGCATCTCTTGTGTTGAGCTATATTTGAAAGAGCAGGGGAAAGACACACATACTCAATGTCAAGATCTTGTCAAGTTGCTAAGAGAAAAGAATGACCACCATGTTGATAAACAGTCTGGTGCCTGACTCCTCAAAGAGAACATGCATTGTCTAGATGGCTGAGTGATTCAGCTCAGCCCAGAGCATCTGGGAGCCCTACCTATTTGCGGGTCCCCTCAACAAGAGCAAACCTTCTGTGGTCCCCACAACACCCTCCGCAGTAAACCTCACAAATCCAAGGCAGCCAACCTCAGGCATCACAGGCCACTCTGAAGGTCATTTCCAAAAGTCCCACAGCAACAAGGGCATTCCTACCAGGTTGGGAGAGGTCCACTGAGTGCCCACTCGCCCTGTGTCACCTCGACCGGGTGCCATGTTCGACACACTTGCTATGCAGCCAGCATTTTCTGATCGGTGCCAGTGACTAAAAATGGCCTTGTGCTTACATGCCTCCTGGAATGTAAAGTTACGTTTGCTTCTCTTTCAATTCTTCATCTCATCTGAATATTCAAAAAGAACCTAGCTAACACTCATCTGCTAAATGAATTAAAAATGTGTATCTCAGTACTAATCATAATTCTCACCACAGACTGGAGTTTATTTCAGGAGAACTGATCACTCCATAAAATTCAATGGTTGAACTGTTTCCAAAATGTAAAATAGATAAGAAGCGAATTCCAAATATTTTGGATTGCTCAAAAATTACTAACTGAAGGTCACACATGTTATAAGATACTAGATTCTGGTCCTATTTACTTCAGAGATCACATTAATATTTAAAAGTCTTTAGAAGAAACTGTTTTGCCTACACCCTAAATAAAAGCTGTATGGTCAGCTCCACTGGCAGCAAGAATTTGTATAATGAGACGTCTGAGGAAAAGAAAGAGGCTCTCTGTGTGGTGGCAAACTCAGAAAACAAACGCAACAGACAGCGCTGCTCAGCCAAGACATTTCAGGGAGCACTAGAGAGGCCGGCCGGCACGGATGGGAACTGAAACATGAAAAACACACCGTTGATCATACACCGTTGATCTGATCGTGGGGCGGGGGGAGAGGGTGTTTCCAAACGCTGCGTTTTGTTTCAGTATCTCAAAAATACTGCAGGAGTAGGTGAACATAATGACAGTTTGTTGCATGTTGCACAGTTCCTCTTTAAAAACAGCTCACTATTCCACTTTGTTGCTCCTTCTCACACTTAAGAATCAGGCAATCTTAATCAAATTCCAAGTATGTACAGGTTTTTAATATATCCATGAACAAAATTGTTACCTTAAAAATTAAAGTTAACATTTGACTGTCGAAACAAGTATGAGAACCCTCTGCTGGCAGGGACACACCATTCTATGGAGGGCAGCCTAGGAAAACCAAAACCTATCCTTTGACCATTTCTAGATCCCATTTCTACAAATTTACCCTGCAGACTTGCCACCACATGGACACATGCCTTTTCCCCAAAACCTTTGATAATAGAATAAGAATGAAAACAACCTCAATATACACCCATAGGGGCCTGGAAAAATAAATTATATCCATAAAACAGAATAATGTGGACTCACTAAAAAGAATGAGGCAGTTCTATGCATATAAATGAACCAATAGCTACATGGTTGCGTGAAAATCTCACACTGCTAAGTTTTTTTTTTTAAAGCAATGAGGGAAAGTATATTGGGTATGCTACTATTTATATATAGAAATGATGAAGACAAAGAAATATTCACATAATCCTAGTTAATATTTGTTGAATGTGTCCAGCATGCTGAGAATTGCTTTTATCACTTTACATGAATTATCTCATTAGTTCTTTTCAGCAACTCTGCATATACCATTAATATACCCATTTTTACAGATAAGAAAACTGAGGCATAGTGAGATTAAGGTCACCAAGTTAGTGGCCAAGGTTCAAACTCTGGCCCCAGAGCTCACCCCCTTGGCCATGACTATAGTGAACTTTCTAGTCCATATAACTACCTCTGAAAGTGTTCGTAAGAAATTGGTACGAACAGTCATCCCCAAGGAGAGAACTGCCTGGCCAGAGGGGGAGGGCAGAAAGGAGTGTAACTTCTCCCTGAACCTTGTGAATTCTGTACATGTGTGTGATCTGCCCAAAAATAAATAAACATATGCAATAATTTTTTACTCTGCCTGCTTGGATTAATTGGCAAGAAGGATGATAGGAATTACTGTTATGAATGAAATACAGAGTCCAACAGAAGTAACACCATTGAGTGTGGTTGGTAGCATATGTGAATGTTTCACATGAGATGGACAGCAATTTGAACAGTTCACCTAAAATATCATATGGTGTGCTTGAGTGTGATAGCATAATGTTACAGAATTACATGCTTGCAATTTTGTAATAAAAGATTTGGTATAGATTACCAGCTCATAAAAAAGGGGAATTATTTGTGCTGGACCCTGTATATACAATGGTTTTGAAGAAATGTAGTTTTATTCATATGTTTACTTGTTTTCAAGGACTTGAAAAAATGGGAAATAAAACTGCAGTACAGAATGCACAGTTATGCATAAGAGCAATTTCCAAGATTATCAAAGGGGAATAATAAAATACACATAAAAAACAGCATTGTCCACTGCTACAGTGAGGGCTGAGGTTGCTCACCTCCCACAGACCACCCCCGACTCACAGCAGGGACCACTATTAACCTTTGTTGTTTCTACATAAAGAGAGAAATTAATGCACTCCAGGTAGCGGAAAGAGCAAAAGCAAACTTGATCTGTCTCTTAATTATGATCTATCTCTAACAATAACAGAGAAAAACAGCATTTTTCTGATAGAGAAAATATTCTTCGTGAAATACAGAACCACACCATCGTAACATAGAAAAGGTATAAAAGGTCTGTGAAGTAGGACCCTAGGTTTTGTGTGCTTGTCTGAAATACAAGGTCGATACCCGGAGCAGTGCTCCCCAAGCTTTAGTAACGCATCACAGGGATCTTGCTAAAATGCAGCTTCCGGTTCAGCGAGTCTGGGGTGGGGCCCAAGACTCTGCCTTTCTAAGGAGCTCCCAAACGATGGCTACACCGCTGGTGAGCAGACTACATTTTGAGTAGCAGGGTGATAGCCAATATGTGTAAGTGAATACAACCACAATCTGATAAGTTAAGGGGTAGACCTAAACCACAACTGTCAAAAGCATAACCCTTTCAGAAGCATTTGAAAATTTGGCAAAGAAATGGATTTGAACAGATTTGCACTTTCTCTTGAAAACCAGGCAGTGTGACATAGAGAGGAAAAATGCACCTGTAAATATGTTGCTTTAAGTTCGGTCAGTACTGCAAAGTGGATTTCAAAAATTTCAGGAGAGGATCTGGTTCGAGAACGGTTGAGAAGGGCTGGTAATCAGCACACCATTTTTTTACGTAAGTAAGCAATTGCAAAACGCTTACATTTTTTCAACGTAATGAAAATTCATCTGATGCACACCAAGAACTCTCAGCAATGGTGGGACACAAGTGCTGATGACAGGAGCAGTGTGGTCCCTGTCCTCCAGGGGTTAGATGTGGAGACAGTACAGAAGCCCCCAGCACAGGAGAGGGTCTTTGACAGGAGATGGACGAGAACAGAAAGTGTGTGTGGGGGATGCAAACTACACACTCAATTGCTAACGAAATTCAAAGCAAAGAAACAAAACCACTGGGATAAGGAATACATATGTGGTAGTTTGGGCCATGATTTCAGAGAGGAAGTTAGTCTTGGCTTCTTAGAAAAGGTGAAGGAAAAACTGGCTGGTGTGGCTTAGTGGATTGAGCACTGGCCTGCAAACCAAAGGGTCGCCGGTTCGATGCCCAGTCAGGGCACATGCCTGGGTTGCGGGCCAGGTCCCCAGTAGGGGATGCTCGAGAGACAACCACACATTAATGTTTCTCTCCCTCTCTTTCTCCCTCCCTTCCCCTCTCTAAAAATAAATTAATTAAATATTTACAAACAAAAAGGAAAGGTGAAGAAAAGCCATCCAACAAAGCAGCGCATCCGAGGTCACGGACAGCACAGGGTGCAGTCAGAGCCATGACGCACTCCCCTGTCCAGCACACTCCTCTGTAGGAAGAGCTGAGACAACGTACTGTTCTAGGTGGGGCCAGGACAGGTTTAAATCTGATCTCTTTGCAATGGTAACTATTGAAAGTTCCTGGTTCAGGAGTTACCAGATAATTCTAAGAGTGTGAAGCATCTGAACACCAAGTAACCCAGAAGAAAAAGTGCTCTCAGAGATGGATGGTGAGGCAGGGGTCCTCTGAAGTCAACATTCTCTCTGGGCCTCAGTTTCATCAACTGTACAAGAAGGCAGCAAACTTTTCTGAAAAGGGCCAGACAGTGAACATTTTAGGGTTTGCTGGTGCGTGCAAAAGCAGCTATAAGCAATATGTAAACGAATGAACTGGAACAGGGCCATGTTTCAGCAAAACTAGTTTACAGAACAGGCAGCAGGTGGGCTGCATTTGCCAATGCCCCGAATTGTAAAATGGGAGTGATAATAACTTTCCCAAAGCTAAATATTTCTGGACGAAGATCAGGAGTGGAAGTTGATAAACCTGACTAGTGACACTGATACTAATTCAAATATTTATTGACTGTAAGTATCTACGTATATCTAGAAACATCTGCTCCCTCTCGTCTTTACCTCCACCCCTCCTAGTTCACACACTGAAGTGTCTCTTCCCATCCACCTATCTCCTCGGGCACCTGAGTCCTTAAATGTTCTCCTGCCTGGGATCTCCAGACTCCCTCTCTATATGGCCTCTCTCCATCAGCAAACAAATGGCACAAATCTATCCCATCCCCCCAAATAATACCCCTCACTTCTTCGGCCACGCCCTTTTATAGCTCCACTCCCAGTCAACCTCAGGAAATGGCAAACTGAACCAGCTTTCCCCACTTCTCAGTACACCCACTTAAACTCCCTTAAAATCCCTGTGTTAATGGGATTTTGACCCTCTACACTTCTGAAGAGTCTGCCAGAATCAATGGTCACTTCTCAGTGGTTAACTCACTGGATCCCTCTCTAGCGATGGAAACTGCTGACAGTCATCCTTCCCTCCAAACTCTCTCCCCGCCTGGCTGAAGAGATGACACCAGCTCCTACTGCCTGCGGCCTCTCCGGCCTTCAGCCTTCTTCACATTCTACTCTTCCTCTTCCTTCAAGTACCTCCATTCACCAGGTTTCTGCTTGCAACCTCTGCTCTGTCTATGCAATAATTTATGTAATATAGGTTTGAGAATCATGAAACTAGTACTTTAATGAAAGCCTTGGAAGTGAATTATGAAGAGATGAAAACTGAATCTATCCCCTTCTCTTCAGACCTGCTCCTCCCCCCCCAGATTTGCTGATTCCTGAAAGGAACTGGCAACCACCTGGTGACCCAACCCAGAACACTTCTGTTGTCTTCTCCTTCTCTTCCCCTTCAACCCACCCTTCCAACTGCTGGTCATCTCGTCAGTTTTAATTTCTCATAGTTTGTTGCCAAATGACTCCAGTGGGGACTTTCCCACGTCATTACGACCTGAGCTCTGGGTGGTGTGGCTCAGGGATATGGACACTGTCGAGCACTCCCTGAGAGGACAAGCCCCCCATGACCATGACAGCGGAGGTCCTGCACTCCTGCCTCTTCTGGCAATTGCTATCACTACCACCTGAGGGCTCCCTGCTCATGGGCTGTTGTGTGCCTCAGGCCCCAGCCCCTAGTTCTGGCCCATCTGCATGGCTGTAAGTCCCATTTCTCTGTATGCCTTCAGTATGCAGTCCGAATCTTTAGCCATATGCTCCTCCTAAGCATCAGGCCCTGTTGTGGACCGTTCAGCCTGGTTTCAGGAGTTGTAACCCTCACCCCATGGTGGGCTGTGTAAGAGCCAAGGGACCCACTTCATCGGGGTCTGTTCTGTCACGAGGACGTGACCCACCAAGGAGACAAGCTTATCTCCCTGGCAGGAGCACTGCTTCTGCCTCATCCATCTCTGGCCCCAATGCTTGGTTGGCAGTCAATGACGGGTAAGACTCCTCATGGTAGGGGCAACCTAAGCCAGATACAACCACTTGGGAGGCCTCATGGAAGGACTCGGTTGGGGGGGGGGGGGCTGCAGCAAAGAGGATGTGATGGACCCTCGCCCCCCGGCTATTCTGACATAGCCTGAGTCCTCATTTCCATCTGGGAGATGTCTCCTGCTTCATAATCGGCTTAAAGCCTGAAACTGTGAGGGCAAGTGGTGCAGCCCTGTGCTGCCCAGGATGGCCCCCTGGGTGATCGGGCATAAGAAAGAATTCCTAAAGTCTTGTGAAACCTGCTTTGCTAAGAGTGCTCTCACTTAAGTGATAAGTGTCCCAGGAGGAAATGAGTATGTCTCCCAAAGTTTGGCAACCCCCTTTCCTGACAGACACTGACTCAGATTAAGCCCTCAGATTTCTTTGACATGTTAAACCTGTATTCCTATGTATTTGAACCCAATAAAAGCCTAGTGAGGAAGGGGCTCTGGGTCATTCTCCTCTGAGAGTTTGACCCCTTTCCTCCCCAAGCAGGTCTTGTCTTGGTAGTTTTATTTTCATCCGTGACAGAGGGATGGGGCTCTGTAGGCGGAGCCCCCCCCTACATCTGGCGCCCAGGACAGGGGCCCCCGCAAGGCCCTACATCCAGCTACTCACCCCCACGTCCACTTAGTTGTTGCAAGTGCACACGCAGCTGCAGTTTTTTACTTTGCAGCCTCCCTCCATGCCCCACTTCCTCTGTGATGGAACTCGTCTTCCTTGTAAGGAAGTCTTTGTGAGGGATATCCCACCAGAAGCAGGGTCCGTCTGGTCCGAGCCCGGCACCCCTCTCAGTGTGCCCATTGCACGAAAGTGCCTTGCTCCACAGTCACGAAATACACACCTCCTGACTACTTCTGGAGGGCTTTAGAACCTCTGCGCTAGGCTGTAAACACTAGTCAGCAGGTCAGTCATGGCCACTGAACATGATGCTTCCCAGCTGCTTCTTCAAATACAAATAAACAAGAACAGAAATAATCACTTTCCTATAGGGTCATATCCTCTTACTGTCATAATCAGCTTTAAATTTCAAATGGAAGGGGAAGAAGTTTAAATACATTTAATGCTTAAAATTTAGAAGCCTGACCAAATCATACTAGGAGGCCAAATCTGTGAGTGTGTGGCATCCAGAGCCCTGCCATCCAGGGACCTAGACCCAGTACACAGCAGCCCCATCCCTTACTGGCTGAGTGACCAAGACAAGTTATTTCAGCCAAAGTTTTCCCATCTTTAAGATGAAAATCTTGTGGAATCTTTAAAGATTTAGATCAGGTAATTTGTAAAAAGTGTCCAATGCAAAGGAAATTTCCAGAGGTATCAAAGCAAAGTCAAGATTTAAAATAAAGCATTTTTCCACTTCTACTAAAATATAATTTTTAAGAAGTTCAAAAATCACCTCATAATGGAAAAGAATTGGAAAGCAACAGAAACTGTGACATGCATTCACTCACTTAACAAATGGAGCATTGATCAAATAAAGTTTAGAGTAATAATTTTTGCAGAACAGTGTGGCCTAATCTCTGAATAAAACAGTGATCGGTAAAACTCATTTTCCTGGAAGAGTACAAAGACTTTTCTCTGTGACAGACATCTCCGACTCCATTAGAATCAGATGAAAGTTTTGCCAAACCACTCTAAACTTCAAACATTGAGACAATGCAAAAATAAAAAACAGAAAATCCTAAGCTCTTTATAACATAGGACGCCAGTCCCCAGAGGAGACTTTTACCCCTTCGACAGCCTTACTGAACTGTGCATGCGACACTCAAAGAACCTTTATGCACCATCCAAATTGCTAGCCTTTTGTAATCCTTTGTTTAGTAGGTTTGCATCCTGTTATTCAATTAAATTCTTTCCTTTAATTATTGAAGAAAAATATCCCAACTATGTGCTTAAGGCCTTCCACTGAGTGCTACTGAACATGGAAAAATGAATAAAACATGCAGCTCTCGGTCTGGTAATGGAGATAAGATTGAAAAAGTGTAAGTAACAAAAAGTAGTACATTTATGAAAAATGCACCACTGCTACTATGCTAATTCAGAAGAGAAGATGCTGTTCATATGAGAGTAAGGAAATTAGGGGTGTCTGCTCAGAGGATGGGCTGAGTAAGGCACTGAAGGTTGGGCAGGACTTGATAGGCAGAATGGGGTGGGGGTACACTACAGCAGAAGTGAGGGCGACTTGTGAGTCATGCAACTCCAAGGCTATCATCCACTTAACAGTCATTTTAGATTTTAATGTTATGAAAATTTTCTAACCAATAGCAATAAAGCGTCTTGAGAAAAAAAGTGGACTTTTCTAATTTACACAATGTCACAATATCTGCAAGCATTATGGCTGCGTCCCAGGGATTGCAAGAAAATTTGACTGTCTCAGACTCTACAAATACGTGAAGAAAAGAAACTCCCCCAAAAATCTGTCACCAAAATCTAGTCATCACACAGGACCTCCAGTCCAAATTCACAGCACCTGGGTGGCCTGGAAAACCTCAAGCCAAAAACTGGTTTTAAGGTGGTCCCAGGTTGGTAGAAACCCAAGAAATCTGGCAGCAGCAAACATAAATTCTCTAGAGAAACCTGCTTTCAATACAGATCTCCAAGAAGCCCCGCATATAAATATTCAAAAAACTGAATATACCTTTAAAAGTCACAAATACACAGAAGCAAGAACCAGCAGAACACCCTCCCCCAAAAAAATAGATCAGCAAAGATTTCAGATACTGGAATTACCAAACATAAATATAAAACAATTATGTTTAAAGAAATAAAAGTAGCACTTAATGACTATGAAACAAGAAACTATTAAAAATAAGCAGATTTTTAAAATAACTAAATAGAACTTTTAGAATTAAAAGCATGTAAGATGAATGACATTTAAAACAAAAAGAATATGTTTATCAGCAGACTAAGCACTCATGAAGAGACATTTGGTGAGCCTGAAGATAAAGCTGAATAAATTATTGAGAATAAAGCAGAGAAGGACGTAAATGGTATATTAAAAGAGTGAAAAAGACATGAGGATGTTGGAGATATCTGACAGACCCAGCTAGATTTCCATGAGAAAAGAAAGATAATGGGTTAGAGACAATATATCACAGGTGGCAAACACAGGTCCCTTGGGCCAAATCCGGCCCTCCACCTCGTTTTATCCGGCCTGACACCTTATTTCTACCCGGTGGCAGTGTCGAGCTCCTTGCCCCTAGTTAAGGAGTAGTTACATTTACACAGTCCTAAACTTTTATATTTGGCCCTTTGAAGGCTGATACGGCCCCTGGTGAAAATGAGTTTGACATCCCTGCAGTATATGAAGGGACAATGGCTGGGCATTTTCTAGAAGTGATGAAAAACATCCATGAAAAGACACAGAAGATCCAACACATCCAGAACAGATTCTTTAAAAGACCTCCACACCTAACACAGCATGGAGACACCACAGAACACTAAAGACAATGGGATCTGAAAAGCAGCCAGAATAAAAAGACAGACTACCTGCAAAAGAACAACATTTAGCTGATTTCTCAGGAGTTATAATGCAAGCCAAGAACCAAAGGAATAATATTTTATTGTGATGAAAGAAAAATAAATGTCAATCTAGCATTCGTAGAGACTAAGAAAACATCTTAGTAAGGAGGGCAAAATAAATACATCATGGAAAGAGTATTCCAGACAGAGGGAACAGAAAGTACAAACGCCTGGAGATGAGGACATGCTTGGGATATTTGGGAAAGGGCAGTATGACAGAGGCAGAGTGAATGAAGAGGAGTGCCAGGAGACGGAACAGAGGACACCCTGGGGGCAGATTACGTGGGCTTTTAAAGCTATTTTGAGAACCTGCATTTCTCCACTGGGAAGTCGGGGCGGGGCCAACAGGCCACACCGGCTGACCCCATATCACTGAGTGTCCAGACCTCAGTTGGACGCCTGCTGCAGAGAAGCCTCGGGCATCCGCTTTGTGTTCTAACTAGCTGTCATTAAAGCATCTTTCAACTTTGAAATCTTATTCAAGCAGAACAGTGATAGAAGAATTATGGTTAATTATTATGCAACCAACCATCCTTTATTAAGATGTGTTTCAAAACAGTAACCACCAAGAAGAGTCATAAGGAATTCCACAATCAAAGCAAGTCCTCTTCTCCTCTGGATTTTTATCAGCCATGCTATTTTAGCAGACTTCAACTCCTTTAAGGGAATTTTGGGGCTAAAAAGTAATACATGCTATTCACCTTCTAATCTACAAAACTGTGTGTTAAATAAGTCCTTGGGGTGTGATATTCAAAAGCCAGTATCTGATGGCTAGTTGCATTTGCTGAAGTTGTAACTAGCTTCACAAATAGTTTTTCTATTAATCTAAGTAATAGAATGACTTGTTCAATTCTCACTTATAATACTAAAGTTCTGTGTTGTTTTGGTTTGTCTTTTTTTCTTTCTTTTTTTTTTTTTTTTTTTGCAATGTGCATGTCTTTATCATGTACATTTTATGCAGGATGGCTTTGGCATTTCAATGTCGAGTTCTCCATTACAGAAATACATACTACATTCTGGGTGAGTTGATTGAGGGATCTCCCAGAAGAGTGAGCAATAGCATTTCCTTGCTCATCATCTTAAGTTCATGCTGGAAAACAGAACTCTACAACCCAGCCCCACTTTGCCTGTGTCTTCCATCATTTCCCATCTACAACTCTCAACTCCAAGCAACCCTTTCTTTGCCCCAGCTATATTCTCATTTGTTCCTAGGGCTCGTTCCCTTGTCCTAGATGCTCTCCACACTCTCTCTCCGCCTTGGCCCAAAACATTAATTTTCACTGCCATTTCCAACACTTCCATAAAGCCTTCTGCAAGTAATTGTGTGTTTACCACAAAAGGGAATATTTCTCAGGAGCAGACAATTAGTCACAGGAATCCCTCAGAACAAGTATCTCTGCCCTGGCTGTGAAGTATTCAGACTGAATCTGCCCAGACCACATAAATTACCATGAAAGAGATTGGCATCAAAATCAGTTACCAGCTTAAATTCTCATTTTCTTTTTTGTGTAATACAAGTACAGGACACACACATCCTGTTCATCGTGGCCTCGGCTGTTGGCTAAAGACTAGCAGGTCATCCACCTTTGCTTCATGCACTGCCCACAACATTGTTGGCCCAGACCTCAGCCATCAGAGTGCGTAACCCCCCAGCAAGGCACCCGCCAAGAGGACAAAGCTGTGCTCCCTACCAACCACAAAGTGCCCACCTTTTCTCTTGTCTGAAGAGATGGGAGTGATTTACGGCAAAAATAATAATGGTTCACATTTGTTGGAGGCTTATCATATGCTAGATTCTGTCCTCAGTGCTTTCTGGGTAGTCATTCATTTAAAATTCTAACAACTATAGGGTAGGTACTGTCACTGTCCCTGGCTTATAGACAGAGAAACTGAGGCACAGCGAAGTTCAGTAACTTGCCCAGTCTCACAGATAGGATGTGGCCAGGTCTTGACTGAAACCTGGTCCATCCGTTGGGCTCTGGAGTTCGCACTGTTAATCCCAATTTCACACACGCAACTATAAAGGGCCTACTGTACTATCCTATCCATTCTTCCATGGGACCAGAGGAGGTAAAAATGTCTTCTCCACAATTTTTAAAGAAGAAGAAGAAGAAGATGAGAGAGTACAGCAGATTTAAGAGTGTAGTCCAGGGGGCTGGACGAGCCTAAATTATTGTCCTGGCTCTTTTAATTATGCAACCTCAGGCGAATTACTTAATCTCCCTAAGCCTCAATTTCCTCATCTGTAAATTGGAGATAATTACACCTTCTACCACTGCTGATGAGTGGCAGAAGTCAGATTCAACCCCATGATTTTTCCATAACACCACAGTGCCACATCCTCCAAAAGATTATAATCTTGCAAAACTGTGGGAAATACCAGTGCTTCCCTGCTGCTGGCTGGTTTGGAGGCAAGAGTCCCTCCAACAGAACCTCCTGGCCCCATTACATCTACAAAGTCTGGGGTTCTGGTTAATCAGCGTGCCATCACACAAGACACACTAGATAACGAAGAAGGCCATTCTCGTCTTCTCGAACAGCCCCATCAACTAAAGGGACGTTCTCAGAGCCGCTCTCACACAGTCCCCTGCACCAAAGGCGATGCCATCGGATGCGAGAATTACCAGCACAGGAGCACCCAGGTCTCCTTCGCTCAGAACACACTCCCTTCTACACACAGCAAAACACCACGTTCTTAAATAGAGTGTGCATCCCCAAACCTCCTAGAGCAACCTCATTCTATAGGGATAGGGCCTTTCAGTCCTCCCACCCTGGAGCTGCAGAGTGCCTCCTTCCTCACTCCTGGGAACTGGGTAGAGGCTTGGCTCCGAGCCTGTGAAGATGACTCACTGCCCCGGGAAGTACCTCCTGCTCTCCTTGCCCTGCGTGGTTCCTCAGTGGAATGATGCAAAGTCCTTTCATATGCCCACTAAGCTCACTCGGCAGCAGCAGCGCCGAGTGACACTGTTTATACAATGAAGGTCAAAAATTAAAATGAGGACTTCCGGCCAAGATGGAGGCGTAGGCAGACACACTGTGCCTCCTCTCACAACCAAAATTAAGGACAACAAATATTTAGAAACAAGAAAACAACCAGAACTTATAGAAAACTGAACTGTACGGAAGTCCAACAACCATTCATCCAGACCGGTAAGAGGGGCGGAGTCGAGGCAGGAGAAAGTGGAGGTGCGGACCCAGGAACACAAGCAGCAGCGGCTGGCAGTTCCTAGGTGCACAGGCGGCGGCTGGCGGTCCCCGGGCCTACAGGCAGCAGCTGGCGGACCCCGGGCACAGGGGGGCAACTGTGCAGACCCAGTGAGGCCGCACAAGGTGGCTGGCTGACTGACCAGGTGGTCTCACATTCGAGCGAGCAGACGGTCCAGGCGGAGGGGAAGTGGCGAAGGGGACTGAATCCAGGAGAGAGCGGAGCAGGCGCCATTGCTCCCTCTCAGGCCCCACCCCCACATACAGCGTCACAACCCAGCGACTGGGCTGCCCCGCACTGGGGAGCGCCAGAGGCTCCACTCTTCACTACGTAACAGCACACGCGCATGCGCAGATAATCCAGGTGAAGGGGAAGCAGCGGAAAGGGCCGGAGTCCAGGAGAGAGCGGAGCAGGCGCCATTGCTCCTTCTCAGACCCCGCCCCCACCTATAGCGTCACAACCCAGCGACTGGGCTGTCCTGCCCTGAGGAACACCTAAGGCTCCACCCCCCTCACTACGTAATAGCCACGACCAGACTAAAACCAAAACAACAACAACAACAACAAAAAAAAAAACCACCAAAAATGGCTCAAACCGGAAAACAAATAAAAGCCCCAGAGCCAATTCCTCTAAGCAGTGAAGAGATAGCCAACCTGTCAGATGCACAGTTCAAAGCACTGGTCATCAAAATGCTCACAGAATTGGTTGATTTTGCTCACAAACTAGATGAAAAAATGCAGGCTACAATCCGTGAGATGAAGGAAGATGCATGGGGAACTGATAGAGATGGAAGGAAAACTGGGACTCAAATCAATGGAGTGGACCAGAAGGAAGAAACTAACAACCAAACAGAAGACGAGGAAGAAACAAGAATTCAAAAAAATGAGGAGAGGTTTAGGAACCTCCGGGACATCTTTAAACGTTCCAACATCCGAATTATAGGGGTCCCAGAAGGGGAAGAAGAAAAGCAACAAGTGGAAAACTTATTTGAACAAATAATAAAGGAGAACTTCCCCAATCTGGCAAAGGAAATAGACTACCAGGACATCCAGGAAGCTCTGAGAGTCCCAAAGAAGTTGGACCCAAGGAGGAACACACCAAGGCACATCGTAATTACATTAGCCAAGATTAAAATGAAGCAGAGAATTCTAGAAGCAGCAAGGGATAAGGGGACAGTCACCTACAAGGGAGTTCCCATCAGACTGTCAGCTGATTTCTCAAAAGAGACCTTACAGGCAAGAAGGGGCTGGAAAGAAGTATTTGAAGTCTTGAAAAGCAGGGACCTACATCCAAAATTGCTCTATCCAGCAAAGCTGTCATTTAGAATGGAAGGGAAGATAAAGTGCTTCTCAGATAAGGTCAAGTTCAAGGAGTTCATCATCACCAAGCCCTTATTATATGAAATGTTAAAGGGACTTATCTAAGAAAAAGAAGATAAAACTATGACAGTGAAAAGACAACAAACTCATAGCTATCAAGAACCACACCTAAAACAAAAGCAAACTAAGCAAACAGCTAGAACAGGAACAGAACCACAGAAATGGAGATCATATGGAGGGTTAGCAACAGCGGCGTGGGAGGAGGAGAGAGGGGGAAAAGGTACAGAGAATGAGTAGCATAGATAATGGGAAAAAAATAGACAGGGGGAGGGCAAGAATAGTATGGGAAATGTAGAAGCTGGAAAACTTATGACCCATGGACATGAACTAAAGGGGGGAATGTGGGTGGGAGAGGGTGGGTGGGGTGGAGGGGAATTATGGGGGAGAAATGGGACAACTGTAATAGCATAATCAATAAAATATATTTTTAAAAAAATGAAAATGAAAAAAAAAAACCTCTCTAGAATCCAAGGAATGTATCAAACCAACAATGCCTATGTGAGGGATCTGATGTCATGGCTTATACTTTGAGACTTCTCAAATGTTTTGTAATATAGTACTATTATTGCTGTTTTGTTTTGTTTTGTTTTGTTTTAAGTAGCACAGGCAACATGTAGTCTGGATTGGAAGAGACACAAAGTCCTTCATTCCTGACCTAGTTCATGATCATCTGGATTATGCCCCCAATAAAAATAAATGCAACAGACACCTAGAATATTCTGCTTTTGTGGGAAGACAGGGTCATCCCTTTCCATAGGCCCAAAAGATCAGGTACATCTCATCTCCTAGTAGATGTCCCTACGATCGCTCTCCCGCTGACACAAAGTCACGGGTGTGCCCTGCCTTTCTACTCCTCAGCAGGAAATTCCATCTGCGCATAGTGCTCCTCTTAAACTTATTTCGATCAAAGACTGCCCTTTCATGCTAGTATCTCAAGGTTTGGCAAACAGCCATATTCCATACCCACTATCCCCCTTCCTAATTTTCACTGTTCTCTGATTAGGAGGTTGGATATCTTTAGAGTCTGGCAGCTACTCCTTTTCCACCTGTCATTTAAAGTTGCTCCTCTCTGCCTTTTCTCCTGCTCTTTACTGAAATTCAGTAACTAAAACAAGTACAACATAAATTTTTGTTCCCAACACTCTTACTGATTTTTAAAAATCCAAGTTGAAATGTTAAGGTGAGCCTTTTTGCCTCCTTGCACTTGAGAGCGCAAGATGGGTCACCAGCAGCTCTCCTGGAGACCTCAGAGAAAATCTGGCCAAGGTTTTCTTTCTTGCCACATCTGCTCAAACCGGAAACACAGCCTCGATGTGTGCCGCCAGTGTTTCCATCAGCGGGAAGGACACAGGCTTCCTTAAGCTGGGCTAAAATCACTTCCTCGAATGGGTCATTATCTCCTCACAGAAACAATGCTAGCTAACTAGCTAGCTCTTTGTACATAAGACAAAATTTCAATTCTGAAAACAAGTTAGTGATGTTTTCATTAAAAAGGTTTGTATGTCATCTAACTAGTTAATGACTGCGTGTTACCAGTAAACAGTATTTCCTCCTCAGGAAAATCCTCCTATAATTTATAATTTCCTCTTTCCTGATCAGAAACCTTTCAGTCCTGAAGTGAAACACAACAACTGGCCTCAGGCGTCCAATGTGTAGGAAACATATCAGAAAGAGATGACACTGCTCAGTTTCTCTCCGCTGGTAACAGTGCCCAATGCTGGTAATAGCTTCACCAGGCTCCTTCCCTACCGTCCACTGCGAGTGATGGGGTGGTGGCAAGACCATCTGCTGTGGCATCAGCCTCCCATCAGGAGGCTACCCTGTGCATCCAGCCTCTCTGAGCCTTCAGCCACTCCCAAGAGAAAGAAAATGACTCTGCCTGCAGCTCACCACCCCACGGACACCTCCAAAGGTCAAAGCCCGTGCATCCACTGCCTACAGTGCCAAGCACATCCATAACCACAAAGGAAAAGACCAGCCAGTGTCACACACACCTGGAAGGGGGTGAAAGCACAATGGACAGTAGTCCCTGTTATCTGCAGTTGCACTTCCACGGTTTGTCAACTGCAGTCTGAAAACAATAACTGAAAAATTCCAGAAATAGACAATTCATCAGTTTCAAATGGATAAAATCTCTCTCCATCCCACTCTGTCCCACCTGGGACATCATCCCTTTGTCTGTCGTGTCCGCACTGTGCATGCTCCCCACCCCATGATCACTTAGTAGCCACCTAGGTCACAGATCCACTGTTGCACTATCACAGTGCTTGTGTTCAAGTGACACTTATTTTACTTAATAATGGCCCCAAAGCACAAGCGCAGTGATGCTGGCAATTCAGCTAAGCCAAAGAGAAGCAGTGAGGTGCTTCGTTTAAGTGAAACGGGTGTATGGACAGGAAAAAATATTGCATGCATAGGGTTTGGTACCATGCGTTGTTTCAGGCATCCGCTCCCGCAGACGAGGGGAACGACAGCACACTTCCTGTCTGTGGACCTACCACGTTTCTCATCCGTCATGATCACTCTGCTCCGCAACACCACGAATCCCCCAAACGGCTGTGAAACCACTTCCCTGGAACACCATCAACATATTTAAAAATGACCGCAGTCCTGAAGATGAATTTTTCCATCTTGCATGACTTAAGATCAGGTCTGAACTGATGGTATGCTTTTTATCTCCTACCATGGCTTAAGGATAAAATACTATGAGAACCTTACGCATTCTTTGGATGATTATTTTGTTTTTAAACTTCTCTCCCACCCACCCCACCCCCAATCTAAAAGCAAAAGGTGTTGAAAATCACTTGCTATGACTAAATATACCCAGAACAAATCACAAATTTAAAACCACCAATGACCAACACCCCAATGTGCCTTTCCTCCTAGAATGGGGGGTTCCTACAATGGGCTCCCTTCCAAACGGCACAGTGTGCATGCTTTCGGGAGCTGGGAACAGACCATCCTAGAGGCTACAAAGAAGGCCTTATTGACATGCCAGGCATGCATGGCCAGGGATGCAGCACTTCCTTAGGCTTCAATCCTGGACAAAGAAGGAAGGTATAAAGAATGATTACCGACTGCGGATAAGGGAGGGGATTAGGGGAAAGCCTGTACTGTATGCTGCTTAAAGAGACAAGTGTACTCCCTGAAGCAACCTGGCGAAATGTAATACTATATTTCCATTGTGCAAAAAGTTTCAACTCATCAAGAGGGGATCTTAGGAATGAGAACTGAGAAGAGCCAAGCCAATGACAGTCCTCTCCTCCCCAGCACCACAGTTCTCTCCCCTTGGTGTTCTAGGTGGCCCTGAAAGTGCCTTCAGATCTTGCTTTGATGAGACTCTGGCAATTGTTTTAGATTTTTATTTATTGATTTGAAAGAGAGAGATCGATTTGTTGTTCCACTCATTTATGCATTCAGTGGTTGCTTCTTATATGTACCCTGACCAGAGATCGAACCCACAACTTCTGTGTATTGGGACAATGCTCTAACCAACTGAGCTACCTGGCCAGGTCCAAGACTCTAGCAGTTTTAAAATGATAGATAAATGTCACTTTCTATACAAAACCAGAAACTCTCCTCACAGCAAAGACTTCTCCAGTCACCAGCAAAGGGGCTCCCACGGCCTTGTAGGGCCCATGCAAGGGCTTGGGATAAGCCCTTGGAAATAAAGCAGTTTTGGTCTCATGACCTCTTAGTTCTGTTATATTCTTCCCAAAAGTTCCTTAGATGCACATTTGTGCTGAAAACATTTTTCAAAGCTGTAAATCTAGGAGAGGAATGAAGACATTACTGGTTTTATTGGGTTGCTGGATACAGAAATGGCATTTTTTACTCAGCTTCAAACTATCCTAATTGATAAACTTGGAATTTATGAAAATAAAGTACAAATTTGTTTGTAAAAGTACTCACCACGGATTTGCGTTGAATACCACGGCTCCTTCAGGCTTTTAACGCAGTATTTAAAACAGTTATAAAATCGTTAGCTTGCCTCCTAAGATAATAAATACAGAGGGGCCAGAACTCAGAAGGAAGGATCAAGAACAAGCAACTGTCTCGAAGGTGCTCAGGCTCTGAGTGGACTTTTGATGCAGTAAATGCTCCTATTCACAGCCTGTGTCGATGACTCACCCCACCTCTTCCCGGCATCCAGCTGGAGGGCCAGGGCCTTCACCACCATCCTCGCTGACTTGCAGCCCCAGAGCAGAACCACAATCCTCCCAGCACAGCATTCGGTTCTGTCATCGCAACCGAGGTAGACTGGTAGCATCAGAAGACACAGTCCTCTCCCCTGTTATCTCCCAAAGGACACTGATTTTCCCCCATACTTCACACATTATGTAAGTGAGTGGGTTAGTTACATTTGGGATAATGAATAACTAAAAATATATTATCCCCTAGATAAACAGCACATCCTCTACTCATTAAAACTTATTTCAGCTTCCAAGAGGTAACGTTGCGATCTCTTCTCCCTGGATAAAGTCAAGGGCCCACATTTATCTGCCCACATATGGATGATGTTCCAGATTTAGCTTCATCTTTCATTTTTCCAGTCAAAATTTCCTCATTGTTTGCCCTGACCAGTGTGGCTCAGTGGATTGAGCACTGACCAAACTGAAAGGTCACTGGTTCAATCCCCGGTCAGGGCACATGCCTGGGTTGTGGGCCAGGTCCCCAGTTGGGGGCGTGCAGGAAGCAGCTGATCAGGATACACGTCGATGTTTCTCTCCCTCTCTTTCCTCTCTCTCTAAAAATAAGTAAATAAATCTTTAAACAATTTTTCCTCATCTTTTTACATTTTCTCAATGACAGCTTTCCCATGGCAGCCCAGATTTAGCTTATTTAATTCCTTATTTAATTTAATTTAGGAGTCATTCCCAGTTGTCTGTCTAGTTTAAGTCCAGGCAGCATTCAAAATACTTCTCTTTCCTGGTGTGAAATGCACAGGAAGAGGAGGGATTTCTGTGATCTGTGAAAGCTCACAGAACCTCAATCTACACACTAAAGGAAAATGAGAAGAATATTCTACCAGTGTTCTTCCTGCAGCCCCAAAGCCCAAGGTATTGGCCTTTTGCAGTTGGACTATGAAGCATCAGTGCTATAGGGAAATAAAAACTATCCAATCCATTGCCCCCCCTTTACAACTAATTGAACAGGGCCCAAAGAAATCCAATAGCTTGCCCCAGGCCTAAGAAGAAATCCCCATCTCTTTTTCTTCTTCCTGTTCTAGTTCGCTAGTTCACCCGGTCATTTATTAACATTTTCTCCTCAAAAGACATAATTTCCACTCTGCCCAAGTACTTACAGCTGGAAGTGACTTAAGCTTTACTCCACATAACCACAAGGGAACAGGTCATGCCACGCACGCCCAGTGAACTAGCCTGACTGGAGCTCGAACAGGTCAGGATCCTAAGTCCATCGAGACCACGAAATGACAGGCAGGAAAACGGTATGTGCAGCTCAAAGCCAAATGTCTCTCCTTCAAGCGAGGAACACTTTCAAAATGCCAAGAAGGTCACTGCTGCTCTGCGAGAATGTGAAAATCACAGGCTATCACAAATCACTACAAATGACACCTCAGAGAACAGACTATGAGATTATGCCACCCACACAATTTCATTATGAAAGTATTAAATGTTGGTAAGAATTCAAAAATTTGATAAAGCATACGAAAAGGTATTAAACTCTATGAATGACCATGGAATTTCCTTCCACTTAATATTTTAGAAGGAATATAATTAAAGTACAGATTAGAACTGCTGCGAAAATGAGGACAGCGAAGTTGTACAAAACTGCGCAATTCCGATACGAGGAGAGGCCGGCAGTGCACTGAGAAAGGAGAAAGGTGCGCAGCGTGTATTGTGCCCTTCCTCCCCCTCTTCCAGGGGCAGGAGAACACTGGCCCCACATGTGAGATTACCATGTGGTAATCTACACAATCGGGAAGAGTTTTGACAAGTACTTTTTCTACTTTCCTTTCAAAAATGCAAAAAGAAAAGGAAAATCGCACATGCTTTTACCATTTCTTTTAAAATTATGAAAGGAAGTAGAGACTGTCCCTTCCTCCAGCCCTTCAATCCACCCTCATCCTGGCAGCCAGCTCAGGAATACAGTTTGGGAACAGACGATCCTCAGCTTGTTGCTCCACTCCCAGTGCCGCAGCTCTCACATGTGCATGCACACATGCTGTGCACACACATGGATACAGCGCACATGCACAAACATGCATGGTACCTATGTGTGCGCTTACACACATTCACACATGTACTCACATGCACACATATGCACAACATACCTGTACGTCCACACCACATGCACACACATGCACACACATTCACATGCATATGCACACCAACACCCATATATCCACACACCATACACATTCACACACAATCACATGCAGACATATACACACATTCACACACACAACACACCTGCACATCCACACACCATGCACACACATTCACACATACACTCACATGCACACATTCACACAGATGCATGTACACATCCACACATATACATGCACACACATTCACACATATACTCATATGCACACATACATACATACACACAAAATAGAGGAAAATTTAGTTTTTATGAAAATAGACAAACATTCCACATATGAGTCAATTGGCTTTCTTTTAATATATTTCAGAATCTAAAAACTAAACAAGGAGCAAACTGAACTTTTTTTAAGTAATAGAAAAACATTCTTAAGTCATCGATCAATTACTTCATGAATAAAGTCAAACCCAAAGATTTTTAGCTATATAGTTCTAAACTGCTAATCTATTTAAATAAGAAAACAGCTCACACAGGGTTAGGAACACATACCTGTGAAACCTCTTTAAATACTCTGAGAAATAATTTGTGAATTTCCACTGACCATGGTTGGAGGGCCGGTCACAGACAGGGCGTGACTCGGGCGCGCACCAGCCGTGCAGGTCTGCCCAAAACACGGAAACAAACACGGAGAGGCAGCCAAAATGGGAGACGGGAATCGTGGTTTGGATTCCTCCCCCAAACACTTTTTTAAAAAACTGGTTGTAGATGACTATTTTTTTGTTCTAAATCAAATTCTGCACAAAGCAACAGATAGAGCATTGATATCAAAACACTCACTGTGTATACACAGCATCAATCTCATTGATAACATTCTGAAAATCATCACAAAGCTTCTTAGCAGGTTTCTTAGAGTCCAGATACACGGATCTTACTCAAAAGTACAGTATTTCAATAATTTGCTATATTGCCTTTGAGAAAATAATTTAACTATGTGAAATTTACTTTCATTTCCTCAAGAGTAGTTTGAGTAAATTTGCCAATTCGAGCTCTAGTCCAATCCAGTGGCTATGCAACTACAGGGAGAAAAAGAAAAAAAAAACCTATGTTTCTGGAAGCAAACAATTCTCTCTTTGATTCTATGTATTCTCACTGAATAAATTTCATTATGAGATGAAAGGCATTACCATAAATATCACAGATATCAAAAGCATATGATCACTCTTCTATTTATCAAACCATATAAAAACTGTAAGCCTTTTCTTTCAAACTCCATCTCTAATGTAAAATACCCAGAGGCCTCTTGGGAGGCTGACAGCAGAACTTCTTACCCAGCACGAAGGCTCTCCACACTGCCCAACCCTCCCTGCTGGCTCCATCGCCCTCAGCCCTCACCTCATGTTCCCTACGGCCCTGCCCAGGAGTACCCCACTCTTCTTCCAAATGACTTCACCCCCACCCCTCTTCGATTCTGTTCCCTCCAGCTGGAACCCTTTGCTTCCCCAGGCCTACAGTTCCCCATCTAACAAAATCCCTCCTCCTGGGCTCCCGCGGAGTGCCCCACTCCGTGTGCCCCACTCCGTGCGCGCTCACTTGCCCCAGACCGCACGTAGTCTCTGCCCGACCTCTGCATTCCCTTCAGCGCTGACTGTCACTACCTTAGATGTAGTAGAATCTCAATAAATATTTACGGAATTGAATAATCTGCTGTCTCATACCTCACTGCCAAAAAAATCAATTTGTATTCCATGAATAAAAATGGTACAAGTCTAAGGCAGAATGTTACACAGCCAAGTTATATCCCAAACATTTCACTTCAGTTTATTAGCTTTTTAAATTATTAATAACAAAATGTCATTAAATATATATGTGCATACATATATAATGCCTTCTAAGGCACTTGAATCACTGCCCTTATATTATTCTTATGCCATCTCTGAAAGGTCAGAAACATTTATTTTGTATGTGGGAAACCAAGGACCAACCAACAAGTATGCGATATCAACTTGGAGACCAGAGCTGTTTATGTGCTAGTGAAGGCAAGAAAAGTGGAAAATAGAAACCTTTTTCTCAAGCAGCTTGTCATTTACTTGCAGAGAAAAGATAACATGAGACAAGTGGAGCATATGTGCTTAAAGTATTTCTATGGTTTCTGTCTTAAAATAGCTTCTACTTGGCTCCCAGCAACGGTAGCTTTAGCCTCCTTGGTCGACGGCCACCACAAATGGGGCTCCCCTGAGGGCCAGCTGTGAGAGCCAGGTACTAAGAATGACGGGCAGGGTCTCCTCGAGCACTGTGCTTGGCACACTCTGCAAGTGCTGTGGGAATTCCAAGGACAATGTACCAGGGTGGTCACAGAAGGCCATAAAAGCAAGCATGACTCAAGCTGGCAGTTGAAAGAAACACAGGATTTGAAACGGTGACCAGGAAAACTAGGAAGGAGAGTGCAGGAGCAAGGCATGGAGGCGACCACAAGCAGAGGGCGCAACCAGCGAAATGGCACAAAACCCAGCTGCCAGTCAAGGTCAGGACGCAGACCACAGCCGTCAGGGCCTGAGATCCAGCCAGACACCGTCCTCTGCACACAACTGGGAGGCTTTGGTTCCACCCTCTTCGATTGTCCCTTCAGCCATTCCCCAGATAAACCAGCTTGGTCTGCAGGAGGAATGCATACGTACCAATATCTTTTTAAAGCTTAATCCCAGTTTACTATAAAAATATGTGAAATTCAGAAAAGTAAAAAGAAAAAAATTCAACAACCGTCTCTATTGTAGTCCAATCACATTTTCTTCAACATTTATTCAACAATTATACTATTTACTAGGGCCTGCCATGTACCAGACACTTTCCTAGGCTTTTTAGATTCATCAGTGGGTAAACTAGACCAAAAAAAATTTCTGCTCTTCTACAACTTATATTCTATCAGTAGAAAAAGACAATAAGGACCTGGCTGGTGTAGCTCAGTGGATTGAGCGCGGGCCTGCGAACCAGAGGATCGCGGTTCGATTCCCAGTCAGGGCACATGCCTGGGTTGCAGGCCAGTTCCCAGCATTGGACACACAAGAGGCAACCATACAGTGATATTTCTCTCCCTCTCTCCTACCCTTCCCCTCTAAAGATAAATAAATAAAAAATCTTAAAAAAAAAAAAGAAAAAGACGATAAGCAATAATGAGCAAGGGAACTGCATGTCTTTGTTACAAAGTGGTAAGTATGGAGTGGTAAGGAGCAGAGCAGGGTAAGGCCACTGGAAGTGCACGGGGGTAGGGTAGGGGAATGGCTGTGATTTCAATTGGGCAGTCCAGGTGGGCTTGACTGAGAACGTAGCATTACCAAATTGAGATCCTACTGCTTTATAGGCTCCCCCCACCACTTACTAGATGGTATTTCCCATTCCATTTAAATATTCTTTTGCAATATAATTTTTAATGACTGCAGAGAACTCCATCTCATGAAGGTATGATAATTAACTTCATCCTTCTGGTCTATGGGTCAGTTAGACTCTCTCCCCTTTTTTAGCTATTATAAATGCTGCTTCTACTTTCCCCAAAGAAACATAAAGAAGCAAAATTACATAGAACTGGGTACAAACAAGGTTGAGGCTCACGGTGCATACTTTAATGGCACAGGACAGCAATATCTTAAAGCATATAAAGCTCAGACCCTTCTCCCTCTCTTCCTGTCAAGGTTCCTGCCACCCACACCTGGCCATCTTTTCATTAGGCTCACAGAAGTGTGCTCTGGCTTCCCCATCTCTCCACCACTGGCAACTCCATATATTAGAGAGGCACTCCTCCCTAGATGCCTACCTAGTACAGTGTCTGATATAGATAGAGCAGAGCATGCAGTACCCACTTAATTGATAAATGAACAAAAAAAAAAAAAATGAATGAGCACTCAAAAGACGCTCTGGCTTTCATACAGCTGAGAGACACTTAGAAATATTCCCTCCCCCTAAGGCTCCCTTCCACCAAGAGAAGTGAGTCACACCTCAGGCACAGTCAGCATCTTCCTAACAGGACTCCCTCAATGTCTTCAGGATGCTGGAAACAGTCATATGACCTGGCCAGCTAAAGAATACTGTTAACCATCTAAATAAAATGCTGAACAGCACACAGAGACTATGCAGAAAACATTTCTACTACTTCCCCCTTTCTAGTTACTTAAAGATGACAATTACATAATTTCTTACTCTCAAAACACAAATGAGAAGTCTATCCTCTAATAGTTCATAAAGCACAATTCATCCTAAATTCCAACCATGGCATTATTAAACTGCTACTCTCATAAAAATAGAAATAAGACACTTACACCGTCACATAAAGAAGGAAAAAAGCCTTAAATAACATGCATAAACTTGACAAACAAGAAAATACTGCATTCAGGAAAGCAAAGAAAGAACAGGATACGTCAGTTATTTACCACTTAAGCTGGTACATCATGCGATCACTCTGTTGAGCAATAATAGTTTCATTGTTGAGGCAGTGGGAGCTGAGTTGTCAGCACTGTATTTCACTGTTAGAATAACATCCTCAAAATCCTCCTTTATGTCCACTTTCAGAAGTTGAAAGTGAATCTAGAAAACCATCTGAAAATATTTCCTCATTTATAATGTAGCCTTAGGCAGAACAAGAGGCAAATGTCCTTTTAATACTCACCACCAGTGAGAACACACACCGTGGAGTGACCACTGTCCTTTCTGTGAATAACCCTCATGGCCACTCATTCACTGCACTAAAAGAGGCCTTAGATGCAAGAACGAAGGTGAGATGGATTTCAGAGTCTTTGATGGGTTTCTGGGTTTAAGTATTTGAGCTACACAATTACTGTATCTTCACAACCAACCTGGCTGTGCTTCACAGATGCTGAAAATAGAGAGGGTGAGGATGCTAACCTCAGCAAACAACTATCTAAAGAAGTTGAGTTTAGGTGAGAGGTATAGTCAAGAGATAAGAATCTGGGTGTTGCCAATAAGACATTTCAAATCATAGAACTATCTTACTGGTGAATGCCTACGATAGTCATCCTCCCTCTGACTGCAACTGGAAACTCTGGAAAAATGACAAAAAGCTGAGAACTGTGAAAAGAAAACAAAAGCAGGCAGATTGTGCCTACGGCAGTTAAAACAGTATGTACCAGCATACGGACAGATACATGAATAAGTGGAGTAAGATAAAGAGCCCAGGAATAAACCCTCGCATATACAGTCAAATGATTTTTGACAAGAGTGCCAAGACCGTTCAACGGGGGGAAGGACAGTCTTTTCAACAGATGGTGCGGGGAAAACTGGGTGGGCATGTGCAGAAGAATGAAGTTGTGCCCTTACCTAACGCCCTATACAAAAATTAACTCAAAAATGTATCGAAGACCTAAAACTATAAAATTCTTAGAAAACATAGGACACAGCTTCACAATATTGGATATGGTGATGATTTCTTAGATGTGATACCAAAGGTACAGGCAACAAAAGAAAATATAGACAAACTGGATTTCATGAAAAATTAAAATTTGGTGCACCAAAAGACAATTATCAACAGTGGTAAAAGGCACCCACAGAATAAGAGGAAACATTTACAAATCATATATCTGATAAGGAATTAATATTTAGAATATACAGAAAACTCCTAAAACTCAACAATAACAACAACAATGAAAACCTGATCTAAAAATGGGCTAAAAACTTCAATAGCTACTTCTCTAAGCAAGACATATGATGGCAAGTAAGCTCATGAAAAGATGCTCAACATCACGGATCATTAGGGAAATACAAACAAAACCACAATAAGATACCACCTCACATCCATTGGGATGGCTGCTATCCAAAAATAACAACAACAACAACAAAAAAAAAACCAACCAGAAAATAACAAGTGTTTGTGAAGATGTGGAGAAATTGAAACCCTTGTGCACTGTTAGTGGAACATAAAATAGTATGCCTGGAAAATAGTGTGTTGGTTTCTCAGAAAACTAAAATACAATAGAATTCCCACACGATCCAGCATTTCCATTTATGAATATATACATAAAAGAACTGAAATCAGAGTCTCGAGGAGGTGTTTGCATGTCCATGTTCACAGCGCCATTATCCCCAGTACCTAAAATGTAGAAGCAACCCAAGTGTCCACACATAGAGGATCCGATCAACAACATGTATATACAGATGATGAAATATTATTTGGCCTGAAAAAGCAAGTCTATTCTGATATGTAGGAGAACATGAATGAACCTTGAAAACATTATCCTAAGTGAAATAAGTCAGTCACTGAAAAAGACAGCTACTGTATGATTCCACTTATATGAGACACTTGGAGTAGTTAAAACCACAGAGGCAGAAAGTAGAGTGGGGGTTTCCAGGGACTGGGGGAAATGAGGAGTCATCATCTGATGGGTAAAGAGTTCCAGTTTTGTCAGATGAAAAGATTTCAGTTTTGCAAGATGAAAAGAGCTATGGAGATGGACAGTGGTGATGGCTGCACAGCATTATTAATGCATTTAATACGACTGAATTATACACTTAAAATGGTTAAGATGGTACATTTTATGTTATGTGTATTTTACAACGATAAAAAATGGGGGAAAAGTAGAGTATAGAAAGGAGGCAAAAGTTGGAAAAGTAATGCAAATGGTTAATGCTCCTCTCCCTCTCCCTCACCCACTTCCTCTCTCCTGGCTTTGCTCCAGGGGTAAGCCCCATTCACAGAAGTGCACAGTGAGACAGATTTCCAAAAGCAAACCCATCTACCCCTCTTCTGTGAATCAGAAAGTGTGAGTGAACTACAGAGAGCGGAGAGCTAGAGAAGGGGATCCTCTACTTCTATGTGTGAACCCAGTCAAGTCTCAAGTTCACCCCTGGGTTGCACGTGTCAGGAGAGACCTAGAACAGAAAGCAGAGCCTTTGGAAAACTCAACTGTGTTAAAACCTGCACTCAGAGAGGGCGGGACAGAGGGGGGCCTATCCTGAGCCATGTGGATTGCTAAAACAAAAAATACCAACATTCTCCAGGATTACAAAAGGACCCAGAGTCTACACAACATAACATTCAGGACGATGCAAAATTACTCAATGTAGAAACAACCAGGGAAACGTGAACAGCTCCCAAGGGAAAAGAGAATCAATAGATGCCAACTCAACATGACTAAGATGACAGAATATTCCAGCAAAGGCTTTAAAGCAGCTATTACAGTTATGTTCTGTGAGGTAAGTACTCTTAAAATCGATGAAAAGCTGGGTGCTCCCAGCAGGGAAACAAACTATAAATAAGAACCAAATGGAAATTATAGAACTGAAAACTAGAATACCTATAATCAAAAACTCATGGGGCCCTTGCAAAAGCAGAATGGGGATGAAAGAGGAAAACTCAGTAAACTTGAAGATCAATAGACATTACCAAATAGGAAGAAGAGAGAGAACAATATAACAGAGTAATATAAAAAATGCAGCCTGAGGAAACTGTGGAAGAATATTGAAGATCTAATAGACATCACGGTTGTATAAAAAGGAGCAAATAATGAAATTAAGACCAAAAATAAATATCTGAAGAAATAAAATCATGAAACTAGATAAGAACATCTGTCAAGTAAGTGGAGAGAGAAAATAAGCGACACAACAACTGAGCCTGGGGGTGTCCAGTGCGAGACGCTGGCAAGAGGAAGACAAACCACCAACAGTGACAGGAGTAAAAAGAGAGAACGAGAACTGAGAAGCTGGGTCCTGGAATCAGGGAAGAAAATCAAGAAGAGTAGAGGATTGTGTCAAATGCTGCTGGTGAACCAAGTATGATAAAGGATTGAGAACAGCCATTAGATTTGATAATGGTAAAAGTTATCAGTGATCTTGGTGAGAACTGTTTGGCAAAGTGGCGGGGACAAAAGCCAAACTAATTAAGATGGAAGGAAGGAAGGGAGGGAGGGAGGGGAGGGTATAGATATTCTTTTGAAAGTTTTACAGTAAAGGGGAGGAGAAGGGAGTGGTAGCTACAGCCTAGTGAGTTCAAGAGTACATTTTTTAAGATAGAAGGTATTGCTGATATTACTGACCCAGGAAAGAGGAAAAATCAATGATGCAGGAAGAAAAACAGGAACTTTAAAGGCCACCCTTGAGTAGTGAGAAGAGGCAGAATCCAGAGCAAGACGCAGCACAGACCTTGGACAGGGCCTGGCTGAATATGATGGATGGTTTAGTAGGGCAGAGTCAGAGTCCAGAAGTATAGATGGGATGGGCTTGTAGTTTCTGCATTGAAAGGATATAGTCACTGTCTTCAAAGTGTTTTCACTTCATCAGTGAAACAAAAGGCAAGACCACCAAATGATAGTAAGGAAGGGTGAGGAGATGCTGGAGGTTAAAGGACAAAAGGTGTGAAAAGTCATTTTGAAGCGTGAGAATATATGGATGGGGGAACATGCTGTGCAGAATTCAGCACAGAAACAGGTAGGATTCCTCTGTGGGAAATGTTATGGTACAGATGACTGGAATTTTCAAATTGTCTGAAAAACATCACACCCCACTAAATGCTGCTCAGCTACAATATAAACAGATTTCCCAAGTCCTTTCCTCTGAGACTAATCCCAAATGTTAGACAATCACTTTAACCTAAAAACCCAGTGATCAGGGCCGAAGGGATGGACAGGAGGTAGAAAAAGGTCTCTGTATATTTGCTTTGCAGCCTGAGATCAGATGGTGAGAATTAGTGTGAAATAGTGAAACCTAACCAACAGATAAAGGTCAGAAAAGGGAGAGGGAAACTCCAGACTGACATTGGTTATTCATCAGATAACCAGTGACATGCAAAGACCATTTTAGGAGAAGCCACAGAAAAGGGTAGCCCAACTTCAGAAGTCTTATCTTATGCTGCCCTCACAGTTGAGCGATCACTAATGATGTTTGACATAAGTGCAAATCAGGCACCCAACAGAGAAGGTAAATAAGCTTAAGGAATATTCCTATGTCCCCAGCTTATTAAGAAAACGAGATCCAAGACTAAAGGCACACAGGGAAAGGTCAAGAAAAAAAGCTGTAACTGAAATGACTCTAAGGTAACCGAGAGGAATAAAAGGGAATTCCTGGAATGTAATGAATCAAAAATCTTAAAGACATTTTTTTAAAAAAGAAGAAATTCTGTACCTCTTGATCCATGAAAGAGAGCTCTTCAGAATATGAAGATAGTATGTATTATAGATGACCAAGAGCCTCATGGATGTTATGCAATCAGTACCACAGAAAATAAATTTCGAGTCCTGAAAAATAGTAGTTGTTATTCTAGGTACTAGAACTCTGAAACATGAGGAAGTTCAAGACTGCTGCAAAGCCATAAAAACATTTCCAACAATGTATTCCACATACGGACCAATCTCACCTTAAAATACAGAGGAGGACACCGAGAATGTTGATCAAATGGTCCCGTGGCCATCTTTAAACTCTAAAAAGCTATGATTCTTGCTTCGTTTCTTTAAATATGGTCTCATTTTAGCATGGCCACGTGTATGCAATCTGACGAGCACTAGGGGGACTGAGGTTCCTGTGCACACAGGTGTGCGCCGGCAGCACCCGCTATGGTCCCAGGTCATCAGGCACCCCTGCACACCCTCCCTGAGCTCCCCACCCACAAACAGACTCTGGGGCCTGATCCCCTGACAAGCAAAAGGCACGCTTATATCCTGATAGTAAGAGAAGACAGCAGCAAGGTGGGATCACAGGCCTGGCTCCAGACAGGGCTTTGTGTTTCCTTCTACATAAATCACGTCAAATTGCCTGAAAGCAGCTCCTCACCTACTAAAACGAGGGTGATGGACAAAAATTGTTGACACTTCAGAAATGGAAGGGGCCCCACACTGCATTTTAGGTTTAATTAAATTCATTTACTGACGTACACAGAACACCTTTCAGATCCAAACTTCTAAAAATAACAGCCACAACGACAAGCACGTTTTGTTATGAAAATTCACTTGCAAATCAGTTATTTGAAACCTGAAAGGTACTTCTCCATAGAAATAATGTTATTAGGGATACCTGCGTTTCCATGTCAGCTCACAAAACCTTATTTAATTTATAAAACACCTGAATACAGTACAATGACAATGATATCCCAGCCCACTGGGATGCAAAAAAAAAGCCTCTCTCCCCTCCCTATAAAGCCCCCAATACCTCTGCCAAGCCACCACCATCAGGAGGAAAGAGATTCTCAGACAAAAAGAAGGAAGCGAGAATGAGAACAGAAATGAAATGGAAAGATAGTTATTGGGTGGGTGTGGGGAGCTGAGCCAAAGGATGAGGACCAGCCCAGCAAACCTGTAAGAGCAGAGCAAGCGGAGGGGAGCAGAGAGAGGGAAGCCATTTGCCCCCCGCCTCATGCATCCTCAACCCCACTAGCGGCTCCTTTCATCACAGCAGATCCATTTCCCCCAACACCGCAGCCACGTTATACGGAGACACTGGGCACTGGGAAGAAGAGGGGTCAGAGACGGGGCAGGGCACACCCACTGGGCCCACCCCAGATGCATGGTGATTCTGTCACGAATCACCCACAATCCAGAAGTTAAAAGGGCATTTCTAAGAACACAATTTGGCACTACCCATTGCCCCTGTGCCCAGGGTGCCCAATCTCACCCCTCACAGCACCTCACCTGCCCTGGATGGGGTTTCAAGCTCCGGTCTACCCCGCCTACTCCTCCCATCTCCACCCTCCACCCAACCGATATTAGGCTGGGCAAGAGGCTCAGCCCATGTGCTGGACACCATGCTTAAAGGGCCCTGCACACACCTCCTCCAGCCACACGTGCCCAGGGGCCAGGAGCTCACGGAGCCCTGGGATACACCTACCCAAACCCCACCCCATCTTCCAGACCACGCCACAGGTCTGTGGGGCCAGCTCCAGCACCTGCCTGGTCCAGTCTCTCAAAGGTGGAACACACCTCCCGTTTGTACAAGGGAGGCTGTTTGCACAGGGTGCAGCCAGACTTGGGACCTGGGGCCAGGGGTGTTTATATGTACCACGGGGAGATTCCAGACAAGAAACTTGAGGAGCCTGGGAATCCTAAATTGGAGTCTGGCTGTCCAGGACGATGGGAAGGTGTATTTATCAAGACAGGAGGATAGAACTGGATTTATGCAAAGGTTAACTTATAACTTTGAAATACTTACTTAGTTTTTGGAGGGTATTATGCTAAGTGAAATAAGCCAGACAGAGAAGGACAAATACTGTATGATTTTACTATATGTGGGATCTAATGAACACAATAAACAAAATGGATGAAACAGAAACATACTCACAGATACAGAAAACAGACTGATGGTCTACAGAGGGGAGGAGGGTTGGGGGAACAGGTGAAAAGGGTGAAGAGACTGAGAAGCACAAACTGGTAGTTACAGGGTGGTCACGGGGATGTGAAGTACAGCACAGGGAATACAGTCAATAATACTGTAGCAACTAAGTGCGGGGCCAAGTGGGTACTCGAAATAACCACTACGTTGTACATCTGAAATTAATACAGAATAATACTGAATGCAAACTATAATTGAAACAAAAGTTTTAATGAAGTATTTATTTAGAAACATGGTGTGGAAGTCTCCATGTGTATTCCTGCCCCAAGCCCAGCAACTGTTAGAGTCGGGATGTCTTTCCTCTCCCTGCATTTGGCCACCAGGCCACGTGCGGTGAGGTCTACCCGACAAGTCTGCCAATGAGCTAGCAAGCTAACTTCCCTTCGTAGAGGCTCTTCTTAATTAGAAATAAAATGGCTCCCAGTACTCCCCAAACAGAAGGTTCCCGAAATTCCCCGCCCCTACCACTGAAGACACTTCCCTTTGCCACACACCGCACCTATAAGGTTGAAGATGACCCCAGTCGACCCCAGTTGCTGCCACAGCCCTGGGACTGGCAGCCTCCCCGCTGCTGGTTCTCCTGAAGAACAGCACTCACTAACTACACAGGGCTGTGAAGCCCACAGACTGTGGTGTTTCCGTGTGAAACAATGTTTGAGAAAAATCCATCTAAACCACAAGTAAGTCACAGATGATACAGGTCTCAGGTTAGTCACCTCCATGCGAGCCGGGGCCATGACACAGCACAGCCTGAGGGAAGCTGCTGATCTGGGACAGGCTGCCTGCCCACGCTGGAGACCTGGGTGCAAGCAGCCTTTCCGGCAGGCACAGATAAGGGGTAACAGTCCTGTGGTGCATCTGAAGGAAGGGTGCTGCAGCGGGAGCCCTACTGGCACGGACACCGAGCAACACACAAATGTTTAGGAAATCCCTAAAATCTGTGTTTATCGCCACCTGACCCAGTGTGCTGCAGCCCTTTATTCAGTGAAGAGCAGGTAGACCAAGTTCGCCCTGAGCACAGCATCCCTTTAAACAACCCTGGGGAAACTGACTTGCTGTGAGAGACGGGCGGACGGGGTAACTAACAAACAGCCGTGTTCTGTCGCAGGACTGTAACCGAGCTAACGTCAGATCAGGATATGTGATTGGAGCTGTGCTACAGTTCAATCTCTGCCATGCGATTCACACTTGGTCAGGCCTGCAATGATTTATGATAAATTCTACCAGCTCTGTCCATCCTGACCTTTACCCTACTTTGGTCACTCATTCTGATCGGTAATCCTGCCTGATCAGGTCACGAAGGTTAGGTGGACATGCCCTGGCCGCCTCCTATGGCTGAGGGGCCTGTCATTTTAGCACTTTACTGATCAGACCCCACTCCAAAAATGGGTTTCAAAAAGTAGAAACAAAATTAAAAGGCCTGACAATTGAAAAACTATTAGAATTACTAAGAATTTGGTAACATGTCAAATTCTTTTTTTAAGGCCTTTATACATACCAACAACAGCCATTTAGAAAAGAGTCTGGGGGAGGATATTAGATCCCTTTTATACAAAAAATAAAAATAACTACCTAGAACTGAATATGAAAAAATTACAAACAAATAGTATTGAAGCAACTGGTTAAGATTTGGGGAAAAATAAGAGTAATAAATAAGATCTAACAAAGACAAGACATGGAACCATAAAACTACGAAAAGAAAATGCCAGCAAACACTTATAGCATCTTGAAACAAGACAAGAATTCCGTGTCACTCCTGCTGGGGTGACACTCCTGCTGGGGTGACACTCCACAGTCTCCGTGAGCTCTCCTCCTCTTGCCACAGCCCTGAAACCCAGGGTCTCCCCGGCACACTGTCTCCTGCTAAGCCTGGGAAGACAATGAGGCTTAAGCAGCAAGGTCCCTCCCTGACACCAGCCAGGGAGAGCACAGCGCCCTGGGCAGGAGGAAAGGCCAGGTTCCCATCTAGAAGAAGCCTTACCAGGTTAGCTTTTCTGGTCAACTGCCGAAGGAGAGCTCCCAAGGAAAAAGGGGGCTTAACTCTCCAAAGCGTCAGTGATTTCTTGTGATTGCTTTTCTCATTATAAATATGCACTTCGGTATCTAATTCTGTAAATCAAAATGGTATGTTTTTTCTTAAAAAGAAAACCAAAACTGCCTAAGCATCAGGCCCACAAAACCTGGGCCCAGCCCGGCTCACACACTTCCGCTGCGGCCCAGCAGGCCCAAGTGTTACACGATCCATGCAGCAAGCTTCGGAGGCGGTGCTCAGTAAGTATTCATCCTACAACCACGTTTACAACATTCATGTAAAAGCACAACCTTTGAAATTAGACAGGCCCCTTACAGCCGAAGTTCCCTTTTCCATAAAATAAGGATTATAATACCTTGCAAATTGGGAAGAACTTGATGAGATTAGGTTTGAAAAATGCTAAGAACTACACCTAATACAAGGTAGTAAAAATTTAAACAGAAAGAAGGTCTGGAAAATACATGTTTAAAGTGGTTATTTCCAGGTGGCAAGATGAGACTTTTTCTTTATTTTCTTTTGGTTATTTGTATTTTCTTTTTCTTTTTTACTTTTTGGTTTATTTGTATTCCCTAATCTCTCTGCAATAAGCATGTATTATTTGAGAAAAAGGGGGAAAAAGTTATTTTGGGATGATCCTAATTAGTATTAACTAGTTCTTAGTGTTAAATAGCTCTATAAAAACAGCAGCTTCAAAGTAAACTGCCCAGACGTGGGAGCTGACCCATCACACTGTGCTGTGGACTGAACAAGCTGCCGATGGGCTGGGACCAGGGGTGCGGGCCTGGGTATAGATCCTGGCTGGTCCTTGACCATCACCACTGCAGAGCCCACGGTTGCCTCAAATGGAGAAGAGAGAGAGAAGGTGTTCAGCCTACCAGCCCCTCACCTTCCCAGGCAATGGGACCTAACAGAACCACATGCCCCCAGGGAACTCAGAACAAGACCATTTGTGGTGATGACATCAGCTGGTAACTTCTTACTCAAATGTTCCTCATCCGCAATTCTCAGTAACTGAGATTTCTCAATCTGATAGGTGTGATCTTTCAATGAAGGATGTTTCATGACAAGGCTAACTCTGATGAACCTGAGAGTTATGTCAGGGCTCAAGTCCTATTTCTGCCAGTTAATAGCTCTACAACCAAATCACTCAGCTTCATTGAAGCTGTTTGATCACCCATACTACTTAGATAGCAGGATCTACCTGTATGCAGACATCAAAAGGATCAGGTGCATACATGCTCAGGCAAAGTGTCCTGTAAAGGTAGCGACCACAGTGATGACACCTGTTAGCAATGCGCGACAAAGGCAAGAGGACCCGGTTCTCCTCCTCAGGTAAACCAACCTGGGCTAACGGAGGAAGTTTCAGTGCTGTTTCATGCTCCACCCAGGGCAGGAGAAGATGCACAAGAATGCCCCAGAAACTAAGGGCAACAAAGAGAGTGTGAAACCAATGGACCCGGGAGGCCACCCAGGGGAGGGGGTCTCTATGTCAGTCAGGGCTTGATAACAGGGCTAAATCTAACACTTGCCAGTTTAAGAGAAAAAAATCAGACTAACAAAAGCTCACTCTTGCTTTATCCACAAGAGGGGCCTGCTGGGCATTGAAGCAGCCCACGGGAATGCTGCCACCACGACCACAGACAGATCCACTCATCTTTCCTCTGTGAACTGCTTGCTCCGGAGCCGAGGTTCCTACCCTGACTGGTGTGGCTCAGTGGGTTGGGTGCTGTCCCCACAAAGCAAAAGGTCACCAGTTCGATTCCTGATCAGGGTACATGTCTGGGTTGCAGGTTCGGTCCCCAGCTGGGACGTGTATGATGTTTCCTCTCTCAGCTGATGTTTGTCTTCCTCTCTTGCTCCCTCCCTTCCCGTCTCTCTAAAAATAAATAAATAACATCTAATTTTTTTTTAAGTTTCAAAGTTCCAGGGGGAAGAGCATCCAGTTGGCTGTGCTAGGAGGCGTGCCTGTGATCCACCAGGATGAAGGCCTGCCTGTCACCATGACCACACACAGAAGGGGCGTCCCCAAAATGGAAGTGATAGCAAAAGCCCAAACAAATGTGCACTCTTCCAAATGCTCAGTTCCCATGGAAATACGCGCCACACAGAGCACAGGCTCCTCTGCAGAGGGGAGCTGCTCACCACCTCTCCCTCACCCCTAGTTAGCACAAAGGAGACAAGCTGGCCTGGGCAAGGACACTGGGGAAGAGGCGGTCCCAGAGAGGGACAGCATCAGTCCACTAACACCCTAGGTAAACAATAGGGGTCACTGTGGTGGCAGGACTAGGGACAGGGCCCACGGTTGGTCACGTCTTCCCTTCACTGACTCCACTTCCAACTTGGCCACATACGTCTACCTCTCACGCCTGACACAGAAATTCCTGTCAGGGACAGAATCTTATAGAACACTGAGGCACACACACTAGGAAATGCAAAGGCCAAAGACAGGTTTTTCAAATGCTCTCTGCTATTTAAGGGCCTGTGTTGGTGTAAAGAACTGCAGCGATGCGCACAGTAGGACTATATTTGTGATTTTCACTGTACTGAAACAAAGCAGACATCACTGAGGCCTCAGACCACCCCTGAGCTTGGCGCTGAACATTCCAGTATTGATCTCTACCTGTGATCGCTTCAACCCATGCTCTTCCTCTGCCAAGCAGAAAAACTCAGGAAATAAATGCACAACTCATGTCTCACCCTTTGTCCCCATTCGAAGTTTTGGTTTGGAAAGGCTGCAGTTGATCTGAAAGAGATGCCTTACTGAAAAACACCACACATATGCACATTGCAACAATAATCTGGTGTCTCATGCTGCACAGATGTGCAAGTTACTGGAAAATGAAATTAACTAAAGCTGAAATTCCTTTTATCTAGCAGTTAATTAGCACAAATTATAAACTGGATGGTATTACTCTCTACATGGTGTGTGCCTCGGACCATTACCACGCTAATAGGAGTGACTTCGGAAATGTCCTCAGCCAATTCTCAGTCAGAGAAAATCTGGCTTCTAAAGACATGTGGTTCCATCGATAAAGCACCATTCTCCCATTATTTACTCCGGTTGGTGGTTTTTGCTCCTTACAGAAAGGAGAAAAAGACTACACACAGGGAGTTCTGGTATTACTGTGTCCATTACAACTGTAGATCATGAAGCAAAAAAAACCTGCAATTTTTCAATTGCTGACATTTCCATGCCAATTTCTTAGAGAAGGCAAAAATGAAAAACTGACTGAAGCAGATGCTCTATGACCCTCAGAGAAAAAGTCAGATTTCTAGTAAAATGTAAACACCCGCCGTGGCCTCCAGAAATACAAATCATCAGTTCTTTACATTAGTACAGGCTCTGCAGATCGCAATTTTGAACGTTTAGAAAGCACTTGTACAAAAGTGATCGATCTCTCCTCACTCACAACATCCCTCTGAAGCAGGTGTTCACACTCCATTTTATAGATAACCAGTTGATGCCCTGAGAGAAAATGGTGCTCTGACAGATACCGATTTGGTCCCTGGGGGCTTCTTGGAGCCCCCAAGCTGTGGGTCTGCCTGTGGGTTGTTTTACTTCAATGAATAATTTGGGAAAATAGGTAGTTTCTTGTTGAGGCATTTGAGGTCAGGGAAAGAGAAGAACTCATTATGAATTCCAGTGAAGGTCACTGGGGGTGACCACCGCATCCATCAGTGTGGGAATTTTTATTTAAAATCTTTGCGGTCTCTTGTGAAACAAAATTACAGGCAAAGGGCCACACCCTGGAGGGGAAGGAGGGAGGCCTGCACAGGTGGTGAGCAATCCCCAAGCACCATGCTCTTCTACAGGTGGAATTCCTTTGTTCCGCAGAAGAGTTTTAACGTGCCCATCATGTACAAGACTGGGCCATGATCCCTGCACTTAAGAAAATCTAGAAGAAAAATTAAATTACACAGGTGAATGGGGAAAACACTGCCTTACATTTTGTATTGGCTCCTTTCCTTCTCCCTACGAACTCTCCCATCCTTGAAAATGAGAAAAGAAGATGCTCGCTGGCTGGCTGGCTGGGTGTTACCCTCTTGTTACTGCCCTTTCACCCTTCGCACCTCAGCTAAAAGCACTGTCCATACCTACTGTCTCCACCTCATCATCCTCATCAAACCTTTCCTGGTGGCCCTGCAGCCTGACTCCCTCCCTACCATTCCAACAGAACTTCCCTTGCCCAGCTAGCTCATCCAGCCCACTGCTCTACAGACCTCAAGAACACTGTTCCACTCAGCACACACCTAGCGGATGGGCCAAGACAGACTCCAACGGACCGCATGATTTATGGGGAGCAGTGCAGCCTCACCCTGTCAACAAGCGATCAAGTCTTTCATTTAGAAGCCACTGTTAAAAGTTCACCAGAGGCTCCTATTAGGGTGTGGCAGTTCTAAAACACGTCTAATTCTTTGGCACTTCCCTCATCAACAGGGAGAGTCTACAGTCCCTAGCCCTTCAGCATTGGCCCACCAACAGCGCCCAGCAGAAGTAACGCCATGAGACTGCCGAGGCTCTCGTGAAGACCACATCATAGCTTGCCACCTGCTTCTCTTGGGATGACCACTCTTAGGGCCCAGCTGCTGCGGTCTGAGGAAGCACAGGCACCTCATGGGGTGTCTTGCATGAAGAGGAACTAAGGCTCCTGGCCCTCAGCCCCAGGCGAGCTCCCAGTCTGCAGCTGGAGCCAACTCCCCAGGCATGTGAGTGGCCGTGTGGGAAGAGGACTCACTAGCCCCTCACCCTGCCCTCCCAACCCCCGACCCTTCCATCCTTCTGCTGAACCACTCAGCAAATGTGCAGAATGTGCAAGCCTTCCATGCCAAGCTCTGCCCAAACTTCCTATTTGTGAGTTCAGTGACTGTTGCTGTTTTGAACCACTGCGGGGAAGGTTTGCTGTGCAGCAATAAACAACTGGTGTACAAGACTATAGCAGACTCTGACGTCTATGTAAAAATTCTAGAAGAAATATGGTGAGAATTTCCTATTTTTTTAAATGATTATATAAAATCCAAAACTACATTTTAGAGTCCTACAGGTACAAATTTACCAGAATCTGAACGCTGTGTTTTAAAAAAAGGTCACAAGCAGTTATTTTCTAATAGATTTCCTAATATTGATTGGGTAATTAATATATGAGTACTTTTGGAATCAATTTGTAAACTAACAGAAAATATGATTTTACATCTTTTCTTTCCACATGGCAGCATCAACTGAATCTATAGCCAAGTGATGCTGTTTTTAAATCTTTATTATCCAGATAACCTACATTATAAATGCATCAATTTTTCTCATCTAATCCAGGGCCCAGGACACAGATTTCTCTACTTTGGGTCTGAACTCACTATTTCTGCAAAGGAGACAGGACCAGAGCCACTGCAAGTGCGATAAAGAGAACTATTCAATAGCGAACGTCTCACGTTTCTCCTAACTCAGGATTTGGCTACAGTTTACCAAGATGAAAAAAATAGAAACCATATGTAAAACAGCTTTTTCCTTTACAAGCAAAGCCCACTTGTAATAACCTACATGAAATATTCAAATTTGCTTGATCAGAATGGTACTGTTTAAAAATACATGGCTGGAGTTCACATTTGCAGTGTGCAGATGAAAAAATAAAGACACTCTGAATTAATAATTAATATGTGACTGAAATCCAGCAGGGAAGGAGGTGGCGTGTTGTGCATACTACCGCACCCTTTTCATCAAGCCCTGGGCCTTCCTGCAGGCTGTTTGGTTCGACGGGCGACTTGGGAAAGGAGGCAAGTGCGCTGGTGAGGTGTCGGAGAGCAGGGCTAAGGGACCCACGACCCTGCGAAGGTCACTGGGGAAGGCCGCACATCCATCAGTGTGAGGGCCAGTTTTATTCAATGCATTCTTGGTTTACTGTGAAACAAAATGCAGGCAACAGGCCACAAACCGGGGAAGAAGGTGAGGTCTGGGCATAGTGGCAAATGCCCGACAGTGCAGGTGGTGGGTCCCAGCTGTCCACCAAACCCCCGGGGAGTCCCGGCGCAGTGGTTCGCTGGTCCTGCGGAGGCTCCCTCTCCGAACGCCCAGAGTGGGGCTTCGCTGCCTCAGACAACACACCAGCCTCAGCCAGCAGGGGCATTTGTGCCCAAAGGGGAAAATCCTCAAACCAATATAAACAAGACCCAATTAAAAAAAAAAAAGTAACCCACCAATTTACTTTCACCAGAGAATAAAATTTAAGAAAGAAATTTGTAAGAACAAACACAAATTCCACAGGCATCTAATGGCCTGGCCCGCTGAGAATGGCAGCCATCGGTCCTGCTGAGCCAAGGCCCTAAGGGATGGTCCAGGCCTGGCCAATGACTGTCAGGCCAGGGAGGACACCAACAGCTGACCCACCAATGACCTCCCACCGCTGCCTCTCAGTCATGTGCCTTTAACTAGTTCAGTGACCTCATTAGGCCTCAGTTCCTCGGCTGCAGGATGGAGATAAGAATACCTGCCTCTGTGAAGAGCCAAGGCACCAAGGCAGAGGTTCCCAAAGTAAGGCCCAGGACCAGCAGAATCAGGACAACAGGAAACTGGTGAGAAGTGCAAATTATCAGGCCCCACTCCACACCTGCTGCATCAGAAACAGAGTGGGAGGCCACAAGTGGAAGAAGCTACCTGCATTTTAGCAAGCCCTGGAGGTGATTCTGAGTCACACTGAGAACCCCTGCATAACAACTCTTAAAGCACAGTGCCTGGGATTTAGTAATGGTTCCATAAATGATAATTACCATGGTGACAAACAGCTGAATTCAGCTGACCTCACCCCTTCTCCACCACAAAGACATTACAATGTTCTACTTACAGTGGATTCAATGTCTGGAATAATGACAATGGAGATGGTCATAATGATGACAGGGATGATGACAAATGACAATCTTTCTAAATAGAGTGACTGGAAAGGGGACAGAGACCAGAAGATGCCCTAATTCATGGCTGAGAATTTGTATGACTAACTCAGAAAAGTGCTGCTTCTGTAGCTATCCAGGGCAGAAAGGCATGAAAGAACCCTTTCTCTACAGAACTTTCCTTTAGATTAGTACTCATGGTCACGGAACTCTTCGTTACTCATCCAGAGAATTTCAACCACTCACCGGGTGGTTTCTGGGAGTTTTGGTCAGGGGCCAGCTGCTGTGCCCTCACACGGAAATCCAACAGAGTGCCTGCATCCTGGAAAGGATGCCACCTCCCCCAGGTGTGCCTGAGCGTCCAGTGGGTCAGAGAGCAGTCACTCCCCCCACACACACACACACAGGGCTCTGGGGTACCAGCCTTTGAAAACCAGGGCAGGCCAACATTCCAGGCTCTTTACCCCTCCATGAAGCCTTGCTCTGTGCTCTGATGGGGTCCATTAGCCTCCTGTCAACACAAGTGAGTCTCCCCCAACCTGGCCCCAGACTTGTGCCCCTGTGCTGGTGGTTTGCCTGTGTGCAATCTGATCCACTCCCTGCCCTTCCCCCACTTCCCCAACACCCCCCCCCACCCCCCAGGCAAACTGCCTTTCCAGACACACCGGCCAGCTGGCTCCAGCTAGGTTTAGCTGGAAGACAGAAAGAAAGGAAGGAGAAAGAAGGCAGAGCACTTCTTCCCTTTGGGCTCCCTGCTTTGGATAGTACCTCCAACAGTGGCTTTGCCTTCCACTGGGTTCCACTCCCACCAGACAGGCCTTCCTTGATGGTCCCAGCTGCTTCTGGGAGCTTCTATGTAGACTCAGCTCTTGGCCTCTGGTAGCAACACCCCACCCTCCTTCTCTTTTTTTCCATCAGCCTCAGAGGTGTTAGTGGTTTCCTGCTATTGGTAAATCTCTGGGTGACCTCATCATCCCCTATTTGGCTTTCAAATCTTCCAAAGACTTTCATAACTAAGTCCTTGCATTAAAGGTTTTCTGTTTGACTCCGTGGGCAATGACTAATGCAGTCTCCTCTCACATCTTCAGCCTTGACCATGCCGTACCTGATGCTTGCCCTACTGAGTCAGCTACCTATCCAGCGCTTTCCCTGGGGCTGTTTTCGCCTATGGGGAGTCCTTGTTCTCATTTAGGTCTTCAGTTCTCACCTGTCTGTGATCACCAGTTTTGACACCAGCCCATGCAACTGTGCCCTGATGCCAGCCCCAGCCCTGACCACCCAGACTTTAACACCCATCTGACCCCAAGCACTGTGGGGGATTGGTCAGTCTCAACTGGCATTTGCCACCTGCCTCTCCTTGAACTCTGTAACTAAGTTAACCTGCACACTGAGGTTCTCAATAAATATTTTACACTGTAAACTTTTTCCAGGAACAACCATACACCATTAACAACTAAGTTAATCAGGCAAAAGTAAATTTTTCATTTGAAATAACTATCCAACTGGCCCCCAAACTCACCTGATATTTTCACAACGTTCCACTTTCTTTTGGCTAGAAAGATACCACAGTTGAACCAACCCAAGTCAGAACACAGTGTTCCAGAAAGTGATGATGCTATTGGCAACTACTCATAAGTGCAGCAAATACAGTATTAATGACTATACTTGTGTGACACATCTTGTTTTGCAGAGAGCTGCCCCCACTTCAAGTCTTGCATTCCAAAAGAAATCACTGAATTATCTTTAATGAACAACCTTAGAAAGCTCAACTCTCAATTAATTTTTCAAAAAGTTAAGAAAACAAAACAGAGACAACTGCATGTAATGAAGATTGTGGCATCGATGACTCGGGGCTGGAGCCAGGACTGGCAGACACGGCAAGTCCGAGGGGCAGACAAGTGCCATATTTACACATGTTGCATTCTGCTCTGCAGCTCTTGGAGAGTCCGAGAGGCCTTCCAGAATGGGTAAGGGATGGGCTTCCTTAAATGTTAAATAAGCTGCCAGAAGGGATGTCTACCTTCTTATGCTGCAGTTGCTCAGCTACTCCCAGTTTGCCCTTAAGCAAATGCAGGCAACTGTCTTTTTAAAAAGTACATTAATAAAAAGAAGGAAGAAAAGAAAGAGACAGGAACTTACAGGATATTTTCTAAAACAGTCCATTGCACAAACCCACAAAGTCCCCAAGCGTTTGTGCTGCGATGCCTGCACAGCAAATACTGTGCCCAGGCCTACAAAGACCCCGAGCCCCTCCCACCTGCCAAGCCTGGGAGACCAGACACCAGGAGAAGCTTGTGGGCCAAAATAGTCCCCCATCTCGCTTTGCAGTTGAGTGCCTATGGTCTAGCATTTTAACATCACCTAATATTGTGAACAATGATGGAAAGTCCCAAGAAAGCCTAGCTAGAGAAACATTGATTCAGCATACTTTCAAAGTACATTGTTACTTTTTTTTCCTAAAACCACTGACTTAATTTCAAGTTTCTACAGAATTGGAAATCATTTAAATCCTAATAACTTAATTTCAAAAGTAAGAATTTGGACTATTATTTTTCCCCACTCAAGTTTCTGGACAATTTCATCCCTGAACATTTACAAAAGGGAAAAAATTCAACAAGGAAATTTTAGCATTGGGGTCTCACCTGCTTCTTGCCTTTGCTGCTATCTAGTTGTGTGACCATGAATGTATTTCCTAATCTCTGCCCTGGCCTCACTTCCTTCCTTGTAAACAGGTGGTTGGCCCCTCTGAGGCCTAAAATGTTCCTGTTAAAATGACTGTACAACTACTTCAAAAAGATACGTACACCTGTGTTCACTGTAGCATTGTTTACAATAGCCAAGATATGGAAACAAAGTATCTGCCAACGGAACAACAGATAAAGAAGATGTGATACTACATATACATATACATATACATATACATATACATATACATATACATATACACATACACACACAATGGAATATGATTCAGCAATAAAAAGGTGAAATCCTTCCCTTTGCAACGACGTGGATGGACCTTGAGGACATTGTGCTAAGTGAAATAAGTCAAGAAGACAAATATCATAGGACAAATTCACTAACATGTGGAATATTAAAAAATAAAAACAAAAAAGAGCTCATAGAGGCAGACAACAGATCAGTGGTTTCCAGAGGGGACAAGGGGTAGAGGGAGGGCAAAAGAGGTGAAGGGGGTCAGCCAGCTGTGTGGTGACAAGTGGACACTAAACCTTTGGTGGGGAGCACGCCGAAGTGTATGCAGATGTGAAGTTGCGATGTTGCACACGTGAAATGTATAATGTTATAAACCAGTATCACCTCAATAACAAAACTAAAAATAAACTAGATGGCTACACAGTTGGCTCCAGAATAATAACCTAACAAATCAAGGTTTTAATGCCAGGTAAATATGAAGCATCTAAATAAAAACACTGGTCCTTAGATTTCTAAACTATTTTGGAGGCTGCCTTCCAGCTTGGGCAGAGACTGGGAATGTAAGAGAAACGATGACGTACAAACAAAGGCACATGTGGGATTTCAAGTAGATTCTAGAAGTCACTAAGGCTTCACAGGATATAATGCACACGCTTTTTTTTTTTTTTTTAATTTGGAGTCAAAAGCTTTTTCCTTCAGTACAGAAGACTTTGTAACATTTCTAAGTGATCCAGCTCAGCAGCATGTGAGGAAGAAAAAAGTCAAACGTTACACTACATGGGCTCTCACCCTGTCACACAGCCATCAGTGCCGGTGAGAAACGACGGCACTGTTCGGGGTTAGTCGGAGCTCCCTCTTAATAAAATAAAGAATGAGACAGAAACACACTCTGAATATAAATTTTTAAAGGCTTTAAAGACCCAAGACTAGTAGCAAAATATACACACACACACATATACATAAGCCTAGAGTCTTTTTTTTTTAATGTGTACAAAGCATTGCTATGGTTCCTACTGAGTTTTGCCTTTTTTCCAAGCCATTATGAATAATCAGGTATCCTGCTGTCCAGGTCATTGTCATCAGGAATTTGGGGACCTGCAAATGTGAAAAAGATTCTGTCTCCAACTTAAATTTTATACAATCTGTCCTAAACACTACTACCTGACCTCCAGTGTAACCCAGTGAAGCAAGACACTGTGCATCGTATTTCTTAGGTCACCTATCCTCAAATCAACCAGTTATGCATTTCCCTAACTTAGGTCTAGAAACAAGAGAAAAAGCAACACTTTTTTAGCACCTGCTTCCCAGTGCTTCACAAACTTTATCCCATTTAATCAGTCAAGTATGCCCAAAACATCTTACATTTTTTAATACTGCCCCCATCATAATGCCAATAACAGTAACAGTTTTTAGGATGAGTATTTTTAATGTTTTATCAAATACTTTAGACATAAAAATAATAGAACACCAAAAATAAAGTGACACTGCTATTTAAACAGCACTCTGAGCAGGAGCCAGCAAACTTTGCTAGTAAAAGGGTGAAAAGTAACTATTTTAGTTACTGACAAAGAGTAAGAACTTTTAGGCCAACAGAAAAAAACTGCAGATATTATGTAGGTACTTATATAACTGGAGAGCACACAAATTTCCTCAAATTTGTTGTTGACAAAATTCAAAAGATGGTAATAGCAACTGAATATAGCACAGATCTGCTAATGAGGAAGAGCAGAGATCTTTAGGGAGGGTAACATCTCACTTAATCGAGGTTCAGAGCCGCCGCCCCCCACCGTCAGATGGGCTGTACATGTCCACCTGCAGGAGCCATTCTGAGCTCGTGAGCAGCGCAGAGCAGGCAGCGGGCCAGACCTGCCTAGAGCTGGCCGACCCCTGCTTTACACCTTACAAACTGTTTCACTCATCATGTATCCAACTGATAATATTCATTATATGCCTTCAGTTATTCTTTCAAAAAATATTTGTTGAGTATGAACCATGTGCCAGGTGCTTCACTAGAACGTGGGGGTGCAGAAATGGGCCAGTCGGGGGCCCTGCACCAGGGACACAGCATGACTTACAGACAGGCCTGCCCCCAAAGGGTGTGCACTTGGAAGCGTGTATACTAAATGCAGTGACAGAGATGGGGATGACTCTGCTGAGGGCAGGCAGCACAAGGAGGAAGTGGCCGCCTTTGTCTGCCACAGCTGGTAGTTAAGCGCCCACGGGCCAGGACGGGCCAGGACGGGCCAGAATGAGAACTCCTGGCTCAGACACAATGAGCCACTCGCTGGCTGCATAGCTCATAAGATATTTGACCGCTTTGCGCCGCCGTTTCTCAACTGTAAGATGAGAGTGATACTAATGGTGCCTCCCCTGCAGGCACCACAAAAGAGTTCTGAGAACTCAGCGAATTAATTCACATAGAGCATCCCGAACAGTGACTGGTACACAGGAAGTGCGTGCAAGTGTTAGCAGCTCTCATTATGATGGAGAGGGTTATGAGTGAACTGAATCTTAACTGATAAGTGGGAATTTCCCAGGAAGACAGGTGGAAGGAGAACCTTCCAGGCAGAAACCAGTGCAGGCAAATGAAGACAAGCATGAAAAGCAACCTGGAGTGGTCTGGTGTAGTTTGAAAGTGAAGGAGGCTGAGAGGCAGGTGATGAAGAGGATGAGAAGAGATCACAGAGGACTTGTATGTGCCATTCACAGGACTTGGTCCTTGATGCCACATACAAGGGGACACCGAGTTTTAAGCAGCTGAGAACAGGAACAACACGTGACCTAGCAACAGCGTGAAGGACGGTCAGGAGAAGGCAAAGATGAGGGCAAGATGACTAGGTAAGGGGCTTCAACGGCAGATGGCCACAGCTCCGGAAAAAGAAAAATGGCAGTGAAGATGCAGAGAAGATGAGGACTTGGAAGCCATGGAGAAACACTTTCAGAGTCATAGTGGCCCTTAGCTGTGGGTCACAGGGGAACGAGGAAGAGTCGGGAATGACACCCAGATCTCTGGCCTTGATCGGTGGGACTGACCCTCCATGATGGGAATCCAGGCAGGGGAACAGTAACGAATGTGGAGGGACCCAGACGAAACAGCGAGCCAGACCAGCCCTGGGAGCATCTGGCCGTATCCCCACAAGATAACGAGGCACAAGACCGCAGGGCCAGGGGGCAGCAGGACAGAAGACCAACGGTCAGGAAAATCTAGAGACAGGACCAAGTGCAGCTGGGGTGGGGGCATCAGAGAGTGGGCGGCACTGCCCTCCCGGGAATGAAGAGCCAGCAAGCGCCACACTGCCGCCGGCCCTGCTGCTTCAAGGCCCTCAGTGGGGCGGAGTGGAACTGGAGGTGTGAGCTCACTTCGGGACACACCCACTTTAAGGATCTCAGAAGGAGGTTGTAAGGAGTCTGGAGTTCAGAAAAGGAGGTCCAGGAACACAAATTCTAGGGTCATCACAGTAAGTGTGTGGTGGGTGTCCCTCCCGGGGAGAGGAAGGAGGATTAAAGGGAGGGGAGAAGGTGGACACTGAGAGAACTGCCTGAAGAGGAAGGAAAATCAAAAGGATATGGCGTCCCAGGAACCAAACAGGAAGGTCAAGAACTGGTTCGGCCACTACGGAAAATAGTATGGTGGTTCCTCAAAAAATTAGGAATAGAGTTACCGTATGACCCAGAAATCCCACTGCTGGGTATCTACCCCAAAATTTAAAGACATTTATTCACAAAGATACATGCACCCCTCTGGTCACAGCAGCATTATTCACAGTGGCCAAGACATGGAAACAACCAAAGTGTCCCTTGGTAGATGACTGGGTAAAGAAGATGTGGTCCACACACACTACAGGATACTCCTCAGCCAGAAGATGAAATACTGCCCTTAGCGACAACATGGACAGACCTTGAGAATATTATGCTAAGTAAAATAAGTCAGTCAGAAAAAGACAAGAAGCATATGATTTCACTCATATGTGGGATATAAAACTGAAACTCATAGACACACACAACCGTATGGTGGTTACCAGAGGGAAGGGAGGTAGGGGTAGTAAGGGGTAAAGGAGGTGAAATACGTGGTGATGGAAGATGATTTGACTTTGGGTGGTGGGCACCCAATGCAATATACAGACCATGTATCATAGAAATGTACATTTCTATGTACATTTGAATGAAACCTATATAATCTTGCACTATAGAGTGAGCTTATATGATATAATGCCATACAAATCTCAGATCAAGTAAATCTATATGTAGCATTAATTGTTGCATGAACAAATTGCTTCAAAAATGATAGCATCTGTTATTCACACTTTCTATAAGGTCAAGAAAAAGTGGTTTGCTGAGCGATTCTGTCTCTCCTGAGCTGGGGAGACCTGCGTCTAGGGCGGCTCACTGGAATGGCTGGTGGTGGTGCTGGCTGTCAACAGGAGGCCTCAGCTCCTTGCCCCACTGACCTCTCCACCGGGCGGCTTGAGTGTCCTCAGGACATAGTGGCTGGACGCCCCCAGGGCAAGTGAGCTAAGGGAGCACATTAGAGGTGTCGATGTTTTTCACAATGCAGTCTGGTAAGTCCATCATTTCTACTGTATCGCACGTACAGGGCAGGAGGGGACTCTACCAGGGTGTGCGCTTTGGAGAGTGGAGACGAGCAGGTCTATCTACTTAACCACACGCATGTGCGCGCATCCCACATGCACTAAACACGGCTGCTCGTTGTCGCAAAGAAAATCAAAGTGTGATTAAAACCTTTTTAACCTTATTAACCAATGTCACCCTAATAAATCTAATAAAAATTTAAAAGTCAATTAAAAAAAACAAAGCAAGAAGGAGGATAAATACTGTCAAATGCTGCAAGAAAGTCAAAAAAGATGGAAGCCCAGAGCGCCTCCAATTTGCTAATTAGAAAGTCATGGTGAGGGGCCCTGAGAAGTTTTCAGGGAGGCTTGAGCTTCAGGGGGTAAAGAGTGAATAGAACATTATAAGGTGGCAGCACAATGTAGGCTGTTGGAACCCCACTTCTGAGCATGTCCAAAGGAAATGAAAACACTGTCTCAGAAAGATACCCGCACGTCCATGTTCACTGCAGCATAATTGACAACAGCCAAGACACGGAGAGAACCTGAGTGCCCGCCAACGATGAATGGATAAAGAAAACACAGTAGGGACATTGAGGGCATTACACTAGGTGAAAGAAGTCAGGCAGAGAAAGACAAACACCTGATGTTCTCACTTACATGGGAATCTAAAAACGCCAGACTCATAGAAACAGCAGGTAGAATGGGGTTGCCAGGAGCTGGGTTGGGGGGAATGGGAGCTGTTGCTCAAAGGTTAAGAACTTCCGTTATTAAGGGAGCCATTGTACAACAGGGCCCAACTGTGATCAGCAACACTGTATTATTACACGCTTCAAAGTTGCTAATAAGACAATGGCTCTTAAATGTTACAACCACACACACACACAATTGGAATTGGGTGAGGGGATGAAAGTGTTAACTAACCTTATTGTGATATCCATTTTGTAACATATACGTTTATCAAATGATCACACTATCTACCTTAAACATACATACGTTATACGTCTACAGCATCTCAATGAAGCTGTAGAAGAAAAGCTAGCCTGGGGGAAGGCAGCCCCATGCAGTGCCCGCTGCTATGCCTTTCTTACAGGTAATGGGGTAAGACCCAGGAGTTTGCCCACGGTCTCTCAACGAGAAAGCAGGAAAGCTAGAATTCAGCTCCATGACTTCTGGCTCCAAGATCAGTGCTCCACAACACTTGGGAATATCATGCTGTGGGTTAGGGTATGGGAGGAAACCTACCACTAGAAACAACAGGAATATTAACAATAACGTACATTTGTTAGTTTGTTTAGCTTTTCCAGGGCAATAAAATTAATCCTCGAGTGGGTGCATAGCACAGGACGTTATATCATCAACATCCATACAGCCCTTCCATAAAGACATTTACATTGTACAGAAAGTAGAATTGAGGCTCACAGAGTACGTAACCTGACCAGGAGGCACCGGAATTAAGCAGAGGAACAGGGATTCAAATAGAAGGTAATCTGGAGGCACTGCTGATACGACTTTTAAGATGGCTAGGGAGGCACCGCACACCTTTTAAGATGGCTACTGTCAGAAAAACAAAGACAGAAAATAACAACTGGTGGCGAGGATGCGGAGAAGCTGGAACCCTTGGGCATTGTCGGTACCGTTGCTATGGAAAATAGTGTGGCAGTTCCTCAAAAATTAAAAACAGAATTACCATATGATCCAGCAATTCTACTTCTGGATATATATCCCCCAAAATTGAAAGCAGCGATTCAAAGAAGTACTGTTTGTACATCTGTTAATAGCAGCATTATTTGTAACAGCTAACAGGTAGATGAAACCCAAGCATTCATTTGCAAATGAAGAGGTAAACAAAATGTGGTCCATTCATACTATGAAATATTATTCAGCCTAAAAGGGAAGTATATTCTGATGCATGCTACAACATGGGTGAATCTGGAAAATATTATGCAAAGTGAAATAAGCCAGTTACAAAGGGACAAACACTGCATAACTCCACTTCTGTGAGGTATCTACAGGAGAAATTTATAGAGCCAAAACAGAACGGTGGTTGCCAGGGGCTGAGGGTGGGGGAATGAGGAGTTATTGTTTAATAGCTACAGAGTTTCAGTTCTGCAAGATGAAGGGCTCCGGAGATGGACTGTGGTGATAATTACACAATGTGAACCTACTTAAAGCCACTGAACTGTACACAAAAATGACTCAAGGTGGTAAATTCTGTTATGTGTGTTTCACCACAGTTAAAACAAAAACTTAGGTAGGCATTACTTCTCATTTTAAAATGAGAAATAAGGCACAACAAGGATAAGGCATTTTTTTCTTCTTTTTTTTAAATTGAATTTATTAGGGTGACATTGGTTAACAAAATTAGATAGGTCTTAGGTGTACAACCCTATAACACTCCATTTGTATATTGTACTGTGTGTTCATCACCCCACGTCAGCTCTCCTTCCCCCACCTTTTGTCCCGCTTCTTTCTCTTCTATCCCCCCACCCCCTTTCCCTTTGGTAATCACCATATTGTTGTCTGTGACTATGCTTTTGTTTTTGTCTTTGTTCTTTTTGTTTTTTGGGTTGGGGGGGTTCTGCTTAACCCCTTCACCTTTTCACCCTACATTATATAAACCATTGACTGCAGATCTGGGCCGAGAACCTAACACTCCTATTTCCAGGTGTGTGATCGAATTAGACAGCGCACACGGGTTTGCCTTCAACTTCGACTCGAACTTGAGATTAAACAAGTCTTTATAACTTGTTGCCATGGTTCTTCCTTATGTATAAACCTTGCTTGAGCATCTTTCTTATCTGCAGAATCACACTAGTTTCCTTCCTTCTCTACATTTCATGATGATGTTGATAGTGCTTTTTACATTACTGCCAACCTGGAGTAAGGGTAGGCAGGCTGTGGACCATGCAACAAAGCCTCTCTCACCATTACACACAGAGCACCTACTATGTGACCCAAAGGGTGTATCTTTGGTTAGAAGCTCAGAACCCCTCCTACACCTTACATCCTATGTTCCCATCTTTTCCTATAATTGTCTTTTCTTCTTTGAACAAACTTTTTAAAGGCAAAAATTTAACAAAGGCCAAAAAACGTAAATGACTGGACTACCAGAAGGTTATCAATCAGAAGGCAATCATTTGCTACCTTAGAAACAGACACAACTTCCTTGAAGCCCTGGAGATGGCACCCCTGAGGCAAGGTCCCACTGTGGCAGAGACCACTCGCCGCCCACCAATACCCCTCCTTCCCTTTTTCCTTAGTTACAGATCATCTGTATTTTTTATTGAATTTATTAGGGTGACATTGGTTAATAAAAGCATACAGGTTTCCAGTGTACATGTCAATAAAACATCATCTGCACACTGCGTCATGCACTCACCACCCCAAATCAGGTCTCTTTCTGTCCCCACTGATGCCCCCTTTGTGCACTTCCACCTCCCCCAGCCTCCTTTCCCTCTGTCACGCACTGTTGTCCATGTCTACGGGTCATAGACATGTATTTTTTGCTTAATCCCTTCACCTTTTTAATCAATTCCCCCCCACCCCTTCCCTGTGATAGCTGTCAATCTTTTCTATGTATCTGTGCTTCTGTTTCTATTTTGTTTGTTAAATTATTTTGTTGATTAAATTCCAAATATAAGTGAGATGATATGGTATTTCTCTTTCTCTGCCTGGCTTAGTTCACATAGCATAATAATTTCCAGGTCCATTCACAAAAATAAACTCAAAGTGGATAAAAGACTTAAATGTAAATTGCAAAACCATAAAAATCCTAGAAGAAAACATAGGCAGTAAAATCTCAGACGCCTCTCTTTGCAATATTTTTGCCACTATATCTCCTCAAGCAAGGAAAACAAATGAAAAAATAAACAAATGGGACTACATCAAACTAAAAAGGTTTTGAAGAACAAAAGAAACCATCAACAGAATGAAAAAGCAACCCACTGCATGGGAGAATGTATACACCAACAGTCCGTCTGATGGGGGGTTAATTTCCAAAATTTAAAAGAACTTATGCAACTCAAGACCAGAAAGAAAAACAACCCTATTAAAACATCATCTGTATTTTTAAGAGGGGCAAAATGCCCAGAAAAAAATTACCTTTCCCAACATCCCTTGAAGATAGAGATGGTCCATAGATACTAGAAGTCCTTAGGTGGGATTTCTAGGAAGAAATTTTAAAGCGAGCTTATCCATCAATTTGTAGGTACCCTTTTTAAATATATTTTATTAATTATGCTATTACAGTTGTCCCAATTTTTCCCCCTTTGCTCCTCCCTTCCATCCTTCATTCTTCCTCCTTCAGTGATCCAGACGTGATGGCTGGAGCTGCAGCAGCCATATTGAGCCCGTGAAGAAAGGAAATCAGGCAAGATAATCTCATTTACCCTTACATCCTTAAGACACCAAAACTATGCCAGCAACTGTCTAACTCTAGTCTCCTCATTATGTTAAGGAAATAAACCTCTAGGAGTTTAAGACCATATAGTGGGATGGGTGGGGTTAGGCAGTATCTGTTACTGTCAACTAACTGCAATTCCCAAGAGGGTATACTTAGGATATTGAAAAGATTCTGTGTCTCTGTGAAGTAAGACATTTAATTTGCTATAAATATTAATAAATGTTACTGGATGATGATGATTACAATGATGACGTTAACCTTATGAAGCATATCCTCGCTGGCAAACAGTGAGGCACAGAACGGTTAAGTAATTTACCCAAGGTCTCACGGCTACTAAGTGCTGAGGCTGGGCTCTGAATCCAGGCAAACTGGCTCCACAGTCCATGCTTTAACTACAATACAATTATATCAAACACAACAAACTAATATACACAGCACAAGCTAATCTCCACAGATATACTAGTCTTAAAATAAGTTTTATTGATTCATTAAAGAAAATTCTCATTATTATGTCATCCCTAAATTGCTCTTCTGTTTAAGAAATGATTTCTTGAAGGTCTGGCAAACACCTGACTGGTTTCATAACTGCCTTGCATGTTACATAAAATACTGTTTGGACCATCCCATAGTCTCTTGATAGAAGTTCTTCCTTCCCACCATCCACCAATGCAAGATTAATCTCCCTAAAATGGAGCTTTGACCACAAATTATCCCTGCACATAAGTCTTCAGTGGATGCCTGCTGCCTAAATAAAGTCCAAACTCTTCAGCCTGCACCCGCTCCCACCTTTCTCACCTTCCCAGCCTTCCCCCACCTGCCCCTCCTTTTTTTTTATTTTATTTTTTTAAATCAGTATTTTTTAATTGTTGATATTGTACAGTTTTCTGTTTTTTACCCCGCCCCAGCCCACCACCCCAGCCCTCCCCACCTTCCTCCCATTTCCACCCCCCATAGTTTTTGTCCATGAGTCCTTTATACTTGTTGCTCTAAACCGTTCCCCTTTTCCCCTGAAATTCCCTCCCCTCCCCCTCTGGACACTGTCAGACTGTTCTCAAATTCAGTGTCTTTGTTTATATTATGCTTGTTTGTTTGTTTTGTTGATTAGCTTCCTGTTAAAGTTGAGATCATATGGTATTTGTCTTTCACTGCCTGGCTTATTTCGCTTAGCATGATACTCTCCAATTCCTTCCATGCTGTCGCAAAGGGTAGGAGCTCCTTCTTTCTTTCTGCTGCATAGAATTCCATTGTGTAAATGTACCACAGTTTTTTGATCCATTCATTAACTGATGGGCACCTAGGTTGCTTCCAGCACTTGGCTATTGTAAATTGTGCTGCTATGAACATAGGGGTGCATAGATTCTTTTGGATTGGTGTTTTCTAACCACTCCCCCTCACCCTCCAAATCCTCCAGCCAAACTAAGCCACTGATGAGCCCTGTATTCACCTGGGATTTTCCACCTCAGACCTTGACACACACTGCCCAGCCCATCGGGATGCACGTCCTCTCCCATCACTTCCCCGGCTCCATGTGTCCACACTTCATCCTCACACCATGTCAAATGTCTCAAGTGCCACATCAATGGTTCCTTCTAGTCCTGGCTGTGCCGCATGGATCTGGTTTTGGAGGGAAAGCACTGGGTTTCAGAGTCTCCCCTGCAGAGAGGGCAAGGGATACCCAGCCATGCAGCATCTCCTACGTAGACCAAGGTCAAGGACTTGAGCCTCTTCTCCACTACTCACCTCCCTCAGCCTCCCTCCTGCTGCACTTTCACCTCCCAGCACATTTTATCTGATCAAAATCAACACCGTGGGCAGACAGTCTTCAGGCTAAAGACACCTCACCAAAGGGAAACTTGTAACCTAAGGATTTGTGAGAAAGTAGAAAGAGGAAGGCCATGGCAAAGCTCGTCCTGGTGCTGAGGGGTCCAGCCAACACGAAGCCTTTCCCACCTATTAACCAAAATCCTGCAAGTCAGGAAAATACGGGAGGCAGCTTGCTCCAGGTTGTTACATCATAAGAAGGGGCTTATTTCTCCTAAGACACTCAGGTAACTTGGAGGACTAACTACAGTGGATTCATAAACTGTGCACAGGGAAACAGAGTTTAACCAATACAAAGAATCCCCTGGCCGCTTTGGAAGTCTCATTGATTGATACAAAGTTATCAGACTCATTTACTTAACACAACATAACCTAAACCAAGTTATGCACAATGTCAAAATCTAGAGCTTTTAGGTGTGACTAATTTCAGTTCTCCTCAGGTAAATTATAATTGGTGCTGTTCTCTAGGAAACTGCCCATTCACAGGCTGAGACTTGCTTTTCCCCCTCGTCTCACGTAACTCTCAGCCGCCTCACATACCATCCATCCTCCTAGCTATCAGCTCCTGATTATTTTTATTTGCTTTGATTTTTTTTTAAATCCTCACCCAAGGATATGTCTTTTTATGGATTTTCAAGAGAGAGAAAAGCAGGGCAGGGTGGGGGGGAGAGAGAAACATTAATTTGTTGTTCAACTTATTTATGCATTCATTGGTTGATTCTTCTATGTGCCCTGATTGGGGATTGAACCTGCAACCTTTTAGCGCATGGGGTGACGCTCCAACTAACTGAGCCACCCAGCTGGGGCTGTTTTTCTTTTTTCAACTTGATTATTCTGATCTGCTCTTCTAGCCCCCAGTCAAGACTAACACAAGACACTGCATGTGGGAGAGTTATTTAAAGTTTTGAATGAATGAAAGCACAAGGATGCTCCAAATTTAATGGTTAATTGAGCAATTCAATTAGTCTTTCTCTCTCTCCCCTGTCTCCTCTCCCTCTTTCCACTCCCCTCGCCTCCCCCAACTCCGAGAAATAAGGCAATAAATGAATGTGCTGCCAAAAAGGAGAAAAGAAAAGTAACCAGGCATTTGAATCACACACCCTTGTGATCCCCTGGTAATTGGAGGCCAGGCGGATTTTTCCAAACTACCACAAAGACTTTTTTCTTTACTTTTAAAAATAGATTTCTAATCTCTGTCCACCGCCCCCCCATTCATACAGGGCCCTTACAAAGTAAACCACAGTGTGGAGGAGGATGGTTTACACCTCTCTTTGTCTGTCAGTGAACTCTTCAAACTCCCCTCACCAATTTAATATTTAATTCACTTACATTGGGATAATTCTGTCCCCAGCTCTAAGAGGATTTCACAATAGGGCAGAAAGCATTGTCCCTGTGCTGTGTGAGCCCAGCTCAATCCACATCTGTGTTGCAAGGAACAGAATTTCCTCAAGATCCTCAAAGGAGACTTCTGGCCAAGATGGAGGCATAGGTGGACACACTGTGCCTCCTCTCACAACCAAAATTAAGGATAACAAACATTTAGAAACAAAGAAAACAACCAGAACTGATAGAAAATTGAACTGTATGGAAGTCCAACAACCATTCATCCAGACCAGGAAGAAGGGTGGAGTCACGGCAGGAAAAAGTGGAGGCTGGCGGACCCGGGCGAGCAGGCAGCAGCGGCTGGCAGTTCCCAGGCATACAGGTGGCGGCTAGCAGACCCCATGTGCACAGGCGGCAGCTAGTGGACCCCAGGCACGGGGTGGCAACTGTGCAGACCCAGTGAGGCCAAGCAAGGCGGCTGGCTGACCAGGTGGTCCCACATTCTCGCACAGATAATCCAGGTGAAGGGGAAGTGGCGGAAGGAACTGGAATCCAAGAGAGAAAGGAGCAAGCACCATTGTCCCCTCTTGGACCCTGCCCCCACATACAGCGTCACTACCCAGCGACTAGGGTGCCCCCCCCAGGGAACACCTAAGGCTCCACCCCTCACTAAATAACAGCCCCAACCAGACCCCCCCCCAAAAAAGGCTCAAATTGGAGAATAAATCAAATCCCCAGAACCAATTCCTCTAAGCAAGGAAGAGATAGCCAACCTGTCAGATGCACAGTTCAAAGCCCTGGTGATCAGGATGCTCACAGAATTGGTTGATTTTGCTCACAAATTAGATGAACAAATGCAGGTTACAATACGTGAAATGGAGGAAGACGCATGGGGAACCAATAGAGATGGGAGGAAAACTGGGACTCAAATCAATGGAGTGGACCAGAAGAAAGAAAGAAACAAACAAACAGAAAACAAGGAAGAAACAAGAATTTTAAAAAAAATGAGGAAAGGCTTAGGAACCTCCAGGACATCTTTAAACATTCCAACATCCGAATTATAGGGGCACCAGAAGGGGAAGAGGAAGAGCAACAAGTGGAAAACTTATTTGAACAAATAATAAAGGAGAACTTCCCCAGTCTGGCAAAGGAAATAGACTACCAGGAAGCTCAGAGAGTCCCAAAGAAGTTGGACCCAAGGAGGAACACACCAAGGCACATCATAATTACATTAGCCAAGATTCAAATGAAGGAGAGAATTCTAGAAGCAGCAAGGGATAAGAGGACAGTCACCTACAAAGGATTTCCCATCAGACTCTCAGCTGATTTCTCAAAAGAGACCTTCCAGGCAAGAAGGGGCTGGAAAGAAGTAGTCCAAGTCATGAAAGTCAAGGACCTACATCCAAAATTGCTCTATCCAGCAAAGCTGTCGTTTAGAATGGAAGGGAAGATAAAGTGCTTCTCAAATAAGCTCAAGTTCAAGGAGTTCATTATCACCAAGCCCTTGTTATATGAAATGTTAAAGGGACTTACCTAAGAAAAAGAAGATAAAAAATATGACAGTAAAAAGACAGCAAACTCACAGATATTCATAACCACACCTAAAACAAAAGCAAACTAAGCAAACAACTAGAACAGGAACAGAGCCACAGAAATGGAGATCACATGGAGGGTTAGCAACAGGGGTGTGGGAGGAGGAAAGAGGGGGAAAAGGTACAGAGAATAAGTAGCATAGACGGTGGGTAGAAAATAGACGAGGGAGGGCAAGAATAGTGTGGGAAATGTAGAAGCTAAAGAACTTATGACACATGGACATGAACTAAAGGGGGGGAATGTGGTGGGAGTGGGTGTGCAGGGTGGAGGGAAATGATGGGGGAGAAATGGGACAACTGTAATAGCATAATTAATAAAATATATTGGAAAAAAATATCCTCAAAGGAAACATTACTTCCTTAAAGGAAATCTGCTGTGGAGTGTTGTGGACCGTTCAGCCTGGTTTCAGGAGTTGTAACCCTCACCCCATGGTGGGCTGTGTAAGAGCCAAGGGACCCACTTCATCTGGGTCTGTTCTGTCACAAGGACATGACCTACTAAGGAGACAAAGCTTATTTCCCTGGCAGGAGCACTGCTTTTGCCTCATCAATCTCTGGCCCCAATGCTTGGTTGGCAGTCAATGACGGGTAAGACTCCTCATGGGAGGGGCAACCTAAGCCAGACGTAACCACTTGGGAGGCATCATGGAAGGACTCAGGGGGCTGCAGCAAAGAGTGGGTGATGAACCCTCGCCGCCCCCGCCGCCCTTGCTATTCTGACATAGCCCGAGTCCTCATTTCCATCTGGGAGATGTCTCCTGCTTCCTAATTGCCTTAAAGTCTGAAACTGTGGGGGCAAGTGGTGCAGCCCTGTGCTGGCCAGGACGGCTCCCTGGGTGATTGGCATAAGAAAGAATTCCTAAAGTCCTGTGAAACCTGCTTTGCTAAGAGTGCTCTCCCTTAGGTGATAAGTGTCCCAGGAGGAAATGAGCATGTCTCCCAAAGTTTGGCAACCCCCTTTCCTAACAAACACTGGCTCGGATTAAGCCCTCAGATTTCTTTGACATGTTAAACCTGTATTCCGGTGTATTTGAGCCCAATAAAAGCCTAGTGAGGATGGGGCTCTAGGTCATTCTCCTCTGAGAGTTTGACCCCTTTCCTCCCCAAGCAGATGTCTTGGTAGTTTTTATTTTCATCCGTGACGAAGGGATGGGGCTCTGTGGGCGGAGACCCCCCCCACATCTGACACCCAGGACAGGGTCCCCCGCAGTGGAGGCTGACGATCACCTCTGGGAGCCATCAGGCTACTATCACGCAGGCCACCAGGAATGTGAAGGAAGCAAGCACTGAAATCGGACGCTAGGATGCACCGGATCAGACTTAGAGGGGCACCTCTTCCTCATCTCAAGTGCACAAACACCCAGAAGAATTCCTTTGTGGCCTCCTACCCTGAGGGAGGAAGAGGAGTAACGTTAGGGGGAGAATGAATAGTGATGACAAAGGTCTGCAGTGGCCGCACCCCAGGGCATCTGGGGGTCGGGCCCTCCACCTCCAGACCGTGACACCAAGCACAGGCCTTGTGGGGTGGGCCCTCACTGCCCTCCGCGTCCGACCTGAGTGGGATCAACAGCGCACTGAGTGAACAACACGTCAGCACAGGAAACTCGTAACCCTAGGGATGTGTGAGAGTGAGGCAGAAAGGAGATCCTGTGGAGGTTCTTCCCAGCACCAGGGGTCCCGCCAACAAGAGGCTGCTGTGTCTCTCATCTACTGACTGAAATCACCCAAGTCGCAAAAGTCCAGACAAAAGCAGCATGAGGTTAGGCCTGGCCAGGTGGCGCAGGTGGTTGGAGCACCGTCCCATACACCAAAAGGTCGAGGGTTCAATTCCCAATCAGTCGGGGCGCATATGGGAGGCAACTGAACACTGTTTCTCACATTGACGTGTCTCTCTCTATCTCTGTCTCTCCCTTTGCTCCTCTCTCAAATCAATGAACATATCCACGGGTAAGGATTTAAACAAATAAAAGTAGCATGAGGTTAAACAGGATCTTAGAATACCAACAGTGTGGCTGGAAATACTGCTACTGGAGCCAGGAAATTCTTTGTTTGTTGAAAGATCAAGGAGTTCTGTGTCCAAAAGCACTGTATAATTAAGCATAGCCGATTACAAGGTTTAAATCCCAATTAACAGCTCTGTGAACTAAGAAGCCAAATAACACAACAGTCACCAATTTACTGATTATGTCCTTTAAAGCTGCTTAATTTAAAATAACAGCATACGCGTGGGATAGGCCAGCAGCCAGGCCTCTATGAGCCTGCATATAAGTAATATCATGCCAAAGATGGGGACCGTTTTCTTTACGGTGCCATTGGTTGAACATGGGAAGTTGGGGAGGAGATCGTGCTGCAGTGAATGACCTCTGTAGTTTGTCATCCAAAGCAGAACACTTCTAAGAGCAAAGGTGTCGCTATTTATTAATAATTGTGCTGGGACAGCAGACACAACCTGGACTGTCCCAGGCAAACCAGGGTGCAGAGCCACCCTGCTCACAGGTCACGTACAAACAAATCAATGACGGAGGACCCGTGTTTAACAAGATTTTAAAGTCCACCCCCGAACACCCTCAAAACCATGTTAAATATAAACCACAAAAATACACTGGAGACCCACGCCGGGAAAGGCAGAAGGGCAAGCAGGGGCGGTGACAAAGGCGAGCGCTGAGGAGGGGGAGGGAAGCAGCTGTTTTTGTCCCGAGGTCAAGGTAAGCAGTCACATCATCCTGCTTTATTTCTTATGTTATAATGGCTGACTAATGAAACATTCCCTACATGCGAAGGAATGCAAGTGACGAAACAAGTAAATTCAGTACCTGTGAGCCCAGCACCCATCTCCGAACCAGAGCAGCACCGGTCCCATCACAAGGCAAGGTGACGCACTTTAAATCTCTCTTAGTCGGACCCTTTGAGACTGACCTGCTGGCCAGCAACTCCAGATGGTAGGGTCTTTCCCTGAGACTCATGGTCCACCATGATTAGGGCACCCCCAGCAGTGCCCTGAGGAGGGGAGGCTTCCTTCACAAGCCAACCAAGTAAAATAAAGCCAAGTAGCTCCAACTCCTTGTCTAAAAAATCCTGCAGCCCAGCATTCAGAGCGAGTTGGGAATTTGCGTCCATGAGGTGTGCGTGAACCATTACAGTGAAGGAAGTCAGCAAAGATTCAGCGCTGTGCTCAAAAAGAAGACGGAAGAGGGGACAAAGGCTTCCTCCTCCACACCTCTCCAGCCGCTCAAAAAGAAGACGGAAGAAGGGACAAAGGCTTCCTCCTCCACACTTCTCCAGCCTTTCTCCATTTGCACTCACTGTCCCATCCACTCCCTGGGAGTTTTTAAACCAGGAGAGCACAGAAGACCAGGGGGCAAGAGAGTAATCGTCAGGACTGAGGGGAGGGGCGGTAAGTGCCCCCCAGTCCTGGAGAAATCGGACGCCCGGTCTCACCCCTCTCATGGTGTCCCGGAACAGGTGTGCACTCCAGTGCCATCATTCCCCACATCTGTGGCCTGGGCGCACTATGTGACTGCCCGACGCCTGGTTCAGCATCTGTGCATGCATCCCGTCACGTCCACCCGCAGGAAAGGACCAGACCAGATAAGGTGTGTGAACGCTCCTTAAAGCTGATTGTTATCGCATACCTGTCTGTGTCTGCATCCAACCTTTTGTTATTATTCATAGGGGATGATGAGGGCCAGATCAGGAAACAGGGCCAGGGCAGGATTCAGGGATACGCCACCCTACGTTCTGATTACAGAGAGACAAAGACATCCTCTCAGAAAAGAAGCTGACCCGCCTTCAGGTCTTAGAAAAAGGACCTAGACTAATGCTCAGTGGCCCTTCAATGCTTTTTGATACTAGAATTCATTGTCATTTAACGATTATTTTATATGTGTGCATTATGCCAGCACCGTGCTGGGCCCCAGGAATACAGTGATAAATGGGAAAGCAAGGTCCTGCACTGAAGGTCTAGTGGGGAGAGGGGTCACAAGGCAAGTGACAAATCAACAAGCAATTTCGGATGACTCTAGTGCTAGGAAGGAAAATAGACAGGGTGCCATACTTTAGTCCAGCTGGTCAGGAGTAGGGGGCTGTTTGAGATAGAATGGTCAAGGGGAGTCTGAAGACGCCTACAACGTGAACGAAGAGACTAGCTCCAACAGAGAGACCAGGAGTGCTGCTGGGACTAGGAAAGCTCGAGGCAAGTTCCAGGGGCTCTGAGGAGCCCTGGGTGGCTCAATGCTTTCAAGCAGTGCTTCTCAGCTTGGGTAAGTGATAGAATCCCCAGGAGGGCCTTAGACCACTGGCAGGGGAGCCCAGCCCTAAGCGCCCCCCACCCGCCAGATTCCTGTGATTATCTGGGTGAGCCAGAGCACAGCATGTTCACCCAGCTCCCCGAGTGTCCCTGAGGCACTGCCCAAGTTGAGAACCACAACAGGTAAGTGGGCTCAGGACAGAGCCCTGGGGCCTTCCTCTTTTAAGGACTTTTGCTCAGAGCTTTCACTCTGGTCAGAGATTACACCAAACACGAAGCTGAGGCCAGGTGAGGGGGCATGTCCGCAGTAGGTGCAAATGAGTGACCACTTACTTTTACCTCATAGCCTGGAAGGAGGCAAGACAGTATGTGTGAATATTTACTCCCTGAAGGCTAGGGTTTTTTCCCTCCTGAGGAATACTTCTAGGAAAACATTGCAACTAAATCAGCTTAATCCACATTCCTGGAAATTACCTGCGCCTTTTGACCTAAAGCATTAAAAATATATATATCAAAAAGGCATAAGTTAATTATAATTGTCTCAGTCTATAAAATGCAAAATTAAACATTAACTGAGCCTGACTATGCATGGGGAGTAAGTATGGTTTATAATCCGAATGTCAAGACATAATGACCCACAGAGAGTCAGCTGGCCAGGGGGCTGCCATCTGCTAGTTGACTTCATGGCACACGTCAGGAAGCAGGCAACTCATCCATGACAAGGACGTTTTCTGCAGAAGATGTAGATCCTGAAAAAGAAGTGGCGGACAGCACACCGAACTCACCATCACGGTTTCTTCTGGGGAGGGAGTGAGGAGAACAGAGTATATGTATCAGATGTGTTTAACTTCTCTCATTTTTAAAAAAGCAGAAGCAAATATAGTACAGTGTTAATATTTATTAATTCTAGGGGGTGACCTATGAGTGCTTGTTATATTACTCTCTGTACTTTTCTGTACATAAAAAAAGGGAAGAGAAGATGTTTGAAGGGTAAAAACTCTTCATCTAACACTTCTTGCATAATGTGTTAAATTGGGCTGAAACCCTGTAATTATTTCTTACCAGTACTCTTTGCCAGTTTTGGAGGCAATGGTCCTGAATTCATCATTAGCATTTGCACTCCTGTTGCATTTCTACACAAGGGCTAAGGGGCATGCTATTAACTACTTGGTAGATTGTCTAGTTCACATTCTCTTCTTTTATTTTTATTCAACTGAATCACTGCCTTAAGCATCTCTTTGGCACTTTTCCTAAAAATACTGCAGAAAGAAGGATTAGTAAGACAGTGTCTGTACTCACCAAGGAAGTGGCTGATCCAACAGAACCGCCGTCCTAAGGCCCAGATGTTCTCTTTCCCTACAATCTTCCAACACACCATTCCATCTTTCAGGAAAGCTCGCCTGACTGGTTTCCATCCACTCTGTAGCCCCTTTATCCTGAACTCCCAAATTCTCCTTTATCTCTGAATCCCCAAGCAATGATTTGTGAAGGCTTGTGAGACCCTAGAGCACAGGCGGCAAACACAAGGCCTGCAGGCCGAATCCAGCCCTCCACCTTGTTTTATCCAGCCGGGCACCTTGTTTCTACCCAGCGGCAGTGCCGAGCTCCTTGCCCCTAGTTAAGGAGTAGTTACATTTATACAGCCCTAAAGTTACGTTCCGCCCTTTGAAGGCAACTGTGAGGCTGATGTGACTGACCCCAATGAAAATGAGTTTGACACCCCTTCCCCTAAGCCGTTCCATGAAGGCGAGCTGCTGGGTGTGTGAACACATGGAGGCAGCTGGACACGTTCTGCTCTCAGGAAGAGGGGCCATGCTGAACAGACAGGGATAATGAGCCACATAAGAGATATAATTTATTTGGGGATCAGAAAAAGAGAGCAGCAGAGAAGGAAGTTCATGAAAGGCTGCAGGCAAGAGGTAACACTTCAGTGGGCCTTAGACACTGAGTTTAATTTCCCAAGAAGAAAATTTTATAAAGAGGGACTAAGACTTAGTAGGTACATGAATTGAACTGTGTTCCCCAAGAAAAGATATGTTGAAGCCCTAACCCACAGTACCTCAGAATGTAGCCTTATTTGGCAATAGGATCATTGCAGAAGAAAGTAGTTGAAAGGAGGTAGGGTGAGCCCTCTGTTCAATAGGAATGGTGCCCTTGTAAGACAACCACATGAAGACGAAGACACACAGGGAGAATGCCACGTGACAACAGTCAGAGGTTGAAAGGCCGCAGCTATAAACCAAGAAACACCAAGGAGTGCTGCCAAGCCAGCAGAGACCGGGAGGTGGTACGGAAGGGCTCTCCCCTACAGGTCTGGAGGGGGTGTGCCCTGCCCACACCTTCATTTTGAATGTCTAGTCTCCAGAACTGAGAAAATAATTTTTTAAGTCACCCAGTACTTGGTACTTTGTAATGGCAGCCCTAAAAAAGTAATGCAGTAGGGGATTCGAAGAAAGAGAGAAAAAAAAATGTGGTGAAAGGAAACCACAGAACACATTCAGAAAATGCCTTTTAGCTGCAGAAGACCTGCGTTCTCCTGGCCTTCACCTGACGTAGGATGACCTCACTCCGCATCCTCCCCTCCGTATCCAGAGGGAGCTCACTTCACCTCCCTTTCTTCTAACCTGTCTTTAAAATGAGCTCTTTCTCCGTTCACAGGCTAACTCTGCCTCCTCTAAACATCACCGAATGACCTTCGCTTATTTCACCATCTTGCTCCAACAATTTTACACTTTTGTTGTCTGCTGGGTAAACCACGAATACTTCCCACAATTCCCCTTCCTCCCCATCAGCTCCCCAACTTCAGCCCTCTCATCATTTCCTTTTAAAAGCAGATTCTTCTACCTTCCATGTGTGTGACTCAACCTTTTGTTGCAATGACCTCTCCTGACCCTTTATTAAAGCTGCTCTGGAGGGGTGCTGATTACACCACCTGATCACTGACTCTCTCACGGACACTTTCCTTTGCATTCTCTGCGAATCCTCTGCATTACTCAACACCAACGTGCAATTTCTCCCTACTTAGTACACTCTCCTCTTCTGACGCCTAGAGGAATACACTCCACTCATTTCCTGGATGGCTCCTTTTCCGTTTCCTGCATTGGCTCAAGATAATTTAGGTGCTCCTTTCATGTTACCACTGTACTTTGTACAAACCTCCATTACAGCCATTATTTTTAGTATTTGCCTGAGGGTTTACAATATGCATCTTCAATTAATCTGACTTCTGAATATCACACTACTCCATGTAGAGTGACAGCCTTACCATGGCATGCTTCTCACTCCTTACTCCCATTATTTGTGCTATTGTCACATATTTTTACAGGGAGATTAGAAATAGACGATACATAGCAACTATTTTTGCTTCAGACAAATGTTCTCTTTTAGAGCAATTAAAAGTAGGCAAAATGGAATTTTATTTTACCTTCCTGTCACTCCATTGTGTTCTAACTTGCATAGTTTCTACGGAGGGCTCTGCTGTCATTCTTATTTTTGTTCCTCTGTTGCGTGTCTTTCTCTGGCTGCCTTTAAGATGCCTGCTTTTTCCTTTGTTTACAGCTGTTTGGATGTAACATACTTACATGTGTCTTGTTTTGTTGTATTCTCTGAGCTGCTTTAAGCAGTAATTTGGTGTCATTAATTTTGGGAATTTCTCAGCCAATATTTCTTCAAATATTTTTTCTCTCACATCTCCTTCTGGCATTCCAGTGATATATATGCTTGACAGCTCTTGAATGTTCTGTGCTTGTTTTGTTTTGTTCTTGTTGATTTTACTTTTTATTCTCTTTGTTTCTGTTTGGGTAATTTCTATTGACCCATCTGATCTTGCACATTGTCTGCATGTTCTTTTAGAGTCTAAGTAATCCTAGTCATTTTAAACTCCCTGTCAGATACTTCCCAGATCTGTGAGATAGCTTAGTCTGGTTCTAATGACTGCTTTGTCTCCTGGGGAGGATGGGAAGTTCTTCTCTTTTCATATGCCTGCTAATTGCTTACTGAAAGTTGGACATCTTAGGTAGAATAGACTAAGGCAAATATTTTTTAATGCCTGTAAATGGGAACACTTTCCTTCTGCTGGGACTTCGTGCGAAGGTGTGAGCTCATCTAATTAGGAGTTGAGCTGGCCTTGGGATTTGTTGTTGCTATCTCAGGTGATCCTCAGTGCCCCACAGGCCACTAATACCTGTGTTCAGGTTGAGGGTCAAATGCCAGTCTATTTCTGATGATTGCTGTATCCTCACCCTTAAGTATGTCCTTTGTTTGCATCATGCCTCAGAGAAGGTCCGCCTCTTGCAACACTCATGCTTGTTGGACAGATGGGGGGTGCAGTGGGAGCAGAAGGTGTCCTCTGTGGTTCTGATGAGGCCTCAGTCTTATGCTGACACTGTATCCCTGGATCTTTGGGGGATGGATTACGCAGTGATCCTGCCCTTCCCTGAACCCATAGTCCTGAATCCAACCTGTAATTTTGCCCCTCCCCCAGGGGTTGAGATTTTCTTTTCTGTTTTCTTCCCCCAGCTACAGTGAGATTTCACCAGTGCCCTAAAGATGGCAGTCTCCCAAAGTGCAGCTTCGGCTCTGTAGGAGAGATAAAGGAGAAGCATATAGGCAAATTTTCTTGCCCTTTCCACAGCAGTGTCTGTTTTCTCCCCAACTTCTGCCCATCAAGGAAGATTTTCTCTGGACTGTCTCAATCTTTTCTAGGAATGATTGATGTGACTCGTGAATGAAAAAAACTTGCAGGAGGGTAAAGATCCCCTCCCCAGTTTTGCACCCCGCAGGGGCCCCACTCACTTTCACCAGTACACACTCAGCCAGCCTCCACTGATTCTCCAGTCACCTGGCTGAACAACACTTGCCAGGGTCAAGCGGCGTCTTGCCCAGGTAACTTAGTGCTTGTGTCTCTCCCTATAGAGGCCTGTCTGTCCTTACACTCTGGCCCTTGCACCCTGAGCATTCCTGTGGGTTCAAGAGCAGTTGTTAAGTAGCTGTTTGTCCAGCTTTTACTCCTTGTGAGGCTGAGAGTGATGCTCTTCCCCAGTCTTTCTACACTTCTGCATCTCCCACCAGAAACTGAACACCTCTGTGCATTTTCATCCTATTCCCTCCACCAAGAATGACCTTTCTACTTACCTCTAAATACCAAAACCCATGTCCAATATTACAGATCCATCAGAAGCACTCCTTGTTCCTCCCATTCATCAGCCACTCCCCTTCCTCTGCTCCAGAGCCCTGCATTCGTACCCCTTTTGCACTTAGCACATGCTATCTGATAGGTAGTATGTTCTACCCCCGTTACAGAGCACACGGTGTTCCTAGGCGTCAATCTGGTCTTCTAAGTGCAAATTAGTCTATACATGCTTGTCCTGTATCTTAAGCAAAACCATTTGTTCTTTGATAATGCAGTACAAACTTTTTTCCTTTTTAAAAAATTAATATTTTCCTTTTATACTACTTTATACTCTCTTCCAGCCTTCAAATACACAAAGAGCACAGAAGATTCACCTGATCCTTTTCTGCCAGTTATTACAATATAGTAGTAATTATACATGATTAAGGGTCAGCAGTTTTATTTTATTTTAAATATGTTTATTGATTTTAGAGAGAGGAGAAGTGAGAAAGAGAGAGAAACATTAGTTGGTTGCCTCCCATACGTGCCTTGGATGGAGATTAAGCCCACAACCCAGGTATGAGCCCTGACTGGGAATTGAACCCCCAGCCTTCTGGTATGTGCTCCAGCCAACCGAGCCACCAGCCAGGGCAAAGGTCAGCAGTTTTATATTAGAGCCATGATTCTCCTCTCAGTAACCATGTGGCTTTAGGCAATGACTTACACAACTAAGCCTCAGTGGGGATAAGTTGGCTGGGGGAAGTTAATACTTAGTTTACAGAATGGTGAAGATTAAAAGAGAAAATGCATGTAATAAGCATTATACAGCTATTAGGGGAATTTTATGTATAGTTATCATTTAAGAAATCATTGCTTTTGGCAGAGGAGAAATAGCATGAGCTTCTGCTGAGCCCCAAGCACGCTACTCTGTGCTTCTCCGTCTCTAGCCCACTGAGGCCGCCCAGCTTCAGAGGCATGTGTATCGCCACTCAGGTTCTGACGTGAGGAAACGGAAGCTCAGTGGCTTGTTCAAGGTCACATAACTGACAAGGGGCAAAGTCGAGATTCAAGTCTGGCTGTCCAAAGGCTGTTCCCACACCCAGCACTGCCCCACCGGCCCACTGGGCCTGGTGATTTGTGCGGTGACTTCTCAGCGATTCTGTTCATAGTGGACTGAGGCCTCGGAGAACCACACAGCACTGGCCACTTGGTACAAACCCTTGTGGCTGTAAGGGTGAGTTTCACAAGGCATTGGTGGGAGGGGAGGGGACTGCCCAGCGAAATGCCTATATCCATTCAGAAAAGGCCATGACAGAAACAGAAGGTGTACTCCAAACCCCCAGACCCACTGTCTCGCCAGGCCTCGGCCCAGGTGGCCTCCTGGGCAGCAGGGAGGGAGCCTAGCACGCCACACACACAACCACAGCAGAAATCTGTACAAAGCTGATCTCTCCTTTACCTCCTCTCAAGTTGCCCTGCCAGGCTCACTGAGCAACTAATGAGCAACTTTAATTTCCTTGGAGAAAGCCACTGTCATTGTGTCTCATTCAATGCAGTTCCAGAGAATGCCACCTCAAGTGACAGAAGCGAGTCACAAATTTACTGTGTCGCTGCTGAAATGGCCTGCATAACAGTGAGTTGTTGCTTTCTTCTTATGACTGCAGAAAATCTCTCGAGGGCCATGGAGACACTAGGGTTATACATGAGGAGGTGGCAGCGTGGTGACCTGTCAGTGAGTTCACTGCCAGGCCCACAGACTCTGTGTGTGCACAGCTACACAGGTTTTGACAGACGCAACAAGTCACGTAATCGCCGCCACAGAACAGTGCCACTCTCCAAAAATTCCATCATGCTGCCCTGTGTGTAGTGTGAGGATCAGGGTAACACCAAAAGCTAGCATGCCAGGCTCAGGTCCCTGGTTCCCAGAACCCAGTTTCCCAAGATCCTGATCGGGACCAAGTTAGCCACCACCCCAGCTGGGTGGTCCAGGGACCACAAGCCCATGACTTCTTTCTGCAGGTTATTTTCTTCACAGCTACAGACCATTTCTAGTTCCTCACACTTTAACCCCCAAAGTGTCCCCAGGACAACCTCGGGCACTGCTACATGGCAGGCACCAAGTATCGGGGTGGCCAAGGAGCCCCACCATGGTCCCTGCCTCATCCTCCTGGCCACAGACTGGAGCACGCTGGGCAAGGGCCTCAGTGGCCTCTCTCCCTGGAGTCCCGGAGCCCGGGGCCGACAGTCCCCATTTGTGATGCCTGAACAGTCCAGTACATACAACAGGCTCTCATTTCTTATCCGTCTTCCTGTTTACAAAGTAGAAGCCAGAGACAGACGCTGAAGCAAATCTGCACAATTCCTATGCTACTGACAGAAATGCAGTTATAGGAAACACATTTTTAAATGATGTCACTGAACACATTCTCTTTTCTTTTTCCTTGCCATCAACGCATGGATTTTATTTTATTTGAACTCATCATTACTGTATGCAGTGTTTTCTCATCATAAGCACTTAGTAATGTTTTCAAAACACTGCTTTGATTATGTCATTTCCCTGCCCCAGACCATTTTACAGTTTGCTGTTGTTTACCAAATAAAGTCCAAACCACTCAGCCATCCCTAAATCTGGCCACGTTGCCTCCCACAACACCTCCACACAGAGCTCTGCTCTGGCCATACAGGACGTATTTCCACTCTCTCCCTGCCCCTTCTGCAAGTGTCGCTGCCCCTGTGCAGTCCTCCCAGGCCACCATGAACGGGAACAAGTTTCCTCCCTCACCTGGGTTTCTATGACCCGACCTCCTCGTTACCCTAAGCTGCCTTGATGTGTGAGGCTGTTGACAGGTCTCCTCTCTGCCCTGCAAGACCTCTGCAAGGGTCACGAAGAGTCAAGCTTCTGCCCTGGCCAGCACGGCTCAGTTGTTTGGTGCATTGCCTTGTACACCAAAAGGTTGCGAGTTCAATTCCTGGTCAGGGCACATACCTAGTTGCCGGTTCAATCCCCAGTCAGAGTGTGTATGGGAGGCAACTGACAGATGTTTCTCTCTCCCATTGATGTTTCCCTTTCTCCCTCTAAAATCAATAAATGTGTTTTTTTTTTAATTTTTTAAAAAAAGAATCAAGCTTCTCCTGAGGCCTCTCTGTCTGTCTTGTCCTTGTGGACACAGTGAACTGGATAACGGATTCTTTCCCTCTATCTGCTGACTGCTAAAAACCTCAGAGCTAAACCTGTGTCCTACTTCTAGCAAGTAGACAGGACTTTATGGCATACATTTGGTATAGTAACTTCAGCTTCAGCCCTGGCAGAAATCACAGATCCCTACCCTTATTTTCTCTCTGACTCCTTTGTCTTCTGACATGTAATTTATTTTTCTTGCTACATGTTTGCATTTCTTTGGAGGGAAGATGAAAATGCATGAAAGACAGACTCTCCCCGACCGTGACTGGTGCACACACCCTGCACTCTCCATGATGCAAAGCTACCATCAGCGATCTAAACTTGCTGACGCTGTCATCGTAGAAAGAGGGCCTGGAAGTAAGCACAGGTTCTTCAGGCTGCCACTGCTGCGGCCCACCAGGACCCACATGGGACAGAAAACCACACTGAGGCCCTGACCTGCCCTGAAGACATTTCCTAGTCCTTCAAAATATTTTTAGAAAAACTGACAAGAATGCTTATACTACTCAAAGCAAGCTACAGATTCAGTGAAATCCCTATAAAAATTCCAATGGTATTGTTAACTGAAATAGAAAAAAAAAAATCTCAAAATTTGTATGGGACCAGAAAGGACCCCAAGTAGCTAAAGCAATCCTGAGCAAGAACAAGAACGGAGGCATCACACTTTCTGATTCCAAACTGTATGACATAGCTAGAGAAATCGAAAGAATATGGTGTCGGCATAAACACAGACAACGGAACGGAACAGAGAGCCCAGAAAGAAACCCATGCATACACAGTCAACTAACTTTTTAAAAAGTTGCCAAGAGTAAACAATGGAGAAGGGGCAGTCTCTTCAATAAATGGTGCTGGAATAACTGAATAGCCACATGCAGAAGAATGAAATGACACCATACACAAGATCTATTTCCCACGCAGAAAGATCTACGCTAAAATGTGAGACTAGAAACCATAAAACTCCTAAGAAAACATAGGGAAAAGTTCCTTGACATTGATGTTGGCAATGATTTTTCTGGATCTGACACAAAAAAGAAGGCAACAAGAGCAAAAATAAACAAGTGGGACCCCATCGAACTAGGAAGTCTCTGCACAGCACAGGAGACCGGGACAAGTGAAAAGGCAACTGCATGAGATGGGGAATATTCACAAACTGTATGTCTGCTAAGGGATCAATATCCAAAATTCATCAGAAACTCTTTCAACACAATACAAAAAAACAACCTTAAATAGCCTGACTTAGAAACGGGCAGAGGAGCTCGATGACACTTTTCCAGAGAAGATGGCCAATAGGTGTATGAAAAGATGCTCAGCATCACTAATCATCAGGGAAATGCAAACCAAAACCACAAGGAGATATCACCTCACACCTGTTAAGATGTCTGTTACCAAAAAGTCAACAGATGGAAAGTGCTGGTGAGGATGCAGGTAAAAGGGAACCTCTGTGCACTGTTGGGGGGAATGTACGTTGGCACAGCCACTGTGGAAAACAGTGCGGGGCTTCCTCAAAAATCAAAACTAGAACTCCAACATATGATCCAAAAAGCGCATATCGGGGTGTTTATCCAAAGGAAAAGGAATCACCATTTCGCAGAGATATCTGCACCCCCATGTTCATTGCAGCAGCATTCACGATAGTCGGTATATGTGAGCAACTAGTGCCCATCAAAGAACGAATGAATGAAGAAAATGTATCATATGTCACATGTATAAAATACATACACACAAACACAAGGGAATGTTATTCAGGCATAACAAAGAATAAAATCCCACCATTTGCAACACCATGGATAACACTGGAGGGCTTTGCTAAGCAAAATCAGCCAAGCAGAGAAAGACAAATACTGTATGGTACCACTTATGCGTGGGATCTTAAGAAAAAAATACTCGAACTCATAGAAAAGGAGAGTGGAATGGTGGTTGCCAGGGGCTGGACATTTGGGAAATGGGCAGATGTTGGTGAAATGGCTCAGACTTCAGTTACAGGAGGAGTAAGTTCTGAGGATACGGCATGCTGGCTCTTGTTAACAATACCATCATATACACTTAAATCTGCTTAGAGAATAGCTCTTAAGCATTCTCACCAAAAAGAAAAAAAAGTGTATCAGGTGAGAAATGTGTTAATTAATTTGATTGTGGTGATCATCTCATAATGTATGTATATAATAAATCATTGTACACTTTAAATGCATCACAAATTTGTCAATTATACCTCAGTAAAGCTAGGGGAGAAGAAAAACTACAAGAAGATCATGAATACCGAAAGCTAAATGCTCAAAATCGTCTCCTGACGATGGGAGGAGCAGCCTGCACAAAATCCCTGTGTTATTCCTGGGTCTGGACCTCGATCTTCCCTCCCGCTAGGTAGCTTCCTGTCCAGCTTACAGCCACTCATTTGGCAAGGGTTTGTTTGAGTCATTTCTATATGGGAGTACGCCTGACAATGCCAGCTGCCTACATTCTCCTTTCTCCTTTCCCGACAGAGCACCAAGTTCGCTCCAGACAGCAAAGTACCCTCCTTTAAAAAAATTTTCATTTCCTCAACTGTCTTGCAGCTAAGGATGGTGTACTGCTTGCTGGCCAGTGAGACATCAACAGAAGCCTACTGGTTGGGCCTTCCAGGAAAGCTGCCATTTTCCTAATGAAAGCAGCACACCCGCTGGCCCAGGCCTTCTGACCGTGCGGTCTCCCGTTCTCACTACTTGCAAGGCAGACGTAATGACAGAGGCACCAGAGTCATTTTGTACACCTGAGAATGACAAAAAAGCAGAGCAGAGAACTAAAGAGCCCTGGGACACTGTGACATGGAGGAGCTGCCACCCCGGTCCTGGACACAACCTCTGCACATCTTGCTGCAGGAGAGAAACGAACCCCTACATTTCAAGCCAGAGTTGTAGGTTTTCTGTAACATGCAGCCAAACTCAGTCCCCAAGTGATGCAGGGAAGTCATGTGCGTAACAATAAGAGAGAAACAAGACCTGGCCCCAGCCGTTGAATAGGAGTGAACTACTGGGGGGAGATAAGAAACTCAGAGGAACAGTCATTATACCAGATGAAATGTGGCAAGTTCATGAGCCAGAGCTACAGCCCTAAAGAGAGTTCAGAGGAAAGGGAATGGAATCTAGCTAAAAGCACTTAAACTGGGTCATTTCACACTAAAATAATCACATTTATCCCTCCTAAAGAGACGCTGTTCAAGCCGAGAGAATAGATCTCTGCTGGTGGAACTGGGTGCATCCGAGCATCTTCGGGCAGTGGCGCCCCTCCCTGGCCAAGGCTGAAGAGTGTGGCTGCGCCAGGCCTGGACAGGCAGATGCGTCCCTCGGATTCTCTCTCTCCACTCTCCCTCCCCTTCTCCCTTCCATTCACCCACTTTTTCTCAGAGTCCTAAACGTGTGCTCTCAGGGCCCAAGTGGGGAAAACTTTCCTCCATTCCTCACTAGCTGATTCTGGTGTTGTTGGCTCAGGCCCAAGGAAGCCCCCCGGCCGAGAGCTTCCTGAAGAGGGGTTTGGGTCATGGTTTTAAACCATTATGAATAGCTTGATGAGGGCTCTAAGTCTGACATTGGCCCTGCTGAGACTGTAACAACAGCCATGGGCAGAGGTCCTGAGACTCTCTGAGCTCATCTTCTGTAGGAGTGGCACAGTCGGGACATCCAAGAAAACACACCCAGAGGGCTGAGCACTGTTTCCTAGATGACAGGAGGCCCAGAAAATCAATAGGGGGTCTCAAGGAACAGTTGCCAAACTGTACAGCCAGCCCTCTCCATCCCTATGGGAACTTGGTCACCCTGAAACATTCCCCACCGGGTTGTCCTCTCAAGGCCTGTGTCCACGAGCCACATGGGGGATATGTCATGTCTTCCTCTTGACTCACTGGTGAATGTTCTGTGATGGGCAATCTCCACCACCTACCGCTGTTGCACTCGACCAGACCGTGCTGGCCCGTCCCTCGCTCTTCCCCTCCAAGTCTCTGACTCACCCATAATCCCAACCGAGGCCCCACCCTTCATCCCCCCACATCCTCCATGCAGCCGTAAGCAACACTGCCCCGCGCTTTCAGCCTCCCGCCAGATGTGTTCACTCACCTCGTTGCACTGTTTTTGAAAAGTACCACTGCCCACCGGAACTTGGGCTGGGCCAGGCACAATGACACACTGTGCTGGGCGCAAACCCTACGCTCTCCTCCAAAGCCAACGAGGGCCACTGACCCTCAGGGCCATCTTGCCTGGTCTGCACCCTTTCTCCAGATGTCTCCTGGTCCTCCTTGTAAACAATACCCTGCAGACTATGAAATCAGTCCTCCAGACACACCCAACAAGCCCGAGTTCCCCAGCCAGGACACAAGCTCTCTGCCTCTGCCTACCACTCGCCACACAGGCAGAGGGAGTCATCATCACCAAGCCCTTATTATATGAAATGTTAACGGGACTTATCTAAGAAAAAGAAGATAAAAAATAGGACAGTAAAAAGACAGCAAACTCACACACAGATCTTAACAACCACACCTAAAACAAAAGCAAACTAAGCAAAGAACTAGAACAGGAACAGAACCACAGAAATGGAGATCATATGGAGGGTTAGCAACAGGGGAGTGGGAGGAGGAGAGAGGGGGAAAGGTACAGAGAATAAGTAGCATAGACGGTGGGTAGAAAATAAACAGGGGGAGGGCAAGAATAGTGTGGGAAATGTAGAAGCTAAAGAACTTATGACACATGGACATGAACTAAAGGGGGGAATGTGGGTAGAAGGGGGTGTGCAGGGTGGAAGGGAATGATGGGGGAGAAATGGGACAACTGTAATAGCATAATCAATAAAATATATTTTTTTAAAAAGTACGGAAAACACTGCTGTTGCTATGAAATCAGTAACCACAGAAATGCTTTACACGGGAATCAACAAGTCAACAGAATTCTGTTTGTCATCTCAAAAGGTTAAATCTGAAAAGGCAGAATGGCCCTCATAAACAAAGCAACAAACAGCAAGTGTTGGAGAGGTTGTGGAGAAAAGGGGACACTAGTGCACTGCTGGTGGGAGTGCAGACTGGTACAACCACTATGGAAAACAGTATGGAATTTTCTAAAAAAACTAAAAATGGATATACCTTTTGATCCAGCAATTCCATTGCTAGGACTATATCCTAAGAAACCTGAAACACCAATCCAAAAGAAACGATGCATCCCTATGTTTATAGCAGCACAATTTACAATAGCCAAGTGTTGGAAGCAACCTAGATGCCCATCAGTAAATGAATGGATCAAAAAACTGTGGTACATTTATACAATGGAATTCTATGCAGCAGAAAGAAAGAAGGAGCTCCTACCCTATGCAACAGCATGGATGGAACTTGAGAGCATCATGCTAAGCGAAGTAAGCCAGGCAGTGAAAGATAAATACCATATGATCTCACCTTTAACAGGAACCTAATCAACAAAACAAACAAACAAGCATAATATAACCAAAGACATGGAAATTGGGAACAGGCTGAAAGTCACCAGAGGGGAGAGGGGAGGGAATTTCAGGGGAAAAGGGGAAGGATTTACAGGAACAAGTATAAAGGACACATGGACAAAAACTATGGGGGGGGGGGTGGAAATGGGAGGGAGGTGGGGAGGGCTGGGGTGGCGGGTTCAGGTGAGAATAAAAGACATAAAACTGTACAAGATCAACAATGAAAATAAAAATTTAAAAAAAAGGAAAAAAAAAAGGCAGCCATAAGTCTTCTCACCATATCACACAATCGAAAATACGCATTACATCAAAAACACACTTACACTTGCAACTGACGAACTGGACTACATATGCAAATCAATCCATGGTAATCGGCCTGGGCTGTTTCTTTTACGCAAAGTCGATATTTCTATGGATCATTAAATGTCTCCCTTAGCATATTAACGCCAAAAGAGAAGTCAATGGCTAGGAAAACAAATCCCCAGTTGAAAGCAATGTAAAAATTGAAAACTAAAATGTTGCTGTGGTTTAACATGCTGGCAGCCAATTCCTAGTGAGTCTTCAATGCAAGCAAAAAATAAATTTTATATTGAATTCTTGTTTTCTGTGATTTAAAGCTGACAGGTTAATTCTGGGTCAAGCATTTACCTTGAAATGCTTACATTTCAAATGGTTTCAAATAAGTATTTACTAGCGTATTTATTTATTTTCTAATTAGACGATTAAAAAGAAACATAAAACATTATGGCAGCAAAAGGAATCAGGCCTTGAGGTTACCCAGGAACTCCCACCACCTCCTGCACATGGCTTCTCAGTCCTCAAGCTGTGGTTACTGGGGAGCATGTGGGTGGTTACTGGGGAGCGTGTGGGCAGTTACTGGGGAGCGTGTAGACAGGAGCATGTGACCACCAGACGGAATCCAGCTGGCCGCCCCACCTGAGGCCTCAAAGGCCCCGCCTCACGCCTCTGGCATGTGCAGACTCATCACTCAAACACTCGTGGATTAACCAAGGCCACAGTGTCAGGCAGGACTGGGGCACCAGTTCCTCTGTAACGGAAGATGACATCACAGGGTGCCGCATTTCCCCGGGAGGAGTGCAGTCTTCAACAAGAGAAGCCACAGAATCCTCCACACGTTTCTGGGGAAACCTGACAAAGGTGGGTCCAGCCATTTCCAAGTCTTTTTTCAGTACAGCTAGACTATGGATTTCATTGGCTGCCACTGCTTGCCACCCGTGTCTGCTCTGGAACAAAGTGTAGAGAGGCAATTCCAATGCCTGTGGAAAGTTTTCCCTTTTCAAAGCCCCACCTTAGAGCAAGCTTCTTCTGTTTACACGTGCTAATTCACTCAGGTTATGCTGCTGGCTGAAGTCCTGGAACACCTCACCTCTTTAAAGAGAGAAGGCATTCTGGCCTGAAGACCCAACAAACTGATGTCAAAATGTGAGGGCAATCCTTATTTCCTTCACTTTCAAGATCTTATGGTTGGAAGGACTTGGGTATAAACCGAAAGGACCAAAAACAGTATCATACGTGTGTGAGTTTAAGATTTTGTTTAATCCTCACCCAAGGATACTCGTATGTTTATTGATTTTAGAGAGAGAGGAAGGGGGAGAGAGAGAGAAACATTAAGCAGCTGCCTCTTGTACACATCCCAACCAAGAATCAAATCCAAAATCTAGGTATGCACCCCAACTGGGGATCGAACCTAAAACCTAGGTATGTGCCCTGACTAAGAATCAAACCCACGACCTTTCAGTTTAGGGGATGACATTCCAACCAACTGATCCACCTGGCCAGAGCATGAGTTTAATATTTTTAACATGCTAATAAAAGTTGTGCACCAATAACAACAAAAATCTGATCATCGGCACTCTATATTAACATTATATGCTAGCACAATATATATCAGCATTATATCAGTGAAAACATCACAGTATTCATGCTATCCAAATACTACGTCCTACTCTGAAAAAGAATCAGTGTTCATCTCAAACCTCTAGAGTTTGTTCGGTCTCAGGTTACCGAGGGTAAAAAAGAGGAAATTGAATTTATAAAACTAACCACCAACAAGTAGATGCTGCTGGGATAAAAAGAGAAGAGGAAGGCAGGGTGAGGAAGGTAAGTCAACAGGTTCATTTTCTAGTTCAAGAGCACAGAGATCGTGGTCAGCTCCTCCCACACTGTGTGGCCGCCTTTCTGGAAAAAGTGCCTCCTATGAGAAGCTCATAATTAAGCTTAATGATATACCTCCACTATGTAATGGTACTGTACGTGAGAAAATTCTATAAACACTTTGGAAAATTCAAGTGCCTGCATTATAATCTGTAAACAGTCCTGGCCCCAAACTCAAATGAAAATAAAAACAGCTGGTTTGAAATAGAGCACTCACCTATAGTTCTATTTTTAAGCAAAGGGTCTAACTTTAAAGGGTAGAACACATTTTTCTATCACTGGAAGTAGAAATATATTACCATCTATTTTGAGGAGGGGGACTTCAAATATCCCACTGCTAAAACCTTACGATTTTCTGGCTCTTGGGTCTATTTGTGCCCGTAAGTTCCTCCCATAACATGGGGTTTCTGCATCAAACCTCCCCACCGAATTCCCAGTTTCCAACACGAGAGCAAGGCTTAGCCAGGGAAGCAAGAGCCAGCCAGCTGCACACTCGCACTCATTCCTGTGGCCACTGGGACACACTGCCACCACACGTTTATTCTCTCACGGTCCTGGAGGTCAGAGGTCCAAAATAGGCCTCGCTAGAGTAGGCCAAGGTGTCAGTAGGGCTGTGCTCCTTCTGGAACGCAGGGGAGAGCCTTTGGGGGAACCCATTTCTTGACCTTTTCCAGTTTCCAGAAGCCACCTTCATTCTTCCTCCGTCTTCAAAACCAGCAATGGCTGGTTGAATTTTGCTCACACTGCATCATTCTGGTTCTCTGTTTTCTTCATTATATCTCCCTGACTCCTTTCAGGTTTGTAATTACATTGGACCCACCCAGACAATCCAGAGTTATCTCCCCATCTCAACGTGATTAATCCTAATCACAGCTGTAAGGCCCTGTTTGCCCCGTCAGGTAACACACGCACGGATTTCAGGGACGCGGGTGTGGTCACCGTTGGGAGGCCATGGTGCCTGCATTATGGCCGACCGCCACACTCTCCACTAGTAAATAAGGACTGACGAAGTGCAATGAAGCTGCAGAGAGTCCAAAACGAGCCACGAATATAAGTCTATTCTGCCCAGATGTCCTGGGTCCCACAGCCTTACGGGCTGCACGTGTACACAAGTTATGAGCTCTGTACATCAGGCCTTTGTGTCACGACCTCTCAGGGAGGTTAGAGGGCTGGCATGGAGGGTCATCCAGGTGGAAAGTTGAGAACACCGCGTGCGCTTGGGGTGCCCACATTCCCTCCCTCAGTGGGTGACTACTGCTCTCCTGAATGAGCAGACCTGACCCACAGCCTGTCCCTGACCCCCACTGCCTCTGGAAGGCTTCATGGTGGTGGTCTCCAACCTCGCTTTTGCCCCTGCCTCCACCCACCCATGACCACTGCTGTTTAACTTGACCCTGACTTTGTCCTTGCCCAGTAAGCTACGTCAGATCAGAAACAAGCAGAGTCTTCCTCTGCAAGTGTAACTAACCATTTTCAGACGGGTGGAGAATTCTGCAGCCTACCCTGCACTCTAATTAAAGAGCTGGCTGAGTTCTGGGATGCACGGCAATCCGAATCATGGCCTGCTGGCTGCCCGAGGCACTGGGGAGCACCCAGCATGGCTGCAGAAGGAGGCTCAGTAAGTAAGATACAGCCCCGACAATGCGATGACAGGCCTGAACTTTTGCAAAGACTCTGCAGCCACGGTATCTGGGGAAAGTCATAGGGCCTCAAATTCCCTCCCCAAACACTGGTACTTCTGACTGGACTGCCTGTGTGTTAGAAAGCACACACGTTCCATGTATTTAGAATCTTGTCAAAGGGTCTTGTAAATAGTTACAAACTTTAACATAAGTGAAAATTAAATTTTAATGCTACAAAATTTGGGGCAGTTAGTAAATAAAATAGCCCTGTGGCCCTAACGGTGCACAATTTAAAAATGTTTATTTTAAGCCCTGGCTGGTGTAGCTCAGTGGATTGAGAGCCGGCCTGCGAACCGAAGGATCGTGGTTCAATTCCCAGTCAGGGCACATGCCTGGGTTGCCAGGCCAGTTCCCGGCAGGGGACATACAAGAGGCAACCGCACATTGATGTTTCTCTCCCTCTCTCCTTCCTTTCCCCTCTAAAGATAAATAAATAAAAAATTTAAAAAAAAAAATTTTTTTTAAATAAAAATGTTTATTTTAGGCACAAAGAATTGTTAGCTACATTAATAAAAGTGGCACGTCCAATCTAATATTACACAGCTACTTTTGTGAAATAGAAAAAAACACGTATTTTTAGAATGGGTATGAAATTTTGAGAATACAGCATCGACTATGTAAAAATATATTAAGACACAGTAGACGGAAAATACATCAAATGTGAGCAGAGACTCCCCTGCACAGCACGGGTATCCGTCAGCCATCTTCAGTTGCAAACAACAGGGACCAGTTCTGAGTAGCCTGAACAAAAGGGGTCTCACTACAATACTCAGGGCTTAAAAGCTGGGGGGCCACGCTTGTCAGTAGGTGACAACTAAGGCTGCTCTTCCAGTGACAGCTTTAGGAATATCCTCGGACAGAAGTGCTGGCCGGTGTGCCACCACCAGGAGTAAATGAGCTCCAGCATGTTTAACCTCTTTGTCACTGTCCTCTCAAACACACCCCGGGGGCCAGGGGAGAGCAAGGCACCTGCTCATCAATCCCACCAGACTCTACCCTAGGGGGAGAAGTGTCATCCCCCAAAAGGAAGTCAAAGGGCTCAGGGGAAGGAGACGGTGGTGGGCAATTTAAAATGAAGTCTGCTTTGGTAGAATTAGGAGTGACTTTTTTCTCTTCTTTAAATATGTTTTTATTTGCCAGGTTTCTTATCATGATGATACGATCTTTAAATGGAGACAAGTATGTTCTTTTTTCATACACATGGTGGAGACTGCTGCTTGCCTGTAACACCTGCTCTCCCCTTTGTCCTAAACCACAGCTAGATTGCATTTCCCACCTTTTTCTGCAGACAGGTGTGGCCACATGACCAAGGTGTGGCTGAGCTCTCCAGTGGAAGATGAGCAGAAGTACTGCGTGCCACGCCTGGACCAGGAGGCCTTAGAACAGGAGATTTGCAACCTCCACACTTTCTTCCCCTTCCCAGCAGCGAGGGGGGGAGTGGGGGTGGGCAGGGAATCTGCATGTGGCCACCCCCAGCTCCCATCATTCCAATGACAACAGTTCCTCAAAGATGATGAAGCTCTGACTTGCAAGGAACCAGGGCCCTGGAAAGATTCCATGCAGCAAAACTGCCCTGCTCACCTGGAATGCCCCCAGAACTTATACTTCCTTAAGCCACTAAAATTATTGCTGAGACTCATTACTGTAACCTCCTGGCCTTATCCTAATCAATATGACAGAAGTGAGATGCCATCACAAGGATGACAGCAGTGCTACCAGCTACACTCTGACAGGCTGGGTCACGTGGTGAGCAGGAGTCCACACTCAGGAGCAGGCGGCCAGGGCTCAAACCTGGGCTCCACCACTTACTAGAGGCCTGCCCCAGCCAAGTTATGGAGCAGGCAGTGCCTCAGTTTCCCCATCTATAAAATGGAGCTAATGGCAGTACCTACCTCATAGGATTGTTGTGAAGATTAAAACACAAGAGTGATTAGTACAAACGAATCACTTTTACAATTTCTACATTACTTTTAAAAGGATACTCTCAATTTTACAATCATACTTCACCTATTTGACTTGGAAAAAATTAATACATCTACAAATTGGCCCTAAAATTAAAAAGTGAGCCAGGATGAAAGTTGAGTATCATAGGGAGCATTCTCTGTTTCTGTAGCAGGCATTAGCAATCCTGTTTGAGGAGCACAAAGCAATGCTTACTCACCGGTGTGAGCTGAAGATAGAGCTTTATACTAAATGCTTGTTTCAGATTTCTGTGAGTTCAGGGCAGGCTTTTAATCTTGTTTGCACACACTTGTTCTAATCTGAGTGTGCATGCACACGCACACACACACCCTCATTGATTCAGGGGCCGCAGGCTCCCTCCACGTTCAGCCCACAATTTACGCGGTTGTGGAATAAAGTGCTATTCATTCGATGCGGAGGGGCACTGCTGCCTCATAAAAAGGTGGCTTGTTCATTCATTTCTCCAGTTTTAACACTTTGCTACAATTTCTCCCAAAATTTCTAGAATACTTTTGGTGTGCATTACTGCTCTGTGGAAAGGAATTAACTCTTTCCTCGATCCCAGGAGACTTAACTCACCTTAAGCCTGGGCCTTTCCAGAAGGTGAAACGAAGAATTAAGTACGAGCAGTTCTTCAGGCAAGCAGCCTGGTCTCTAAGGAGCTATATATACACGTGGGTTTACGGGTGTCAGGTTACTAAATGAGATTACTAAGGGAAGAAAATTAACTTTTTTTTAAGCTGAATTTATTTTCCCAAGACAATTTTAATACAAATTTCCTCTTATTTCTTCTCATGAAATAATCATAGATATTTCCATAACAGTTTAAACCAGGTAAACCAGAGACTTACCAGATTCGACTAAGTATGTGTTGAAAAGTACCCCCGTGGCAAGAAAGGAAAGAAATACCCTTTGAAAAATCAATGCCCACACTCACTTTCTTCTCCCCAGCAGCTTCAGCTCCTGAGGGTGGAGGCACTCAGATGAGCTCCCAGGAGGGGAAGTTGGAATGTGAGCAGGCCCGGCCTGGAGGTCTGCTGCCCGCCCCTGGGTGCGGAGGGGCAGACCCCAGGTGGGGGCTCCGGTGGAACCCAGCAGACTGCAGACCTCCTAGGTAAATCCTTTCAAATCTTTCCAAAAAGTGATGGGATTAAGAAGTGCTAATGGGTAATTACAAAACAGTCATGGGGATGTAAAGTAAAATACAGGGAATAGAGTCAGCAATACTGTAATAACTGCCTATGGTGCCAGGTGGGCACTTGAATTATCGGGGAACACTTTGTAACCTATACGGATGTCCATCCGCTGTGCTGTACACCTGAAACCAATTCAAAATAGTGCTGAATTCAAACTATAATCAAAAATAATTTTTTTAAAGTCTCCCTGCCCTAGCTGAGTGACTCAGTTGGTTGGGGTATCGTCCCATACACTGAAAGTTTCTGGGTTCAGTTCTTGATCAGGGCACATACATAGGCTGTGGGTTCTATTCCCAGTCAGAACACATACAGGAGGCAACCAGTCGATGCTTCTTTCTCTCTTTCTCTCCCTTCCTCTCTCTCTAATATCAATAAATAACATATCCTTGAGTGAGGATTTTTTAAAAATTCTTTCTGATGGTGCCTGTGAAATATTCAGAGATTCCTGGTATACACTCTCAACTCTCATCTGCTTGGGTCACAGAAAAACAGAAAGCTCATTCTTGAGGAGTATAAAGCGAACGCTGCACTAAAAGTCATCACAGCCCCTTCTGGAGACTCTCAAGAGCACCACTCCCATATCCTAATGCCCCGGCCAAAGGCTTATGAAGACAAAGACAGAACAACTACGAGGAAAGGGGGTGCATGTCTCCCAGCACAGCTTCTGGCTGGCTGTGGAGAGGTTTAAAATGCAGTCACCAAGGGAATCTGCATATGGGAGGACTTCCAATGAAATACTAATAGAGAAACCAATTATGCTGGAGGACTAGAAATGTTCTGCATAGTTAAACTTGTATTATGTGCATGCTGAGGTCAGAATGACAACACTTGAGTAGACTGCTCTTCTGAATGGACTTTATCCAAAACAAAGGGGGGAGAGACAAAAAAGTTAAATGTATAAGGTGAACCCACAGAAGGGAGTAAGACGGTCATTGCTCTGAGCTGACTGCTGGCTGTCCTGGTGTGCACAGCAGAGGAAATGGATCTGCCTGGCAGCTGTCCCTCCCAGTTCCAGTTCCATCGAACGACTACAGGAGCTTGAACTCCTGAGTACGAGCAACAGCCCACAGGTCTGCAGACCTTTCCAATGGTCCCTGTTCATCCCTCTGACTGTATTCCTAGAGCAGTGTGCCCTTTAAGTCACTGGTGTTTGTCAGTAACGCTGAAATAATTCTTGTGTTCTGTCATTCTAATCATCTTGCAAACTACACTCCAACTGTCACTGGCCAGAACTTCCTCACCCACCCAGAACCAGGGTCCCCAGGCAGCCTGAAATCAGACCTCATGCACCAAGTTTGGGACGACTGTAGTCTTTATGCCACCAAGACATGTTCTGAAGCTTTCAGGGACTTTGAAAGATACCTCAGGGAGAAAGCATGGGAGAACTCATCAAAGCACCAGGAAGAACTAACCTTGATAGGGTTCCCCACTGGGAGTGGGGAAAAGTGGGAAGACTCCTTCAAAGAAAGGAAATAAGGAGCCCCCAAGAGTTGGGTGTTTTGTGACACATCATCTTACAACTTCAGGACCAGAGAAACTTGGGATGCCACATTTCCATAATGAAATTCCATCAGGCTAGCTAGAACACAGCACCTCAGAATAACTAGGAAAGAAAATAAGGTCCTCTGCCCTGGCTGATGTGGCTCAGTGGGTTGGGTGTCATCCTGCAAACTGAAAGGTTGCTGGTTTGATTCCCAGTCAGGGCACATGCCTGGGTGCAGGTCAGGTCCCCCAGTTGGGGGCATGTGAGAGACAACTGATGTTTCTCTCCCTCTCTTTCTCCCTCCCTTCCCCTCTCTCTAAAAGTAAATAAACAAAATATTTTTAAAAGAAGAAAGAAAGAAAAGAAGATCCTCAAAGAGCTCTGGAGGTGGGTGGTGGCCAGAACTGTACACCAATGTGGGTATATGTAATGCTGCTGAGCTGCACACTTAAAATGGTTAAGATGGTAAATTTTGTGTTCTGTTTTACCATGAGGTATGTAATTAATATCGCCGTCTTTTTGAAAAAGCTCTTGCTTAGACTTTCTTCCTTTTTTTAAGAGAGAGGGGAAGGAAAAAAGACAGGTAGACAAACATGGATGTATGAGAGAAGCACAGATCAGTAACCTCTCGTGCCAGCCCTGACCAGGGACCAAACCTGCACCCTGGGTACATGCCCTGACCCGGGAATCAAAACGGCGACCTTTTTGGTCTGCAGGACCACTCTCACGTCAGCCAGGGCTAGACTTTAATTCTCGATCAACATCCTCTCGAATTTTATATTAAAAAACCTTTTTTTAAACTGTTGCAATGATTGATAATTTAGGAAATAATTAAAATGTCGAATCAAGGAATAACTAAGTTGTCAGGCCACGCTGCAATTCTGTCTTTGGTTTTGATGTCTGTAATGCATGAGAGTGCATGGGAAACACGGCCATTTCTTTAGTGAAGAGTCATTTGAAAACTCTTTCTTAAATCAGTTCAAAATCTTTCACCTCAACAGAATTAGGTAACATTGCAATCTGGACCAATCTGGCTTTAATTACATCTCCTCTTTTTTGAAACATTAGTCTGATCAAAATGGCATGTTTTCAAATAAATTAACAAAATGGTTAATTGGGTTCCTCCTACTGTCTTTGATAGATATTAATAACAAGAAAAATCTGCCATCAAAAACACTATTTTTAATTTCCTGAAATACAGAAGCTAAAAAGAGTTTATAACTGTATTTCTACAACAAGATACACCAATTTAAGATCAATAAATAAATATCTATTGTAGGTAATTCTATTTATCGGCTGCCATAAAACATGTACTAGAATTAGTTGTTGTGTTCAAGGACAATCTCTTGAAAACTGGAACATGAAAGCAAATTCTGACTTGCCAGTACTTGACCCTTCACTTAGATATTAAATTTCCACAATCCTGAAATTAGAATAAAAGCTACTGTATCTTTGTGAGACTTTTCCCCAGCACCAACACAATGGCCAGGCACATAGCAGGGGCTCAGTGAACATATGCTAAAAGAATAAAAAAATAGCCTGGCTGGTGTAGCTCAGTGGATTGAGCACGGGCCTGCGAACCAGAGGATCGCGGTTCGATTCCCAGTCAGGGCACATGCCTGGGTTGCAGGCCAGTTCCCAGCATGGGACACACGAGAGGCAACCGTACATTGATATTTCTCTCCCTCTCCCTCTCCCAAAAAAAAAAAAAAAAAAAAAAGAATAAAAAAATAATATCAGCCCTGGCTGGTGTAGCTCAATAGATTAAGCACTAGCCTGAAAACCAAAGGGTCGCTGGTTCAATTCCCAGTCAGGACCCATGCCTGGGTTGCAGGCCTGGTCCCCAGTAGGGGGTGCGTAAGAGGCAACCACAGATTGGTGTTTTTCTCCCTCTCTTTCTCCCTCCTTTCCCCTCTGTCTAAAAATAAGTAAATAAAATCTTTAAAAAAATTTTTAAGAAAATAATACCAAGATTCAAGAGTTTACAATATATACCAAATATATATATAAAAAAGACACCTTACTTTTTGCAACATCAAGTTGCATATGTGGATCTTCATAAATTATTCCATTTCCAAATTCGCAACCCTGCTGTATGAATTGATCTGTATTACCCTGCATCACTGCATCCTATGAAGGAAAGTTTAGTGGGGTTTTTTTTTTAAGAATGTGGATAATTTCCTAATTCATCTATTTTGTAACTTTTGATGATATTGGATTTATTGTTGTTGATGATGATGATTTGTTGTTTTTAAAAGGAGAACATGGAGATATCTCCAAATCATTTTGGAAGTATGAAGAAGATGAAAAATAAATAACTAAAAAGTGGGCTGTCTGCACTTACAAATGATACTTCTTAACCAGCCCTTTATGCTGGCATGTTGGGGAACAGGATGGTGCTGAGGAAGGGTGTCTGCAGGTCATAACTAGTCTGACAAGGAGCAGAACATCTGGACAGAAGTGGAAGGAACAGGCAACATCAACCTAACAAAAACCATTGTTTCCTATTGCTTTACCCAGCTGTGCTTTACCTGGAAGGTATCCAGCAAACTCAGGCTAAATATAAACAAAATCTTATCACATATTCTAAACACACAACGTGATAAAGCCCTCTCGTCGATGTGGAACGTGGTGCCTGAGGTACGTTGCATTACAGGAGCATAGCCAAAGCCCACACTCTACCAATTGACAACGGGAAGTTCTATTTAAGCATAAAATAGGTTCTATTACTTCCCACTTCAAACACCTGTCCTTTCCATTAGCAAGAATAAATCAATTCTCTGTCTAGGAGAACCACCTGGTTAAACTCCGCTGTCTCAAACCTTCTGATGCAGGAGCCAGCAGCTGTGTGACGTGCGAAGTTTTATGCCAAGGTGGAGTATCGCCAACCTCCTCCACAATCCCTAAGTCCGAACTTGAATCCAAGGGCAACAGAGGCGATGCACAAGGCATCCTGTGCACAGAAAGGTCTGGACCCTTCTGCTGACAGGGAGCGCCGGTGCTCACCTGTGCCTGCCACACACTGGCCTTTGCAAGTGAGATTCAAACAAACAAAAGGAGATGCTTCTTGAAATAAATCAAGGAAGGGGTATTAGGTGGTTTTAAAGGATGATTATAAATTTCTTAGCTGTCAAATACGGCATGATGGTTATCTATAATAGAGGCCTTATCAAGTTGAAGTGTGTTTCCTCACTGCTACGCAAAAGAAATTCTAGTACATCCCATAACTCCCCAGCCACTTGTAGGTAACAGGAAGTCCTAAAGTTACATTAAGTCACAAACACAATTGTGATTCGGAAAACAGAATGTTCAGGTCAATACATTAATTGACCCTTTAAGTAAGGCCAAAGAGTAAGTTGTTTGCTCCACCCCAGACCAAGGATGTCGGCCTCCTGTCCATCACCTCCCCAACTTGCTGGCTGCTGTTACTCCAAGTGGAGAAATGGAATAAATGGAGAAAGACCACTGACTGCTACTGCCACAAAATTGGAGTGACCGAGACTGCTGGCTGCCTCCCAGCATCTATGAGCCCCTTCCACTTTACAAAAAGAGTCCCAATTCTGCCCTGGCTGTGTAGTTTAGTTAATGGGAGTATCATCCTGTGCACCAAAAGTCTGCAGGTTCAATTCCTGGTCAGAGCGCATACCTAGGTTGCGGGTTCAATCCCTGGTTGGGGCACGTATAGGAGGCAATTAACCGATGTTCCTCTCATATCAGTGTGTGTGTGTGTGTGTGTGTGTGTGTGTGTGTGTGTCTAAAAAAATCAATAAATATATCCTCTTGTGAGTATTTAAAAAAAAAAAGAATTCCAGTTTTAAGCTGGGCCCATTGCTATGCAGCAACAAGGTGCTATTTTCTAGCCTCTCTTAGAGTGGCATGTGAACCTATGGCTGAACTCTCCCTAATGAGGTATAAGCAAAAATAACTGGGTGCAATATCCTGAGAGTATCCTTAAGAAGAAGGAAAGAGAACCTTCCTCTTTCTTTCCTTTCCTCCTGCTGCCTGGAACATAACGTGATGGCTGGAGCTTCAGCAGCTCTCTATGACTGTGAGCATGAAGCCCACATTCATGGGCCATGGAAGCAGCAACCTCAGAGGCTTATTCCCAATATCTGTGTAGAGCCACCACCCCATCCTTGCTTGTATTGCCTATTTCCTGAATTATTCTACATAAGATAGAAATAAACTTCTATTTTGTGTTACCATTGTTCTTTCATTCATATGCAGGCAAACTTTCTCCTCACTACTACAGATGGCCTCACGCTCTCTGGACCAGCTGATACTTAAACCCAACTCCCTGTCTCTCACAGGTACTTTTGTGGGTTTTTCAGGGGTTCCCTTCAAAATCCTTGTGATATGGGTAATGCATTCAAGTCTTCTATTTATCACTCCCCACCACCACCCAGCCCCTGAAATTCACTCCACAAGCTCTGTGGGCTGGGCCTCCTGAGGTCAGCCAGTTCCAGGCCAGCTCTCCATCCCTGCAGCGGCCACGTCTGGTCCCTGCAAAGCACCCACAGTTGCTCCAACAAACTTGCCAGCTGCTCTACGCTCGGTCCTGCCACCAGAACATCTCGGCAGGGGCAGAGCCATCCCCCCACGCTCCCAGCTGGAGGGGACACCCAGCATGCTCTCCAGGCAGCCTCTCTCGAGACTTGGGGTGAGAGGGCAGCACCCCCACTTCCCACTTCCTCCAGGAGGAGGGTTTGATGCAGGCTCACAGCAGAGGCTTCTCCAAAGAAACCCCCTTACAAATCCTCTATGGATGCTTATCATACCCGCAGAGGGAGGAGGATTTTCAAGAGCTATGAACCTGGTGTTCAGCTATTTTCTTTGAAAATCCCCATCGTGGTCTTGCTCACAACTTATTTTAGCAACTGCTAGCTAATATATCTTGAGGTGTTAGTCAAATTTTCCAATTCAACAGCCTGTCACAAAAATAATAAATTATGTGGGAATGTACATTCATGTTAAAACTATAAAGAAAAGCAAGGGAACCGTTAATACAATATTTGGAAAAGCAGTTACTCCTGGGGTGGGGGTGGGGGTAGAGGAAGGAAGGAAATATGACCAGTAAGCACATATGAGGGGCTTCAAAGGGAATGTTCTGGATGCTTATTTGGATAGTTATTTACTTTATTAGTGTAAGTTAAAATGTACACACATGTTACATACACATATATTTATTCATAATTTATGAATTTAAATGTAAACAAAAGACCAGACAGAAGACAGCATCTAAACTCCACAGCAATCTGAGAATTAGCCTATGAACTCAACACAAAATGGAGAAAACTGGTCAAAAAATGACTTTTACAAGTGGAAAAAGAATTCCCTCAAAAGATCAGTGCTGCTCTTAGGGACTTCTGCAGTGCCAACTAGTTCTGTGGTAGAGACGATGCCCACAACACAGCCATGCTCCTTTACCATCTGGATGGGAGGTTGGGGAGACCACTGCAGAGGTGACCTGGCACCCCAGAGCCATCTCTGGTGCAACAAGTCTGCAAACCCTCCGAGCTGAAGAGGAATCTTGGCCAAAACCTCAAACGAGCTGACCCTGCTGGCCAACTCTTCCGGGGCTCCCCCAAGGCTGCCTGAGCAGTAGGGGCATTTTATAAAGTCTTCTGATTCTCTCCGCATTACTTTTTAATTGCCAACCCAACTTGCTGATTACGATCTGGCTTCTATGGCGCTTGTCTATGGGGAAAAGAGCTGCTGATCATGTTGGTTTTATTGTTGTTAAAGCAATGTTAGCTTTATTATCATTAACAATGACAGCTAATATTTCTTGCATGCTTATCCCACTTGATCCCCCTGACAATCTGAACCCTAATGGAAGGCAGCATGAGAAAGTGAAAAAGAGCAACAGACAGCCAGGATTCCAACGCTAAGGGCTCTCACCCTGAGTAGCTGTATAACCTTGAGCAATACATTAAGCCTCGTTGGGCCTCAGTTTCCCCATCTGTGAGGTGGAATGATGGCAATACCTGTCTGACAGGGTTGTTGTGAAGATTAAATGAGTTACTTACTGTTCCTAAAGCACCAAAACAGCAGATGTCACATAGTGAGTGCAAGACAAATGTTTGAAATTATTCCCACTGTATTCGAGCAGTAAAGCAACTTGCCTAAATTCCATGGGCTGCAGACGTCATGTGCTTTACCATCATGCTTGTTATTAACCACCACCACAGCTATTTGTCAAGGTAAATTAACACCTGTGCCTTTGGGATCCTCCTCGACCTTGGGGCACGTTGGTTCAATGGCTTACTTAAGGCCTGATGGCAACTACTGCAGGCTGAGGAAAGCCAGACTCTGGGCCTTCAAAACAAAGACCAGACTCTCCCCAGCTGAGCCTTGGTCTGGGCCAACAGCAACCAACCTAACCTTGAATAATCCCAGGACAGCTGTCTACCATCCGGCCTGCCGCCCTACTGAACTTGGAAATTCTCAGAGACAGGCCCCAAACTCTGAGTTCTCAGTTTCTAGCAATATGTCAATTCACAAATATAAAATATAAACTCTTCTGAAACCCCAGAAAAATTCAGATTATATCAACTCTGTCTTCAGTGGTTGTAAAGCAGCCATCTCCCTTCAGAACCTTCCTAACCTATGCAGACTAAGGTCTACTCTACCTGTGAAGGGCCCGCGAAATGGGAACTGGTCCAAACACCATCACCTGCCAAGGGCCGCCAGTGACCTGAAGGCCAAGTACAGCGAACGTGCCGAGCTCCAGTTCCATTCCTGCTGCTGACACCCAGTGAACTTGACTGAGCCCCTTAGCTCTTTGAACTTCAGCAGTTTCCCCAGTTGAGAAGCAGAAAAATTAGACCAGATGATCTGTAAGTTATCTTCCATTCTTTGATCTTTATATCCATATTTTAATTCAGAGCCAGAGCTCATTTTGATTTGATCATATTCAAAAACAACTCAAAATAACTCACTCTAAAGAGATGCACTGCTTTCCACAACGCATAAGTAGAAAGCAATGCTGTTGCTATTTGCAGCTCTGAAGGAACACAGGCACTTTCGAAACCCCCGATCGGAGCTGCTGCTGGGACCACTGAGAGGAAAAATTCTATTGGCATGATAACCATACGTTATATGAAACATATGGCTTTAAAGCTTTTCTCCCTGAGAATAACAAGCAATCCACTGGGCCTACTCCTCATCTGGTTCATGTCAATCGATGTGTGCACATGCATGTGCCTGTGTGTTTGTGTACGCTCACAGCACACTGCAGATTTTTTAGAAATGTAAATAATAGATAAGAAAGTACTGTGAACATTCCAAAAAAGGACAACATTCCAAAAAGAAGAACAACATTTCAGTGGCTGTCTCGAAGTGATGCTAGATAGCTTATCCGAGATACTAAAGTGATTCACAATCTGCAAAGTGATGAGCTTTCCTGGCTGGAGCTCCAAGGAGAAACATGCGTGCATGTGTGCGCATGTGTGCATGTATCTGTCCTGATCTGCACATGCATAATCTTACTTTCTTTGGCCCTGTACTAACAAAATGCTTGCTATGAAGTCAACGATGCAAATAAATTTTTGAATTAGACTGCAGAGAAGGAGTGGAAAAAGAAAGAATGAACCACCGCCTGGACTTTCAGGCGACAGTGGCCTTATATCTAAAATGATTCTTTATATCAGGAGCATATATAAAATACCACTTCTTACTGATTGTTTTTTTCTTCCAAACATCATTATAACTTGCATGTCTAACCTTTAAAGCTGTTTTAAAATTCTTTAATTTAGTAAAATTAATTTTCTCAGATATATCTATTCAGAAGCCTGGTTCATAAAAAAATGCAAACTATAGAAAACAAATTTCTGGACTCATTTTTCAAAGGTCTCATAACTTCTGTAGCATGACCCTTCTTAATGGCCCAACGGTGCCGAACCCTTCATCAAACTTTCATGCCCTGCGTTGGACACACTGAACTCTGAGAGGGGACGGGGTGGGGGGTGGGGTAGATAAATGACCCGGGAAGCTGAGGTATGTCACAGGTAATGACCCAGCTATTATTCTGAATGATAATGCCAGGCTTGCACAGAACACTTTGCCTAATTAGACTTCACACAAGGGGAAAAACGCTTTAATATTTAACAAGTATAACAGTGTAATCAAGGTACACAAATCAGGCCTGATAAGGAATAGTGCTTATTAAAGAGAGAGACAGATGGCTACGGGAAAGGTATGGGCATTAGACGTGAAACCCCACAGGCTCCAGCTGTGAACAGCAGCCACGTACCTTCAAATCGCCACTTCAACCCAGACACCCCACACATCATGTAGTCCTGTCGTCCTGCTCAGCAGGCCACAGGTACTCCCACACCACAGATTTAACAAAATAACTGGGTTCTAAGAGACCATCTTCGCTGCTTCTCAGAGCAGTCTTTTCTGAGCCACTCGTGCTGCTGTCAAAAGCCCAGTGAGTCAAGATGTCCAACGCCTCCCATAATCAGTTCAGTTAGATAATTCACCCTCCTTTTTATTACCTTCAAGAACACTTAATGTGTTGGAAGCCTTCCTGACTCTATTAAATCCACCTAGGCTGCCACAACATTATGAATACATAATTTGTTTATAGGTATCTTTCAAGAAAACAAAGAAGACAGTATAAATGAATACAGTTAACAACAGGCTTCCTTATGAACTAAAAGTTATAGCAAAAGAGATTTCTAAGGGTGGGTTATCTGTTCAGTTTCTCCAGGGTCAGAATGACACTCAACACCAGGACCCAGAAGGCAATCTGCACACTTGTGAACAGCCTCCTACCAACCCTGCTGACTATTAAGTTGCTGCATTCATGCATCCCACACATATTCCCTGAGAACCTGCCGTGCCTGCACACTACTACTGTGCCCACTGCACTCCATGGAATACATCAAAAAACGTGTAAACTGGGGTCCCTGTGCTCTTGGAGTCCACGGTCTTGTTGGAGCATGACGTAAAAGCAACCACAGTGCCCATTGCCATGTAACGTGTGATTGGTTACACGGGTACCTATGGAGGTGCCATGGTGGTCATGGGGGAGGAGCTTCAGTGGCAAACAGACCTGTGTTGAAATGCCAGCTCTGTCATGGTCATCTGAACCAGCTCAGGCACTCCATCTACCTGAACCTCAGTTCTTCGAGTATTTTTGTATGGGTTCTGTTTTTAATTCCACAAATAAAGTGCTGCAAATAGTGTTTAGCACATAGCAGATTTTTTTCTTAACCTCTGCCATTTCTGTATGCATTCCCAGGAGAAAAAATGGGCCTCCTTTTCATCGAAAAGTCAAGTATTCAAGCTGCAATGATAACCATATCTAATGATACTCAGGTCAGATGTGAATTTGTGTCCCTAACCAAACTCTTCCAAAACTATTCTTACCAAGTATTTCCAGAATAGATCATGGTTTTGAAGTTCAGAGAACAAAGGATTTCAAGTTTTAATTTACTAGCTGTTATGTTTACAGATGAAGTTGATATCGTTTAGAGTTGATTTATGAAGCTTATTGCCATTGTTTCCATTTCTGATGTTATAAAATCAACAGGAAATACACTCCCCTTGGCTTTAAGGTAGGTACTGAAAGCTTGCCATCCTCAGGGAAGATTTTCCACATGTCATTAAGCCATAACTCGATAATATATTCTACTCTGTATTTCACTCTACAGTGAGTTCCTTGAGGTCAGAAACTCCTGTATTTTCCTCTAGTACTGAGCACGGTGCCAGGCACATGGTAGGAGCTTCATAACTACCTTCTCAGCAGATTCTGAGAGCAGAGGTTTGTGCAGGTGGCATCGCTGAAGGGGAACCTGAAATGGCCTGCCCATAGCTATGGTACTAAGGATGCCATGTGGCCCATCCAGAGCAGCACTGAACACACGGGACCTGGTTCCATCTCCAACAATGTCATTCCACTAAGTAGCTGGGTCCTCTTAATTAAATCACTTCACCTCTCTGGGCTTCCTTCTGTTCATTTGCAAAACATGAAGATAATTGATTATGAGGACCATCGAAATGATCTCAAACATGCTATTATTTCTGCAAAAGGCTAATGCTAGACCTGATGATCTCAGAGACAATACTGTTTTTGTTGATGTAATCTTGCTAACCAATGGTCCTCCCATTACTTCTAACTCCAACAAGTCATTGTCCAGACTACTCAGTGGGGTCTACAAATCCTCCAGGACCCAAGCGTCCCTTTCAAATGCACAATATTGTCTTTTCAAAGATTTCTAATTTATAGAAATAAAATAAGTCAACATTGCCAGCTTTATTCAAAGGTTCTCCATTTATTCTCTGACCCTCATTCCTAAGTGATAAACAGTAGCAGTAATACTTGTCCATTTCACACCTGCATGTCATTTGCCCCCGGAATAATCACACAGTCATTTGTGGGGACCAGGGAAAGGAGTTTAAAGAAGCCAGTGCCTCCCATGCACCTTCACCCCAGGCTGGACCACCACAAGCAGAACAAGCACCTCCTCAGTCACCCAGAGGGTTCTATAAAGGACCCACATCCACCTCCCACCTGCCCCACCCCAGTGAAAAGTTACAACACCCACTGGCTACCCTGTGGTCAGCAACAAAACTCACCATTTTGGGAGGATGTGAAAGAAATCACAGTCCTGATCATCAGTGAGCAGATCATTTCTGCGGTTGGTTTTGAGTGGGAGAGAAACCAAGAAGCCTACAGTTCCTGCATCTCCTCCTATCTGGTTTCCATCAGAACATGAACTCAAAGTCACCCTCTCTGCCTAGAGGGTCTACAGAGGTGTTCCCATGGCCTCTGCTGTCCACACTACCCTCAGCCCAGACTCATTCTGACCCAGACTCACTCTCAGAAGAAGACGAAAAGGTAATTCCAGTAATGCTGGGTAAGTTCTCCTGAGTACCCAAGGTATTCATGGAAAAAAAAAATCCTCAGGATGTTTAATTACTTAAGTGAATAAAACACTCTCTACAAAGAAAAAACACTTTTCAGACAATCCAAGACCCAAGATGTTGAATCAGATCCAACAAAATAACGAACTTTATGCTCAGATTTTGGCTTCAGCCACTATTTGGATTGATGAATTCATTCACAGTCCATAAATTTCATTTATTTGCATTCAAATGGCCCCTGAGTCGAAAAGATTAAATTCCTACTTTAAGAACTTACTTATGGCCACAGAGTGAGTCAGCTTTGGAATCCTTCATTCAGCTTTGCAGTCAGCCAGTCACTTTCTGTAGCAATTGTCTACACCTCCATCTGGAGGAGATATTAAAAATAAAAAATCCTCAAACTCAGCTCTCTCCTGTTATTCAGACCCAGAAATCCACGGGCCCCAGAAATCTAAAGGCCATGAGTTTAGTGAAAAAAAAAAACCCCACAAAAGGAACCTCCCCACCAAAGAACATACTTTAAATAGAAACCAGAGCTTACAGGTCATAGGTACATCCAAAGAAGTATCTGCCCAAAACACAAGTCTCCTCCGTTGTTTCCCTACTACGCAGCTGCAAACATACTTAAATCAATCTTATTTCTATATAAATAATATACCCAAAAATACCCCGGGTATTTCGCGTTACTTATGTCTATGGAAGCCCAGAAAGAACTATTTATTTCCTCTCCATTTGTATATAGAGTGAATGAGAAATAAAAGGACAGCTACTGTCCTTTGAACAGCTAATTAAAGTAGCCGAGGGACATTAGGGATTCTTTAACATCAAGCCCCACTCACTGCCTCACCCCCTCAGTCCCAGACTATAAGCCACATAAGGATACCAAGGGTGGTTTTCTGGGTTCATTTCCAAACCAAGGGACCTTCTCAAGTAACATGTACACAGTGGATGCTCAAGACGCATTTTATTATAATCATGTAGAATTTAAGACATTAAAAAACTATCTAAGAATAGAATTAGAAGATTTAAGATCCAGAGCCAACAAATACAGACCACTCTTCCTAGTCTTCCCAATGTGCCTGGGCCCTTGTTTTCTCTTCCACGCTTCCTTCCTGTGACCATGTGCTAAGCAGTTTATGTACATTATCTAAATCCACCAGCAAACTGCCCAATACCATAGGCACAATTGCACTCATTTTACAGATGAGAAAACTGAGAGCTCAAGAATTACCGTATTTTACTGTGTATAATGCTCTCTTGTATGTAATATGCACCCAAGTTTTTGGCCCAAACTTTCAGGAAAAAAAAATCTTTTGTTTTAATTTTTTAATTCAATTATTTTTTTATTTATATTTAGATACTTGCTTTTTGTATAATAAAGGAATTTTAGCATTTATTTTTGAACATATATTATGGTACAAAAAATTTTATGTATCAAATAATTCCAAAACACAAGAACAGATACAAAGTATTTCAACTACTACCCATGTATAATGTACGTCCTTATTTTTCCCTCAAAAATTGGAGCAAAAAAAAGTGGACATTATACACGGCAAAATACGGTAAGCAACTCACCTGAGATCACAGTTGAGAGAGGGGAATTGTGAAACTGGGTGAACTGGCTTTAACTCCCAAGCCCACACATCTGGGTGCTTCCTCATTCAGTTCCTTGTTTCCCCTATTTTCTCACTTTTTACAGTGCTCTTCATTCTGCTGATCTCCCCCCAAACCATACAACTAACTCGCATTTCATTTCAAGGGCTATGCCTCTTCCTACAAAGCTATTTTGTGTTGTTTTCTTCAAGTTTGCTTACTCATTTCACTTGCAGGCACTCTATTAAGTCTATAAAATGGGCTGTTGAAAATTACAGTAACTTGCTTTAAACTATTCTCAATTCAAGACCGTTTTTGAATTTTTTACCAAACCTTGAATCAACCTTCTCTTGCACCCGGGCAGGTTCCGTTTGCTTATTCACAGAACGGCTGGTGTGTGCCTATGTGCTAAGGCGCAATAAACAATGAGTCAAGGTCTCGGCTCCCTGGCTGAGGCAGACAGTCCTGAACTGTAATGATTCGGTAAAACCCTCATTCCCTCCCTACCACCCACGGCATCTTCCCTGGACACCAAACAAGGCAGCTCATTATCACAAAACCACCAGGAACATCTCTCCAAAAACATCTTCTGATCTCACAACCCAGCCCACTCTACAGAAATGCCAGCGGGACCCCCTGCAGGGGCCCCCTTGGACCTGGCTCTCTGCCTCATTATGTATTTAACCAAATCTCCAACTGGAAAAAAATTAAAAAGGCTTATTTTCCTGACACCGGCTACCCCTTGAAGATCTGGAGTGGGAACTGGCAACAACTAATAATTTTGACTTAGCTTCTTGCTGAGAGAGGATGCATTGCTTTTTGGCAAAACCCTGCAGCAGGAGACTAGGGAGCTAGAAGCACACAGCAAGCACCCCCTGGGGGATGCAGACCTCTTCTTGGCCTTCAGCAGAGCCCATCCTGCCTGGAGCTGCACATCTGAGCCATTGACCCCCACCGCATGCCCTCAGAAAAAAGCTGCTCATATTGTCACCTTGCTCCCCACCTAGATCCCAAACCCTTTCGTTTGACCCACCTCAACCTTCGTTTCTGGCTTGTTCCAACTTCTTGAGACCTGAGTTCTTGGCCACTCCCCCGAATAGCCTCACCATCACCCCTTGGACCCAAACCTTATTCGTCACCCCAGTCACCTGTCTTGGGCTTCAAGATGCCATTGCCTCCTGGAATTCCTCTGCTTCCGGCCGGCCTGGATAACGGCCCAGTGGGATGGGAACCCTACGCTGGCACCAGCTCACGTATCACTCCGCACCACTCCAGTTCTGTCACAGTCCCAAGAGGAAGGATTAGAAAGTATCGTTTTAAATGAATTCATCGCAGTCTAGCTTGGATTTTAGATATCTTTATCTCTACCACCCCATAAGTGTGGGAGCAGGAGAGGGATGAAGGGAGCAAGTGAGAAGAGACACAAAAAGGAAGAACAGGAAAGGCATCGCCACCACCTCCTACTTCTGGTGGCCTGGAGCTTTCCTATGCATCTCATTCAGTTCTTGCAACAGCCTTAAGGTATTGTCATCTCCCTTATGCGCACAAGGACACTAAGCCTCAAGATGATCAGTGATGGGACCAGGACTCCCAGTCAGTAAGTGCTAGAGCTGGGTTCAAACTCCAGGACTGCCCAGCTCCAAAGGTTTGAATGCCTTCCTGACTACCACAGTCTTCCCCATCTTTGGAATCTCTGTAGTGTCTAGCAGAGTGCCTTAATATGGGGGTAAGTAATAAATAGAGGGTGGGCAAAAAGTAGGTTTATGGTTGTGAGTATGCAAAACACAGAATTTATTCTTGTGTTATTATTAATTATTGTATTTTTTCCGTACAAACAACTGTAAACCTACATTTGCCCCACCCTGTATTTGTTAAGTGAATGCATAAATGGTTAACTCCAGCCTTCATACCTTAATATTCTGCAACCCACATACCTGATTTTATTCATATATTCTGTTTGTAACTTGCCTGCAAAGTGCCTTGATAAGAAGTTAAATGTTGTATGTAAATAAGTTGTACTACATTGTATTGTATTTTGAGCCGCTAGGAAAAGCTACATATAACAATCTATAAATAAAAAGTGCTGAAGCAGATCCACTGATAAAAATTCACTTGTCATCTTGTTCCATCATGCCCAGAAATGGATACAAATACAATATTCTAAGGAAAATCAATGTCTTCATGTTTCGTTAACCCTTAGAACTCTACAGCATTTTCTGGGATGCCAATTCAATGAGGATTTGTGCTGGAAAAGACAGCACAGAGGTTATGAGCCCCAGTGCTGAAACCAGGCAGCCGGAGACTCAAGGCCCACGTCCACCGCTTACTCGAGCTGACTGTGGGCAAGTAACTCACCCCTCTAAACCTGGGCTTTCCCATCTGTAAAATGCAGACAGCAACAGTGCCACTTTCTACACTGGCTATACAGATTAAACGAGTAACTCATGGCCCACACTGGGCAGAGCGGCTGCCGGGTGGGTGAGTGCTCCATGGGCATCAGCCACTTCTACCACGTGGGAAGAACTGCATTGGAAGTGCAACAGGAAACCGGAAATGAGTCACTTGCTTTTGCAAACATTATTAAAAGCACTAAATTCACCTGAATCCTCTTGTCTAGGTTACTGTGATTACTAGAAAGATCTAACCTGAAAGCAAGGCCACCACTAATAATGACAATGACGACCAGCAGTGACACATTTCTCACTGACTACGTGCTAAGCAGTGTTCTAACCACTTTTGCAGACAAGAGCATCACACGAGTTGTGCAGAGTGTGCCACGCAAGACTGCCCAGTGGGAGGGGAGTGGGACTGAAGTCCAGTCCACACGCTGCTCACCATGCCACGCACCCTGCACAGGACAGGCCACCGCAAAGGGCACTTTGTGGGCCAGCAGTGCCCTGTTTCCATGAGAACTGATACAGTAACTTCAACAAGTTTCTTACAAATGGAAGACAGAAGTAGGAAGTCATTTTTGAGAGTACCTAGGACCTAAGTGGAAGAACATCATTTTAGGACAATCATGTACCACTTAACGACAGGGACGCAATATGAGAAATTTTCACTAGGAGATTCTGTTGTATGAACATCACAGAGTGCTCTTACACAAACCTAGATGGTAGTGCATACTACTGTAAGTGTATCCCTATACCTTTACACGACTAGCAGCCCAGCAGGTTTACACCAGCATCACCACAAACACACAAGTAATGTGTTACACAAGGATGTTACTACAGCTAGATATCACTAGGCAATAGGAATTCTTCAGCTCCATTACAATCTTAAAGGACCACTGTCATATATTTGGTCTGTCATTGACCAAACCTTATGTGGCACATGACTGCAATTTCATTACCAGAGTAGACGAGTAATCCCAAAGTCACCAGTGAATAACACCTATTATTAAGCTTCACAGTGTGTACCTAAGTGCTTTGGGAACCCAAAAATTAGAAGGCCCTCCTGTTCAGTATAAATACACAATTCCTGTCCACCTCCTCCCTGCTTCCGGCTTCCCTTTTCCTCCATCAACTCAAACATCCCTGTGTGTGGAAATAGAACAACGCATCAGACATGACGCCGGGATAACCAAATGTCATATTTTGCATTGTCTAAAAACAACTATAAAAATCACCTGTGCAGCAAAGTGACATTTTCACTAAGTGAGAGGGTCAACATTTCATTGGCAATTCTAGTGAGCAGACCGTCCAGGACGCATCTCCCAAGTGCAGGTCCCTAAACATGACTCCTGTGTATGAAAAGACCTGTTCATTCCCAGCCACCTAGGGCATCCACAACCTTGGTCAGCTTGAGGCTCTCGTCCATACTGAAGCGCCCTGTTCTGCATACAGCTTTACACATCTCCTTTTGGCTTGGACTCGGCTTCATTCTGGGGAGAAGAGAGAAGGAGGGAGACACCATGGCCTTTGCTAGTGGATGTCTGAGGGCAAAAGCAAAACATTTCCAGTTCTAGAGAAGCATTACTTTACGCAAACAGGATCTGTATAATCTTCAATACACTAAGAATCCTAAAAATAATCCCAAAAAGTTCGCTTAATTAGAGGGAAACGATAAAAATTATCTGCGACCTTCACACAAAAGTTACTCCTCTTACCCAGTTCCCTAAAGAGTAATGATCTAGACCGGGATAGAAAAACAGCAAAAATCAGATTGCCTTGTTTTAAGATCCCACCATGTGAAAACCAGAACTGGAGGTGTGATCAATTTCTGAACTCAGAGGCAGTCTGTTGAGAGAAGAAACCCCTTGGCAAGATAATGGGCCTGTGATGCACTGAACTCTTCGCTAACTGTTGTTAATTTTACTTCAGAGATTCACAGCGTTCAGTGTGGCACTGGAATTAAATTTCACTGAAAACCTGAAAATACATAGTATTCTCTTCCTCTTGTGCAAACAGTATGGCAGTATTTTCGGTAATAATGTTGGCTTGCATACACTGTCAGTGCTTTTTCCACCGAACAGCAAGTCATAGCTGACAAATAAAAACACCAACACACCTTCAGGTTGTTCCATAGTCTCAAGCCTGACTAACCTTGTTCAAATTAAAATTTCAAAATAAGAGGGTTTTTTGCATCTTGGAGTGTAATAAAACATTTTCTTAAAGGTGGAGTTTAATGTGGCCCCCTTTTAGAAAAAGAAAAGATACTGGAAGTTTTCACTGACCAGATAAAATTCCTTCTTCTCTACAATACAATTTATATTGTTGTTAGTGCTACAAGCACCTGTCCAGGAAACAAAGCCATTCTAAAAGATAAAAAGCAGCACCCTGACTGGTGTGGCTTTGCTGGGCATTGTCCCTCAAAGTGAAAGGTCGCTGGTTCAATTCCTGGTTTCAGGTTTGGTCCCCGGCTACAAGAGGCAACCCACTGATGTTTCTCTCCCTCTCTTTCTCCCTCCCTCCCCCTTTCTCTAAAATAAAAAATAAAAATAAGCTCCATGAAAGGCATTAAAAAAGTTTGAAAATACTAGATCAAAATCCCACATTTGATTTTTAGGAAGTTTTTTAATCATATATTTGAATATAAAGATGTGAAAAGTAAAACAAAAAGCCCAATTCTTCAATCTCCTTTAAGCCTTTAAGTTGAAAGTTATTCCAAAAAGGTGCCTAGTCTGTCATTTAAGACTGCTTTCATTTATTTTTAGACCTTTGGTAATGCTTTTCACACAGGTTGATCTTTTCTAATAAAGTATTCCATGTTGAGAACCCAGGAAGTTAAATTCCTTCACTACCTTAAAGAACAGAATGACGGCAGTAAATGCCAGCCTGGGGTGATACACGAGGCAGAGGAGGCCCCTAGTGGTGAGGCCATCACTCCAGCTTGGCTTCATCCGTTTTATAAGACTGCTTCATCACAAGGGCAAAATCAATAGGTAATAACGCCTACCTGAGTTTGCTTCTTTAATAACCTCTATTAGCCCTGAAATGTAGTAGGCCTATCATTTGGAATCCCAAGGTTCTTTCATCAAGAATATTTTTTTTAAAGAAGAAGAAAAATGGGACCTGAAGAATAACTCCATTATATTCTGTATTTCAAAGCAACAAATATTTATTAAGCCCAACACCCTGCCAGGCCCTGAGCTGGGCATGGAGACATGAGCACCCTCGCAGAGCGTCCAGGGATTTTCTTCAGTGTAATAACATCACGCTGAGGACAGCGCTACAGCAAGATGAAGACCGGGACATACAATTTATCATCATAGGACCCTAGGATGGATTCTTATCAACAGGAAAAGCCTCAGGTATCGCCCACCCCAACCTCAAAGCCTCAGCTCCTCATTGCCAAACGCCTATGGAGGGCAGCATCTGAGGTTCTTCAACAAGTCATAATTGGATAAATGAATGACAAGTGAGATTGATTGCAAAGAAGAAGGAATTTTAAATTTTAAAAAAATGTTGAAATAGGCCAGAGTTGGGGATGCCTGAAAGTAAAGGAAGGCAAAAGACAAGAGGCAGCACTGACAAAGCTGCTGTGGGGCTCCAGACACTGGACTGAGCTCCTGCACGTCGTTTCGTCCTGCCTCACGTGTCCGCGAGGGGAGGGGTACGACCGGCATCACAGCGCGCAGGAAACCAAGACTGGGAAAGAAGCGACTCCCACTGGGTCACACAGTGAACACACGGGAGAGGCCTCCTGGAACCCAGGTATCTGGGATGGCTCTTTGCTTTGAGCCCATCGACACAGTTTGCAAACAGACGTGGGAGATATGGGAACTACGATGAACCACAGTGTGTAATTTGGAGTACACACAGCATAGCAGTTTGACGCCGAGGAACTGTATTATGAAACAGCTACTGGGTGCCAACAGCGGGCACGGCCCACCCTTGCTGTCCCGGAGCTGCCTTCTCTGGGTACACAACACAAAACCCCACACCCTATTCTGCACGACCACACGTTTTCAGGCCCCTTGTTGTGACTAAGGCTTTCATTTTCGCTTTATTCTATTTGCAGTGGAGAGACTTTTCTCCTTCCAATTAGCAACATGACAGCACTGCACAGGGCTCGTTAATGTTCATCGTTACAAGTAACATTAAGATAATTATGACTTTCTTGTATGAACACTGTTAACAAAACCCAGGAAATCTGGTAGAGTTACATTTAAATTTCTAGTAAAGAGAGGTGAAAGAACAGTTAATTATCTTTATCATCTAGCCCCATCTAATGACATTTAAGTTAAACCTACTCTGAGGCTTTGAAATCAGAATAAAAGTGGGGTTTGCGAAATAGCTGCTCTATCATTTATTAGTGTTTACCACGTCTCACTGTTTCAGCACGCACAGTTCTGTTAAAATCATTTCCTCTCCCATCATCTTTCTTTGCTCATTGATGAAAAGATAACTTCAAAAATCACTGACGGTAGTGCAGGTGCAGGAAGTGTGGTGGAAACAACAACTTTGCCTTCTCTTTGTACAGCTTTCCTCCTCTCTCCGCCAGGCAAACCCCGGTACCCCCAGACCGTGCCCTCCAACAGCTCCCCTCCGCTGACCTCACAAAACCACTTCCTCAGGGCAATCCTCGATCGCGATGACCACGGCCCGGGGCCAAGACAGAAGGGTGTGCTGCCCACCCGCCACCCTCGGCACGCCCCCTCCACCCTCTCCAAAGCAGCAAAAATAACACCAATACCCGCAAAGTAGCCCCGCGGTCGTGTATCGAGGCTACTTTTTAGTAGGTGTAGGAGAAACTCGTTAAACAGCTAAAGGCCACGGGAAAGACTGGCGGAGCCAAGTGACACCCGGCGCGGCCGCAGCCCGGACCCTCCCTGGAAGCCCTCTCCGCGCGTCCCTGACGGATCCGCTGAAGGCGCCGCGCCCTCCCGGGGCCGAGCGGCCCGCAGCGCCCACCCCGCACCTCAGCCCGCAGCGCCCGCGCGCCGGACGACGGCAGGCCGGGCGCCGCACCGTGCTCCCGGGCTGCACGAGCCTCCCCGAGGTCGCGGGCTGGAGACAGCGAGGAAGCCGCACCAACGCCCCCGCGCGGCGCGCCACACCCGGCCCGCCGGGAAGGGGACCCCGCTCACCCTGTGGCGCCCCTGGGCTGCCCGCCGGCTCCTGCTGCTCCCGCGCCGCCGAACTTTCCCTCCTGCGCGGCCCGCGGGGGCTCGGCTCCACCTCCGGCTCCGGCAGCCGCGGAGCCTCCGGGGACCCGGAGGGGCGGGGAGCGGCGGCGACGGCGGCGGCGGGCGGGCTGAACCGCGGCCGAGCCTCAGCGCTCTCTGCCGGGTGGGGGCCGCGGAGCCGGGAGCCGCGCTGCGGCGGCCGGCGGGGGTCGCGCTTGACTGCGCCCACCTGCTTCCCCAGCGCCCCTCCGCAGTGCGTCCCTCCGGCCGCTCGGAGTGGGGCGCCCTGGCCGAAGCCTGTCAGTCCTCTGAACGGGGCACTCCCGCAAGACCCGGGGTCCCCAGCGGGTGGGCGGTTTTGCACGTGACTGGTCACTGAGATCCGGAAAAGTTGAGGGAAGGGACTAAGACAGTGGCGCGCGGCCGGTGCCCCCGGAGAGGGGTGATCAGGTGCCTATGCCACAAGTATGTGGTCCTCCCTCTTTCAAGAACGAGTTTCCCAGTCCCCCATCGTCCCCCTCCAGCCCTTTTCTTTTGCCTTCATTGGGCTGCTCTCCCCTCTGTGGGCCGACTTGCTCACAAAAACTTAGTAAATTGGACCTTGGAAAATTTGTTCTGTAGTTGGTGTCTTTGCGACGCTGGTTAGTTATAACGCTTTCACCGGGGAGGTTTTATATACGCCGAAGGTCAGAACCCCTTTAGTCCTGAGACCCCACCAACGTGAGGAAGTGATGTCTGCAGAGACCCCTGACGGCCACTGGGAGGCCTAGGAGAGGAAGCAGGATAAGGATGGAAAACAGGTAAGCGGGATGTTACTGAGTACTAAAAGCCACACACACAAACGCACAGGCACAAGCACGCACCCTTGGATGCCTTTTATTTGTAAATGCTCCAGCACTTTTTTTGAGCAAGAGTTTGGGAGTATTATGATACCCAATTCTCAGTATAATGAAGGAGACTCAAGAGGAATCAATGTTAGGTTAGACGAGGTCACCTCTCCAGCCCTACAGATGCAACTAGCAGAGGACCCTCCGCTGAGCCATCAAAGCAGAGCCAGAGGTAGAAAACGTCCCACAATTCCTAGCTAGGTGCTCCTACTGCCTGGCCACCAGAATGCACAAAGCCCCCATCTGGGAGATGTGGAGGCACCAGACTTTAGATGAGCATGGGGTAGGAGTCCTAGAGGCAATAGGCAGTCCTGAAGCAACTAGTAAGCACTAATTTACCTACGGTAGCATCCTGGAAAAATTTCTTGCTTCCCACCAACTGCCCAGCCCACCTAGGTCTATCCTCCTTCCAACCCAGGCTGCCCTGGGAACTCAGGGGGCTCTGTCCCCACCCCTACACCCCTGACTGAGTCAGTCATCGTTGTGGCATGAAATCCTCACAGCAACTCAGTTGGGATTTAGGAAGGAGGAAAGAAGCATCCACATACATGTAGGTACAAGTCATTGGCCCAGCAGCCTCCATACATTGTTTCACAGCAGCCTGGTGAAGCAAATTGTGTAGCAATCCCATGGTGCAGATGAGACAGAAGGGCCACATGGAGGGTGGTGTTGGTGACTAGTTGCCTAGGGCTTTGAGCCTACACAGTGGAGAACACTTTGGATAAACAGGTAACCTCTTCAAAGACTTCCAGCTGTCACCAAAACACTCCCACTCCTTCACATTAAAGTGTTGATAATCTTTCCTATTCTGAATGTATCTTTCATCACTGTTCAGGGATGTCACCAGAATTTCTTTTTTTTCTCTTTTTTTTAATATATTTTATTGATTATGCTATTACAGTTGTCCCATTTCTCCCCCATCATTCCCCTCCACCCTGCATACCCGCTCCCACCCACATTCCCCCCTTTAGTTCATGTCCATGTGTCATAAGTTCTGTAGCTTCTACATTTCCCACACTATTCTTGCCCTCCCCCTGTCTATTTTCTACCCGCCATCTATGCTACTTATTCTCTGTACATTTTCCCCCCTCTCTCCTCCTCCCACTCCCCTGTTGCTAACCCTCCATATGATCTCCATTTCTGTGTTTCTGTTCCTGTTCTACTTGTTTGCTTAGTTTGCTTTTGTTTGAGGTGTCGTTGTTAATAACTGTGAGTTTGCTGTCTTTTTACTGTCATATTTTTTATCTTCTTTTTCTTAGATAAGGCCCTTTAACATTTCATATAACAAGGGCTTGGTGATGATGAACTCCTTGAACTTGACCTTATCTGAGAAGCATTTGATCTGCCCTTCCATTCTAAATGACAGCTTTGCCGGATAGAGCAATTTTGGATGTAGGCCCCTGCCTTTCAAGACTTCAAATATTTCTTTCCAGCCCCTTCTTGCCTGGAAGGTCTCTTTTGAGAAATCAGCTGACAGTCTGATGGGAACTCCTTTGTAGGTAACTGTCCCCTTATCCCTTGCTGCTTCTAGATTTCTCTCCTTCATTTTAATCTTGACTAATGTAATTACAATGTGCCTTGGTGTGTTCCTCCTTGGGTCCAACTTCTTTGGGACTCTCTGAGCTTCCTGGACGTCCTGGAAGTCTATTTCCTTTGCCAGATTGGGGAAGTTCTCTTTCATTATTTGTTCAAATAAGTTTTCCACTTGTTGCTCTTCTTTTTCCCCTTCTGCTACCCCTATAATTCGGATGTTGGGATGTTTAAAGATGTCCTGGAGGTTCCTAAGCCTCTCCTCATTTTTTTGAATTCTTGTTTCTTCCTTGTTTTCTGTTTGTTTGTTTGTTTGTTTGTTTTTTTCTTCCTTCTGGTCCACTCCATTGATTTGAGTCCCAGTTTTCCTCCCATCTCTATTGGTTCCCCATGCGTTTTCCTTCATTTCACATATTGTAGCCTGAATTTTTTCATCTAATTTGTGAGCAAAATCAACCAATTCTGTGAGCATCTTGATGACCAGTGCTTTGAACTGTGCATCTGATAGGTTGGCTATCTCTTCGTCACTTAGAGGAATTGGCTCTGACGCTTTGATTTGTTCTCTGGTTTGAGCCATTTTTGGTGGGTTTTTTGTTTGTTTGTTTGTTTGTTTTGCTTTTGGTTTTGGGGGGGTTTTTTGGTCTGGTCCAGGCTGTTACATAGTGAGGGGTAGAGCCTTAAGTGTCCCCCAGGGCGGGGCAGCCCAGTTGCTGAGTTATGACGCTATATGTGGGGGCGGGGTCCAAGAGGGAATAATGGCACTTGCTCTGCTCTCTCTTGGATTCCAGTCCCTTCCGCCACTTCCCCTTCACCTGGATTATCTGTGCGAGAATGTGGGACCACCTGGTCAGCCAGCCGCCTTGCGCAGCCTCACTGGGTCTGCACAGTTGCCACCCCATGCCTGGAGTCTGCTAGCCACCTCCTGTGCACCTGGGGTCTGCTAGCTGCCGCCTGCAGGCCTGGGAACTGCCAGCCTGGGAACTGCTGCCTGCATGCCCAGGTCCACACCTCCACTTTCTCTTCCCACGCCTCCACCCCTCTTACCGGTCTGGATGAATGGTTGTTAGACTTCCGTACAATTCAATTCCGTATCAGTTCTGATTGTTTTCTTATTTCTAAATCTTTGTTGTCCTTAATTTTGGTTGTGCAAGGAGGCACAGTGTGTCCACCTACACCTCCATCTTGGCTGGAAGTCAGAATTTCTATATAATAGAGTTTAAGCAAGGAATCTGGTTTGGCAGGCAAACCAAGGACTTGACTAGGGGCACAGAGGCGGACTCAGAGTCTAGGTGCACGTGGATTGGCTCAGGGACAGTGCAGGAGGCTGCGATTTTCTCTGTTCCTGTTGTCCAGAAGAAAAAGGAAGATCACTTCAGAATCAAATACATTTCCTTTAGGGGCTCGTAACACCCTGGTCAAGGTACCTGAAGAAGTTTTCCAAACTTTTACAGTTAGGGTACGAATACATCAGGGTACTAATACATCAATATGTGACATATCAGTACACATCAATATAGATCCAGAGTCATAAAGCCAGTACCAGCTAAGTGCTTGGTGCCTCTGGATACATCTCGACAATAATTAGTACATGAAAAAATACGGGAGTTGCCCTGACCGGTGTTGCCTAGCAGATTGGGCATCATCCTGCAAAGCCAAAGGTCACCAATTTGATTCCCCATCAGGACACATGTCTGGGTATCGAGTTCCATCAGCAGTTGGGGCATAAACGAGAGGCAACCGATGGATGTTTCTCTCTCACATCACTGTTTCTCTCTGTCTCTTTCTCCCTCCCTTCCCCTCTCTCTAAAAATAAATAAATAAATAATCTTTAAAAAATAAGGGAGTTGAAAAAATAATAAAACTATGGAAGTCAGTGATATTATAATGTGAGAAGATTCATTTTTATAGATGTACTACCCAGAAAGAAAGTAGATATTATTCTGAATATTATTTAGTAGATATAATTTGGATGATCTTTCAGGGGCCATCATTAGGAAGCAGTGCCAGTCATCTTATTCTCCGTCACTGGCAGAAACAGGAATGAGGGGAAAGACCAGCCAGCTCACCTCTGCAGGTCCCCTTCCAAAATGCTGCCTGGCAGAACTGAGACAGTGGAATCAGTAAAAGGATGTGTTTCTTTACACTTCAGAGCCCAAAGGATTAGAAAAACTGGGCTGATCATCAAACCCAGATGTTAAGAAACAATTTTCAAGGCTTACTACCAAAAAAACATTTTTCACATGGGTTTTAGCTTTTGCTGCAGTGTTTTTATGTAGTTATACATTTTTCATAACCATCATGATTTAGGAATCAGAATATGTTATTTGAATTTTCAAGCATAGTATAAAGGTAACTTAATATGGGGCTGGTGATGTGGTTGCAATAAAGAATATGTAGAAAGTTCTGGAAATAGGTCATGATGCCAGAGTGATGTTGTCCCCTTGGGGTGGGAAAGTTAGTCCATATAAAAATAAATTCTAAAACAATACATAGAGTGTCAAACTTTTACACTCATAAAATGTAAAATATGTACATTATAATATGTAATTCTTAATAGCTTGTTTTCAAGATATGCTACATACATATTAAACTTTAAGTACAGACATATTTCACTCAGTTCAAGGTCAGACTTCTCAGACTCACCAGGACCCTGGAGAACCTTGACCCAGAGAGCCAGGAGCTGAAAGAGCAGCTGTGAAGTTCATTCATTAAAACACAATTACTCTACTTTCTAAGAGATGCATCAGGTGATCACTTAAGTTGTGTTGACTCTTTAAATAGATCTAATAATCAGCATTATCTGATTTTTTAGATCACAGCAAATGTGCTGTGTGGTCAGAGGTAGCTCATTAGGTGGGAGAGGTCTGTTGCACTAAGGCATAAAGACTTGCCAGATGCTACTGCTGTGAGTGGTAAATCACTGAGATAGGATCTAATTATAGTCCACATAGTCTACTTTAGAAATCTTGAAAATATGCAGTATATTCCCAAATAGGTTTTCATTTTACATGAGTATAATAAATAATGTATGACCTAAAAAAGCAAACTTTATTTCTTTAGGAAGAAAAAAAAAAAAACCACACGTTGAAGACCTCATTCGATAAGCACTGTAACTCAAACATACTCAGGCTTAATTAAGATTGTTGACTGAACAAGGGATGCCTTTGACTTCTCCTGGATGCTTTAACGTTGATGTCTTTAAGTACACACACCAGATCAATGGGTTGGCTCGCAATGTTTTCAATTTTACACTCTGCATTATTTATGCCCTTTCTGCCCAGATCACTCCAGAAAAGGACAGGCTCTCCTCACTGCTTACCCACAAATCTCTGTCCCCAAATGACAGGTGACTGGGGCAGCTCCATGCTGTCAACGTAAAACTGCTGGTTCACATAAAAGCCACGTAGTGCACCAAGTGCTTCACAGCTTGACTTTTCTGTTCCACTTTGTGCCTGGAACTTTACGGCCCCCTTGTTTAAAGAAGAAAACGAAAAGGTTACAGCGGGAACTACAGAAAAGCAAGAGCAGGGAAGCACCAGAGACTAATCCACATCTGGTCTGTGTCTGCCTGACACAAATTCCAGATAAATACAGAACGGCCCAAAAGCTGTCTCTCACTTCTACAGCAGTTGCACTCATCCCGCCACATGCACTTAGCTCACCCAGGCCTTTCTTTTTGCAAACCCGGAAAACTGGCTTCCAAACATTTCCCTGGGATAACTCAAGTCTCTTTGGTTTACAGAGAAGAGGTCCTCTGCCTTTCACTCCAGCTTAATTTGTTTTTTTTTACTCTGGTGGATAGCCTATTTCAAATTATTACTATTGTTTCTTTCCAAGGATTATTAGCATCTTTTTTTCAAAACATAGCTTATTTATCATCTAAGTCAACATCTGCTAAGTGCGGCTCATGTTCAGGCCCCACTTGGTGTCCTCTCACTGCTATAAATGTACACTATGTAAGATCTCCATTAACATGAGAATCTGTTTCAACAACACACACTATTATAAGAATTTTTATTCCTGACAGTAGAAAGAGGATGTATGAAGGTGCACTCAGGGTGTTAGAACAGGAGTGCTACTATATAAAATATTAACACTGACCAGGGAAAATGACCTGGGGATAGGAAGGGAAAACATAGTCAAAATCAATAGATCCAAACATGAGAAATGCCTGAAGGAGAGGCAACAAGGGAAATACCTACCCAAAAGTGAAACAGACATAGAGAGGCAAAGATGATGCTGATGCAGAAAACAAACTTTACCTATTTCAAGTAAGAGTATTTGTTTTTTTTCTTCTTAAGTATCTGAAACCTGTGCAGGCAAGGGCGGCGCTGTGCATAACTGCACACTCGTGCTCCAAACCAATGACGTCAGTGGTGCCCCCTTGCTCTCTGAGACAGGTGCAGCTTTTTGTGAACGCAACCAGAGGGTGTTTAGTCAAGTTATAATTCATCCCACTGCAGGCAGTTAGGCAGTGAGTGCGTGCCAGGCCCAGGGGGCACTACAGCTGTAACTCTGCACAGTCCTTAACCTCAAGGAACCTCAAATCTAGTAGGAAAAGCCAAATACAATATTGTAAAAACTCAAAGGAAAAAATGAGAGAGATCCCTGAGCTGCCCATGAACGGCTTTATGTGAGAAGTGGCTTTTAAGAGAGATCCTCAGAGAGAAGTGCGATTTTGATGGGCAGAGAAAATAGGAGGGGGCCCCAGTGAAGTCAAGACAGGTACATACTGTGCATGTCCTGCAGACGGTGATCCTCAGTGGCCAGATGTAGGGGACATTTAGGGAGAAAAGTAAAGAGTCTAAAAAGTGGCCTGAGTCTAGGTAATGGAGGGCTTTGAATGACAGCCAAGAAATTTGCTCTATGAATTTTAACATGTGGGAAAGTGTGAGCAGGCTCTGTTAGCTGTCTTATCAATGGCTTTTCTTGCTTGCCGAGGAACTCTAACTTTGCTCAGAGCCCATCTCCAAGATGTTCCATAAGGCCCAAAAGGGCAATAAACACACCCCCAGCTCAGGGGTTATGGGGGTAAATCGTGGTTGGTTTAAGCCAACAGGAAAATCAGTGTGAAAAATGGTTGAACTGTGGTATCTGTGGGATATTTAGAAGAGAGGTCTGACATCAGCTAGAAATAGAGACAGGGCACAGCCAGAGATACAGAGAGGATGGGGAGTCCTCCACATAAAAAAAAAAAAAAAGTAATCATTTAAATAAGAATGAGAAGACCAACTAGTGAAAGTTATCTCATGTGAAAGAAGGTAGCTGACAGCGAGATTTGGAGAATGTTAGAATTAACAAGGCAAGAGAGGGTTCTACAAAGGAAATTGGGAAGAAATGGTGAGAAAGACAGGGGAACGAGAGATGTGCCTTAGGAGCCAGAGGGCTTCAAGAGGTGGATGATGGCTACACACAGAATTCTGTAGCATCCATGGATTTTGTCAAGAAGTTACTGTAGCCATAGATGAACCATTATCAGCACTTCAGAAATCCAACAGAAAGGTATATTTATTCACAATGGAACTGCATCTGCTAACTAAATACAGAAATTTTGCTGGTTTTTACTAGAATCATACAAAATCTGTGCAGTTACACTAGCATTTTATACTGGGCCCAAGCTAATTTGCTGTTGATGACATCATAGGATTTTTGGGGACATGAATGATGACCCTGGCACCATGCACAGAGCATCCCACATGTCATCGATCTTGGCCTGAAAAACAACAGCCAGAATTCAGCAGCCAGAAGCCGTGAACAGGGCATAAGTGTCTATATGTGCTGCTTTTTAATCCTCACCTGAGGACATTTTTTTATTGCTTTTTTGTTTTTAGACAGAGAGGAAGGGAAAGAGAGAAAAACATTGATCAGTTGCTTCTCATAAGCGCCCGGACCTGGATTGTCTGGGGATTGCACGTGCCCAGACTGGGGATCGAACTCTCAACCTAGGTACAATATGTGCCCTGATGGGGAATTGAACCCACACGCTTTCGATTACAGGATGACGCTTCAACCAACTGAGGCACACTGGTCAGGGCCAAGTGTCTATATGTTTACTGATCCTAATGTTTTTTAGCATCACAACCATGTCAGACATTCAAGCAATGACATAAATTTATTATATCCCTTTGATAATGGTGAGTCAGATCAGAGATGAAATAGAAAACTACTATAACTACAAATGGAAACAGTCATTTTTGTTCTAGAACCTCAAGACCTTTAATCTGCAGACCCAGCTGTGTTCCAGGCCTGAGTTTGTCCTAAACAAATATGGTGGTCTGTTGGGGTCCACAGCCCCACCACAGAGCAGGGGGTGTCACTGGTCTTGCTGCCCTCAACCCGTGTCCACTGTGAGCATCTGCCTGCCAGCAGCTACACCCTCTCCCTTTAGCCTCTGCTTTTTCGGGCAGTTTTAAGGATTGGGCTTGGTTTTTCTGGAGGTATGAGTCCTCCTCTGAGAACTACTTCTGCTTTGAAGCCAGCTACCTGACCAAGGCCCTGGTTCCTTCTTGTTTTCCAGCCTCAGTTCCTCCACCTACAATACTGTTCTCAAACTGAATCCTGCTCTGACCCTGATGACACAGGCAAAGTAATTTAGATCTCTGCACCTGAAAAGTAATACCATCTTCGCACCTAAACTCCTGTTGCCGACTCGCACACTCTCTTGAAAGTATAGCAACGTCACTCAGAGCAAAGTTTCTTGTATCTGATGGGCATTGTGGGTGGGCCTGCTAGCCAGCTCTCAGAAGGACCAACTCTTCCATCTGGTTAGTTCGAATAATGACAATGCTATTTTTATAATTATCATTATTGAGATTTTGGCTTTTGCTGCATTCCAGGCACTGCTAAATGGGACGCAGAGAGCTTATATAGCTTTCCCCAGGTCTTACCGCCAGTAGGCCATGGGGCCAGGGGTCACACCCAGACCAGCTCTCTTCCCCCTTGGACACAACTCTAGGGTTCCAACGTCTTAGCCTGAGACAAAGGAGTTCAGATAACTCATAAAATTTTTCGAAACATTACGTCTATGAGACAAAAATAATAACAGTCCAGAATTCAGACCTAGCTCACCTGACTCACAAACCAGTGCTCCTCTGCGGGGCATCACACGTGTTCTTCCAGTGCATTCTAAACATAGCCAACCTGAGTTTGGGGAAGTGAAGCAAAGTACTGCAATGCAAAGTTGAACAAGATTCTAATTAATGGGTCTGCATTGTCATTTGCTTTGTCCTGTAGTCACATGATATCATGTTTTGTACTCTAACTGAGGTGATAATCAATATCATTTATGCATTCTGCATTTATTAAGCCAACAACTGGAGTCATCCTGTGTTTACCTATCCAAATAACGATGCTTTTTAGTTGTTTTTCCTTCTCACAGAACAGATACTTCTTGTTCCTAATTTGTTTTTTTTACCAGCATCTTGGAAGACTACCAGTCCCAGGATCTATAAACAGAGCTTCCATCCAGATAGAGATTTTATCTTGATTGGCCAAGAAAGGAGGATGGTTCCCTCACTGATAAAGGGCTTTCTGAAGACTTATTATATAACTTCTGTTGTGCATTAGAGAGTAACGCCCAGGAAAGGGGTGGAGGAGGGGAATATTGCTTATTGACATACGTGCAGTTCTATTTTTGTCTTCAGAGTAATATTATGATTACAGATAAATAATTTCACAACACCACATTGCAGTTGAATTTCATTGAAAGAGAACTGGGCATTCCTCCTTAAACTTGGGGGTCACGTGCACGCGTTGCCTCTGTCCCCAGGGAAGGAAGTGGCTGCTGGGACCAACTCTCACTAGGACGGCGCTAGAAAACTCACCCAGCATCAGCATGGGCTAGGCTCATGCTCTCTTCCAATCCTGCCACCAAACAACCCACTCTGAGAAAAGCTGGGAAGTAACATCACATTTGGAAGTGGTTAAGAAGCTGTCATGCTTACATGGGAAAATGTTTCCTAGCCAGGGCCCCTGGGGTCCTCTCCTGGCAGGAGCCTGACACAGACCTGAATTTTTAGTTACAACTAACTAGAGATTGCCAACGGCTATGCCCTTTTAGTTTGAGGGTGGGAGGGTTGCAAAATATATTTATGTTATAAAAGAAGCATACGTAGTCTTAGCTTTTAGATTATCTTTCTCCAAAGGGACCACTCAGAGCCAGAGAAATTGAGAGGCCAGCAGGCAGCTTCTTAGACTAACAGCCTAAAAGAAGAGACTAACATTTTACTAATGTCAGTCAGAATTGTAGCCCCAGTTAATATGAGTAAAATATAACTGGTCTCACTACTCTTGCAATAAATGAGATTCTGGAGCAGGAAAACCAAACCACACACACACGCTCATCTCTGTTGAGTATTTTGTTGGTGTGTAAGTGCCAAATAGTAACTAGCTGCCTTCAGCATTGTTCTGAAATAATGTATGGCATAATGTTTACTGAAGTGTACGAAATTTTAAACCTTTTAATATACCTCCTAAGATGTTGTCTGGTTCATAAAAATCACAAAAGGAAATGGAAGTGCAAACAAAACCTGCAGAAAAATGGTAAGTAAATTTAAATAAATATATCATCAGCCAATGAAGTTAAATAAGTGATTCTAATTTCACACCATGTTCATTACTATAAACCAGTTTCTTCCCATTCCCACTAAATGAAGGTTAAATTGTTATTTAAAGAATGTAATCTGAGTGGTGTTACATTACTAGCTTGCTTGGACTGTGCATATGAAAATCTTAAGCCAGTGTCAGAAACACTGATACTTCTTTACTTCCAAAAAATAAAGAAAGAAAAAAATTGGCCTCTGCCATTTTAGAAAACAATTTGGCATGTCTTTAGAAGTTACATACATATCAACCACATGATCCAGCCATATCACTCCTAGACATTTACCCAAAAGAGAAGCAAACATATTCCAAGCAAAGATTTGCACATAAAGGTTCACAGCAGTGCTATTTGTAATAGGCAGAAACTGGAAACAACCCAGGTGTCCATCAACAGCGAATGAATAAAGAAGCTGTGGTTTATCCATATACCAGAATACTACTCAGAATAAAAATGAAGGAACTATTTAGACACTCAACAACATGGATGAATCTCAAAACAATTATGCTGAAGTGAAAGAAGCCAAACTAAAAACAGTGCATATTGTATGATTTCACTTATATAAAATTCTAGAAAATGCAAATTAACCTAGAGTGAGAGAAAGAAGATTAGCAATTGCTTGGGTATGGAGTGGGCAGAAAGGAACAGAAGGGAAAAATCACAAGAGGACATGAGAAAACTTTTTGGGGTGATGGTTATGTTCCCATTCTTAATAGCAGTGACGGTTTTGTCAAAACATACTTATAAATCCCAAATATGCACTGTTTATTGTATATTAATTATACCTTTATTAAACTATTTTTAAATTAACTTTAAAATTTAAAAAATAGGCCTCTGCATTTGAAAAAAACACATTCTGTATCTTGCTTTCAGTAAGAATCAGGAAGAACATTTGGAGACTAATTAAATGATCCTGATATTTTTGTTCAATGGCTAAAACAGTGGTTCTCCAAATTTAATAGGCACAAAAATACCTGAGATGCTCATTTAAAATGCAGATTCCTGTGTTTCACCCAAGGGTGAAAAAAAGATGAAAACAAAAACAAAAAAATAACAATGTAGGTATTCCATACATATATAAATATACTATATAGTTTGCTGATTAAAAAAATCTGTAGTATGCAATTTACAACATTCAGTGTGTTTTAAATTTGTTTTTGTAAATTTCATAAAGTTAATTCATTCTTAGAGAATGCTTGGTAATTTTGCCAAACTCTATGGCTAACCTTATGGTTCAATTGATGAAGAAGTATAGTTCCAGCATGACTATTGGTTGATATTTTCATTGTCATCAATGAGTAAAATATACGTGAAACATCATTTATTAATGATGTGAGAGACTTCTTTGGTGAACTGTGTAACAGCTTTTGAATATTGGAAGAACCTTTCCTCATTTTGTACTATTCACAAAGCATGATGCTGTTACACAATGTCAAATTTAATCTGCATTATTAATGTATTCTATATTGTGTCCTTAAGTCTAGACAATAAAGAAAACAATAAACCAAACCTGGTTTGTATTTGCCAATTTCCATAGTGTAAATGCTGTTGATACCACATGGCCAATTTCAAGCTGCCACAGGATGCACAGTTAGGACAGATGCGCAGCAGCACCCCTCGATTCGGTGTTCCTACCACGCAGCTACAATGGACATGACCTCAAGGACACAGACAACAAATAGTAAAGTGTAGCAAAGGCCAGAGAAGTGCTGAGTTTTGAGTATTTTTTTATTTAATAGTAACCTTCTATCACTTAATTTTTAATCATTTTTAGTAATTGGCTCATAACATTTCTTAAAATGTAGTCGTAGTAGTTGGCTCTCAAGAGCCAGCAAACCACTGGTGCTACCTCAGCCCTAAGGAACGAGGGCCTCTGGGACAGGGGCTCAGGAATTCAATTTTTCAGTATCTCCCAAGAGGGTTCTGAGGTGAGATGTGAGTAGAAAATCTAGTTGCATTTTTATTTCTGGTTAGCTAGTAAGTAGGTAATCTTCAGAGGCAACCTGTTTCGGGGAAAGAAGACAGGATGAAGCATTCCAGCGCTTGGTTCTCACTCCAGTTACGCCACTCCTCGCCTCCTCACAGGGCCTCGGGCAAGTCGCCCACCCTCTTAGCTCTCTAATCTAATAAGGAGGGAGGGGACTAAGAAAGGATTAACAGCTACCATTTTAAGGAGATTTACTTAGTACTGAAGTATTCAGGGTTTAATGGTCTGGCGCCTATGATTCACTTTAAAATGCTTCAGGAAGCAAAGAAATTAAAAAAACAGTTGGGCTGGGAGGTAGGTAAAATAGGATTGGCAACTGTCTTTGTGATGAAGACACAAGGATATATCACACCGTTCTCTCTAGCCTTAATTATGTTTGAAATTTTCTATAATAAAAATGTCTTGGAAGTCACTAATAATCTTCTAGGATCCCTTCTATCTTTAAAAATATGTTTCACAAATATGTGAAACATAAAAATATGTTTCACAACAATTAAATATGTATGCAAGTTGGGAATATTGGGACATTTTTGTTAACTTTCAATGTTATTATCAAGACTATCCAGATAGTGAAGGCCCAAGTTTTGGAGGCCATGGAAAGATTTAAACGGACATGTTTCTGATGGTAAATGTATGAAAATTGCATTTGTTGATCTAACATTAAACTAAGAAAGCAAAAAAAATTTTTTAATGTTTCACATCACCCATGGGTTTCTTCTTTGTTTAATGGGATGTGGGTCAGAGATTGGCATCTGTTATGGATTAATCCTGAGGAATCTGAATCTACTTGGAAGTCACAGAGCAAATCAGTGGCTGAGTCGGGATTCTAACACCAAGGTTTTAAACTGGTACTTGGGGCTTCTCCAAAGCCTGTGCGGCTATTTGAGCTAAATAATACTAGGTAACACTGAGAACTTCCACATTGTGAATATGTTTAGTAATTTTTGATTCATCTAATCATTAAGAAATTGTTATATCAATAAGCTACTGAAAATTTTCAGTTTAGGAATGTTAGGCCTCTCATATAAATCCTATACAATAAACTTAACTCTATAAGGAGCAACTAAAAGATAAATTATTAGATTAGAGTAAGCAAGAACCAATTATATGCCAACTAGTAAAAAAATCTTGAAATATAAAGATGTAGATAGGTTAAAGTAGAAGGACAGAAAAAAAATATACCATGCAAATTCTAACCGAACGAAAAGTTGGAGCGGTTGCCTTAATACCAAAGTAGACTCAGAACAATATTGTCCAAGACACAGGGGCAATACACAATGATAAAGGGGCCAGTTGGCAAGAAGTCGAAGCGATCCTGAACATATGCACTGTGCAACAGAGGTTTAAAATTCATGAAGCAACAAGACTGATAGAACTGAGTGGTGACATAGAAAAATCCACAGCCCTTGAGCTCACCACAAGGTCTGGCAACTAAACCTTAGTCTCACATTAAGCTGGCTCTTCTGAAGGCACCAAAGTAGTCCCCCTGGCACACACCAGAAGGTAAAAAAACAATTCTTTCTTAAGAAAGCATCCTCAGTGTAGGACCTCAGTATTCCAAGTGATTAAAATTGACCACATCTGGGCTCACAGTGAAAGGTCACCAAATATATGGGGAAATAAGCCACCATGAGCTGAAGTTCAGAAACAATAAACTCAGAACTCCAAGAAATTTAGTATTGGAATTACCAGGCACAGAATACAAAATTAATTTGTATGAAGAGGGAAAAGTTTGCATAGCTGAGGAACAAAATGAGAATGAGAAAGCAACAAAACGAAAATGAGCCAACTCTTTTTTAAAGAACAAAATAGGTCTTTAAACTATAATCATTGACACTAAATCCTCTGTGAATGGGTAAAATGGCAAAACTGATGTGGTTGAAAAGAAAACTAGCAAACACGAGGCTAGGTTAGAAGAGATAGCACAGACTGCTGCAAAGAGAGACAAAGAAATACAGGATGTGCCGTGGGTGGACCCAGCACTCATTGCTGCTGAACCTGTCTTGCCCTCTCACCTTCCTCCCTGAACAACACAAGCTTCGTCACTCTGGCTTCTCCACAAGCTACTGGACCCTGGGCTCCATGCAGTTGCTCAGCCACCAGGTCCAGCCAGGCAGCAGCAAGGCCAGCGTCTATGCAGACTCTGTGGGCTCAGGCTCCTGGATCTGTGTCTCCCTCCACCAGTGTGTGGGGCAACTGAGCATGTGGGGGCCCAACTGTGGGGATGACCAGGGATCTGGCGGGCATGGGAGGCATCCAGAATGAGAAGAAAACTATGCAACACCTAACTGACTGTCCAGCTGCCTACCTGGAGAGCGTGAGAAGCCTGGAGGCTGATAATCAGAGACTGCAGACCAAGATCTGGGAACACCTGGAGAAGAAGGGACCCCAGGTCAGAGACTGGGTGCATTATTTCAAGACCATCTAGGACTTGAGGGCTCAGATCTTTGCAAGTTCTGTGGACAATGCTGGTATCATTCTGCAGATTGACAATGCCCCAAATTGCTGCTGATGACTTCAGAGTCAAGTATGACAGGGGGCTGGACATGCACCAGTCAGTGGGGAGTGACATCAATGGGCTCTGCAAAGACACTGATGACATCAATGTCAGTTGGCTGCAGCTGGAGACAGAGATCAAGGCTCTCATGGAGAAGTGCTCCTCATGAAGAAGAACCAGGAGGAAGTAAATGATCTACAAAAGCAGATTGTTGACTCTGGGTTGACCTTGAAGTTGGATGCCCCCAAATCTCAGGGCCTCAGGAAGATCATGGTGGACATCTCGGTCAAACTGGCTCAGAAGAACGGAGAGGAGCTAGACAAGTGCGGGGGCCCCTGTCCTGGGCGCCAGATGTAGGGGGGCTCCGCCCATAGAGCCCCATTCCTCCGTCACGAATGAAAATAAAAACTACCAAGACATGACTGCTTTTGGGGAGGAAAGGTGGTCAAACTCTCAGAGGAGAATGACCCAGAGCCCCTTCCTCACTGGGCTTTTATTGGGCTCAAATACATAGGAATACAGGTATGTCAGGCAGCAAGGATCAAACAATGGTTAACATTTCAAAGAAATCTGAGGGCTTAATCTGAGTCAATGTCTGTCCTGAAAGGGGGTTGTCAAACTTTGGGAGACATACTCATTTCCTCCTGGGACACTTATCACCTAAGGGAGAGCACTCTTAGCAAAGCAGGTTTCACAGGGCTTTAGGAATTCTTTCTTATGCCCGATCACCCAGGGAGCCGTCCTGGCCGGCACAGGGCTGGGCTGCACTGCTTGCCCTCACAGTTTTAGGCTTTAAGCCAATCAGGAAGCAGGAGACATCTCCCAGATGGAAATGAGGACTCGGGCTATGTCAGAATAGCCGGGGGGCGAGGGTCCATCACATCCTCTTTGCTGCAGCCCCCCCCACCACCGAGTCCTTCCATGAGGCCTCCCAAGTGGTTGTGTCTGGCTTAGGTTGCCCCTCCCATGAGGAGTCTTACCCGTCATTGACTGCCAACCAAGCATTGGGGCCAGAGATGAATGAGGCAGAAGCAGCACTCCTGCCAGGCAGATAAGCTTTTGTCTCCTTAGTAGCTCATGTCCTTGTGACAGAACAGACCCAGATGAAGTGGGTCCCTAGGCTCTTACACAGCCCACCATGGGGTGAGGGTTACAACTCCTGAAACCAGGCTGGACGGTCCGCAACAGACAAGTACTGGCCTCAGCAGACTGAGGAGAGCACCACAGTGATCACCTCACGGACTGCTGAGATAGGAGCTGCTGAGACGACATTCACGCAGCTGAGACGTACGACCCAGTCCTCGGAGATCAACCTAGACTCCAGGAGAAACCTGAAGGCCAGCTCGGTGAACAGCCTGAGGGAGGGGAAATGCGCTGTGCCAGGCAGAGGGAACAGCTCAACAGGATCTGCTGTACCTGGAGTCAGAGCTGGCCCACACCCGGGCACAGAGACAGTACCAGGCCCGGGTGTATCAGGCCCTGCTGAACATCAAGGTCAAGCTGGAGGCTGAGATCGCCATCTACCACCTCCTACTGGTATAAGGGGAGGACTTGGATCTTGGTGACACCCTGAACAACAGCAGCTCCACGAAGTCCACCCAAAAGACCACACCTGCAGTACAGGACAGCAATGTGGTGTCTGCGGTCATTGACACCAAAGTTCTGAAGCATTAAGGCAGCTGAAGAGGTGCACCTGTTGGGGGTTAGGAGACCAATTAAAAGTTCAGAGATCATCATTAAAATAAAGAATGTGCTATGTATCAGGTGGCATGAATAAAAATAAATCTTATTCTAAACATATTTTGTAAAACTGAAGAACACAAAAGAGAACAAAAATTCTTAAATGCTATGGTAACCGTATTATTTATTGTCCAAACTAGGACACTCTTTTGGAGTCATTATCCTAAGACTTACACCGGGCTATCCTGGGCAAACCCAGAGACAGAGTCATCCTATGGAAGGGCTGTGACACAAGAAGATCACCTGCATGGCATGATAATTAGACTGACAGCAGACTTCTCACCTGCAGCAATGGAAGCCAGAAAACTGCCAAATCCTTTGTAAAAAATGCTGAGAGCAAACTGCTATGGATTTTGAATTATGCACTCAGAAAACCTATGTTTCAAGAATAAAGCAGAAATAAGACATTTTGAGGTAAACCAAAACTGAGACTGTATTCCCTATACCTTTGAAGAGGCTTGTTCAGAAAGGAAGGAAATAAAAACCTGCTGTGGGAGCAAAGTGTGGGATTTAAGAAGGAAGGTGAACAAAGGTACAGAGAAGTTAGTAAATGTGTGTATATTTACTATGTGTATACCTAAAGCAGATATTGTCTGTATAAGACGATAATGTCTAGTTTGATGGGTAAAAATAAAGTTGAAATGCTAGGCAACAGCAGCATACATTAATAAACTGGAAAGAGTGGTCACAAGCAAATGTTCTAAAGCTTTTTATGACCCTGGGAGAGAAAAATTATGATGAACTTTATTACAGTAAAATACTAAGGGTAACCACTAAAATAAAAGAAATAATATCTGTAACTTCCAAACTGGTGGAAGAGGTAAAATGAATAAGAAAAATTCCATAAAAGAAAGAACAATTAACCAATCTGATAATACCAAGTATTGGCGAGATTGTGGAGTTATGGGAAGTTTTATACATGCTTTGGAAATGTGACATTATCTTAGTAAAATGAAATATGTATACATCACAACGCAGCAGTTTCACTTAGGATATGAGGGTATAGTAGAAAATCTCATGTACATTTGTGTACAAACAGGAATGCTTTTAGCAGCATTGTTCATAATATGAAAAACAAGAAACAACCCTACATTAGTTTGCTGGTGCTGCTTTAACGAAGTACCACTGGGAGCCTTAAACAACAGAAATTTATTTCCTCATAGTTTTGGAGGTTAGAAGTCCGAGTTCAAGGTGTAGGCAGGTTTGGTTTCTTTCTCCTTGGCTTGCAGATGGCCGCCTTCTTGCTGTGTCCTCAGCTGGCCCTCCTTCTGTTCATCACATCCCTGCTGCCTTTCTGTGTGCCCAATTTCCTTTCCTTAGAAGAACACCCGTCAAAGTGTGTTAGGGCCTGTCTGAAGGGCTTCATTTTAACATCACTTCATTAAAGGTTCTGTCTCCAAATCCAGTCACATTCCAAGGTGCTGGGGTCAGGATTTCAACATGTGAGTTTTAGGGAACACAGTTCAACCCATATCAAACCCAAATGTATAGCAACAGGGGAATAGATAGAAGTTTGGAATAACTACTCAAAGAAACATTATACAGCAGTAACACGAGTGACAACTACATGTGATAAGTAATGTTGATGGGAAAAAGCAAGTCATAAAAGACTAACTCCATTATGATACCATTTTTTACATAAGAAAAAAGCAAAACTAAAAGAAAATAATATAGGGATATATACACATGATAGCATTATTTTTATAAGATCAAGGAATGATAACTACAAAATTCGATACAGTGAATTTTTGAATTCTTCTTCGGAAGAAGCAAGGGCATGATACTCAGGAGAACCCCACAGTACTGCTAATGTCCTCATTCATAAGTTGGGTGGTGGACATCCACCCAACTTAAATAATGATTTAATAAATAAATTTAATGATTTAATGGCTTAATAATGATTTAATAAATCATTATTTTTATATATTTACATCATATATAATATTCATATATAAAATATAAATGTACATAATTATTATACAGATTATTTTGCATGTATCAAATATTACAAACCGCTCTTATGGCCCTGGCCAGTGTAGCTCAGTTGGTTGAAGCATCATCCCATAAGCAAAGGGCTGTGGGTTCAATCCCCAGTCCAGGCATGTACAGGAGGCAGTCAGTCGGTGCCTCTCCCTCGCATCGATGTTTCTCTGTCTCCCTTCCTCTCTCTCTAAAAGCAATGAAAAAAGGTCCTTGGATGAAGATGAAAATAATAATTTAAAAAATTTAAACCCTCTTATGATAATATATTTCATGTAAATCTATTTGAGAATGGATGCTAATTCATTTATATTATTTCAATGTTGTCCATTTTTTATATATTCTCAGAATAATTTAGCATGGGGTGTAGAATCATAAGACACCTTTGTAGAGAACAGGATGTGTCTCTGGAACATGACTATCCACACATCAGACTCTTCTTATGTAGTTCAAACATAATATATTTGTGATTTTATCCCACGCATAGTGATAGCATACAGAATCTATTTCTTTTACTCCCCTTATTCTTGTAAATTAATGACTGTGATAGTATAATTATGCTGATTACTTTTTTGGAGCTGGTTTCTCAGCCTCAGCACTGTTGACCATCTGGGCCGATAATTCTTTGCTTAAGGGAAACTGTCCGGAGCGAGCCTAGGATGTTCAGCAGCATCCCTGTACTTTACCACTAGATGTCAGTAGCACACCCCTACCCTCAAACCCTGGTCAGGACAATAAAAAATGTCACCAGGCACTGACAAATGTCCCTTGGGACAAAAATCACCCGTTTCAGAACCACTGTTCTTGAGCATTCCTGATGCAAACAACACTTAACCCACACTGAAATTAGTTTTTTCATATCTTACCCCACTTGCATTTCTTGCCAAATAAATCTATTTTGTTCCTTATTATGAGATCTTAGTGAGCCACCAAAACAATGCTGACCACAATATTGATTTTGATTTTTTTAATGGTTTATTTCACAAAAGAGCTGTGGGTATAGAGTGAAGAGAAAGCACCTGAGTTTCTCTGTGTTTTCCTGGTAACAAACCTTAAAGTTTAATTTTCTACAGCTGTGGACTAATCCACACTTTTACTTAAATTTTTCCAATTATGTCATGGGAAGGTAAAATATATACAGAAAGTCTTCTTTCTACTTTTTCATATAAAGCTCTTTATACATTTATAATAAACCCTTTTCTCAAAATGGATTTACCAGAAATGAAATTATTGCCTCAAGCTTATGGCTAGTTTTAGAGCTTTTGAATGTATTGCCTTTACCAAAGCGTTGTACCAGTTCATTCCAGCACCATCTTGTGGGAGACCCTTCTGCGTGGTGTGGGCCCAGCTTCCTCTCAGAGATGCACAGGACCTACTCCCACAGATAGGTTCTCTCCTGGGAAATCAGGTTCGCAATGTGCCTAAGCCACTTTGAGTCTTGCTTTTGCTGAAACTCCCTCACCCTGAATTGAGATAGTAAGTGCTTACTGTAACTTCCTAAAATCCATGCTAAAACTCCCCAGTATGGAGCATAACCGGCTCAACCACTATTCCCTTTTCATTTGCTAATATCCTTCTTCTGTGATGTGATTAGCAGCATTGGCTCCTTGTTGTCTGTAAAAGGTAACCACCTGAAGCGAACCTGTGCATAGTAAATGAGGACCATCATGTAATGTGACCAGAAATGAAATAAAGGCCTGTCATGGTGGAGGCTGCAGCTTTTGCTCCCCTTGAGAGAAAAGCCATGCTCTCCTTTTTCCTCCACCGGACTCGGTAGTCTGTGTGAATGTCTTATTTCATCAATAATGACTCGGACACTGCTGGCCGGTGTCTGCATCACCATCTATAGTTTGAAGTAATATCATTTAGTAGATAATACTACTAAAACAATAAGACTTTTTCCAACCACCTTGAGAATATTGGCTTTCTAGAAACTTAATTTCAAGAAGGAAATTTCTTCAACATGATCAAGGCAATATACAAAAAACTATATGGATAATATCACACTCAGTTATGAAAGGTTGAAAGTTTCCCCTCCAGTCATGAACAAGACAAGCATGCCCATTCTTGCCACTTCTATTCAACATAGTACTGGAATTCCTCACCAGAGCAATTAGGCAAGAAAAAGAAATAAAAGGAATCCAGACTGGAAAAGAAGAAGTAAAATTATCTGTTTGCAGATGACATAATCTTATATGTGGAAAACTTGAAAGAGTTCACAAAAACCTGTTAGAACCAATAAATGAATTCAACAAAGTTGTAGAATACAAAATCAACACATAAAATCAGTTCAATTTTTTTTTTTAGATTTTATTTATTTTTAGAGAGAGGAGAAGGGAGGGAGAAAGAGAGAGAAACATCAATGTGTGGGAGAAACATCGATCAGTTGTCTCTCGCATGCCCCCAACCAGGGACCCAGCTCACAACCCAAATATGTGCCCCGACTGGGAACTGGCAACTTCTGGTTCACAGGCAGGCACTCAGTCTACCGAGCCACACCAACCAGGGCAAAATCAGTTCAATTTTTATACACAAGCAATGAACAATCTAAAAAGGAAATTTAATAAATTATTCCATTTATAATGGCATCCAACAGAATAAACACTTTGGAAAAAATTTAAGGAGGCAAAAGACTTGTACACTGAAATTATAAAACAGTCCCGAAGAAATTAAAGAAGACATAAATATGGAAAGACATCCCACATTGCTGCAGGAAAATTTAATATTGTTAAGATGACAATATGATCCAAAGTGATCTATAGATTCAATGTAATCCCTATCAAAATCCCAATAATGGTTTTTTGCAGAAATAGAAAAATCCAACTTAAAATTCACATGGAATCTCAAGGGAACCCCAAATAGCCAAAATACTCCTTTGGAAAAGAACAAAGCTGGAAGTTCTCATACTTCTTCATTTCAGAACTTACTACAAAACTTCAGTAATTAAAACAATGAGGTAGTGGAATAAGTACAAATATACAAACCAATGGAATAGAACATATTGCCCAAAAATAAACTCGTACAATATGGCCAATTGATTTTTGACAAGGGTGCCAAGGCCATTCACGGGGGACAAGGGATAGTGTCTTCAACAAATGGTCCTGAGAAAACTGGATACCCTCATACCACATGCAGAAATGAGCTCAAAAATTAACAAAAATTTAATCAAAGACCCAAACTTAAGAGCTAAAAACTATAAAACTTCTAGAAGAAAACATAGGAGAAAATCTTTATGATTTTAAATCTGGTGATAATTTACTGGATATAACATCAAAACACAAGAAACAAAAAAAATAGGTAAGTTGGCCCTGGCTGGTGTAGCTCAGTGGATTGAGTGCGGGCCTGTGAACCAAAGGATCGCGGTTCGATTCCCAGTCAGGGCACATGCCTGGGTTGCCAGGCCAGTTCCCGGCGGGGGACATACAAGAGGCAACCGCACATTGATGTTTCTCTCCCTCTCTCCTTCCCTTCCCCTCTAAAGATAGATAGATAAATAAATAAATAAAATATTTAAAAAATAAAAAAAAATAGGTAAGTTGGACTTCATTAAAATGTAAAACTTCTGTGCATCAAGGACACTATTGAGAACAAAAGACAACTCACAGAATGAGAGAAAATACTTGCAAATCATATATCTCATAAGAGACTAATATATGGATTATATAAAGAACTCCTACAACTTAACAACAGCAACAAAAACAACTCAATTCACAAATGGCAAAAGAAAATATACAAAGATCAAAAGATACATGAAAAGATTCTCACCATCATTAGTCATTAGAGAAATACAAATTGGAATTACAATGAGAATACCACTTCACACCTGTTAGGTTGTCTATTATTTTATAAAAAGTGGGGAGAGGGGAATGGCGAGTATTGGCCAGGATATAGAGAAATTGGATCCCTTGAACATTGTTGGTGGGAATTTTAAACGGTGCAGCTGCTATAGAAAATATTTTAGCAGTTCATCAAAAAGTCAAACACAGAATTATCATGTGATCTAACAAATCCAGTCTGAGGGATATACCTGAAAGAACTGAGAGCAGAGACTCAAACGGATACAGATACTGGTACACTGTTCACTGCAGCACTATTCACAGCAGACAAAACAATGAATGTGTGAACCAAATACCGTCTGAGTGCGTGATGGCGTATTTTGCAGCCAAAACAATGTAACTGTGATACATGCTGTGACATGGATGAACCTTGAAAACATTACACTAAGTGAAATAAGCCAGGCAGGAAGGGGCAAGTCTTGTATGATTCCACTTATAGGAGATCCGTAGAGTAGGGGAATTCTCAGAGACAGAAAGGACAGAAGTTGCTAGGGGCCAGGAGCGCAGGAGAGGGGAGTTACTGTTCAGAGGGCACAGAGTTTCTGTTTGGGATGGTGAAAAGGTGTGGGGAATGGATGTGGTGATGGTTGCACATTATGGATATACTCACTGCCACTGAACTGTACCCTTAAAACGATTTAAATGGTAAATTTTATGTTATGTGTATATTTGCCTAATTTTTAAAAATGAACAGGTAGTTTGAGATGCCAACTGCACAATCTGACAAAATTGAAATCAAAGTGAAACATTGAAATCAAGTTTTTAATTTATCAGTTTGACAATCTACTCACCCACCGGTCAACTGGTTTTCATTAAGCCCTGGTCTTACATGATTCAGCTAGGTGCTTATGATTCAGAGGGGTGCCTCCACATTCTCTTAAAACCTTTAGAGGACAAACCATAGACATTTACCAGTTTCTAAAAGGTAAAAATGTGGTTCTTAATTAGGAAATAAGAGGAACTCTTATACTTAAAGAGAGGCATTTACAAAAATAACAGGGGAAAGGAATGTGTAACTGTCTTTCATAACAACACTCTGCCATGTGTAGGAAAGAGACTCCAGGCAAGTCCTCCATCTCTTCATCCATAGAACAAGGTTGGTGTCACCTCTTCTGCATCAAGTTCTTCGCCCTGCCCCTGCACCTGCGCCACAGAAAGGTAAACACCTCAGCGCGACGCAGGCTCTAAACGGAAAACGAGAGGTGGGCAATCTATGTTTTAACTTTAGTTCATATTCAATAGACATCTTTAAAGATACACAGTACTTTTTAATTCTGCAGATTCAAGGGGGGACCACTTTTCCCAAGGATGCATACATACATTGTATGAAGGAAAATCTAGTCTTATTGAAATATAACACCTATTTTTATTTTTATGTAACACTTTTCAAAAATAATAGTAAATGACATACAAATCAATAGAACAAGAAACCCCAGGAAGAGGTCCTCTTATCCCTCAGAATTTAAAGCATGATCATGAAGGCGCTGCAGATCATTGGGGAAGGCCCAGATGGGGGGACACTTGGCCCAGAATTTGGGGCAAAAAGTGCATTTAGATCATCATCTCACAATATATTATTTTGTGAGATTAATAAATTTATTTCTTTTAAAACCTAATTACATTTAGATCATCAACTTACAATACACACCAAAGAAAAACCATAACAAAAACCAGCAGAAAAAAAGAACTTAGCACCCTTAGAAATGTATTGCCCCTGCAAATTAATCGTAAATCTAATAAAATCTCTACATAAATCTAATAGTTTCAAGAACCTGCAGGCTAATTTAGCAGATAAATAAAATAAGGGATATTATTTTTAAAAAAAAGAACTTAGTATTTATTGAGACTTTAAATGAAGTGGCCTTTCTAAAATGAAACATTTCTTTAAAGTATGAGGAAAAGACCATCCGATGTGACAGCAATAGCAGCAAAGGCAAAATTAAAGGCTCACAAACAGAAATATGCATATTAGCAAATACCAAAGACAAAGGTGAATCTCTTTGCTTCATAAAGAACTTGTATGGAACTCATTTCCCCTCACTACCACAACCACCCCAAAACAAAAGCAAAAACAACTTAACTCCTGAGTTTCGGAGGAAGGTCTGGAGATGCGTGCACCAACAGTCCAGGGAAACGAGACTGAGTTGATATAGTGAAGGAGAGGAGCTTGTTTATTTGAATTGCATATTGTTTTAATTTTATAGTAAACATATACTACTCTTGTTATTTTTAAAAACACACATCTCTGAGGTTATAATGCAACATCACACCAGATAATTAATTAAAAAGGAAATAGTACTAGTAAGCATACATAAATGATTAAACTCTGTCATTCTATTAAAGAGAAACTAGTTAAATACACACTATCACTTTGCTCCTATCAAATTATAAAAGGGTGGGAAACATAATTCCCAGTGTTATTATATAATGATTATAGCAATATGAATTGGCACAACCCTTTGATAAAGCAATTTGAAAATATATTCAAGAGCTCTAAAACTATTCATTCATTACCTAGAACAAATAATTTCACTTTTGATAGATCTGTTTTAAGAAATAATCCATCTAAAAATAATACATAAAGAGCTTTATAAGGAAAAGTAGAAACAAATGATGAAAGTCTAACTACATTGAAACGGTTAAATAATTATATACACGCATTCGCTGAAACATTAGACGCTGAAACATTAGACAACCAGTAAAAGGATACTTTTTGAAGACATTAAAGAACATATAGCATCACAGAAAAAATTTTATGAAAAATCAAAATTCCAAACTAATTATATACTACAATTATAACTACATACTTTTAAAATGCCTGTGCACAGAAGGAAATAAAGCATCAGAAATGAGCATTCCAAATGTTACCCCCAAAATGATTGTGTTTTTATGCAAGTAAGCTCTTACCACAGGGCTAGCACATTGCAAGTGTTAAATAGAGTAGCCATTATTATTGCCCTTACAATCATTATTAATGTGACTATGTGTTTCTTAATTTAATGAACATGTGTTACTTTAAAATAAAACTAATTCTTTTGAAAAGCATTAAAACTAAATATTAGAGGTAGCAACTCTGGGTAGTGGAGTTGTGGGTAATTTATGTATTCTTTTTTGCTTGTTTGATTTTTTTTAACTTTGTACAAGAAACAAATATTGCTCATATAAATTTTAAAGGGTTTAAATTTTTTACCATATATATTTAACATGTGGGTTTTACTGATCAGAAAGTCTCTGAGCCAATTTATTGAATCCTATTCACTACAATACATTGATATTGGTCAAGATAAATGTTCTGGAAAGACAGATGGACACTTCTTACGCTATAAACTTCCGTAAAGTTGTACATTCTTATACTGAACATGTTTAAATATATTATCGCCTGTGTACTTTCTTAAATAGCTTGAAAAAAACTTAAAGAAAAACAGGACACCTCTTTGTTCTCAGATTGTAATCAAAGTGCATGGCACCCTTGCTAAAAAATTAACTTAGGAACCACTCAACTAGCAATCTCGGATACATAGACTTCAGGACAGCAAGTACCGTATGGGGAAGGCGGTTCAAAAACAGAGAGAAAAGCCAAGCAGCCAGTCATTTCTTCGGTTTGTTGTCTTGGTAACTAAGGCAGCTGTAGGAACTGCTTCCTATTATTTTCCAATCCTGTCACAGAAAAATTTTCAAATGCGAAAGCATGCATGCCAAGGGTATAATTAATCTCCCTGAAAATGGCACATTAAAATAATGTCAGTGGACATAGGATAAAAATGAAACCAAAGAACTAGAAAATATAAGCCTAAAGCCAAAGAGTGTTACACATTTGGTTCCCTTTATACAGTAACATGAACATTTTTGCGACAGGCCAAAGATCTCTGCAGCTGGAATCCAAGGCGGCCCAGGCCAGCTTACTCAGAAACCAGTCAGAGTGGGAAAAAGCTTCCTCAGGCCAAAATCACTAACGCAAAGAAATAAAACTTCCACTGGTAAAAGTCTCAAGGAAGAAAAAGTATGACTTCATGGGATAAGTCCTTATAAATGGAGTCTGCTTTCAACTGCCATGTGTGCAATGAGGAATTAATACTACCAGTAGTAATTCAATCGAGAAAAACTTTTGTATGCAACTAACATTGCGCGGTCGCATTAGTATAAGGACATGTCACAAAGCACTGACATGTGCCAGCTTTCTAGAACCAGTCAGTTGCAAGCAACCACACAGATCCCACCAACGTCTGTGAAGTGCAGATGTGAGCAGAGATGGATTGCTCTTCAATGGGTTCGATTTGGGGTTAGCTCCAAGTCAGCCGAACTTGAGGCAACTGAAAACGTTGGTAACTTTGTACTCAACCTGAGAGTGTAAAAAGATCAAGGAACTTGTTTTTCACTTTTTTCACACTCCACATTGTCCAGCACAGACCAATGATTTCTCTTTTAGTGAATCAATAAACTAGCTGGGAAAATGTCAGAGATGTCAGCTAGCAATTGAAAGAGAGATATCCTCAGAGTCAGGCAATTAACAGGTGAAATAAGCAGCATTATTATTTTGGTATTATTAGTGTTCAACCAAAATCTTTCAGGTCAAAATTTTTTTCCCTAAAGAAAGCATTTATTGAGCCATATGCTATCCAGAAAAAGGACCAGGGCCTGGGACGTACAGTCTGAATGAACCCCCAGCAGTGGGGCTCGAGGGAGAAGACGAACACGTCCGCCGGCTTGGGATCAACAGGGCTCTTTCATACAATAAGTTTGGAGAAGAAAGATGTCAGTTGTTTTGAAAGAATTTTCATTGGCTACAGATAAAGAGATGGGAAAAGGTGAAGCAGAGGAAGTTCTGGGGTCGTTGTATAGTCCTTTAGGAAGGCCTATTTGCTCATTTTGGATTGGTTGTGTGTGAATAGTCCAGAAGGTTGAGGCATAAGAAAGGTGCTGTGGCATCTGGTGATTGGCTATTCTCTCTAGACAGGAGCTGAAATAGCTGCTTAGAAGTCCATTCAGAGTTCCAGCCTATGTTCAGGAATGAGAGCAGTCTTTTGTTGGTCTTCTTTGTTAACTGTGTAACCTCCCTGTCTCTCCCCCATTCTCTGGACCACTGTAAGTGATTTTAGGATATCTCAAAACTTTTCTTTTGTCTCTAGCTTGAAAAAAATTGTGTTAAGTTAAACAAAAAAAAAAACAAAAAACTGAGGTCATCCTAAGAACCATACTTTTTGAGTTACCATCTACACAGGAAGAAAAAAATTTTGAGGTTAACTAATTGGCCTTCTTTATATTTAAAAATTAAGTTTCCACTGATTTTTCTTATGACCAAAATAAATTATGTTCATTGGCCTTCCCTCTTAAAGAAGAAGCATGAGGAATACTTGGAAGAAGAGGAGGAGGGGGAAAATTGAGAGAAGCAATAAAAGAAAAGAGACACAAAGCCCAATCTCCCAGCAACAGCCACTGGGGACCATCTTGGCATATCCATGTTCTTCACATGTACAAATTTTTCCTGAAAACATTATTTTACAAAGCTTCTTCATTTAAAGTGTATAAAATGTTTTTCTCTTTGCCTTTCTCTCCTCCTTCTCCTCCCCTATTGAACAATTTGCTCCATGAGTCATTAGGTCATTAAGTGAGGCTGAGTAAGGCAGGCGCCAGTATAAGGGGTGGGGTTGGAGTAGGTCGGCCCGGCAGGCTGATGTCAGAGTCTGACAAGGTGAGGAGGGGATGGGGGCATGACAACAACATTGACGACCCAATGTGCAGCGTCATAAGCCATGTGGGTGTGGAGGATGGCAGCATGAGTGGCAGCCTAATGATGCACAGTGGCTCCTTGCAGGGAGCTGGAGCCTAGGTGGGGCTTGGGGGGCGTCAGTGAGGAGGTGTGGCAGCGAAGGTGGTGGGAGATTGTGTACATACAGGGGACTAAACTAATAAGTCAATATTCTAAGGATAATGGGAACCAGGTTTTTCACTGTTAGATAAGAAAGGTAATAATACAGAGAGAGAGTTCTGGCCAAGATGGAGGCATAGGTAGAAACCCTTTGCTTCCTCGAACAACCAAAAGGAGGATAACAACCAATCTAAAATCAATAAACAACCAGAAGTTCCAGAAAATCAAACTGCATGGAACTCTAACAACCAAGGAATTAAAGAAAAAATCAAAACAACCAGCCTGGTAAGATGGGCAAACAGAGAGAACCCCCAGAGAGGCAGTGGACCATGCTCGGGGAGCTGGTGAACAGGAAACTGAGTCTCAGAGTTGACTATGGACCATGGTGGTTGCCGCAGTGGGAGAAACTCCAGTCTCACACGAGAGTCCATTGGAAAGTGGGCTAGAGCCAAGCAGGCAAGCTGCATTGTTCCCTCTCTGGCCCATCCCCCACAAGCAGTGCTACAGCACAGCAAGGAGGGTTGTCCCACCCCCTTACAGCTTAACAGGTGTGCCAAAACAAAGAAATATGGCTCAAATGAAAGAACAGAGTAAAATTTCAGAAAGAGAGCTAAGGGAGGAGGTGATAGCCAACCTATCTGAAGGAGAGTTTAAAGCCCTGGTAATCAAAATGCTCACAGAACTAATTGAGCTTGGTCAAAAAATGAAAGATACCCAAAATGAAATAAAGCAAAATATTCAGGGAACCAACAGTGACAGGAAGAAAACTGGGTGGGACTCAACTCAATTATTTGGAACAAAAGGAAGAAATAAACATCCAACTGGAACAGAATGAAGAAACAAGAATTCAAAAAAAATGCAGAGAGGCTGAGAAACCTCTGGGACAACTTTAAATGTTCCAGTATCCGAATTATAGTGGTGCCAGAAGAAGAAGAAAAAGAGCAAGAAATTGAAAACTTACTTGAATAAATAATGAAGGAAAACTTCCCAGTCTGGTGTTGTGGACCGTCCAGCCTGGTTTCAGGAGTTGTAACCCTCACCCCATGGTGGGCTGTGTAAGAGCCTAGGGACCCACTTCATCTGGGTCTGTTCTGTCACAAGGATGTGACCTACTAAGGAGACAAAAGCTTATCTCCCTGGCAGGAGTGCTGCTTCTGCCTCATTCATCTCTGGCCCCAATGCTTGGTTGGCAGTCAATGACAGGTAAGACTCCTCATGGGAGGGGCAACCTAAGCCAGACACAACCACTTGGGAGGCCTCATGGAAGGACTCGGTGGGGGGGGGGGGGCTGCAGCAAAGAGGATGTGATGGACCCTCGCCCCCCGGCTATTCTGACATAGCCCGAGTCCTCATTTCCATCTGGGAGATGTCTCCTGCTTCCTGATTGGCTTAAAGCCTAAAACTGTGAGGGCAAGCAGTGCAGCCCAGCCCTGTGCCGGCCAGGACGGCTCCCTGGGTGATCGGGCATAAGAAAGAATTCCTAAAGCCCTGTGAAACCTGCTTTGCTAAGAGTGCTCTCCCTTAGGTGATAAGTGTCCCAGGAGGAAATGAGTATGTCTCCCAAAGTTTGACAACCCCCTTTCAGGACAGACATTGACTCAGATTAAGCCCTCAGATTTCTTTGAAATGTTAACCATTGTTTGATCCTTGCTGCCTGACATACCTGTATTCCTATGTATTTGAGCCCAATAAAAGCCCAGTGAGGAAGGGGCTCTGGGTCATTCTCCTCTGAGAGTTTGACCACCTTTCCTCCCCAAGCAGTCATGTCTTGGTAGTTTTTATTTTCATCCGTGACAGAGGGAAGGGGCTCTGTGGGCAGAGCCCCCCCCACATCTGGCACCCCCCCACACACACATCTGGCGCCCACCAGACAGGGGCCCCCGCAGTCTGGTGAAGGAAATAGACTTCCAGGAAGTCCAGGAAGCTCAGAGAGTCCCAAAGAAGTTGGACCCAAAGAGGAATACACCAAATCACATCATCATTAAATTACCCAAGATTAAAGACAAAGGTAGAATCTTAAAAGCAGCAAGAGAAAAGGAGACAATTATCTAGAAAGGAGTGCCCATAAGACTGTCAGCTGATTTGTCAAAAGAGACCTTACAGGCAAGAAGGGGCTGGAAAGAAGTATTTGAAGTCATGAAAGGCAAGGACCTACATCCAAGATTACTCTATCCAGCAAAGCTTTCATTTAGAATGGAACGGCAGATAAAGTGCTTCCCAGATAAGGTCCATTTCAAGGAGTTCATCATCACCAAGCCCTTATTATATGAAATGTTCAAGAGACATATCTGAGAAATTGAAGATCAAAAACTACGAACAGTAAAATGACAACAAACTCACAACTATCGACAAATTAGCCTAAAAAAAAAAGAAAGAAAAACAATGAGAACAAAAGCTAAGTAAACGCTAGAACAGGAACAGAATCAGAGAAATGGACATCACATGGAGGGTTTTCAGGAGGAAGGGAGGAATAGGGGGGAAAGGTACTGGGAAGAAGAAGTGTAATTGGTAGGCATAAAATAGATGGGAGAGGTCAAAAATGGTATAGGAAACAGAGAATTCAAAGAACTTATATGTACAACCCATGGACATGAACTAAGCAGGGTGAAATGCTGGAGGGTTGGGGGGTTCAGGGCGGAGGGGAGATAAAGGGAAAAAATTGGGAAAACTGTAATAGCATAATCAATAAAATATACTTAAAAAAGAAAGGTGGAAAAGTAGAGTGAAACTTGTAGTTATGGATTGAAACTGGAGACAGTGTGAAGGTTTGATTAAAAAAAAACAAAAAACTTTTTTATTTTATCACTTTAAATCTCTCCATGTGGTAAGATCCTCCTTATGATGCGAATAACACTGTCACCCCCAGAAATACCTGTTGAGGGACGCTATGTATTATTCCCTGGGAATCTCTGCCCTTCTGCAGCTTGTATTCTCAGGAGCAGGGGTGAGGAGGGGAGGAAATGAGGGAGAAAAAATCAAATGGATAAAAACATATATAATATGTCAGATGGTTGTTTTAAGTTCTGTGATTAAAAAATGTTGGAAGAATCCAGATAAGCACCTCAGTTCTTCCTTCTATGTTGGTGTTCCATCTTCTTACAGTGTATCTTTTAGAAATTCCTTTAGTGAAGATCTATTGGTGATAAACTCTGTTTATTCATCAGAATTGTCTATATGCCAGCCTTCTTCTTGCAGAGCAGTTTTGCTGAGTACCTAATTCTAGATTGTAATTATTTTCCTTCCGCACTTAAATACTGTTTCAAATAAGGCATGTTTTTTTACTCACTTACTCATGAATATGTGTGTTATAAATATGTGAGATGATGGATGTGCTAATTGGGAGGATTCTTTTCACAATGTGTGTGTATATCAAATCACCCCAGTGTGTACTTCAAGTATCTTTCAATTTGTTTGCTCATTATACCTCAATAAAGCTGAAAAACAATAAAACATAACAGACAAAAAACACCAGATGATGGGAGGAGAGTGGACTTCAGGTGGTGGGCACACAACAGAGTGTATAGATGTCGTTTTATGAAGATATAAACCTGAAACCTATATAATGTTATTAATAACCAATGTCACCCCAACAAATTTAACTTAAGATAGAACTTAGCATTGTATCTGGCACCTAATATGTGTGCAGATAATGTTAGGACTATATACATCATAGACTGGGTGGGTTATGAACAACAGAAATTTATTTCTCACAGTTCTGGAGGCTGGGAAGACCAAGGTCAAGGTGCCAGCAGAGTCTGTTTCTGACGGGTGAGTCTGTTTCTCGCTCCCTGGTTGATACACAGCTGTCTTTCTCCCTGAAAGGACCCACCTGCAAAATCATTACATGGGGGATTAGGTGTCAACATATGAATTTGCAGGGGACACAAACGGTCTATTGCAGGTACACAGGAGGTGATTTTACAAAAGTCAGGAGAGCAGTTACTTGTTGGAGGAGAGGAAGAGAGAGCTCAGTGGACACATGAAGCAGCCTCTGGGGAGACTGAAGTTCTTTCCTCACCTGGTGGTGGTTACAAGGCTATTTGCCTTAGAATAACTGACAAAGCTGCACGTTTGTTTGGTGTGGTCTTATATATTCATGTTTTATTTTACAATGAAAACAATAAGCAAAATTAAATGTCACACTGTGAAAAAATATATATGGCAGCAAAAGATTAGTATTCTTATTGTATAATAATATTTTTAAATTAATAAGGAAAAACATTAGTATCCCAATTAAATGATGAAGAAAAGTCATTCATAGGAGACCTACTCCAATGGTCAATATGCATATTCTTAAATGTCCAACCTTTCTAATTATCAAAGAAATTCAAATTCAAGCAAAAATAAGAACATTGATCAATTTGGAAGAGATTAATAAAGTGGTAATACCTGATATTGAGGATGGAGAGAATTAGCATTCTCCTACAATGCTGATGAAAATCAGATTTGTCATATTTTTTTTTGGACAGCAATGTGGCAACATTTAAGCTAAAAAAAAAAAAAACCTTTAAAATGTATGCACTTACTTAAATAATTCCACTTTTATGATTTAGCCAAAAGAAACTATCACAAACATTTGAGAAGGTATATTTACAAAGATGTTTATAGCAAACCATTATTTATATTGAAAAAAAAAATACAGCCCTGGCTGGTATGGCTTAGTGGATTCAGCACTGGGGATTGAGCACTGGCCTGCGAACCAAAGTGTCACTGGTTAGATTCCCAGTCAGGGCACATGCCTGGGTTGTGGGCCAGGTCCCCAGTTGCGGGCATGTGAAGAGCAGCTTATCTATGTATCTCTCACACATCAACGTTTCTCTCACTCTCTTTCTCCTTCCCTTCCCCTCTCTAAAAATAAATAAGTAAAATATTTTTAAAAATAAAAAACTAAAAATAACTGTCTGATAATAATAAATGTGTTAAATAATCAATTCAAGGAAATATTATGAGGCCATAAAAAGTAGAGGCAATGAAAATGTTTCTAAGATATACTTTTGCAAAAAGCAACTTTAAAAGCAATGTCTACTGCGATACTTGTGTTTCCATTTAAACATTTGTATTGCTCAATATAACACACATAAATAGTAGCACAAAAGAAGCAGGTATAGCTGATTTACCACAAAGTCAATGTCTTGTAACTCCCATCCGGGTCCAGAAGTAGAACCATTCAAGCATTCCAGGAGTGCCCTAGTACAGCCTGAGCTTTCCTTCCTTTCTTCTCCCCAAATAAATACACTCCTGATGTAATTGTAATCATTTTCTTACTTTTCTTTCTAGTTTTGCCACTTTATGTTTATATCCATAAACACTGTAGTTTTGTCTGTTTTTAAACATTATGTAAATGGGATTATATGGTACAGGTACTTTTAGTTCTGGCCTCTCCCACTCCCTGCTGTTCCACATGCTAGTCCAGTCATTTTTCAAAGTTGTATGTGGAATGGGGAAGGTTTTCTGAAAAGCAGTATGAATATACCATGATTGATTTATTCATTCTGCTCTTGAAAGGCATCCGGGGCTATTATGAATAAGGTTACTCTGAACATTCTCCTATGTCTTTTACTGCACAGGAGCACACATTTTGTGCAGTAAATATGTAGGGGTGGGATTGCTAAGTGAATGATAGGTGGCTCTTCAGTTTAGAACATAGTGTCAGTTTTCTAAATTGGCTATAACCAATTGACATTTTCATCAGCGGCAGGAGAGCTTCCACATCCTTAATAATTAATATTGGTTATTGTCAGTCTTCCTAAATTTTAATAACTATGGTTACGGAGCATTATCTTATAAATTTTTAAATGAGTTATTCTACTTTTTCTTTTTTTTTAAGTTTTTATTTATTTACTGTTAGAGAAGGGAAATGGAGAGAGTAAGAGAGGGAGAGAAACATCGATGTATGAGAGATACATTGATCAGTTGCCTCTCACGTGCCCCCTACTGGGGACCTGGCCCACAACCCAGGCATGTGCCCTGACTGGGAATCTAACCAGTGACACTTTGGTTCGCAGGCCAGTGCTCAATCCACTGAGGCACACCAGCCACAGCTAACATTATTTTATAATTTAATTTGCATTTTCCTTATTCCCAAAGGATTTATTCGCCACTTAGACATAGTCTTTAACTAATTACTTATTCTAATTTCCTGCATTTTTCTATTAGATTGTTTCTCTCTTTCTAAAAGTAGAAAAAAAGATTTTTTAAAAAATGACTGCATAGATACTCTATCATGGTAATAATAGTTATTTCTGATTGATGAAATTATGTGTGATTTATATTTTCCTCCTTGTGTTTTTCTGCACTTTTCTAATTTCCTATAATGATTATGTATTATTTTCAGAACATTAAGTGTTGCACAATTTTAACAAAGAAAAACAATTGTTTTTTTGCAAAAGATATGGTCTAGGGAATAAAGTTTGAATGCTTAACTGTTAAATTTATGGAATGTTTGAATGATTTATGGTGGTGATTCTCAAACTATTCCAAGGTTTTCTACAGCTATAATTGAATAATAGTACCCTTTTCCATTTTATAGTGGATTTATTTATTTTGTTTAATGCCTTACAACCAAATTTAATACATCAAATTATCAACCTATACATATCACACATCAGTGAATTATTAATATGCCAAATGGGATCCAGCAGAAGCAAAAGTTATGAAAGAAGTTTGAACTATAATTAGGACAATCAAACTCCTATGTCAAGAAAAATTTCTGCTTTCAGTCCCATCAGAGCTCCTACTAAAATAGCAGCTTCTAAAGTAAAAGTATTTACATGCTGACAAATGACAAGTTAAAAGGCCTTAGATTTCTCATACTCTGAAAATATAATTATCAAATATTAATTGAATTACAATTGTTCCCAATGGTGTATAAGATAAAAAAGAATTAGAACATGATGCTTGACCTTGAAGAGCTTGCCACCTAACTGGAGAAATAAAGCAAGCCTTCTGAAAATAAGAAAATGCATGATAAGAAATATGAAATAAGAAAATGTATAAATGATGTAGGGAGTCAAGGAAAACAGACATTGTATGTAGGATGAAGCCTTAAGAGAAAGCCTATGGCAACAGGAACACAGGCTTTGAGTAGCTATTCTTTTCTCATTCTCGGGACTGAGCACTGTCCCCCAGTAGATGTCATGGCACAGCAGTGGAAGATGTTTGTCTAGAGTTATGCTGCCCTCTTCCTGTTACCATAGAGGCAGATCAAACAGTTTTAGGATGGTTTATAAGCTACAACTCCCCAGGATCCCTCTGCTGCTTTGCTATGCTCTGCATCTTGTTTATACACAAAAACATGCTTTGTTTTGACCAAAGTACCAAGTATGCCCTTGCATAATCTGGAATAACTTGGGGGAAGGCCTTGAAATGTTACTAAAACTTTAATTTCCAGCTATCATTCTCAATAATTCTAAATTCCACACAGCAATCTGAAGTCAGCTTTTATAACTGTTAAATTAGAATTTTGACCTGAGAACTTAAATGAACTACTCCAGGGTGTAAGACTAAATAAGCCTGGATGCCAGTGAAGATGCTAAAGTGCCAGGAATCTGTCTTTCCATCAGAACAACATTATACTGGCAAAATCTGTGCTATGTAATTATTTTAGAATTCTATAATCTATGCAAAGACTTGTAGTTTCCAGGGGAAGAAGTGTCTGGTAAATTGCGGTTCATTTTGATCAGTTTCAACCTCCTGCTCCTTCCACACCCCAGCCCCATGGAAGGCGGATGTACCAGTGTGCCTAGAGAGTTGCAGGAGCCAGAGTGGCAATAACAGCTTTGTCCTCCAAATACCAGGGATCGGTTTTCTGATCACAAACTGCTGCTTCCAATCATGGAGGTGCAGACACAGAGTAGGCAGTTATTGTTGCAACTCCACCACCATTATTTTGTGCTCCTCCAGCTGATGCAGCTCTTAGGGGATTTAAAGAGACAATGGCTATTTTATTCCCTTAATTTTTCCCTTTTTCTCCTTTGGGGTGCCAGATATTTAGGATCGGTTACACATACATGGACATTTAGAAGGTTTCCCCTTGTGTCCAAACTGCAAGCTGAGGAAAGTCATGAGAAGACCTTCAGTTTACATCTCAGGTGGATCCCTGACACAGAGCCACCTACACACACATACACGAAGAGAACAACCCTAAAATTTGTGTGGAACTACAAAAGACTCCAAACGGCCAAAGCCATCTTCATAAAGAAAAATAAAGTTGGAAGCATCACACTTCCTGATTTCAAACCGTACTACACAGCTACAATAATCAAAACGGTATGGTACTGGCATAGAATCAGACATATAGATCACTAGACCAGAAGAAACAGTCTAGAAATAAATAAACACATGCAGATATGGTCAATTAATTTACAACAAATTTACAATGGAGAAAGAACAGTTTCTTCAATAAATGCTGTTAGGAAACTGGACAGCCGCATGCAAAGGAATGAAACAGAACCCTATCTTACAACATACACAAAAATGAACTCAAAATGGATTAAGGACTTGACCATAAAACCTGAAACCATAAAACTCCTAGAAAACATGGCAGTAAGCTCCTTGACATAGGTCTTAGTGATGAATTTTTGGATTTGACACAAAAGCAAAGGGAGGAAAAAGCAAAAATAAACAAATGGGATGACGTCACACGAAAAGCTCTTTCACAGCAATGGAATCCATCAACAAAATGAAAAGGCAACCTATGGAATGGAAGAATATAGTTGCAAATCATATGTCTAATAAAGGGTTAGTGTTCAAAACATGTAAAGAACTCACACAACTCAATAGCAAAAAAAATATCTGATTAAAAAATGGGTGGAAGATGGAAATATCACAGACATTTTGAATTCTATTGGATCTATTACGATAGTTGCAGATCCCTCTTTTGCTTTGGCTCTGAAGTGGCTATCAGAGTGCCTGATTCAAAGATAGCCTGGATCGGGGGTGTCGAACTCATTTTCACCAGGGACCACATCAGCCTTGTGGTTGCCTTCAAAATAATTTTAGGACTGTATAAATGTAACTACTCCTTAACTGTTAAGGAGTTGAAATTACATCCGGCCCTTTGAAGGCAACTGCGAGGCTGATGTGGCCCCCGGTGAAAATGAGTTTGACATGCCTGGCCTAGACTGTGGTGCTGAAATTTTCCTAGCATACCTTAGAGAAAGGAGTGTGATCACTTCCTGAGATGGGAATGTTGGAGTTAATTCATTATGTGCAGCCTGTTCAACCAACCCCTACCATACAACCCAGGAGGGCCCAGAAAAGCATTAGTGAAGGCAACACTAGCATCCAGATAACTTTTTTTGCTAAGTGTGCTCTGTAGGCCAAAGATGCTGGTGGGAGATAGTGCCATAGAATTAAGCTTCCTGATATCAGTGGGAATAATGGGATCCCTGGGTAGCAGAAGTCAGTTGGCAGCAACTGACTAACAGAAACAAATTAGGCACAATACCATGCTGAGGCAAAGGGACAGCGGTAGCAATCGGAGCATTTTGATTATCAGGGTCTGTGGAAGTGTCTAACTGATCATAAAGTTCCCAGGAATAAAAGAGATAGGCAGCCTACTAAGTTATGGCTTGATCTGTAAAATCAGAGCAAGTTCAAGCCGGGTGAGCAGAAATCTGACTTGAGTGACTGTAGGGAAAGTACCTGATTTCAGTCAACTTGTAGATCCCTAGTTCCTTAACAGAGGTGGATCCCAGTTCTCTCTGTAAAAGGACATGGCAATGCAGCCACAATTTTCTATCATAGTAATCAAAGCCTTCCACAGCGGGACCTGAAGCCATTTACCAGGGGCTGGGCACTGGGGAAAAGGAAATGCCAGACTTCCTAGAATTATTAGATACCGACTCTGAATTAACATCAACTCCTGAGGGCCCATAGCACCACACTGGTCTACTGGTCAGGTGATTAGTGGTGTCTTGCTCTAAGTCCGTCTCACACTGTGCCTGATGAAGCTCACAGGAAATGAGCCTGTAATTATTTCCCCACTGGCATGCTCAGTAACCAGCACAAAGAATCCTCACATGGGTCCCTCAACTAATGCAGTAGGAGCCATTGTGTAGGAAGGGTAGAGTGAGTCTCTGAACCTACTCTATCTTGCCAAAATACTCATCCAAAACACCACAGTAGCCTCCAGTGGAATTGCAGATTAATGCCACTACCACCTATTTGAAAGATGTACAATAGATGACTCCCATTGCATTCCATTTAATTTACCTGATGATTCATCCTTGAAAAAAACAGATGCATCTTGGAGAATGACTGGATTGTCATGAACTTAATCAGGGGCTGGTGCCAACTACAGCTGTTGAATTAGATATACACCTTTATTTTACACTAAAGTAAGTTAACACAGTTCCTGACATGCAATATGCAACTATTTCCCTAGGAAGTGCCACCTGAGTGGGGCCCAGTGCAGGAGTGAGTCCAACATGTCTGTAACACGGGGATGCTGACTGGAGCCTGTGACGAGGGCTAACAGGAGAATCACAGTGCAAGCACAAGGCTCACCTGTTTAAAGAGCAGCTCCCACGTTGCTACTGGAGCCCATGGGGTATCAACTGACCTGTGATCTGAGGTGCCCACCATGATCTTCGTATTATCTGAAACACCATTTATGATCCCACCATAAAACTGGGAGTGTGTACAAGCATTCAACTATTTAATGGAAATATGATAGATAAGAGAGAGCCTGAGCAGGTCTGAAAAGCACAAGGAATTTTCAAGAGCGTGATTCAGAATCCCACGCAGCTAGACCTACTGCCACATGACCCCTCCCTGAAGCCACATCGGTGGCCTCATGGGAGTAGAGAAGGTGTACAGAGAGTGTGTGTGGCATGTTGGCAGATGGAACTGGGTGACCACCAAATAACAGCTGTTCTAGGGGCAGCCCTAAAGCAAAATGAGGAAAGTATCTCCAGTAGATAGCACTTTGGCAGTTCGTCTGATGGTCCACTCTGGAAACAGTCTAAGGTATAAATCTCTCTGACATGATAGGTAGCTGATGGATTGTCTGACAGGTCAGGGACTTGAAAAGAACAAAATTGGTGACAAAGAGGTCTTGGAGAGAAGTATGCGGACACTCGGAATGGGTGCAAAGTGTAAATGCAGTTGTGTTCTATGTAAATGTATCCGAGAGGACATCCACAGCAACAAAGACTCCCACTAATCAGCTGGAAACAAAATGACTGATCCCGAGGACTGTCAGTCAGTCTCCTTCCCCAGCCATCTGGGGTTTGCTCAATGGATCCATGGAGAAAAGTAGCCTTGGCAATGGGGATGCTGTGTGTAGATTTAACATGAACTTCCCCTCATGGAGAATTTGACTAGAGCTACCACTGAGTGTCCAAACAACTAATGACAGGAGCCAAAACAAGTCCCCAAATAGGCACCATTTCCCAGGGGAACCAGCCAGCTACCGGTGGAAAGTAGATTACACTGGACCTTTCCATACCCTGGAGAAGGGAGTGATTTGTCCTCATGGCAATTCACACTATGACAGATTCAGATTTGCCTCCATAACACTTGGGCCTAGTCTACTTTTCACGCACTTTCAAAACACTTTAATCACTACCATCGTACCCCATACAGTATCACTTCAGACCCCAAAACTCATTTTGCAGCAAATGACATGCAGCAGGGGAAACAGAACCATGGTATTCACTGGCCTGCCCTGTTCCTGTCACCCAGAAGTAGGTGGCCTAATGGACAGTGGACTGTGGCCTACTGGAAGCTGTGGGCATCAGCCAAACCACATCCTGTGAGGTTGGGGTGTGTATTATCTTGTAGACACATGATATGCTTTAAACCAACCAAGGGTGGGAAGAGGGAATGGCCCCTGAAATTATACCTAATAATCCACTAATGGAATTTTTCCTAACTGTCCCCTCAATCTGTGCTCTGAGAATTCGGATGTCCTAATTCCCAAGGGAGAAAGGCTGCCACCAGGGAACGCGATCATGTTTCCACTGAATTGAAAGCAAGACTGCCACATGACTAACAGGCAGGAAAGAAAGGGGGTCATTTTATTAGCCAACGATCGACCTTAATTAACAAGGGCAAATAGTCACTGCTACACAAATGAATCCAGAGGATTCAAGAGACACCTCTTAATACTCCCACTCCTATACAAATGATTGCCTTAGGGCAGGTTACCCAAAGCGCCAGAGAGGCATGACTTACGGAGGGAGTGCCCTTCAAGCAAAAACCTACGTGGGAAGGCAATAGGCTAAGGAAGGGGACAGGGCTGAGCGTGGATGTGGTCTCAGGCAAATCTAGCTTTAGCATATATGCGATGCCATAGATTTGCTACTCTTGAGGCAAGGACACTGACGTTTTGTACCCTAATCACTGCTTTGGGAGTTGTTAACTTCTAAAGGAAGCTGAAGGCCTTTCTCTACAGAAGAGGACAGCTGTGAGCAGTTAGCAGCCAGCACTCACAGCAGTAGGGGACAGGCATGAGGGCTGGTGGAGGGCATCTGTGCAGGGCACACGGCGACTACTAAATAAATCAGTAGGCGACTGCAGCAACCCCATCGAAACATGTCCTCTTCTCGAAGGGACCAGCAGAAATGGTAGATGCAGGGATAACTGATAAGGCAGATTCCCCGAGGAAGCCAAGGCTATGGGATTCCCGGCACAGATGAAGATTTTGGCCTTGAACGAATGGGATCCTTTATCCTCTGAAACTACAGGGGAAGAAATTTGTTTAGGCAAATTTGCAAACAAAGGGTGAAGAAATTAAAAATTCACCTAAATTTTCCTAATAGCCATGTCCACAGTATCTTAGTGGCTGGGAAAGTAATAAAACTTTAAAAGACAGTATAAAAGAGCTTAATGTCTGGTAAATCATCAGATATAAAACAGTATAAGGACAAAGGTGGGGTGAGGTCAGGGAGTTTCCCTAAGGGGCAGGGTTATCTGAGAGGCAAAGAATCAGCCCCTTGGTTGGCAGTGGTGACTGTTCCAAGCAGAGCAAAAGTGGCAGCACATAAGAATGTGTGGAGATGACCGAGAATGCGCCTCACTGAAGAAGGGAAGAAGTTCTGGGTGACGGCTGGTACAAAACACGACGCAGAGCGGTAGGTGCACGCCAGGCATTAGCTCTGCTGGAAACCATAGGAGGGTTTTAAGAGTACACACATGACCAGATGTTTGGCCTTGGTGTATAAACAGGGCCATCATGTCCAAAATTGAAGGAGTTTAAGGCTTGATGATCTCAATCTTCTCAGTAAAAGGCAAAGTCACCTGCTCACAGTAAAGGTAAGCACTTGAGAAAAATGACCAAGGCTTGAAATACAGCTGACCTTGAACAACATTAGTTTGAACTTACAGGTTCTGCCTGGGTCCACTTACAGGCAGATATTTTTCAATAAATAGTCAGCCCTTCACATCCGCAGATTCAACCAACCATGAATCAAAAACAGTATTTTTGCATTCCCAACCACAGATTGAAAATACTGTTTTCTATTTGCTGTTGGTCGAATCTGTGGATCCAATGAGCTGACTATAGTTAATGTTTGGGGGGAGTCAAAAAGCTATATGCTGATTTTCCAACTTTGCAGGGGTTGGAATCCCTGACCTCCATGCTGTTTAAGAGTTAACTGTAGTGGTGAAAGAATGGGAAGTGGATTACTCAGGAGCCTGAACTGATACTAAAACCTGCAATTGGCTACAGCATCAGTTTGTACAATAGAACTCAGTCTCCCAGAGATTCATCAAACATTTATTTATTGCACCTATTTCAAGCCAGTCACAACATCCAGGAAGGTGCACCATAGGATGTGACCTAGGGTCAGTAATTCAAAGAGTGAATACAGTGATAGGATAAAGAGGCAAAGTTGTGGAGAATCTGAATGTTGGAGTACAGGCTTTAGCATGAGTGGGAAGTGGAGTAAGCCCAGGAGAAGGCAGATACACTAGGAGAAAAATGTAGATGTCAAGGGAATAGAGGTCTGTGAAGCTAAAGTCAGGGAGAAGAGAAATCAGAAAACTGCTACAATTAGAACCAAGTAGGGAGTTCAGGGCAGGAAAGAGGCTGTGTTACTGAAAGTTAAGAGGGTGCATTTGTGAGTTTTAAAATCTTGAAGTGGAAGGTAAAAAGCAGTATCGAGTTCAATATAAATCACTGAACTGAGTTCAAGAAACCTGACGCTGGATGCTGGCTACCTTACATGACTTAGAAGTCGTCCCGGAGAATGTGAGCCTGACTGAAAAATGTTTCCAAATTGGGAAAAGTCTCCAGGTAAATATTTTTCCTCCTCAAGTGTGTCTTGCTAGTATCTCAAAGTACAGAAGGAAGGTACTGCACCAAGGGGAATTTATATCTTTTGACCTCCGTTTACATGATCTTGAAGCCGCGCTGAGAATCTGGGCCCCTGGCTCATGTTTTCCAGATGACAACTTCTAAGTCAGGGACAAGAGCCAGGCGGCCCAGATTCTCCACAGTATCAGCCTTGAGGAGGAAGCTGTTGCCCTGACAAATTCATGGATATTCTTGTGAACATGACCGCAGCCTGGAGGAGCAGAAGTGCTCTGGTGTATCTACAGCAGCCTTCTGCTGGAAAGAAGATGGCAAATACAAATTCATGCTGACTTGAAAAAATTAAAAAGTTGGGTAGAAAATAGCCACAAATCTTTTTTTGTTAAGATTTTGTTTATTTAATTTTATTTTTAGGGTTTTATTTTTCTTTTTTTTAAATATATTTTATTGATTATGCTATTACAGTTGTCCCATTTCTCCCCCATCATTCCCCTCCACCCTACACACCCTCTCCCACCCACATTCCCCCCTTTAGTTCATGTCCATGTGTCATAAGTTCTTTAGCTTCTATATTTCCCATACTATTCTTGCCCTCCCCCTGTCTATTTTTTTCCCATTATCTATGCTACTCATTCTCTGTACCTTTTCCCCCCCTCCTCCTCCCACTCCCCTGTTGCTAACCCTCCATATGATCTCCATTTCTGTGGTTCTGTTCCTGTTCTAGCTGTTTGCTTAGTTTGCTTTTGTTTTAGGTGTGGTTCTTGATAGCTATGAGTTTGTTGTCTTTTCACTGTCATAGTTTTATCTTCTTTTTCTTAGATAAGTCCCTTTAACATTTCATATAATAAGGGCTTGGTGATGATGAACTCCTTGAACTTAACCTTATCTGAGAAGCGCTTTATCTTCCCTTCCATTCTAAATGACAGCTTTGCTGGATAGAGCAATTTTGGATGTAGGTCCCTGCTTTTCAAGATTTCAAATATTTCTTTCCAGCCCCTTCTTGCCTGTAAGTTCTCTTTTGAGAAATCAGCTGACAGTCTGATGGGAACTCCCTTGTAGGTGACTGTCCCCTTATCCCTTGCTGCTTCTAGAATTCTCTGCTTCATTTTCATCTTGGCTAATGTAATTACGATGTGCCTTGGTGTGTTCCTCCTTGGGTCCAACTTCTTTGGGACTCTCTGAGCTTCCTGGACTTCCTGGTAGTCTATTTCCTTTGCCAGATTGGGGAAGTTCTCCTTTATTATTTGTTCAAATAAGTTTTCCACTCGTTGCTGTTCTTCTTCCCCTTCTGGGACCCCTATAATTCGAATGTTGGGACGTTTAAAGATGTCCCGGAGGTTCCTAAGCCTCTCCTCATTTTTTTGAATTCTTGTTTCTTCCTCGTCTTCTGTTTGGTTGTTAGTTTCTTCCTTCTGGTCCACTCCATTGATTTGAGTCCCAGTTTTCCTTCCATCTCTATCAGTTCCCCATGCATCTTCCTTCATTTCACGGATTGTAGCCTGCATTTTTTCATCTAGTTTGTGAGCAAAATCAACCAATTCTGTGAGCATTTTGATGACCAGTGCTTTGAACTGTGCATCTGACAGGTTGGCTATCTCTTCACTGCTTAGAGGAATTGGCTCTGGGGCTTTTATTTGTTTTCCGGTTTGAGCCATTTTTGGTGGGTTTTTTTTTGTTGTTGTTGTTTTGGTTTTAGTCTGGTCGCGGCTATTACGTAGTGAGGGGGTGGAGCCTTAGGTGTTCCTCAGGGCGGGGCAGCCCAGTCGCTGGGTTGTAACGCTGTATGTGGAGGTGGGGCCTGAGAGGGAGCAATGGCGCCTGCTCCGCTCTCCCCTGGATTCAGTCCCCTCCGCCACCTCCCCTCCGCCCGGACCGTCTGCGTGCTCGAATATGAGACCACCTGGTCAGTCAGCCAACCGCCCTGTGCGGCCTCACTGGGTCCGCACAGTCGCCCCTCTGTGCCCGGGGTCCGCCAGCCGCTGCCCGTAGGCCCGGGGACCGCCAGCCGCCGCCTGTGCACCTGGGAACTGCCAGCCGCTGCCGCTTGCGTTCCTGGGTCCGCACCTCCACTTTCTCCTGCCGCGACTCCGCCCCTCCTACTGGTCTGGATGAATGGTTGTTGGACTTCCGTACAGTTCAGTTTTCTATAAGTTCTGGTTGTTTTCTTGTTTCTAAATATTTGTTGTCCTTAATTTTGGTTGTGAGAGGAGGCACAGTGTGTCCGCCTACGCCTCCATCTTGGCCGGAAGGCCTATTTTTATTTCTTAAATCTGTTTTATTGATTATGCCATTACAGTTGGCCCATTTCCCCCCTTTATTCCCCTCCGCACTGCACGCCCAGTCCCACCTGCATTCCCTGCCTTTAGTTCATGTCCATGGGTCATATATATAAGTTCCTTGGCTTCTACATTTCCTATACTATTCTCAACCTCCCCCTATTTTCTATCTACCATCTATGCTACTTATTCTCTGTATCTTTTCCCCCTCTCTCCCTCTTCCACTCCCCCTCTGATAACCCTCCTTGTGATCTCCATTTCTGTGGTTCTGTTCGTGTTCTAGTTGTTTGTTTTTGTTTTTATATATGGAGCCACTCCACGTGGCATGGGAATTTAGCTCAGCCTCCACGTGGAAAACCAGTGGGGAGCAAGTTGGCACACATGCCCACACCCACGGAGAGGTTTTCCCGTGGTGAATCAGGCCTGCATTGTACCTAGGCCGCTATGAGGCTTGCTTTTGCTAAAACTGCCTCTCTGTGAATTGAGGCAAGTGCCTACTGTAACTTCCTAGGATCTGTGCTAAACCTCCTAAGTATGGAGTGCAACCAGTTCAACCACTTTTCCTCTTGGTCTGCAACATCCCTCTCTTTCAAGTAATTAGCAACATTCTTTCCTTTGTTATCTGTAAAAGGTAAGCGAACCTGTGCATAGTGAATGAGGGCCATCCTCAGTATAATGTACCCAGAAAAACAATAAAAGCCTGTCCAGGTGGGGGTCAGGGCTGGCGCTCGCTCGCTCTCTCTCTCTCTCTCTCTCTCAGAGCGGACATGTCATCCCTTTCTCTCTACAGGACTTCTGTTGTCCGTATTTGTTCATTGTAGCCACAAAACACACGGATCCTGCAGGCCGGGATCCCCATCATTTTTATTTTAGGTTCAGTTGTTAATAACTGAGTTTGCTGTCTTTTTACTGTCATATTTTTTATCTTCTTTTTCTTAGATAAGTTCCTTTAACATTTCATATAATAAAGGCTTGGTGACAGTGAACCCCTTTAACTTGACCTTATCTGAGAAGCACTTTACCTGCCCTTCCATTCTAAATCATAGCTTTACTGGAATAGAGCAACTTTGGATGTAGGTCCTTGCTTTTCAAGACTTCAAATACTTCTTTCCAGCCCCTTCTTGCCTGTAAGTTCTCTTTTGAGAAATCAGCTGACAGTCTGATGGGAACTCCTTTGTAGGTGACTATCCTCTTATCCCTTGCTGCTTCTAGAATTCTCTCCTTCATTTGAATCTTGGCTAATGTAATTACGATGTGCCTTGGTGTGTTCCTCCTTGGGTCCAACTGCTTTGGGACTCTCTGAGCTTCCTGGACTTCCTGGTAGTGTATTTCCTTTGCCAGATTGAGGAAGTTCTCCTTTATTATTTGTTCAAGTAAGTTTTCCACTTGCTCTTCCTCTTCCCCTTCTGGGACCCCTATAATTTGGATGTTGGAACATTTAATGATGTCCTGGAGGTTCCTAAGCCTCTCCTCATTTTTTTGAATTGTTTCTTCCTTGTTTTCTGTTTGGTTGTTTCTTTCTTCCTTCTGGTCCACTCCATTGATTTGAGTCCCAGTTTTTCTCCCATCTCTATCGGTTGCCCATGCGTCTTCCTTCATTTCACGTATTGTAGCCTGCTTTTTTTTTTTCATCTAATTTGTGACCATATTCAACCAATTCTGTGATCATCCTGATTACCAGTGTTTTGAACTGTGCATCTGATAGGTTGGCTATCTCTTCGTTGTTTAGTTGTATTTTTTCTGGAGCTTTGACCTATTCTTTCATTTGGGCCATTTTTTTGGTCTGGGCACACCTGTTACGTATAAGGGGTGGGACCTTAGTGTTCACCAGGGCAGGGCAACCCACTTTGCTGCTTTGTGATGCTGTTTGTGAGGGAGGGGTAGAGAGGGAACAATGCCACTTGCTCTACTCTCTGCCATTTTCAGTCACGTCCCCCGCTGCCCACAAGCAAATTGGGCCCTCAGGTGCTGATTCCTGGGTGGGTGGGTTTGTATACTTTCTAGGACCCTGTGGGTCTCTCCAATGAACTCTCCTGTGAGGCTGGGAGTTTTCCTGCTGCTGCCTCAACCCCGACAGGTGTTTTCAGTCAGAGGTTTGAGGCTTTATTTCCCTGTGCTGGAACCCTGGGTTGTGTGGTCTGTCTCGCTTCCCAGTTATTCCTCTCGGTTTATCTGCACGCAAATGGGGGACCGCCCGGTCCACCAGCCACCACCTTGCCCTGAGTCCTCTTTACCCAGCTGCCCATCTCTGCCCCTCCTGCCCGCTCTGCCCCGTCTCCTCACCCCTCTGTCTCAGTCTGGATGAATGCTTCCTCTTTAACTCCTTGGTTGTCAGACTGCCACACAGTTCAATTTTCTGTCAGTTCCGGTTGTTCATTGTTTTAAATTTGTTGTTGTCCTTCTTTTGGTTGTGCAAGAAGGCACAGTGTGTCTACCTATGCCTTCATCTTGGCCAGACTTAGAGAGGGGAAGGGAAGAAGAGAGGAAGAGAAACATCGATGTGTGAGAGACATATAGATCAGATGCTTCTTGCACAACTCCAACTGGGGAACTGACCTGCAACCCACGCATGTGCCCTGACTGAAAATCTATCCAGCAACCCTTTGGTTTGCAGGCCAGCACTCAGTCCATTGAGCCACACCAGCCAGGACCAGAAAATAACCACAAATCTTATGTTGTATTCTGGCAAAAAGACAGAAGCAATCTCAACTGACTGGCATTTAAAACCCATACAGATCTGGCTCAGTGGGTTCAGCACTGGCCTGCAAACCCAAAGATTGCTAGTTCCAGTTCGATTCCCAGTCAGGGCACATACCTGGGTTGCAGGCTTGGTCCCAAGTTTGGGACACATGAGAGGCAACCACACATTGATGTTTCTTTCCCTCTCTTTCTCCCTCTCTCTAAATATAAATAAAATCTTTTAAAAAAATTCCCACTGTGTTTTAAAAAAAGTAAAATACATCCAGAGTTCCCTTATTTAGCCCCAGATTTAAAAAATTAATTTACAATTGTGTTATGTACTAGAACACTAGAAAACTAAAGATTCAGGAACAAGTGTACAGTTTTGTTTTGATTCTTGTTTTGGTAATTCCAAACATAAATTTTAAAGACCAAATCAATCATTTTGCCATTTGAAAACCCCTACATAAACTCTGTACATTAAAATCAATAAAATAATGAAAAAATATATGACAGCCATCTGTTTTTATGATCTACTCTTTATAAGATAAACATTATCCTGATCTGTTAAATTCAAATTTCTATCTTCTTTCCTACAAAGCCAAAAAATTTTTATCACTGAGTTTTCCTGGCCTACAAAGTGATCACAAAATTAGGCTGTTCCTGTACACAATCAGAGGACATTAAATAGCACCCCTGGAAACATATGCTTCCCTGAATGCTAATACAGTCGGTACACCACAGAATGATTGAGGTAAATGCAGCGAATCTTACCTAAAGGTATCATTGAGGATACCTATGAAACAAAATCAATTTTTTTTTAAATTTTGAGTAAAGGTAAAGATATTTAATGTTGCCATTTTTAGAATGAAATAAGCAAAATAATGTAATAAAAGAGCTTGGACATTGTTGATTTGATGGCATTGGCACTTTACATTGTGTTCTTTGTGCTAGCCCTTTCTGTTACTCTAAAACTAGCACACTAAAACAAATGAATAAATGTTGCACACTAACTTTAAGATTATTTATAAATTAGTATATATTACACTTTACATAGTATAGTGTATATACCATAGTAATGGTATATATTTATTTTAAAAATTTATAATTATCAGGTATAAAAGCATTATATAGTAATTTCCTTTTTAAACACCAATCAACTTTGAATCCTTAATCTCTTGGTTTTAAATGGAAGCTATCAATGGTAATAGAATTTCTAAAATTTCTGTCTACAGAACTTGGACTGAAAACTCTAATGAACTATTCAGAACCCACATTTTCGTACATCCTTCCTATTGGGCAAATAAATCCTGCTTCCTCTGACTCTTAAGTGAGGCCTCCCTTCTCCAGAGCACGGAAATGATTTCGTTTCCCTTCCCTCCAATGAAAAACACTCTGGAATTTTTGTGAAAATGACATTGATCCTGATTGGAGGAGATACTTAAAAGAACGTATTCTTCTGCAGGTCACACGTCCATAACATTGTACAGCCCTTTGCTGGGCCAGGTACAACCACTTCTGAAGCTCCCGCAGGAGGGAGCAATTTTTTTTTTTTAGTACCAATTACTACTGCAACTGCTGGATAAAAGTCTGTTGGAAAAACCAGTTAATAAACGCACAACAACAATAAAATGTGGACGTAGTCAGAAAGAATACAAGGTACCAGACCAAACGCATTCTCCCCTGTACCAAGCACACCATACCGGGGCCCCACATTTTACCCATAAATTTACTCCCGGGCAGTGACCCAGAGTCTGGTCTCTCAACCCTGCCCTCTGCTTTTTCTTCTCAAACTTCTTCCCAGCTAAGCCCCGGAAGCCAAGCCTCGGGGGAAACCCAGAGACCGCCCACCACCTAGGAATATCCGTCTGCGCTGCGCCTTCGGAAACCTGCCTCGCGCGCAGAAGTTTCGAGCCCTGGGAACAGCAGTCTAAAGCCGGCGGGCTCCCGCGCATGCTCTTTGGCTTGACCAGGGTCTCGTGAAAGCCGCCAGAGTGAAAAAAAAAAAATCCACTTCTCCACGTTTTGGAGGTGACCAGGGACAATCGGTACAAAAACACTAGCTCCACAGGAGGAATGAAGGAACTTGGCGGTAACTGAGAGAGGACCGGAGGAGGCTGCTCACAAAACCCGGAAAATTTTTCCGGATCCACTCTGCTGGCGTCCGTGAAACCCCAGACATGCGCAGTAACCTCCGCGGAGGCGGCAGAGGCAGTGGCAGCGGCAGAGGCAACGGCAGCGGCAGAGGCAACGGCAGCGGCGGTGGTGGCGTCCCCCGAGCCCGAAGGTTCGGCCACTTCAGGCCGGCGGCCAGACGCCTCGTGGGCCATGTCGGCCCAGGGTGACTGCGAGTTCCTGGTGCAGCGAGCCCGGGAGCTGGTGCAGCAGGACCTGTGGGCAGCCAAGGCATGGCTGATCACGGCCCGCAGTCTATACCCCACCGACTTTAACATCCAGGTGAGGTCAGGCCCTACGTACGGTGCTGGCGTGGAGGTGTGAGCTTCGCAGCGCCGGCTGCCCCGGGTTGGCCGCCGACCCGCCCTGCCCCGTCCTTTCCCGCTTCTCTCTACGCCCCCCCACCCCGCCCCGTTCTCCATCTCCCCACCGGGGTAGGCACCTGGAGACCCAGCGAACCCCTTGGAAGTCGGGGCTGGTAGGAGGCGTGGCGAGTGTTATGCTTCTGTGCGGCCCCGACTGCACATCAGCACCACTAGGAAAGGCCATTCGACCGTTCATTCATCGCGATGGCAGCCATTTGTTCAGCCCCTGCTACTTTTAAGACGTTATTCCACTAATCCCGGGAACCTAAGGGTTGTAAGTGAACCTGAGGTCAGCAGGTGATACCTTACTCTCTCGGGCACGCCATCCCTCAGCGGGGTGGGAGTGTGCTTTGTGAAGGCCAACTAGCGCTGCAGGCGGCGAGCTTCCAGCGGCCTCCGCAGAGGTGGTGACCCCGGGGTCTGATCTGTGTTGCAGTATGAGATGTACACCATCGAGCGGAACGCGGAGCGGACTGCCACCGCGGGGAGACTGCTGTACGACATGTGAGTGGGGACTCTGGACTCCAACTCTTACTGCACTGGATCTCTCCTGAGGTTTTGTTTCTGTCTGTGAGGTGGGCATTGGGGGAAGAGCTTCAAGTTCATCCACACCCCTGGGGCCTAAAGCTTACTTAGATTTGAGTCTAGTTCTTCTGTTAATTGCTGATGAGCTTTCTGCAGAGGTCTTCTTATGTTAAAACTTTGCTGTTCAAGAATTTGTTTTATTTTTGAAATAATACATGCTCTATGTAAAAGTTAAAACAATACTGATATATACGGAATATAAAATGAAAGTCCTCCCTAAATTCAGAGTTAAATTTTGTGTGTGTATATACACATACAAACAATTTATATAATAGGTTTTGGGGGGAGGGGATTACAAAAGCAAGATCATACTAATTATTCTGCAGCTTGCTTTTTTTCACCCCCTGTAATGGATTCATTTTCATGTTAGTAGAGATATACTCATTCTTCATATCTGCATAGCATTTCATAACCACTCCCTTATTGGTAGTTTCCAATTATTTGAAATTATAGTGTCAGAAGGCAATTTCGTACCCCTGTTTTGGTGTTTGCCATGGAATAAATTCTACACGGATTTTCATAGTGAAGGGTATGCACATTTTAAATTTTGATACAGTCAAATTACTCTCCCCAAAAATAACTATTCCAATTTACATTTCCCACACCTTTGCCAACAATGGATGTTATCAGACTTTTTTTATCAGATTTAAATTTTTGCCAGTGTGATAGAAGAAAATGGTATTTTGCTGCTTTTTAAAAATATGTTTCTATTGTATTACTAGTAAAATTGAATATATTTTCAAATGTTCTTTTTGGCTATTTGTGTTTTTTCTGTGGTTTGCCTTTGACCACTTTTTCTTTGGGTACTTTATTTTCTTGTTGATATTTAGAAGTACTTTACACATTATAATAGCTTACCTTTTTATCTTTTCCCTTATAAACTCTAAAAACTTTTGTGGGTACTTCATTTTTTTTAATTAGTTTTTATTTTTGTATTTGTATTTTGATTTGTTTTGGTACATCTATATATTCACTTGGAACAAAGAAAAATGTATTTTTATCCAAATGCTAATGTTCTTACTTTCTTTGTTGGATACTATGTAGACTCTGACATTTTAATTTAATGCATTCATTTTAAAACTAGGTTTGTGAATTTCCCAGATCAGCCGGTGGTATGGAGAGAAATCAGCATTATTACATCAGCATTAAGGAACGACTCACAGGATAAACAAACGCAATTTTTAAGAAGTAAGAATGGAGTAATAACTTAAAGGTGTATAAATTTCCATTTATACACCATTTCTGGAATACCAAGTTAAATCTAGTAATTTCACAAAGAAGTCACATCTGTCATATTGGTACCCATATGTATGTTTTAGTCTTGGCAACTAGAGTCTGTACAAATGATGTCACTTGGTCCCTGAAGCATATGCTTAGAATCCTGTAAGCTTCCTTAATGGATGTGAATTTACCAGTAGCCCAGGGAACTGAATAGATATTTTTAACAGGTGTTACAGTAATCAGAAAGCATCTATAGATTAGGCAGATCTCCACAAAACAAGAGAGAAACTTTTAGTAATTTATGACCTTTCTTTGTACCTATACTCTGTGTTGGTTGTTATAGACAATCACAGATTTCAAATTCTGGATTAAAAAGAAAATAGACGGTTTATGTCATTTCTTTTTTTTTTTTTCCCCCCTCACTTGACATTTTTTTAATCAGTATTTTTTTAATTATTGATCTTGTACAGTTTTCTGTCTTTGATTCCCCCCCAGCCCACCGTCCTAGCCCTCCCCTCCTCCCTCCCATTTCCACCCCGCGTAGTTTTTGTCCATGTGTCCTTTATACTTGTTGCGGTTTATGTCATTTCAACATAAACAAGTGTATGTTCTTTAGCTTGGCCAGCAACAAGCACTGTTGTGACCTTTCACATATTTCACTCGTCTTCTGGATCCCAAAAGGTCTTTTATGGTCGTTCAGCAAACATCTTGTGTCCAATACTGTGTGACCCAAAAGCCTTCCGGGTTGTAGGTGAAACCCAACAATAGGGATTCTTTATATAGTATGTATTGTTCTGTATATAAAAACACCTTACTTCCACTTTGGCCTCGTGTTCTTTCTGAAAGGAACTTTATAAAATGTCATGTATCATGTACAGGTTTATTTGAAACTCTTCCTGGTCGGGTCCAGTGTGAAATGTTGCTGAAGGTTACAGAACAATGCTTCAACACGTTGGAAAGATCAGAAATGTTGCTTCTGCTTTTGAGACGCTTCCCTGAAACAGTGGTGCAACATGGGGTAAGTCTGATCCTTGCCTTTTTCTTAAGAAAAAATAAAATTCAACAAATTCATGAGTATGGTCAGGAGCTATAGTGGGTATTATTTTAAAGCAGAAATTCTAAGAACCACTGGCTAAGATTGAACTTAAATCAAGAAATTTTTGTCAGTAAAGCTAAAAGGATGTCACTGTTATCAAACTATGCATTTCCAGCAGAAGTTGTCTTATCAGTAAGGAAATAGTCACTGAGTTTTGACAGTGCTATTTATTTGCCGTCTAGAGTACAGTCAAGTTTTCTTAAAATACTCTTATTCCATTGTATTCAACAATGTGTTTGAATTCTAATGAGAGCCATGGTTTATCTTCTTAACAGACATCTGTTCTCCAGGTGCTTTTGCCCTGTGGACACTGTTTTCTCTCTATTCGAGCCCTTTCCTTGTATCTGCAATAGTTGAGTGCTACCTGCAGGCCCTGGGACGAGTTAAGAATCTCCTATTCTCTACAGATCCCCTGAGTTAGATAGCAGCCACCAGTACAGGAGGAAACTGAATCTTAAATGTTAGTTATTTCCCAGAGGCAGTAAGTGGAGAGTCAGAATTCAAATCCTTAATCCTTGCTGCCACTGCCTTGCCTTTGGTGGTCACTGGCACTCTGTCATTCCTTGGCTTGCAACTGCGTCACTCCAGGTTCTGCCTCCACTGTCACATGGCCTTCTTCCCTGCATGTCTGTGTCCTTGTGTCTTCACATGACCTTCTTATAAGGTCATTGGATTTGGGCCCCGCTCTAATCCAGTATGACCTCATCTTAGCTAATTGCATCTGCAAAGAGCTTACTTTTTCATAAGGTAAAATCTGTATAAGGTCACATTCTGAGGTCATGATCTTTTGGGGGATTACTATTGAACCCAGTACACTCCCTGGTCATTACTCTGACCTTAAACTTTCTGTGCTGCACAGTCTTTCACACTGTCCCACCCCAACCTTGTGCATCCCAGGTGGTCACAAGGGAGATAATGTAGACATCTTGGTGGATTTTGATAAGCCGACTCTTAATTGTGCTAGGGCCTCAGTCATGGAGAGTTGTCCTTAAAACTCCCAGCAGTTCCGGCTGGCCTGCCGCAGGCCGTGTGGTTGGCCACTCCTGACAACCCTGGAGGGGGACAAGTTTCATCTACATCATGCATCTTGATAAAGTTAGTTGCCACATTTCTTTAAAAATCTCTACTTCTCTATTATTTTAACTCTAGTTCTAGCACATGCTTTAAGTCTCTTACACATTTTGTCAGTGTTTTAATTGTACCAGTTCAGAGGAAAGTGACCCAAAGTGGTCTGCAGTCAGGTGAATTTGGGGTTCCCTTCCAAGAGACTGTGTTGCTGATGTTCTTTTGTTTTCTAGTCTTTAAAGTGAGAATAATTTGTTTCTTGGGGAAGCTTGAATATGCAAGCTATGTAGTAAATTTAAAAATACGCTCTTTTTTCATGTGATTCTGGCACCTTAAACTGGAACATGTTTAAATGATTAAATGTATTTTGAAACAGGTTGGTCTTGGGGAGGCGCTGCTAGAGGCGGAAACTATTGAAGAACAAGAATCTCCTGTTAACTGCTTTAGAAAATTATTTGGTAAGGAAAATTGTATTTTGTATTAACTCCTTCTGGTAAGTAGAATATGCTGGGGTGAGTATCATTTCAGGAGTCAAGCCATTTGTAGAAAGCAAAGCAACTTTTCATGTTATGGAATTTAAATCTTTATTTATTTTCCCAGTCCAGAAAGCATTTTGAACAACTTCTAAATTTTTATTATGTAATGTTTGATATCTCCAAAAGTATATGTTTGACTATATAGTTAAGTATAAAGCTTAATAATAAACAAATATCTGAATTACCGTCCAATGTAAGAACTAGACCAACAATTTTCAACCTTTTTCATCTCATGGCATGCATAATCTAATCACTAAAATTCTGCAGCACACCAAAAAATATATTTTTGCCTACCCAATTTAAAAAAATAGGTATAATTTTGATTCATTCACACTGAACAGTTATTATTGTTTTGGCTGTTGTCATTTTTCTGTTTGACAGTCTAAGGGAAAAGAGATCAGTGCCCCTGACTAAATAGTCAGGTACTGCATGTTTTAAAAATTCTTATGGCACATGGGTTGAAAATCGCCTAACCAGACCTTTACCCACAATGTAGAATCTGTCTGTGTTTCCTCGCTGACTTTATCCCCTTGTGTGCCTCTGCACTGCAATTTTCAAATAAATGAGCCGTAAGGGTTTTTTCCCCCGAACATTTTAGGTATTGCAGTAAGTGAACTCAAAAATATTTTGTTTTCGCCCTGGCTGGTGTAGCTCAGTGGATTGAGCGCGGGCCTGCGAACCAAAGGACTGAGGTTCGATTCCCAGTCAGGGCACATGCCTGGGTTGCAGGCCAGTTCCCAGCATGGGACACACAAGAGGCAACCATACATTGGTATTTCTCTCCTCCCTCTCTCCTACCCTTCCCCTCTAAAGATAAATAAATAAAAAAATAAAATAAAATAAAAATTAAAAAAAAGAAGTCAAAAAGTTTAAAAAAAAAATATTTTGTTTTCATCAGAACCCTAGGATAGACAACTTAATCGGGTTTTTTCTGATTTTTCTCTTCAACAGTTTGTGATGTCCTTCCTTTAATAATCAACAACCATGATGTTCGATTGCCTGCCAATTTATTATACAAGTACTTGAACAAAGCAGCTGAATTTTATATCAATTATGTCACCAGGTCCACTCAAATAGAGAATCAGCATCAAGGTAAGTGAGAATGTCCTACAGTTTTATTCAGACAGACTGTAGTAAAATTGCAAAGTCAGAAATGCCTCATCATTCTGATTATTCTCCTCTGGATACATACCAGTTTGATAGTGCTTCTTAAAGATGGTTTCTAGAAAAAAAATACTGCAGTTAAGAGACGAGACTTTTCTGGAACCAATTTTACCCCTTAATCAGAACAATCAATTTGCTGAACTGTGGCGTTAGTACACTGAGCTTTATACATATATCCCAGTTCAAAAGTCATTTCCTACTATATGAATGGCCAGCTGTGGGTCCCTAAACAAAGCACATGATGTGTTGAGATTCTGTGCTCCAGCTTTTTGAATGTGGAGTCAGACTTCTTCTTTCTCTAGCAAGTACCACACAGATAGTTCAGTAGTAATGTTAATCGCAGGCTGTTGTTGTTTTTTTCTTTCTCACATCTCAGGTGCCCAAGAAACATCTGATTTATTGTCACCTAGCAAACGTAGCTCTCAGAAGTACATAATAGAAGGACTGACTGAAAAATCGTCCCAGATTGTGGACCCCTGGGAGAGGTTGTTTAAGATTTTGAATGTTGTTGGAATGAGATGTGAATGGCAGATGGATAAAGGAAGACGGTAAGAAATTGTCAATTTCTAGAATTGCCTAACACATCTTTAATAGTGTAATCTCCGGATCCTAAGAAACAAAAACACTTTTTTTCCAAAGCATCTCTTTGGGCAGATTCTGTAACATGCAATATTTATGCAAAAGAGGGTAGTTTTTCACTTTATTGAAAGATTCCCAACAGAAATATGAAGTCTTAAGATGATGTTGAGTTTAAGGCACTCTTTGTTCTTCAGAGGAAAGAGAAACTTCTTGGCAGGTTTATGTCATAAAGTCTTGGTCTGGTTGCTCCTCTAGTTCAGAAGGAGAATTCCCATCCGTGTGCAGACAATACGGAATAGTTGTACGTGCCTAAAGCTACATTTGGTAGATGCCTGGTTCCGCTGGGGCATTTCTCTAGATCTTTTGCTGGCAGGCCGAGAGTAATGAAATAAGCTTTATTATTCTTCATCTTTCAGAAGCTATGGTGACATTTTGCATAGAATGAAAGATCTCTGCAGATACATGAACAACTTTGATAATGAAGCTCATGCAAAATATAAAAACCAGGTGGTTTATTCTACTATGTTGGTCTTCTTTAAGAATGCATTCCAGTATGTCAACAGCATACAGCCATCTCTCTTCCAAGGTAGGTTTGGGAATTGTAGAGTGTACCAAAATACTGGCCTCAGTGGGATGGCGAGGAAGGTGGAAACACTTACCTTAACATTTTTCTTGGATCCAGATAATTGTGGGGTGATGCCAGTGCTTTTCTTAGTTATTGTTGGTTTTTATGTAAGTACATTTTCATTAAAAGTCTCTATATCAAAGGAGGTAGTGGTACAATGAAACTAAAAACCAGTATTGAATGCAGCAGATGAAGTAAAGTATTGAAATAGATTTCACAAAGACTTTGCAATAGACAAAGATTTTATTAAATAATATACATGCATGTAAATTCTGGAAAACATGAAAAATACACAAATAAGAGTGTAAGATCTCCCATAATTCTTCCAGTATAATACAGCTCTCACTTTTGTATATTGCCTTACAGTATTTTCATATATTACATTTGTTTGGAATTTGTAACCATAAGGTACATGTAACTTTGTAGCCTTTTTTTTTGTGATTTTGTGATTCCTGATAATTATAAAAAATCTGTTGCTACATAAGAACAAATACAAAAAGGGAACTTGATTTGTAATGTATATCTGTACAGTCTTTTTTTCTGTACATACATACTTGTTTTTCTAATTGGGGCCCCACTGAACATATTTTTTAATGACCTACATTTTCACATAAAAGTTGAGTAGACTTCCACCTGATATTAAGTATTCTTTTCCTTGCTGCATGTTTAAGTGTTGGTATTTTCCCCCCACCCGTAGGTCCTAATGCCCCAAGCCAAGTTCCACTGGTTCTTCTGGAAGATGTATCAAATGTGTACGGTGATGTAGAAATCGATCGTAACAAACACATACATAAGAAGAGGAAACTGGCTGAGGGGAGAGAGAAAACCATGGTAATCCTTTTCTATATGATTATTAACAGATGATATGTTTATGGTTTGCAAGAAATGAATCTTTGTAAAAGATGTCTTTGGAGCTAAATTGATAAAGCTTAGGTCTTTTCATTATAAAATGTAATTGTATAAATCAGTGGTTCTCAGCTAGAGGTGATTTTGCCCTCTGGGGACATTTGGCAGCATCTGAGGACATTTTTGATGGCTATAACTGGGTGGGGAGGGGTTGCTGTTAGTGTACAGTGAATGGAGGGCAGGGATAACTGCTAGACATTCTACAATGCACAGGAAAACACCCCCAACAAAGAATTATCCAGCCCAAGGCCAGCTGTGCTGGGGGGTGGGGGAGCTCTGTCTGCAGAGGCCCCCCGTCTGTCTGTCCACCACGGATGAGAATAAGTCTACCAAGACATGATCTGCTTGGGGAGGAAAGGTGGTTGATGTCTCAAAGGAGAAGGGCCAGGAGCCTTTTCCTCATGGGCTTTTATTGGGTTCAGTTTGCACAGAAATACAGGTAAAGCTCATCAATCATTGTCAGGCAGTAAGGATCAAACAATAGATAATATACAGAGATCTCTGAGGGCTTATTCTGAGTCAGGGTCTGTTAGCTAAAGGGCTATAAAACTTTGGGAAACAAACTCATTTCCTGCTCCAACTGTTATCAGAAAATTGAGAGCATTCTTAGCAAAGCAGGTTTCACAGGATTTTATGCATTCTTTCTTAGGCCTGATCACCCCGGGGAACCCGCCCTTTCCAGCACAGGGTTGCACCACCCTCTGTCATTGTTTGAGGCTTAAGTCAGGTAGGAGAAGTAAGACAGCCAAGAGATTAGGAGACTTCTCTCGGACAGAATGAGGACTCAGGCTATGTCAAAGCCGAGGGGCGAGGGGCGATGGACCCTCGCCCCTCGGCTCCTTTTGCTATAGCCCCCCAAGTCGTTCCCTGAGGGCCCCCCCCCCGACCATGTCTGTCTTAGGTCATCCCTCCCTTGAGGAATCTTACCCGTCATTGGCTAACCAGTCATGCACTGGGGGCCAGGCAGGGTGAAGTAAAGGGGGCAAAGGCAACACCCCTGCCAGGGAGATAAGCTTTGTCTCCTTAGTGGCTTATGGTCCCAAGGTATCTCACTCAGCCTTAGCCATGGAGGGTTACAGCTTCTGAAACCAGGCAGGGCAGTTCCCAACAGTGCTGAGATTGAGAAACCCTGTATAAGTTATTCATACCTCTTTGGACTGAAACAAAACCAAACAAACCACGTTGGACATCTAGAGCAGAGTGCTGTGGTGCATACTGGCTTCAGAATGGCAAGTGCCTAGGCATTCGGGGTAGAAAGTAATTATAACCCACGGGGAGATGTGGAAAGGTTTTATGAAGGAGGTCAGATCAGCCGCGAAGGATGTGTATGATTTTGTCATTTGGAATTGAGAAGTAGCTTTTGTCAAGAGGGGACAGTTTACACAAAGATGCGAGAGGCTAGAGAACTTGAAGAACCATCAGTCTTCTCACTGGCCAAGGGGCAGGCCTGTGCAGGACCTCGGTTTCCAGAGGAATCCTTCCTGTAACATCCTTAGTGGAAGCTTAATGTGTGACATGGACGTGGAGATGTAAGGGGCCAGATAGTAAATATTTTAGGCTTTACGGGCCACAGGGTCTCTTGCAACTACTCAGCTCTGCTGTTACAATGCAAAAATAGCCATAGACAATGGTATAGAAATGATGTGGCCGTGTTCCAGTGAAACTTTGTTTACAAAAGCAAGGTCTGGCCTGCAGGTCATAGTTCGCTAACTGCTGCTATAGTTGAAATGCCAAGGGGAGCCTGCAGTCTCACTCACTTTTTCCCCCCTTCTCCCTTAACCCCTCTTTTCAGTCCTCAGTAACGTTTTACTAGGCCTGCCCGGATGAGCAGTGTGCTTTAAGATCACTTATTCTGATGTCTCCATAGGCTGTGTAATATGGAAAGGATTGGAGCAGGGAAGATGCAGCCATTCTGAATGCTTGTAAAGTTAACCCTTTTAATACACTAATTTGTTTCCTCCCACAGAAAAATGTACACATGCACAACTTTGCAAATGATTTCAGAGGTTGACAGTTGCTTTGAAATATAGCCATGAACCCAAGAGTGAGATCTCTGTGCTCACAGGCTTTCCCAGATGCCCTGTGAATGTTTTAAAGGATCACTAAGGCTGCTGAGAGTGACCCCACATTTCCAGGTTCTCCTTCTGCTTTCTGCAGGAGTGTATTCAAGTACTTCACAGTATAACGCCCTCCTCCCATGTAGATAAAGGTTGTATATTACTAGTTTGAACTAAAAGCAGTGGAATGTCCCCATTTAATTAAGTACACATACCACAGCTCCATCCATCCATTCCTCTCTCTCTCCCCCACTTCCTCCATTAAGCCATCCCAGTCTCTTTCCTGGATCGTGGGAGTTGGCCTCCTGTCTCCCTGCCTTCATTCTTGATCCCCACACTCCTCTCTACCCAGCAGCCTGGTTGATCTTTTTAAAACACGAATCAGGCATCACTCCTCTGCTTTACCACCTCTGACAGCTTCCTATTGTGCTTGGAATAACACCCAAACTCTTCACTTTGGCTTCAGAGCACTTGCTGAGCAGGTCCTTGCATGCGGGAGACACGGTGGACTGCGCTGCTCTGGTGCTCTGCACGGTCCTGCCCCTCCAGCCTCTGCCCTGCCCCTGTCTGCAGTGTGCTCTTGGGCAGGAATGCTTCTCTGTGCCCCGCCAGGTCCTGTCATTCAGCTCTCGGCCTGAACTTTCTCCCTCTGAAGCCTCCCTGAACACCCCTCGAAAGGAGCCTTCAATTTTCTTTTTGTTACTTTAATTCTTTGCATAGACATTTTTGCCGTCTGTCTCTTCTTTGTTTGTTGGTGTGCTGTCTGTCCCTTCACTAGAATGGAGGCTCTGTGGAGCCTAGGACATTGTCTCTCGTCCACCTCTCTATACTGGACATTCGAACAGAGCCTGCGCCCCAGCAGGTGTGCAGTGAGCCTCTGGTGAGTGAGTGACTTCCCAGGCTTCCCTCTCGGGTTTGGCACCCAGACTGCGATGGAACTGCTGTGTTCCTCCTCCCCTTTTTCACCTGTCCCGTGTTACCTACTTGGCCCTGCTCTCATACTCTGGCCCTCCAAGCAGTCTGGGGTTTCCGTCCATTTCTGTTGTCACTCTCTGAACTGGTTTCATCCTGTTGCTCACTCTGCCCCGCAGTCTGCCTCCACCAGACGGGGGTCCAGCCAGGTCTGTCTGTCAGTTCACAGCAGCGGACATGATGGCCCATGAGCTCAGCTCTCAGACACATCTTGTTTCATTCGTAGTGTTGGTGTAGTAACCTAGCATCTAAAACTGGGAGATTACTTACAACAACCCAAATGTCTGACCTCCCCTTAGTAATTGGAACATCTGATACCGCTGGCCCCTGATGGTGGCTCACGTGACACGCCAGGCCACGGAGCTGGAGGGGGGCGGGGCGTGATCCTCTTCTGCTCCTACCTGCACTCACTCATGTGCACTCCCTGCAGTCAGGACCCTTGCTTCAGAGCATCTCCCCAGAGCTTCAGAGTGCACTTCAACATCAGTTTCTCAAAATTGTACTGGCAGGAACTCCACAGTATACCCGTCACATCCGAGGTTCCTTCCGTAAACCCCGATCACATTGTGAGGCAGAACGTTTCCCAGTGAGCACACTATTCGTAGTAGTATATCTTATTAGGTGTCGGATGTGGGGCAAGGAACAGGGCCCTGCTGAAACAGGATGCCTGGCTCTTGGGCTTGATTGTGAAAGGGACCTGGGTATGTGTCGTTGCTGAGGGAGGGTGCCCAGCATCAAGGTGTAGCAGGACACTGAGCCCTGAAAGTATGGGAGGAAGGTGAGTGGTAGAAGTGCCTGCTATTTCGGAGATTACCTTGAGGGATGGAGCTTTTAGCTAGAATATTTGTACCTTTTAAATAGTCTTAGGTTAAAATCAGCAGGGAGAATTTAATTTGGGTTGTTGAATAAATAAAAATGACCTAGGTAGAATAAAAAATTCAAGACATTGTCAGCAAAATAAAAATAAGTGAGCTGTTTTACCTTTACTGATTTTTTTTCAGCAAAACATCTGAGCATGCCCTTTGGCATTTACAGTAGCTGCCTTTCTCTGAGGCCCCCTCTTTTCTTTGGCTTTCTATTACTTACGATGCAGAGCAAGAAAGTAGGGCTATGTCGATAAGTGCAGACAAGGGTGATTCCTGGCTGGGCTCCCTGCAGTGGGGAGCAGAGCTGAAGACAGGGGCAGCCACTGGGGGACTCACATGCAGAGAACAAACGGTAGCAGCCGTTTCACGGAGTTATTTTTAGGGGACACAGGCTTTAATTTCATTCCACTATGTGACAAGCTATTATTTGGAAACAAACTAATGTCACATATTGAAAAGAAAGTACACTATAAAACAGGCACTACTTACGTTGTATCTCTGAGTGTAAAAATCTAATTTTTGGTTTTTATAACTTTGATGTGTTTTTAAATTATTGGAAGTTTTATGTAACTTTATGCTGAAGCCAACAGAAACTTAGAATTTACCATCAGAAAAACATAAACTTAATTTTAGAAGTAAAATTTGAATGCTTGAGAGTGAAAAGATGAAAAATTTATATTAATTTTTAAAGCTACCAGTAAATTGTTAAATTTTAAAGATTCAGAGTACTCATGTTAGTATCCATTGATAGAAAAGCTGTAGAACTGGCAGCAGTGAACATAATAATGCTTCACTGTGTAACTGCATTTGTAATTTTAAATTAATCATGTTCTTCACACTCTCGAAGCAGAGTTCCGACGATGAGGACTGTTCAGCGAAAGGAAGGAACCGTCACATTGTCATCAATAAAGCGGAGCTTGCGAACTCCATGGAGGTGTTAGAGAGTTTTAAATTGGCCAGGGAGAGCTGGGAGTTGCTGTATTCCCTGGAATTCCTTGACAAGGGTAAGAATATGTTTGTCGTGTCAGTGCTGTTTAATTTTTCATATAAAATCGTTGTGCTAAAAAATATTCTCTTTGAAATGTCAAGTCACTTATGGCTAATTAAATTGATTACAATAGTTCATACACATTTTAGGATTCTTTTGAGCAAGGTAGCTAATGGGTTATTAATATTGAAATGACCATTTACTTCTTAGCTTCTATTCTGAGGGTGTATTAGAAGTTGGGTTGGGGTGAAGTATGCGGCAGAGTTTTGGGTCTTTTAAAATTTGTATTGCTGGCCTTTTTTTTCTTGCTGTGCATGTGTTTTATGCTTCTGGTTGTCCTGCCCTCTTGCTTTGTATCTCCTTATGCCACATGTTACTGAGAATGTAAACGCTAATGCTGCTTTTATTCAAATGTTAACTCTCCACCACCCGAAAACCTCCAAATCCAAATGCTACAGTCTCTTCTCTTTTACGTATAGAGATACTTAGTGTGTTTTATCTGAATAATATTGAAGTATTAAGTATTTCAACATTTCTTAGAAATGACCAGCACTTTGCTACCCAACATAGTTTCACTATCCTTTTGAGCTGAGGCCCATCACTTCCTTTTGGCCAGTGGACATCTGCCCCTTCCAGAGCCCTCGGCCGTGTTTCTGAGTAAACAGAGCATCATTCTCTCCTTGTCACATCTAAAACTGTGAACATGGATGTGACTTTCCCTTTATCTACATATGATCTTTTAAAAAATGAGTAAAACTCTTAGTGCCACACGCTGTTTTAACTGGGTAAAAATAAAACAAGACCTTTTGGGAGGAAGCAAAGTAATTTAAAATATAAATAAATAAGGACAGTGACTGGTGTGGATCAGTGGGTTGGGCATCGTTCACGAACTGAAAGGTTGCTGGTTTGATTCCTGTCAGGGCGCGTGCCTGGGTTGCAGGCCTGGTCCCCAGATGGGGGTGCGCGAGAGGCAACCATTCTTTGTTTCTCTCCCTTTCTTTCTCTCTCCCTACTCCTCTCTCTAAAAATAAATAAAATCTTAAAAAAAAAAAAAAGATAAAGGAGGTAATATGTGAAAAGCATTTTGAACAGTTCTTGGCACATGGTATGTGCTTGGTAAATGTCGGTGCCTAATTAAGAACATGCTGTGTGTTACTGGTAAGTACTGTAGTTTAACTTCACTATCTAATTGAAGTTCTAGACCATTGCTTTAGAAATGAAACTCTAAAGTTACCATCCACTTTTTGGTAATTTGTCTCTCTGACAGTTGTTCTCTCTTGCTGAGTTTGTTACTTTTGTTTTCTGCTTGTGTGTTACATATTTTTGGTAAATTTGCTTTGAATTCTCGCTTAGAATTTACAAGAATTTGTTTGGCATGGAAGACGGATACTTGGCTTTGGTTAAGAATCTTCCTCACTGATATGATCATCTACCAGGTAGAGTAATGTGAGTGCTAAGCACCTGTGTCTGTACAGGATGCTTCTTGTCACGGACCATCGGCATGCAGGATGCGATGTCCCTCTGTGGGTGGCTGGTCCATGCTCTGAGGACAGACGTCTGTCTTCAGTGGCAGAGGAATCAGGGTCCACTTTCATCGCATAATAACTCCAAAATGGCAAGGCTGCATCTTCTGTGTTCCTTTTGGTATTTCCAGTCCATTCCTTTGTAAAAATAAGACTTTTACTTTTGAATAGAAGATGGATACCTCTCACCCCGCCCGCCCCCTACTCTGATGGAGTCTTTCTGCCTTGCTCTGCTGTTCCCCAGCTCCTTAGGCCTAGAATGGAGAGAGCAGCTAATTCCCTACTGGGATGGAGTGCTTCTAGCCGCTGTTGTTGAAATGGGCAGGTTGCTGCTTCCATCCTTCATAAGAGAAGTGGTATTAGTAGTAAAGTATTCATGGAGAAATGGTGTATTCAAAATGTACTTTATCAAAGGGTTTGTGTTATTTTATTTAGTCTTAAGAATTAAGACCAGCCCTGGCTGGTGTGGCTCCGTGGATTGAGCATTGACCTGCAAACCAAAGGGTCACCACATTCAATTCCTCATCAGGGCACAGGCCTGGGTTGCTGGCCAGGTCCCCGGTTGGTGGTGTGGGAGAGGCAGCTGATTGGTTTCTCTCACACATTGATGTTTGTCTCCCTGTCTTTCTCCATCCTTTCCCCCCTCTTGAAAAGTAAATAAATATATATATATATATATTTTTTTTTAAATGTCTATTAAGAAAAAGAAGCAGCAGCAGCAGTAGCGCTGGCCTTACTAGAAGTCCATCCTGCTTTGTAGACTGTGAATCCTACATCACTACCCCTACGCAAGCTAAAAAAATATTAAAAAAAAAAAAAAGATTAATACCAGAAAGACTGTTGCTGTCTCCTTTTTCTTGCTGGGATGATTGAGCAGAGTTACCTTGTTTGTAGTTATCTGCTAGTTGCTTAGTTAAATTAGGAGGTTTTTTTAATGGCAGTACTTTTTCCCTTCTTGCTGTTATGTCTTTCTAAGGGTCAGTATAAAAAGGCAATAGCCAGCCTGCATCATTTAGCAGCTCTCCAGGGATCACTTCCTCAGCCACAGCTCACGGGACAGGGAACCTTGGAGCATCAGAGAGCACTCATCCAGCTAGCGACCTGCCACTTTGCCCTGGGGGAGTACAGAGTGAGTACCGCACACCTGGCTTGGGGCCCTCCAGTGCACTCAGCCACCCCGGGGCTTTTTCTCTTTCCTAGAGTGGCTTTTCCGTTCTGTGCATGTTTTCTTGAAACTTGGTCTTTCTGCCTAGATTTATTACCTAATCTGCTGGAAAATCATGGGGATTTTATTTAACTTAATTTTCTCTTTATAATAACTTCCCTGAAATTGGGCTTTGGTGCTTTGTTATTATTCCATTTTGTTGGAGGATTTATTTTATTTTATTTTTACTTTCTTGCCTGGCATCCCTTTAGAGTGGAATCAGTGCTATGGGACTGGGCAGAAGGGGCCATGACATTAGTTTATCCAAACCTCAGATTCTCCCCCACGGTGATGGCACCCCGTGGGGGTGTGGCAGGGGCGGCTGTTTCTTCCATGATCGTGAGCCCCTCCCACCAGAGTGGGAGCCAGTGCTCTTACCCTGGATCTTTATCACAGTACCTGTCACAGTAGTTTGCACAGCTTCTGTGTGCAATAAATGGTTGCATTCAGTTCAGACAGTAGGCGTGTTCCTTTTTTTTTTTTTTTTTTTTTACTTTTATTAGGTATTTACTTGATGCTGAATTTACTCCTGGGCCATAAGCTTTTGTTCCTTCAGTTTCTTCTGGGATATCTTTTTCTTCTGGGCAACCTCCTCCTCTGGTTTGGGAACAATCTGCTCTTTCTCGGTGAGGATCATCGCAATGGGGCAGGGAGAGCTCATGTACGGGTTGATCCTCCTGTGAGCTCTGTAGGTTCTATGCTGCATCTTGGGAGCTTTGTTCACCTGGATGTGCTCAATGACCAGAGAATCCACACCTAAACCCCTAAGCTCAGCATTACTCGCTGCGTTTTTAAGCATGTGCAGCAAAAACTCAGCACTCTTTTTGGGCCACCGACCCTGTGTCCAGCCCCACTGCTTGGCCTGGGCATACCTACCCACTCCACCACTGTATCGGTGGAATGGGACACACTGCTTCTTTAAAGTGACATCTTTCAGATACTTGGTGGCTTTTCGAATATGCATACCCTTGATGGCCTGGGCAGTTTCACAAATGTGCTTAAAATGAACACAAAGATTTGAACCTCTTGATTTGCATGATTTTATGGAGTTCTTTGGGTCAAGTGAATAGCGAACCATCCTCACAGGTCACCTCTGGTCGCTTTCGGGAAGAGTAGTAGGCACGTTCTTTACACTACATGTGTCTGCTGTACGGACCGAAGGCTACAGCCTCATACACAGACTTCGATTCTCATCTGTATACAGGTTAAATTGATTACTTAGTGGTTAAAAACCCTAAATTAAGGCTTTCGTCTTGAACTTTGAAATATGATTTATAATTTGCTAGGAGTTTTAGAAACAATTAGACAGTGTGTAGAGTATGTGCATTTAAAACTGAAAATGCGTTTCCACCATTACTTAGGTAATTATCAGGTACCTGACCTTTAGTTTCCGGTAGTAACTTCTGTGAACCTGAGAGAACGCGTGCTTGCCCACTTACACGTGTATCACGGAGTAGACGGCTGTGCAGGGCGCTGCCATCCTGCACTGTAGCAGGAAATACAGAATAAACTGGTCCATTTAACTAAGCTTGGAACCCTCATTCTCTTGGAAAGCGACAGTTACACCTCTGAGCTGACCGCTGTTGGGCCTGCTTGGTTTCTGACTTGTCCGATTCCCCAGACTCTGCCTGCCTGTCTTCAGCTCAAACTCAGCATGTCCAGATACGAGCTTCCTTAGCTCTCTGGCCCTTCTAGGTGAAACATCCTGGTATTGGTTGGCTCTCAACTCTAACCCTTTTGATTCTTCCAGCATGATACTAACACCTTTGGTATAGTGCCTTTTAGTTGCATTGCCACCACCCTAATCCATGGCCTTTAACAGAGTTTTTTGCATGTAACCTTTTTTCCATCCCTATAAATGATGGTCACTGCTTTCTAAAATATTGCTGTCAGCCTTCCACTTACTTGAAAGATTGACGTTCTAGGTGCCCAGAGTTGAACCATGTGCTGGGAAGGGGCGTCCAAGCAGGGTGCAGGGAATATGGGATCCCTGCATTTAAGGACATACCATTTGAGTTGGAGAGAAGAGTACAAGGCAGTTAAAAATTAGATATTAAGTGGCATACCTCAGATCTGTGCACAGGTGGGATGCGGGGAAGAGTGTGGTCACCAGGGTTCAGGTAGTCAGGGGAAGGTGTGTAGAAAAGGTTGGCAGCCTGGGACTCCAGAGTACAAGTTCTGGCCCCTCCATGTCCAAGCCCCATGACCTGGGCAAGTTACGAGGACGGTCTAACTCAAGTTCAAGTTCTTAACAACCAAGCTGCCAGTCTCAAAGGTAGAGCTTCACAGCCCTGTGGCAGTGGAAGAGGGGAGGGAAGAAATACCCTCGCAGCCCTCAGGGCAGTTAGATGTGACCCAGGGCAGCTAGAGCCTGCAGGGCAGTTGCTGCCAGTTCTGGGCAGCCTTGTACATATTTCTTTCTGTTACATGCCAAGATATGGAAACGCTTGGGAAACATGGGTTTAAGACTTAACTTCCTCATTGTAAAATGGAGATAATAAGAAGGTTGTGCCTGACACACAGAAAATGTTACCTAAGCAGGATCCTGTTGTTATTAGACTCTGAGTAGGTAGCCGAAGGCAAGTGGTGAGCGTGATGTCTTCCTCTCTGTGGTTTGAAACCAGCCTGCTCCGTCCACCAGCACTGCGTCTGTCCATCTGTTCCAAACCATTCCCTCCTCCCCCTCAAGGAAGTCACCGCAACAGATCTACAGCTCTTTCCCCTAGCTTTCTCCCCTGCTTTGAAAACCTTTTTTCCTCTTTTCCACATTCTAAATTCTTCCCCCACTTTAAAGCTAAGGTCAGAATAACCTTCCCATTATTATGTTTTAAATTCTGTTCTGTGCTATGCCATTTAGTTCTCTACTGTATGTCCTATACTGCTCATTTTTCTATTCAGTGAGTTAGTAAATGTTTTTAAGACAGATATACTTACTTTGGGTGCCACTATGATGTTTAACACCTTGGTAGTTTAATTAATGCTTGATTACTTTGGAAGTTTTGTTCTCTTGTTTTTTAACAGCAGAACATGAGTTATTGCTCGCTCAGGGTCTAGTGCATAGATTTAATCTTGCTATTACTTTCTCTGCGTGCACTGTTGAGCAAACGGTGCTGATCGCTTAGCAAATCAGACCTCTGTGTGCACATGTTGCCCAGTTGTATACAGATTTTTTAGTGTGATGTTGATTTGATTTTACTTTCAGAAAACTTCAGATTATTTCCTTTTGCCTTATCTTCTTTAGATGACATGTGAAAAAGTCCTAGATTTGATGTGCTACATGGTACTCCCCATTCAAGATGGAGGCAAACCACAGGAAGAACCTTCAAAAATAAAGTCCAAATTTAGAAAAGGTACAGTGACAAGTTTTATTTTTATTTTGTAAAAATAGCTTTAGGGCCAAAGGCTGGGAATTTTTCTTATAATTCCGTATAAGATAATACTGTGATCTGCAGGGCTTGACAAAATGTATGAAAAATTAATCCCTTGCCAAACTCTTTCTTGGCTGTGAATTCATAAGCAGCTGTAAATCTGTCTTTCTTCCAAAGTTCTCTTTGTTTATTGAGTTTGTTATCTCTCCAATCCTGACCTCCTTTTCCTTCCTTTACCTATTCTAGGAAATCACGTAGATAGTTAAGTGTCTCGTACATATCCTTCTTGGGCTGTTCTGAGCTTTACTTCAAGTTGCACAGTGCTTGAAAAGTACGTAAATTTAGTGGTAATACAGCAGAAGGAAGAAAGACTCACTCTCACTGCTCTAAATTTTCACCCTAAAAGTTGGGAAAAGTTGGGCACGTGAAACCTGAAGAAAGTAGAAGACAGGAAATAATAGCAATGTGAGCAGAAACCAGTAAAGTAGAGAAAATTAATAAAGCCAACAGTCGGTTTTCTAAAACATTAATAAAATTGATAAACCCCTAACACGACGGGTCAGGAAGAAAGTGAATACTGATCACTAGTGCGACCAGAGGAACAAAGAGGGGAGGACAGTCGCTGTGGAGCCTGCGGAGACCGGGAGGACACGGAGAGAGTGAGTTATGAGTAACCAAGCCAGTAATTCAGCAACTTACCAAAATGGTCAAAAAATAAACAGAAAATCTGATTGTTCCTATATCTATCAAAGAAATTCAGTGTGTTACCAGAAACCTCCTCGGAGAGAAAACTCCAGGTCCAGATGGCTTCACTGGTGAATTCTATCAGCATTTAGGAAGAAATAATACCAATCCAACCTGCACTCTGAGAGAACAGAGGAAGAGGGAGTACTTTGCAATTCAGTTTTAAGGCCATCATAACTCTGATAGCAAAACCAAACAAAAACATCACAAGGAAAGAACATTAAAGGCCAGCACCCATTCTGAACATAGATGCCAAAATCCTTAACCAAATACTAGTAAGTCAAATATAGCAAATGTAATACAAATGACCAAGTACGTGGGGAATGGTAAAGTTGTTTAACATTCAAAAATAAGTAACCATAATTCACCACATTAGCAGATTCAAAGAGAAAAGTTGTATGATTGCCTTAATAGGTAGAATTCAATTATATTTATATTTATTATTCCTGATTTTAAAAATCGTAGCAAACTAGAAACAGAAGGAAACTTCCTCAGCCTCATACTTAATGATGAAACACTGAATGCTCCCTAAGATCAGCAACAATAGAAGGGTGTCTGTTCTCACTGCCTCATTCGAACAGGCTCACCAACACCACAGGCAAGAGAGAGAGACAAAGGCATAAAGGTTGAAAAATACTGCCTTTATTTATAGCTACACAGAAAAGTCTAAGAAATCTCCAAATAACAAAAAATATGGAATACTCAGGGATAAATTTCATGAAAGATGTGTAAAATCACATTTATAGATCAGCAGGCGCAGTACAGTCTAATTACATCCCCAGTCCGTCTGTAGACTCGGTGCAACCCCAGTCAGAATCTCAGCAGACTTTTTTTTTTTTTTTTTTAGTAGAAATTGGCAGGGCTGATTCTAAAATTTATAGAGAAATACAATCTTGAACAGGCAAAACAGTTTTAAGAAAGATGAACAAAATTGGGTGACTTACCCTACCCAAGAGCAAGACCTACTGTAAAGTCAGTTACTAAGACAAAATTGACATAAGAATGGAGAATCCAGAAATAGCCCCACACAAGTACGGCCAAATGATTTTCAGTGAAGGCACCACGGCAGTTCGGTGAGGAAAAGAAAGCCTTTTCAGCAGATGGTGCTGGAACAAGTGGGTTTTCATGTGGAAAGAAAGAGGGGCCTCAACCCCTCCCTTGCACGATTCATAAAAAAACAATTTGAGATGGAGCATAGACTAAGTGGAAGAGCTAAAGTGGTAACATTTTTAGAAGAACATATCTTTGCAACTGATAATAGATAGATTCCTGAGGACCCTACACACTTTCTAGAAGAAAGCACAATAGCTTTGGTAACTGTGAAAGCTCCCTGGGGTACACGGCAGTTCATTATGCTATTCTGTTTCTTTTGTATGTGTTTGAAATTTTCTGTAACAAAAGGTTGTTTTTTGTTTTTTTTTTTTAAGATATAGCCTATACCCCATTAAAAATTAAGTATCTCTATGGAACAGGGACAGACCAGGTGGATTCAGTTCCAGACCTTGATCTAGCAGACATCAAGGCCAATTTTAAAGCCGTAGGAACTAAGATGGCGTAGTTGGGCACAGAGACTGACCGATGGAACGTAACACCGAGGAGGAGACGACATTACAGCTCAGTGGGGAAGAGAGAATGTCTCCACAAGTGGGACTGGGACAATTGATTATAAAAATGTAAAATGACAATAAAAATGAGATCTCTCAACACAAAAATAATTGACATTTTAAGATTTAAATATGAAAACTAAAACTTTTAAACTTCTGGAAGAAAACCTTTGTGCCTTTCAGGTGGAGAAGGATTTAGGCTACAGAGAGCACATACCATAAAGGAATGGATTCAGATCATGGTTTAAAAACCATCGCCTGAAGTTTTTTCCGCAAGTGCACAAGAAAATGTGTATAAGAATGTTTAGTTCAGCATTGTTTGTAATAGTGAAAAGTTGGAAATCTCAATGCCCCTCAGCAAAGAAGAGATAAATCAATCGTGGTATATATTAACAACATGTACCATTGAAAATCAGGGTGGGGGAAATGGGTGAATGGAGTCAAAGGTACAAACTTCTAGTTCTAAGTCAGTCCTGGGAATGTCATGTACAGCACAGTGGCTTTGTGTCATAATACTGTATGGCATATGTGAAAGTTGCTAAGAGGATAGATCTTAAAGTTCCATCACAAGAAGAAAAAAGTTTTATAACTATGTATGTGACTGATGTTAAGTAGACCTACTGTGCTAATCATTTTGCAATATGTACAAATATCAAATCATTATATTGTACAATTGTAACTAATATAATTTTGTATGTCAGACCTCAATTAAAAAAAAAAAGCAGTGACTTAGAGCTACAGGTATTACCATTGAAAATGCAGTTTTCAGAAGGATATGTGTGATACGACACCTTTTATATGGTGGACTGAAAACATGCAAAACTCCCCTCTGTGTTTCTGAGTCCAGATTTCAGTGTTAAAAGTAGGCAGTGAGCACTGGATGGTGAACACTACGTTGAGAATAATGGTTATCTCTAAGGAAGGAGGGAGGAGGAGAATGGTATCGGAAAAGATACACAAGGACTTCAACTGAATTTGTGATACTTTATATTAAAACCTTTAAAAAGAAAAGCAAAATGTTAGCATTTTATAAAGCTGAGTGGTGATCACACTGGTGTTTGTAATATTCTCTGATTTTCTATATATTTTAAATACTTGTAAAAAATATTTAAGCAAGTTTAGGAAAGAAGATTGGTAAATGAAATCCAGAGACCATTCAAAAACTAATTAAAAAACAAAACAAAACAATTTCTCCTCCACTAAACATAATTGTGGTTTAACTACTTATGAAACCATGTGACTGTTGCCTATCCTTTTCTATGAGGAAAGCATCTTAAACATGTGCTTTTCAAAGCTGTTTTCTTTGGTGGTAACAAGCATACTGTGCACTTTTGTTAGGTTCGGACCTCAAGCTTCTGCCCTGTACCAGCAAGGCTATCATGCCGTACTGCCTGCATTTAATGTTAGCTTGTTTTAAGGTAAGCTTAAAATTCATTAGTGTGGGAGAAATTTAATTTGGAATATTGTTCTGATGACCCGGAATGACTTGCCTTGAGAACCAGTGTTAGTTTAGCCTTTGGAAGTGCAGGTTGGATAGTGAGGGAAGCACGTGGGCTGGGGGTGAACAAATATTTATTGAATACTGATTGCATGAGGCAAAGATCCATAGGAAGTGATCCCCCATCCTTGAGAAGTTTACAGATAATAGTGGGACAGATATTCAAGTAATCTTGCCTATAGCAGTGTTTAGTAAATATTTCATGAACTGATAAACAGTTCAGACTCGATTAGCCACAGAAGAAAGGGTTGTAGATATTGGATTCATACAGGGGTGGTGAATTTATCATCGTAAAGATACAATACAGTGGGTGAAACTGTTTTAGGCATAGGAATGAGCACCAGCAAAGGCCCACCAGAGTCAGGAGAGGTTAAGGACTTGAAAGAACCCCAGGCCCTTGGCTGCAGGTGCTACGCAGCCTCAGACAGGTTTATGAGCAAGGGAACAACATTGGATCTCCACTTTAGAGTAGTAACTCCAGACTTAACTCATCATCGGATTCACTTGGGGTGATGGAATCTGTTTAAAGTGTGATTTTGGCACAGCCGCTCGTTTAGACAAAAAGGCCTTTGCCTGTTTCCAGTTCACGCCACCATTTACTTACTTGTCACTCACTGCCTTTGCTTCTCCCCAAGTCCATGTTTTCAACTCCTCCTCTCCTAGACGGCTTCTGGCCCCCTCTTGTCCCACAACTGTCTCCTTAAAAGAAACCCCCAATTCTTCTCTCAGTTATAGAGACTACTCAGCTTTCTCTGGCCCTTACTCCCAAATTCAAAGCTTCAGGCCCACCACATGTGTGCAGGACCCACCAGGATGCTCATGGAAACACACTGCCAGCCACCATTTCCACAGTGCGGGGGTAGGGGTTGCTGAGGCTTCTCGCGCTGGGACCCACCCTCCTTAGTGATGTTTGCAAGGCAGGTTTGTTTTCTACTTTGTCCACTTCTTACTCTAATGACCTCTCTTATGCATTTTCTTAGAATAGCATTTTTTTAAGGAAGTGGTATTTGGTGTATTTTATTTAGATTGCCCCATGATTTCCTTTTCCTTCTGCGTCTGCACAAACCCTTGCCTTGCAGCTGAGAGCCTTCACGGACAGCCGGGACGACATGGCACTGGGGCACGTGATCGTATTGCTTCAGCAAGAGTGGCCTCGGGGAGAGAATCTTTTCTTGAAAGCTGTCAATAAGATTTGCCAACAAGGAAACTTCCAATATGAGAATTTTTTCAATTACGTTACAAGTATCCTTTTTCTTGATTAAGCATAAGAAATTCTGATTTTTTTTAAATGAATGCATGTGATAAAAATGAACGAACCATTCTGTGTAGAAATGATTTTCACTATTTGTGGGGGGTGGAGAAAAGGAATGAGGATCAAAGTAGGACAGTGGCCATTAGTCTTGTGAAAGTCACGAAAGGCTTCCGAGATGTGATGTGAGCAATCAGGAATGTCAGCAACCCTGTTCCATTTTTCGCTTCCAGTAACTGCTGGGGAGGCACCCGAGATGCCCGAAGGAATGGCCCACAGGTTCCGACAGGCCCAGAGTGGCTGGTTTGGCCGTAGAATGTAGTAGCTCATTGGCCCTCATCCCTCAGAAGAAGGCCTCCTGGGGCACTGTCTGTCCCTCGGGATTAGCTGCTGGAGCTCTGCACCGGAGTTGTCACAGCTGCTGCTGAGTAGTCACCAAAGAGGCTGCCCAGCCCAACAGTGGCTTCCATAAGAAGTGTTTAATTTCCTACTGTTTGTTAGGGAAAGACCACCTTTGAATTGAAGGTCGTGTACCAGTTTGGTGTGTATACTTTATTGCCTATCTCTACATTATTTTTGAGTTGCAGGGAATCTAATAATCCTTGTCCAAGTGCTTAGAACAATAGTTCTTAACTTTTTGGGGGGATGTAACACCCCCAGTGCCACTTTCAGAAGAAAATGAAAGATTTTGCTCTTATGATCACATAGAACATTTCATTGTTATCTCTGTGAAAAGCACGTTTATCTTGGTGAGGTAGTTCTGTTGGTATAGGAATTGTTAGCTTTGGAATCAGACCAGTTCCAGTACTGACTCTGCAGACGCTGGAGGGTGTTCCTTAGTTCCTTAGTCACTGCAGACCCATTTCCTCACCCAAGAGACCAGGGCACCTGTTCTTACGTGTGGTTAACCTGAATCTGGCCTGCAGATATTGACATGCTGGAGGAATTTGCCTACTTAAGGACTCAGGAAGGTGGGAAAATCCATCTGGAGTTACTACCCAATCAAGGAATGCTGATCAAGTAAGCAGACTGACTTTTGCTCCCCCATGCTAAGTGCTCACCTTTTGTGTGCTTGTGGGAAATATTTGTAAGTTTCTACACCTTCCAAAAATCTAACAGAAAGGAATCCAAACCGGGTCTCTGCTTTTGAGAACAGATTTGATTCTGGTGCCTTTAGAAAGACTTGGTGTTTGCTTAACGGCATTTCTGATAAAACATTATTTGAATTGGGGTGTTTCACTTTTGAAACTTTTTCACTAGACAAGTCTCATTCATGATATTTTCCTTCCCAAAATTTACAGACTGTCTACAAATTTCTGATTAGACATAGAGTGCTTTTAATTAAGCCTGCTTAATTAAAGTATCAGATTAGGACAATTCATTAGGAAAAACTAGAAACTTTATTTATAAACTGTATTTGGATTTCAGTATTGAGTTGAAACCCACCTAAGCAATCTTCATTGCTCGTACAGCACAAAGAAAAATAGCCCAGTCTAGAGCCTTCACGAACACACCTGCCCCAAGAAATGATGGCGGGGTGCTGGCTCTCAGGCATGCCCTCCCACACCAGAGGAAGCTACTGACCATTTATGATTTTTAAATAGCTCATGAATCTTGCTTCTCTCCTCAGTCCTCATTGTAGTTCGGGTAATATACCCTCTGTGCTATGAACGCCACGCATAGTTTGATTTCCATACGCCCTCTTTTGCGTCCTGCATCTTCAGCGTGTCTTCAGTCAGTATCAGAGTCGCTGCAAGAGACTGAACCCAGAAGGATGAGAAAGTGTTGCTAAGGCCCAAAACGTTTTTTCCCCCAGCTGTGAAATGAACAAGTTTCCAGTGGTTGAAATTTGTTCTCTGTAGTCTTAGAGACGTCCGTTCTGGGTTTCCGTGACTCCGTAGTTTGGTGCATAGCAGACACGTGCTGTCAGTAAGAGGGTCCTGTGGAATCCGGTCTAAAGAATGGGAAGATTACGTGGGGTGGTTGTCCTTCATCTTACAAATGTTGCTAAATATTCTAAACATGTAAAATAAAAGAAAAATGCTTTTTCTTAAGACACAAGACCTTTATGCATTAGGTTGCTTCAGCAAGATGGCCTGGACATGCTCATCCTCCCATCCCATCACTTCCCTAAGACTGAGTACAGACTGGGGAAAATAATGCATGGTTCACAGTGTCCCTTACGTGTTTGAGAATGAAGATGACTTTTTGACCTGGGAGCCTAGGTAACCCCTGTTGTGTTGTGATTTCTTTTCTAGGTTTTGAGGCTGGGTATACAGACATACCTTTAATAGTGCCTTAGTTAATTCCCACTGGCACTCATCACACAAATTATCACAATATAGAGACAACCTGAGTAGAACCAACTCCATTTACTTAGGATTAAACCTACAGCTGAGTCTCACTTTAATTAGATAATGCTCAATTGTTTGTGGAAGTGGGAGGAAATGGATGGCCAAAAAATCAACAGCTGAATCTCAAAGTTGATTGTACTGAACCTTTCTTTTTTAGCCAGTTTTTACTGAGCTAAACAGTGGTGGGTACATGCAAATAACCTCCAAGATGAAGAGTAAAGGCAAGAGGCTTGGACACCCACATAATACTGTGAAGGGTGTTTAAGATAAGGCAGGGGTACAAAGCTTGCATTTCTAGACTTTGGAGAGAGAATTCTGTGCTCCCCACCTTGGTCGGTATAATACTTAAATTCTAGACCGTTAAACTTCATCGGAAACCTGCTCTTCCATCAGCTTGGAGGCAGGAATGAGGATTGTTACTTAGTGAGCTGACCTTGTAGGAATTTGCCCAGTCTTCACTGTGTGAGTTTCAAAGTTCATTTGAAGCCTGCATTCCAAATTACTGTGCCAAACCTACAGCAGGAGGAGCAAGCTGCATAAGCCCGAGCACCCTTGCTAATGGAGGTACGATGAAATCTTGAGTAAAACTATCTATATTCCTTTTCCCTTTGGGTTGCAAGCAAATCCTCTGAAGTCATTGCAGACCTTTTTGGGTGGCCCCTGCAGCTCAGTGGCAGAGAGATTGTGAGCAGTGTGCAGCCCCTCCCCTCGGGTAAGGTTGTGAGTCCATCCTAGGTGGGGCATCTGGGTGCAAGCAGGTACGGTACCACCCCCAGGGCACCAGGGCTGCCCCACAGGAGGGGTCAGCTCCTTACTCGTTAGGTAGACATGTCACCCTTAGGCATTTTAAAATAGAGACACGTTTCTGTGCTGATACATGCAGTATTTGAGGGGCAGTAGACTGGATGAAATGGGAAACGGTGTCCTGTGTGTGCTCTGAATAGGGTGGATAATAATATTCCATGTGGTGACCACCAGCTAATGTAATAAATCTTTATTGTTACAGAACTCTGCAAAGCTGCGGGCCCAGGCTTACCCCCTGCCCCTATTTTCCTTTTCTCAGTACTTTCTGAAACTCAAACTCAACCTTTCTTTATCAAAAACAGTGCCAGCCCCCTCTAGTTCTCTGGAAGGGCCTCTTCAATTTGAGGCTCCAATCCCGTCTAGGATGGTTACAAAAAGTCACCAGGTTTATTTCTAGGATTGGCGTGGGCATGAAAAGAGTGGAGAGTGAAGGAGGCTGGACTGAAAATGCATCTTTTCAGATGCTAATCCCTCTCCCCACTGCCATTCAATTGCATCTCACCGTCCTCTTCCTCAGTGGTTGCTTTTTATGCCAAATGTCAAGTGGGCTGAGCTCTGGGACCAGGAACCAAGATGCCTGTGGACATGGCCCAGCAGCGGGGACAGTGAGACAGCTCACTAGCTTCTCTTGTCCTCCTGACAGCGCTGCGGCCAGGGGCCTGTGGCGGTGAAGGGGTCTCTGTATGGTCTGCTTCCAGTCTTGTGCATTTTCTCTGGAGTGTTGTTTTTGCAGTGCAGGGTGAGTCGGTGTGGGTGTTTGAATGCTGCCGTTTGCTGTTTTTTAAAGGCCTACTAGCCCTCCCATGGGGTTACTGCAGCAGGAATTCTTACCTGTGCTTCAGCCCAGCATACAGACTGCTGACAGGTACCAAGTGGAAAAACACCTGCTCATAGTGTGCTGTTTGTCAACATGTTTTACTGCCCATGGTTTTCAGCTCTGTGTTCCTCAGTGCTCTTTTTCATGCTTTCTTTATTTTCTAATTCGTTCTGCATTCCTTGGCAAAACCATCTGGTTGTAATATTGTAACATTTCTTATTTTTTTCCATAAATTGCCAGTGTTTTGTGTTCGATTTAAAAATCATTATGGATCTGGAAAAAAAATGAAAGTTATATAAAACTGGGTCAGATTAAGTACACGTTAGGCACTGAGCCCCCTCCTCCGAGAAAACATAAGGTGTTCTGGTATAAAAACATTGAAGGGCCATGAAACTTATCTTAAGTAAATATCTACTCTTAAATTTTTATGAGTGATCAGTGTTAGGATTTTGTTCTCAGCAGGCATCAGCCCAGTATTTGCCTGTCACTGACACTTTTTTCAGGCCTTACCATTCTGAACTGAAAACATTTGGTAGGCTAGAATGTCACGTTTATTAGCTAATTTAAACCACAACTGCTGAGTCCCTCCTTCATCCAATTTTGCCAGAGGGATAGAGGCTCTGGTACAAACAGAGTTGAGCTGTGCTGCTGTTTATACATGGAAACAGTAACACGAACCATGATCAGCAGGACCCAGCTTATTATATTTTCACTAGTATTAACAGGAGAGTTTGTTTTGAACCGTCAATACCCATCACTGTCTGCAAGTACCAGTAATGTTCGTTCAGTTACTCAGAGAGTTGGCCCCAATTTGGGATTCAGTCTGGCTCCCAGAAATGCAGTATCGCAGAACAACCTAAAAACCTATGTGTCTGTTCCCACTGGGACTCATGGCCTTGGCCTCGCTGACACTGTCCTGATGACCTAGTGAACCAGCCAGACGTAATCAGAAGCGCCCCCTCCCTGGCAGTGCTGCCCCGCCACGCAGTCCATGGGCACTGCAGTGTCCCATCACGTCTTCCGTGGTCTGGCAAAGCTGGGTTTTCCTTCTGTTGCATTGCAACTTTTTGACTTCTTGGTACTTATGATAATACAAGTTCTAAAAAACAAACATTGTAGAGTGGTTTCAACAGTCTTATTGTGGCCAATACATGAACATCTAATTTTAAATCCCTCTTACCGTGTCTGAGGGAAGTGAGGCAGAAGGGGTAGAGGCTGGAGGTGGCTTCTATTTGTCTAACAACACCAAATTACTGAACAAGTATTAAAAATCCTTTTCTTTTAGTTGCCCCTGTAGAATTTTGCTAGATTTGCCTTTTCCGTTCTTCATTTTGGTGTCTTCACTTTTCCGGGATTTCCCCCTCTAGAGCACAACATGTTGGGTGCAGTCGGAGACCTTGCCTGTGCTCTACCGGCCCTTCCACCAATGTGCTGGTCTCCCGAACATGTGGGCCAGCTCTGCTCTGCAGTTTGCTGGCCTCTGACTGCCATTCAGTGACTCTGCTTCTCTCTCCCCACCTGGGCCTGACCCTTGTCTTGGGAGTGCCAGCTCCTCCTGCTTCTCAGGCAGGCCTGAGTCTGGCTGGCCTCAGCACTTAGGGCCGCTGGCTTGCGCTGGCAGCATGGGGACAGAGAGGCTTGCAGCCAGGTGGCCATGCACAATCTCTGAGCCGTTCACAGAGCACCAGCCCAAGGGCCCAGGTGCCTGAGCTCAGTCTGCCGCTGGTGGCTGGCTCATCCTTTGGTTCCCCTCCTCCCTGCTGCTGCCTCTGCAGCTGTACGTATGGCCCCCTGGCCCAGACTGACTGAATTACGCACAAGTCAGTGTAGGGATGCGTAATGTCAGAGCTACAGGAGTTCACAAGCAAAGCATGTGACATTTTACTGAACATTTCGATCTTTAAAATATTCTTTCGTTGAGTGGGCAAGATTTCTCTCTAGTTTTAAGTCTTTCCGAGAAGGAATGGGCAACGGGGATGATTTGGTTAGGGCTTTTCTTTTTAAATTCTTTTACTTAGATTTGAGGTAGGCTTTATTCCTACCCCAGACACACGGAGCTGTGATTCCGGTGCTAACCGTGGTGTCATCTGTTTCCCTGTCACTGCCCTCAGGCATCACACGGTCACTCGGGGCATCACCAAGGGTGTGAAGGAGGACTTCCGCCTGGCCATGGAGCGCCAGGTGTCCCGCTGCGGGGAGAACCTGATGGCGGTGCTGCACAGATTCTGCATCAACGAGAAGATCCTGCTCCTGCAGACGCTGGCCTGAGCGGAGCGCTCAGCCGCGCAGCGTGGGGAGGACGCGGAGCCTGGGTAAACGTTGCTTTACGCCTCTTAAAAAGAAAACCACCGAGTTCTAACTCCTGAAAAATAGTTTCCAAGAACCTGAGAAGCTATTTCTATTTTTTAGAAGTCATTTTTTGTAATTTTTGTAAAACAACAGAATCAACCTGTTTTGTAAATAAAAATCTTAAATTTGGAGGTTTTAAAAATTTATTTTAATTCTTAGGAGTTTCTGAGCAAGAGTGTACTTTACTTACAAAAAGACATTATTCCTTCCATGACCTCAGTATCTGATTTTCCAGTTAGGCTTTGGCTAAACACTGTATCAACACAATACTAGGCTTTTTCATTCTGGAAATTTTAATACCAAAAACCTTTATGCCAAAATAGACTTGAGTGAATTTGCTGAAGGAGCCATGGGGGAGGGGGGTGGCGGGAAGAGCCACCAGCCTTCAGCTGTGGGGACAGTGGGGCCACACTGCCCAGCTCTGCCTCTGGATGACCCTTCACTCACCATGTATCAGGGACAGTTTCTTTGTGCTTCAAGCCTGTTGTCTGAAAAACAAAGACAAAGGCACACCCCTCATGGGTGGCTGTTGGAAAGACTGCATGTGCATGTGACTTCACGTGAAATGCTTCGAAGAGTGACTCACATTGGTCATTGCTCGGTCAGTGTTGACTGCTGGGTCCCTTTTTGTCTTTTGCTCTTCTAGAAATGTATCAGTAAACAGCACACAAACATTTGTTTCTAGAGGCTCTTAAAGAATGAAAGAACTAAGTAATTCAGTTACTTTGCATAAGTTTTAGAAATCTTTTCTGAAAAGGCCCTGTTTATAGATAAACTAAAATCAATGAAATGGTTTAAATAGTAAACACTTGATCTCAGGAAATGTTTCCTCCAGCTCATTCTAGCGTTTATCAGTGTAATGAGTCGATTACAAACACACAGACCATCCTGTTGTTTTTACCAGAGTGTCCTCCCTCCACAGCTCTTGAAGTAAACGCTTGCCTGCCTTTTCTGACACCTTTGCTTTGGCATTTGGAGGCAGCACACATCCAAACGAAGCATTCTAATGCCCAAATGGCCCAGCACCAGGCAAAGAACCACCTTGCACTTATTTGTTCAGTTGTGCCGCCCCTGCATGCCAAACTGCAGGGGAAATGAACGGGCGGCGGGGGGGGGGGGTGCTCCAAGTCAGGTAGGACGGAATAACAGACAGCTGGCCGTGAAAGGTGGGAAAATCAGAAAAACAACATCTCTTATAGAGAAAGTCCCAGGAGTCGGTCAGGAGAGAATTCCAGCAGAACCCAAAGCAGTACCAGAGGCTGGGGCCCGTGCGCGGGGCAGCGCTGGGAGCAAGGCTGGCGCCCTCACAGCAGCAGTTCGCAACAGCGTCAGCGTGATGGTGGCACCGTTGTCTGTCACGGCATTTTGACAAGCGCAGTTAGGGAAGGGCTTTGTGAAGTCCGAGGTATTTCATGACATGATACAAACATGCACCATTTCTATCAACATTGAATTTGAAAATTGCATGTGGCCTGAAGAAAAACAGTCTTTTGGAACTAATGGCCGGTGAAAGCTGATTACCAAAAGAAAAATGTTGGCTAGGTACACCGGTGAAAAGTTGAGTATAAAACTAGGCAACTAAAGGCAAACACCAGCTATGGGATTCCCAAGGAGGTAATCACAGTCCTCCACCTAGCCACAGACTTGTCTAAACCGGTTCCTTCCTCACTGCTGGCTTTTTCGTCGAGACACACTGGTGGCCTACGAGGCCTGAGGGGAGGGCTGCCTGGCTGGTAAAATGAAAAGGCACCAGGTTGGGGGGGGCCCTCTCTCCATCCAGCGAGTGTTCCACGGCTGAGTGTCAGGGCGGCAGCCCTCCTGTGGCTTCGAAGGAGCTGGCCTACCTCAGGGGTTCTCCTAGGGGGTGAATCCCCTTAAAACCCGGCCGAACCAGGACCTGTTCCCAGGGTTCAAGACATCCTGATACACTCCCCAGTTCAAGAAGGGCTTCTGGACGCCTCGTCCACCCAGCCTCACTTGCTGCGGTTTGGATGATACAGCTGTGACCGTCCATAACGGCTCACGGCAAGGGAAGGGCAGCAGCAGGCATCCTCAGCGAGGATTGGTCCCAAACCTCAGCTCCGTGACCACTGTCACAGGGCACATCAGACACTAATTTTATCAGCACTTACATATTAAAAACAAAAACTGCCACCATTTGCTTTAATAAATGTTTATTTAGTGCCTGCTATGTATAAGGCACCGTGTTTGTGCCATGAACACGCAGAAGAACAAGGCATAATTCTTGCTCTTAGCAGGCTCCCAGTCCAGCGTGGGAAACGAGACATGTACACAAATAACTCTCACAAAGTGATGGGGGCTGTGGAATTGGTCCCAACAAGGTATTACGAGAAGCCAGAGGAAGAAAATATTACCTTTGGACAAGGTAAGAGATTAGAGAGGTGCCTTAGAAGTAGAGGGTCTAAAACAACAGGTCAAACATACACATGAGAAAATGAAGGGGAGAAAGTAATGCAGGAAAAAGTAAGGCTATAATCAAGGTCAGAAGCAGGAGGTCCTGGCCAAGTGCCGGGGTGGGAGGTCTAGCCGGGCTGGAGTAAGCAGGGTGGGCATGGGGGCAGGGGAGGGAGCTGGGAGGGCGTGCTGGGCTCAGCCGAGGAAGGTCGGGTATGTCCGGCGAAGCTGTATCAGCTTCAGTGTTGTTTTTCATAAAGCGGTGATGTGCTCTGAACTCTGCTTCATACAGCTTCATCCAGCAACGAGGCAGAGTGACCACAGAGGAGGGGTTGAGGGAAGGGGCCGGTCTGAAAAGAATCACGGGGTCTGGACCGGAGTAACAAGGCAGTGTGCTAGTGAAAATGAAGACGCTGACAGGAAGATGGAGACAGGAGGAGCCGCGGCAGGGACTGAACGTGGGAAGAGTGGGGATGACGGAGGACGGTGGGGGAAGGGTGGCAGCAGCTTTATACCTACAGATGAGAATGATCCATTCGCGGAGCTAGGAAAATCCAAAGGGGAAAAGGCTTGAATTTGGAGAAATGGAGGAGGAAGGTGAGCCTGGAGGCTGGTGGGCGTCCAGGGGGAGGGCGCGGCAGGCAGGAACAAGCCGGGTGAGAGTCAGGGTAGAGGTCTGCACTGACTGGAAGTCGTCCGGGCAGCGGGGCAGCGGCGACTGTCGAAGCAATGTCAGGCCGCCCCGTCTCACCACAGAAGGATGCTCTACAGCACAAGCTGTTGTCACATTTCCCTTAAATATGGAGTTCTCATGGGAAATTCACAAGTATGATGATGCATCACAGGAAAGCACGGCTTTTCTTCGGGTGCCCTCCCTTCCTCACTCCTGAGAAAGTACGTCCTCGCGTTTGTGGCTCCAAGCAGGAAAGGTGCCTCCACTGTGGAGGGTCGCTCTGAAAAGACTTACTCCAACCAGAGCTTTTTAAAACTTTTCGTTATCACTCACCTTGAAGAGTTTTCTGTGATAAAATGACTTCTCTAAGGATTTCAGAAAAGCTATTGATGTCGCCCACCTCACTGAGTCTTAAGAGTTGGAAGGGACCTGAGAGGTCATCACTACCTCACTTCACAGGTGAGGAAGCTGAGACTCAGGCCCAGGGAATTGCCAGCATCCTCTACGGCAAGGATGGCAAAGCTGGGGCCACACGCAAGACAGTGAGCTTTTCTCTCCCATGGCCCTGTCCCTGGGAACCAGCTACCGTCTGGATACACAGAGACACAGACGGGTAGGTAAGCAGGTGGGTGGGTAGACAGGCGATTGATAGACAAGGGAATACATAGCTACATAAGTACATAACTAAGGAAGAGTGGCTGGGAATAACACGTTTATAGTTTAACTTTTTTTTTCAAATAGGAAAAGAAGAAAGTAGCTTCTGACAGAAAGGCATTTTCTTGGACCCACCAATGTCTTGCAGACCTGAAAGGTAAATTACCCTGACTTTTTTGAAACACTGAATTTGACTAAAAAATATTACACTACATTATTACAACTCACATTTCAGTCAACTTTACAGTCAGCCAAAACAGACGATGGTATGTGGGGCTGGCGTGGAAAGGCAGTGTGCAGGAAAACGAGATCAGCGTGAACTGGATGTCGGTTACACCGTTCTATCCATCACAGAGGCAAATGCCCATCCATGGCAACTGCCTTCGCAAAAGTTATCGGAGAAATCCTTACATTAGAGTTCTAAATCCATCCATTTACACAGAAGATGGAGGGGAAAAGGTAATTGCCTTCCAACCTTTAAGTCCCAGCCCAGTAGCCTAAGCACATCAGCACCTTCCCCAATAACCTGGAAATACAGGCTCCACTGACAGGGTAATGAATGTTTCCCTTTAATCAAGGCTGTGTCAGCACTCCCCCCAGGCCCACCAGAGAGTCTGCCAGCAACATGTTTTGGCTGGAGTGATCAGATTTTCCAAAACACCTTCTTTTTATAGAGAACGTAAGCAATGAGCACCCAGAGCGCAGTGGCGACAATGTTCTGGATGAGATGCTCCTTGTGTGACTGGTTGTCCTGCAGCCTCCACTGGAAGGGGAAGTAGTTCCTGAACACCTCGTGGCCGACGTACACCAGAATGGAATTCATTCCTGAAGAGGGACACAGACGATCGTGTCTTCCTACGTCACCTCTGCTCGTCCACTCAATCCTTGACATTGGACTTTAGTGCAGTGAAAAACCGAAAGCTTGCACGTCTAGTGCCAACAATAAGTGACGCATAATCTTAGATACTCAAGTGTAAACTATATCAAAAATTATTAGGAAATATTCCTAATGGTGTAATTCTTGAATGCTAAATCTGAAAGGAAAGCCGAAGTTATTGACTTACACTCTCTCACAGAAAGCTAGAGGTCCAAAGACAATAACTATTACTGGGATCAGAGGGCTGAAATGAGCCGTTGGAGCTACCTAGTCTGCCCTGCAGTCTCCGGGCAGAACTGCATGTACACTATTCTGTTTATCTCTTTGTATCGTCTCTTGGTATTTCTTATGTATCATCTGTAAGCAGTAAGGCAGAAAGTATACCCCATTCCTGAAACATCAGATACTGAATGATATTCCCAAATTGTTGCCTGAGGTATCAATACCAAATACCAATGTAAGTAGGTAAAACAGGGGGACTGCTTCGGAGCAGACCTGTGCGAGCTGCACGGCCTGGGGCTGCGTGGCCCCCGCTGCTTTCTCCCTCAGCCCACCCGGTGGGAACATGCCATAGGGCTGTGGCTCGAGGGCCCGGAACCGGGCGTGCTCAGCAGGTCTCCCTGGGCCAGTCCGGTTGGTCACTACCGTCAACTCTGTTTGGGGTTGGAGGCAGCTTACCTGGGTAAAAGAACGGAGTTCCTGTCCACACGCCCTTCACATCGACAGTGGGGTAGAGGATGAGCAGGATGAAGAAGGCGAAGGAGCTCAGCGTGGTGACGTACGAGACGGACCTAGGGGGCGGGGATCGAGCTGTTCCAGGGCTCCCGAGAGCACCTCGGACAAGAGCACGAGCGTCACGACCACGGAAATGACTGTTTTCTGTACCTACCAGAGATTTTTGTTTACTGGAATAAAGCCTTCATTTTCAGAAATTTTCGTCAAAGCAACAGAGATAAGCCCCTATCATGGGGGAGAAAGATATTAAAGTTTTGTTTCATTATTTCAAAAAACAATTATGTTTTAAATCTGAAAAGTATTAGTTATTTAATTGTTTACAGGGGAGCTGAAAATTGTGTCATATTCTTTTAACTGGAGAAAGTTTTTAACATGCAGGACCAAAAATATTCTCTAAAAGCATCTTTTCAGCATTCCTCTGAGTTGAAGGAAAACTAAGCAATAAATGAGCGTGAAACTGGGAGGAAATGTGAGTGCAAGGTCAGGGGCGAAAAGCACAGTCGGCCTCGCCACCCAGGTCTGTCCCCTGTAAACCTGGAAGCTGGTGACCATCTGCCCGGCCTTTGTGGTGAGGCTCCCCACCAACACCCAAACCTCCGTTCTGTTTCTCCACGCATTCCTGGCTGGCTGGCTGGTGGCAAACGCTAACTTACTTATAACAACATTTCCCTTAAAAAACGAACCTGAAAATTTAGGTGTAAAGATTTGTTCCTCTCAGTTATTCAAGTGAAGAACGCTACCTATGGTGATAGCTGATATACCAGTGTTGCTAAACATTTTTTTCTTTTGAATTTGTATGTGTGAAGAAAAGGCATTTTAGGGGGGAATGTCGGTTACTCACTAGAAAACAACACCAGGCAGTGAATCTGATCAGAATGTCTTTGGTCTGCTCTTTGTAATACAAGAGTATTTTTCCTGCCTGGAAAAGAAAACACAATGACCAAGAGAATCACCTAATATATATTCTTATTTCATACCCATCCATTATCTTAATCACTCAACTGACTCATCAGCCAGCACACCACTAGATACTGGGATCGCAACGAGGAAAGGCACTGCTATCCCCGTCCTGGACTAGTGGAGACTGAGAGAGAGGCACGTGGGACCGCCTGCGGGGGGGAAAGACATTTGAAAGGCAGTGTCCTAGAGCGGAGGACAGGCGTGCAGAGCAGGAAGAGTATCCTTGAGGTGCTGCAGGTCATTCAGAAAGGCTGGAGGGTGGGGAGGGCAAGGAGGTGACAGGTTGACTTCAAGTTTCACTGAGAGGCACTTTCTCCCCCACAGGTGATAGGGAGCCAAAGAAGTCACTTTCTCCCCCTGCAAAACAGTACCAAGGGACCCTGTCAGATTGGCCTGCCAGATGGTCCGGTCTGGCAGTGGTATAAAAGAGGGACAGGGCAGGGTGGAACTGGAGGCAGGGAAACATCGTGAAAAGAGTAAAATCTGAACTTTGCATAAGAATCCTCCCAGCCCTGGGTAGTATTGCTCAGTGCATTGAGCGCTGGCCTGTAAACCAGAGGGTCACCCCTTCGATTCCCATTCAGGGCACGTGCCTGGGTTGTAGGCCAGGTCCCTGTTTGGAGGCGTGCGAGAGGCAACCAATCGAGAGGCTACTGATTGATGTTTGTCTCACACATCAATGTTTCTCTCCCTCCTTCCCCTCTCTCTAAAAACAAATAAATAAATAAATTTAAAAATATTTTTAAAAATGCACAACTTGAAACCATGTAAAGTGTACACAAAAGAAATGTGACAGGAGCTCTGGCTGGTAACTCAGTTGGTTAGAGCGTCGTCCTGATACACCAAGGTTGTGGGTTCAATTCCCAGTCAGGCAACATATAAGAAGCAACCAGTGAAGGTATAAGTAAGTTGAACAACAAATTGATGTTTCTCTCTCACTCTCTCTCTCACTTCTCCTCTCTGTCTAAAATCAATTAAAAATAAAAGAAAGAAGAGATGTGATCCGTGAGTTCCCAGCATCACCAGTACCCAAACCCTCTGCCCAGTCCAGCAGGGAGTCTTCTACGCAGAAACTGCTGTGCCTGTTTCTAAAAAGAGCTATGAGAAAAATAAGAATTTACTTTCAGAATATAGAAATTATACCTAATTATTGGCATGTGCTGTATTTTTGTGACTTTTAGTTTTGACAACCTGTCAAATGTAAACAGAATTTACTAGACCTGTAATACACAGAAGGTGATATGCTTCCAATTACTTACTTTAATAAAGTAATTTTTGAATTAGTGGTGAATCATCAATTACAAGCTGTCAGAAAGAGTCTCTTAATGAAATGTACAAATACCTGAACTCCTAAAAATGCCATCACAATGGAGTTGATGGTCCCTAGGATTCCTTCTGGGTCGTAGGCCACCCTGGTGTGATAAAGCACCTGAACAGAGCAGGACAAGAAGCTGCACTTAGTGACCTCAGAAACACACACCAACAGCCCACAGACCAACTACAGACTTCAATATCCTGCAACACTTAGCGTGCTTTGCTTTTACTGCAGAACTCCATTGCCAACTTTGGGGGCTTATAAGCAGAATACTTCTGGCCAAGAAAGTGTTCGCCCTTCGGAAGGCAACGCAGAGACCAAGGCTGTGCCACGGTCCAGCACTGCCACTTCGCCTCCCGGCGGCTCAGCGACCCGACACATCCCGAACCAGCTTCACACACTGGGTACAAGACCCTCACCATTTCCCAGTTTACTCTTTGTGTCAGCCCTACCGTAACAGCAGCAGCTTCCTACCTTCTTTTAAGACAAATCATATTTAATCCTTCTGTATCATTTTATTATAAAAGTTATTCTAGAAACTGTAGAAATTTGGAAATAGTGTGGTGGACGCTATAATAATGTACCACCCAAATATCCCCCTTCCCCACCCCTCTCAGGACTAAAGCCTTCATTCCTCGGCTGCTAGAAGTGTTAATGGCCAACAGCTCCCAGCCAAGACCCTGGCCTGGATTTGTCCTTGACTGAAGAGAGCTGCCTCTCCAGGAGTCACGGCTCCCTGCTGCAGGCAGTGCCCACCCAGCCTGTGACAGAAGGGCCAGATCCCTCCCCTCAATTCAAAACAACTCTGAGGGGCCACCCCACAACGCAGGAGATCAGCTGAGGCCTTCGCTGGAGTGCAACGCAGTTCAGCAGCCCCCTCTGCCCCTCACTCCCCAGCAGGCATTGATCCCCAAGGGCTGCCTGCCTGGCAGACCTCCAGCACCTGAATCTCTGTCTCAGCGTCTGCTGCCAGGAAATCTGGCCTGAGACACAGAGAAGCACCACGCCACACACTGATACAAGGTGCTCTTGCTTTAAGACCCAAAGTAATGTTTACGTGCTGCCCCACGATGAACACTGAGGTCACTACAGTCAGTCCCTTTTTCAAATGAAGACTGGTTCCCATCACAGTTGATTAAATGGACACGACTGGAAGTTGCTCGGCCCTGTCTCTCTTCCTTCCCTTCAGAGCTCCTGCGTGTTCCGTTCTGAGCCACTCACGGTTGAGGAAGGGTGCTGATAAATGTGATCCTCTCCCAGAAGCAGGCGGTCGATGTAGCCGGCAGCCCCTCCAGTACAATTTGGGTACTTCCCCAGGTCTCCAATGCCGCCAGGTCCGAGGTAGCCGCTGGGGAAATGAGAACGCGCACTTGCCAGACAAGAGGCCAGAAGGGAAAGAGTACACACTGTGCAGACTGCCCCACAAAGACCCTCAAACCCGTACAGGCCTAGGAACACCCCCCTCGCACGAATGCTCTTTGACTCCACTGCCCCCCACATGTTAAGGTTTGGCAACTTCCATTCAAACTGACCCCGAATAAAACCTCACACAGACACTCCTCTGGATGCTCACCCAATTCCCCCCGCCCCCCCAAATAAAGTAAGCATCAAAGGAGAAGAAAGAGTGAATGAGGATTCCTTTGACTTGGGAAATTTGAAAGCAGAGCCCCAGAAGGTCCAACTTAGCAGAAAAGGACAAGTGGAAAGGGATGACCTACATGGGGGCACTTACGTGGGGCATCCAGGAACAGGTAAGAAGAACGTCAAGGCCAGCCAAATGCTCTCCAGCATCAGGATGAACAGCCACTGCGGCCAGCTGGATACGATATCTTGAAGAGATGAGCATCGTCCCTCCTGAGTGAGGGGCACAAAAATACACATAAACTAAATGCAAGAGGAAGGGGAACTGACAGGCAGTACAGGTATTTGGAAAAGCCCCTGTGATTCTTCGCTTGGCCTTTACTGTAGCGATACAAACGTACATGCGAGTTTATTTCATTTGTATTCTGTGACCTAGACGTTCCCTCTCTCTGAAACACCACAATAAAAGAATCAGTGGACAGTTCCGCTCCCGTACCCAAAAGGAATGAAAACAGGTGTTCGCAAAGAACTTGAACACAAATGTGCAGAGGATCAATAGACTGCAAAATAGCTAAAAAGTGGAAACAAGTCAAATGCCCATCAACTGATGCAGGGATACAAAATGTGGCACATTTACAAAATGGAATGCTATTCACCAAGGAATCAAACACCAGTACAGGGCACCACGCAGAAAAACCTTGAAAGATACTATGCTAAGCCAAAGAAGCCAGACACAAAAGCCACATGCTGTATAATTCCATTGATATGAAATGTCCCAAATCAGCAAATCTATAGGGAAAGAAAGTAGACTGGGCCAGGCTGGGGGACTTGCAAGGGGACAAAGTGGCCAGTAATGAGCACCAGGGTCTCTTTGGGGGTAGTGAGAATGTTCTAGAATGAGATAGAGATGATGCATGCACAACTCTAAGTATCATTAAATATCACTAAATTGTATACATCAAACATGTCAGTTTTATGGTATGTGAAATATAGATCAATAAAGCTGTTCTAAAAAAGTAGTTAAAGAAGAAATGTTTTAAAAGAAAAATGAGCCTGGCTGGTGTAGCTCAGTGGATTGATCATGGACAGCGAACCAAAGGGTCGCTAGTTCGATTCCCAGTCAGGGCACATGCCTGGGTTGCAGGCCAGGTCCCCAGTGGGGGCCACCTGAGAGGCACCCACACACTGACGTTTCTCTCCTTCTCTTTCTCCATCTCTTACCCTCTCTCTAAAAATAAATAAATAAAATCTTTAAAAAGAAACGAAAAATGAAATTTAAACTTTTGCAACTATTCTGGTTAAAGGAAAAAGGGTGCAACCCACCTATTCTTAGGGTCCCACCCAGCCCCGGCTCCAGCGTGGCCGCCCACAGCAGGCCCTGGAGGAGCCTGCACAGCCCCTGCGGCCCCTCGGCGGCTAACCATGGCCAGGTTCACCTGCACGTGTCTAGTCTCACTGCACATTAAGGAGATCCACAATGGAGGGTGCAGACAGGCCACAGGGAGGGCAGAAGAGGTAAAGGAACAATGATTACACACACTCCAAAAACATGGAACTGAGCAACCAAGAGAATGTGGGATTTGATGATGAATGTGTTAATTACACGCACTGAAAGAAGCTAGAAAACAGGTACAGCTTTATTAATTTATTGTTTAGTAGGACCCCAAATGGAAGGGCTTAAACACTCCCACCTCAACTGTTACCTCCATTAGGGAAAAAGAAACCGCTGTCACCGGGGTAAACTCAGCAACTTACAGGAAGACAGAAAGGAATCACCAGACAAGTAACCCACAGAGTTCTCACAAAGAAGAAACAGCCAAGGACACACTGTCACTCCCCCACACCCTAGCTTGGCACTGTCCTCCAAGGTGAACCTTTGCAGCCTTCTGAATAGATGTTCATATGTTATGTACGTTTTTTAAAATATATTTTATGCCACGAGGACAATGAAAGAGCCTGAACTATTAAACTAGAAGATGGTGATATTATGTTAATGCCATCCAAATGCATCTAATTACAGAACACTTAAAAATACGTTAGAAGAATAGATCTCATGGTTTGTTTGTTTTTTTACCACACAAAAAAAATTACTGATACAAAGACTAAATAAAACTAATTGCAGGGAAAAAGAGTATTTGCCTAACAGCATTAAAGAGCCTACTGAAGTACAGCACTCAAAACTGAAGCTCCCAAAACTACACAGTGCTGTTTCCTGCTCTCCCGTTTAAACACAGTGGGGTTGCTCACCCAGGCACCACGTTCCGGCACAGGCTTTGTGAACAGGAGCTCTAGCACGGCCACCACGAAGTAGGTCACCCCCAGCCGCTGGAGCACGCCGGGGAGGCGCACCTTATCCCAGGACACTGCGGGAGGTACAAGTGCAGCGATCCGTTAGCTGGCATTTCTCATTTCACCCCAGACAACTCGACCTTTTCTAAGGGGGAGACGCACCCGTATGGCACCTGAGGGAGTCCTCTTTAGGGCCTCAGAGATGGAAATACTACATACGGTCAGGACGCACAGCTCCCACTCACGGCGGGAAGCTGGCCAGCTGGGAGGCTGGGATGGAAACCGAAGTGTCCCCCTCAGGTGTGGGCATGAAGCAAGGACTACCCCGGCCCTGAGAGCTCATCTCCTGGCCCTTTCCCCTAACAGCATGGACTCAACTCGCACATCCACCGGGAGCCTGCAGCCCCAGCACAGGCCCCGACAGACTCCCCCGCCCCACGGGCTACATGACTGTGTCCCTGGAAATGTGAACCCGAGAATGGACCCCAGAATGTATCGTCCTGTGGGCAGTGGCCCACTTCTGGAGATCCACTGAATCAACTTTATGTGGCAACTTCCATTATGACCCAACTGGAAGGGACCTCTGCCCCCGCCCATGCCTCAAGTCTCAGTACTTCTGGCTGGCCGATTCCTCTGGCTGGTGTCTAGATACTTGTGTCCTCTTTGTTTAATGCCCCTTGAGGACGGCAACCACCACCTCCCTCAATTCTGATACCGGGCCCCAAACACAGGGTTTGCCGTACATCCTTCCCTCAGCTTTCCCACCTCATTCACACCGTTAAAACAATGACAAGGACGTCATTCCTTCCCAGCCACCCAGCTGGCATACCCATGGCGACAAAGGGGAATTCTTGAGCCACCACACAATAGCCTTATTGCGAAAGCTGATAAAACCAAGGCTGCAGGAGGGCAGGGTCTGAGAGCCCAGTGACCTGGTCTGGCCCCGCCCTGCCCCTTGCTACACTCAGCTAACCTGGAGAAAGCCCTTCAGTCTCCCATGGCAAGAGATGGGTTTGGGTCATCTTGGAGGCTCCTCCCAGGTCTAAACGTCCAGTGTAACAACAATAATGGCCCAGGTTACACAAACATTACATAGACTTTTCTAGTAACTGTTCTTTTTGCCGGTACCTGAGATGGAAGAATTACGTGTCTTTCGAATTATGACATGTAATTTCTGTATTTCCACCTGAATATACACTAACAGAGGGGAAAAATACTTACATGGGCCAAGGCAATAATTGGGATTCACAACGATAATTCCTATACAGATTAACAGGAAACTCCTCCACGCAACCTTCCCCAGCAACCTGAATTTTGAACATCCCCGCTGCAGCATGGAACTCATTGACAGAAAAATGGAGGTTCCCATAATAAATACAAACCTAAAAACAGAAATAGCTATTACTAGGCAGCCATTCGGGTTTTTCTGTCTATGTACCATTAATAGTTTATCATCTCCTAAAAGAGAAGCAACACGTGGTTTTTTTCAAGTAGCCAATTCCTGGCATGGCGCTGGGTTCGCAGTGGAGGAAACGTCAGAACGTGGCCCCGCTGGGCCAGAGGGTTCACGCGCCTTCGCCTTTGAGTCCTGTCTTAGCGGACACTCCTCAGTGCTGAGCGCAGTGCCCCGGGACAGCTGCCCCGTTTAATTATCAGAGAGAAATGACGACGAAGACGCGTTCATCCGCATTGCTCAGCCCACCCTCAAAGCCCTTGAGAAAGGGACCACACATTCCAATCGTTTCTAACTTTACTCTTGCTCCTGAAAGAAAAATGAAAGATTTATTTTTTTTCTGATTTTGTCTGAGCTACACACTCTTCTTTCCTTTTTTTTTTTTTCACCATACAAAAGCACCTCTTTTTCAAAAAGTCAGAATAGTAATTTTTCTAGCTACTTGGCACAGGGTTGATGGAGATGGGTCTGCTCTTGCTGCACTCCTCCCTGTCCCCTGGCTGCCTCTGGGGGTCACGTGATCGGACAAGAGCGTCTGGTACCAGGGGCCAGGCCCCTTTCCCATAGGGAACCTCACAGGGAAGATGCATAATTACCAGGCCTGCAGGCTTGTAAAAGTTCCTCCTGCCCAAACTCACCTCAAAAAAAAAACACCCCCTCCCCCGCAAAAACCCCAAGTTCACGTTAGTGATGAAACACAAGAGACCAAACACATGAACCGACGGCCAGGATGACCCCTAACGATGAGCACGGTTGCTTCAAGTGTCACAGCAGAGGCACAAATTCCACGCTGGACAGGAGGGTGGGGTCCCCCAAGGAGATGGGCAGGTCACAGGGGAGTAATGGCAGTGTTTGGTCACTCCAGTCTCACTCCGAATGTTAATTTAGAGTACCACTGTCCTGTTACCTACTTCTCAGAATTCCCTGATACCAATACACTACACTCCTTTTAAGAAATGATTTCCCGCTTATTTTCAGGATTAGTGGTATTTACACCGAATTTATAATTTCCTACAGGATTCCAGGACCTTGCATGTCATGTGGACACTGACGAAATGTCCCCTCTGACATCACTCATCTCTTATCTGTGTGTGCATGCCTCAGAGAAGCACTGCACCAAGTGAAAGCATTATTCGGTACCACAACTTCTGGAAGGAGCTCACAACAGCAGAGGCCTATGAGTAACACAGGCTGTGATCCACAGTTCAAGGCTGGTCTCAGAGAGAGGCTCCAGCATCAGCCAAAAAGAAAAACCTGGAGACAACCTAAGGAAGAGCTGGTGGCAGACTGCCAACTCACCAGGGGAACACAAGGTCAGCCACCGTCAGCCCTGCAGAAAAACACAGAGAGTAAGGGGAGGGAAACACTTCCTAAATCTAGAATGGCCCTGTTATAGTCTGATAAATAAGGAAAGTAAACTGAGAGTCCAAGGCAAACACTGGGAAGGAACTGACAAAGGCACTCCCGCGGACTCTGCTGCCCATCACTGGGCCGAGAGCATCGTCTGAGAGCACTAGGCCCGGGGGAACCAAACTGAAAGTGTGTGGACAAGTCTGTCACCTTTAAGTGGCACTACTCAAAACCCACTGTCCAGCCAACCACTGAGGCAGACTCACTGCCATCACTCAGCACCGCTAAGGGCACCCCAAGGAGGACCGTGAGTCTCAGAAGGTGTGCATGTGGCTGCACAGAAAGGCACGGCTAGCACACAACAAGGACTATTTACAACTAAGTTCTTAGCATCTTCTGCAGAGCCCCACAGTCCTGCCGCAGAGACCTTTGTAGTCTGCGAGTTATCACAGCGAAGCACTACACAGCCACAGAGTGCAAAAGAACGAAGAACAAAATAACCGAAAGGTCATTCTACGTGGGGCAGGAGCTCAGTGGCTCTGAGAAGACCACTGGGAACCTGGCTCTGGATCCCCTGGGGGCACTGAGTGATTCTCCTGCTCATAGTTCTCTGAAGGGGTCCTACTTAAGCAATGATACCTTTAGGGAAGGACTTACCATTCCAACTTGCATGTTTGAAATACCAATACTTTCCTCCTCCGTAATTAACAAAGACCATGAGGATGAGAGCCAGCCTGCAAAGCAAGAGGGAGCACATTTTCAGGGCACACACAGGTGACAAGGAATGGCCCCGCTGCCGCAGACACATGCATCCTCACAAGGTGCAGTCATGACACAAGAGGACACTTAAAGAGCCAGGAGTGACAATGTCTCGCCACTACAATTAGGGCCCCGCACCAAAGTGCCCCTGTGGCCAACACGGCCAACACGATACAGTCTTAAGAAAAATGTATGTGGACAGTAAACTGGACAGCTTGAAAACAAAGCAAAACATTTCCAATCTCTCCATTTTGTACTAATTATTTAGGTGTCTCAAGTTAAAGAACTGTAGTAGAAGGCACACAGTCACTACACTCAGAACTAAAGGTTGAAATCTTGAGACCTTCTCTCCTGTGAGCTGTAAGGCCTTGGGCAAAACCCTCACCAGTTACCTCAGCGCACCCCTCTGTGACAGAGAGAGCGCACCTCCCAGAGGGACCGCCAGGACTCTCAACCATACTGTACAGTACAGGACCTGACCAGAGCGTGGCAAGTTCAGCACTTAATAATTGTTAGTTCCTGTCCACCTGTGAACATGTTATCTCCAAGGTCGGCAATGAGAAGCAGAGAGAGAAACACAATAAAATCAATTCTGGATAGGCTACTGTTTGATGCAGAAGGCAGGGAATGAAGGCTTTAGTATGTTAATGGAGTAATTTGTGGGGACTCTGGAGCCAAACTGCCTAGAATCAAATCCTGGGTGTCTTCCTTAGTCCCTGAGCGAGCTTGGGCGAGTTACTTAACTCTGTAGCTCAATTTTTTCATCTGTGAAACAGGCACATTGAAAGTATATACCTCCTAGGTCTGTTAAGAGAGTAAATAAATTAAGACAAGTTAGCCCTGGCTTGTGTGGCTCAGTAGACTGAGTGCCTGCCTGTGAACCCAAGGGTCACTGGTTCGATTCCCAGTGAGGGCACATGCCTGGATTGTAAGCCAAGTGAAAGGCAACCACAAATTGATGTTTCCTTCCCTTCTCCTCTCTCTAAAAATAAATAAAATCTTAAAAAAAAAAAAAAAAAGACAACTTAGAACAGTGCCTGGCACATGGTGAGAACTCAAGACTGTTCACAATTGTTATTATCATCATGTTTGTTATTATTATTTGGCTTTATACATACACACCAGGAGCACTCAGAGCTCTGGTGAGGCTGGGACAGGGTTATACCGTCATCACTGGAGTTTAAAAGACCCTGGTGAGTAGAAATGGAAGACCTGACACCTAGGTGTTTATTTCCAGCTACTAGTTTTATACTATTTTCAGAGATTGGTCCTGGCCTTCAATCTTCTACCAGAACTATAAAACAATAACAATTTGCTATATGACCCTGTGGTTTTGTTATCAAAAAGATCTGATGCTCTAGCTGTTCTGCCGACAGTGGTAAAGGATGAGGACTGACTCTGTCACAATCTGGTGTCTCCTTTCTAGACTGGCTCATCTTCTCACCTGTCAAGCTGGTGGTGGAACGTGGGGGATGCAGATGGACACGGGATCCCACGGACAGCTACTGGACCCAGTGCAATGACCTTGACTCAGCAGGGTCTAAGTACCAGTAGAAACTGGTTCTGGTCACGGCCCACTACTCCTTTCTAGCAACAGAGTGTACAGACTATCATGGCAGTTTTCAAGAAAGGAGAGGCTGCTGCTTTACTTTTATAGCAAGAAATCCTTTCTAGCCTAGAAAGTAAAAGATCGACCTTAATTTAAAAGTATGTTTATGTGCCCTGACCAGTATGGCCCAGCTGTTTGGGCATGGGCCCACGAAGTGAAGGTCACTGGTTCAATTCCCGGTCAGGGCACACGCCTGGATTGCAGGTTGTGTGTGAGAGGCAGCTGATGGATGTTTCTCTCCCACATCAATGTTTCCCTCCCTTCCCTTCCCCTCTCTCTCAAAATAAATAAATGAAATAAAACCTGTAACAATGAAAGTGCACTCGTGTGTGAACATGTAACTTGGACTACCTGTGCCCACCGTGTTACAAGGGAGCCCACGTACCCCCTGAACGTGTCCACACAGCGGAGGCGCAAAGGCGCCGCAGACGGACGCCACACTTCCGGTTGGGCATCGTCACCGAGCTGGTCTGCCCTGCTTGGAGAGCCCAGCTCCTTCAGAAAAAAGGGGAGAAGGACAATGACAATTCATAATGCTAGGGACTAAATTTCATTTTTCTACTGTTTAGAGAGAAATTAACAGAGCGGAAAGTTAAAGGTCTCTGTTCCGAACAATATTTAATTTACTTTTGTAAAGATCCCACCCAGAGGTTTGGTTTTTCGCTTTATTTGACTTTGTGCCTTCCGCTGAGCTTGCTGTGCCCGTGCTGATAAAAGGACCACAAAGAACTGGTGTGTAAGTGCAGCTGGTGTAAGTATACGAGGAACTACGTTCACAGTGGACAAAAATAGTTCACAATGAATGTACTGGCACAAATAACACGTTCAGCCATCTCAGCAGGCCACTGCATTTACGGATTCAATACTGATTCCTCGTTTCAATACTGACACTCAGCAGGGTCGGTCAGCAGTGCTGCCTGCGGACTGGAAAGGTCCCCACACCGTGCCTCACAGGGCAGCCCTGAGTCCCAGCCTCACTGAAGAGACAGCAGGGGACGGCGCCCTCCTCAGGAGCCAGGAGTGAGCTGCTCCTTAGTGAGAAAACGGGACACGTGACTCGGCCTTCCACAATATAAATAAGATTAACTAAACTGGATAGTAAAGATTATTAAACAGGAAATTGCAAATTCTGAATCTAAAAAACCACCCAGACCACGTGTGACACATTCTGATAACTCACCGAGTTGATGAGGCGATCAGTCTCCCGAGAACTCATTGCTTTAGAAATCCAATTACTAAAGTCATCCAAACTGTAAAGAAAGAAAAGCCTCAGTAAATTTATCTTCTTTGGCAGAATTTTCAAAATGACTGAAAGGCAGAAAACTGTACTTGAATAACAATTAAAATAAAAAATTTTAAAAATATATAAGCCATATTACAAGTAAATATTATGTTACCCCAAAAAAGAAAGTATATTAATTTAAACTCCATATTCCATACAAGTCAAAGAATTAAACATTTTAGTTTTTTAACGAAACAATAGTAGAAATCAAAGTTTATAGCAGCAGTATTTTTAAATGCTTGACCCTTACAGCATCATTTCCTCATCAGTAAAAACAGGAATAAAGATAGAGCTTTCGTTCAAGAGTTTTTGTGAGGGTTGAATGAAATAATTTTTCCCAACGGCTAGAATTCTTTTTAATAATACTATTAAAATTAGAATAGCAAAAAATTTTAAACAAACACACTCATGACAAAAATGACTACACAGGGGATATGGCGGCTGTGTGACAGGGCGAAAGGCAGCTACTAAAACAACACAAACATCCTTGACCAGCATGGCGCAGCTGCCTGGGCAGTGTCACTCAAAAGCGGAAAGTTGCCAGTTCAGTTCAAGGTCAAGGCACAGGCCCTGGCTGCAGGTCAGGTCCCCAGTCCGGGCGCATGTGACAGCCAACCAATCAATGTTTCTCTCCCTCTCTTTCTGCCTCATGTCCCCCTCTCTCTAAAAATAAATAAAATCTTTTTTTAAATGAAAATAAAATAAAATAACAAGAATGTGGGCTCTCTGCATACAAAGAAATACAAATATAAACTACTGAAAACAAAAAGCAGAAACCCATTACACAGACTTGATTACAACTAAGTAAAAGTGCATGCATGCATACTGAGAAAGTTTGAAAGTGACTTTGGAGTAATTCAAATCGTTAATATATTGGGTTCTTTTTTCTAGACAGGTACTTCAGTTCCAAAAAATATCCAGATGATACCATACTGATTTACATGATTAACAAAAGATAAATATATTTACTACTTTTTCTCTAAGATGAGATTTCTACTTCCCACTTTTTTTTGAAGATTTTAATTATTTATTTTTAGAGAGGGACAGAGAGGAAAAAATGGAGAGAAACATCAATGTGTGGTTGCCTCTTGCGCGCCCCACACTGGGGTCCTGGCCCGCAACCCAGGCATGTGCTGGGAATTGAACCAGTGACCCTTTGGTTTGCAGGCAGGCGCTCTATCCACTGAGCCATACCAGCCAGGGCATACTTCCCACATGTTTTACATAAACTTTGCACATCTGAATTATTGAATGCATAGGGTTTCTTTTCCTTTTCTTTCTTTCATCATGGAAAGTTTCAAGCATATGCAGAAGTAGACAAACTAGCACAATAAACCTCCATGGACACATCTCCCAGCTTCAACAAGTACCTACACATGACTGGCCTTACTGCACCTACATTCGCACACGCTACCCCTTTTATTTTAAAGACTCCAAGACATCATATCATTTCATCCACACACACTTCAGCATATATCTCCAAAAAATAAGAACCTTTTTATTTTTGTTTTTTATTTTAATTTTCTTAAGGATTTTATTTATTTTCAGAAAGAGGAAGGAAGGGACAAAGAGAAGGACAGAAACAATCGTTGCCTCTCAGGCGCCCTCAACAGGGGACCAGGCCCTGTAACCCAGGATGCGCCCTGACTGGGAATCAAATCAGCGACCTTTACAGTTCACAGGCCGGCGCTCAGTCCTCCGAGCCACACCAGCCAGAGCAGGATCTTTTGATTTTTAAACATAACTGCAGTACCTTTATTATATTTGAAAATATTATCAATAAATTCCTTAATATTATCAAATAGCCAGTTTGATTTCTCTGTCTCTTAAGTTTTTTCTTACAATTTAATTACTCAAATCAGTATCCAAACATGATCCATATATCCAATGCATATATTTTTTTAATCTATTTTTAAAGATTTTATTTTTAGGGAGGAAAAGGAAAATTTCAAGAAAGAAAGAGAGAGAAACACGAATGTGTGGTTGCCTCTCTCGCACCCACTACTGAGGACCCAGCCCACAACCCAGGCATGTGCCCTGACTGGGAATCAAACCAGCGACCATCTGGTTCATCAGCCAGCACTCCACCCACTGAGCCACACCAGTCAGGGACAATGCATATTGTCCCCATAAATTCAATTAAATTTAAATTTAATTTTTAATTTAATTAATTTACTTTTCCCCCACAACTAAACTCCTATTTCTTTTCAGTTTATTCAGCACCAATAACATCACTATTACATGAAAAACATTAAAATAGAGACATCTAAGGAAGGGTGAAAAGATGTTAAAATTAAAATTTTTAAAAAGCACTTAAGTTTTTTTGTACAGGAGAGAAGCTGTATTCTCACTGCTCTTTCAGATCCTTTTTGGTTCAGACAAACCTGAACTTCCCTGGACGTCATGGGCAGGCTGGGAAGTGATGGGGCCAGAGCAAGGGCCTCTTGCTTTGCCAACAAGAGCATTCTGCCTGAGGCTGCAGAGGCGGAAACACGCAGAGGAGAGTTTCAATTCCACAGTGGGGTGAGGTGGTATTTCCTCCCTTTGCAAGAGCTAAATATCAGCTACCAATTACTTTAGAAAGTGATGTAATGGATATATTTGCATTAAAAGCACCAAATGAAAAAAATCCTAACAAATTAGAACAGTATTTGCATCTCATCCGAAGACTGACAAGGTAATACCTTAATTCAAGTAAGTTAAATGTCTCTGTTAGGATTATACTCTGTCCCTAAAAAAGCAGATAGATTGCCCCGGCTGGTGTGGCTCGGTGTTCGGAGCACCGGCCTATGAACCAAAAAGTCACTGGTTTGATTCCCAGTCAGGACACATGCCTGGGTTGCAGGCCAGATCCCCAGTGGAGGGGTGTGCGAGAGGCAACCACACATTGATGTTTCTCTCCCTCTCTTTCTCCCTCCCTTCCCCGCTGTCTAAATATAATCTTAAGAAAAAAAGCAGATAGGTTACACGTTTGCTACTGAGCTGCTAGCAAGTCCTTCTACTCCTGGTACACAGCCAGGCTTCTCGTGCATGGAATTATTTCTAGAATGCACAAAGGTAGAGGGTCACAGTGCATAAACTCCCCAAAGTTGCAGGGTTTCCCCAAGCCAGCAAACTGAAAGGCTAACTTTTCCTTCCAACTTGGATACAGCTCACCAGTAAAATCTCGTGGTCCCTTCTGAGACCCTAACAGGCTGAGCACATGAAAAACCCATCTTATTCCTTTTAAAGCATACAAGAACTTTCCTTTGAAAGGTGATTTACCAGGTGTGGATCTACTTTACTTTCTTTTTCTTATCCAGTCTACTAATTCACTCTCACCAGAATTGCTGTTAACCAAAGAATTTCCCTCCCCAGCTGCTAACCCCACAAAGGGAAGGAGTGTGTGCTGCCACCTAAGGTACTGCACCTCGGCCTCCATCTCCGCTGCCAAAGACCCAAGGCAGGCGGGAGCTGGGCAGCCAGACTAGAGGGGTGGCCTCAGGGCTCAGAGCCAGAGAGAGGGACAAAAGTCCAGCATGGCAGCCACATCCTAAAATCATCACAGCCCACTTCTACTCACTACAAAACAGGATGTGAGATTTTTTCAGGAAATTATTGCTCAAGCATTTGCTTCCACTTTTTCAGCCATTAGGGAGGATTGAAGGTAATGACCCGTTAGAACTAGGTTACGGTTTCCCTGAAGTCAGGGATCATCTTCTGAATCCCTACACCTGGACGGGCCATGTGGACACTAAGTGTTCCTTCTATCAAAGAATGATGGTCATCTGATGGGTCACACTGCCCTTTCTGAATACGCTTTTTCTGTTTTCTCCTCTCCCTGACTGTGCTTACCTCAACAAGAACCTTAGAAAGCACACAGCAATGACGACCGCTAGACCAACCAGGAACGCAATGCACACAGCTACAAAAAAACAGAAAAGATGTCGTCACCAAAAATACCATCATAAGAGTCAAAGCTGTCACATAATTACTTTTACTCTATAAATGAAAAATGCAAAAAAAAAAAAAAAAAAAAAAAACGAGGGAAAAGGCTATATTCTTAGGCTAAATTTCCTATAAACAATTGAGGACACTTCATAAGGGGAGTGCAATTTTCATTATGAAAATCACCAAACATACACAAAAATACAGAGAACTGTACAATAAACCCACAAATACCCATCACCTAAATTCTAGAATTATCAGAATATTGTCACTCTTGCTTTATGTATTACCACTGTCCAATTTTCTTCTTCTTTTTTTTGCCTAAAGTGTTTTTAAGCAAATCCCAGACACCACGTGACTTCTCCCCACACCTTCAGTTGTATCTCACATTAGCATGAACGTAGGTTCCGACATGACCACCGAGAAGGGCACAGCATCACTGCTGTAGGAATCTGCCAAACAGCATGCCCTCCACCTCATCTTGAGAAAACAGCAAGTAAATCCAAAAAACAAACTAACTGGCCAGTCCTCTTCAAAAGTGTCAGGATCAGGAAAGACAAAGAAAGACGGAGGAACTGTACAAGATTAGAGGAGAGGAAGGAGCCTGACAATTACCAGTAAACGCACTGTGGGAACCGGGACTGGTCCCTGGGCCAGAAAAAAATCAGAAGGAACAACTGGGGAAAACTGAAAAGTCTGTAGATCAGTTAATAGCATTGTATCAAATGTTAGGTTCCTGGTTTCAGTAATTGTACACGGGATCACTGTACTATGATGATATAGTTTAGGGGTTTGGAAACGCTGGGTAAAGGGTACTTGAGAACACTTTTTTTGCACTGTTTCTAGAAGTCTAAAACTATTTCAGAATTTAAAAGTTTCTTAAAATTGAACCTTTTGTGATAGAACCATGTCACTCAAAATTAATGAATATTTTCTAGCTGTTTGTTTGTAGTCAGTATGTTCAAATGAGGGTCCAAACGAGGTTCACATCTTGCATTTGCTTGTTTTGTTTCCTATGTCTCACTCAGTCGTGAGCAGCCATTGGCTGGAGTTAAACCCCAGGGCAGCTGTCGTCTATCAGAATGCCTTGTGTTCAAGACCTGTCAGCGTGCTTCCTCGGGGTGTCACCAAACTCTCTTCCAGCCTCCACATGTTCTGCACATGGGAAGTCAGCTGTAGGGGCTTGACTAAGAAAGTTCAACCTTCAAGAAGAATGCTTCAGAGGAGGTGCTGTCTTTCCTACTGCACCACACCAGAAGCTGCCCCAACACTGACCACCTGCCTGATGTATGTGTTCAGCTGGTGAAAGCTGGACCCGTCCTGCGTAAAGTTCCCGCATCATCTGATGGTGTCACCCACTCATGATTTTTTTTGCCTACAGTAATTATTTCATTAGGGGTTGCAAACTATTCTGTCATTCTGCCATTTATTAACTGGAATTCTTCTCTAAAGAATTTACCTGTCCATCTAGGGCTATTTAATCATCCTAAAATACAGGAAAAGCAGGATAAACACTTAAATCTTTCCTTTCAATGGACAATTTTACATCAGGGTAGTTAACACATCAGATGTGCTATTGCCTCTAAAGGCAACCAAAGTGCTGTTCTTGTTTTTATTTGGAGAGAGAGGCCTTGCTCTTTTTAGTGTCCTAATGAACTCACTGGGTTTTGTATATTCAATGTACTTCCATCGGTTACATTCGTTATTCTTTCTAATACTTAAGTTGCCCTACACTGGCCCTTTCATACCGGCTCTCATGTTCTTATGGCATGACCCCACAGTCTTCAACAGCTTCACTGAGAGCAGTGCCTGCTAATGCCCTAGGGACTTGTTGTCTGATGGAGGGCTCAGAGTGACAGATTCTCTTCAGTGGCATTTTTATAGAATGAACAGTCCCTTCTTAACTAACCTACAGGGACCTCTGGACTATCAACATCAGACCCATACAGGAAATACCAGACCCTAAATCCAAAAACAAGGAAAGATACTGGACAGTTTCTTTCCACAGCATTAATTTTTTGGCTTATTTATGCTTCATAATTAAACAACTAAGAAGCTATGTTGATATATAATTTTTTATATACACAGAATCTTCTTGGTATTTTAAATACCACTGACACAATAAATAAACCATAATTATGAGATAGATAACCTATAATCCAGGTTTTAAATTACACAAAGTATTGCAAACAGCACTCAAAAACTAAAACGTCTGAAAACGCAAATCTTAAGTCCTCAAAGAGCAAATACATACGAAGGTTGCTGTCGACCGGATTCTGATTGACAACCAGGTCACAGGCAGTACCGCTGCCTCCACTGTGGGCGTGCTTTACTAAGAGAGAGTAGTTTCCAAATTCACCAAATTTGTATTCCAACCTGTGAAAATTAGGTAAAATTTAGAAAAAGGATCAGATTGGGAACAAAAGGAGTTGGATTTTGGTTATGTCATGAAGAATAGGCACTCCTGGCTGGAGACCAGGAAAGACATAAAAAATATTTTGAAGGAAAAAACAAACAAACAAACAAAAAACAAACAAGAAAAGTAGAGAGAAAACAGACTTCAGCAGATCACAGCAAAGTGGGTACTAACCTACAAACTTCCTTGTCTTCTGCGGTGTCCCTAAGTTGCAGGATGGATCGGTGCTGGGTGCTCACGGCCACCACGGCAGTGCTGAGCTTCCCGGGTCCCCCGCTCCCGGACACGTTCACCAGCACCTGAGGCAAGCACTGCAGAACGAAAGCACAGCACGCCAATCAGGTGTCGGGAAGTCTCTTGGTGGTTGGAGGACAGGAACATCCGACCAAAGATCTTTTTCTTTTCTTTCATACTTATGGAAATGACTTTTCTTTCATAAAAGTTTTCTTATGGAAAAACTTTAAAATTTCAATAATTTAGATAAAATTTGTAGGCTGCCTAAATGTGTCCTTACGGAACTATACCTTTATTCATAGGTAGATTTTTCAAATGATTAACAAATAACAGCATACATTGCAACTTGTATTCTATTGTTTTATTATTTAACAAATATATTTCCATGATTGTACCCAATTTGCATATTTATAATTTTTAATGATTGTACTATATTCCACAAAATATTATAATTGTGAGTTTATAGGCTGCTTTCAAAGTTTGTTTTATCTTTTTACATGTGATTTATATAAATTATAGTTTTAAAAATTATATAACTTAATTATAAGTAAATATATCTATAGTTTACATGTTATATTGTTTTAAAAGATCTACACATGATGCTCTTATTCATTTAAATTCATTTAAAGTTTTACATAGTTATACTAATCTGGCTTGTCATGTCTTCCATTGTTTCATTACTTCAAATAGGTATCCTGCCTTTTTTAGTATTTTTTAAATTTGTGGCAGTTTTTTTAAGCTTGAATCCACTTGGAACATTTGACAGATGGTATATAAGAATTCTAAACACTTTCCCCCATGATATGAGTTGTAATATGTTAAATTCTTGTGTAAAATAGTTTCTGCTTCCTACACTTACTTTGGTCCTGTCTTCGCTACCCATGTTCTGCTGACAGAAAATGCAGCTTTGAAACAGATCTGACCTGGTCCAGCAAGTCCCACGATACCCTTCTCATTTGGGTGGCCCTTTGATTCCCTGCTCACTTTTTCACATGAATTTGGGGATTACTTAGGCAGATTCTATAAAGTACCCTGATATATTAACTGATATATTAACAGCAACTGTGTTAAATGTATGAATTTGGAAGTACTGTCGTTTTCCTCTTTAGTCTTCCTATCAGAATGCACTGGCTATCACTCCCTTTAACCTCAATTTTTCCCATCAAAATTTCATCATTTTCTTTTCATACGAGCTCTAAAGATTCCTCAAGGATAAAAATGTCAACATAAACAAATCTTTCAATATGCTAACTTAGCCTTGCTGGTAGAATTTTATTTGAGATTTTTGAAACCGTATTAATTAGAAAAGTTTGCCCGCACTTCTTGTCATATCCTTGCCAGGTCGGAGGATGAACATCCTATCTGTACTGTAGAGTGACTCAAGTATCAAGCATCATTTGTGAGAGGTGGTTACATTTGGGTCAATTCATATAGATTGAGAATTAATTACTATTTGAAGATGTAGAACTTTACCAATTTTTGAGTAGAGGAATTCATTACAACTTCCCAGATTTCTTCATCAGTTGCTGATCTATTAATGTTCTCAATTTCTTAAATCAACCTTTATGTATTTTTGAAGGAAATCAATCAATTTTTGAATGCTGAATTTATCAGCTTGTAACTGTTCATTGGTTCATAATTATTTCAATTATAGCGGTTATATACCCTAATTTCTAATTTTATTAATTTCCATTGTGCTCTTAAATTTACCAATCAATTACCAATTGTGTAGCTTTTATTTTAAAATATCACTTCTTGATTTGTTCCTATTTGAATTTTTTTTCATTTTCTGGTTTACATAGTTGTCATTTTTGTTGCTTCCTTTTTTCTCTTTGTTTGAATGATGATACGTTGCTTTCCAAAACCCTGACATCCCCACTCAGTAGCCTTGCATTTTCCCTTTTCTTTCTGATGAACATAAAGCAGGGTCCTAAGAACAGAGGGATATAAATCCACATTAACAGCTGGGTAAACCAGGAAAAAGTCACTTTACTTCTCCTAATGTCAGCATCACCACTTGGGGAATCCTGGTATAACCTCTCTACCAGATTGTTGTGAGGACTAAATGAGATACAGCATCTCTGAGACACAGAACGGGCCCTTGGGAAAGAGCAGCTGCAACTTCTGTTATCATGACCTTTATTATTGGGAACACTTGAATACAACTTTTCATGAGAATTTCTTTTGCCAGAGCAAAGATTTTTTCATGAAATGTATTTCCCTTAGACACAATTATCTCCAAGCTCTTTTAAATAACTGTGTCTTTCTTCCCCGAGTTAGTCTTACATAGTGAATTTTCCTGTTTTTTGACTCTTCGGTCTGTCACTAGTGTTGCTATTTTTGTGCCAATGATTTTTTATTTTAAAGATGCCCTTACCCTTGCCTATGGCTAATACCTTTTTCCCCCTCAACTTGTTTTCCAGTGATTTTAGACCTTTATTAAATCTGTTTAGAAGACATTTTTCTCATTCTCTGAATTATGTATGACTCTTGTAGCTTTTTAATTCAGCTATTGTTGCTTTTTTTTTTTCAGTTTTTTTCTTTAGGTCCTTCTTGCAGACTAAATCTTTTCTTTGTTGTAAGCTACACTCTTTAATATTACAGATTTTCTTTGTGTCACATGACTTCACCAAGCTTTCCATGGGCTTAACCAAACAGAGGAAGCATCAGGTGCCCCTCCGTCGTTTCGGCCGGTGCCTATTCTAGGGGTGCGCCATATACTCAAATTCCTCCTCCGAAGGTGGTAAATTGACGCTCTCAATTTTATTTGGAAATAAAGAATATTTTATTCTACATGGAAGAATAGCCTCATCCTTAAAAAAAGCATAAAGGCCTACGATAGGAGTGAACCCTTCAGATAAAATAAATTTATTTGGATCATCAGAGAGGCAGATCCCTGGAATAACTGCGATCTGCCTCAACATGACCTCGCCACTGTCCTCACCGCCCTTGCCCTCGGAGAATACTCAGGTGTTTCACTCCCTCCTCTGGTCCAGCAAGAGGGTTAGGCACAAGCAAAGGAGTAAAACAAAACATGCTGCATGATTCCGCTCATCGCTGATAACTGGTTTGCTTTTTTTTAAATAAATAGTGGAAAAGATAAACAACTGTTGCTCTTTGCTAGGCATTCTCCTTCATTACAGTTCTTCTGCTTCTACAGCCTGTTTGTTTCCTTACCGATACAACAGCAGGTGCGAGAGCATCGGGTATATCCAACCATCCCCAAAGTGAACACACCTGTGAGCGTGAACAGTATACCTACGTGATAGCAGCGCTCAGAATTCCAGTAGACAGTCAAGTGTGTCCCAAGTAGTTCATTATGGACGAGCAGCAAAGCCTGGTCCATTTTCAGCTCTACACGCCTTTTTTGGTCTAAATCTAGTAATTAGGAAAAAAAGTTTAAAAAAATAAAAGAAAAACAAAGCACTTAAAAATGTGTTAAAGACAAAATACACCGTGTGAACGGTGGCCTCACAGGATTGCTCTCAAACACCCGTATTCCGGGGTCTCTGGTCCCTTGCTCTGTATGTACACACACACGCATGCACACACATGCATGTGACACACACACTCAGATCCCCTTTGCACAGATGTCTCTACTGCACATGAGGAGTCAGCCAACACCATCCACACTCAGTGTACAAAAGGACTATGTGTATTCATCAATTGCTAAGATGCGAGAAGCACTGAATTTAGTACAGTAGTTTCCACGTATCTTCTATTTTGATAATAAGACAATCTCATGAGCACTCTCCATTTCACAGATGAAGAAATTAGGGTTCATGAAGATTAGATAATTGCCCATGGCCACGGAGTTTTTCTGTGAAATGTTCTGAACCCAATTTGGGAGATTCGAAAGTCCAAACTTTCTCTGACCATGTTACTCAGCTCTGAGCGCGGTACGGGCAGCATGAGACCCGCAGAACCCCAGACCTGCTGGGCCAGAATGAGCAGGTCAGACCTACCAGGGCTCTTGTGTGCCCTTTAAAGTCTTCTTTGTATTACTTTGGTTTGGAGTTCTGAATCTCCTTCTAGTTTCCACAGCAGATTTTGGGGGCGTAAGAGAGGATAAGCTTAGAGCTCCCCACTTTATTAGATGCTTTTAGAAGTCCACCAAGAATGCACATTCTAAATTTAAGTTTGCCAAATGTGGAGAAAAATGAAAGGCACTATTATTAACTAAAAAAATAAAATGCTTCACTGAGACCAACTGGTACATTTACGTCTATTACATTATATGAAGGAGAAATTAATTTACCCTCTAGCTTCTAGGCAAAGGGAAAACATGGGACACTAACTAGAAAGGTAATAATATTACCTCTTTTATTTCATAATATGAAAGCTTCCTTCAGGGCTAAAAACAAACTAAAGCCCCATTTCAGACCAACTGAATCGGAACCTGTACCCAACCAGCAAGATTTTTAAAACTTCCTTCCCAAAATAACAACAAAAACTCAAGTATCAATAATTCTACTATGCAGCCAAGGTCAAAACAACAGCTGGAGAGGCTGAGTGCAAAGCCAGGAGATTCTGACACCTTTGTACTTTTTACCACTATGTGAACATTTTTTTTTTTAAGCCAATGAGTCTGTATTACTCAAACACACAAAGGATGCAATTCCTAAGCTATCCAGTGACACTGGAATTGAACCTGATGCTCAGTTTCAAGAAAAAGCTGCCAAGTTCAGACACAGCTGACTTTAGAAATACCAAGCTTAACACTCAAGGAGAACTGTCTACAAAAGAACAACCCCCTGCTCTTCTTCCTGTCTACAATGCTTTGGTGAGGAAATAAACCAAATAAAGTCACCTTTCAACAGTCCTGGGTAATGGTACTGCTTGTACATTCGACTTTTATTCCATTTCCAAATATTTAACTTCTAGTGCTAGCTCTCTGCTCAGGAATGTCTTTCCTGGGCATATTTTAAAGGACATATTCTACTCAATTTTTTTTCTCTTTTGAAGTAAACTTAAGTCCTCAAATCATATAGGAAGATGGAATTCTTTGTAGGCAGTTGTTCAGTCCAAACTTGGGCTCCAGATAGTAGTGCGAGTCTGGGTGTCCTCTCCACACAGCTTGGTGAAGGTTCTGGGGTGCATCACTTAAGAATACTATGTTCTCACCCTGGCTGGTGTAGCTCAGTGGATTGAGCGCAGGCCTGCGAACTAAAGGACTGTGGTTTGATTCCCAGTCAGGGCACATGCCTGGGTTGCAGGACAGTTCCCAGCGACAGTTCCCAGCGACAGTTCTTAGCAGGGGACACAGGAAAAGCAATCATACATTGATATTTCCCTCCATCTCTCCTTCCCTTCCCCTCTAAAGATAAATAAATAAAATCTTTAAAAAAAAAAAATACTATGTTCTCCCCCACCACACACTATTACTATTTGCAAACTACCTTTTCTTCCTAAAATAATTATGATTATGAATTGGTACTAAAATACAAAGAAAGAGCATTGTACGAATCTGTCCCTGACAAACTGTGACTGGGCACATTATGTTGCCTCTCAGGCTCTGTTTCCTCAAATTATCAAAGGAGAGGAGAGAAGGGATTGAGCCCGCGGGTGGGGGAGGCAGCATACAAAATGTAATCAGCTAAAATGCTTTCTCAAAATTTATTCTGTCGTACCCAACAAGATTCTGATTGGGGAGGAGCGACAATCTGAACTTCACCCTGACACCAAAACCCCAAGTTCTGATACAGAAGAGGGGATGACAGGAGGGAGAAGAGAGGTGGGTGACTCTCACCCCTCCAGCGGATAGCCTGACCCTCCCCAAACGCTGACCTGCTCACGGTTTGCTACAGTTGGCTGATCCCACAAACCCTGACCGAAGCACCACCAGGACAGCGCCTTGGGATCCTCATTCCAGAAGTCTAGAGAAAAGCTCTGGAATTTGCATTTTTCACCATTTCCCCTGGTGAGTTCGGAGACCAGACAAGTTAGGGAAATAGATGAGCTGTCTGCCTCTCCCGGCAGCACATTAGAATCATTCCCCATCCAGGCAAAAACCACCCGCCAAGCCCCTCCAGGATGCGAACTGTGAACCTCGCTCAGTGGCGTCCCGTAAACCGCAGGGTGCCACCGGCCGACCACAACCTCGACTGTTCCCCCGTCACCTCAAAACTAAAAGCCCCCCCGAGGGAGGCTGCGGGAGCGCGGGGCGGGGGGAGGTTCGCTTGAGATCAGCCATGGAGTTTTAATTACTAACTCCTGCAATCACCACCCTCCCCGCGCTGCCGGTCACTCCAGAGTGTAATCCCTGTGCCTAGCGAGGCCTTTTGGGATGCACTTCGACTCCCACCGACACGCACTGGAGCCCCACCATTCCAGCCACCGGGCAGGGCGGCGCCCGTGCATTTGCTTTCCCGCCCGGCATTGGGCCAAATGCTAAATCCTCGGTCCTCTGGGGAAGGGATTACATTTGTGCGGAAGAACTGTCACGTAATGCACTAGAGGAGCATCGCGAGTTGGGTACACCCCTCCTCCTGGCCAGTCCGACTCTCATCTAGCTTTGTAATGGGGAGGAACTGGACTCCCGATCAGAGGTACTTAAACAAAAGTCGCCATAGACTCTGGGTGCCCCGCAGCCTCGGGGCAGGACGGGCGAGGAGCTTCTTTGCCCCGCGACTCTCAGAAAGACTGGCGCCCCGCTCTCCCTGCGCTTTCGGCCTTGGGTTGGTGCAGTTCGGTTGTTGCCCCCACCCCGTGATGCAGAACCGCGCGTGGCCAGCCACAGCGGCCAAACGAGATAACGCGCAGGACTCCTGGTCCTTGCACGCTCGTACTGCGTGGTGTAAACAAAAACTCCAGTTCCGGGGAACTGCTGCTCCGAGAGTCTGCACGCGGAGCGTCGCAGGCCGCGAGAGGAGTCGCGTCGCCCCGCGGGCGCGGCAGCAGAAGTGGACGAGGGGTCCGCCGAGCCGCCGGGGCCGGAACTTCGGCGCGCACTCACCTCGCGGCGGCGCGGACTCGGGACCGCGCTCCACAGAGCCGCCCGGGGCCAGCAGCGTGGCGCTCAACGCCGACGCGACCAGCAACAGCGCGGCCAGAGTCCGGCCCGCGGCCGGCGCCCAGCTCATGCTGCCCGCCGCCGCTTCCACCGGCCGCCGCTCCCGCCTGGGGGCAGCCTCGGCCGCCGCTCCTCCTCCTCCGACGCCGCCGCCGCGCTCCCGAGCTCTGCGTTTCTTCGCCGCGCACGGCCGCGCGCCCGTCATAGCCTCGCTTTCGAACACCGTCACCGCTGCCTGAGTCACCCGCGTGCGCCAGGCGGGGGAATGGGCTGTGCCGGCTGGTGCGGGAAAGTCCGAGGGGCCGGACCGCTCTTCACCCTAGGCTCGGGGAAGCTTACTAACGGCCAAGATTTCCATCCCGCTGCACAGTGCTCTTTATCCTCTGGGAAACGTCCAGAACAGGCCTTCCACGGGCCACAAGCCACTGCTCCTGTCCCTGATCACTCCCCTGAGCATTGTTCTGCTGAATTCCTATAAATTTTGTATGCTGTTCACCATACAAAAAAAAAAAAGGTGTTAGTGTCCTCTGTCCCAGTTCTGGAAATGTCAGGCTGAGTACGACAGGCAGAGCCCCATCCCAGGACGGTCACTATCTGAAGAGAAAGATGAGACTTAAAAGCCATCATGTGGCACCACCACTCTGAAGAGCTTTACCAGTCTCCAATAAAGTTCAAGGCGAGCAGGCACGATGACCCCGCAGTTGCACTCCCAGCTATATGATAGGAGAAACTATCATAGGTATAAAGGGACAAATATAATACTGGTTGTAGCAGAATGGTTTGTAATTGCAAAACCCTGTAAACAATCTGAATGTCCAGCAGTAGAGGAAGTGGATAAATTGCGGTATAATGTATACAGCAGTAGTAATGATCTAGAATTATATGTATCGAAATGGATGAAACTCAAGGCAGAGGGGAAAATGCTTTCATAATAACTTATGTGTAAAGTGTAAAACCAAGAAAAATACTACTATATCTTGTTTAGGGATATATGAATATGTAGTAAAAGTGTCAAGACATGTAGGGAAAAATAAACACTAAACTTAACAGCTAACATGATACTTGAAAGACTATTTTCCCCTTTGGATCAGGAACAAGACAAGGATATCCACGCTTACCGCTTCTACTCAGCATTGTCCTGGAGGTCCTGGTCAGTGCAAAAAGGCAAGAAAAAGGGGGAAAGTATACAAATTGGCTTTATTCAAGCATGGCATGAAAGAAGGTGTGGAAAATCTTAAGGAATCTCCCCCCACCTCCAAAAGTACGAGAACTTGTAAGTAAATTTAGTAAGGTCACAGAATTCAAAGTCGATGTACAAAAATCAATTGTATTTTCATATCCTGGATATAAACAAACTTGGAACTTGACTTTTTAAAAATAGCATTTACAATAGAATTTCTTTTTTACCCTCACCCCAAGGGCTTTTCTTCACTGCTTTTCGAGAGAGTAATATCTGTGTAAAAGAAACGTCCATTGGTTGCCTCTGTACGTGCCCTGGCCAGGGACCGAACCTGCAACCTAGGTGTGCTCCCTGACCGGGGATCAAACCGGCAGCCTTTCAGTTTAAGGGACGATGCTTCAACCAACTGAGTCACACCGACCAAGGCTACGATAGAATTTTTAAAATTAATACATAAATAAATTTAACGAAATAGGTCTAAGACCTGAACCCTAAAAACATGAATGAGAGAAATTAAAGGAGACCTAAATTGTTGGGGAGATCTACCATGTTCATAGATTAGAAGAACCATTACTGTTAAGATGCTGGTTTTCCACAAGCCGATCTATATAGAGTGAGTGCAATCCAAATCAAAATTCCAGCAGGTCATTTGTTGTGTGTATGTGTGGTTATGTGTATAGAAATTGGCAAGTGATTCTAAAATTTACATGGAAATGTAAAATGATTTTGAGAAAGAACAACAAAGCTGCAGGTCTGGCCCTACCTGAGTCCAAGATTTACTATGAAGCTACAGTAATCTAGGTAGTGTGTTATTGGTATAAGAGTGGCAATACAGATCAATAAAGTAAGAGAGCCTAAAAGTAAACCCATGTAACTGGTTTTTCACCAAGTTGCCAAAGCAATTTAATGGGGAAAAGAATAATCTTTTCAATAAATGATGCTAGAACAATTGGACGGCCATATGGGAAAAAAGTGAACCTTAACCCTAATCTCACACCATACACAAAACTGAACTAGAAATGGATTATAGATCTAAATGTAAAAGCTAAACCTATAACACTTCTGAGAGAAAATAAGGGAGAAAATCTCCATGACCTTGGGTGAGGTAAAGCTTTCTTAAAAACACTATATAAACCATTTAAAAATAAACACACTGGTAAGAAAATGAAAAGGCAAGCTTCTGGCTATGAGGGAAAAAATGCAAAAGATAAATCTGGTAACAGACTTAATTCCAGGTTAAATAATGAACTCTTACAATTTAATAATAAGCAAATTATTTTCAAATAGACAAAAGAGTTGGACTCTTCACCAGAGAAGACATGTGGATGGCCAATAAACATGAAGAGGGTCTCAGCATCATTTATCTTTGGGAAAAAGGAAAGTAAAACTGCAATGAGATGCCACTACACACCCACGAGAAGAGCAAAAATTAAATGGGCTGATAGTAACAAGTGTTGGCCACGTGTGCAGCAAATGAAACTCTCACATGTTGCTGGACATTTTGGAAAACAGTTTAGAACTTTATTATAAATATATGCTTACGTGTGATCACCGGGACACTCCTAAGTATTTACCCGAGACAAAAGACTTTATTTAAATGTTAATAGCAGTTTTATTCATAATAGCTCCAAACTGGGAACAACCCCATGTCCATCAGCAGGTGGTTGGGTGGTATATATATACACGATGGAATGTTACTCACCAATAAAAAGCTATAAATTACTGATATAAACAACAACATGAAGGATCCGAAAGCATTACAGTGATTGGAAGGGGAGGGGAGGCAGACTGGGTGGAGGAGGGTGAAGGGGGAAAACAGGACACTTACAATAGCATAAACAGTTTAAAAAATTAAAAGGAATGAAAAAAGGCACAAAAAGGTTTATACCATACTGTATGGTTCCAATTATATGAAATTCTGGGTAAAAAATCCTCCTTTTTCTAAAAAGCAGGCAGTCGCTGCCCGAGGCCCGCAGTGGGGAAAGGACAGAGTGGGATGGGACTTGGGAAGTTCCAACAGAGAGAATGTTTCATGTTTTGTCTGCAGGGTGGTGGTGTGAGTATGGGAGTTTACCAAAGTGCATTGAAGTGTATGCTTGAAATGGCTGCAGTTTATTTTGTATAAACCAGGGTTTTGCCTCGGAAAATCAGGTGGATGGTGTGCCATTTACAGATGTACAAAACACAAAAGCAAATCTGGCACAGAGAAGAGATATTTGGGAAATGTCAAATGTGAGATGTCCTTACTGTGGGACTTGTTTTCAGTTCTCTGGGGTGAATTCTTGGGAGAGGAATTGCTGGGTCATGGTGGCTCCATTTTTAACTTTCTGGAGAACACCACATTATTAAAGCAGCTGCACCATTTGACCTTCCCCCCAGCAACGTGAGGGTTCGGTTCTCCACATCCTCACCAACACTTGTTACTATCTGTCCGCTGCATTATAGCCATCCTAGTGGCTGTGGCGGAGTTTTTATAACGAAAAGCAGCAGTTAAAACAATACTGTGTCAAGAATATTCTCTCATCACCCAGGGGGCCCAATCCACCACGGGCGGTGAGTAGGGGACAAAGCTGATAAGGCTACTCTATCCTACTGCCTGGGTGCTCTGTCCCGTGATTCCAGTGATCCTGCCCCCAATGTCAGCTTTAGCCACCTTATCAGGGATGATTAGCATGCACCAAATCTGTCATCCTCTGCATGTAAGGGCGAGTGAGCAAGGAAAGAGCTTTTGGAAAGATTCAATCATGCAACTCGGGTGGGTTTGACACTTCGAAGTAGTGAGTGGCAGTGTTGATGTAAAATGTTCACAAAAGTTAATTCTGGACGCACAAAACCCAGCAGGGAGGTAAACAGGAATTTCACACAAGTACCATCCAAGGGAGTAACACATATTTCCCTCATACTTGCTATTTTAAATATTCCTATCCATCCGCAATTTTAAAGAGCATGCTCTAATAGTTCTCCTTTAGCTCCTAGGAAGGAGGACGGCACAGGCGCTTCGACAGATCAATCACTCAACCGGTCAAGACAGTGAAGATGGCCCCACCCACAGCCAGTGAGACAGACCAGAAACACTCCCATGACATGGGATGTTGACTGTCATCTAAAAAAACGAGGAGAAAAATCCTTTAGAGAACTACTCCATGTTTTTTTAAAATTTTTACTTATTGATTTGAGAGAGAAAGAGAGAAAAAACATCAATTTGTTGTTCCATTTGTTTACGCGTTCATTGCTTGAGTCTTGTATGTACCCTGTCTGGGATTGAACCCACAGCCTTGGCACATCAGGGTCAGTGTTCTCACCAAGTGAGCAACCTGGCCAGAGCTATGTTTCTTTCATACATTGCCATTTAAAAATCTTCTCTATCTACCTTTCTTACAAGCTTACAAACTCAATTATTTAGGATAGAGGAAACCTCTTTGTAGCTACATTTTTGTTACTTCCTTCAGATACAGTTTAGATTAGCTGCTTTTCTGCGTCTTCACCCAGGAGGGATTATCGTTAGAAGTAAAGCCAGATTTAAGGGTGGGGGGGATGGGGTAGGTGTCGGACACTCGTATGCACATGGGTGCAGAGGAAGAGCCACGGGGCTAAACAGCAGCGAGCTCACCGTCAGAGCTGAACTGCGTCACTATTCCACGAGTTCCTTAAATCCCTTCACTGACTGCACTGGTTGTTAGAGCATTTCTCTTGTCTGAGACATCACCGTATCTCTGAGTGAATTCAACACCTTCTGATAAGTGTCCAGTACATCCTGAGCCGTGGGTCTCTCTGCAGGTTCCTGGCTCTTACAGGCCTTGTGAATATCGAACAGATGGAATCGCACCATATCACTCCCCTCGACCTGCCCCAAAAGGAAACTGGAGACGTCTGGAATCTTCCAGATGTCAGTCTTCTCATCATACGAGGGCATGAGATGATCCTGAAAAGGCGTGTCCTCTCCATAGGGCCACAGCTGCTCTGGAGCCACGAAATCCCCATGGAGCTCCCTGTGGCCGCACTTCGCAAACGTCCCGGCGCTGTGGTTCACCAGGGGCAAGGCGTCCAGGTCGTTCACCACGATGCTGAAGTTACTGGTCAGCAGGTACTGGGACAGCGTCTTGGGCAGGTCGTTGGAGTCGCACATGACCAGCGTGCCCAGGGGGCTGTGGTGCAGGTAGTTGATGATGCTGACGTAATCCACGGCCAGCTGCAGCCTCTGCTGCCAGGTGTTCACATGTTGGTACCTGGAAAGGTTTAATGTTTCTTCCAGGCTGCTCAAGGACCCTAAGGGATGATACTCAGTAAGAATGGTGTTGTCATCCTCGCAGAAGCCGAGCAGCGTGACAACATGTTTACTCTGCAGAGACTTCAGCATCTGCAGTCCGTGGAGGAAATCATCCTTCATCTCTAGACTGGTGAGCCGTGAGAGAGCAACTTTGCGCTCCTTCCACTCCGACAGAAAGACCTGAAACAGAGCCAAAGAGCATCACCTGTCTTAGGGCGCCAGGAGACAATCCACATCTTTTACGTGCAGGATCTGGTGCAGAGCATATAGAAACTAATGAGACATGGACCCAGCCCTCGGGCTGCTCTTAGTCTAGTTACAAAGAGTCACTCATGAGCAAACACAAGATACCCAGCAAGGCAAGTGCCATATCAGCAAGTAAAGGCCCAAGGAGGGAGCAGGTGGGAGGGGCAGACTCCGGTCAGGGTGCCGCGGGCCATCTGGAGAGGGTGCCAGCAGGCTCCTGGGAATTGCTCTGAGGGATGATCAGGGCTTGCAGGGTGACATGGAGCGTGGGGAGTGCATTCCCAGGAGAGGGGACCGACTGTGTGACGGCACTGAGTGACCGACCGGCTGACTGCCAGTTCCCAAATACTACAGCACAAAGCGGGAGAGGGTAGGAGAGGAGAGAAGACTGGAAAACCCTACGTGGGGGGTCAAGCCCAGCCAGCCCTTCACACGTAACAAGACTACTCATTAATTTTAAAAGGTAGTACAGCAAACCACAAGAATAGTCCTATGTAAAGTAAACATTTTTGCATGGCACTGTGTGTTAGTGGGACTTCAGCTGCAAAAGCAGGAGGCGTTTGCCGCACATGCCAGACCAGCCCATCCTGGCCCACAGCGTCCCGGAAGCTGTGCGGCACTGCCTGCGGTTCTCAATTGTTCTTAGCTCCAAAGGCTCGAAGGAAGCACTGCAATTAAGAACCTCTGATCGTCTGCTTACATCCCCAAAGGAGAGGCAGAAAACAGGCTTGAAGGTCAGATCACTGCTCCAGGCTTCTGCCACCAGTGGGCTCTGTCTCTCTGGGCTTCTGCCTCTTCATAGTTAAAGTAAAAAGGCAACCTGGGGCATTATTTATCAAGAGCTTTTAACATCTAAGTCTATAACCTATCTAAAAAGGTCTAGGAGCCCCGACTGGTGTGGTTCAGTGGGTTGGACGGCATCCTGCAAACCAGAAGGTCACCAGTTCGATTCCCGGTCAGGGCACATGCCGGGGTTGTGGGCCAGGCTCCCTTTTGGGAGTGTGCAGGAGGCAACCAGTCAATGTTTCTCTCACACATCGGTATTTCTCTCCCTCTCTTTCTACCTCCCTTCCCTTCTTTCTCTAAAAATAAATAAAATCTTTAAAAAGTAAATTAAAGAAAAGCTCTAGGAATAGAAATCTGGCATTATTTATAAAACCATAAACTGGAATCTACCCATCTAGCAAAGACTGGGGAGTAGTTCAGTTACGGTGGGATCAGCAAAATGCGTATATAGGTAGAGTTTTCACAGATAAAATTATGCTGCAAATGAAAAAGGATATAAAATTACATAGAAATAGAAGGCAGTAGGCTCATGTTTCAGTTCTCAGTTTTATGGTACGACTCTGGGTGATTACTGTCCCTTACGCCTTTTGGTTATTTTCCATCTTTTCCAGAATGAATATATATTACTTTTACATTTTAAAACAGTTTTAAAAAAGAACTTGGGAACATTATATGAAATGGAGGTTGGCTAGAGGACTTTGAAGATTTCTTTTGGATCTGCAAAGGGCGATTTGTTGGTAGAAAAACCCAGGCAATGGACTGGGTCCCCTTTCCCACCTAGCTCTGTAATTTTGTATGGACCTATAACGCAATCTCTTTCTAAAGTCTTGATGGACATTTCAATTACTTCCCTTTTTTCTTAACAACAGTGCTACAATGAATAGCCTTGTATTTACACTTCTGTGCACGTCTGCACGGAGTGTTATAAGCTGGGTGGCTGGCGGCCTCCTGGACGGGGACCGGGTACAGCCCTCAGTCCCTCCACAGTCTGTGGCAACGCGTGCTTGCCAGTCGTCTGTGACAGAGTCTTATTTTCTACAGGCCTAATCCACCAGATGTTATCGATCTTCACGATTTGTGCCAATCCAAGGGATCAAAAACACTTTCCTGTTCCAATTTCAACTTCCCTGGTACAGACACTGAGTGCTTTTCATCTTAATTGGCATTTTGTTATGCCTTCTGTGGAAAACATGTTCGTTGTCCTTTATCCAATTTTATATGGTTGTTTGCTTTGTGCTTATTAATTTCTAGGAGCTCTTTACATATTATCCAGGTGATCCTTGATTATAAATGTATAGGGAAAATTTTTGAAAATAATTCACTTATTTTATATGGTCTTTGGTAATACAAAGAATGTAACTGTTATGTAGTCAGATCTGTCTTTCATTTAACAAGTACAGCTGACCTTGAACAATGCAGGGATTAGAACTGCCAACCACCTGTGCAGTTGAAAACCTACATGTCCTTGGGTCGACCTTCCACATACACAGATTCCCAACTGCCAATGGATTCGACAACTTGAGTTTGAACTGAGGCCATTTGAACAACGTGAATTAATTGAAAAAAGTCCGTACGTAAGTGAACCCATGCAGTCCAAACCTGCATTGTTCAAGGGCCAACTGTTTTTGTGTCAATTAAGAAACTGAGATAAATCCCTGCTCTCGTGTAATTTACATTCTGGTGCAGGAGGCAGACAGTAGAGAAAATAAACAGGAAATGTATAAAGTATATTGGAAGGTAGAATGTGCTTTGGAGAAAAACTGGAAAGGTTTACAACTTTATATAGTGTTGGGGAAGCTCTCGCTGAGGCGATGGCTGAGCAAGAAACCTGAAGAAGGGAGAGGAAGGAGCCATAAATCTCAGGGGGACCCACAGGCCAGGCAGGAAGAACAGCCAGGGCAAAGGCTGTGGGGAGTGCGGGCCCAGAGGCTGCCAGTCAGCAAGGCCAGGGCGGCTGCAGCAAGCCAGGGAACGGACGGGGGCGGGGAGGGGCCGCAAAGCTTGGGAGGCCTTTCAGTTGCTGAGGGACTCTGGCCTTTACCCAGAGTGAGACAGGAGCCACCAGAGGATCAGAGCAGACGAGGGACACTGGCTGACGTACCAGCTGATAGCAGCATTCTCACTGCTGTGTTAAGAAGAGACTGAAGGGGAAGGGAGGAGGACAAGGGTGGAAGTAGAGGCCACTTGGAGGTCACTGAACAAGATGATGGTGGCGAGGGTGGGGAGGAAGGGATACGAGGAGAAGTCTAAGGAGCGGGCAAATCCCGATCTCTTCTGAGTACACAGACAGAACACGCTAAAAGACTGTAGGTGGATGTGAGAAAGAAGGAGTCAAGGACGCCTCCCAGGCCGGTGGCCCGAGCAACTGAACGGAAGGAGCGCCATCTCTCACTGTGACGGGAGAACGAAGGAAGAGCCAGCTGCGGGGGACGGTCTGGGGCACACTCGGTTTGAGAGGCCTTTCGGGCATCCCAGTGGAGACGTGGGGTGGGCACCTGGACAGAAAAGTCTAGATGGTCCAGGAGAGGATAAGGCCACCCAAGGGATGGGCACAGGAGAAGAAGATCCAAGATTAAGCGGGGTGAGGAGGTGGACCCTGCAAAGGAGACTGAGAAATGGACAGTTCTTCAAAATATGTAATTCATGTAACAACTTACGGCACTGCTCCAGGCTGAGGGCACGTGCCCTGGCAGTTCCAAACCCAAACCCAGATACGCAGACTGGGGAGAGAAGGTGCTGGTGGGGCGTGCGTGCGTTGAGGAAGCCGTCAAAGCTAAGCCGATTATTTTAGTTTCTGAGGATTCAATAAATGAGCCTTGGACTGCCAGCCCCTAAGATGCATTCTGTGAAAAAAATAAAAATAAAGAAAAGACTAAAAAATAAAATATAAAGAGGCAAGTAAATGTGTTCTCTGAAGCAGGCACTGGGCCACATGCTGAGGACATGCCTTCTGAGCCCTTGGGGAACTTACACGTGTGAGACCACGCAGCAGGAGACAGATGAGAAGTTCGGGAGGAGTGGGGTTTAGATGGGAGTGGGGGCGGGGCCAGGGGTGGGGGTGGTCAGGGAAGGCCTCTTAGAGAAGCGATACCTGAACTGAGACCTGGATGATGAGGAGCTGGCGTGTCAGGGGTGGAGGAAGAGCATTCCGGGCAGAGAAAAGCAACTGCACAGGCCTTGTGTGGGGAAAGAGCTGTCTGATTGAGGAGCGAAAGGGTAGGGTGAGTGCAGGGTAAGGAGTGAGGGTGCCTAGGGTGAGTTCAGGAGGCAGCAGGGCCCGGATCCTGGTAGGAGGGTTCGGGTTTTTTTCCTAAGCACAGTGGGAAGCCACCAAGGGGGTTGAAGGAAGAGAGCAGCAAGTGACATGAATTGTGTTTAAAAGTGTAGCCGCCTGGTGCATGGTGAAGGGCAAAGTAGGGAGGCCTGTTCCAGGGTAAGAGCGAACGGTACCTTGATTAAATGGGTCAGGGCACAGAGGTTGTCGAACATGTTTGGGACATGTGTTCAAAATATGACCAACAGAACCTGCTCTTGGCTTGGTCAACGGGAAGTTGGTAGAGGACTCAGGATGGCTCCCAGGTTTTGGCTCGAGCAACTGGGTGGATGAAGGACAGGTTTTGGAGCAGGAAATTAATAGTTCCAAACAGGATGTACTTAGATACCCAAGAGACCTCCAAGTAGAGGCGTGGAATCGATAGTTGGATAATAAACAAGTAAATCCACGGTTCAGCAGAGCGGTACAGGGTAGAGATGTAAATCTGGGAGTCCCCAGCACGTACAATGTATTGAAAGCAATGGAACTAGATTAAGTTACCTAACGGTGTGTCTAAGGAAGACAAAAGAAGAGGTTCCAGGAGGGAACCAACAGGAAGGAGGTTCCCCAACCTCCGCACCACCGCCATTTGGCCGGGCATTCGGTGTGGAGGGTGAGGGCTGGCCGCGCGCTGTGGGGTGCCTAGCAGCATCCCCGGCCTCGCCCCACTGGAGGCCGTGGCACCTCCTCCGCCCCTCAGTGTGGCAACCTCAAAGGTGTCTCTACTCATTGCTAAATGTCCCCCAGGAGCAGAATGGCCTCTGATTGAACCCTGCTGATTCGGTGGCAAGATGGGGAACAGAAGCAAGAAAGGAGAGTGATCGGGAGTGGCCAGTGAGGGAGGAGGGAAACCAAACACGTGCGGTGGCTGGAAGAGCCGGGGTTGCGGGGAGAGAGGAATCAGCTGTATCAAGGGCTGTGGGAAGGAACAAGAGGGAGACGGAAACGTCCAACCTGAAATTTGCTGGCATCGGGCACAGCAGTGGTGGAGTTTGGAAGCCACAGGGAAGAGGACAGATGAATAAACGGGAGAAGAGGAAGGAGAGACTGTGCTATGGCGATTTTACTACAGAAGGAGAAAGAATCAATAGAAGAGGGTATTCTTTTTTTATTTTATTCTTTAATATTTTTTCTCATTTTATGTCTTGATTTTTCACTCTTAAATTTTCTTTTTTTTTTTTTTTTTCTGATTCCAGAGAGAGGGCACAGGAGGGAGAAAGAAAGGGACAGAAACATCGATGTGAGAGAGAAACACTGAAAGGTTGCCTCTTGCATGCTCCCTGACTGGGGACCGAACCTGCAACCCAGGGGGACCGAACCTGCATATGCTGTGACTGGGAATCAAACCCAGGACCTCTTGGTTTGTGGGATGACACCCAACCAACTGAGCCACACCAGCCAGGTCCAGGACGCTCTTTTAAAAGAGTATGTGTTTGTGCACCAGTAGGAACATTTTTCAGAGTGGGAAAGACTGGTGATGCAACCAGGAAAAGCAGAAATGAGGGCAGTTGGGAGAAGTCAGGAACCACACCTGAGCTGGAAGATTCAAGGTCCCCTGAGAGGAGGATGAGGAGATTTCCTTTGGGTGGTTTCTATTTCATAGTAACTTAGGCCACGAGATCATCAACTGAGACGGGGGCCCCGCCGGAGCAGGCACCTCAGGTCCTTCTGGACATCGCGTGCTGCCTCTCCTCCTCATCCCACCCTGTTGGCACGCTGGTCCTTCCTGGTCCCCAGACAACAAAGCAAGTTCATCCTGGGGCCTCTGCTGGCCCCCATCTTTCCTACTGGAATACCTTTTCCTCAAATGTCCACACAGCTCGCTCTCAGATGGCTCTGGCCACCTAGAGCAACAAGCCTGCCACTTGCTCTGCTTTGTCTTCACAACACGTGTCACGGAAATACTTCATCACGTTCTGTTCTTGTTGTCTTGACTCTCTGACCCCCAACTAGAAGGCAAGCTCCAAGGGCCCTTGTTCCATCCGCCGTCACACCCCTAACACATAACAATGAATGAGCAAATCTTTACAGGAACCAGTCACCTTGTTTTCCGGTTTTACTTTATATAAATGCTTGTCCCTTCTCCTGTCTGACTTCTTCCTTTCAGATGTTTCCTTTCTGCAAACCTCGAACCAGCAGCCATAGCTCCCTGGTCTCCCAAAATAAGCAGCAGCACTTCATCGAGCTGCAGGCCCATGGATGCACTTTCTGCCCCTCCTTCTCTTTATTGGTCATTCCGTGCAGCCTCATGAAGGAACGGTCTCTCTTCAACGTCCCTGCACTGGCTTCCAGAGTCACTCTCGGCCGTACCAGTGAGCCTTGGTTATCACAGAAATGACGGCCACAGGACTGAAGCACACACCCCCAGCTGAAGAGACGAGGGCTCTCGAAGCTTCTGTCTGAGAAGTGAATGCGCCCCTTTGGTTTCTCTTATTAAGATTAAAAACTTAAACACCAATATATCATCACAGAGTATGAATAGTAAGAATGAAAAAATTGCCCATAACCCTCCTTCACTGTAGTATAATTTCTACCATTTTTATATTTTCTACATAAATACATAATTTCACAGTTGAAAACAGTATGTTCAATAATTTTATATTTTGTTTTTTTCACTTATCATCATGAAATTTTTTTCATATGGCTGTCCAGGTACCTAACTACACTTAATGGTTACAGAATATTCCATCAAGTGGTTGCACCATAATTTAATTAACCATCCCCCTACAGTTATTATTTCCAGTTTCCTATCACTACAAAAAAAAAAAAGCAAAGTAACTGTTTAAGCATTCAGCTTTTTCCTTCCACTGGATTATTCTATCAGGTAAAGTCCCAGATGTGACACTGCTAGGCACAAGGATACAAACACTTTGATGGCTTTTAACACCTAATACCAGGCTGCTTTCCCCAAGGGCCGCCCCTCGAACTGGACTGGACAGCAGCACAGAGGTTGACCAGGCACTCACCCTCTTCACGGCTCCCTCCCCGACGCGCTTCAGCTGCCTCACTTCTGTCCTCAGCTCCTGGCAGGACAGCCACGGTGAGCAGGTTTTCATCTGTCCCATTCTGAAGGAGCCGTAGGGACAGTGACCGGGGCCCGCCTCGGCACGCCGAGGGGAAATGAAAAGCCGGTCAAGGCAGAGGTAGAGAAGCAGGTTCATGAGGGCCATGGCCAGCAGCAGCCCCACAACCGGGGGCACTTCTCTGTGGGGGGCGCCTTTCCTACCATCCTGGGGCTTCTTTTCCATGTCGGTATCCTCTGCAACTTCCTACAATATAAAATGAAACAAGTAGTAACAGCTGTTTTTTATTTCCACTAAGGTGTTTGGACGATGAGGGGTTGCAGGTGACATACCCTCTATGCCTCTTATTCTCAAGGATCCTGCACCTCTGCATCACCCCGAGGGTGAAAGAAGGCACTGAATACTGGGCTCGTACTAAATGCTCAGTGTCAGCTGCTCTTGGCATCTGGATTTTTTGTTACACACCGCAGTCCAGGTCCATCTCCTTCAGATTCCGTTAGAAGGGAGGTGTCAACGTGTGTCTGACTGTCTCGCACTCGCCCACAGTGCCTGCACTGAGGGCACAGTCGATGAAGAGTGAGCAAAATCAAAGTGTGGACATCAGTCCAGTGGGGCTGGGACAGAAGGTGGACAAAGGAGAGCAGCAGGAGATTCACTAGGGTGGTGGGTGGGGCTGGAATGCTCTCGAACCCACCTGAGGAACTGGGATGTTCCTTGGAAGGTGCTCAAAAGCTCCTTCACGTTTTTGAGCAGCACAGGCTACTCTTCAGCAGGGGCAGAAGGGACTGAGCCTGGGAGGCTGCTCAGGAGGCCCTGGCAACAACCGGGATAAGAGCTGACGAGTATGTGAGCTGGAACAGCGGTGGCACGAGTGCGGAGAGGGTGACATGGAGATGGACCGCACACTAGGTGACCGCTGAAGGCGCAGTTACTCACCAAACCCACAGTGCGGCTCTAGCACAGGGGCCAGGGTGCGGACCGTGGTGAAGCTGCAGGCACCACAGCTCTAGTTGCTGGATGGGGGAGGGGGCAGGAAGGGAGAGGGCTGGGGAAGGACCCTGGACATCGGGGTGCCTGACACTCGGGGTGCTTTAGGCAGAGGCTACCTATGAACCAGAAGGGAACTGTGTCAGTACTTCAACAAGGGATACGGCCACACCAGTTAGTGTGTGCCAGCTGAACACAAGCACCGAGAGGCATGGGGTGACAGGACTGACCCTGCACTTCTTGGTTCTGAGACGCGTGTGACATGAAGCGTTACCTCCTAGGTACGTCTTCCTCCTGCCGGTTCAGGTCTCCATCCAGACACCTGGGTCAGTCAGTGTTCGGGTTGGCCCTGGGCACTGGTTAGAAAGTACTCTGCCACAAAGTGCCAAAAAGGTTCATTAAATAAACATTGAAACTCCACACACAGACAAATGGCAATAGTAGAAATGGTTCGCCTCCCCCAGGGGCCCTCCCTGTGTCTGGATGTCCCTCCAGCTCTTGATTCCCAGGACGGTGCGGCGGCTGCAGGGAAGTCCTCCCGCGGCCGGCTGCTGTCCTGAAGCCCTGTCGGCTTATCTGGAGATGACGCTGAACATCCAAGTGACTTTGCAGTCTCCCAGGAAACCAGACCCTGTTTGCATCCAGACCAGATCTTGACTCTGTACAGACTGTGCTGCTTGCCTTTGAGCCCATTAAAATAGAGCATCATTTCAATTTTGCCTCAATGCCACCTGCCCCCCAAATTCTGTATCAACCCTCTGTTCCCTGATTGAGACACCAGGTTCCAACGCTGTGCAGGGCACTTGGTGCAGTGGGTCAACACAACTGACAGGTTCCTTCCCATGGCCTGGGTCCCCCTCTCTTCAAACGGTATCACCTCCACCCCCACCTTCTCTCTCAGCTGATGCTCCTGTTTCCTACATTCCTGAAAAACAGAAGCATCAGAGAGCACTGCCCTGAGCCCCCACACGACACTGCAGGCTCCTGCTCCCCATCCCGTCTTTTCTGTGACTCTGAACAAAACCGGCCGGCCACTCCAGCCCCATGCCTGCACAGACCCCTCCCTGCCGCCCGCTCATGGGTGCTGCCCCAGCAGGACACCCCCTTCTCCTGAATCGTGACCAGTGTGCCCTAACTTGCCCCTCCATTTCAAACACCCTTCCATCACTCTACTTCCCCTCCACTCATTGCCTTGTTTCTCCCTTCTCTTTTTACAAACTCCTTTAAAAACTCTCTACACTCACTATATCCACCTTTGTCCTGTTTCTCTTGAAATTACTGCTGCTCTGCCCACACAGACCCTGTCAAGGTGACTTTCACAATGGTAGACACAACAGTCAATTCATAGTCCTGGTCTTGACCTCTCAGCAGCATGTGGCATGGCCGATCACACCCTCCTCCTTCAACTACGTTCTTTCCTTGGTTCCCAGGGAACTGCACCCTGGTGGCTCCCCAAGTCTCTGACTGTCGTTGCTGGAGTGCCCCAGGCTCGGACTTGACCTCTTCACTCACTGCCTACAGGGCTGGGTGGATCCATCTGGACTCAGGACTCTCCCATCTCCACCTGTTACCAGCTCCCAAATGTCCAGCCTTCTCAGACCTCTAGATTTGCTTCCTTGAAATCTCTATTTAGATATCTGAAGGACAACTCAAAAATATTTGTCTTCAACATAAAAATACAATAACTCAATTTTAAAATGGGCAAAGAACCTGAACAGACATTTCTGCAAAGTAGATGTACGCAAGGCCAATCAGTAGATGGAAAGATGCTCAACCCTATTAGCTCTCAGGGAAATACAAACCTTATCACACATCCACAGGATGGCTATAAACAAAGTCAGACAATAACAAGTGCTGACAAGGATGCGGAGAAACAGGAACCCTAATGCACTGCGGGTGGGGATGTAAGATGGTGCAGCCACTGTGGAAAACAGTCTGGCAGGTCCTTAAAAGGTTAAATACAAAGTTACCATATCAACCAGTAAATCCACTGCTCGGTATATACCCAAGAAAACATTCATATAAATACTTATAGAAGAATGTTCACAGCAGTGTTAGCTAAAGACTGAAAAAAACCCGCCTGTCCATACTCAGAAGGTCACGTATGATCTGACTCCATTTATATGAAATGTCTAGAGCAGGCAAATCCACAGAGACAGAAAGCAGACTGGTGGTCGCCAGGGGCTGGGGGAGATGCGGCGTGGGGAGTGGCTGCTAGTGAATACAGGGTTCCTTTCTGGATGCAATGTTTAAGAATCTGCAGTAATGGCTGTAAGTATACTAAAAATCACTGGTTGTACACGTTAAAGTAGCAAATTTTACGGTATGTGAATATCCAACTTTAAAAGATAAAAATACTCCCCAAACTGAGTGCCTGCTCCTTCCCGCCCAAATTGCTGTTCTCACAGCGTTTGCAGTCTCAGTAAATGACAGGTCTATTCTTCCTGTTACCCAGGCCAGCGAAGCTACAGGTCAATGGTGACACTGCTCCTCTCCAAGCAGGAAACTTTAGAAATAATGGACTCTTCCACAATTCTGTGTGCTTTTCCTATTTACTTAAAGAAAGGGCTGCTTTGCTTACCTCTACTGCCATTAACAGGTACCCAAGAAACCCTGGCTCCAGCATCACTCATCAACCTCTTTTTCTTGAAGCAATGCCATCTGCTCACCCCACCACCTCAGCCTTCCCAGCTCTGCCTAGCAACCAGCAACTTCCTGATGGCTGCTTGCTCCCCTTTCTCATACAGATTCTAGGCCTGCATCTTTCTCTCCAGTCCACTCTGTCACCTTCAAGGACTTCAGCTGAAACTATGATGACTTTTACCACTCAGCCCTCAGTCTCTTGAGCTCCTTCCACTAGTCCTGATCCTCAGAAGCTGCTCTTGAAGAAACAAGTAAAACAATTGCCATCTCTCTTCTACAGCAGTTAAAGCTGACCAAGTGTGTCTCACTCAGACGTCAGGTCAGGGACCAGCAAACTTCTTCTGTAAAGGTCCAGATGGTAACTCTTTAGGTTGAGGGGCCAGAAGCTGAAACTGAGGTAGCCGCATCACTGCGACTTGTGGTGCACCGAGCAGCCGTGCAAAGGGACAAGAGGTCACGCACTGTCTCTGTCACAGTTACTCAACTCTGTTACCAGAGTGCAAGAGCAGCCCCAAACACTACATAAACAAATGGCTGTATATAATACATATTGGTTGTATAATACATCATGGCTGTATATAATAAAACTTTATTTACAAGCACTGAATTAGAATTTCATAGTTTTCCTATATCACGAAAAATTACTCTTTTAACCTCCCCCACCCCACAATATTTTAAAAGGTTAAAAAAAACCCCACTTAACTCACGAGGCTATACAAAAGCAGGTGGGGCAGTAGCTGGCCCGGCCCCACCCCGCCGTAGGTGATGCTCCCTTCCCCTACATTCCCTCTAGGTAATCTCATCCATAACACGGCTTTCATAGCCACGCAAATACTGACTTCCAAGTCTCCGCAGGGGCCCGGATCTTTCTATGCTTCACTTAGTGGGCTCTTCCAGGTCCGGGCTGTGTCTCTCTTGTCCACAACATGCCCCTTCTCCAGGGTTCCCTCTGTGACAGGCACACAGCACTCCCACTCCCTCAACTCACAAAACAGGTAACTTGATTCTCCCTTCATTAGCCGCTAAACCAACCAGTCACCACATACAGTCCATTCTATCACCCAAATGTCTCTCAGACCTGTTTGCCTCTCCCCTTCCTTCCTCCCCCACCCTGGTCTAAGCCATCAGCGAGCGTCTCTTACCTGGGCTTCTGCAACAGTTTCCTACACCATCTCCCACTTTCTCTTTTCCAATCCATTCTCCACACAGCAAACAGGGCCTTTTTTTTTTTTTTTTAAATCCTGAAATGCTTCAAGCACAGAGAAAACTAAATAGAACATGCACTCGACTTTGTCAGGTGACGCTGCATCACATTTTTAAGACCTTGTTTTAAAGATGTGAAATATAACACACATAGTTGAAGCCCAGTGGACCCCTCCCAGCCCTATACTGCTCCCTCGCAGGAAGTAATCACCATCCACAGGTTGGTGTTGTCAGTTCCCAAATTCTGGTCCCAGGACCTACAGCAGCATCATCTTCTGGGAACTTGTGAAAAATGCAAGTTCTTGAGTTCTGGCTTCAGACCTTGCCCCAGACATCCTGAATCAGAACTCTGAGGTGGGCCCCAGAAATGTGTTGACAAGTTCTCTGGGTGATTTAGATGCACATTGAAGTTTGAGAATCCATTTAATGAGGTCCATTTAATTCCCATACCTGTGTTTTATTTTCACCACATAAGCACATTTTTTAAAGAAGGCTTTTTAGCCCACCTTAACACCTGATGTGCTTTCTTCTTTCAAAGGCATAGTTCTGGAGTAGGCTGCCCAGAGCCTGGGATATAAGCCGTGTGGCTGAAGGAAATTTCGTGCCCAGAAATAAGCAAAAAGACACTGGTTGTGGGAAACAAAAAACACCCGCCCCCCACAAAACCCAGCAAGTTAAGGAATAACAATTGTGGGGCCAGCTGGGAAGGAGCAGTCCAGGAACTGTTTAGAGAAAAAGGATTCCTGACGTCCATAGGAAAAAGCTGGTAAACAGGGAAAAGATTGGGAATCACCACTCTAAACTCACAGTTTAATTAAAAAAAAAAAGAAAGAAAAGCAATGGAACAAAATTAGTTTTTACTGACTTACAAAAATTTTATATAACTAGGGACGACATGGAGTAGTGTCACTCAATACAATTTAGAGTGGAATGCCATTAAAGTAATTGTTTTAAATATTCCGGATGCTGACTGAGCCTTAAGGTTCTATGGAGTAAAGATAAGGGATGGCGAAGACAGGACTATTAAATAAAATGGCTCAATAAAAAAAGAGCAGCATATGTTTACATCTAACTCAGAGCTTGCACCTAGAGGCCGCTAGCAGTGCCGGCACGAACGATCCCGTGCAGAATAAACGCCTGGGAGAAGGACCTGAAGCCTGTTATGTTAGCTCATGTCCAGCTCGCGCTCCGGACAGGATACAGAGGGGGCCAGGAGGGTGGGCGCCGGCTGCCCCGGGCCAGCGTGGCCTCCAGCTGGACTCTGGTCGAGCCGCCCAAGAGGCACGCGGGGCTGCCAGGGCTTGGGGTTGGAGGACGCGAGCCAGGCCGGGGAGGAGTCCCGCAGGAGGCCGAGCTGCCCTCTGCACCCTTCCCGCAGCACCTGTCTCTTGCACGCCGCGCGCCCAGCCACATCCCTCCACGCAGTACCCCGGTCCTTTCCTGGATCCGCCGCGCCTACCTGCGTCCCTAGGCCGGGCACGCAGCCTTCTGCGCCTGCGCGGCCGGAAACAAGCTGGGGCAGGACGAGCGCGAGGCTGCCCTCTGGTGTCCGCCGCCCGCCGGCCCCCGGAGACCTGACGCTGCATCGTAGAGTTTGAGCGCCTCGCGGATTCCAGCCCAGGTGCACCGACCGGTCAGTCTCCTATTCTGGCTTCTACTCTACAAGCGTAGATGATGTGTTGACCGATCACTGTTTTAGTTCAGACGCCCAGACTGGTGCTAGGTACGGTGGAGAGCAGCTCTAACGTATAGACCCTTTAAAAACCTCCCGGTCCGTGCAAAGTCTTGGTTTACAAAGGGTGGTCCTCAGACCAAATGCTGATGCTTCATACCGCCAGGGAAATGGTTAGGCTTGCACATTCTCGGCTCTGTCCCAGACCTAGGGGGTCGGGGCCGTCAATCTGTGCTTAACCAGGCCTCTGGGCAATGCTGATATCGTGAAGATTGAGAACTGCTGGTGGAAAGGAAGAGGCTTAGCCCGGAGCTGGAAAACTGAGCTTCTCACGTTCAAGGGCCCCCAAGGAGGAGCACTGGAAAAGGGGGCGGGAAGCTGGAAGGCTCAACAGGTCCCACCGCCTTTGTACCCGGTGGAAAATGCTAGAGGAAAGGTTGCGACATTGAAAGTTCAGCGTAGGATAATATATCTTTTTGTTTCTTTAAACCAGAACTGTTATCTTCCACAAAGACACATTTTCCAAGTTTGGAATCAAGAAACTATCATGATGTACATTAAAAAACCGAGCCTGTACTGGTAATCCAAACAATGAAAATTAAGAATAACTTGAAGCTACTTGCTTATCAGATTGGCAAATAGCAAAAATTACCAAAAATGGTAATGCCTTTTTTCATTTTTTAATTTAATATATTTTATTGATTATGCTATTACAGTTGTCCCATTTCTCCCTCATCATTCCCCTCCACCCTGCACACCCCCTCCCACCCACATTCCCCCCCTTTAGTTCATGTCCATGTGTCATAAGTTCTTTGGCCTCTACATTTCCCATACGATTCGTGCCCTCCCCCTATTTTCTACCCACCATCTATGCTACTTATTCTCTGTACCTTTCCCCTCTATCCTCCTCCCACTCCTCTGTTGCTAACCGTCCATGTGATCTCCATTTCTGTGGTTCTGTTCCTGTTCTAGCTGTTTGCTTTTGTTTTAGGTGTGGTTGTTAATAGCTTAGCTATGAGTTTGCTGTCTTTTCACTGTCCTATTTTTGATCTTCTTTTTCTTAGATAAGTCCCTTTAACATTTCATATAATAAGGGCTTGGTGATGATGAACTCCTTTAATTTGACCTTATCTGAGAAGCACTTTATCTTCCCTTCCATTCTAAATGACAGCTTTGCTGGATAGAGCAATTTTGGATGTAGGCCCCTGCCTTTCAAGACTTCAAATACTTCTTTCCAGCCCCTTCTTGCCTGGAAGGTCTCTTGAGAAATCAGCTGACAGTCTGATGGGAACTCCTTTGTAGGTGACTGTCCTCTTATCCCTTGCTGCTTCTAGAATTCTCCTTCATTTGAATCTTGGCTAATGTAATTACGATGTGCCTTGGTGTGTTCCTCCTTGGGTCCAACTTCTGTGGGACTCTCTGAGCTTCCTGGATGTCCTGGTAGTGTATTTCCTTTGCCAGATTGGGGAAGTTCTCCTTTATTGTTTGTTCAGATAAGTTTTCCACTTGTTGCTCTTCTTCTTCCCCTTCTGGGACCCCTATAATTTGGATGTTGGGATGTTTAATGATGTCCCGGAGATTCCTAAGCCTCTCCTCATTTTTTTTGAATTCTTGTTTCTTCCTTCTTTTCTGTTTGGTTGTTTGTTTCTTCCTTCTAGTCCACTCCATTGATTTTAGTCCCAGTTCCCCCCCATCTTTATTGGTTCCCCATGCATCTTCCTTCATTTCATGTATTGTAGCCTGCATTTTTTCATCTAATTTGTGAGCAAAATCAACCAATTCTGTGAGCATCCTGATAACTAGGGCTTTGAACCGTGCATCTGATAGGTTTGCTATCTCTTCCTTGCTTAGAGGAATTGACTCTGGCTCTGGGGTTTTCATTTGTTCTCCGGTTTGAGCCATTTTTCGTGTGGTTTTGTTGTTGTTGTTGCTGTTTTTGGTCTGGTCGCAGCTGTTATATAGTGAGGAGTGGAGCCTTAGGTGTTCCCCAGGGTGGGGCAGCCCAGTCGCTGGGTTGCTGGGTTGTGATGTTGTATGTGGGGGCGGGGTCTGAGAGGGAACAATGGCACCTGCTCCACTCTCTCTTGGATTCCAGTCCCTTCCGCCGCTTCCCCTTCACCTGGATTATCTGCATGCGTGAATGTGGGACCACCTGGTCAGCCAGTTGCCCTGTGCGGCCTCACTGGGTCTGCACAGTTGCCACCCTGTGCCCGTGGTCTGCCAGCCGCCACCTGTGGGCCTGGGGTCTGCCAGCTGCCCGCACTCCTGGGAACCGCCAGCCACTGCCACCTGTGTTCCGGTCCGCACCTCCACTTTTTCCTGCCTCGACTCCGCCCCTTACTGGTCTGGATGAATGGTTGTTGGACTTCCGTACAGTTCAGTTTTCTATTAGCTCTGGTTGTTTTCTTGTTTCTAAATATTTGTTGTCTTTCATTTTGGTTGTGAGAGGAGACACAGTGTATCCACCTACGCCTCCATCTTGGCTGGAAGTTGGTAATGCCTCTTGATGTACAGAATCTAAACATTTCACCACACCCACGTATGAGTGTAAATTTGCATAACCTGTACCAGTTCCACCTGGTTATAATGGGCCCTAGCAAATCCCCTTTCTAGGAATTTACCATGCGGAAATAATTGAATGTGCAAGAGAGCTCACTGAAGTGTTGTTGACAATGGATGTTTGTAACAGGGAAAAAAGAAACTTAAACGTTTAACAATCGGGCTTTCGGAAAGAAGTTACATCCATGCAACCACCACTAAAAATGATGTGGTTGGTATAATGGGTACAGAGTTTCATTTTGAGAAGATGAAGACGTTCAAGATGGATGATGGTGATGGTTGCATAACAATGTGAATGAACATGATGCCACTTAAAAATGGTTAAAACGGTCAATTTATTGTTATGTATATTTTACCACAATAAAAAAAAGATGCTATAGATCTATATGTTATGATATGAAAGAGTATTTATAACTTATGGCTAAGGGTGGGGAAGTAATCCCATTAAAAAAATGACCACTATCTACAAAAGTTCTAATAATTCAATATAACCATGATATATAAAATTCTATTAATTTTATTAATTATGTATAACAACTATATATAAAAATTCTATTTTGGTGAGTTGAGCATGGGCCTGTGAACCAGAGTGTCACTGGTTCAATTCCCAGTCAGGGCACATGCCTAGGTTGCAGGCCAGGTCCCCAGTAGCGGGGCGCAGGAGGCAACCACACACTGATGTTTCATTCCCTCTTTCTCCTTCCCTTCCCCTCTCTCTAAAAGTAAATAAATAAAATCTTTAAAAATAAAAATAAAAATTCTATTTAGTTGGTGATAACCACAATATATGGAATGGAATTTTGTACAATTTAAATTTTCTCTTTTTGTTCACATGTATTTCTTAATGTTTATGTAATTAACATATATTACTTCATATGTGTGAACATACATGAAAGATGAGCCTGGTATCAATATGTGATATATATGAGAGGAAGGATCCTGAAACAAGCCCATTAAATAATAATTTTTGAAAAGTATGTAAAAGGAGATGAGTGAGATAAGAGAAATTTTGAATGGAAAAATCAGGAGTTAACTGACAAGACAGGAAATGAGGAAAGAAATGAATAAAATGCAGTCAGTTCTGCTGTAACACATTTTTAAAAAGCAAGTTTGTTGTAATAAGATTGATGTATTGAGACATCATATGAGAATTGCACAGATTTCCCATTTGTATATGTGTGATTTCACCCTGGAGAAACACCAGGGGAGCAGAAAACCACACAGGCTGAGCCGCACTGCATAGGAATGATCAAAACACACAGGCTCACCCTCTGACATCTATCAGTGTCTTCAGTTCCCGTGGGGGTTTGGGCCACACTTGTCCACATCCGTTGTCGCAACTTCTAGACCCTCCCTCCATCAGTTCGCAGTAACCCCCAAGCTGCAACACCTCCTCCAGTGTCCGCTTCCACAGGCAAGCTTCAGGTGTTTCCGAGGTCAACAGCTGAAATGTGTACAACTGTGTTGCTGCTGTGAGTTCTTGTCTCTTTTAAACTGGTGAGTTTTTGAGTGTTGTGTCTCTAACCCCGTTTTTACCACAAGCCCCTGGTTTCTCTTGGTGATTTTGCACAGCATGGTGACATAGGAACAGAGAATCCCATTCTAGCAGGTGACTGGACATGGCTTTAGGGGTGTTTCAGGTGCAACCACAGTAGCATCACTGACAGAGCAGACATTCTACATTTGAAGTGGAGTGGTGGTCCAAGTTACTACCCAACAGGACTTTACATTTCTGGTGAGTGGACACTAATCAGGATTCCCCATATACAGGAATTATCTCCCTGAGAGGATCCTGTGATGCTCTGGAAAAGGATGTTCTTTCTGAGAGAGAACATGCAGAGAAGAGAGCCCAAGCTGAGCTCTTGGAAACTGTAATTGCAGGACGAGAGGAAATTTTTGCAAAGAACGGAGAATCTGTAAAAGCTAACGAGGGAGAGAGTCCAAAAGGGACAAGAGGGCTAATTCCTACTAAGGTGGAGCAAACACATGCAGACTTTTCTTTCCCACTGAACACAACTGGATAACCTGACAAGAATCCATTGCACAGTTGTCTGGGGTCTCTGAAAAGTGAATGTCACCAGATCAAAGAACACTGGACTTTTCACGCACCACTGATGGGTCTCAATGTTCCTGTTTTTCCTCTGGTCTGAACTCACACAGCCCAAAGCCTGCAAGCAAGCACTGGGGCGGGGCCTGGAGCGGGAGCGGAGCAGGGGAGAAAGACACCCTGGAGAAAGCCTCTGGTTCCGGCTTAGAAAGCAGAAATGGCAACTCCTAAACTTCGGAGATTGGAGAAAATTATTGTTTTCTCTCTTTCCTTTTTACCTAATTCCCTTGCACCCCAACTCCCCATAAACCTGCGGCAGGAGCAGCACAGGAGCAAAAGTGGCTGGGAACAGAAAAGAGCGAGACAGAACCAGGAGAGCGCGCACTTCCTTTCCATCAGTGCAAGTCTGACTCCAAGAGGGCAGAGACAGCATCCACTGATTTTTCTGCTTTCCTGTTGCTGTGGCATAGCTGTGGCATAGCTATGGAAGCAGGCAGTTTCTCACCTGGAATGGGAGGTTTCTGGCCAGAGGACTAAAATGAGGAACCCAAGGCAACTGGAAAGTACAGGGAAGAAAGTGAGAAGGGAGGAGATCGGGAAAGCAGTTCCATAAGGTTTTTATGAACTCTTGGGCTTACCCCGACCATCATATATCGGATGCTAACTGGCATACCAAAGAACACTCTAGAAACAAAAGTTAAAATAGAAAGTATCAGTAAAGAAATAGATGATATTAGCCTCCTCTCACAACCAAAATCAAGGACAACAAATATTTAGAAACAAGAAAACAACCAGAACTTATAGAAAATTGAACTGTACGGAAGTCCAACAACCATTCATCCAGACTGGTAAGAGGGGCAGAGTCGCGGCAGGAGAAAGTGGAGGTGCGGACCCAGGAACGCAAGTAGCAGCGGCTCGCAGCTCCCAGGTGCACGGGCGGTAGTTGGCAGTCCTCGGGCACCCAGGAGGCAGCTGGCGGACCCCGGGCACAGGGGGGCAACTGTGCAGACCCAGTGAGGACGTACAAGGCGGCTGGCTGACCAGGGGGTCCCACGTTCCCACACGCAGACGGTCCAGGCAGAGGGGTGGCGGAGGGAACTCAATCCAGGAGAGAGCGGAGCAGGCGCCATTGTTCCCTCTCAGACCCCGCCCCCACCTATAGCATCACAACCCAGTGACTAGGCTGCCCCACACTGGGGAGTGCCTGAGACTCCACCCCTCACTACGTAACAGCACGCGTGTGCGCAGATAATTCAGGCGCGGGGGAAGCAGCGGAAGGGACCGGAGTCCAGAAGAGAGCGGAACAGGCGCCATTCTTCCCTCTCAGACCCCGCCCCCACCTATAGTGTCACAACCCAGCGACTGGGCTGCCCCGCCCTGAGGAACACCTAAGGCTCCACCCCTCATACGTAATAGCTGCGACCAGAATAAAACCAAAACCAAACAAAACAAAAAACCCCACCAAAAATGGCTCAAACCGGAGAAAAAATGAAAACCCCAGAGTCAATTCCTCTAAGCAGTGAAGAGATAGCCAACCTATCAGATGCACAGTTCAAAGCACTGGTCATCAAAATGCTCACAGAATTGGTTGATTTTGCTCATAAATTAGATGAGAAAATGCAGGCTACAATACGTGAAATGAAGGAAGATGCATGGGGAACCGATAGAGATGGAAGGAAAACTGGGACTCAAATCAATGGAGTGGACCAGAAGGAAGAAATTAACAACCAACAGAAAACGAGGAAGAAACAAGAATTCAAAAAAATGAGGAGAGGCTTAGGAACTTCCGGGACATCGTTAAACGTCCCAACATCTGAATTATAGGGGTCCCAGAAGGGGAAGAAGAGCAACAAGTAGAAAACTTATTTGAACAAATAATAAAGGAGAACTTCCCCAATATGACAAAGGAAATAGACTACCAGGATGTCCAGGAAGCTCAGAGAGTCCCAAAGAAGTTGGGCCCAAGGAGGAACACATCAAAGCACATTATAATTACACTAGCCAAGATTAAAATGAAGCAGAGAATTCTAGAAGCAGCAAGGGATAAGGGGACAGTCACCTACAAAGGAGTTCCCATCAGACTGTCAGCTGATTTCTCAAAAGAGACCTTCCAGGCAAGAAGGGGCTGCAAAGAAATATTTGAAGTCTTGAAAAGCAGGGACCTACATCCAAAATTGCTCTATCCAGCAAAGCTGTCATTTAGAATGGAAGGACAGATAAAGCGCTGCTCAGATAAGGTCAAGTTCAAGGAGTTCATCATCACCAAGCTCTTATTATATGAAATGTTAAAGGGACTTATCTAAGAAAAAGATAAAAAATATGACAATGAAAAGACAGCAAACTCACAGCTATTAAGAACCACACCTAAAACAAAAGCAAACTAAGCAAACAGCTAGAACAGGAACAGAACCACAGAAATGGAGATCATAGGGAGGGTTAGCAACAGGGGCGTGGGAGGAGGGGGGGAAGGTACAGAGAATGAGTAGCATAGATAGTGGGTAGAAAATAGACAGGGGCAGGGTAAGAATAGTGTGGGAAATTAGAAGCTAAAGAACTTATGACACAAGGACATGAACTAAAGAGGAAAATGTGGGTGGGAGAGGGTGTGCAGGGTGGGGGGAATGATGGGGGAGAAACGGGACAACTGTAATAGCATAATCAATAAAATATATTTTAAAAAAAAGAAATAAAAAAAAAAAAAAGAAATAGATGATATTAGCCCTGGCTGGTGTGGCTCAGTGGATTTGAATGCTGGCCTGTGAACCAATAGGTTACTGGTTCAATTCCCAGGCAGGGCACATGCCTGGATTGCAGGCCAGGTCCCCAGTTGGGGGTGTGCGAGAGGCAACCAACTGATCTATCTCTCACACATCGATGTTTCTCTCCCTCTTTCTCCCTACCTTCCCCTCTCTCTAAATATAAATACAATCTTTAAAAAAAGGAAATAGAAGATATTAAGAAGGATCAAACATTTTAAAATCTAAAAATAACCAAAACAAAAAACTCACTGGCTAGATCCAATAGCAGAGCAGAGATGACAAAAGACAGAGAGAACTTGAAGACCCATGAATAGAAATGAGCCAGTCTGACCAACAGAGAGAAAAAGGAGAAAAACTGAATAGAGCTTCCATAACATTTGGGACAAGGACAAAAGGTCTAATATGCTGTCATCAGAGTCCCCCAGGAAAAGAGAAAGTGCTCGAAAAAAAATTTGATGAAATAATGGCTGAAAATGTCCCAAGGTTGGTGAAAACACACAGCTACAGATTCAAGCTGAGCAAAGAGGATAAATCCAAAGGTACCCATGCCCAAACACATCAAAATCAAATGATGAAAACTAAAGACAAACTAAAAATTTTGAAAGTAGCCGAAGAGAAATGAGGCCTAACCTACTGATGAAGAAACATTCTAATGACGGTCGATTTCTCAGTGGAAACCATAAAGGCTGAAGGAAGTAGCAAAATGTTTTTCAAGAAAAAAATTGTAAGCCCACAATTCTATATCCAGAGAAATATCCTTCAGGAATGAAAATGAAATAAAGCCTTTCTCAGATGTAGGAAAACTAAGAGAATTTGCAACAAGCAGACATATTCTAAGAATTGCTAAAAGAAATTTCTTTAGATAAAAAGGAAATATCAGAAGGAAACTTGGAAAATCAGGATGAAAGAATGGCAGAAATGGTAAGTATTGGTGTAAATATAAAAAACTACTCTTCTTGAGTTCTTTAAAAAAAATGTTTGGCCCTGGCCAGGTAGCTCAGTTGGTTGGAGCATCGTCCTGTACACCAAAAGGTTTGACTTCTGGTCAGGGCACATACCTAGGTTGCAGGTCTGATCCCGAGTCAGGGCTCATAAGGGAGGCAACCAATCAATGTTTCTTTCTCTCCCCCTTCCTCTCTCTCTAAAATCAATAAACATATCCTCAGGTAAGGATTAAAAAAAGTTTGGTGGTTGAATGCAGAAAGTATAAAATTGTCTGATGGATTTCAATGTAATCATGTGCATGATATTCTAGATGGGTCACTTGGAAAATACTGGTTTGTTGAGTTATGCAGATCTCCCAATTGTTGACATATTTAATTATACAATATCAAAAAACGGCCCTCACTAATGTCATTACATTGATTTCATTCAAGAAGTTACAGGTATTAGGAAGCCGTCAAGCTCACTGTGGTAGATTAAAATTTTCAACTGAAATCTCAAATTGTATCATTGACAAAACACTTAGTTGTTTTCCTTGAAGTGACAGACTAACTTCATTTTTGAGAAAATGAATGCCAGCCATCTAAAGTATGAATCACCAGTTTTCAGTTGTTTGGTCAGGTAAAAATGACATTCTATGAGAAGTGGCCACATTTTAACTGTTGGCCCAATGTAAGTTGCCTGTTAGGAGATGGTCCTTATTGGGAGTGTCAAAGCCTAAAATTATCATACGTTTAAATTATGGCACCTCCTCACCCAATTCCATGCTCACTAAGCAACTTTTTGAAATATGAATTGCCAATTTGTTAGATTTCAGGCAGAAAATGTCAAGTGGCTAGGCTGATATAACCCTTTGATCCACTTCAGTTGCCGGTAAACTGCCAGTAGGCTTTCTATTAAAGTCTCTATGAGCTTTGAGTCAGCAGGTCTGAACACATCCCATCTGGGGACATTGACGAGATTGTTTCTGAGAGTAAATGCTATCTTGTAAAAACTTCTTTATATACTTCTTGTACCTTATGAAACCTTTGGAATTGGAGACACTTATGACAATTTCAATATAAAACCAGAGATTTTTGCAGCCTGGCTAGCATGGCTCAGTGGATTGAATGCTGACCTGCAATCCTAGAGGTTGCTGGTTCAATTCCCAGTCAGGGCACATGCCTGGGTTTGTGGGCCTGGTCCCTGGTCAGGGAGCCTGCAAGAGGCAACTGATCAGTGTTCTCTCTCACGCATTGATGTTTCTATCCCTCTCTTCCTCCCTCCTTCCCCCCTCCTTCCCCCACTAAAAGTAAATAAATAAAACCTTAAAAAAACAAAATAAAATCAGAGATTTTTGGACTCTATAAACAGCAAAAACATGTTAAAAAATAACATGCCACATATTTTCTCCAGAAAGTATTAATATTTTTTCTGAATTCTTGAGGATAACTTTTCTACTCTATATAATTTTAGTTGTAGTGTGCTTTGAACACTGAACAAAAATTCTTTACTGATAAAGTGAGATTTAATTATATGCAGGCAGAGAACTAGCTTAACACTCCAACTTCTTCCTAGCATGTCTTCCAGAACTGCAGAAGCTGGACAGCTGTAAACTACATTTCCCAGATTACTTTGCAATTAAGAGTTTTAGACGTCATTTAGGTTCTTTCCAATCAGATGCACTAAGGTGAGCCTTTAATGTGGAGCTGCATTACACGGGAAGGGAAGCAGATGTGCTCGCACTCAACATGCCGCAGGTGGACAGGCCCATTCAGCAGGTCCTGACCCCAGCACAGGCAACAGCATCTTGATGGGTCAGTTCTGTAGTATGGCTTTGGGATGAATCACTTCTGGGAGGGTCAGGCGGTCACTCTAGGAGCTAGTTATTTATCTTAATAGACCCTTTGGGTTTAAACTTCCTTTAGTGGACTTTGTTACATGTAGTCAACTGACCAATTCAAGCTGTAATAACATTTCCTTTAATGTAATCAAGTTTCTGGTTTCTACAATTTTATATCAATATTTTCTTCCTCAATTGCTTTTCTAAGCTGAGATAATGTCCTTTGAATATAGTTAAATGTTATTTAAAAAAATCAAAATGCTGGTGTTGTTTTAGGATACATCTATAATTTTATTACAAAACCATTCTTTTGGCATTAGTTGGTTACAGTGGTAGCGAGATACTGTGAGTGTGGCAAAACAGCTCTAATGTAAGTTTCATCCCTTGCTTCCTGAACCGAAACCGAAGTTACTTCACATCCATCACATACCAGTCATCTGCAGTCGTCAATGCTGCAAATCCGGATGCACACACCACTGAAGGAGCTGATACTAAGGGATTAGAGTAAATGTTGATAAGACTACAAAAGTTCCTTTATGTGGCTTTGTTTCTTCTCCCTCCCCGCAAATTACTTTGCTTTAAAAGAATCAAATGACTTAGAGCTAGTATGAATAGCAGCAGCACCCAGGGAACATGACACTTAGTTCTTGTTAAAAAGCAATACCTGTGCAAGTTTTATAACACAGGCAAAAGGAATGCTCGCTCTAGTTTTAAACTCCTGCATGAGAGTCTCTTAAAAAAATAAAAGCATTCTATGAAGTTCTTCTAGATGGTGTTATTGCTGTACATTTGTTGGTGGGTCACTTTCTGTGCTGTGTTTGCTTTGAAGAGATCTTCCGATATATCTCCAATATTCCTTTCTTATAGTGTCCTTTTCTTTAGCTAGGATTTCACATAACTAAAAATGAAAAACAAAAAATTCATTAAAGAAAACGCATAATTCAATCTTCAGGGTGAATGCTTCTGAGCTAACATAGTTCAACTCAGATGGTGTTTAGCTGAGACACACCCCAAGAGTCATAAACCAGGTTCACTAGCAACGTCCTAAGGGTGGCGCCCGAAGCAGCAGATATATAGCCCTGCACTGAATTCTGAGTGACCGTGTTGAAAAGGGCATGAATGTTAGCATTGGGCAGACCCCATTCTGAGAACCCAAAAATAAAAGCACTGAGTTCCCAAAAATAAAAGCACTGAGTTCCACCAGCTTACCTCTAATGCTTTACTAAGAATGTCCTCCTTGTTGTCACATTGGTTTTCTAGCATATCTTCATAGATATCCACAAGAAAGGCAATTAGGTAGGGGGAACTGTGACTTGGTTGCAAATCAAGTAATTGGTTTAATAGATTGGGATATTTGGAAAGACCACGATCCTGCAAAATCCTAAAAAAAGGTTATTCTAAATTTTGAGAACAAAAATAGTAGAGAGATCAAGAAATAACCCCTGAGAAATGAACAAGGAGACTTATTTCAAATGAGGTTGAAGCTAAACGAACATTTTAAATTATATGTGAGCTTTCTCATAATTCAGGGCTGAGTAAAATCAATTTAAAAGAATTATGACATTTAGGTCCTGGCTGGTGTGGCTCAGTGGACTGAGCACCAGCCTACGAACCAAAGGGTTGCTGATTCAATTCCCAGTCAGGGCACATGCCTGGGTTACAGGCCAGGTCCTCAGCAGGGGATGTGTGGGAAGCAACCATACATTGATGTTTCTCTCCCTCTCTCTCTTCTCCTCTAAAAATAAATAAATAAAATCTTTAAAAAAAAAAAGAATAATGACGTTTAAAAGTGATCATTTATAACTGAAACTGCAACACACAAAATTAAAGCAAAAAATTAAATCATCTTCTTAAAATCGTAAAGTGAAGGAAAACACATGAGAGATTTTTCTGTTTCTTCATCACATGGCTCCTTATCTGTTCAGCTGTCCAGATACTACAGGAGCCTACCCTGGCCACACCCCCCAATATGACTGGGCTCTGTACTTGGGCTCTTTTGAGACCTCTCAGTTCCACAAGGAAACTGGTCATGTCAGTAGCCAGGAGAGTGAAACCACGTCACTTTAAGTGAAACTTGTAACAAGAGAGCTCTAGAAGTAAAAACAGAAAGGCTGGCAATCTGATCGTAAACAGTGGGCCTTGCCTTACTGTGTTCCTGAGCTGAACGTAAACTGAGTGTGCATATCCCACTCTCTGACATAAAGACTGAAGGATTCATGAATACAATTTTAACTGTATTACTGTTTACTCGCAGACTACCCTGTGCTGGTATGTGCTTGGGAGGTGAAGAGAAGGGCAGAGGGCACTGTTCTTGGGTGCTACCATAACATCCTTCTGCTCTCAGAGAAATGCAGAAGATTCTTTAGTACCCTTTTGGAATCTGATTATCGAACATATTCAATGATGCATCATATTAACAGACTGTATTTTATATAAAAGAAGCAAAAACCGCCTCTTACCCTTTCAAATAGTTCCATGCACTTTCATTATGTGGTACTAGTTTGATCATTTCCAGAGTGTACCTGTAAGAAAAAAAACACATATAAATATGTATATAATTTTAAGAGCAGTGCAGTAATTAGAAACAGTTTTGTAAGAGTGTGGCATAGCTCAGGTTTGTGCTTTCATTTCTCTCAGTGGACTTTGGTATCAGTCTGGGTCTTATCTAAATCTCTCCAGTCTCTAGCTATCAATTCTTATTTACACAGTTCTTCCCTATTATAGATTTGTACAGTTCTGGGGAAGGACACTTAATATGAAGGCTCAGTTCACAACAGACAAACAAATTAATGGGGGAGATTTCCTTTAATTTAGGCTTTCCCTCTGAAAGAAATGTTGGCTAAAACAAGATTTTCCTTTTACTGATAAAGCAATCTTGGGGGGGAAGTCCAAGATATACTTATGACTGTCAAAGTCATTGATAAAGGAGAACTATACAACCTTAGGCACTATGATAAAAAATAGACATCATGGAAATTATATGGACAATGAATAAAAATAAGAAACCAACACAAATATAATTTCTTTTTTAAAAAAAATCCTACCTAAGGATATGTTTATTGATTTTAGAGAGAGAGAAGGGGGGGAGAAAGAAACCAATCGGTTGCCTTCCATCCGTGTCCTGACTAGGACTGAACCACAACCTAGGCATGTGCCCCGACAGGAGATCAAACCTGCAGCCTTTTGGTGTAGGGGATGACACTTCAGCCAACGGAACCACCCCGTCAGGGCGCAAATGTACATTTCTTATATTCCAAAACAAGGTTACTAGTAAACTATGATGTGATTCCCAGTCAAAATGGATACTCCCTATTTTCTCTTCCCCGAACCAGATTATTATTAAATATAATTCAGATCCAGTTACAAAAAAACTCCAATAAAGTTACAGAACTTGATTAAAACCAAGAACTTCACTATATTCTTGCTCAAATAAGTAAGACACCAACTAAAGTTTGGTAATCTTGGTTTTGTTGCAGTGCTGATACAAGAGCATTTATTCTTTGGAGAGAACAGTAATAAACTGATTCAGCATTACTAAAAGTTTTGTTCCCAAATACTTTTACATGACCTAATGTTTTCAGTTATTTGTAAAACCATGTTCCCGCAGGCATTAACTAGTCCTTTCAGAAGATTCTTAGTTTCATTTTGGCAAACCTAAAAAAATTCATTTACACACATGCACTCAAGCGTTATCCATTTTAATGGCTGAAACAGACTTGGATGTCAGATGGCCTGGCATCCATCCCAGCCTCATCAGTTATTATCCATGTGCCCTACGCACATTGCAAAACTACCCTGAGTCTCAAGTTCTTCATCAGGTATCTCAGAGTGTTATAAGAATTAAACAAGATTTCCTGGCATATAGTAAATGCTTGATAAATGGAAACTATTATTAATAGTGCTACTAGGTTATGTACTCAAATGGACACATGAGCACGATGTATTTAATGAAAAAAGCAATGTGTACAGTATCACCTAGGCTGCTGGGCATGTCTGCAAATGTATTTGTGGGCTTAGAAGACATTCACACTACTTGTAGCTCACTCTGTAGAGTGGAATATGGAATATGAGAAGAGGGAGAATAAGAGATTTTGATATTTTATTTTAAACAAGTCAGTACAACCCCCCCATAATTAGACTGTATTACTTTTAGAATAAAAGGAAAAAAACTACAGAAAATAATCAGCTATATCTATTTATATTTTTAAGAGTTAAAAATTTTATTAACATACTATATTCTAGATAACTGCTACTCTTAGCATCTTAATTATTTCTTGTACCTACCTATCTGAAGGGTATAATAAACCTTAAGCGTAAAAACAAATTAGATTCTTGCCTGATTATTTCTTAAATAGTTTTGTTTTATAATTTTTTAATTAATTACTTTATTTTTAGAGAGGGGAAGGGAGGGATAAAGAGAGGGAGCGAAACATCAACGTGTGGTTGCCTCTCACGCACCCCCTGCTGAGGACCTGGCCTGCAACCCAGGCCTGTGCCCTGACTGGGAATTGAACCTGCGACCCCTTGGTTTGCAGGCAGGCACCCATTTCACTGAGCCACACCAGCCAGGGCAATTATTTTATTTCTATTTACTAATAGAAATCCAGTGATCTGCCTTTAAAGGCTATGAGAGAAGTCTGCATTTTCCAAACTCTTTATATTCAATTTTTAACTATATTATTAGGCCTAACCTAATGTAATAGGCTACAGTAAATAAGAAATACATAATATTTTGAAATCCCTAATTATCACCTGGGTTAATTCAAGGCAGAACAACCTGAAGCATTCTATCTTTGGCAAGGTAGCCACTGAACTTTTTGAAGGATGACAGCTCACTTTCCTTCAGCACACTCCCCCCCCAATCCTCACCACAGAACCCCAAGTACAAAAGAAAAAATAGAACTGTTAAGTAACTTTTATAATTAAATTATGACTATGGTCTCAGGAGGCTATAAAAACAAACACGTTCAAATCTAAAATAGCTCACTAAGACAAAACAGACAAAAGTCAGAAAAGAGGTGGCTATCGATGTTTATGTTTATAATACATAAATTCATGCCAATTCAGAAATTTTCTAGCTCTCCTAGCGACTACAGGCTTCCTAGAGTGGTAGTTTTCATCTGAGGCTGACTGTGTTCCTGAGGCACAACTGTGGGCCAGGGTTACTACTGATAGATGCTCCTCGACTTACGGGGTTATGTCCTGATAAACCCATCGCAAACTGAAAATACTTAAGTCAAAACCGCATTTAATATACCCACCCTACCGAAGATCAGGGCTTAGCCTAGCTGGTTTCTAGTGAATGTGTATTACTTTTGCAATATCTTAAAGTCAGAAAATCTTAACTTGAACCACTGTAAATCGAGGACTGTCTGTACAGGGCACATAGGCCGAGAATGCTGCTGAACACACTGTGATGCACAGGACAGCCCCCTGCAACAAAGATCATCTGGCCTCAAACCCTGCACTAGAATAACATGGCACCTGGGCACTATTGTACAAAAGAATTTTATAAGATAGTTCTAAAATAAAGCTTCCTAAACACTAGGAAATCTGATTTCTTCTCAAGCTGTAGTAGCAACATTTCAAGAAAGTTAAGACATTAAAAGTAGAGGTGCACTATAATACATATTTGTAAATTTACTATTTCATCTAAGTATTCTGTCCTATTAGTTCTGTGAGGGTAGAACGGGGGCACTCTTGATCTCTGCTGTATCCCCAATACCTGACATATGGGAGGCAAACAAATATTCTTTTAATGAGTGAGCAAGTGAAGGAGGTTACTAACTGGACTTCTCTTTCCAATACAGCACGATCATTGTAGCCAGTGGTGTTAGAAATTACAAAGTATCTTTGGTTCCAGACAGAATTATTTCTCACGTCTTCTTTAAGAAGTTGGTCTACATACTGCAGCTCATTATCCCAAAGTTTAAATTCCTAAAAGAAAATCAAAGATAAAATATCCAATTAGAAAAGTACCATTATTTATAAACAATAACGAAATCAAACTTCAACAAAGCTAAGTAGGGTGAACAGAAAGGGTCAGACTCTGCACACAGTTGGATGAGGATGACAGGTGCAAGCCAAGCAAATGCAGTGGGAAAGAAAAGTATTCAAAGACAAAGGAATGGTCACGAGGAAGGGAAAACATTAGGTAGAGTGAGCAGCCAGAGTGGCCTGGAATTCAGTACCATCTTCCTGAGAACAATTTAGATAACAGAAGGCATGTTTATACTGTTTGAGCCAAAAATTTTTGTAAAGAATTAAATCCAAAGCAAAAACAAAGTATATTTAATTAAATGTTTATGTATTGTTATGGTGAAATTTAGAGGGAAAAAAACTCATAATAAGAAAATTATTAACTTTGGTATATTACTTCGATGCAATTTAATATTAACGTGTAATATGAAAGGGGTTATAAATAAAATGTATATATGACAAAATTACATTACAATACATGTAGAGAAATATATACAATTAGATTTAGACATAAATTTTTTATACTATAAAGCTGTTTTAATTTTTTAAATTATGGCTCAATAAAGACAATTTGAAAAAAGAGTAGAATGATCAAGACTTACAAATGCTGAAAAAGTCAGGGACATTAACTATGAAAAAGCTAATGGAGTTATATTTCTTATTTGATAATAGCAAAAGAAAAGAATTTCATAGAAAATAAAAATACTGAGTACCTTTAGAAAGATATTTCTTTGAATAACTTTATTTAAAGTTAGAAAAGTTAAAAATTTTGAATAAAAAAGTTGATTAAATACTCTTGGTATGATGAATACTGTAGAAAGTAACAATTACTGAAAGAAAATTCATAGTGAACAACAGTAGAATTGTTTGGGAATAAATTAAATGCCCAGAGTGGGAGTCGTAACTATTCTTTTCTATTCAAGATTTAGCATAAAATTTTAACAAGTAGACAGAAATAAAATATATAATACTTACTGTAAAATCATATTCCAAAATTTAAGTATGCAAAATTTAGTGTATACTATGCCCTTGTTAATGAAAATCACACAGCTATATTAAAAAATATATTATAAAATATGTCATTTTAAAATTCAATTTGTTGGCAAATTCCATCTGAAAATAGTAAGTAGTGTTATTCTTCTTTAATATGAAGCTACTACCAACATATCTCAAAAGATTATAAAGATTAACTAACATGAAGGATGTCAGATAATTACATATCTTAATTATTATTATATTATTATTTTTAAAGATTTTATTTATCTATTTCCAGACAGAGGGGAAGGGAGGGAGAAAGAAGAGAGAAACATCAATGTGTGGTTGCCTCTCGTGTGCCCCCTCCTGGGGACCTGGACTGAGATTCAGGCATATGCCTCTGACTGGGAATCGAACCAGTGACGCCTTGGTTTGCAGGCCAGTGCTCAGTCCACTGAACCACACCAGCCAGGGCTTAATTACTATTAATAATTATATACATATTGCGTGTAATGATCTATATGTATGTTTCAGTTCAGAAGTATACTTACAATTTAATACTAATTTTAATCATTTAATTCAGTTAAAAAATAATAATCTGGAAACATTGTAATAAGAAAGGCAATACCTGAATAACCCACTGTCGATGTTGCCAGGCATGATAATTTTTTGCATCCTGATTAAGAATATCAGCAATAAACTCAAGCTCCTGAGATGGATCTTTTAGCCATTCCACTAACACTCGTCTGTGATGCCTAAAGACATGAAGGGAGAAAAGGTCTCTGTTAATTTACCCAGAAAAGAAGCACCAGCTGCATGTGCGGTGCCAGGTGATGGAAAGGGACACTTGAGAAACAGAAATTCAGCTCTGATTCTCAAGACTACTGGAGAAAAAGGTAACACAAAAGAAACACTAAGGGGAAAAATTTTCAGAACACTAAGTTGAAAAACATAAAATAGTGATTTGTGATTTTTGTGTAAAATGAAATCAAATAGTTTATGGCTTAAAGAAGGTTTATTTCAAGCTAAATCTGGAAGCATAGTAATCTTTGGACAACCACAAAACTCTGTCAAAGATTTTGGGAACATTCCCAGATGGTATAATGACATACAAGAAATATAATACCGTTTTATCAAGTTTGAAAGCTCCTTTGATTATAAATAGGCTGTCAGTTTTCCCAAAGTCAGTCCAAAGTATCACCATGCAAGCAAATAAATGCTCATTTCACCAGTTTGTGGGCAGAATTCAATTTATTTCTATTCTGGCAAGTAGCTATGATAAATTAAAATTTTTTCAAGAGGAGTTTTCCACGTTGGAAAAACAAAACAAAAAAAAACATACCTCTGGCTCGCTACTTGCTATATCTTCTTTTTGCAATAGCCAATCCTCATCTCCCATTTGTGATTCAATCGCTATGTGGCTTCTTTCCTCTTCCCACCACTTCCCTGCTGCCCAGGCACCAGCTCAGCTCACCCCTGGCAGGAGGACTGCTCATGCCAAGGTCTCTCACTAGCACCCACCTAATTAACAAATCTGCTAGTCAACTTCTAGTCCTTACTTTCCTTGGCCTCACCACAGTAGCTGATTTGTCATCCACTCCTTTCTTCTTAAAACTCTCCTCTTGGTTTCTGTGGTGACACTAACTTTTGGTTTCCTTCCTTAGTCATCCTGGAACACTTCATAAGTGATAGTATTCACCAGTGTTCTATCCTCAACCATCTCCTCTAATTCTCCCTAAGCATCCTCACCCACAGCTATAACTTCAACTACACATAAGCATTTGTGAACCAAGTACTGGACCACTCCACACAGGTTTTCCCTAAGCACAGCAAACTGCATTTGTCCAATACTGAATCCATCCTTCTCCCCCACAAAAAGTGCTTCTTTGTCTTGCAAGTCTCCATCGTGGCTGGCACCACTATTCACCCAGTGGTCAAGCCAAATATATAGACATCATTGTTCTCTATCACTCCTCCAATAAATTAAGTTTCAAAACCTGTTGCTTCTGTCCCCAAAACCTTTCTCAAATTCATTCTTATCTTTCCTGTACCCACCCACACTCTCCCCTAGCCCATACCAGTGCGTCGGCCGACAGGACTGCAAACATACTCCACCTGTGCTCCACTCTGCTGTCAGGGTAAAACTTCTAAGACACAAATCTAATCATTTTACTTCCTTAATTAAAATCTGTCAATAACTCTCCACTGCCATTAAGATCAAGTCCACACTCCTTATCCATGTTCACAAGGCTCTTTGTGATTTTATCCTATCACTTCCGAATTTAATCACATGGAATCACACAATTCCCTGATACATCGTGTTTTCTTTCATGCATCTCCCTGGAATATTTTCATTGCCTCAGAGGTCTGTCCTCTTAGAAATCATCCTTAAGTCTCAGGCATAAAGTATAGACATGTGTGCTGGTCATTACACTGAAAAAAATAAAATGATGGCAAGACCTGCATTATGAACAGGCAGTGAGTGGCACAGCAACTGGAGACAGTGCGTGACGATACCATGTTGCTTCTTCTACTGCACTGGCTTCACCACCTCTTCATCCTCCTTCTGTCCCAGCATCGCGACCACCCGACCACCACTCCACCCCTTCGTCCTCCCCTCCGCACCACAATAACAGCAGCCACAGCAGCTTCCACTCTTGGAGTGCTCACTACAACCCAGGTACTGTTGAAATTCTTTCTCTGTCCGCTTGCTCCATAATTTCTTTTTCCCCATTGTGTTCTGTTCCCTTGCCTCCTCCTCAATAATAATACATACTCTGGTCTACGTTAACTGAGGGGCTTAATGTCTAGAACAAATATACTCTGTGAAAAACTACCATTACGCTTTCCATATTGCACTGTTTCAAAATAACTGGTTTGATTATTCACTTTTCCTTTTAGATTGTATCTTTTTCATCTTTGCGTCTCCAGCATCAGTATAAATATTTTGAATAAACAAATGAATACAAGGTCAAATACCAGGAAGCCATTTTTTTAGAACATTGAAAACATTTGAGTTTTTTACTCAAACTTTTTTTCTGACTCTAGCAATATTACATACTAATGTCGATATTCTAAAGAATAGTAGCAAACACCTGAGTGTTAATTATGGGTCAGGCATCACTTTAAGCACTAAATAAAACTGTCTCATTTAATCCTCCCAACAACCTTATGAGACAGGTAACATTAGTTCCAATGCAAAGCACTAAAATTATAAAGAAACAAAAAAATTCCCTATAATCTCAGATTATACCCAGAAACTATTAGCACAGTGACATGTTTCCTTCCTATTTTCATCTTACCAAACTTGATAGTTTTTGGGCTGCTCTTCAATTATTGCAGTGATGTAGTTCATTTCCTCGTGCAGATCCTTTTGAAGTGACTTTAAGAGAACTCTCCGGAAATGCCTACAACAAATATCAAGCGTTCAAAGTCTCATTACTCCACATAAATTGTCTAGCCATAGTATCAAATAAAGCTGCAAGACAACAACATAATTATACTTTTTTTTTTTTGTGGTTGTCCAAACTTGGTACAACTTACCTGGTGATTAGAATAATCTAGCATTTAAAAATATATATTTTTTTACCTTGACTGGTGTGGTTCAGTGGATTGAGGGCTGGCCTACAAACCAAAAGGCCGCAGTTCAATTCCCAGTCAAGGCACATGCCTGGGTTGTGGGCCAGGTCCCCAGTAGGGGGTGTGCAACAGGCAACAGATCAATGTATCTCTTGCACATTGATATTTCTTTCCCTCTCTTTCTCCCACCCTTCCCCTCTCTCTAAAAATAAATTAAATAAAATCTTTTAAAAAAAGGATAAAAATAATATTTTTTCTTCTAATCTCCCTAACCCCTCTCCTTTGGCAACCATAGTCTGTTCTCTATAACTATGGGTCGGTTTCTGTTCTGTTTCATTTATTCATTTATTTTGCTCTTTTAGATTCCCCATACATGTAAAATCATACGGTATTTGTCTGGCTTATTTCACTTAGCATAATACCCTCTATGTCCACCCACATCGTCACAAATAACAAGATTTCGTTCTTTTTTAATTACTGCATAATATTCCATTGTGGGTAAAGGGTGGGGGAAAAGTAGATTTACAGCTGTAATACAAATAAATAATATAATAATTAATAAGTAATAATGCAAGACTAAACTGTTTTGCATCCGCAAAACTGTAAGCCCACTTCTGCCCCAGCCTGTGCGTGCACCATGTCTTCATCTATCACCAGTACCCCGGCTGCTCCTGGTCACACTGCAGTGATCACAGGAGTGCGAGCAACCTTTCAAGTTAGCGTTTCTGTTTTCTTCACACAAATACCCAGAAGTGGAATTGCTACATCATATGGCAGCTCTATTAATTTTTTGAAGAACTTCTATACTGTTTTCCGTAAGAATCAAGCATTTTAAAGTAGAAATAGCAAAAGACAACAAGTGTATGTAAGACAAGACAACCAACTAATGATTATTTTCAGGTAAGTAGTGCTCTGGGGTCACCTGTGGTGGATTACACAAGAATCGAAAACGTCTCTTTCCCTGTACAGTACAGCTTCTTCATTTAGATAACTATTTATATAATAAATTAATTCCATTACAAACATTTTCACATATTTTACTTTTAAAACCACTAAGAAAATGCTACTTATAAATAAAAGAAGTATAGTGGAGACTAAACTGTTTCTCCCACAGAAGGAATAAATAATATCTAAAATGATAAATAACAATTAAGCTTATTATTTAGAATACACAGTTTAATTCCAGAAAAAACAGCCAAGAGTTACTGCCTTTACAGAATGGGAAACTGGCAGCGAGAAGGAATGAGGAAAAGGTCACTATTTCTCATTCAGTCTCTGACTTTGAAACTGATGTGAATTATTTTGATAAAAATTAGAGTTAAGAAAAAGAAGAGCCATTCAAACTAAAACACAAGATGTTTAAACAAGAAATGTTAATAATGTGTATTACTCACCATACTGTATAATTGGCTGCATTTAACTCAATAGCATCTCCGGTTAGTTTAAAAGCTCGTTCACTTCTTTCATCACGCTGCAGAACGGCCCGGAAATAATCATAAACATCTCTAACTGTAAACAACACAAAACTACATTAGGACTATCTTTCTTCTTCTTTATTGGGGATCCGGCCTGCAACCCAGGCCTGTGCCCTGACACAGGCGGGCACTCAATCCGCTGAGCCACATCAACTGGGGCTATCTTCCTTCTTTATATGCTGTTACATTTTACAAGGAAAGCTATTTTATTGCATTATTTAGAACAGCTATTTTTCAACCAGTATGCTGAGGCACACTGGTCTGCCACAAGAAGTTTTAAGACATGCAATAACTGACTATTTAGTCAGAGGCACTGAGTTTTCCGTTAGATTGTCAATAAATAAATAAATATGTAAATAACAATAACCAACACAATAGCTGTCAGGTATGAATGAATCAAAGTTATATCTATTTTTTCAGATCAGCAGAAAATATACTTTTTAGTGTGCCACAAAATTTCAGTAGTTTATGTGTGACATGAGATGAAAAAGGTTGAAAATCGCTAACTTTGAACAATAAGCAAAAGCAAATCAAATGACTATGTGAATGCCACCATGATAATGTGTTAGTGTCAGAGCCACCAGTTTCTAAAACTCCTGTCTTTTTCAACTGAACATTGTTTCTGAGATCTGCTCCTGTTTTAACAGATCTAGATCCTCTTAATACTTATGTAGTATTAAATTGCATGACAATGATACATTTCACTTACCCACTCTCCAAAACATGGACATAGGGGAGGAACAGAGGTACATAGAGGTTAAATATTAAATAACTTGTTCAGGGTTACAGAGCCAATAATATGCAGTTAGAATCTGGCTCTGAAGCGTGTGCTCCTAACATCCTAGTACGTGTCTTCCGGTGCCATATGTCAGAGTGAACCAAGAAGGCATCATAGAAGTAGCACTTCAAGGCAGCTTTACTAGATATACCGCACTGCTTTCCAAAATGGCTAAAATATGAAAGCTACCATCGGAAATATATGTACCTATTCATATATCCTAATACCTGAGCTCACAGTTTTACTCTTTGCCATTTAATTTATGGGTAGAAAATGACATTCCCATTTTAATGTGCATCTCTCATTCCTAATGTTAATGGATTCCCCCCAATTAATAGCCAATGAAATTTTCTCTTCTGTGAGTCATCAGTTCATACCCTTTCTCCATTTTTTTATTAGTTTGTTTCCTTAACATTTTGTAGGAATTCCTTATAAAGTTCTAAATTATCAATCCTCTATTTTATATGGTGTTTCTTCTCCCACACTGCTGCTTTTTAACTTGTCATGATATTATTATTTTTAACCCCAAGAGAAACGTATGACTGTATCAGTTTTCTCTGATATCTTTGTTATAGGTACCTTACGAATCTGAAAAAATTGTGGTTTTCATTTCTCTGATCACCAGTGAGGTTAACGTCTCTTTGCAGATATTTGCATTTCATCTAGGGAATTATATTTTCAAATATAACATCACTCATAGTGTGAAATTTTGCATTTTTATATCTTCTGATCTTTTCCTTAATCAATTGTGAGTTTTATATCTTGCTTACTTTCTTATTCACCCCAAGAATGAAAGATTATTCACTAATACTTGCTCCTAGTATGTTTACAATTTTGTTCTGGAACTTTAATTCATCTGTAATTTATTTCACATAAGATAAGAGGCCAGGGTTTAATTTTGTGTATAACCAAATGCATAGCAAACGTTACAAAACCATTATTTGGTTAATCCATCTTTTTCATACAGGTATGAGATGTTCTTTTTTTCTCAAATATTCAGTTCCCACTTATACTGATGATGCATTTTTAGATTCCTTAGTAATCTATTTCTATTCCATTCCAGAGGTTCCCATTCCAGAGGTTATTTGTAGCATTATATTTTCATATTTGGTAAGGCAAACCCTCACACCATTATTCCTCCTTTTCAAACATTTTTTGGCATTACCTAAGAATCAGAAAAAAAATAATAATGCCTTTTGTAACACAGGAATGATCTTGGATAACAAAGCCTTAACGGAAAGAAATATATATAGGCACACACACACAAAACTAGCATTCCATTTCTATTCATTTCTCTTTTCAAGAAGAACAACTAACAATTTACATTTACACAGCCTCCAATTTACAAAGCATTCTCACATTCATTATGAAAAAAATGATACTTTGTCAAAGAAACAATCCATTTTCATATCAGTAAATGTGTTCCAACTAAGCCTAACATTCATTACTAAAATACATTTCAAAATACTCATGTTTCAGCAACCAAAATTTATTCTAAATAAAACAGTAACTCATTTATGTTGTAGATTAAATAGTTAATGAAAAACACAATAACACAGTAGCTGTTATGTATTATAACATTCATTACTTAGATTATGTCCACTCTTTGGAAAAAATAAAACTTTTAACCATGAAAATAAATTACCAAAAAAACCCCCACAAAGTTAGCTTATCATAGTCATTTAGATTTTTATTAGACAAAAATCTGTCATCTATCTAGCCACGTAGTTGTGAATTTCAACTCTGCTACTAAGCTTGACTTACAGACCTTTTCCTAATAAAAGTAAACTTACTTACATTTTTCACTATAAATGATCTGGACTACTGGATTGGGGCCATCGTTCTGCGGCACTGGATCTATATCAGCCCATTCTGCTCTGTCTCTGAAACACATTTTTTTTTTTCAGTGATTATATTCAAATGCATAAGAAAAAGAACCCCAGTGTTTTTTAAAATGGCAACAAATACACTTACATTAATACTAGTAATTTATAAACATCTTAATGTAACCATGGTTGGGTTCTTCATGACCAAATGTTGCCACTTTCCTTTACACATTAAATTTTAAAATAAAAATAATATGAATAATCTTACAAATAAAATAAGTTAATAGTTTTCAAATTTAAAATTTTTACGTAAGAAAAATATGCTTTTGCAGCACATACACAACAGTTTTAAATTAGAAATCAATCCATTCATTGGTGTAATAAGACTCTTTGGAGTTAGCATTTTAAAAAATTTTGAGTAACAATTTACTAGGATTACTAGGAACTAACATTTTAAAAGCATAGTAAACACTACTAGTTTATTGTGTGCTGAGAGGCGGTCCAAGCAGTCAGGAGACAGCAGGCTCTGGAACCTGACAACTGAGTTGAATATTGGCTCTCCCACTTACTAGCTGTGTGATCTTAAAAAAGTTAATGTCTCTGGGCCTCACTTTCTTCATTTATAAAATGGAGATGATACTATTACCAACCAAACTTCAAAAGCTGTTTGGAGGATTAAGTGAGATAATGTTAAGCACTTAAAATGTGCATAATAATAAGCATATAGTATCTAACAAATATCTAATATTATTATACTGAAACATTTATATGCTATGTTACAAAGACAGCATGTAGCATGTAATAAATCCATATAGTAAGTATCAATGAATTATCTCATTATCAATGTTAAAATAACATTATAATCCCAACAATGGGAAGCTTACAGACATTTCTGTGTGAATTGCCCAGTGTGAACAAATTTGTTCTAACTACTCTTTTACTTATTTTCTTTTCCTTTCACCCATTTTTTTTTTTTTTTTTTTTGGTTCTCTATACTGATCAGCTACTGACAGCAAAGATTCTGTAGCATCCGGACAATCCTGAAATTGCGTCCACTATAACAGGGAAACAATCACCTGAAGTGTGAGACCTGGAGCCTGGGGAGGGGCATGAGAAAGGCTAGGCTGTCACGCAGTCACTGGGAAATCAGACATAGCCAGGCGAGCCACCTGAGTATTTCACAAACCAGAGAAGAGGTTTGAGGGTTATGGAGCCACCCCAACCAATTTAAATCAGTAAAACATTAACAATAAAGCAGTAAAATCTTGATAGTGACTTTCACTCATTCATAAAAACAAGGCAAATAAGCAATCCAATGCGTTTCCCTACTGCAGGAGAAAAACAATTAGACAAAAGAAAAATAAGACATAAGGGCCTCTCTCTTGTCTCTCTGCAGGTTCAACTGGAGCTAGGGAACCAGCATTATTATAAGAAAACAAAGAGCTGATGAGGTAGGACTGGGTGTTGGCAAACATAGGAAGAAAAGACGAGAGTTTCAGCGCTCCCCAACACTGCCTACTACACATCACTTGTATTATGCACGAGGTGATGCAGCAATGTATGTAAGAGTTTAAGAAACAAATATCTTTCCATCCTTACAGCCTTAACTAGGTGCCTGGCTGATGCTAGATGCTAAGATGTTGAATGAAAATGTCCTAGTCCTTAAAGATCTTTCACTAGATCTCTCCGTTTCAGCAAAACAAACCATGGGAAGCCCTTACACCTTGTCTTTAAAGTGAGCAAATCTGCACCTTATTTAAATCATTATTCCTTGCTAGGTTATCAAAATGTACCCGTCCTTCGGTATACAGTCAGATTATTATCAGGCTATCTTTGTGGGAGTATGAAGCAGAGCGGGAGATTTCTTGAATTCCTGAACCACGACACCTACACAGCCAAAGAAAGAGTGGTCTCCAGTGTTCCGCGCTGCCTGGAGTCCCGCCTCTCCCGTCCCTCGGTGACAGCCTGGACTCCGGGGAGCACGAGGGCCGCGGGAGGGCCTGGACCCCGCGGAGCGCGGACCCCGCGGAGCGCGCCCCCGCCCAGCGCGCCCCACGCCAGCCGGACAGCGAGGCCGCGGAAACTTCGGCGGGACAAGGCGAGGCAGAAGGAACCGCCCGAGAACCGCTGTCCAGGGGGAGCCCCCGACTTCGAAGGGAGGGATTCCTAACCCGCGGCCCTGACGTGGGAGTTACCTGTACAGAACATAGGTAGGTGAGTCCAGGCTCAGGAACCCGTCATCCATAGGGGATGCCACCGCTTCTCCCGCCTCAGCTGCCATCATTTCTTGCTGCTGCTGGGGCGGCGGAGGTTGCGGCTGGGGCGGTGGCGGCTCCGGCTGACCCGGCTCGCCGCCTTGCGTAGCCTCGCCGACCCCCTCAGTGGCCGCCATCTCGCATCGGTCCGCAGCCGAGTTGGCGGCGGAGGCCCCGCCCCTCCACGGTCCCGCCCCTCCCTTTCCCCCACGCCCCTCCCGAGTCCCACTTCCGCTTTTCTGGCTTTCCTACCATAGAGAAGCGGTCTAGAGCGTCCGGGACGGGCGCCCTGGCCTTGGCCGACCTACTTGGGTCCTTGTCTGCGGGCGAGACTGCGACACTCTCCTGAGGGACTTCAGATTTTCCATCTTCTTTGCATCTGTTGATCTTCTTCCAATGCTTGTAGTTGGCCACTGGGGACTTGCTTATATCCCCTCAGTAGAGGAGATGTTTTGTTCGGAATCTTAGGAGCCAGGGATAAGAGCCGCTGGCCTACAGCTCAAGACCCAATCACACCTCCTACATCTCGAGGGAACTGGCCTCAACCTTAACCTTGTTAAGGTCTTTACTTTCCTCGTGCACGTTTTTTCCCCTCTTTTGGATGCTAAGAGTTTATATCGCAGAACTTAAGTAATTCAGGGTTTTTGTCTTTTGAAATTAAAAGTTCTAATATAGAAGTAATATGTGAATGTAAACATTTATTTATTTAACTATTTATTGACTACCTATCCTGTGCCAAGGCTGCCCTTGGCAGTACCTAAAGTCTCTGTGGTCATGAAGTTTACATTCTGGTGAAGGGTGGTGGTATATGTGTCTGTAGGTGTTCAGGGTGTGCCGCTCCAAAATAAAGTGCTTTGGTATATTTGAGCTGTAGGCACTTGCAAAACAGCAAATGCACGGACAAGCTTTTCTCTGAGTGCCGACCTCTCCCCGTCCTTATCTGCCTGAAGACAGATCCTCCAAAAGAAACTTGTCATAAATCCTCTCCCCAGGAGTTCTGAAAGTAGAAGTGGACACCACATCCAGGCAAACTTTGTCACAAACTCTCAGGTCTCCCATCAATTCTTCTGTCCTAAAAATTACTCTCCCCTAAGAGGCCTACATTGTACCCACCCCCCCCCCCTTCCTATTAAGATGATGTAACAGTTAAGCTTGAATTCTAAGCAACCTCAGGGAAAGACTAATTTTTCCTTAGGTCTCTCCCAGGCACACATAAAGTGTACGTGTTGATAAACCCATTTGTTTTTCTCTTGTTAATTTGTATTTTTATTACAGGGGACTCAACCATGAACTCAAAAGGTAGAGGCAAAGTTATTTTTTATCCTCTACAGCAGCGGTCCCCCACCTTTTTGGCACCAGGGATCTGTTTGGTGGAGGACAACTTTTCCATGGACTGGGGGGTGGGGAGGATGGCTTTATAGCCTGCCACCAGATGCAGCTTAATTGTCATTTGCCATTTACCGATAGGGTTTTGATATGAGTCTGCAAGCAATTGATTTATTATGGTCTCTGTGCAGTCAAACCTCTCTGCTAATGATAATCTGTATTTGTAGGCGCTCCCCAGTGCTAGCATCACCGCCTCAGCTCCAACTCAGATCATCAAGCTTTAGATTCTCCTAAGGAGCACGCAGCCCAGATCCCTCACTGGTGCAGTTCACTGTAGGGTTCGCTCTCCTGTGAGAATCTAATTCGGGCAGGAGGCAGAGCCCAGGCGATGGGGAGCAGCTATAAATGAAGCTTCGCTAGCTCACCTCCTGCTGTGCCACCAGGTTCCTAATAGGACACAGACAGGTACCAGTCCGTGGTCCCAGGGTTGGGGACCCTTGCTCTACAGTACTCAGAAAGACTTTTGTGGGAACTATTTGAGCAGACACCCAAAAGGGGAAAGAAAATGTATGCCAAGTAGAACAGGAAATGCATGCTTTAGAGTGTTTGGGGTTAGTAAGCATGCCAGGAACTGAAGCCCAGTGAGTGAGGAGAGGGAATTGGTAGGTGAGGTTAAGGGGGAAGCCAAGGACAATCGTAAGAATTTGGGATTGAGTTTTTATTGTGGCAAGTCATAACATTTATCTTTTTAACCATGTTTCAGTGTATAGTTCAGTGGCATTAAATACATTACATTGTTGTGCAACCATTGCTACTGCCTATCTCCACCATCCATCTTCTTCATCTTCATGAAGTGAAACTCTGTCCCCATTAAAACTCCGCATTCCCTCCTTCTTCCAGCTCCTAGTAACCACTATTGTACTTTGTCTCTATGAATTTGATGCTGCTGAGTACCTTGTAAAAATGGAGTCATGCGGATTTGTCCTTTTGTAACTGTTTTTTTTTTCACCTTGCATAATGCCCTCCAGGTTCATCCATGTTGTAGAATGTGTCAGAATTTCCTTTTCTTTTCAGGCTAAATAATATCCCGTTGTATGTGTAGCCCACATTTGTTTACCCACTCATCTGTTAACGGAAAGTGGTCTTCATCTCTTCGCTGTTGTGAATAATGAAGTATGTTAGAGTCCCTGCCTTCACTTCTTTTGGGTATATACCCAGAAGTGCGGTTGCTTGATCATATGGTAATTTCGTTTAACTTTTTTGAGGAACTCTTTTTCATATTAGTTTCAGGTGTACAACCCAGTGATTAGATAATACATAACTTACTATGTAATCATCCCAATAAATCTTGCACCCATCTGTCACCATAGTTATTAGAATATTATTGACTACATTCCCCATGCTGTTCTTTACATCTCCATGATTATTCTGTAATAACAAATTTTTGCTTTTTAAAAAAAATTTATTTCTAGAGAGAGAGGAAGGGAGAAAGAGAAACATCGATTGGCTACCTCTTGCAGGCCCCCAACTGGGGACTTGGCCACAACCCAGGCATGTGTCCTGACTGAGAATCAAACGGTGACCTTTTGGTTCATAGACCTGCTCTCAACCCACTGAGCCACACCAGCCAGGGCTGTACTTTTTAATCCCTTGACCTTTTTCACCCATCCGCCCAACCCCACTCCCATCTGGCAACTGTCAAAATGTTCTCTGTATCTGTGAGTCTGTTTCTGTTCTGCTTGTTTTTAGATTCCATTGTTAGTAGACACTTATTGTCATTTTATTGCTCATATTTTTATCTTTTTTCCCCTTTTCTTAAAGAAGACTCTGTGACATCATGTAATACTGGTTCTGTCCATATCAGTCTGGGTTTCCAACATGTGACAGAACAGCCTTCCGATGACTCTAGCCTCCGACATCACCTAACTGCCGACTCTAATCAGAGCAATCAAGCCTGCCTCTAGGCCTGAGAGAAATAACATTCCATTTAAAGCAGTTATGTTTTGAAGTGGTTTGTGATGTAGGAATAACCAGAACGGGAGCATAGATGTTCTTAGAGCAAACTGGTAGATCTTCATCTGGGATACTTCTATTTGGGAACTTTTCTGTGTTGGGTCCCATTTAATCACAAATCTTTGAAGGCAAAGGCATTTTTTGGTTTAAGTTTTGTGGTTCAACCTACCTTTCTCATGTGCTTCAATATTAAATACTCGGGACAATAAATGCTGAAGTTAATATGGTTACCTCCATGCTTGTGTGTGTGTGTGTGTGTGTGTGTGTGTGTGTGTAAACAAACATACACATCTTTTTGACATTATAAGGAGCTATGTGTATACTAGTATCTTGGTGCTGTTCACTTTTGAATTACTTAGCTGATTATTTTAATGTAACTGTAATCAATTTCCACACTGCTCCTACCACTTTACATAACACTGAAGATGCCATATTTTGATAATGTTTAGGGTAGGGAGGGAAAATGGTGATTTGTAAGGGTCTACAAGGTAGGAAAAGGGCACTTATTGTTTAAATGGAATGCTAACAATAATACTCTGTGTTGTTAAAGTAAATACTCTACCACTGGTTCTTGCTGGATAGTCTGTGGTGAGGCTGATCATATCGACATGACTCTAAGAGGGGAGAAGCCATGATTAACTTTTGCCCCTAAGAACTTTGGACAATCAGTTTACAAACATTAAGTACCAGCCTCAATCAAAACAGAAACTATCATGGGTACTAGAAAAAAATTCAAAGAATATTCCTGATTTATACTAAATCAGTGGTATAATCTTTTTTTTTTCCCTTAAGATGTTATTTGTTTCTTTTTAGAGAGAGGGGAAGGGAGAAAGAGGGAAGGAACATCAATGTGTGGTTGCCCCTTGTGCATCCCCTACTGGGGACCTGGCCCGCAACCCAGGCATGTGCCCTGACTGGGAATTGAACCAGCGACGCTTTGGTTCGCTGGCCAGCACTCAATCCACTGAGCCACACTAGCCAGAGCTCTGTCATGGTTTAAAGGAGAAAAAAACTCAGATGAATTTTTATACAAGTCTTTATTTACAACTTGTTTAACAACTGTACACTTTTTGCAGCCTTGAAAACATTTTTGTACTTGAATGGGAAAATATAATTTGACCAAATCTTAACTTTATTCTTCATATACATATAATATATGCATACATATAAACATATACATATAATTAATACCATAACAAGTTGGCAGTCATAAAATTAAAATGAATAAGTGATATCAAAAGAAAATACAATAAGATTTCAAAGAAATTAAAAATATTCTGGTGGTTTCTTGGACTTTATATTTTTGTAACTTTAGTAAAATTTTCTTACTGATGTTCTCTACCAACTCATTCACCTCAGAAAAACTGAGAAAATCCACCAATCTAACATACAGTAAATGGTTGGTAAACTTGGTAAACATGGAAAAATGCTTGGATGCCAATGTTGCTAAATTTGTATTGACTCTTCTTGTAAAGTGAGACATTTAGAGTCCTATGTGGATTTCATTTTTGGGTTACAGTGACAAAGAATGAAATGTGAAATTATCAATAGTCAATCAGAAATAAGAATATACCTAGCAATATACTTTTTGCAAAGGCTAAACTTTGGTGGGTGACTACAGTGTCAAATGTGGAACTAACAACAATTCACAGAACAATCAATGATACTTAAGACATGAGTATAAGGCTGTGAACTGGGGCTGTAATTGATACAACTCCACTTCTAATGTACTAAGGTGTTTTCCAGCTCAGCGGAAGCTGGAAAAAATAGGGGGGTGGGGAAGCCTCTTACTATCCCCAAATCTTTGACAGAACTTATTAATCAAAATAAGGCAAATTATTAGATTGTTTGAATTTTACCACTCATCATACAACCAAAAATTGGGTGTTATAAATAGCAGAGCAATTGTCAAGACATGAACATGGTAAAACAAGATAAACCTGAAAATGATTCTTCTGAGTACAAAGCATTCTGAATTACAAATAATCAGGAAACAGCAAAGTCAGTGACAGCAATGACATTTTGGTGCTTCTGAATTTTAAATAACTATAAGGCTCTTAAAAAACACATGGCTACCACTGAAAGATTAGAAGGCCTCAAATCACTGATTGGTATTTATGTACACTCATTTCCTGTGTTTATACTAAAATGCTATTTCTTATTTCAAGCATATTGAAAATTTCCCTTGAGTCTGTGTAGAACACAGTAAATTAGGCCACCAAGAAAATAAAAAAAGAAAAAAAACTCAGATGACACCGTTTACTTATCTGAACCTGAATGATAGTAAGAGTTTCATCATAATTTGCTTAGAATTTGATACTACTGAAACAAGTCTGTTGCTTGATAAAATTTCTTAAAAAGAATAGAAAAGCATCATGAATTCTTAACAGGATAGTTTAACTAAGTAACAAATTGAATTCAAAAGAATTATGATTAGTCTCATTTTCATTAAGAACCTCAACAATGTATTTGTGTAGATGTTTTAATTATTTAAGTGCATTAGTAATAGGCTAAGTAAATTAATAAATATTAAAAAATGTTTCATTTACTAAGTCACTGGAATTAAATGTTTGCTTCATACATTAAATTTAACTTGATTCACTATCCAACTTGGTAAGAGCAAGAAACTAAAGAAAAACAAAGAAATTATTTGGATATGATGTACCTGGTGGAAGATAATCAAATAGGATCTTAGGGATAGAAAAAAAAAACCTGTTGGCAACTTTCATTAGCTCTATATAGATTTAAATGTAACCAAATAGAAGAATATGGTGTTTATCGATTTTTACTTATAAATAAGCATTCATCGGTTTCTGCTCAATAAGTGTAAACTATCATCAATGTTAAAGCACTACACAAAAACTCTTAAAGATACTAAGTTATGACTTACGAAAATGATTTAATTATGTTACTTGAAAAGTAAAGTGCTGAGAATCTGCTTAAAAATATATATTGAAAATTAGTTTCAAAGAATGGGGTTTTGATTTTTCCAAAGTTTTTAAAAGAGCTGGGATTAATTTTAATAAGAAAAATAGCTTTATTCAAATCAACTACTGCAGTAAAATCTAAGAGCTATCGTGCATGAATTGAACACCTTTGTTTTGTCCTTATTGTCTCGGGGGGGCGGCGGTTACAGCACTGGTGAACAGCATTTTCTGCAGTGATGAAAATATTCTAAATCTGTTCTGCCCAATATGATAACCACTATCCAAGTACAGTTACTGAAGTACTTTCAAGTGTGGCTACATGACTAGGGAACCAAAGTTTTAATTGTCACGTGTCAAGCGGCTAATGAATCGGACAATGCAAGTCTAAAATCTACTCTTGTCTAGATTAACAAGAAGTCAATGGATGATAAAGACAACTTGAAGGAAACCTATCCATTCAACTACAAATTAGCAGATATCCAAAACATGGTTTGTCCTTGTGTGTGCGCGTGCACATGTGCTCGTGTGTAATTTTCTGCTTTGGGAGAACAAAGCATAGCTCTCCTCTCCAAGGTCAGAGTCTAGACCTGCTTTTCCATGTTGCTCTCTTCTAGGACCTGCCTAGGCGAAGTCCATCAGTAGGACAGGGAGGAAAAGACTACAGAAACTTTTCACACTATAAACACATTTCTCTCATCTGAAAACACAAAATGATGCAAAACTAAGAGAATGTTTTTCGGAGCAAATCTTCCTGTTGGTTGGCAGTAATCATATGTGTCGATGTTTATGTAACAACAAGTATTTTGGTACTTTTTGACTATGATTTGAATACTGTTATATACCAGTTACAAATGGCAGAGTCCTAAATCTTAAAAACATCCCTTAGTAAGCGAAAAACTTTGCTGTGTTTGAACTCAAGAAAATGACCAGCTTCATAAAGCCTATCTGTTATAATAGAACTAAGAATATTTCTGTACTGTTCTGCCATCTTTGGGGTCTGCCTTTTTCCATCACCCCACCCCAACCACTTTCCAGATTCTCTGACTTAATAGCTCATGGAACTTGGCTTTCTTTCTCCTGCCTCTGGGTAAATGCAATGATGAAGAAACTACGAATGTTAAGGACAGTTTGTAGGTTTGTATTTTAGGCGACAGGAAAATGAAAGGTAAGAACATCTTCTGATTCACCAGAAGATTATTTACATTTTACTGCTCCAACTCCAGAAAACATTTCAAGGGTGTTTATGTGAGAGAACTTTGTTTCATTAGTTCTTAACTTATGTAAGAGTTTGATTAATGTGAAATATAAAATGTAATTCATGCTTAGTAGCCCCAACCCAACTTCAAATAGATCTCCAGACTTAGAACGTCAGATCTGACTCTAAAAATTTCAGGAAGAGTATAAAGCCCATTTATTTGGGCAGTCTTTTACATTTTTCTTAGTGAATGCTCTAAAATAAGGAAAAGAACCCCACTGGAAAAGATAAATAAAACATGCCACAGGAAGTTAAAGAAAATAATCATCTAATATTAGTAAAGTGCTGTGAATCTTGCAGTGAAGTATAAATAATACATAAATGATTAGAACACTAAGTAATATTAAGACACTCAATTCTAATAGTGACATATACAAAATAAACAGGACAGAATGTATATACAGTAATCACTGACCATAGGTTGACAAGTACACCAAGAATAAACACAAGTCCCTTCTATTAATTTCACAATACAGTTACTAAACTAATTATTTTCCGTTGTCAATTCAGAAATCTCAAAGGGGATGACAATACCCACACAGACGTCTGCCCTGTACACTATTAAAGCCTCAGCATGCTTTCATAGTTCTCTTTCTTTCACTTTGAGATTGTTCTTCCCATGACATTTAACTTTTCCTTTGAGCTCTGAGTGGATGTAATGCAGGATGTTTGATAGCCCCAGGGGCCTAAACCTTTGAGGCCATGGACACCCTCTCTGATAACTTCATCTTCAGATCCTAAACATCTCCTTCAGAGCCTGATGAAAATGTATCAGGTACATAAGGGCTCTCCTTGAATATGTATTTTCAAACTGTGTATTTTTGCCTTCACTTTAAACAAATATTTCTGTGGGGCTACTATGTATAATCAAGGGGGGCATAAATTTGAGCCTACGGTTTGTAAACTGGCTACAGCAGCAGATCGAGGTAACTGTAAAGAAGCTGGTAGCGATTTTCAGCCCCACAGGTTTCTTCTCATCTCATCAATCACAGTATTCTTAACGACCTCATATCACAACCCTAGGGTTAGTAATGGCCTAACAGTTTCACAATGAAAACAGGTGCTTTCCCCTCCAAGGATAACATACATGGTTAATATGGTGTGCCCAGTTACTGCCCACTGAAGGGAAGGATAATTAGAAAATAAATTATATTTTTGTCTACTCTTTTATTGAATAATAGCATAATAAAGTCAGAAATTTTATATAAACTATTACTTTAGGAGCATTTGTTAAGACAGTGTAAGTTTTGATTGTATTATACTTTCATCTGCTTGGAAATGTTCTGTAACTAGGTCATTTCTTAATGCAATAAGCCACTCTTACTATCTAGGAATGAATTTGCCTTAAGAGCAATTCTGTTATTTTCTCAGACTTCTATGCTGACTTATATATGGCATACAAACTTATCTTACAGAATACTGTTTAAAAATGTTAGAAAAACAGAAAAATACTGAAGAGATATAACATAATTGCTGATAGATAATTGTTAGAAAACATTTATAGGTTCCCCACAGTTGCCAGAACTCATATACTTTCCATAACTAAGTATGGGCCTCTAGTTTTTCAATAACTAATGTCTCTTCTCTATCATTTTAAGTGCAATGTAAAAAAATCCAAGTGTATTTAAAGGTAACATTAAATGTAAATTTCATAAGTTTTTACATTAAAAAGATAATACATGTGAATCTGATTGATAAAGGGCTGTTTAAAAACAAAATAATCGGTACATGCTCCCCAAGAATGTAATCAGTGATGTGAAGGAAATGGATGGCATCCCCTTTGTGCTGTCCCTCATTTTATAAAAAGGAAGCTAAACACTGACGCTTCCGTGATGGAAGGGACAGGGGAAGGGTAGAAATTAGCTGCGTCAGTAACAAATTCTTTCATGTTTTTTAGGCTTCTGAGAAATGAATAATATTTCCTGCAAAACTTCAGACCCTAAAACCATTGTGCTCAAATTAGACAATAAAACCATTTCAAAAGTTTCAATAAAAGGAACTTACGCCACTTATTATTTAAATATGCTTTACAGAAAGTAAAAACTTGGGTGACAGATACTTTGAAAATAGCCTTCCTCATACAAAAACTCATGATATAAAATAGTACCATCACTTCAGTGGCAGAGAACAGGCTCTGACACCGCTCTCTCAACGTGATGGAGCTGGGCTGTGCGGTGGAAACCGCGGGAAGAGAGATGATCATTACTGAATGGAAAACCCTTTTATCTTATAAAAAGGGAAAAATAAAAAATATGCTAAAGTGATTTTAGAAGTTTCTGGTACCCCATTTTACTTCAGTGCAGTCTTGCATCTTACTATGGGGTGTCGCACAGGCTTCACTGGTAAGAAGTACACAGCTAAAAGCTACACTGGTCAGCTCCACAGCCCTTTCCTGGGAAAGGGTCCCTTCATAACACAAGGCTAAGACGTCAAAATATCCTTCCATACTTTAATGAACAGACAACAACAAAAAAAAACCCATTTCATCTTCATGTTGTTATTTTGCCCTTAGCAAAAGCAAGATGCCAGGTACTTGGCTGTCCCTGCAGAGTCGCAGGTGTTCTGATTCACGTGTCTGTGATCTAGCTGGCTTTATACTACCTGTGCAATGGGGATGCTTTTTCAGATAAAGCTCACATGTTCCAACTGAGGACAATTGTAACGCTCCTGGAGTCTGAGATCTGGACAACTGGAGATTGAGTGCAGAGAGTTAAGATAATTTCAAAATTTATATTTTTGTTTCAAGATAATTCTTATACTGGGGTAAAGGTTTTCAAGTTTTTTAACATGGATGTCTTTAAAGATGATGCCTACCTGAGCACAGGAGATACTCAGAAATAGCTCATATCTATCATCAGTTAGATGGGACAGAATTATTCTTGACAAGGAGATGTGAGTAGAGTAGAGCATAAATAAAATGTCTTCAATTTAGCTTTCACTTACAAATTATTGCTTACCTATTTGGACAGCATGAATTTTCATACCCTTGTGAAAACCAATGAAACATATGTCTCTGGCTGGATAACATTTAGCTTAATTTTGTACAATTGAGCTTTTATTATATAAATAAAATAATAAAACCTCAATGAAATTATAGACAATGCTTCCCTTTACAATCTAAGTATCCCAGTAAGCCAATTTCACTAGGCTAGGGCTATCTAGAAGTAATTCAATCTTGATCAGTTTTGGAACATGGGTCCTTTATTTAGGGACTTCTTTTTCTTGGTCATTAACAAGTGATTAGGCAAACTATAAAAAGATATGAATGAAATTTTGGAAGTTCTTTTAAGTATAACTGTATTATTTATTCTCTTTTTAGATGTGGTAAATTACAATATTTGCTGGATTTTTTCCCCATTATGAACTTCTTAAATAGACACTGAAGAACACAAATGTTATGCTTTATTACTCCTTAGTTATTTACTTTGTATTTCCTTACCCTGGTTAGAAGGAAAACAGCAAATACGCTTTTGTTTATAGGAACCTGGGCACTACGCTGACGGACCGCCTCAGCCGAACGCAGCAGCACTGCGCTCCTCACCCCACCACGGAGGCCAGGACTGGCTCCGCTGTCGGAGTGGGCTGTGCCCTTGAAGCGCCTGTGTCTAAGGAGCCTGTGAAAGTGCAGTGCAGCGCAGCTCGACACCGCGCCCAGGGTCTGTCACCCTCCTGCAGACCATACGTCATCACACACTTCCTGGGAAACTATTAATCATTACGGAAGAAAGAGAAATTTCATAAATCCTCCCCAAAGCTGGACAAGAGAAACGGAGGTGTCACTGTTAGAGCTAAGTTTTATTCCTGTCTTTTTTAAAAAACATCATAGAATGTTAGTAATATAATTTCTTCTATATAATAAAAGTAATATACTAAGCTTTAAAGGTAAAGGAGAGTGAAAGTTATGAATGTAAAATACCAAAATAATAGCATGCAACAAATGCCGAAGAATAATATGGAAAACACCTTTCTAAAAGGCTGGCACCTCTCCACCCAATTTAGAGAAGTGTATCTGAGCTGGTGGGTGGGCTGGAGACCAGGACTGGGCAGTAAATATTTAAGAAGTACAATTAAAACCTCTTATCTTATGGGATACAATCCTTTTAATAAATAGTTCATAGACTCTTTTATGTTCATCTACCTTATTCTGTGGGTATAATTTCCCAATTATTTTAATTTTACCAAGCTTAGTGTTCACACTCTGTTTTAAACAGTTGGCCCCTAATGCTATTTGTAAAATGAGGGCTGGGAGTAAGAACCGTCCTAAATGGTTTTTGATCTCTTATTGTCAAAAATTTCTATGTTGATTAGGTCTGCTTAGCCTCCTGAAACCCCACAATGCACTCTACTCACGTGGTTTCATTCTGTTATTACTAATTCTTCCTGCTTTATGGTCATTTCAGGCAGAAGCATTCACACAGCACTTAGATTTCTGTTCTTAATGTAAAATTAGCACAATGAATGAAATAATTTCTGTGTACATTCTAATACTTTCTTCAAGTCCGATTTCTGAGGACAAATGAAAACACTACTAATTTTTAGGTCAATTTTCTTATAAAAATGGAAGTAAGAATTTAAAATCAAACATTTGAATATAGTTTCTGAAAATTCTCAATTACATTTAGCTTGATTTAAAGTTACTAATTTGTATTTAATATCCAGAACTAAATGAAACCTGAACTTTTAAACAGCAAGTACAATGAAATAAAATCATCTTATTAGGTGACCTATCTAAAAACAAAAACAAACAAAAAATTGATCTAATTTAAGTAATGTTTTGCTTTTTTTTAAAAATGGGCTATAGGGTGCAAAAAAAAAAAGGCTGGAGGGGAACTTAAATATAAATGGGGACCAAATACTTAAGTCAACATGTAAAGTCAGGCAGAGGCATTTCATTTTCAAATAAATGATATTTTACATTTATATAGCACCTTATATAGTCAAAGTGCTTTACAATCATTATTACTTGACCACCATTCATCAATGCAAATAAACATGGTTTACAATCAACCAATCAACATATCTAAGCATTCTGATGCAACCAAATACCTAAGAGAATCTGTTCAGTAGCAAATTCTTGGACTAATACATAGAATTAAGAAAAAATGTAAAAGAGACCTATCACAACATCACATGTAAGAAGTCACTTATTGATCTTAATGACTGATATTAAGATGTTAAGTATTAGGAAATATTGAGAAATAGAAGTATTTATATTAACAAGTAAGTAAAACAATGAGATGCAAGTCAAAAAGGAAGTTGCCCCAAAGGTACTGCTACCTATTACTTGGAAGCATATGAAAAATAGGTCTCTAAGATGTGGAGGCCCATTGAAACTGTGAGTACCAGCCACACTGCCAGAATTTGATCCTCAGGTACTGTGATATTCCAAAACAAGAAAAAAATTAATGCACTGCCTGATTTTTTTCTCTTCTGTAACTTACCCCCTAATAACATAACCAATGCGTTCACTTCCGCCAGCAACAAGATAGCAGGAAATAATAAAATTCTATGTATTTGTGTTTTAAAAATAGTTTCCAAATCTTCGAACAAATTTAATTTCCTATAAAACAATGTGAAAACTATTTTTTTCCCTCTAAATAATTCTATCAGGTGCCCTAGGTAAGGTCTGCTTAGCACCTCTGCCGATGTATTTATGTCTTTGCAAAAAGTGCACTTGCCAACCATTCATTTTATATAGTAAATATGCAAGTTATTTGAAGTGCATTTGGAAAACAATTGAAAACACAGATTAATACATCATATAAAGATTAATTCCCTTTAAACAAAGACATTCTTGTAAAGCATGGTAACACAGAGGCACAACAAAGAATATAAATTGTATATCAATTATTGGCAGAAAATCTAATTCATTACAAAGCTTACACCATTGGGGAAAGGACATTTTCATACAAAGAAATGTACCACACTGTTACACAACACTTTTAATTGGGCATTTAAAATTTTTTGGCACATTAAAAGAAACTGAAAAGACTACAGAATAAAGGACCAAGAAACTAAAACATTGTAGATACAGAGAGAAAGTCCTCAAATGAGAAACAAGTAATTAACGTAACACAGAAAAAAAAATTAGCTGGCTGAATTTCCTGAAATGGTGTTATGGATAACAGAAGTATGTTTGAATGCAGGGTGTTTTTTGTTCTAATAGCAAGACTTGTCTACCTTGCTGTGGCTGGTTGAACGTGGCCGGGGTAAGACCTTCTTGTGCTGGTTGCTTGTCTTTGCCTGGCCAGAAATGACTGCCCTGAACCTGTACTAGCAAGTCTGTCTTCAGCTGCCTTTTTATGCAGAGTCATTCCCTGTATCACACAGAAAAAAGGTAATCAATTAAAACAGTGGAACGAACACACTCTCACAACAGACGATTTCATCATGCAGATTTTTCATCATCTTTGCATCATAAGGCACAATTAGGAATGCTAATTCTGCTCATTATAGATTAAAATTTTATTGACATTTCAGTTCCAACAATTAGGTACACATCTTCCTTTGGAAAAATTAAGGCTTAATTTCTGAATTGACAATAACCAAAACAACAGATAACAGAGACAGATTTTCGGAATACAGTACCCCCCCTCAATCATACACACTTCCCTCTCAAATCAAAGTATGAAGTGATTTTCCAAGGAAGAAAAAGTGCAATTGATTGGTAGCAGTTGATTCACAAGGGGTTGTGGAAATCACAGGGCATATTTAGAATGGAAAACCACAAGTACATTTGCTGTCTCTTAAGGCGGAAAGGCACACTAGGTGTAATACATACCACAACGCTGCTTTTCTTCACTTCAGGCACACTTGTATTCTCAAACAAATTAAGAAAAGTTCCTGCCAGCCCAAAATAGAGGTCCCAATAGGGAATAGGGGGTCTTTCTTGAAGACTGGAGGATGGTTTACTAGCTTAGAAGGGAGAGGAGCCACAATTGCAGGGCCCAGAACACCTTAACAGGAGGGAAGTAACCTCTGGGGGTGCACTCTCTAAACACGGAGGAAAAACCGCAATGACCACCCTATCAGCAGATGAGGAAAAAAGTGGTTTTGGTACTCATTTAATGAGCCAGTGAAGAGCCCTTGCTGGACAAACATTAAGTGAGCACTGAGAGCGTCTGTTTAATCTCACCAGTGACTGGAGACAAGTAAACTGATGGGAGATTGTTGCGGACCATTCAGCCTGGTCTCAGGAGTTGTAACCCTCACCCCATGGTGGGCTTTGTAAGAGCCAAGGGACCCACTTCATCTGGGTCTGTTCCATCAAGAGGACATGAGCCACTAAGGAGACAAAGCTTATCTCCCTGGCAGGAGCGCTGCTTCTGCCTCATCCATCTCTGGCTCCAACGCTTGGTCGGTAGTCAATGACGAGGAAGACTCCTCATGGGAGGGGCAACCTAAGCCAGGCGCGACCACTTGGGAGGCCTCATGGAAGGACTTGGGGGGCTGCAGCAAAGAGGAGGTGATGGACCCTCGCCGCCCCCCGGCTATTCTGACATAGCCCGAGTCCTCATTTCCATCTGGGAGATGTCTCCTGCTTCCTGATTGGCTTAAAGCCTGAAACTATGAGGGCAGGTGGTGCAGCCCTGTGCCGGCCAGGACGGTTCCCTGGGTGATGGGGCATAAGAAAGAATTCCTAAAGTCCTGTGAAACCTGCTTTGCTAAGAGTGCACTCATTTAAATGATAAGGGTCCCAGGAGGAAATGAGTATGTCTCCCAAAGTTTGGCAACCCCTTTCCTGACAAACACTGACTCAGATTAAGCCCTCAGATTTCTTTGACATGTTAAACCTGTATTCCTGTGTATTTGAACCCAATAAAAGCCTAGTGAGGAAGGGGCTCTGGGTCATTCTCCTCCAAGAGTTTGTCCACCTTTCCTCCCCAAGCAGTCATGTCTTGGTAGTTTTTATTTTCATCCGTGACGGAGGGATGGGGCTCTAAGGGCGGAGCCCCCCACATCTGGCGCCCAGGACAGGGGCCCCCACAGGAGATAGTGGAAGGCAACAAGAAGAAATGAGCAGATGGGAGCCAGGAGGAGAGTCAGGCAGAGAGCCAAAGTATGTGAAAAGACACACAGCCTTCCCACAATGCACTGGACAAACTAGCACAGAAAACAGAGACTAAAACATAAGTCTTCCTATCAGTAGTTACTGTCTAGAAAAAACACTATTCATGGCTTTGTATTTTTAATAGAATTGCAGTTCATCATTTATACCTAAATACATTAACACATTCCTCCGTTCTGCCTGTAAGAAAATCCAGAACAGCTTTTTCACTCAATTTGAAATCAAAGCATTTAAGGATGTGAATAAAATTAGCAAATATCTATTGGCAATCTTTACTAATTAATTTGTTACACATATTAACAATTACATTTTATTTAAAATATACTATTTTTAATAAAATTTAAAAAATAAAAATAAAATATACTATTTTTTCACTTTCACATTTCAAGCAACTTATTCAAATTCTTCACACACTTTCGAGACCTCAGTACCCACCACAGGGCCGTTCTCTGAGACACTCAATACCTTTCCCCGCACTCGTTTCAGGTGAGTGAGGTGCAGAGCTGTCTGAATGTGTGTGTGAAGCTGCTACTGGCCATCTTATCTGAACATAACTTGTGTGAGTCTACTCAGTGTTATTCCTTCCCTCTTTGGAGAGCTGAAAATTAGGGACTTTTCTTTAATACTGTATCACAGGATAAATTTAGTTCTATAAGAAACACAATTGTGAAGTCATCAAAAGCAGTCAGGAATTTGAAATTACCAATAAGGATTGAGAGGCAGAGCTCCAGGATGGCTATTACTAACTTTAAGAAGGATAAAGAGCAAACAGAATAGGTGGAGTCAAGATTGGTTCCTGGAGAACTTCCTTAAATAGTTTTTTTCCTATTATTTTTTTAAAAATGTATTGGCTTTAGAGAGGTGGGGAAGAGGAGGGGATAGGGGGAGGGGCGGAGAGACAGAGAGCGAGCGAGCACCAGTGAGGGAGCTGACCCACGCACTGCTGCACTCACTGGTTGACTCCTTCCACACGTGCCCTGACCTGAGGGATCAAACCCGAAGCTTGGCGCACATCAGGATGATGCTCTAATCAACTGAGCTGCCTGGCCAGGGCTCCATTTTTTAATTTTAATGTTCAAGAAACTTGTATTTGTTAACAGTAATAGTATTCCAAAGCCAATAATTTTCTTTTTTTTTTTAAATTGTGATAAAATCTTAAATATGCAGTTTTAACCAAAGCAAATATAAATGTAGACATGTCATGAAATTGTGTAAATTTTTGACAAAGTCAAATCACACAATTAGGAGGCCTGGGCACTAACCTTTCAGACACAGTATTGATTGTAACTGTGAAATGGAAACAATGGTATTGTGCCAGTAGCACAACTATAAGGTCAAAGAGGGTTGAAGAAAGCAATCTGGTTTAATTTCCTTTCTCAAGCAACTAACACTTTGAAAAGGCAGAAGTGGTCTTACTGGGAAAAAGAACAAAGAAGAAAAAGAAAACAAAAAGTTTAGGAAAAAAGTATAGCATTCTTCAAAATCCATAGCTATTCATACTCACAAAATCTTATTGAAGCCCAGAATGTTGATGAGCATTTATTTTCCCCTGAAATATTTTTAAAGTTTGTCTGTGTGCTGAAAAACCCAATTTCAAAACCTCCAGTCGTTCAGGGTCTAATAATCATAAACATTTTCCAAACCCTAAGAGACAGCTAAATTATACTCAGTGTAAGTACCACTCCTGCAAAGATACTGAAATAGTCTCACGAAAGCAACTTCATCAGTATTTAGATATTATTAAAGTCCCTTTCGCCTAGATGAAAATGGTTCTGAGGGACAGAAATCGGACTGTCATTTATCTTCCTGTTCTTTAGGGATAATGATGTGTTCACGATGCCCTAACGCTGTGTATGGTGGTTCTCCTTTCTGCTTTCCGGTCCTAACGTCAGCATTAACATTTTGTTAGTTTGTGTTAGAACAGCAATTACTTTCAGATCCACTTGGCAGAATTACTTCTACAGTAGAGGCGTGTAACAAACATTACACACTTGCTGAACCCTGCGGTGTTTTGAAGTGTCACCGTCTTACCATGTTGTACCAGGCACTGACGATGTATTTCTCCTCCATCTCTCGTTGACTCTTCGTTTTCTCATATTCTTTCTAAAAAACAAGCACATAGAAACATGTAAAGATGAAAAACAATTCCACATCAGTAAAATAGTCACAATTAACTCTAAATTAATGGAGATAACGGCGTATATCAAGTCTTCTAGAAAAAAGAATAAAAAAAAAAATCAAACCCTACTGTATAGTACGATGAACTACCTCTAATGAATGGAACTGTCGGTCCCGTTCCTGAAGCTGGTTTTTCAGAGCCTGTATTTCTGGTGCTGCTCCTTGATTCTGTTTAGGATCTAAAGTACGGATAACCTGTGAAAAGTAACAAAAGAAAAATTTTAAGTCTCAAACTGAAAGAATGTAACATCTAAGGAAGCACTTATTTTTGAAAAAAATGAAAGATAAAACTTATGAAAATGAAAGTTATAAGGATACCTTAAAATTTGAATGTATGAAATAATATTCAGTTATTGTAACCTTTTTAATTATGGAAGAGAATAAAGTATAATAACTCACTGTCACTTGAAATTAACACATTTTACTGCAGCAAACACTGCTGACAACTGTCAGCCCTCTCCCTTTCCTCTGATTTGGGTCGGCTAGCCCTCTGCCTCTGACCCAACATGTACTTAGTAAGAGGGTCCTGATGGTTTAAAAGCCTGTCATCATGACCCACCTCTTCTGCCAGTGGCTCGGTTTATGCGTGGGCATGGGATGCAATTCTAGCTGGCCAACCAGAGATCTTCTGGGGCAGGTATTTTGCTTTATGGCTCAATGCTTCTACTACCAAAAATGACCAAACCTACAGAAAACTTTGAAACAGCAGAACAATAAAAACCCATTTCCTTTAATACAGATTCACCAATTATTGTACTTTCACATTTGATTTCTCTTTCCCAATCCAGGACCCAAAGATTAATGCATTACATTTGGTCCTTAGATCCCTTTGGGCTTTTAAAAATTATAGCAGTCTCTCGTGGCCCCCCCGCCCCGCCCCCGCCACTCTATCGCCTATTTCTTTTTCATGACACAGACCCTGCATTTATCTGACGATTTCCTGAAAGTGTTATTTTACTTATTACAATAACCTCATTTTCCCTGGCAACTGAAAGTTAAATCTGGAAGACTGCTTAGATTCAGGTTAAATATTATTGGCAATGATACTTCATCAAAAGCACAAGATGTTGGCTGTCCTACAATTAGTGTAGGTCATTTTGATTAGTAGTCAAGGTGGTAACTGCCACTTATTTCCTACATAAAGGTTCATTTTCTTCCTGGTAGTTGTTGTTCTTCTGATTCTCTGCATGAGGAGTCAGTGAAACATGATCAGAAAGTGAAGTGAGATGCCCACAAATGCATACTTACACTTTTAGCTTTCTCTAAGTATTTCTTATATCGTTCTTCCATTTGCTTCATTTCCTCTTCTTTCTTCCGTAGAGCTTCCTGTAATTCTTCAATTTTTAAGGCTGCAGATGAGACGGTAAAAAAACAATTTTTTTAGATTGTAACTTAAGAAAAAATTTAAATTATAGGAAGTAGTTAATAGTTTTGAGAGATTGATCTATTCCTATAATTCTTTTTAAAAAAATAATTCATGATTCTTTTTACAAAAAACTTTTCTTATAAGCAAAAACTCCAGTATGAAAATGATTAAATTAAAAATCACCCACTGATGGATGAGTGGATACACGAAGCTGGTATATACATGAGATCGAATGCTATTCAGCCTTCATTCTGATACATGCTACAAAATGGAGACATTATACTAAGTAAAAATGAAATACATTATGCTAAGTGAAATAAGCCAGACATGAAAGGACAAATACTATTATATTTCTACTTATATGAATGGAAATAACTACAACAGTCAAATTCGCAGAGACAGAAAGCACGCTAGTGGCTAACGGGGCTGGGGGTGCAGAGCTTCAGTCTGGGAAGATGAGAAAGTTCTGGGGATGATGGTAGCGGCACGATGATACCGGGCAGTCGAGTAACTGCGTGTGGTTGCACAATATGAATATACTTAACGCCACTGAACTGTGTGCCTGAAATGGTTTAAATGGTCATTTTTATGTTATATATATTTTATTGTAATAAAAAGGTGCAAGTCTATGTCTTGCTCCAACTTCCACACAAAAGAATTAATGAAGTCATTAATTCACACATTTTACGTGTAAAAACTTCAAGAGAAGTAAAAGTTTGACTGACTTAGCATTCAAATACACTATGAAAATAATTTCATAAAATATTCATTAGCATCTTTTATTAAGGAAAAATACAAGTATAATTAGAAATTTAAGAAATATTGTGAAGATGACTATATACTCTTTTTACAAATAAAGCAAATCCTTTAATGGCTAGAATATATAATAGAGCCTGTTTCTAAAATAAACAATTTTATATAAACATCATTAGGATAATGTCAGAGTAACCAATTTAAAACTATGCTAATTAGGAAAAACTCACAGCTGTTGTTAAATCTGGGTTCAAGATCTTCAATAATGGCTCTCTTCTTCTGTAATTCATTATTGGCTTCATGCAGCTTCTCTCTGTAACAAAATATATGTATATAACAACATGTCACCTACTACTATTACACATCTTTTTCTATTTCAAATGAAAAATGTACATTTTTTAAATTTTTGGAATATATTTGCATAACACAGAATGCTATAAAACAAAGATGAAAAGACTAATCCAACAGGAATTTAATAGATTTTTAAAATAAGTGAAAAAATAGAGACAAAATCTGAGAGTTTGAAGCAGTCACTTCTTTTACATAAACCCACACAAGAGGGCACAGAGAACTTAATGATCTTTATGTTTTCCCTAGGAATAATGGTATTGCAAAAATTAAGCTGAAAACTTTGCAGAGGTTTACAATGCAAAATCTTATTGCAAAGAGGTGAAATTCTAAAAGTAAGAACAGAAAGAACACTATGCCAACAGAAAAGAAGGATACAGCCCTGGCTGGTGTGGCTCAGTGGATTGAGAGCCGGCCTGCGAACCAAAGGGTCGCACCGGTTTCATTCCCAGTCGGGCACATGCCTGGGCTGCAAAAAAGGATACACGCAACTACACAGAGAGAGAACATAGAATGTCGAACACAGAAGTCAGACACAAGAGGGCAATACGGAATGATTACATTTACATGAAGTTCAGAAAGTGACAAAACTAGTGAAAAGTGATTGAGAGCAGCCCAGTGGCTACTTGGGGGATGTAATCAATCAATGAGAAGGGAGAACGAAAAATCCTGTGGGTTGCTGGAAATACTCTGTATGTTGATCTGGGTTATCTATCTATGTAGGAAAACGTTCATCAAGGTGTTTGTAGACTTAGGATTTGTAAGTACTTTACTGTATTTAAACTATACTCCAATACAAATGTAAAAAAAAATTAACTGCAAGTTTTTTCCTGGTATTTATATATGTGTATTTCTCCCTATATACTATTTAGCATGGCATTCTGTGATATGAAAGAGAAAAAAAGGCTGCCAAAATACAGAAAAACAGAAAATAGAGTACGTTGCTTTCTCTATTTTCTAGTCTTTTCAATGCACAATAGAGTAATAAATCTTTCTATTTTCAACAATTTCTTGAGGGTATGGCACATACATACACACATGCATACAGGGTGGGGTAAAAGATTTACAATGGAGTACACAAAACACAGGCTTTACTCTTGTGTTATTATTTATTAATTACTGTATTATTTTCTATATGAACAACTGTAAAACTACTTTTGCCCATCCAGTATACACGCATGCACACACACACACACACACACACACAAATTTATATAAAGAATGAGAAGAACTAAGCTCAGTAAAGAAACGAATTAAGAAACAAATTATCTCAGAACCGTGTGTCCCCATCCTCTTTCCCAGAGGTAACCAAAATTCAAAATTGCAATCATTCTAATGATTTTTGTGAGAGGTCTTTGTATTCCTAAACAATGCATTACTTAATTTAGCCCAATTTTTAATTTATTCTTTACTTACACTGTACGTGTAATTCTGTGGCATCTACCCTTTACTTAACATCACGCTCCTGAGAGGCCTGTGTGCTGTGTTAGCCCTGGTTTGCCTGTTTCTACCGCTGTGTTCATGTTTGCAGACACCACCTCATCGTAGCCGTCATTTTATAACTAGGAGGGTTTGTACTGTTTTTACTTTCTGTTATGATAAACAGTATTCTCCCACACTTTCCTCCACATGTCTCCTGGTATGCACGGACAATTGCATCACTAGGTATCCAGGGCAATGATTTCCTACCGGTAGCTGCCAGAATTTTAAAATATGCAATACCTGACTATTTAGTCAGGGGCACTGACCTCTTTTCTCTTAGACTGTCAAATTAAAAAATGACAGCAGCCAACACAACAACAGCTGTTCATCATATAACAGACTTACATCTTACTGCACAGGTTGCATAATAAGGTTGCATATGATTGGTTAGTTCTTGGTACCAGACATCCTGATATACAAGTAAGCACCTGATTTTTTAAGTTAGTTTAGAGCAAAAAAGTAGGTAATTACCATCATTATTTTTTAAAATGAATCAAAGTTATACTGATTTTTTTGGTCAGATTGGCAAAAAATATATTTTTGGGTGTGCCACAGAAGTTTAGGAATTAGTTTGCGTATGCCGTGGGATGAGGAAGGCTGAAGATTGCCAATCGAGGGTACGTATAGGGGCGTGGAACTGGGGGTCACAGGATGTGTGCATGTCCTGGTTTAATCAGAAAACCACTGTACACTGCAACCAGCAGCAGATGAGAATTACCACTGCTAAGCATCACTGGCAATACTTAGTCTGTCAGATTCTTAAACTTTCCAATCTGGTGTGTGCAAAATGGTCTCCACCATCGTTTTAGGTTTGTGTAAGACTGACTATCTTTTAAGATGTCTATGGGCCCTGTGACTCCCGCAAAGACATGGTGACGTCCTAATCCTCAGTACCTATGAATGTGGCATTTGGAAACAGGGTCTTTGCAAGTGTAATTAGTTAAAATGAAGTCATACTGGTTCAAGGTGGGCCCTGAATCCAATGACTGGTATCCTTGAGAGCCTTAAGAAGACACAGCCATCCAGAGGGAAGACTGCCATACGAAAATGAAGATAGAGACTGGAGTGATGCATCTATAAGCCAAGGGACGCCAAGGGCTGCTGGCAGCCGGCAGAAGCTAGGAGGGGGCCTGGAACAGATGCTCCCTTAGAACTTACAGAAGGAACCAATCCTGTTGACGCTGTGATTTCAGACTTCTATGACAGAATAAAATTCTATTGTTTTTTAGCCACCTTATTTGTGGAAGTGTAACAACCACAGGAAATGAATGCAGGCTTCATCTCTAATAAATTCTTGTTGATGATTTTACCATGTCAATGACTGAACAATGACTGAGCACAAAAAATGGTCAGACCATAGTTTTATGAAACAATAGGTATTCTATTTTTTCCAGTAAAGGAATGGGAAATGAAGAGAGGACAGAATTCAGCACTAAATCTTGACTCTAGGTAACCTCACAATGGCCAGGAGGCAACATTCTCTGTCCTAATACATTAAAAATCTGCCCACTGTTAGACTTGCCGCAAGTGTTAGTTGCAAGGAGTATCTCACCTTCCCCACATTAAAGAAAAAAAAAAAGAAAAAAAATAACATGAGGCAAACTGCCAAACTACGGAGTTTCTGTCCAATCTCAGTAGAGCAAGTCAAACTTATCCACTGAATATCTGGTTTACTTAGCGTAACATTCTAACATTCTAACAGGCTGGCAATTCACTGTGACCCCTGTACTTAGTGCTTACAAGGAAAGTTTTGCTAGAAAGTGATAGGAAGGATTAAATTTGTTACCGGCTGCAAGAGAAATCATGAAACATTCCTAACTTGTTAACCTCAGCTAAAGATAAAGATGGATGAAGATTTCTTTTTCATGAGAAAACAAACATAATATTTTGAAATTTATTCCATCATTTAGATTAAAAAGTCATGTCCATTATTATTTGTTCGAATAAGTTTTCTACTTGTTGCTCTTCTTCCCCTTCTGGGACCCCTATTGGCAAAGGAAATAGACTACCAGGACGTCTGGGAAGCTCAGAGAGTCCCAGAGAAGTTGGGCCCAAGGAGGAACACATCAAAGCACATTGTAATTACATTAGCCAAGATTAAAATGAAGCAGAGAATTCTAGAAGCAGCAAGGGATAAGGGGACAGTCACCTACAAAGGAGTACCCATCAGACTGTCAGCTGATTTCTCAAAAGAGACCTTACAGGCAAGAAGGGGCTGGAAAGAAATATTTGAAATCTTGAAAAGCAGGGACCTACATCCAAAATTGCTCTTTCCAGCAAAGCTGTCATTTAGAATGGAAGGACAGATAAAGCGCTTCTCAGATAAGGTCAAGTTCAAGGAGTTCATCATCACCAAGCTCTTATTATATGAAATGTTAAAGGGACTTATCTAAGAAAAAGAAGATCAAAAATATGACAATGAAAAGACAGCAAACTCACAGCTATTAAGAACCACACCTAAAACAAAAGCAAACTAAGCAAATAGCTAGAACAGGAACAGAACCACAGAAATGGAGATCATATGGAGGGTTAGCAACAGGGGCATGGGAGGAGGGGGAGCGGAAGGTACAGAGAATGAGTAGCATAGATAGTGGGTAGAAAATAGACAGGGGCAGGGTAAGAATAGTATGGGAAATGTAGAAGCTAAAGAACTTATGACACAAGGACATAAACTAAAGGGGGGAATGTGGGTGGGAGAGGGTGTGCAGGGTGGGGGGAATGATGGGGGAGAAACGGGACAACTGTAATAGCATAATCAATAAAATATATTAAAAAAAAAAGTCATGTCCAGGTATGTCTGCAATTTAAGTAAATATTTAATAATCTGCTATTGACAAGCTTTATAATACTTTTTATGAAACACAAAAGTCCTGTAAACTGAAACGTTGTGGGTTCAATTCCTGGTCAGGACACATGCCTAGGCTGTGGGTTTGGTCCCTGGTCTGGGCACCTGTGAGAGGCAAACCAATTGATGTTTCTCTCTCCCATCCCCCCGTCCCCTCTCTCTAAAAATCAGTAAGTATGCCCTCCGGTGAGGGAAAAAGAATTTTTACTTAAAAAAGAACATTCAGCTGGCCATACTCCAGAGCTGGCAAACTATGGCTAGCGGGCCAAATTCAGCCTGCTGCCTGTTTTTTCATATAAAGTTTTATTGGAATAGGCTAACAAACATTAGTTTACATATTATCTAGGGCTGCCTTCAAGCTACAACTACAGCGCCAAGGGATAGTGACAAAGAGCATGTCTTGCAAATTCTAGAGTAACTACTATTTGGTCCTTTACAAGAAAAGGACTCCTGATCTAGAGTGTCTCAAACTCCTAATTGGGGTTATAAGTACTGTCACGAAGTTATAAAACCCATCAATCTAATTTGAAAGCAGCTCTAAAGCAGTCATTGCTTTGATGTGAGGATCTTGGGTGGGGATAGCCCTTTGGACACTATTAATATATGTCTTATAATGTTCTATATCTTCAAGGGACACTCAAGCCATTGCCTGGACACTCTGTAACCACCTAACATAAAACACTTATGTTTCACCAAATAACAGAAGAATGAACCTCAATAACTTTTATACTTACAGATGTTCTTCAAGTTTCTTTTTTAGAAGAACTGACTGAAAATAGAAAATAAAAATAATTCATTAACATTTTTATTACTAAGGATTATTTTCTAAAAATTAAGAGCATAGTAGTAACTAACTGAGTGAACCCTCGGGAATTTCTTTGGTCAAACAGCTCAAAACACACAATGTACCCAAATTTATGTCACTTTGATAAGGGAGAGAGCAGCCTATAAGTGATAACAATCACTATGAAATACCCAGAAAGTGCACATCTGAATTCTCTATTTATAGTCGGGGAAACAAATTAAAAAAGCTACTTATGTGCAGAACTAATATCCTTGGGCACCGGAGGCAGGTAGAATGCTAACAACAACAGGCTTTCCATAAGCCACTTTTTACACTGTTCTCCTCGCTTCATGATGAAGTCTGGAATCAATTTCCGTAAGTACTTATGACTTAATCAGCGATTTCCAGATATGCACAGGTTACAAATAATCTATATGATGGTATAGGAGTATGAAGGATTGTATCTACACAGAATTGAATATGCTAGAAAATGCAGCTTTGACTGGGTGTTTAAAAAAAAAGTCTCCTAAAAAGGAGGAGATGAGAAGTGACCTAAAAATAATCATAAAGAACAGTGGCATCTATATAGGACCACTAGGATTCATAGCTGAACTTAGCACCTGTAATCTACAAAGCATTTCATTTTGAGATAAATGGTTACATAATTAATTTCGTCAAACCCCCAAAATAGGCTTATTAAACAAATTAATAACAGTGCTGAGGAGAAAAAAACTCCACACACTTAAGTTCTTCGATTTTCACTCACCCTATTTGGTAATGATTACCGTAACTATTATTTATTCATGTCCATTCTAACACAGATCTGGAATATTTCAAATTCATTTCTTTGCTCAGAATGTTAGCTATAGCTAGATCAGTGGACCACCAAGACCTCTATCACTGCTTCCCCCAAATATAAAAGAAAAGATAATAACCCCATTAACTTCCAATTATGCTTGTTCCTTCTTTAGCACACAGGGTAAAATGAAAGTACTTTCTAAATACCTTAACTTTAATTTTGCACTTATGTTTTGATTAGGCTCTGCAAAATCAATTTTAACTGAGTAACACATAATAAAATAATGGTTTAATGAGTGGTTAATGTGCCAGGCGCTGAGCAAAAGCACGTCAAATACATTGTCTCACGTTAACGCCGCAACACTGGGCACTGCCAGCCCGTCTGAGAGTTGAAGACGGTGACACCAGGGTGACGGTCAGTAGTTTTCAAGGGGCAGATATCCTTTAAGTGTCTTACCCGTGAGGCGCACAAACCTCTAAGGCAAGTTATATTGGTATGTTCACTTTGCATGAAATTCCCATAATTTAAAATTCTAATACCATCAACTATGATGGCAGGTAATATATAAATAATAAAATTGCTCAACATACAGAAATGAATAGGAAGCCATACTTACAATAGCCTTGAGCAGAAACCATGCCAAGAGACAGAGAGGACACGTTAGTATGAAGCAAACACAGCAGCCAACAGAAGGAACGATTTAGTAATTCATGAACAGAAGTAAAAGATATGCATTTTTTCAAAAATGTACATTTTTCTTTCTTCTATGGTCTCCTCATCCTGTCTTGTTCTCTGGCGTTTTATACACTGTGGCTAGCTCAAATTATCCATGTGACTGGATATAACAATGCTTTTCTGCTTCCATGCTAAAAATAAATGACATAAAAATAATAATAAAAATGTGCAAACCATCCTACTCTAACTCAAGGTTACTGAAAGGGCTGGGCTTTGGGTTAACAGAAATAAGTAGAAATTATGTTGTTCTTCAGAGGGGACCAATTCCATTTGGCAGATTATTCCATGTATCACATACTCCTGGGATGCAGCGCAGTGGGTTAGTGGAGAGATTACAGAAACATCAAAAGTCTGCCGAGGGAAAGAACCAACCACATACCCTGCACCCCACTATTTCTCTAACCCATTCTGAGGGATAGCATCAGAATAGGGAAAGTTTCTAACTGAGTATTTCCCATATGCAGAGCAGAGATCTGAGAGAATTCCTAAGAATTTAGAGCAAGACATCTCACGGGCAGCTGGGCAGTCAAATAAACAGACCAATGTGGGCAAATCGTGCTTTGTATACAGGACTGGCATTTCACTTCTGAAATACATTCTCTTAAAGTAATAGCAAACAACATATTTAATTAGATTTGATTACCACAGTAATACTTAACCAGACTATGCAAAATTATTTTTTACAGAATAAATTTCTTTAGGTATCTTTCAGTGTAAGAGAATCAAGTACAAAGAATCAGCCATATTGCTACAGCACTAAGGCTGAGCTGACACTGATGTCTCACCATTTTTACACTCTATGTATCACAGGCCCATCTCCACTCGACCACAACAAATCAACAAAAAAGCTGTCAAACTTTCAAAGGCCAAAATTAAGTTTACATTTACCTCCATGTGAGAGACCTAGAGATTTCACTGAACTAAGAAATGTTAGCCACTCTGGCTCATCTCTAAGACACTCTTAGTTAGGCTTATTAATATTGAACATTTTAATACACAAATGGTTTTGTTTCACCTTTCTACGATTTCGTGTTCTGGATAAAAGCATGTGTTAAAAGTAAACCATGGTACTTCAAACTCGTTCCACTCTAATGGGGAGCAAGGTAGTTTAAATGTTGGTGACAATTTCAGGAAGTGGAAATCAACCTGGGAATCTAAGCACTATCAACACGTTAATTAAGAATGAACCCAAACCACTGCAAACAAGAGCATGCTGCCAATATAAGCTCATAAATCTAATGAAGCTCCTCAAATTAGGTCACTAACGAGCTTTTTATATCTAATATTCTGGGGTTTTAAGCACTGTACTAGTTCAACTCTCCCTCCTGTGACTCCTCCTGTCCTTACATCCTCTTGTGTTCCCATTGCTGATAACGTGGGCCATATCTAACGTTGACGCTGACCCCCGAAATCACTCGACCAGTGGGAGCAACCAAACAGGCTCGTACTCAAAAGCCAGAGTTTATAGCAAACTATGCTGGCAACGGGAAACAACAAACCACAACCCAACTGGCTGTAGCAAAGATCGGTCACTAAAATTTAGGGTTCCCTGCTTCTTTACATCATTTTTGAGCACTTTAGAGTCACAGCTCTATTGTATATTGCTTGTTACATATAAGGAATTGGCAAAATATGATTCACTGACACTCTGATCATTTGCGTTGACTGCCCACTCCACGCTACATGAGCACTGTGTCACAGCACGAGGAGGTGAAAAAGACCCAGGTGCTAGTTCCACACATTTGCAATACGCTAGATTTCGGCGTGCCAGTCAAGCAGGCGGGCTACGACAGATACACCCAGTGCTATGGAAATATTTAAAAAGGTCAGTGAACTTATATGTGAGTGTGTTATTAGGGGTAGCAAGAGGGACTCAGAATTTAGAGATAATGTGATTCTAGGGATGACATTTTTCTTAAATATCAATTTCACATCAAAAATTTTTACTTGAACATGCGTTCTACCAGTATTTTTGACCACAGAGAAAACCCTATACTTTCAATACAGAGTTGAGCACTTGTAAAACATAAAGCTCAATTAATTTCTTAGGTGATAACTACAAATGAACTTCTGATTCCCAGCAGAATAAATCTGAAAGAGATAAAATAACATCTGGCTCTTTTAACAAGGAATGTTAGTAAAAGGAAAACACTTTCTTTCCTACAAGCAACACAATTATAAATCATTTTGATAGAGGACATCAGTAAAAACCCCAAAAGTGAATAGGCTTTGTTAACATTGTGGGACGGTTGGACCATGGTTGGTACAAATTAAAACTTACATCTTCTGCCTTTGATCCTTGATCCTGTAAAGATTTCTGCAGTTCTTCAACTTGTGACTGTACTTCCAGAAGTCTCTGATTCACCAGCCTAGAAATCGAATGTACATTAATTTTCCAAATTCTGACTTATGTCATATCCCTTAGGTTGTCAGATTGGTTAGAGAGACAGTGTGTATTAGCAAAACAAAGCCTAAGGCTATAGTAGCAGTAGTTCACTTTTTGACTGTTTTTCATAGTGCTTGATAATTTCTATGATGATTTTCAATGTACTGTTTTGTGGATACATTCTGTTGAACTGTTGTACCTACTCTTATCTATTTATCTGAAATTCACTTTGTCATACATTTATTCAAACTATCATGTCAGGCACTATGCTCAGCACTAGTGTAAAAAGATCTCTGCACTCAAAGAATTTAGTAGGGGGGCAAAACATAAATAAATAAAATACAAGATCAATACTTCAACATAGGGCACAGATGTACAAAAAGATGAGGACTGCTCAAAGAAGCAGAACTGCACCTACCTGTGTACAGGAACAGGACAGGAGGGACTTAAACTGACATGAGAATAGTAAATAAAGTTTGTGGTTAAAGGTAAAAAGGGGGATTCAAGACGAGAACTGAGTATGTGCAAAGCACACAGAGAAACGAGAGGGTGCAGTGAGGTCGGCAACGGGACGGCTGAAGAAGTTGGGAGGAGTAAGGATAGCTGACGATGAGAGCAGGGAAGAAAACGAGTGGTTGGTGGGACCCTGTGTAAAGTGCAAGAGTGTTTGGAATTTATCCTATAATCTGGCCTAACATATGGCTGGAACTGGAAGAACCCAGCCAGTCTTTAATGATGCTGATTCTGAAGTTTGATCTTCATAAATTCTCCAGGTCATTATGATGCAACATTCAGGAGACCAGTTTGATTCCCCAGGTCTTGGGTAATGTTGAGAATTGCAAGCAGAAAGAAACACGATCAGACGGTATTTTAGAAAAGGTCATTTTGGTATGAGAGTAGATGCACAAAAAAGGTCAAAGAGCAGGCATGAAGGCCCAGAAGAGGCTATTACAATCACCAAATATGCCTAAAATAGAAGGAAATAGAGGAGAAAAATGTATTGGGAAGGCACAAGAATACATAGAATGAAAACTAACACTTAGAATACTGACCAGGAAGAACGTAAGAAAAGTGGAAGAGGAAGAAGGTGGTTCACGGCAGAACACCAGTGCAGGGCATAAAGACGAACCTCACGCTGGAGCACAGTAAGAGAATTGGGAGAGACATAAGAGAGGGAGGATGCTACTGAAATTAAAAAAAAAAAAAAAAAAAAAAGAAGTCTGAGGAAGGAGGAAACGATCTACAACAATGAACACGGCAGAGAGGTGAGGAGAGACAGTCTCGACTGCTCCCACCAGAGTGGCCCTGTAACAGACCACTGGGTATTTCAGTAAGAAACAATTCAGTGAAATGCCAGTAGGAAAAGACTGAATTAAGTCCCGAATTAAGAACTGCCCTGAATTAAGAACAAAACAGGGCAATGAGTATTTAGAATTCAAACAAAGTTTAAAAAGACATTTCTTTTACTCAAGAAGTTACAAGACATTCTGATCATAAACCTACATCATATAACTTAGTGAGAATCGAAGTAAAAAGGAAATATGATATCTGCGTGTTTTCAACAGTGAAAGAATTACCTGACAAACCATATTCAATATGAAAAAAAGGTACATAAATACCTTACTAGTGGTAACTTTGTCTTATCTTTTCAGAAAGCAATATGGAAATATGTATCAAACTATAAGACTATTTCAACTATCCATTCTAGCCATTTTTGATATTAGTCAACAAATATTGCAAGCCTATTAGGTTTAGGCCATTGTAAATGTCATAAAACATCAATTAGTCCACACTAAGATGTTCTTTGGTAAGACCTGAAAGCAACTAAAATCCAAGTAATGGGGAATGAAGAAACATAATGATGAAAGTGTTAAAGTTTGAAGTAGCTTTAATTCATGATTAGAAGGACAAAATGGTAGGGCTTTGGTAACATTTTGCTTGAAGAAATAAAGAGGGAAATATTATTACAAAGAAGCACAGCACTTTTGGGAAGCCTGCTCATAAATGGAGAAATAGATTAAAGCACTCTTACTAAAGGAAATGGAGTAACACATTATCACTTCTCAAAATATAATTCACATCTTCAAGGAAATCAAAATCAAGACAAGGAGAGAACACCTGTGGTTAAATGCAGCTGCCTATACACATTCCTACCTATTCTCTGTCTCCAGTTCATTCTTGCGTAGGTTTGCATCGTCCAGTAGGCTCTGCAATAAGGCAATTTTTTCATTGTCTGAACCCTCCTGGTTAAGTTTTAACATCTTATTCTCATGCTGAAGGCGAATCAGTTTCTCCCTAAATAAGCAAAAGAAAAACTATCATCTGGTGCATTAATACAATACAGTTATCTAAATCCAACTATGCATAGTTACGTATTTATTTCATAGAACAGAAATTAAAGATAACTTCTGTTGTAACTGGCTAAGACATTACATTTCAGGTCTTAAGTACTTTGTTTTTTAGAATAGATAATCTGAAGATAAATCTCTAAATATCATGATTTGTAACAAAAGAGATTTTAAAAGCCTATTTTCTTTCTATATACATATTTAAGCTATGAATGCATTTATACATTTGCTCTTTAGTTCTCATAAAAAAAATGATCTTGAATGTCAGACTCTTAAATTACTAATCATTTGGTGGCAAAATATAACACCCAAGGAAGAATGCCTTTAAGACATGCAGTCCATCCATTCCTATAGATATGTAAAATTGTGGTTTTTGTAACAAACCAGATTATTAGAGCCAAGTTACTGGACTGTGTTGCTTTGGGTTCCTTGTGTTATGCCTTTGAGGGATCAGCTTCCATTGAGGGATGTTAAAAGAAACAGCCACATAAAACTTGCCACTAGATTTACCACAGGGATGATGTAACTGAATATTAATTCATACAGAGATACAACTGAAGATCTACTTCTTGAAAATATAATTCAATACTTAGTTATACATAGATTCCTCTTTTGAGGGCCCTACGATGATACTCATACCAGATACTATGAAAAGCTGTGTTTTCTCATGGAAAAAGAAAACACAAAAACAAAATAAACACATACACAAAACAGTCTGCTCTTATTTTGTAAACACTGTAAGTCTTATAAAGCAACTTTACTGCTCCTGGTGAAAAGATGAAAGACAAATCTGTGGCCCAACTCCAGCAATCACGCAGAACTTGCTCTGTCCTCTGTACGGACAGCAGTGACGTCAACACACGTTTCACTGCCAAGTGAGCACGCCCATTGCAGGGGGAGGGGAGGAAAAAAGAGACCTTCCGTGACCCCACGGTGCAGAATAATTGCTGCTAAAACACAGCCTTCTGGTTCTATGCGCACCCACACCCATGCAAACAGTTTAAAGAAATGGGTCATGTTACATTGATATCTGCTGTTTACACTTAAATTTTCACAATCTTTCCATGTCAGTAAATATGCTTCAATATTTTAATTGTCATGTTAAAATGCATATATGAATCATTATTTAATCAATATCGAATTATTGGGCACTTAGATTGTCCCAATTTTGAGATTTAACATGCTAATAATAATCAGCTTTATAAATATACCTTTGTGTATATCCTTGGTTGTTTCTTTAGGATTAATTCCCAGAGAAGTAATTTCTGGGTCAAAAAATAGGCACATTTAGACAATATAAACTTTTTGTCAAAATGCTCAAAAAAAAAAAAAAAAAGTGGTACCACCACAGGAAAAATAATTTTGTAATTATATGTGGTGATGGATCTTAACTAAACTGATTGTGGCAATTATTTCACAATATTATGAGGTCTGTCCAAAAGGTATCTAGCCATGTAATATGAAAAATAGAGACATTTACTGAAGATAAAAGATAAAGAAACATTGTACATAGGACAATGACATCTTAGCCCCTTCAAAGGAGGCCTGGGACGTCACACAGTTCTCCCAGTTGCCATCAGCTGCCCCGTTGTATTTTCCTGAATCTCATCAATGGTCTGAAATCTCTTCCCTTTCAAAGGTGATTTTAGTTTTGGGAAAAGCCAGAAGTCACCAGGGCAGCAAATCTGTGCTGTAAGGGTACTGAGTCACAAAGGTGATTTGATGTTTTGCAAAAAGACTGCACAGGACGTGATGTATGAGCAGGTACATTGTGGTGATAAAGCTGCCAATCACCAGCTGCCCATAGCTGTAGCCTTCTGAATCACCTTAATAGTTTCCACACAGGACTGTTCAAGTTTAGTACAAAATTTGATGCAGATTCATTGGTCTACTCATTCAGTCATTTTGAACATGATGGCCACACGGTACACATGCTTGCTTGAGGGCATCTACTGCCCCAACTGATTAGTACAGTGAAGTTGTCATTGCTCACGCATGTGTGTTCCATTCCACTCTCCTTGGCTGCCAGGTTCTCATTATATTAACCATGGCTGGACTTTTTCTGGACAGACCTCGTATACATATATCACAACATTATGTTGCATATCTAAAAACAATACAGCTAATATGTCAATTATGTATCAATTATTGAATAATTAACTTTTAAAAAGTTGTACTACTTTACAGTTACTGCTTGAGTTTCCAATTTCTCCACACCTTAACATCAATGAAAAGTATCACTTATAATAGTTTTTGCAAATTTGATAGGTACATTTCATTATGTATTAAACCTATTAGCCCACTGTCTATAACATATGTTGCAAATTTTCATCCATTTTATCATCTCATTATCTTGATAGCTCTTCTAGACAGAGTATGTTTTAATGTGCATTGAGTTATACTAAAAAAAGCCATTTTCTTTGTTGAGTCTTTATCATTGTTCCTCATTTAAAAATCCAACTGCAATAACTGTAAGCTTCCTTAAAAATTGTGTTTTGGACATAACAAGTTATTTATGAATATTCATAAACAGTAAGTGTTCATTCATTCAACACATCTTGTTGGTCCAATAAAGATACCATGTCAGATGGCAGAAGAGACAAAGGCATACAAAATGCTTCCAGAGCTCGTGTTGCATATACTCCTTTGTCTGTCTCAAATAACTGCCAACAACAATCAATCAATAGTGTCATCTATTCTACAAGTATGTGAACGCCTATCATAACTCTCAGTTTATAAAACTCTTAAACAGCTATTATATTATTTAACAACCCCAAGGAAATTATAAAGAATGAAGGTCATTGTCAATTTAAAAAGGGGGGAAATAAGTTCAAAGAAGGTAAAAGCAATATTGAGATTCAGCACTTCCTTCTCCTGGATGTCTGGTGCCTCCCCACCAACCTTTTATTCTTATCCATAGAGCCACATACATACTGAAATAAATGGAATTTTTAAAATGTTATGACTAAATAAAACTGTAAGATACTATTGAAGGGAGAGTTGTAGAGATGGGGGGGATATTTCCTCCTGTCTACTGCATTTTATTTTTCCCAGATCATTCTATGTCATTAAAAAGTCAATGTTAGCCCTGGCTGGTGTAGCTCAGTGGATTGAGCGCGGGCCTGCGAACCGAAGGATCGCGGTTCGATTCCCAGTCAGGGCACATGCCTGGGTTGCCAGGCCAGTTCCCGTCAGGGGACATACAAGAGGCAACCGCACATTGATGTTTCTCTCCCTCTCTCCTTCCCTTCCCCTCTAAAGATAAATAAATAAAATCTAAAAGGAAAAAAAAATCTTTAAAAAAAAAAAAAAAGTCAATGTTAGTAATTAATTCTTTTGCAGGTTGATGGCTAAATATAACCTTTGTTTTGGGGTCAACGGGTTGTATTGCCAAATGTTTGCTAAACATGCCCAGCAGAGGTACCAGTTTGTGTGTATATGTAAAACACTGTCCTACTAAAATAAGAAGATCAAGTCTCTTGGGCCAGTTGAAAAAAGCATCTAACATGCTGAAATCAGGGACATTCGCTACTGAGTTCACGCTGAAAGTGTTAGTAATAAAAAGGAAATGATCTTCTTGGTATTGTAGAAGAGTCTGGTTTCTCCAGAAATACAGTGCGGTGTGACTGTGAACTTTACGATCTCCTTACCTGATTTCAGGTGTAACAATCTCTGCTGCCAGACTGTCTGAAGATTCCTGACTTCCCAGAGGCATTAACCCTATAAATACGTAAACATGAATGCAAGGGTAAGAGAGAGCAGAACTAGTTCCTTTAGTTTCCATATGAAATCCTACTTTGAGCATTAATTTTAAGAGCTAAAATTTTTGTTTTAGTCAAGTAAAAAAAGATCATGTCACCATTGCCTTAAATTATTATTACATCATTGTTAACAATTTTCAGGTGTACAACTGAATGACACTAAGTACATTCACTATGTTGCAGAATCATCACTGCTGTCTGTTTCCGAAACTCACCACCCAAAACACAAATTCTGTAACCGTTAAGCAGTAACTCCCATTCCTTTATTATCTTTTACCCTCCTCATAAACTTTTACTTTCTGCCTCAATGAAGCTGCACATTCTAGATATCTCACAAAGTGGAACCACATCAGTATTGGTCCTTTCGTGTCTGGCTTATTTCACTTAACATGGTGTTTTAAAAATTCATCTATGTACTTGTATTATAGGACTATAAGATGCACCTAGGTTTTAAAGGAGGAAAATAGGAAAAAAATTTTTGAAGCAAAAAATGTGGTAAAATATTTAATAACCTGTGATCCTGCTCCACTGCTGCCCTCCCTCAATGAGCCAGGTAAGCCACATTCGGACTATAAGATGCACCCCCATTTCCTCCCATATTTGGGGGTGCATCTTATAGTTTGAAAAATACGGTGGTATTTCTCAGAACTCCATTCCTTTTTATAGTTGAGTAATGTTCCACTGTTTGTATACAGCATATTTTCTTTATCCATTCATCTGTTGATGAACACATGGGTTATTTCTATCTTTTGGCTATCATGAATAATGCTGCTATGAACATGGGCATACCAGTATCTGGTGGAGTCCTTGCTTTGAATTCTTTTGGGTATTTACTTAGAAATGGAATTGCTAAATCCTATGGTAATATTATGTTTTAACTTTTTGAAGAACCACCAAATTCTTCCACAGTGGCTGCCCCTGCCCTCTTTTATATTACCGTCGGCAATGCAAGAGGTTTCCAGTTTCTCCACATCCTCCCTAACACATGTTATTTTCCTTTTTGGTAACAGCCAACCAAGTGAGTGTAAAGTAGCATCTCATTGTGGTTTGATTTGCATTTCTCTAATGACTTGATATTGAGCATCTTTTCATGTGCTTATTGGCCATTTGTATATCTCTGAAAAAATATCTGTTCAATACCTAAGCCCATTTGTAAACGGAGTTGCTTTTTGTTGTGACCTCTAGAAGCTCTTTAGGTATTCTGGATATCGATTACTTAGTAGATATACGATTGGCAAATATTTTCTTCCATTTTGTGGGGTGACTTTTCACTCTGTTGATAGTGTCCTTTGATGCACCAAAGTTTTTAATTTTGATGAAGCCCAATTTATCTTTTTTCTTTTGTTGCCAAAGCATAGGCAACAAAAGATAAAACAGATAAACTGGGCTTCATCAAAATTAACAGTTCCAAGGAATCACTGCCAAATCCAATGTCATGATGGTTTTCCTCTTGTTTTCTTCTAAAAGTTCTCCAGTTTCAGCCCTCACATTTAGCTCTTTGACCCATTTTGAGTTTGATTTTGTACACGGTGTGAGGGTCCAACTTCACGGTTTTGGATGTGGTTCCAGTTTTTCTAGCACAACTTATTGAAAAGACTTTCCTTTGCCCCACTGAATGGTCTCGACGCGCTTGTTAACAACTGACCACATGTGTGAGGATTTATTTTTGAGCACTCTTTTCTGTTTCATTGGTCTACATACGTCTTCCTTATGACTATAGTGCACTGTTTTGATTATCCACTTTAAACTAACTTTTGAAATTAGGAAGTGTGAGTCTTACAACTTTTTCTTCTTTTTCAAGATTGTTTTGGTTATTTGGGGATCCTCAAGATTCCATATGAATTTTAGGACGGGTTTTTCTGTACCTGAAAAAAATACTGTTGGTATTTGAGTAAGGACTGCACTGAATCCATAGACTGCTTTTGGTGGTGCTATCATCTTAAAAGTATTAAGTCCTAAATGATTCCCTGTGAGAAGAATACTTTTCTCTTTGGATAAATGTCCCTTAACAAATTGATACCAACTCCACGTATCAACTGAAAAAAAATCACTGATTTAGAAAGTTCGATGTATTTTTAAGAGGTTATGAGAAACTTTCTAGAATAAAATTTCCAGGTTTATTACTAACAGAGATGATTAAAGAAATGCTTATACTTTTGACCTAATAAAAATCAAATACTTAAATATAACTAAAATATAAATTAGGAAAGTAAATTCAATCCCCTAACTATTGACTGTTTGCCACAATATCTGGGTAACAGTCTGAAATCTGTATCAATTTCATGGCCTCTTCATCTATTTTTCATTTTCATCTATTAGTCCAATTATCTTAAAATTATTCTAATATTTATACTGATACAACTAGAAATAAATCATCTTGCTTGGGCTACTGAAATGGTCTCACCTTGAGTTGTGAGCTGCCCTTCTTGAGCCTGCACACAACGAAGCTCTTCAATGGTTTCCTTCAGAGAATCCCTTTCTGTTCTCAACCTCTGGAGAGATTAAAAACAAGGGAAGTTAGCTGCAAGTTTTGTGAGTTTATTCATTAGTGGTCTTTGCCTTACCTAATAAAATGAGAAACAGTAGGAGACATGGATGTTTTGATCTTCTATGAAAAGATCATAGAAGGTGAAAGATTACAACTTTTTTCTATTTAACAATACAGAGTATCTCCAGTGTGCAAGCAATATGCTACCCACAGTTGAACATAAGAAACACAACCATCTACATGACCCTTAACAATAAGCACCTAATTATGTACATACACCCTTTTCATTGAACACAAAAAAATTAAAGAATTTAAACATTTAAAGTCATGAAAAAGAAAATATTTTTAAAAGATTCAAAATATGCTGACAACAAAAAAATTATGTCTTCTATAATAATCATACAGAAAATATACATAAATTTACAAAAAGTCATGAGCAAAACAATGTAAAAGAAGCAATGGTGACAACTATAAATATATATAGAAGAAATTAGGATGGAAGTAAAAACATTCCTTTAATCTTTTATTTTAGATGTATTTCTAAAATACAAATACAAATCTTCAATTTAAATTTAAAAATAAATAGGATCTCTGATTTTTAAACTTATAAATAGTTGGAATATAGTCAAAACAAGAATTAAATGTCAGCCTTAATTTTTGTAGTGCTGAAAACCAAAATGCCTAATATATACTCACATCCTTTTCTTTTTGAAGAGTGTCAACTTTTTCTTTTAGCCGTTTATATTCAAAATCTAATTTATCTGCTTTCTTCGATTCTTCAGATAATCTATTTTGCAGTTCTACTACCTGATACAGAAAGGTACCATTAATTTTATAATTTGAGACATTTGAAATGATCACTATTTTCTTCTAAATCCCTGAGGATATGTTTATTGATTTGAGAGTAACAGGAAATACAGAAGGGAGGAGAGAGAAGGGGAGCGAAGGAGAGAGAGGAGAGACTGAGAGACAGACAGACAGAAAGAGACAGACTGAGACATAGAAGTGAGAGAGAAACATTGATCAGTTGCCTCCCGTATGCATCTGATCAGGGATCAAACCCACAACTAGGTGTGTGCCCTGACTGGGGATGGAACCTGCAACCCTTTGGTCCACTGGAGGACACTTCAACCAACTGAGCCACCCAGCCAGGGCTCCCCCCAGTTTTTTTTTAAATGTATATGCTACAACAGCCTAACTGAATGGAGAGAACTAGGAACAAAAGACTGGTGCTATGAGTTCTAAAACCAGATCATCTAGAGTAACAATGTTCACAATGATGAAAAAAACATAAGGTTCTTCTATTTCCTGTAATACTGTTAACTGCATAGTCTGAAATCCTTTAAGCACAAAGCAAAAGAAATGCTAGGAAAAAAAATCCAATTATGTAGGTGAGCTTACAAGAAAGTAAATGAAATCCTCACTCGCTAACTGAAGTAGGAAGTACATGTGGAAAACCAGAGATGCATTTGCCAAAAGCAGGAACCCAGAATTTTAAATTTAATGGGAGACAGGTGATTGTTAAACCGCCTTGGGCTCTAAAAGATGATGAGTAAACAGGTGCCCACCTGTTTATGAGTAAACAGGTGCCCACGCAGGGTGGGAATCCGTCAGCTGGAAAACTCAATAAGGAAAGCTGCCTTTCTTAAAGTGGATGCACTGGGTTTAAAAAGTATAACTTGAAAATCTGTATTTATGATCTGTTAACACATGAATTTATGTTTAAAATTTTGCCACATACATGCCCTGTCTGTCAATGCTAAACAAGCAATTAATTTTAAAGACTTGCCCTGGCTGGGTGGCTCAGTTGGTTGACACGTCCTCCCATACACCAAAAGGTTGCGGGTTTGATTCCCAGTCACGGCACATACCTGGTTGCAGGTTCAACCTCCAGTTGGGGTGTGTACAGGAGGCAACCATCCTATTGAGGTTTCTCTCTCTTCCCCTTCTCCTTCTAAAATCAATAAACGTATCCTTGAGTGAAGATTTATAAAATAAAAATTTTTAAATAAAGTAGTCCTGGTTGTTAAATGCTGTGGAAAATCTGGCATAAGCAAAACACACATCTGTCTGGAGGAATGCCGCCTCCACTCAGGCCTACCAATACTCCCCAAGATAAAGATGAACCAGACAAAATAACGAAGACCAAAAAGAAATAAGCCACTATGAACGATGGTCAGCAGAAAAACATTAACAGCAATAACAACAACAAAACAGTAGAATAAGGCCTCTAAGAATTTCGGATTATAATTAGCAAATATAAAATGTTAAATTTAATACTTTAAGCATAAATAAAGGAAACTTTAATTATGAAAGGAATAAGAAACCATTAAAAATCATCAGCCTGGTTTGAAAGTATACCCAAAGACAACTTGAAGAAAGAAAAATATTATCATTGAAAAATAAAATATATGAAACTTCAGATCAGAATCAGAGAATCAGTGTACTATATGATTTCACTACAATATTTCTAGGTGAACGTATCTTTTTATTTACTCTGTTATTCATTGTTAATACTAAATCAGATGTCCTCTATTAGTTCCGCAAAATTTTAGGCATCTTTTCTGTCAAATAATGTCTTTCTACAATTCCTGTTCTCTCCTCTGGACTCTAGTTAGATCATTTCTCCTTTTGATTTAACACCTTTTCATCTCATTTATAATTTCCTTCATCTACATTTACTTTGGGCTATTTCTCAATTCTCAATCAAGTTCATTAATTCTTTCAACCTTGTTATATGTTAAAAATTTCATAATAAAGTGTTGGGGATAAAATGTATTCACCAAAAACCTGTCAAGGCTGATCTACTAAAACTTCCCCAACTTATTTTATTAAGCTAGTATAATTCTGATGCCAAAATCAGGTAAGGAAAGTATTAAATAGAAAACTTCGAGGCAAAATGTTCTAAGTAAAATTAACAAAGTAGATCTAACAATGTAAAAACAACAAATAAATCCACAGTGACCAAATTAAGTTTATCTCAGGAATGCAAAGATGGTTTAAACATAGAAAATCTACACAATAGGTGTCTCCCAATAGGTGCAAGAAAAGTAGTTGATTCAATTCAACATCCATTTAAGCCCTGGCTGGTGTGGCTCAGTGGACTGAGCACCAGCCTCTGAACCCAAAAGTTGCTGGTTCAAGGGCCAGGTCCCCAGTTGGGCGCATGTGAGAGGCAACCAGTCTCACTCTTAAGATACACACCCTAAGCAAATGGAATTTCTTTATCCTAGTAAAAGGTTAGAACTATGGCAATCCTTACACCGGTAAAACATAAAATCAACAAAAAGTGGTTGTTTACTATTTTTGCTTTATTTTATTTTATTTACTTATTTTTAGAGAGAGGTGAAGGGAGGGAGAAAGAGAGAGAAACATCAATGTGTGGTTGCCTGCTGCGCACACCCTACTGGGGACCTGGCCCACAACCCAGGCATGTGCCCTGACTGGGAATCCAACTGGCGACCTGGCCCACAACCCAGGCATGTACCCTGACTGGGAATCCAACTGGCGACCATTTGATTCTCAGGCTGGCACTCAGTCCACTGAGCCACACCAGCCAGGGCCTATTTTTGCTTCTATTTAAAATTTTTATTAAAGGTCAGACCTGCTGATTAAAAAGAAGAAGAGAATACAGTAGAAAACAAGAAATAAAACTGCTTTTTATTTGTATGTCACTTAACAAAAAGATTCAGCAGACATTATTAGAATATGAAGATTTGGTTAAGGTTGCAAAAGCAGTGTATAAAAATCAGTATCAATCAGATAAATAACCAACAAATTGAAAATGGCATCCTTTCTTTTGCTAATTGCATTGACAAAGACCAAATACCAAAATGTGTGCATGATATTTGGAAGAAAATATCATGGAAGAAAAGTATAAGACTTAATTGAAAGATATTGGAGAACTAATAAACAGATATTATATTTACTGATAGGAATATTATGGTCAAAAATACTTCAATTATCCCCCACATTAATCACTTTGGAGAATAATTTAATAATATCTAATTAAATGAACATATTCTAAGAAATTCCATACAGCTAAACTTTCACACATGTATAGAAGAGGTAATGTTCAATACTATTTATTCAGTGGCATTTCTTGTAATATAAAAAAATTGAAACATCTTATCTGCCCTTCCACAGAAAAATCAGTAAATTGTGGTATAGTCCTTTAATAAGATACTATACAGCAGTACCAATGAACGGAATAAAACTATATACCTATCAACATAAATAAATCTCACAAATATACTACTGAGCAAAAGTAAATTGCAGTAGAGTTCTTTCAATTTATCATACAGAGAGGAGCAAAAGTAGGTTTACAGTTGTTCATATAGAAAACAACACAATAATTAATAAATAATAATACAAGAATAAACTGTTTTGTGTATTCATGACTGTAAACCTACTTTTGCCCAACCCTGTATGGATTTAAAACATGTCTACATGCTATAAATTTTATATGCATACATATTAATAAATATACATATGCAGCAAAACAATAGAGCAGTGATTTTTAACCAGTGTGCCTCAAAAATTTTTTAAAAAGCAATACCTGACCATGCAGGCACAGGTGGTAAACGAAAGGCCCTGCACCTCACTTCTACCCAGCGGCAGCGTCAAGCTCTCACTTAACAGTTAAGAAATAGTTACATTTATACTGTCCCAAAGTTACATTCGGCCCTTCGAAGGCAACTGCAAGGCTGAATGTGGCCCCGGTGAAAGTGAGTTTAACACCCCTCCCTTAGATTGTCAAATAAAAAATGACAACAGCCAGCACAACAATAGCCATCCAGTGTGAATGAATCAAAATTATACCTTTTTTTGGATCAGATAGGCAAAAAATGTAGTATGTTTTTTGGAGGGCTTGCAGAATTCTAGTAATTAGTTTATGTGTGCCATGAGATGAAAATGGTTGGGAATTGCTGGAATAGAGAGAGGCACAGTAATGAAAACCACAAACAACACAGTGGTTACTGCAATGAGGGGAAGAGTACATTTCATTTTTTTAAGTGTGGACATATATTATTCTTTTACTTTTGTGTATTTCTTAAGTATTATGTAATAAAATAAAAAATTAAAAGCAATAAAAGGATCTGCCATAGAGTCCCACCAGTAAGTTCTGGAGAACTAAGTTTCACAGGTAAAAATCAGAGTACCATAAAAACCAAAGTCAGCAGATTTTCGATAAGCCATAGCATTATAATGGAGAACCTGCTTGAAAACATCATTTGGAAACTCTGTTACTATTCTTTTACCTGTCTCTTGTATGTCTCAAGTTGGCTTCGAGCTGCATTGGCTTTTCTTAACTCTTCCTCTAGACTGACAGTGTTCTGCATATACATAGTATTCTTCTCTTCTAAGAGTTTAACCTGCCGCCTCAAATCACCAAGATCTTCTAGCTTCTTTTTATATGATTCCACTTGGCCTTCTAGTTTAGACACTTTATCAGAAGAATGTCTAGAATAAGATGGAAAATCAGAAATTAGAAATATATCTACAGTTATAAAGCTGTTATAGATAGTGCTAAATAAACCAAGAGGGATTCCAGATAATAACACATTCTAATGAAATTATAAGACCAAAGATGATTCCAGGTTAATGCTCAGGTTAAAAAATATAGCCAAATTACAGCAAAAACTGTAATGACATATGTTATATAATTTAAGGAAAGCAAGTCTGTGTGTGGGGGGAGCGGGGAGGAAGGGAGGTAGCCAGCAGAGACACATGGAGTAATACAAAGGCAAAATAAATTGTGCAGTGTCCAAAGGATTTGGCAATTAGAACGTTATTAGTGGCCACAGAAAAGCTGTTTCAGTGGAGTAGTTAGGGCAGGTGAGGGCAACTTTTAGGAGGTTAGGGAGAGAACATCAATTTCACTCTGTATAATCTAAATTTGTTCTGGAAAGAAGGACAGAGTAACAAGTTTCTCTCTTTTTGTAAGATGAGAGAGACCTAAATGTAAATATATGCCCAGAAGGAAGATCCAAGTGTGAAGAGGAATGATAACTGATTGTAACACAGTCTGTCGCTGTGTAAGTGAGAAGCACTGAGACCCAGAGCACAGAAGTTAGTACTGGACAGACAGGAGGAAGAAAAACAAGTCTATATTCCAGAAGCAAAAAGAGAAGATTATGGGAATGTAGGGCAGTTAGTAAGTGCAGGAGATAAAGGACACGGAGCGTCCGCAGTTCCTGGCCTCTTCCCTCCATGCAGCCATAGACAATGTCATCTACTGAGGCCAAAGCATGGGAGGGCTGGGGTGGGATGGGCATGCAGGTGAGAAGAGTTATGGAAACACGTCATCGCTGTGGGGGAAGTGGGAGATGGGACTATATCTACTGGTGAGCAGTAGAATGGTGGACCACTGGTAAGAACCCAGTGAGGAGGAGTAAAGCTCATTAATTTGTAGTAGGGCAAAAGTATATCACTATGTGAATTTGTCTATTTGTTCTCAGTATTCAAAGAGCAAAAGTGTACAATATAGATGGTTGGAATGAGCCAAGAAAGGACTGATTATACTAGAACTGGATAGGTAGGAAAATGAGGTGGCAGGCAGTGAGGTACCTAGTGAGAGACGATTTGAGGTGAAGACAAAAAGGTCCAGCAAGGACACGAAGCCTTGTCAGGCATGACACTATCTGAGAAAAAGGAAGACCAAGTGACTGCAGGAGTCAAAATGAAAGAAAAAGAGTAGTAATAAGAAAAGCTCCAGAGCTAGAACAAGTATAAAGTGATGGTCAGAGAGTAACTTTATTTGATAAATATTTATACAGCAATTATTTGCTGGATACTGTTCCCAGTGTTTACAAACATGAACTTATTTCCACATATAAATCTGAGGTTGGTATGTGTATTAGTTCCACTTCACAAATGAGGGAATGGCTACGTGGAAGTTAAATAAATGACAGCATGGAGATCTAGATCTGGGTGGTCTGGCTCTTAAACACCCTGCTATGCTCAGAGAGCCTAGAGTTTGTAACATTGGTGGAAGAACTGTTCTGGGTGATGAGGGGTCTGAGATTCTGTGAAGATGGGAAGATTGTTTACCTAAGAACATCTATTTCATCTTTTAGAGATTGAGCGTCATCTGCCAAAGTGGTTAGTTCATCATTCTGCTGCCGAAGTTCAGAGACTTCCTTTTCTAACTCTTCACAGCGTATTCGATAATCATCTTTGGCTGCTTCTAGTCTGTAACCAAAACAAAATAAACCAAGAAAATACTATTTACTGTCTAATAATTCTCCTTAGAACAGTAAACAAAAATAAAAAGCATGAAAATAAACTCTTCTGAATTTGTCTCCTATGTTTTGTGATCATGAACTATAATTCTAAGTTTTAATTATCCTAGAGGATTCCACTGTTCCAAGGCTTGTGAAAAGATAAAACCTAGTTACCATTCCTTTATTCAGAAAATTAGACATCAAGTAATATTTTTCAAAACACAGCAGACAGAATTTATTTAAATGTTATTTTTAATTATGCAATTTACATCCTTTGTTGAAAATCTACAAAATACAGAAAAGCAAAAACAGATAAAAACCATGTATTAATCGAAATAGAAAACTACTGTTAACAATTGTGGCATACATCCTCCAATCTGACTTCTATTCATAGATCTTTATTCCCCCAAACACAGAAAATACTATTTTTACTTCTTAATATGTTTCGCTTAAATATAAATGCTTCATTTAGATTTATAAGACTTTGTCTCTCATGTCACAAATATTTATCATTATTTCCTTTTAATATTATTTATGTATTTAATGTACAGAAATTCTTCGTTTTTATGTAACTCAATTGATGAATCTTATACTATATAGTTCCCACTTTTAGTATATGATTAGAAATTTTTTCCCCTTTTAATCCTCTATTGTCTGTTAGTATTACATATGGTTTCATTTTTAACATTAAAATTCTCAATTTCCCTGGAATTTATTTTGGTAGACAATGTAATAAAACTTATTTTGGTATGTAATATAATGTAATATAATGTTTATGATCTAACTTTTCCTGCCAAAATATCTACCAATTGTCCCCAAACCATTTAACAAAAAATTTAATCTTTCTCTTTTTGTTGATTAGAAAAACACCACCTTTACTGTATTACACACTTTTACACACACTTGGGTTTCTAGATCTTCATTTATGTCACTGATTTCTCTATAATTTGCTGCACCAGTACCAAGCCATTTTAATTAGTACAGGTTTATAACATATTTCAACACTGAATAATATGGTAAGTACTCCCTCATTAAACTTTGTTCTCAAAATGTTCTGGGAATCTCTTGCTCATTAACACTTCCAGAAGAGCCTAAGATTTAAATTGGAATTAAGTTCAAATCATTTAAGTCCCTAATATTACAGCAGTCCCAACTTATCCATGACAGGTATATTCCAAGACCCCCAAATACCTGAAACTGTGGATAGTACCAAACCTTATATATACTGTGTTATTTCCTACACGTACACACCTTTTCACTTAAATGAAGCCCTTTACAGCTTTTCTTTGGCATATGTGAGTTGCCAGCATCACTACCTACTGCATTTTAGGGCCTTTATTAAGATAAGGGCTGCCTGAACAAAAGCACTGGGATATTGCAACAACTGATCTGATAACTGAGATCGCCACTAAGTGACTGATGGGCGTGTAGTGTGTACAGGACAGATATAATGGACAAAGGGATGATTCATGAGATTTCGCCATACCACTGAGAAGAGTGTGCAATTTAAAAGTTATGAGTTTCTTATTTCTGGAATTTTCCATTTAATATTTTTGGACAGCAACTGACCGTGGGTAACTGGAACCAATGAAAGTGACTGTGGATAAGGTGGAACTATTGTACTTTTAATTTTTTTAGGTACTTATATATGGGAGTTGTTTTTTTTTTTTCTGATGATGAAACTGGTTACTGCTAGAAAAGCTTATAATCGATATAAATGTCTCACAGTTACCCTCCCCCTTTTACATGTTTACTGGTTCTAAGAACTTTTCAGTTGATTCTCTTATATGTTCTAGGTAGACAAACATAAAACCTACAAATGTTCTGACTTTCCAATATACTCATCTCATTTCTTTTTATTTCATTTTCTAGAAAAGTAGTAACAACTCAAACTTACATAGCATCTACATGCCAGGCAATATTGCTAGTACTTTACATATACTAGCTCACTTAATATTTAACTTATTTAACACTCATTTAAATTCTAGAAGGTAGATAATACTATTAGACCATCTGATAGTGGAGGAAATGCAGGCATGCCCAAGTCTACACAGTTACTAAGTGGCAAAGCCAGGATTTTTTAAATGTCTAGAAAAAAGTCAAATAAATTAATACTCATTCTTATATTATATCTGACTATAAAAATAATAAAAATATTAAGACATATCAATATATTATATTGATAATACATTTGAACTGTTAAAGTATTTCAAAACATAATACTGTAATATATATTCTGAAACTATTTCCTATATAATGAAAATGTAAGACAATTCTAAATACTATATTTTGCCATGTACAATGCACACCCATGGTTTTCTGAGCATTATACACAGGATTATTATACCCATGGTATGTAATCAATTACATCCATGCGTAATATAATGCACATCCTTATTTTTCCCTCAAAAATTATACATGGCAAAATACAGCACCAATTTCCCAAAACCATTTTTAAAATTTACTTACTTAGTTACTTATTTTATTTTTAGACAGAGGGGAAGGGAGGGAGAAAGAGGTGGAGAAACATCAAAGTGTGGTTGCCTCTTGCACTCCCTCCTGGGGACGTGGCCTGTGACCCAGGCATGTACCCTGACTGGGAATCGAACTGGTGACACTTTGGTTCGCAGGCCGGCGCTCAACCCACTCCACTGAGCCACACCAGCCAGGGCCCAAAACCATATTTTAAAAGCTGTCCACAATTCTGTCCAAGATGGCAGCATAGAAGGACAATGAACACACCTCCTCCCATAAACACATTGTATTTACAACTACAGAGCAATTTCCTCTCAAGAACTGAGGGCAACTGAACAGCTTCTGCACAGCAAATGAGAACGAGACCACGGAGAAATGGGTAGGGGAAACTGACAAGGTACAGTGGAAACCCTACTCCCCGTGCACCACCTGCAGGAGGGAGGGACCGCCTACTCTCCTGCCTGGGGGCATAGTGACACAAGAGTGGTTTAAAGGGCACCTAGACTATGAGGGGGAAAGTTCATTTAACAACCCTAGAGCATTAGTCAAATAGGAGGCGGGCTTTGGACACTCTTCCACTGCGGGAAGTACAGGGAGCACCAATTGTTGTGATCCCCTTTAACCTTAAACTGACAGGCAAGAACATGATCCAGGTATTCTACCCAGTCAGCCAAGGCTATCAGATGGCACACCAGGCGGCACACCAGGCCCTAGGCTCATATCTGCTCTTCGGATTGTCTCTGAGACTCCCCACAGACTGTACCCTTTCCAGCCACAGCTCGGGATGCCGGCTAGGCTTTGTCTCAAGAACTGCCCTTTGCCCTGTGCCCATTCCAATTACAGCCCTGGGCCCTGATGTGGCTTACCTTACGACAGCCTTCTCCAGCTCCAGCTTCCAGCTCATCTGCCAAGGTGTCCCTATAGTAGCTTGCCCAGAAACACCCTCAGGCTCTAACCTACCCTCGTTATAGCTCCTGGCCTGGTGCCACTTGTACCTAGGACTTCCTGAAAATCCCGCCACTTCAGTTCCAGCTGCAAGCCCCAGGGCAGCTTGTGCCCAGGACTCCCCTTGGCCTGAGCCCACTCCAACTACAACTCCAACTGGCCTGCCAAGGAAACCCCAGTGTGTGGCTTGTTCTTGGAACTTCCTGCAGCCTGTGCCTGCCACAACTGTAGCTCCACTCAGCCTGACCCCAGGACTACCCATGACTTCATCCTTAGCTGGCTCCAGCTCCAGCCACTGCTGGCCCACCATGGCAGCCACAGCAGCTCGCAGCAGCTCTCAGCAGCCGGCTCCAAGTCTAGCTGGCCTGCCAAAAGGCACCCAGCTCACAAGGTCTACGAAGTGGAAGCTCTTACACAGGCTACTACTTTGAGAACAGGAGGGGTTGCTGTTTTGCCTAATTCATAGAAATAAACTCAGAGAGACAGCAAAACAAGGTGACACAGAAATATGTTCCAAATGAAAGAACAAGATAAAACCCCAGAGAAAAAACTAAATGAACCAGCGATAAGCAGCCAATAAAATAGAGAGTTCAAAACACTGATTATAAGGATGCTCAGTGAACACAGGAGAAGAACAGATAAAACAATCAGAACTCAATACAATAATAAAAATATACTAGAAGGAATCAATAGCAGATTAGCTGATGCAGAAGAACAAGTCAGAGAGGTAAAAGACAAGTTAGTGCAAATCACTCGACCAGAATAGCAAAAGAAAAGAGAATTAAAAAAAATGAAGATTGTTTCAAGGACAACATCAAGCATACCAATATTTCAATCACAGGGGCACCACAAGGAGAAAAGAGAGAAAGGGACAGAAAATCTATTTGAAGATATGAAGGCTGAAAACTTCACCGATCTGGTTAAGTAAACAGACATCCAAGTCCAGGAAGCACAGAGAGTCCCAAATAAGATGAACCCACAGAGGCCCACACCAAGACACATCGTAATAAAAATGACAAAAGTTCATGATAAAGAGAATCTTAAAAGCAGCTGGAGAAAAACAGCTAGTTATATACAAGGGCTTCTCCAAGAGACTATGAGCTAATTTTTCAACAGAAACTTTGTAGGCCAAAAGGAAATGGCACAATGTATTCAACGTGATAAAAGAGAAAAACCCTATAGGCAAGACTACTCCATCAAGCAAAATTATCATTCAGAATTGAAAAGCTAAAAGAGTTTCCCAGACCAGTAAAAGCTAAAGGAACTTGTCACCACCTAACCAGCATTGCAAGACATGTTAAAGGGACAACTTTAAGAGAAAAATGCCAAAACTAAATATAAGAAAATATAGGAAAGCAAAATTCTCACTAATAAAGGCAAACATTTCATAAATGTAATAAATCAACCAATTATCAAGTTAGTATGAATGTTAAAAGATGAAAATAGTAAGAGCATGAATAAATACAGTAATAAACCAAGGAACTCACACATGTACAAGATGTGAAATATGATGTCAAAAACATAAGTATGTGGGTGTGAGCAAAACTGTAGTGCTCTTGGAATGCATTTGAACTTAAGCAACCGTCATCTTAAAACAGACTACTATAAACATAGCTTGTATGTTATATATGAATTTTATGGTAACCACAAACCAAAATCCTATAGTAAATACACAAAAAATAAGGAAAAAGGAACCCAAAGAAATCACCAAACAAAGTCATTACTGCACAAGAAAAGAGAGCAAGAGAAGAAAGGCACAGAGAAGAACTACAAGAATAAAAAATAATTAATAAAATGACAATAAGTACATACATATTCATAATTACTTTAAATGTAGGTTAACTAACTGCTTGAATCAGAAGACACAGGGTGGCTAAAGAGATTAAAAACAAGGCCTGTGGATATTCTGCCAACAAGAGACTCACTTCAGACAGAAAGACACAGAGACTGAAAATGAAGGGATAGAAAAAGATATTTCATGTAAATGGAAACAAACAGAAAGCTGGGGCAGCAACACTTGTAAAAGATAAAACAGACTTTAAAACAAAGACTATAACAATAGACAAAGGGCATTGCATAATGATAAAGGGATCAATCCAATAAGAGAATGTAACACTTTTAAACACCTACGCACTCAATGTTGAAGCCCCTAAATATATAAAGCAATTATTAATGAACACAAAGGGAGAAATCGATAGTACTACCATCACAGTAGTGGACTTTAAGATACCACTTACATCAATGGATAGGTTAAGCAGACAGAAAATCAAAAAGGAAACAGTGGTCTTCAATGATACCTTGGACCAAAAAGACTTAATAAACAGCAGAATACACATTTTTTTCAGGTGCACATGGACCACTTTCCCAGACAGACAACATGTTAAGTCACAAAACTAGTCTTAGTAAATTTAACAAGACTGAAATCATATCAAGCATCTTCTTTGAATAAAATGATATGAAAATTGAAATCAATTACAAGAGAAAAACTGGAAAAAACCTATAAACACATGGAGGCTAAACAACATCTTACTAAATATTCAATGGGTTAATGACAAAATCAAGGAGAAAATAAAAAAGTATCTTGAAAAAAAATGAAAATGGAAACACAATAATCCAAAAATCTCAGGGACATAGCAAAAGTGCTTCTACGAGAAAACTTCGTAACAACACAGGCCTACCTCAAGAAACAAGAAAAATCTCAAATAAACCATCTAAATGTATACCTAAAAGAACTAGAAAAAGAACAAACTAAACCCAAATGAGTAGAAGGAAGGAAATAATAAAGAACAGAGCAGAAATATGAGACAAAAATAAAAATAAAAAATGTACAGAAAAGATCAACAAAACTAAGAACTGGTTCTTTGAAAAGATAAAACTAATCAACCTTCAGCAGGACTTACGAAGAAAGAGAGGGCCCAGAAAAATACGATCACACCTGAAAGAGAAGCGACAACCAACACCCCAGGAGTACAAAGAATAAGAGAATACTATGAACAATTATATGCTAACAAATTTGACAACACAGAAGAAATGGGTAAATTCATAGAAACATATAATCTTCCAAGACTGAATCAGAAAGAAACATAAAATCCACACAGACCAATTACTAGAAATGAATCTGAATCAGTAATGAAAAAGCTCCCAACAAACAAAAGTTCAGGACCAGACCATCTCACACATGAATTCTACCAAGGATTCAAAGAGTCAATACCTATCACCCTTCTCAAACTACTCCAAAAAATTGAAAAGGAGGGGAAGATGCATAACTCATTCTACAAAGCCAGCATTGCAGTGATACCAAAACCAGAAAAAGATACAAAAAATAAATAAATAAAAGAAAGTTACAGGCCATAACCATCTTCAACAAAATGTTAGCAAACCATATTCAGCAACATATCAAAAAGATCACACAGCATGATCAAGTGGGATTTAATGCAAACATGCAAGGATGGTTCAATATCTACAAACCAATCAAGGTGACATACCACATAAAATGAGGTATAAAAATTATATGACCATACTAGTAGATGCAGAAAAAACATTTATTATAAATATCTATTTACAATAAAAACTCAATAAAGTAGGTGTAGAAGAAACATACCTCAACATAATAAAGGCCATATATGACAAACCCACAGCTAACATACTCAACAGTCAAAAACTGAAAGCTTTTTCTCTGAGATCGGGAACAAGACAAGGATGTCCATTCTCACCACTCTTCTTTAACATAGTATTGGAGTCCTTGCCACAGCAAGCAGACAAGAAAAAGAAATAAAAGTATATAAACTAGAAAGGAAGAAGTAAAATTGTCACTATTTGCAGATGATATACTATATATATAAAACCCTATTAGGATTAATAAATGAATTCAGTAAAATTGCAAGATAAAAAATTAATATTCAGAAATCTGTTATGTTTCTAAGCACAAATAACAAACTACCTGAAAGAGAAATTAAGAAAACAATCCCATTTACAATTGCAATGGAAAATATCTAGAAATAAATTTAACCAAGGTTCCAAATGACCTGTATTGTGAAAAGTACAAGAAACTGATGAAAGAAACTAAAGATATAAATAAATGAAAGGATAAACAGTGCTCATGAATCAGAAAAATTTGTACTGTTAAAATGTCTATACTACCCAGAGCAATATACAGATTCAATACAATCTCTATCAAAATACCAATGGCATTTTTCTCAGAACAGAAACAAATAATCCTAAAATTTATATGGAACCACAAAAGACTCTGAATAGCGAAAGAAATCTTGAGAAAAATAGAATTTGGAGGTACCACACACTATGATTTAAAACTACACTTACATAGCTACAGTAATCAAAACAGTATGCTGACCATCCTGTCAAGATGGCAGTGCAGGCAGACATGACTCACCTCTTCGCCCAACCACAACAAAAGTACGACGAAGACATAGAACCACCATTGCTCAGAACCGACACAAATCAAATTGAATTAAAGTCTGACAACTTCAGAATAAAGAAACCACATCCATCCAGATTGGTACAAAGGGTGAAGACACGGAATGGGCTGGTCCCAAATCCATGTGTGGTAGATAAATATTTGAGAGGGATTCTGATAAGTGAGCTGGTCTAGCCCCACACCAGGACCCCCAGCCCAGGGTTCCAGTGCCAGGAAGATAAGTCCCCACAACTTCTAGCTGCAAAAACCAGCCAGGTTTGGGTCAGTGGAAGAAACTTCTGGAGCCCCAGGCAGTTCCTCTTAAAGAAACCACACAGCCTCACCTACTCAGACTCATTCCCTCTGAGCTCCAGCGACAGGGTTGTGGCTTGAGGGGCACAGAGGCATGCAGGGGGAGTCTGAGGTATATGGCATCAAGGTGAGCAGAGGCCACTGTCCCTTTTCTGGGCCCTACCCCCACAGAGGCAGCAGAGCGAGTCTTATCTAAGATTCCATCAACCTAGCTAACACTGTTTGACCCACCTCCGGATCGCCAGAGACTCCACCCCACCCAACTTAGGGACCCACCTAAACTGCTTTTCCATGTGAATGGTCTTGCCTCACACTTCACAACTTCCTAAATCCTCTCAAACAAGCAGAAGCTGGCCTCAGTGAGCCCCAGGCCTGGAACTAGTAGCCTAGACTCACAGCTTGGCTTCACCTGGAAATCTCCAAGCCCAGCGCAAGTAGCAGCCATCTCAGATTGCTTTGTAACTCAGGCAAGGTGGCCCCAGGCAAAACATAGATTGGGGCTGACCTTGACCTGTACCACCAAGGAAACCCCAGGGGCCAGCATGCTCAGTGGATAGCTACAGACCATGCTGGAGCACCACTACCCTGCCCCTGCATAGCTGATCCTCCACAAAGGGCAGAGGTTGGTGGTCAGTGGTCAGTCAGTCCTTGCAGCTGATTGGCCTGGAAAAACCCCTCCCATTGATCTGCCAACAGCAACCAAGGCTCAACTACAAGAGGAGGGTATACTCAGCCAACACGAAGGGCACACCTCAAGTACCCAGCATGGGTGATGGGGAGGCTATGCCATTGGACTCTACAGGACACCTACTATATGAGGCCACACTACCAAGACACCAAGTCAAAGCAGCTCTACCCAATACATAGAAACAAACACAGGGAGGCTGCCACAATGAGGAGAGGCCCAAATAAAAGAACAGATCAAAACTCCAGAAAAAAACGCTAAATGAAGTGGAGATAAGCAATCTATTAGATGCAAAGTTCAAAAACTGGTTATAGCCCTGGCTGGTGTAGCTTAGTGGATTGAGTGCCAGCCTGCAAACCAGAGGGTCGCTAGTTCGATTCTGAGTCAGGGCACATGCCTGGGTTGTGGGCCAGGTCCCCAGAAGTGGGAGTGAGAGAGGCAACCACACACTGATGCTTCTCTTTTTCTCTTTCCCTCTCCCCTCCCCTCTGTCTAAAAATAAATAATAAAATCTTTTTTTTTTTTTTTTTTTAATACTGGTTATAAGAATGCTCAAGGAACTTAGTACAGACATCAACAGCATAGGAAACAATAATAGAGCAGATGAAGCCAAGAATTAAATCAATGATTTGGAACACAAGGAAGCAAAAAACAACCAATCAGAACACCAACAAGAAAAGAGAATCCAAAAAAAAAGAGGCTAGAGTAAGCAGCCTACGGGACAGCTTTAAGCAATCCAACATTTGCTTAGTAGGGGTACCAGAAGGAGAAGAGAAAGAGCAAGAAATTGATAATCTATTTGAAAAAAATAATGAAAGAAAACTTCCCTAATTTGGTGAAGGAAACAGACATCCAAGTCCAGGAAGCACAGAGAGTCTCAAACAAGATGGATGCAAAGAGGCCCACCCCAAGACATATCATAATTAAAATGCCTACCGTTAAAGATAAAGAGATGGGAAGGTGGGTATTGGGGAATGGGTGAAAGGTGAGGGGATGAAGAAGTACAAACAGGTAGTTACAGAACAGCCGTGGGGATGTAAAGCACAGTGTAGGAAAGGGAGTAGCCAAAGAACTTACATGCATGATCCATGGACATGAACAAGGGTGGGGGGGGTTGTCTGAGGGAGTGGAGGGTGCTGAGTGGGGGGACAAAAGGGGGAAAATCAGGACAACTTTAACAGCATAATCAGTAAAACATAATTTACAAAAGTATAATAACAAAAATAAAACAAAAACCAGACACATAGATCAATGGAACAGAATAGAGTCCAGAAATAAACCCATGCTTATATGGTCAATGAATCTATGACAAAGAAGGCAAGGATATACAATGGGGAAAAGATAATCTCTTTAATAAATGTTGGGAAACAGATACATGCAAAAAAATGAAACTAGACCACTTTCTCATGCTATATACAAAAATAAACTCAAAATGGATGAAGATTTAAATGTAATACCTGAAACTGATAAGAGACTCAAGACCTGGAAAATTTTAGCTTAAGGAAAAAGTTATTAAGCCTAGCAAGTAATGTGTATGTTAAAGCTTTTGTTTCAGAAACTGCAGATAAGGCTCTTCCTGTCTCCTGGGAAACAGCAGGCCTCCTGGGATGCTGGCTAGAGATTACCGCCTGGGCACTAGTTAGAGGCATCAGCGCCTTTGTATCAACGAGAGACAGACCTCCCCCCTCCCCTTGGGGATAGCACTGCCCAGAAAACAAATTCTGCAGCTTCACTCACCTAATCCTCCCTGAATTTCAAAGCCCTCACCGCACCTTGTTTGTCTTCCCCCACCTCCCTTATTAAAAATTCTGGCCAGGAAAGAGAAGGGAAGATGGTTTGTTAGGGTATGAACCGCCATCTTCTCAGATCTCTGGCAATCTGAATAAAGCGCTCATAAAAGATTCAATCACTGTCATTGCTTATTGGATTTGGTAGTGACAGGCAGCCAGAACGCCAGTGTCTTTTCTGGTTACAAAACCATTAAATTCTCAGAAGAAAACATGCAGTAAACTCTTTGACATTGGTCTCAGCAATGTTTTTTGGATATGTCTCCTTGAGCAAAGGCAACAAAAACAAAAATAAACAAATGGGACTACATAAACTAAAAACGTTTTACACAGTAAAGAAAACTATCCACAAGATGAAAAGGCAACCTAGTGAATGGGAGAAGATTTGTAAATGATATTTCTGATAAGAAGTTAATATCCAAAATATGTAAAGAACTCATTATAACTCAATATCAAAAAAATCAAACAATCCAATTAAAGAATGGTCAGAGAACCTGAATAGACATTTCTCCAAAGACATACAACAGACACATGAAAAGATGCTCAACATCACTAGTCATCAGGGAAATGCAAATCAAAATCACAGTGAAATATTATCTCACACCTGTCAGAACGGCTATTATTAAAAAAAGAGAAAACACAAAACAAGTGTGGAGAAAAAGAAATCCTTGTGTACTTCTGGTGGGACTGTAAACTAGTGCAGCCACTGTGGAAAACAGTGTGAAGGTTCCTAAAAAAGTTACAAGTAGAACTACTGCATCCCCAGCAATTCCACTCCCAGGTACTTACACAAAGAAAACGGAAACAATAATTTGAAATAATACATGCACTCTTATGTTCACTGAAACACTGCTTACAATAACCAAGACATGGAAGCATCCTAGGTAGGTGTCTTTTGAAAGGTAAATAGATAAAGATGTGATACATATACATGTACAGTGGAATATTAGCCATAAAAGGGAATAAAATCTTGCCATTTGCAACATTAATGGACCTAGAGTATTATGTTAAGTGAAATAAGTTAGAGGAAGACAAGTACTTATGATTTTACCTATTTCTGGAATCTTATAAAAAGCGGCAAACAAAGAAACAAAAGGAAATAAAAACAAACTCACAGAGAGAATAAACTAATGGTTGCCAGAGGGGAGGGGTGGGGGGATGGGCAGAAAAGAGGAAGGGAATTAGGAAATACAAACTTCCAGTTATAAAATAAGTCACAGGGATGTAAGGTACTGCACAGGGAATAGAGTCAATAATATTGAAATTATTATGTATGGTAACAGATGATTACTAGACTTACTGTGATCACTTTGTAAGGGATATAAATGTTGAATCACTACGTTGTATACCTGAAACTAATATAATACTGTATGTCAACTATCATTTAAAAAACTACCCACAATTTAGAAACAAAAAAAATAAAGTCATATTTAGATTTTACTATCCACCAATTCTGTCTTAGAAAATCAAGATGCAAATGAAGAGTTCCGAGTTTTTGGCCTCAGAATCCCTTCACAGTGTTAAAATTACTGAGATTCAAAAGAATTTTTGTTTTATATCAGTTTTATCTATCGATATATAACAAAACCATTATGTTAACACAGACAATGCAGTTTACTTAAAATAACTCTATTTTCTAAAACAAAAAATATAGTGAGGAAAGGTTTTACACTTTTGTGATTCTAACATCTGGTTTAATAAAAGAAAGCTGGGGTGTCGCGTCTGTTTCAACATTGCCCTGTTACGGTTTTTAGGCGGAAGTCTATGACGGAGACAAAGCCAGCCCTCCGCAGACACGCAGCTACAAAAGAGAGCCCTGAAGACCCTCTGAGAGGGTCTCTGGGCACCTGCAGGGGTCCTGAGACCACACTTCCGTACTGATGATGTAGAGGGGATGGGCTGTTTCTAAAGTTTCTGAGAAGACTAAAGTTTTTTATTTTTTCCTGTTAAGGCAAAACCAAAAAAAATTCCAGAAACATTTCGCTGAGCAACAGTGAAGAATATGTTAGCTGATAAAGTAAGAATCTAGTGATATTTAATTTCTCTTACTATTTTAACACTGGAAAGCTATGGCTAGGTAACAAACAGGTCATAAAATATTTTATAGTAAATCATAACAAAATATTTTTATCATACTGCTAAACTCTTAAAATTTGTAGTTGTGTTTTGTTCTTGCAGGACACCAAGGTCTTCCCTTTCTTCCTTTCTCTTTTACCATCCAATTGCTATTGGTCCCTCCTCCTTCCTTTTGGACTTTTTCTCTCCTAGAAGATGTGTTTAGAAGACTGTCCCTTTAAATCAGTTTGCGCTTTACAGAAGTCTCTCTAGAAATCAGGCACTTGGCATTTGTCTTGTGTCTCTTTGTATTGAATGCCTGAAAAGGGCACTGATCTCTTTAAATTCAATGACAGTATCTTTCCTTTAAGAACATGCACTTTGAAAGCTGTTTCCAGCCGTTTATGGTCTAATCTCCTTTTTTGTTTTAAAAATGATTTCCGAGTTTGGGTGAACTTAAACTTTTTAGTGATCATTCCAGCTCACCCAAAGGCCCCTCCACTAGTCTGTCTTCCTCCAGTTTTTCTCTCAGTCTGCCTTTACTTGCCTCAACATGCCTGGCAGACTAGGGGAAGGACAGGTGTGTGGGAGGGGGGCTGGTGTTTGTTTTCTTCCTTTCACTCAGTTATATTTCAGTTGGAGCATTCTGTCTTCGAGCAATATTGAAGGTATAACTTTGACAGAATTGTTCCTGGACGTGAAGTTATTTCAGGTCATGTGGAAAGATTCTGGGGAAGTTGTTTATTACACAGTGTCCTTGGTCTGCAGCTACCCAGAAGTCCTAAAACTATAGTCTTAATTTTAAAAGACAGTTACCAAATTTTTAAAAATCAAATTTTATTACTGGTCTTTTACCTAAATGTTTCTTCTTGGAGCTGTTCTAATTGAGTTTGGAGCTGCAGATGCCTTCTTCCTGCTGGACTGTTAGGATCTTCTATGGAATCAGATTGATTAAGTCTTTCCATTAATACCTGATTCTCGGCCAATAGACTACTTTTCTCCTCTTGCAATGCTGCAACCTGTTAGCATATAGGAAGACAAGAGTTATTTCTTCCAATTACACTGGCACTGGCATAATCACCTGTGAATTACCATTATAAATTAAAGTGTATTTTTTTTTAAAGTAGAATCAACTGCCACTTAAAACACTTATGTTATTTTGGAATATTGCACAGGCAGAGTAATCTATAAGAGTAAGCAAAAATTCATTATTTTAGATATGAAAAGACACTTAAACAAAGATATACAGATAGCAACTAAGCACACAAAAAGAGTCATGATTAGTCTTTAGGAAACACGAATTAAAAGCTCAATGTTACACCATTACACTCCAACTACAATGGCTAAAATTAGAAAGACTCGCTGTACCAGGTGTACAAATGAAAGCCTCATACACTTCTGGTAAGAATATAAAATGTTTTAAATGCTTTGGAAAACAGTTTTGCATTTTCCTAAAAAAATTAATGCAGTTATCACATGACCCAGCCATTCTACTCGTAGGTATTTATTGAAGAGAAATAAAACTATATGTCTACACAAAGACTTACAAAAAATGTTTACAGCAGCTTCAAGTGTAATAAAGAAAAACTAGAAACACAAATGTTCATCAACAAGTAAATGGATAAAGTGCAGAATATCCAAACAACAGAATACTGTTTCACAATTAAAAAATTAACTATTGATACTGACAACATGAATCTCAAAATAACAAAAGTCAGACAAAAAATAACAGTACACACTGCATGATTCCTTTTATATATAATTCTAGAAGATACAGGCTAATTTATAGTAGTCAAAAGCAGAGCTGGGGACTGGAGGGGGGTGATGGGTTCCTTATATCGATTGTGGTGATTTTTCATGTTCATACATATGTCAACATGCATCAAAGTTGTGCATTTTAAATCTGAGTAGTTTATTGTATGTCAATTATATCTCAACACAGCTATAATAACAAAAGTTACCTGCCATTTCTAATTCTCCCTCTCCAGTCCTCATTTCCTTCTGAACTTGTTCTAGTTGGACTTTTGGCCCCACCATTCCACTGGACTGCTCATCAGGATCACTACTGACTTCCAGGTCACTATCCTCCTTCAGGAACATTGGACACAACTGATCAACTCTGTCCTCTTTGAAGTATTTTCTTCACTTGGCTTCCAGGATACCTTACTCTCCTGGTTTCTGTACCAATTCACTAGTCTTACCTTCCCTTTCCACTTAAGTCAGTTCCTAATTTCCCTGCCAGGAGAGCACCCCACAGCTTTTCTAAATACAGTGACAGCTTCCAGTTCCATGGCTGTAAACGCCATCTACTCACTGACAATGTGCACATTTCTATTTCTAGCCTGGAACCCTGAACTGGAGATTGTTTCTACTTGGATGTCTAACAGGCATCTCAAATTTAAATAGTCTAAACTGAACTCTTAATTACTCTAACCCTCCAGCGCCAGTCCTTCCACAGTCTTTCCCAGCTCAGTAAATGGTAATTCTGTCCTTCTAGTTGCTCAATCGTAAGCCTTAACATCTTTCCATCACACCATGTCCAATCTGTCAGCAAATATCATTGGCTCTACCTTCAAACATATTTTGAACACTTCTCACCAGCCCTAAATTCTGATGACCTAAGCCAACATAATTTTTTGCCTGGATTACTGCAATGACCACTTAATTAGTCTCCTTGATTTGGCTCTCTCTTCCCTATAGTCTATTCTCCACAGAGCAAAACAAACGCACTCCAATAAAGCAAACTCAGATCACAGGACTGCTTTGTTCAAAATCCTCCAATGGCTTCTCATTTACTCAAAGTCTTTACAAAAGCTTATAAGGCCTCTCCAGACTGATTTCCTCCTTCCATACTCCCTTCCACTTCTGCCATCCTTGACTTCCTGCTGTTTTCTGAACACACCAGCCACACTCCCACCTCAGGGCCTGTGCTCAGCAGGTAATACTCTTCCTGGGAGGCTTGCTCCTATAACCTCTAGGATTTTACTAACATGCCACCTTCTCTGGGGCACCTGTATTGACTAAATTCAAAACTACTAATTCTTCCTATCCTGGACTCCCTGTTCTACCTCATCTGCTTTTTTTTCCCTCTAGAATATTTATCACCATACAAGACTATATTCTTATTTTGTTTATTGTCTGTCTTCCTTACTAGAATTGTCAACACCCTGGGGGCAAGAATATTTTACCTATTTTTGTCTATCTCCCCACCCCCAATCTTCACTGTATCTATAGCAACTAGAACAGTGGATGGTACACAGTAGGTGCTCAGTAAATGTCTACTGAATAAATGAATTAATCTGAAATGCCAGCTCTATAATTTATTGGATTTCCATAAATGCATGAGTGTCTTCTAAGAATAGAGCTATGGCTCTATTCTGTGCCACTGGTCCATTTCATTCATTTCTGCTCTTTCATTCTTCTCTTTTAAATAAATATTTAAGGCATAAAAACTTAAATTTTAAAAACTCATTTCTTTGCTACTAATTTCTGACTTAAATTGCATCTTGGTCACAGAGCATGATCTAAAGACAGATTATCTGAAGTTTTATTAAGAAGTGTTTTATAACTTGTGGTCTATTTTTAAGAAGGCTAGATGTGCAATGCAAAACTTTAATACTAGACTTAACAGACTAGCAAATGTTGCTAACATATTTTAATTCAATATTTTTGACAGAAATCCTTTTCACAAGCACAGAAAAGGGAGATTAGTTAAAAATAATACATAAACATGATTTAAGAAAACAAATCAAACAAGGCAAAGGGGCTTATAAGGAAAGGCTAGTTCCCTGTCGAGATTTTCCTTCACTGGTCACTTCTGCGATTTTGAACAACTACTCACTGACTCACTTCATTCACTCACTGGCCCACCATTCATGAACTCACTGAAATACTCCTTGTGTGCCTACGATGTGTTAGGCACTGCTGCAGTTTTCTAGGTGCAAGGCATGCCATGACGAATAAAGCAGAGAAGGTTCTTATTCCACAGAATGGTCATACATTCAAAACAAATCATGATAAATAAACAAACAAAAACATATTAAGCAAACTGATAAACACATGCTAACACTAGAGAAGTGTATGCAGAGGGCTGAAATAAGAGTAACACGAGAGTCTGGGTGATTACTTCAGATTGGCTGACCATGGAAGGACTTCTCAAGGAGGCCTAATTTAGTACCTGGCAGATCTGAGAGCCCAATAAATGATTTATGACAAATAAATCAGGTGGTTTTGAGCTGAGGTTGGATGACAACAAGGAGCCGGCCAAGTAATGAGTGTGGCAAGCGCTCAACTCTGTCACTGCAGCATGAAAGTGACCACAGACAGTAAACACATCAATGAAGGAGTGTGGCTATGCTGCAATAAACCGGGTTTATAGAAACAGATGGCGAGCTGTAGTTTGCCAATCCTAGCATATAACTTTAATTTTATACTATGGAAGATAGCATTTATATTCTGCTTGTAAAATTAACTCAATTTTTATTATAACCCTTAGCATTTATATATAGCTAAATTCTAAAATCTGAAAAGCAATTAATAGCACTTACGTCATGACTTAATTATTAATATTTACTGTATAACCCAAGTGTACGTTGATTTTACTACCTCCTACGTGCATGCAAAGCAAGGACCAACTCCAAGTAAAATACTTCTAGTATAAAATATTAGGAATTCTGTGTACCCATTACCCAGCTTTAACATGTATCAAAACATGGTCAATTATGTTTAATCTAGACTTGGACACACTCCCCCCACCTCCCTGATTTTGAGGTAATTCCAAGTAATTTTATTTCTTATTTTATTTGTGCAGGATTCCTTCAACTTTATTCTATTGAATTTTTATTTTGACAATTCTATTTTAGATTTACTTAAATGTTTCTTGATTTCTAATTTTTCTTTTTTAAAACTGCATCTTCTCCTTATTTTACAGATGAAGTATCACTAATTTTACTGACAGCATTAAAAAGATTAAAAGGCAGAATCTACCTCAAATTTCTCTACTTCCTCTATGGCCAGTTTCCTGTCCATCTTAATCCTTTTATCTTTTGTTATGCAGATTTCCTTCACATTTAAGAATTAGTCAACAGCAAGGGTAAATGGAAGCTATATGCATTCGTAGGCTTCACTTTAGGGCTTTATCTACATGAAGCTGGCCTTTATGTAAATTAGAGAACCCAGGAAAAACAAAATGAAAAGGACCTCACCCTGCAGATTAATACTCAGTCTAACCTCCCTATGCTTCTGTTTAATTTCTTCAGAAAGAACCCCTCTGACTGGGAAGCTGTCTAGAGGTCATTCTATGCAATGGATGACAGGGTTGATGGGGCTCAGCTATTCTATATAAAACCTATAGTTGCAGCCTCACTCAGCCCTGGGGTTCTGCTACAGCAGCTCCCTGCCATTCTCCCCGAGAGCTGTTCGTGGCCACTACATTCTTTACTCCTAGCCATCTAGGATGTTTCCAACTGCCTCCTGGCTTTCAGAGATTGATGAAGACTGGTAGGATAACCAAGCTGATGGTTAAACATTCAGGAAAGGAAATTATATATTTGTTCAGCCTGCTATCTTTAACTAGAAATCTGTTTTCCCTTTTTTCTTTTATTTAATTGGGGTGCCACAGTGGACAAACTGTGCTATGTGGCAGTACACAATACATTCTGTGTATTTACAGCAGTGCATTTCAAACAGATGGGGCACAGAATCGACCTCCTACCTGCATATCCAATTCGTGGCATCTTTGAGAAATTTCTTCCTTGGCTGACAAAGCTTCATTTAGTTCCTCTGTAGTCTTCTTCAACTAGTTAAAAACCAAGATATACAATAAATATTTCAATATGAAGTGGCAGCAATTAATAATTACATATGGAATTAAACATTGTCCCCCTTTTCTCTGTGAGGGACAGGGAGAAATCAAGAACCCTTCTATGCAGGAGTCAAAAGAAGGCACTTCTAACTGTGAATACCTTTCAGTTCTAAATCTTGTCTTTTCTGTACCTTGGTTTGTTCTTTCCTCATAACCAAATTTTCTTACACATCTTCTATCTGGGCTGCTTGGCTCTTGGCAATGCTGACTGTAATAGCTGACAAACTCTACCTCAGTAAAGGACGTATGTGCTAGAGGGCAGGGGCTTTGACTGTTAAAATATACAGCCAAGTGAGTTTCAGTACAAGTTTTTTAGTCACATTAAACCTTTATCTTAATTTGTATATCAGTTCTAAAATAAAAGTTTTATTATTATAATCCTCAGCACAAACCAAACATTCACGAGGTGCGTCCCATTATTATACAAAGTCTAAGTTAGCAAAGTATAAACAAATTAATTAATTATAATAAACTAATTAATCACTTAATTTTAAAGACAAAAATGGATTAAAATAAAATGATACTAGCTTTTCATTTCATGTGACCAAACCTCTGTGTAACATAGATAGAAAAAAAATTCATCCACAGTAACCAACTTTAACACCAAACACACCACAAAGCAAGAGAAAGACAAATTACAACTTGGATTAAAATTATAGCATGTCCAAAGATTTTCCTGCAAAATATTTATAAACCATGGGGGAAAAAATGAAAGGAGACAAAGATCACAAAGATTTCTTTCCATGGTTTGGAACAGATGTCCCAGAATAGCTGGAACACAGAAACTAACAATGTACCTTTCCATTAAACCCATAAAAACAAAATGCAGAGTTCCTTTAAAAATGTAGGACTAAGTGCCTTAGTGCATTTAAGTATGAAGGGCAGAGGAGGCACTTTAAAACTGAAGAATAATGTGAAATAAAAGGTAAATTATCTTTTTTGAAATCCTCACCTGAGTACATTTTTTTTCATTGCTTTTAAAGAAAGAGGAAGGGGGGAGAGAGAAAGAAACATCAATCAGTTGCCTCCCATATGTGCCCCAACTGGAATCGAACCTGCAACCTGGGTATGTGCCTTGACAGAGGATCAAACCCATGACCTTTTGGTCTGCAGGACAATGCTCCAACCCACTGAGTCACACCAGCCAGGGCAAGGTAAACTGTCTTTTTATCATAAATAATCAAGAGATTATTTATGCTAATGGAAATGCATGCAATTTACCAGAAAAGCATCTATTGCGTTAAATGTGGCATATAGAAAGAAACACAAATTACAAAAAATTAAATAAGTTAACTTATTTTAAAGTACATTATGGAACAATACTTAACTTACAAATTACAAATTTAATTACAAATATATAATATCCATAAGTAAAATGGCTTAAGTTCTTAAATTTTTGGTAAAAAATAAAGAATTATGCCAATATATTCCATAAGCAATTTGCAATGAAACATCCTTTTCATTAATACTTAAACTTTATCCATTCCAATCTTTTCATGAATAAAAACTAACGCAAAGTTAGATACCTGGCGATCAAGGTCAGCATAAGCATCATTTCCAGCAGAGACAGGAGATTCTTTACTCATCAGCTGAAATTAAATGAAGATTTAAATGGTTATTAACTATGAAGCAAAAAAGACATTCTATATAATATACTTACACAACAAACATGAATACCCATCTATTATAGAATAATAAAAATTAAAATGAAAACACAAATGTAAAAGAAATATTTTCTTATAAAGCTTTTCAGTCTGGAACTTTGTTTTTTCACTCCAAGATGATGCCTTCATTTAAAATCACAGGTCTAAATTCTGATGCTTATTTTTTTTTCTGTAGGCATACTTACAACAATCAAGTATTATTTACTCATCACTAAAAAGATAAGGCTTTACGTTAAAGATGTGGCTGAGTATTTAAAAATATGGATTTTTCGGTAAAAAATGACAGCACTAAGTATTTCTAAAGAGTAAAGGTGGGCAACATCACAGTATCCAAAAGGTGGGGAAAACCCAATTATCCATCAACTGAATGGATGGATAAACAAAATGTGGTATGTATACTCACGTTCATAAAATGGAATATTATTTGGCCATAAAAAAGAACAAAATATTGGTACATGCTACATAACCTTGAACACATTATGCTAAATGAAAAAAGCCAGGCACCAAAGGGCATATATCCAATGATTCCATTTAAATGAAATATCAGAACAGGGAAATCCACAGACAGAAAGCAGACTACTGGTTGCCAGGGGCTGGAAGGAAGAGGAAGTGAGGACTGCCTGTTTCATGGTCACAGGGCTTCCTTCTGTGGTGATGAAAAGGTTCTGAAACTAAATTAGCAGTCATGTTTGCATAACATTATGAAATGTACCACATGTCACTAATGGCAAATTTCATGTTATAGGTATTTTATTACAATAAAAAATACACATATAAATAGAATGTGCCTTAAATTAAAAAGTCTTTAAAAAAGCTCTTCCTCAATCCCACAATTTTATCCACCTACCCACTGTCCACCTCCTAAGTCCAATCAGTCACCAAGCCAATTGATTCAAGCGCTGATAATTTTCAAATCCATTCACTTCTCTCTACCCTAACTCCACCCTAACTGCTATAACCCACTTCAGGTCCCATCATTCTTTTTTTTATTTTTATTTTTTAAGATTTTATTTATTTACTTTTTAGAGAGATGGGGAGGGAGGGAGGAAGACAGGTAGAGAAATATCAATGTGCGAGAGATATATTATTCACAGCTGCCCCCAACTGGGGACCTGACCTGCAACCCAGGCATGTGCCCTGACTGGGAATCGAACTGGTGACCTTTGGGTTCCCAGGCCGGCACTCAATCCACTGAGCCACACCAGCCAGGGCAGGATCCCATCACTCTTCACTGGATGATTACTAAGGTTTCTTAACTGCTCTTCCTTTTACTAGCCTTGTTTTTCTCCGATTCATTCTTCTCATTGCACGAACTTTCTCAGATACACACTTCAATCTCTTTTCTCCTTAAAATCCAGTCATTGTTTTCCAAAATTCCAACTCCTTTAACAAAACTGCTCAATATGTTAATGATCTCATATCTCTTGTTTCATCTCTTATTTGTACCTTAAAATGTTTGCTACAAGCATTCTTCTTTAATACTCCCAACATGCCATATAGGTCTTGCTTTCTCTTGTCTCCTGGACTTTAGAACAATTTTTGCCCCTTCCTTACCTTATTTCATCCTCTGTTCTTAGTTTAGATGCCACTTTCTTTGAAAAGCCTTCCCTAATATCCCAAACCTGAGTTAGACACTCCCTTGAGGTACTGCTATGTTTTTTCCCTGTGAGTGCTTTGAATGTATCTGAATTACTCGTTTAGCCATTTTCCCCATGAGACTTCCACACCATGAGTCAAGACACCATGTCTACTTTTTCATAGTTGTATGCATACTATCTGTCACAACTCCTGGTACACATTAGGTGCTCAATGAGTGTTCGCTAAATAAATAAAAGGACTATGTACATAGTTAACATATAACCTATTCTTAAAATCTAATTGTCCATATAAATTTTATATGTTGCTTTGTTCACTTGACATTTTAAATGTTTTCCCTTTGTCATAAGACTACCTCCCCCTTTTTATAAATTTTTATCAGCTTTGTAATATTCCACAGAATTGAAGTACCATATTTTAAACACCTGCTTACCAAAGGATAGACTTTTTTTTTACATTCCCATTAATATAAAATAGTTTAATAAAAATTGTTGTGCTCAATCTTAGTCTTTAATCTCCAAATAATTCCTTGGAATAGAGTCACAAAATTAAAAAAAAAAAACAATTTAGTCACAGATTTAAAAAATATTACTGATTATAGATATAATACGTTATTATAGAAAAATTGGAAAATACAGAAGGGTATAGAACATTACTATTTGGCGATGATTAAAATTTTGGCAAATTTGTTTTCACTTATCTTAATTTTAATTTTTAACAGAAATGGCATTTTGTTGCTCATGTGCTCTGTTTCCCTAAATATTACAGGTCTTCCCCTATGTCCTTATATATGTTTCAAAATTATGCTTTAGCCTTGGCCAGGTAGCTCGTCTGGTTAGATCATCGCCCTAATATGTCAATGTTGCAGGTTCAATCCCCTGTCAAGGCACGTACAAAATCAAGCAATGAATGCATAAGTAAGTGAAACAAAAAAACTGATGTCTACATAATATGCTAATATACTATTGTACCATAATCTACCCATTCCCCTATTCCTGGATACTCAGGTATATTTTAATTTTTCAGAATTAGAAAATAATGCTAAAATAAACAATCTTGAGGCAATGCAATAGAGTGGTTAGAGTGGTTATGTGCCTGAGCTCTGGATGCAGACTGCTTAGATGTGAGTTCTGACTCTGCTACTCCTACTCCTTCTTGTGTGGACCTGAGCAAGCTACACACATTGCCTATGCCTCAGTTTCCTCCTTTATAAAATGGGGACATTAACAGTGCATACTCAAAGACTTGTAGTTAATATTTTTCTTTTTTTATTGTGGTAAAATATATATAACATAAAACTTGCCATTTTAACAATTTTTAAGTGTACATTTCAGTGCCATTAATTAAAATTATAATGAATTTTAAAATGAGTTAATAAATGTTATGTGCTTAGTAAGTACTAGCACTATTTAGCACATTGTAAGAGCTAGATAAATGTTTGCTCTTAGTATTACTATTATGAATCTTTGTATTTCAGATTTCCTTAGGATAAATTCCTAAAAGTGAAATTATAGGGTCAATCACAGTAAGGCAGAACTGTTAGTGGCCCCTTATTCTTTTTTCCTGTTTTTGCTTAATAACAGAAACCTCAAATTTTGGCTGGGTCTATGACCACCTGGAATAAAAACCAGGTTTCCCAGTGACCCCGTGTGGCTATATGAGTTGTATCTGTCTAATAGGAATGAGGATTACTGACAATTTATTTAGAGGAAGTGGATAACCCTTCCTTCAATCCTTCCTGCTGGCTGGAAATGTTCATGATAGCTTTAAGTTGAGAAGCCATAGCTCAACCATATTGTGGGACTCATATGTTAAGGATGACAAAAGCTCCATGGACAACAGTGTGCTGATTGCTGGGGGAAGAGGGTGAGGGGAGATGGAGAAGGGTGTGGGGGGATAAATGGAGATGTGACTTGGGGTGGTGAACACATAATACAGTGTACAGATGATGTGCTGCAGAACTGTACACCTGAAACCCATATAATTTTATCAACCAGTATCACCCCCAATAAAATCAATGAAAAGGAAAAAAACATTTCCAGAAAAAAAAAAAGGCAATGATAACTACAAGAAGGCTGGGTTTCTGATGACTACAGAGCCAACCCAGGTCCTCTTAAGAGCAAATTACAGTTATAGCTTGCTTCGTTGGTCACCATTTTGATATTTTAACACTCATGACCTGTACCTTCTATAAGAGCATAACATTTTTAAAAAATGTACCAGTACTAAATGTCAAAATGATCTTTTAAAAGCTCTGCTTTTTCACAAGGTCCTGTATAATAAAAAGCTGATCGGTCTTCATCGTCCCCAGGTGGCAGCAGGTGGCCTCTACATCTCTAGAACTCCCTGACTGATGAAGAGTGCGTCTGTTATTCATGGAGGGCCCCCAGGTACTACGGAGCGAAGGAGAGGACTTCAGAAAACCGACCATGCACTGGAGGACTGGGGCTGTGATCCACTTCATATCAGCCTGACCTCTGGGGAGGGAGGGGAGTGGGAGCTGAGTTCAACCTCATGGCCAATCAATCATGCCTACATAATGAAACCCCAATAAAAACTCTGGATGTTTAAACTCAGGAGACCTTTCTCTGTTGATTATACTCTGCATATTGTCACACATTAATGTGCTGGAATGGTCACATGTCTGGATTTTGTGGGCAAGAGACAGCAAGAAGTTTGCATTTGAAACCCTCACTCTATGCCCTGGGGGTGGGTGGGGCTAGTTCTGATTTGTATCCTTTTGCTATAATGAAACTGTCATCACTCCTGAGTTCTTAATCATTGTAATGAATTCTCAAACCTGAGGGGTAGTGGGAATTCCTGAATTTATCGTCAATTGGTCAGTATTTTAAAAAATATTTTGTTTTAATTAGCATTTAGCATTTTTCGCTTGTCTGTTATATTTTTTCTGTTAATTGAATATCCATGCCCTCTGTTTCCTAGTTTCCTTAAGAATGTCTTCCATTGCTTTTATAATTAAAAACATTCTCAAATCCTGAATCAACCAGTTATCAATCTATATTTTATTTTTACTTTTACAGTTTTGTTTTACATTTGCTGATGTGCAGGACATGCTACTCCCAAATACAGCACCTTGGCATACGAAATATTTCAAACAGAAGAAATGTGAGGAACAGCGGGTGCAGGAAGGATTTTTCTGACCTTCCCTGCAGTAGGTCATGAGCCCCTCATGTGAGAGGTGCCCTTTCTAAACTCAGAAAAGCAGCATCCTTATCCCCAAAGACAGAGAGCTGCCGAAAGGAATCTGAGTGAAACAGGACTTGCTGTTTCCCCGTTTTCCACACTTAGCTTAAATCCTTGCTCATTATATTTTTCCACGAATCTCCAGTCTTCATCAAAACATTCAGGTTTAAATACTTCCTTGGTCTTAATTTCCTTATAAAGATTCCTATGTCATTTAAAACTTGTATTAAATAAATTTGTATGTTTTTCTCTTAACACGTCTTTTGTTACAGAGGCCCCAGCAGAGAACTTGAAAGGGCAAAAGAAAAAGACATTTCTCCTCCTCTATAGTTTTAATATAAATATTCACTTAGAAATTTCTTTGCCCTGGCCATCGTGGCTCAGTTGGTTGGAGTGACATCCTGTAAACTGAAAGGTCATGGGTTTGATTCCCAGTCAGGGAACACACGCTACCGAGTTTTGGGTTCGGTCCCTGGTTGGGGCATGTACAAGAGGCCCCTCTCTCAAAACAAAAACAAAAACAAAAACAAAAACAAAACCAGTAAGAATGTCCTGGAGGATTAAAAAAAAAAAGAAAAGAAATTGCTTTGGGTCCAGTTGGAGTTGAAGACCCATTTTCTACCAAATAAGAAACCAATAGTTAAGTCTGAGGTAGACTGTTGGTTTAAGATAGAAATTATTTGTACTGGCTTTTGGAATTAGTCTACAATTACTAGTTCATTAGGGCATTTTTAAAAATCAGGTATAGTTACTGAGTATACATACCTGCAAGATAAATGTTTAAGATTTAAATAAAAATGAGAAATTTAGATGAGTATGGTTTTCTTTAATAAAAATGAGACAAGCTGTATCATAAGTTTAAAGAATATTTTCTTGTAAATGAGGAGAACCTTTTTAAAAATTTCTACTTCTATTTATTTATTTCATTTTTAAGGACTTTTAGGGTAGTCTGTTTTATTTTTTTATTTTTTTAAAATATTTTATTTATTTATCTTTAGAGAGAGGGAAAGGGAGGGAAGCATCTATGTGTGGTTGCCGCTTGCATGCCCCTACTGGGGACCTGGCCTGCAACCCAGGTACATGCCCTGCCGGGAGGTCAAACTGGCAACGCATCAGTTTGCAGGTCGGCACTCAATCCACTGAGCCACGCCAGCCTTGACTCTACTTCTATTTAAAATCATGTTTGCTCCTTTAATGTCTCACGAACTGTAAGCACAAAGCTCTGACGTACCTCTTGAATGGCTGTCATGACAACATGTTGAACAGATTCTTCCATCATCATAATGGCTTGGATGTACTCTGAAACAAGAACAATCTGGAATGTCATTGTTCAAGTTAAAGACAGTCAAAGGAGTTAAAGGCTTACATTTCATGTGTTCTTGTAAGCAGTTTCCAGTGTTTTGATTCTTCCTATGTATTTCTCATTATGTGACTGAACGTACGTGCCATAGGTAAAGGATGCAAATCACAGTATTTATCTTTCCTCAATATATCACTCAAACCCATCCCCATCCATTCCTTATAAAGTTGAGGCTACAGCTAACAGTCACAGGAACGCAGGGGCCATTTCATTGTAAAGGGGTGAAATGGTAAAGCCTAAAGCCAGAGTGGATAAAACTGCGTATTACTATTCTGAAAATCTAAAAATTATTTGACTTTCCCATCATTCTTTGCTACATGTTAAATTGATTCTGAAGTCTGTGCTTTATTCCTATGTGACATAAAAAGCATTGAATTGTGTATAATTCTAACATTAATATTTTCTTCTACGGGCAAAGAAAAATCTTAATGGACCTGAGAGTTACTTAGGGGAATTAGGTTGAATTTAAGATAGAAACTTATACCATAGGTAAACAAATATTGGATGACCCTGGGCTTTAAAATACCAATTTATACCTCTAACAAGCTCAAGCACCTACTTTACCAATCTTACCCTCATCACTGTGGAAAAGAGAAGGCTCTCTTAGTTGTCTGTAGTGATAAAGTTGAAAATAAACTGCCTTCCAAAAAAGCCCTGGAAGTAGTTATTATTATTTCCAAATCCAATAATGGATGACAAAAGTGACATTAAACATAAAAAAAATCAATAGGTCAGCTGGATTCCAACAAATATGGTAAATATATTTTAATAAGAAACAGTTAAAAGGGTAAAATAATTAAGGAATTTTAGTCTCAACCTGCCATACAGCCAAAAACAAATACCAAAAGCTTGTCTCAGCGCTCCAAGTAATATTACATGAAGGATCCTTACTGTGAAATTGTTAAAGTGACCTTTTGGCAAGAGACTCATGTCTTTGGAATGGCAAACTGTAATCCTTTGCTTGACAGGTAACTTGTTAAAAAAAAAAAGTATTTTGACAGCACTATTCAATTATAACATTCTGACATTCTGTTTCTGAATGCCAAAGCTATTAGTTAATCAAAAGCATGTTCTTAAAGAAGTATTGTCCTATGGACACTTTATAACCAATCAAATATGTGGTTAAACAAACATACACAACACCCTTAAATCACAGATATTGTTCTTAGACCAAAAGTAGAAATATTATCATAACCACTATTTAGGAAAAAAAAGTCCTTTCGTCTAAGTTCAATTTTTTGTTTTGTTAATGAGAAGCACCCTGTGAGTGCTGAAATGCAAGGGAGTGCTTTTAGATGTTCTGTTCAAAGGTACAAAACACAGAATGCCAAGGCTACTGGAGAAAGTGGTACAGCTAGAATGAGTAGACAACCCTCAAAATAAAAGACTGTGAACATGGAAGAGAAGAAGCAGTGGCACTGACAATGGGGAAGGAGAACTTAACGACAGCCTACTGAAGTGAAGAGAGTAACAGTGAGAACAGGGCGGTGGGGAGTCATTAGTAAGGTGTGAGAGGGGAAGCGTTAGTTAAGAAGCGGTGTTGCCACGTCAAGGCCCTTCCCCGCGAACACCGTAAAATGCTAAATGACAAATGATGATGATAACTACATTAATGTACAATTTTTGAGAAATAAAAAAAATAATTTACAAATCTCAGAAGTCCAAAAACAAGTATGTATGATTACTCAGTGCAGATCGATGAGGCAATGCTGAAGAATGAGGTATGCTATGTCAGGGAGTTGGATCCTGAAAAACTGATCTTTTAGGTCCAAAATTTCCAGCACAGTATAAAGAGTATTAAGTTTGAACGGGGAAGAGTTACGGGTTTTGGTCCTTGCCTAGCCTCTCACAAGCCAAAAATCTTGGGTAAGTCATAGTCTTAGTTTCCTAATCTGTAAAAAGTGTTTTTTGTTCTGTAGCATCTACTCGAGTACCAAGCAGAAAGAAGATGCTCAGTATTTTTGTTAGTGTGTTTTCTACTACTAGTCTGTTTCTTCAAATTTCCACTATTTATTTGCTCCAGTGTGGGAAGGTCACAAACAATTCAGAAATTCATTTAATTTAATTCTTAGCTCTGTGTTGCAGAGAGCAGAGAAATGACCTGTGGATAAATGAGATGTTAAGATCATGTTCAAAGTTTTCATCATTCAAATATAATTTCAGGGAAAAAAACTGGAAGTACGTTTTAAACAGAACACTTGATCTGTGTGAGAAGCTCAATAAATATTATAAATGTCTTCTTTTCCATAGGAATATGGATAGAGATAACAGCCCTGTCTTTTCCTACTCTTACCCTCTTATGTGATTAGCTAACTCGTAACAGCTATACACTTCTAAGGACCCTTATGTACTAAGGATCATCCCAAGAGCTGATGACTCTCCTTACAGAATAAATACATAAGAAACTATTATGTGCCCTGGTTGGTATGGCTCAGTAGACTGACAGCCAGCCTGCAAACCAAAAGGGTTGCTGGTTCAATTCCCAATCAGTGCCTGTGCCTGAGTTGCCAGGTAGGTCCCCAACTGGGGGGGTATGCAAGAGACAACTGATTGATGTATCTCTTGGACATCAGTGTTTCTCTCCCTCTCTTTCTAAAAGTAAATAAATAAAATCTTCAAAAAAGAAGCTATTATCTGAATTCAATGAACTACATTAAATAACATCTCATCCACCTTTCAAAATCAAAGCAACTACTTAGATATTTAATGTCTTGAATATTATTTATAGCAATCTTGTAATCTTTGACAAAAACTTGTGACACATTTTAGTAATATACAAAAATCAAAATGTAGGAAATTTCCTATTTTAATGCATGAGTTAAACTAAATAAACAAGCTAAAATCTCCTGTATGAGCACAGCATGCTAAAGTATCAAAGACACGAGGCTAGAGAGAAATAAACACACTGCTAGAAAAAATTCCTGAATCAGAAACCAATAAAACTAGTCATAGCTTTAAAAAAACAATGTTGACTGTTATCAAACTTAGAATACTGAAAAAAGTATAATGGCAAGTTAATAAAGATCTGTTTTGTATTACCAGAGGCAGGGTATTACAAAGAAGAGAAACACCTTTGAGCTTTAAAAAAAAAATCCATCTTCTTCAAAGGTCATGTAAATAGAAATAACAAACTGTCATCATCAATTAGAATAGTCCCTATCTACATTTGTCCTCCTTCATCCTCCTCACTGTTCCCTAATTATCGTTGGTTTTCAATCCCTCAAAGGTAACCTCGATTGTTCTGACCTTCAGTTTCCAATACTCAGATTACTCTTAACCCATATTCTCCGTATCTTTGCTTACGTAACTTCCCTGACCCAAGCCTAAAATGTCCCCCACTGCACTTTACCTTCACAGCACTCCCCACTGCTCAGGTTACCTAGCTCTGCGTGGAGCCGTGCACTGCAGGCCCTCTACCTCCACTCATGCACGCGTTCCAGGAGGGCAGGCGCCACGCGGGCTGTGCCTCACACGCTGTTCCTAGCCCCAGCACAGTGCCTGAATTCAGCAAATATTTTGAAGTAAATCCTTCATCCTGCAATCCAAATTATCTAATTTTAAGTCCCAAGAGATTAAATGATCCAGTATATCATTATTATTTATATTAATTAATTAATTTAGCTGGATCTTACCCAATTAAGAGTAAATTTCATTATATTTGGTATAGTTAAAAAATCTACTTAAAGAATTATGTAGTCTTGAAGAAATGGAAAGCATATCATCACAATTAAATTTATCCTAATTTGTAAAAACTCTTTTAAGCTTGAAACCAACAAAATCAGAAAAAATGTCATTCTTTGAGGACAGCCTTTCAAAGATATTATTGTCTGTACTGGTGATTTATAAATAAAATATACAACATGTATCACTTTTGAATATACTACTGAATATATATTAAATATATATTTATAAACACATTTATATATTATTAATATATTTTATGTTACTATATATTACTTTTCTTCTTTTTTTTTTAAAATTGCTTTTTAGAGAGAGTGGAAGGAAGGGGAGGGCATCCCTTGTTGTTCAACTTATTTATGCATTCATTGGTTTATTCCTGTATGTGTGCCCCAACCGGGGACTGAACACGCAACCTCGGTTGTACTGGGACAATGCTCTAACCAGCTGAGCCACCTGGCCAGGGCTTTTCTTATTATTTTAAATGTACACACTAACTTCAAATAAATTACCTTGCTTCTGTTCACAGTTCACAGCACAGCCTAAAATGAGCTGAAGCATCCTTCCAAGCTCTGCAGCATCAGAATGTTCCCCAATAAGGTTCACATCAGGAAGGGTAAAGTCATTAATTTGCTGTCCTAAAATCTGAATGGAGATAAAAGGATTAGAACTGCATTTACATGCACCTGTTTATATGAACAAATAAAGTATCTGACAGAGACTAAACTGTCAGCAATAGAAACTCACTGCTAAGGACAGAACTGTCATGTCAATCTCACTCCCAATTTCTATTTTTACCCCTCAGAAACCTAGGTTGTAACTATCCTGATTCAAGCCAGCCCTAATCTGGTATGTGGTACGTACACTTAGCAAACAAACTGAGTACTACTGGCCCCTCCACCACCCCCAGACAAACTGGATGTGTATTCTCTGAAGTGGAGCCAGTGAGGTTCTAAACTAGGGGCACCAGAAAAGGCAGAGATGAAATGCAGGTTCATGTCCCCAACAGTAAGATTCCTCCTAGCCATCTTCACTCTATCTGATTCCAAAATGCTGAAAGCAAGACACCTATATCGGCAAGGAGAATGGAAGTCTACTTTATGGGGAAATTGAATGGCCCAAATGAAATGACTTATGATGCAGACAAATGGGTAGGTATCTGACTGATAACCCTACAGGGAAAAATGACGATCCTAAAAGCAAAGAAGCAGGACGAATGGGGCTGCAGTGCCTGGGTTAGGGGAGAGCAGTGTAAGAGGAAGTTAGAGGGGTCGTGCAGAACCTGGTGGCTCACGTAAGAAGGGTTTGATTCTAAAAATGCAATTGGAAACCATGGAAGACTTTGAGGAGACCAACATAATCAAATTTTTATTTTTAGAAACCATCATAGCTTTACAGTGGAGAACAGACTGTACATGGGCAAGAGTAAAATCAGGCTCACCAGTGAGACCACTCTAGTAACCTAAGCAAGTGCTAATAATGACGGCTTGGTGTAGGGCGGTGGCAGCAGAGATGGAGAAAGGTATAATTTGGAGGTTTAACTAATAGGTTTTGCTGATGTTAGCAAAAGAAGGAGAGGACTATAGGGTGATGTGTAGGTCTTGGGCTTGAGCAGTAGGGTGGATGGCAGGGTCACAGACTGAGATGAAGAAGGCAGATGATATAAGTATAGACGTAGGTATAAATGCACATTAAGCTTGTGGGAAAAAACCAGTAATCACATAGGTTTCTAGGCTGTGTTGTGTCCTCTAGAAATTTAAAGTAAAACTAGTTCCACAGCCTGATTTTTTCCTCCAGCAATGTCTTGGCTGTTCTGATGCAGACTCAGAGGCCAATAAGTTAACCACTGGATGGAGGTTTGCTAAGAAATAAAATGGAAGTAGGTCAGGGAGTTGACTATAATGATGCATGGACTCTAAACTATATAAACGAGTAAAGAACGAAAGGAGAGAATTAACAGATACAGAAAGTAAAGTTTAGTATAAATTTGTGTTTATCTGCAAACTATCCATGTTACAGTGGAAGATGGTTGTGTGAGCCAACATCCTGTACAATGGAAGATAAACGGATGGTTAATTTTTAGGTAACTGTTCCTTTACTTGAAACTATTGTAAAATATTATAAAATTAAACTATCCCATAGTAGTATTCCCAAGCAGAATGAGAAAAATGTCCTTACCTCATGATTATAATCCAGGATTCCTTTTAAAATTTTCTTTAGATTGCTTATCTGTTCAGAGAGAGAAAACAACTGGGTAAAAGGCTAATACAGATCAAAGTATAGTTCAAAAAAAATTTCTAAATCAACTCATCAAATCAGTTCATCATAAAGTAAATGTAGAAAATAAAATTCAACAGCATGTTTGAATTACCATCATTACCAAAAATTTACTTTATCTAATATATTTATTTACGGTCTAATTTACTTTATCTAATATATTTATATAAGAAGTTAAGCTTTCAGTAATGTTAAATTTTTAATGTTAAGACCACTGACAAAAATTGGAAGGTAACTAAATAAGACTTAACAGTAAGATTATTCAGATTTTCTGCAGCTAAAGAAAAAAATGTACCATCCGTAATGAAGACTTGAGTTCAGTGCTATTTGCTGGAGTTGCATCTTATATAGAGGTAAGTTCTAAGGTTCAAAGTATTAAGCAAAAATTAGAGTCAAAATTATCCTTGGAAATCTCTTAAAGTAACCTACAACATAAGTCTCCAAATTCCTCCACTATCAGAAAATATTGTTCTTTCTTCAGCTGAACACCAAAGTAAATATTTAAGAGCCATAACATTTTAAAAAACTATCATATCATGAAATGCCAGTGTAACAGTCTGCACTGCAACCTACTTGTACTATAAGGAGCCACCTAGAAACAGACAGGAGAGACCAACATACAGATGTCTCCCAACACTCACTCACTCCAGAGAATAGGTTCACTGGCATTACGCTATCCAGGTAAATGACAGGCAGAATCACTGGCACTATTTATTCTAAGCCATTATATTTTGTAGACCCAATTCATATGGCTGCATTTGTGTGAAATTAAATGTGTGCAGAATACGATTCTGTTGATCATCTACCTAGCTGTTCCTAGCCCATGTTAGTAGTTGAAGTGTCCTAGGACAGAGCACAGCAGAACCTGTAGCCATCAAATAAAAGAGGCTGAATTACAGCAGGGCAATCCAGTGGTTAATCAGAGACATAATTTACTTTTAAGAAAAAAAAAATGAACCAAAAACTTGATTTAAAAAAAATTCATAAACTAATGTTTATACTTACAGAAAAATTTGGAAATATGGAAAAAATATGCTTAATATACTTTATTTCCTTTATTCTAATATGTTCATTTTTTCATATTTGAACATTTTAAATTAGAATACCTTAAAATTCAATGTGTTCATCTAAAATGGTAGTTTGTTTCCCAGTATTTTCTCATTATTAATAACATTAGCATCAAAGATAACACATGCCATGAACTACCTTAGGTATTTTACATACATTAACTAATTTATTTCTATGAGGTGGATCCTACTACAATCCTTGTTTCACATACAGGGAAACCGAGGCACCGAAAGGCTGACAGACTTTCCCACAGAGAGTGAATGGCAAAGCTGTGAGAGGGACAGGGCACTCTGGCTCAGGAGTCCATGTCTCAGTCCCTGGGCTTTACTCACTGACATGCCATCTGGGTGAGCAACTACAGACCACCTCCACCTCCAGCCTTCAATTCCAGATGATTTTGCTATAGAGTATCTAAGTTTCTAAAGATCACTGGACACACATGTGATAAAAAAATCGACGAATATTACATACACAGAAATAGAAGACTGATTTACAGATAGAAAAATAAAAAGATAATACCTTTAGCCTCCAATTATCTCCCACTTCTGTTTTGATTCTGTTTAGCCAATTTTCATCAAAATATACAGGATCTCTACAAATAAGTAAAAGGTAGCATATTAAGATCATGTAGCTATCAAGCAAAAAAAAGAAAACCAAGAAAATTGAAACCTGTCCCATATCATCACTTAACTGCAACATAAAAATGAATTTGCCAAGTAAGTCACTGAATAACTCAGTACCATGAAACCAGGTATCATTACAGACTTTTCTAAAATCAATCTGTTACCAGCTCATTAAAATACATACGCATTTTATCAAAAACAAACTAAAACATTAAAAATAATAACAGTTAATATATTTTAAAAATAAATGACAGATAAGTACACTAACTTGGAATTAATATACCAACTTTTATAGACATGTTAATATCTGAAAATTTTAAATAGACATAATTTTAAACAAAGGAAATATATTATGAAGGTTAAAATAATTTTTTCAGGTAATATCTCAATGACCTCCATCATTTAATACTTTGAATATCACCAATACTGTTTATAAAGTGTCAATTTTTCAAAATACAAAACTGGGAATCTATTTTCTCAGATATAACACTGGATATTAGACAAAGTTGGACACTACTTCTGTTTGCAAAAGGCTTAAAATCTAACACAACATTGGTGTGGACAGACTGAAACAAGGACACAACCTGAATATATTTATGGTTACTTTTCTTAGGAACATCTCCTAAAATCTATAAGCACTAGAAAGGAAAAACAAAAACAAAACTTTTTAGCCCAGCATGATCCTCGTTTCAAAGGTTCTGAAACCTAATTTTTAAGAAATTATTTGTTCAACACCACAGAATAATATCTGTATTCTCCTCATTCACTGCTGCCCAATACCTCATGTCTGACACAGCAGGTTCTCTACATTTGCAGACTGAAATACATCTGGAAAGAGATTGCCTGTTCACCTAATAAGCTTCCAATCTACTACTTGGACAGAATACAGCAAGAATGGGCATCTATAGCCTTCTTATAGTCAGCGTGCCTTTTCCTAGTAACAAATGTTGATTCACTAAACAGAAACCTAGCCATAACTGTTTGGATAAGTAGTTACAATTTCAGCAATGTTTTCTAAGTAGCCCTTAATTGATGCTCTCAGGCTAAGATAAAACAACATAAAAACAATTTTCTCCAAAATCTCAACAGATTGTAGCTCTGCACAGATATGGAAATAACAACTGATAACGTCACTGGGAGTGTTCTTCATGAGTAAGAAACTAAAGATAGCTTACTATGTCCCAACTCTTGCTAAAGAAAGAAAGAAAGAAAGAAAAGAAAGAAAAGAAAGAAAAGAAAGAAAGAAAGAAAGAAACTTACAAAGTTTCTTTCATTTCCTTAGATTTTTCCAGTAACATCCTATGTGGCTGTAACTTCTGTACCAGTCATAGCTTAAGCTAAAGGATAAATCCATTCACTTTAATCCTTAATGTAATCCCAGAAATACAATATATGACTCAACTGCCTTCACAGAAAAGAATAAATTTTATTTCTACTGCTAAAATTATTTAAGCACTGTAAGGTTCTTATTGGACTCCCCCAAATTAAGACTGGGTCCAAAACAAACACTGTATTTGGATTCTATTCCTTAATATGGCATTTCTATTAGCAAACGTCAGTATTTTTATGGATATTTTGTTTCTTACACCTATTTTCTAATAATCTTTTAAAAACAAAAAATATTTTGGTCCCCTGCCATTAAATATTTACTAGAGATTTAGCTATACCCAAGGGATATGGAAGCATATGTCTACACAGACAAAGATTTGTGCACTGATGTTCACAGCAGCTTTCTTTGTAATAGGCCAAAATGAAAACCACCCAGATGCTCATCACCAGATGAAGACATGAATAGGTTATGCAACAGCCGTTCAACACAATATGCACACACTGTGAATACAGGCAGAAACAGGAACATATCCCAGAATAATAGTGCTACATGAAAGAAGCCACATCTCTTCCTTCAAAAAAATAAAACAGACCTGCCTAGTGTGGCTCAGTGGATTGAGTACTGGTTTGCAAACCAAAGGGTTGCTGGTTCAATTCCCAGTCAGGACACATGCCTGGGTTGCAGGCCAGGTCCCCAGTTGGGGGCGTGTGAGATGCAACAGATCAATGTATCTCTCACACATTGATATTTCTCTCCCTCTTTTTCTCCCTCCCTTCCCCTCTCTCAAAAAACAAATAAAATCCAAAAAATAAAAAGAAAATATATTGTCCATTGATATGAATTTCTAGAAAATGCAAATGAATCTATAGTGATAGAAAGCAAATCAGTGGTTACCTGAAGATGGGAAAGAAGTGGCAAAAGAAAGGGACTGAAAGACTTTTTGAAGTGACTGATATGTTCATTATCTTCACTGTGGTGAAACGTATTAAATTCTATTCTTTAAAAATGTGTGATTTAGACTTCTGGCCAAGATGGAGGTATAGGTGGATACACTGTGCCTCCTTGCACAACCAAAATTAAGGACAAGGATTTAGAAACAAGAAAACAACCAGAACTGATAGAAAATTGAACTGTACAGAAGTCCAACAACCATTCATCCTGAACGGTAGGAGGGGAGGAGTTGTGGCAGGAAAAAGTGGAGGTTGGTGGACCCAGGCACATAGGCAGCAGTGTCTGGCAGATCCCAGGCACATAGGCGGCAGATAGCGGACCCCGGGTACGGAGTGGCAATGGGCAGACCCACTGAGGGTGCGCAAGGCAGGTGGCTGACCAAGTGGCCCCACATTCCCATGCAGATAATCCAGGCAAAGGGGAAGCGATGGAAGGGACTGGAATCCAGGAGAGAGTAGAGCAAGCGCCATTGTTCCCTCTCGGACCCGGCCCCCACATACAGCATCACTACCCAGAAACTAGGCTGCCCCGCCCTGGGGAACACCTAAGGCTCCGCCCCTCACTATAACAGCTGCGACCAGACCCCCCCATAAAAAAATGGCTCAAATGGGAGAACAGATCAAAAGCCCCAGAGCCAATTCATCTAAGCGACCAAGAGATAGGCAGCCTATCAGATGCACAGTTCAAAGCACTGGTCATCAGGATGCTCACAGAATTGGTTGATTTTGCTCACAAATTAGATGAACAAATGAAGGCTACAATAAGTGAAACGAAGAAAAACGCACAGGGAACCAATAGTGATGGGAGGAAAACTGGGACACAAATCAATGGAGTGGACCAGAAGGAAGAAACAAACAACCAAACAGAAAAAAATGAAGAAACAAGAATTCAGAAAAATGAGGAGAGGCTTAGGAACCTCCGGAACATCTTTAAACATCCCAACATCCGAATTATAGGGGTACCAGAAGGGGAAAAGGAAGAGCAACAAGTGGAAAACTGATTTGAACAAATAATAAAGGAGAACTTCCCCAATCTGGCAAAGGAAACAGACTTCTAGGAAGTCCAGGAAGCTCAGAGAGTCCCAAAGAAGGTGGACCCAAGGAAGAACACACCAAGGCACATCATAATTCCATTAGCCAAGATTCAAATGAAGGAGAGAATTCTAGAAGCAGCAAGGGATAAGGGGACAGTCAGCTACAAAGGAGTTCCCATCAGACTGTCAGCTCATTTCTCAAAAGAGACCTTCCAGGGAAGAAGGGGCTGGAAAGAAGTATTCCAAGTCATGAAGGGCAGGGGCCTACATCCAAAATTGCTCTATCCAGCAAAGCTGTCATTTAGAATGGAAGGGAAGATAAAGTGCTTCTCAGATAAGGTCAAGTTAAAGGAGTTCATCGTTACCAAGCCCTTATTATATGAAATGTTAAAGGAACTTATCTAAGAAAAGGAAGATAAAAAATAGGACAGTAAAAAGACAGCAAACTCACAGATATTAACAACCACACCTTAAGCAAAAGCAAACTAAGCAAACAACTAGAACAGGAGAAACAAACACAGAAATGGAGATCATATGGAGGGTCAGCAACAGGGGAATGGGAGGAGGACAGTGGGGGAAGGTACAGAGAATAAGTAGCGTAGAAGGTGGGTAGAAAATAGGGGGAAGGCAAGAATAGTGTGGGAAATATAGAAGCTAAAGAACTTAAGACACATGGACATGAACTAAAGGGGGGGAATGTAGGTGGGAGGGGATGTGCAGGGTGGAGGGGAATGATGGGGGAGAAATGGGACAACTGTAATAGCATAATCAATAAGATATATTTTTAAAAAATGTGTGATTTATTGAAAGAAACAGGGTGGGAAGTGCTAAAAGAAATGAGCTATCAAACCACAAAAACACAGGGAATAACCTTAGATATAATGTTGCCAAGTGAAAAAGAAGCTGACAAAATTCTGAACGTCCTAAGTTAAATTACAGCAGGCCAGATGGTAGAAGAAAAAGACAGAAAGGAGTTACCAGGTAACAAGTGCAGTGCAAAATCAAGAAAAGACTGTTCACACCCCTCGGTGTATATTGGAATTATTAAATTAACTTCCAGGTGGCTATTTTTCTTCTTCTTTTTTTAAGTTTAATCTTTCTCATTTTTCCCCCTTTACCATTTACATCCCCCTCTCCCCAGCAATCACCGCAAAGTGGCTATTTCTACAAAGGGAGACCAGGCAGATGTCACTGAACCCCAGGAGCCTCAACTTCTGGTTTTGCAGCTGAGCTTTATGGACTCTGCTGAACTGGGTCTGCTTCAGCTTCTCCCATTCCCCTTATCTACAGCTAATGTAAATTCTTTCAGAACAGCTCACATATTTCTCCACCCTACCTGATGTATAAAAATGCTCGCAAAACTCTGGGTTGAGGGATACGTTGTGTTTTCTACCTAGCTATGCTGCTGGTGGTGGTTTAGACTCCATACCCCAAGACTGGCCTTCCTTTTTGCTAGCAATAGCCTAATAAACCCTTTCTTTTAAAAAGATACCATCCCACACCTGTCAGAATGGCCATTCTCAATCAATTAACAAAAAACAAGTGCTGGAGAGGATGTAGAGAAAGGGGAATCCTTGTGCACTGCTGGTGGGAATGCAGACTGGTGCCGCCACTGTGGAAAACAGTATGGAGTTACCTCAAAAAATTAAAAATAGAACTGCCTTATGACCCAGCAATTCCAGTTCTGAGAATTTATCCAAAGAAACCCAAAACAGTAATTCAAAAGGATATATGCACCCCTGTGTTCGTTGCAGTGTTATTTACAATCGCCATAATTTGGAAGCAGCGCAAATGCCTATCACTACATAAGTGGATAAAATGGCTGCTGTACATTTACACAATGGAATACTACTCGGCCATAAAAAGAAGAAAATTTTACCCTGTGTGAAAGTACAGATGGACCTGGAGAATATTATGCTAAGTGAAATACACCAGGCAGAGAACAAGTACCACATGATTTCACTCATATGCTGAATTTAATGAACAAACTGAACTAACAAGCAAAATAGAAACAGAATCATAGAGAGAGCAGGCTGACGGCCCCCACCCCCGCCGCTGAGGCGGGGAGGCGAAGGGATCAAGCCAAAAAGAAAAAAGAACTGATGGACACAGACAACAGAGAGATTATTGCTGGGCCGGTGGGGGAGGGGGTGGACGGAGGTGGAAGAAGGTATAGGGGTATAAAAATGGTAATGGAAAAAATACATAAAAAATAAAATAAAAAGACTTTCAGCCGTGGAGGTTAAAATTTTTGTTTAACAAAGCAAATCTGAAAAAGGCTATATATACTGTATAATCCCAACTGCAGAGCATTCTGGAAAAGGCAAAACTATATAGACAGTAAAAAGATCAGTGATTTAGTAACTGGCAAGGAGTGATGACTAGGTGGGACAAAGGCGATGTTTAGGGTAGTAAAACTAATCTGTGACATACTATAGTGGTGGATACATGTTATTATATATTTGTCAGAACCCACAAACTGTAAAGCACAGAATGAATTCTGAATTAGGGACGTGGGTGGTAACAATGTGTCTTCATCAACTCTAACCCACGTGTCACTCAGCTGGGGATGCTGATGGGGGGGATGCTGTGTGTGGTGGGGCAGGAAATATGTGAAAACGTCATAATTTCCACTCAATTTTTAAAATATTTTTATTGTAGTAAAAATCCATCACTTAAACCACCTTTAAGTTCAGTGGCATTAAGTACATTCACATCGCTGTGCAGCCATCACCACCATCTACCTTCAGAACCTTCTCATCCAAACGCTTCTGCTGAATTTTGCTGTGAAACTAAAACTGCTCTAAAAACCAGTCTATTAACTGAAAAAGAGAAAAATGAGGGGCACATGAACAGAGAGAGAGAGACAACAACAGATTTTGGGAAGCTGGAAAGCAGAGGAACAGAAAATGACTCTAAAAACTAGAGAAAAAAATAAGTTATACTAACAATAAGCTTACTTAGGTCTGCTCAGATTTGATAAAATTTCTACTAAAATTACAAAAATATATACTTTTGCACTTATCAACTCAGACAAAATGAAAAGATTTGTTACTTCCAGTAAAACTCTCTTCTTGGCACACCTACTTCACTGACTTTCCTCACACCTCTCTGTTCCGCCTGTGAGTTGATGTTTCAACCAACAATTAAATGTTACAGCTCTTCAAGGCTCAGGCGGCCTGTTTTTTCTTCTTACCCCATACTCTTCCTTGAGTGACTTAATCCACACTATGGCCTCAATGAAAAAATACGCAAACTGGTTACCTCCAGTTTCAGGCTCCTCTTCTGAACTCTTGGCCTGCACGGTCAACTGCTAACTTCGCATTTCCTCGTAATGCCTCAGAACCACTAACAGTCAATGTTCCCCAACCCACCCTGATACACCCAGCTCTCCTTCATATCAGATCCCCTTTCAGTGTCCCCACATCAGTGGTTTGCACCCTCTTCTAGATATTCGCTTAAGTTGGAAACTTAACAGTCAATTTTGAGAACTACTTTTTACTAACTACCCCTTATCAATCATTAAAATTTGATTTATTATACCATTTTGAGTCTATTCACTTATCTCGATCTCCTTTGCCACCTCCTAGTCCAAAGTACCATCATTTCCCTTCTGAGTTATTACAAATTTCTTTAAAATCGATCATCTGTTGTTATTATTGTCTCTTCCAATTCATTTTATACCTGTAGCCAGAAAATTTTCCAAATACAAATCTATGTTAACCCCTCCCCCAAAATAAAACTCCTCTGTTGCTTCTCATGGCCCTTGGAATAAAGACACAAGTCCTACATGGTTTGGCTCCACCTACCTTTCGATCCTCATCTTGTCCCATGCTCCCCCTCTCTTCTCTAGCCACTCGGACCCTCTTTCTACGGTGGTGTTTGCCATATATCATCGGCCTATAAGGCCTCTACGTATGTTCTTCCCTGTGCTAAGAAATGTTTCCAAGGATCCGTCAGATTCAATATATCTTTATTTACTCAGGTAGAATGTTCATGACTTCTCTGACTAAGTTAAATATGCCTCTTACAAACTTTCATAACACTATGTATTCCTCCTCTGCAAAACTTGTTATAGTAGCAATTTTTTTCATGGTTATTTAAAATTTGTTTTTCCCCAGGTTATAAACTCTCTGAAAGCAATTACCCCGGGAGTTGTTGCTTATCTTTGCATCACCAGTGCTTGACCCAAGTAGCCATTCAATAAATATCAAACTGAAAACAGAGGAACTGAACTTCTGGAGAAGTTGAATATATTATAGAATTACTTAAAATAGATGGTATGCAGCAGTATGAATGAATCTCGCAGACATTATATTGAGTGAAAGAAGTCAGAAATAAGAGTATACACTGTATGATTCAATTTATAAGATATTCAAGGACAGGAAAAACTAATTATGTAGAAGTCACAAGCATCTTTGGGGCAAGGGATATTGATTAGGGAGGGCCATGAAATGAATCTTGGTGCTAGAAATGTTATATTTCTGGTTCGCAGGCCCGCGCTCAATCCACTGAGCTACACCAGCCAGGGCAAAAATGTTATATTTCAATCTGGGTGGTGGTTACATGGATGCATGTATAGACAACATATACATACAACATACATAGATATACAAACACAAACTCATCGCTTTTTAGGTATGCTTTTCTGTATGTGTTATATCTCAACAAAAGGGAAAAAGGAAAGCATTTTTGGGAAAAAAGTTAAAAATCTAAGTATCAATGAGAAGTATGCCCACAAGACTTCAGTAAATTAAGGTAACCATTTGGTAGAATATAATGGTTTATTTTGAACTTTATTTGGTAAATTGATACAGTCTTCTGATTTTGGTAAATTAAGGTAACCATTTTGTAGAATACAATAGTTTCTTTTGATCTTCATTTGGTAAATCGATATAGTCTTTCTTCTGGTTTCTGCAAGTGAGAGAAATCCTACCCAAACTAATTTAAGCAACAAATTCATTTACTGACACATACTTGGTACGCTCACTTAGCTACGTCTACATGCCCACAAATAATTTTTATTAAGAACTTCAGCCCTGGCTGGTGTGACTCAGTGGATTGAGTGCCAGTCTGCGAACCAAAGGGTCGCCAGTTTGATTCCCAGTCAGGGCACATTCCTGGGTTGTGGGCCAGGTCCCCAGTGGGGGGAACGTGAGAGGCAACCACACAATGATGTTTCTCTCCCTCTATTTCTCCCTCCTTTCCCCTCTCTAAAAATAAATAAATAATTTTTTAAAAAAGTTAAAAAAAAAAAAAAGGAATTTCAGTGAAACTCTCCAGGCCATTCAAAGGCTAAAAGTTATTAGGGCACCACTCAGAAGTGACCATGAAAATCACAAGATCACTCTGATCAGGTTTCGAATGAGCCTTCTTGAGTTCTATCAAAAAGTCTGTATGCCTGTATACCTGGAAAGATGTGCCACGTAAGTTACAGAAGAAAGCAACAGCAAGCTATAGTTTTTAAGCATGAGCCCCCAATGCTAGAGGCACACAGATCCTCTGAAATGCAGGCATTTGAACTGCTTCTCAGATGGGCAACTGTATCTAGCTTACTGTAAGGTGAGCGACAGCAAGAATTCATTTAATGATGGCAATGATTTTCAATAGAAGAGCAGGAAATCCTAGCTAGTCATACACAAATCTTTTAATATCATCAGGTTGACAAGTGCTCAGAGCTTCAGAAGACAAAAGTATCTCCCAAATTGCATCAAAGCCAACAAATTCTACTTTTTTCTAAGATTTTATTTATTTATTTTTACAGAGAGGGGAGGGCAAGGAGAAAGAGAGGGAAATATCAATGTGTGGTTGCCTCTTGTGTGCCCCCTACTGGGGATCTGGCCCGCAACACAGGCATGTGCCCTGACTGGGAATCGAACTGAGCATATGGGGATGGTTGTCAATTACTTTATATGGGTGGTTAGAGAAAAACTCACTGTTACATTTCAGCATTATTACTAGGAGTAAGCCTCTTAGCTCCTTCTAGGAGGCTTACAAACTCAAAGGTCACCAGTTCAATTCCCGGTTAGTACATGCTTGTGCTATAGGCCAGGACCCTGTCTGGGGGGTGCAAGAGGCAATCAATCAATGTTTCTCTCTCACACATCAATGTTTCTCTCCCTCTCTTTCTCCTTCCCTTCTCCTCTCCCTAAAAAGAGAAAATAAATAAAAATTTAAAAATCTTAAAAGAAATTGTGAATATTTGACCACTTTTTATCTACAAAAAAGGTCTTCATATGGTTCAGCCAAATACCAGGCACTGCCTTAGGTGCTATGACACTACAGCAAACAAAAACATACCCTGCCTCTAGGTGGAGCTTACAAGTATATGTTTACAAGTTTGTGGGGGGTGGGGAGCAGGGGCAACAGCAAATAACAAACAAGTGAATATATGGTATATAAGATAGTATAAACATACTTTGAAGAAATGGTTAAAAGGGATACAGAGCATGGGGGTGGTGGTTGTCAATTATTTTACATGGGTGGTTAGAGAAAAACTCACTGTTACATTTCAGCATTATTACTTGGAGTAAGCCTCCTAGATTCTTCTACAATAGCAAAATCTGGTTACTAACATGAAAATTTCTACTTCCGGCCAAGATGGAGGCGTAGGTGGACACGCTGTGCCTCCTCTCACAACCAAAATTAAGGACAACAAATATTTAGAAACAAGAAAACAACCAGAACTCATAGAAAGTTGAACTGTACGGAAGTCCAACAACCATTCATCCAAACCAGTAAGAGGGGTGGAGTCGCAGCAGGAAAAAGTGGAGATGCAGACCTGGGAACACAGGCAGCAGCAGCTGGCAGTTCCCAGGTGTATAGGAGGTGGCTGGCGGACCCCGGGCATGTGGTGGCAACTGTGCAGACCCAGTGAGGCCGCACAAGGCAGCTGGCTGACCAGGTGGTCCCACATTCACGTGCGCAGACAATCTAGGTGAAGGGGAAGCAGCAGAAGGAACTGGAATCCAGGAGAGAGTGGAGCAGGCACCATTGTTCCCTCTCGGACCCCATCCCCACATACAGCATCACAACTCAGCGACTGGGCTGCTCCACACTGGGGAACGCCTAAGGCTCCACCCCTCACTACGTAACAGCCCCAACCAGACCGAAACCAAAACAAAAAAAAAACAAAAAACCCCACCAAAAATGGCTCAAACCGGAAAACAAATGAAAGCCCCACAGCCAATTCCTCTAAGCCACGAAGAGATAGCCAACCTATCAGATGCACAGTTCAAAGCCCTGGTCATCAGGATGCTCACAGAATTGGTTGATTTTGCTCACAAATTAGATGAACAAATGCAGGCTACAATACATGAAATGAAGGAAGACGCATGGGGATCCAATAGAGATGGGAGGAAAACTGGGACTCAAATCAATGGAGTGGACCAGAAGGAAGAAACAAACAAACAAACAAACAAACAGAAAAGAATGAAGAAACAAGAATTCAGAAAAATGAGGAGAGGCTTAGGAACCTCCAAGACATTGTTAAACGTCCCAACACCCGAATTATAGGGGTCCCAGAAGGGGAAGAAGAAGAGCAACAAGTGGAAAACTTATTTGAACAAATAATGAAGGAGAGCTTCCCCAATCTGGCAAAGGAAATAGACTACCAGGAAGCTCAGAGAGTCCCAAAGAAGTTGGACCCAAGGAGGAACACACCAAGGCACATCATAATTACATTAGCCAAGATTCAAATGAAGGAGAGAATTCTAGAAGCAGCAAGGAATAAGGGGACAGTCACCTACAAAGGAGTTCCCATCAGACTGTCAGTTCATTTCTCAAAAGAGACCTTCCAGGCAAGAAGGAGCTGGAAAGAAATATTTGAAGTCTTGAAAGGCAAGGACCTACATCCAAAATTGTTCTCTCTGGCAAAGCTGTCATTTAGAATGGAAGGGCAGATAAAGCCCTTCTCAGATAAGGTCAAGTTAAAGGAGTTCATCATTACCAAGCCCTTATTACATGAAATGTTAAAGGAACTTATCTAAGAAAAAGAAGATCAAAAATAGGACAGTGAAAAGACAGCAAACTCACAGCTATTAACAACCACACTTAAAACAAAAGCAAACTAAGCAAACAGCTAGAACAGGAACAGAACCACAGAAATGGAGATCATATGGAGGGTCAGCAACAGGGGAGTGGGAGGAGGACAGAGGGGGGAAAGGTACAGAGAATAAGTAGCACAGATGGTGGGTAGAAAATAGACAGGGGGAGGGCAAGAATAGTGTGGGAAATGTAGAAGCTAAAGAACTTATGACGCATGGACATGAACTAAAGCGGGGGAATGTGGGTGGGAGGGGGTGTGCAGGGTGGAGGGGAATGATGGAGGAGAAATGGGACAACTGTAATAGCATAATAAAATATATTTTTAAAAAAAGAAAATTTCTGCTAAAAAATGTAAGAACAAATCTACTAAAGCCATTGGAGTATTATAATGACTACAGCCCTAATTATCTTGCAGCCAGTCAATCTGTACCTAAACAATCACATGCCATCAAAATTACCACTCCTGCTTACAGTTCTTATATTCTGTGCAACATACATCTCATATAAGCACTTTATTTTTTACCTGTGTTTTAATCTAATCAAATATCCATGTATAATGACATGCAAAAAAAAAAAAAAAAAGCAATTTATTCTTACATTTTTTGAAGAACCTGGGCCATCACAACCCCACTCGTTAAATCTTCCACGGTCTGGCATGGTGCATCCACATTAAATGTCCGGATCTGAAGGGGAAAAAAGATTCCATGGTTAACTATACAAAAGATTTCTTAGGCTTCTTTTTGTGAGTACCAGCTCTTGGGAGTTGTAATAAGTTTTAAAAGGCAGAGCGTTGGAAATATTTTCCCTTATGGGAAATTTCCTTCAGGTTATTATCATTTTTTCCCTTTGGCAAAAAAGAAATAGTAAAGGACACTGGGTGACTTCCCAGCATCCATTCTATTCACAGATGATTAATCTAAGATAGTTATGGCACCTTCATTCCGTGTACCAATGACTGGGATGTGTAGGGTGAAGACCATTTGGACCAAAGAGATACAAGAGACTGCGTACTTGAACTTCTGGGAAAGGAGAGGCGATCTCCTCTTGAAGTGAATCAACACGCCTCCTCAATTGCCACCAGCAGTCTCCTGATGACTACTAAGGGACCCACCTTTGGATGAGGCCAGTGCAGTGGAATGCAGAGAATAGTATAGAAAAACTAAGTTCTGGAGGCCAAAACCGATCCACTAAATTTAAAAACCTTGAAGCCCTCTGTTATGTTAGATAAGTCTCTTGTTTAAGCCTGGCCAGCCTGAGGCTTCTTTTACTCAAAGCCAAAAATATCTATACAAATGTAGAAGTCACATTATGGTTAGGTTAGATATTTAATTCACTTTGATTTTAAATGCATTCTGAATTAGAACTAACTCTGTATGGTCAACATGATGTGGCCAAAATACAGCCGAAATTATTTCCATGAGTAAGATAATACAGCCGATTCAGCAATGATTATACCCAGCAGTGCAAGCAGGACTCGGAAGGAAATAAATCGCTGAGGACAGAGAGATGCAGGCCATGCTCTCACACAGTTTATAGGTCAGTAAAATGAAAGGGTATCACAGGAAATATAAACAGCAAGCACAAAGATTAGAAGTTAGAGTAGGATACAATCTGGGAATGAAAAAGCAGCTTGGTATGAACTGGGGGGCGGGGAAGCAGAGACTGGAGAAGAGATAGAACAGGAAAAAAGAATAAAATGGTGAAAGACAGTTAAAGACAAAGCATGATTGTGCAAAACCTCATAAGCAATGTTAGAATGTTATCCTAAAAGCAATGGGAGTTAGTAAGAGAGTGAGGCCATGCAATCTACATTGTACAGGGGCGGGCAAAAGTAGGTTTACAGTTGTGAGTGAGTGAGACACAGCTCATTTTTGTATTATTATTTACTAATTATTGTATTATTTTCCTTGTGAACAACTGCAAACCTACTTTGCCCACCCCTGTATAAAGATTGAGAATCAGTATCATCATTAAAGGAATTCTTGCTGTTGCTCACCTTGCAGTGACCTTGGAAATATTGGGACTAACATTCAGGTGACCATCTGTCTTCCCACACATTTTTATTGATTGGATTATACATCTCTAAGATATTTCAGGATAGCAGTACAATAAAATTTAAAGATAATTGCACCTAACTGCATTAAAGCATAACATTTTACCTGAAGGGTCATAACCTCTTTTTTAATTCCAAGAAGCCATTTTTACCCCACCCAACCTCTATATCACCCTCCCCCACAAAAGCATGAGAAGAGTAAAGCATGAGATCACCTGGACTTAGTATTTCTAAAGCAGTGGTTCTCAACCAGAGGCAGTGTTACTCCCCCATGACACATTTTTGGTTTAACATCTGGGTGGGCGCTCATGGTATCGAGTAGATAGAAGCCAGGGGTGCGACTACTAAATGTCCTATAATGCACAGGCAGGGCCTACACCGAAGTATTATCTGGCCCAAAATGTCAATCATGGTAAGGTTAACAAACCCTTCGGTGGAGCAGTGGTTCTCAAAGTATGGTGTCCCCAGGCCACTAACAATAGCATCACCTAGAAACCTGTTAAACATGCAGAATATCAGGCCCCAGCCCAGACCTACTGAATTACAAACTCTGGACACGGGGCTTAGCACACAGTATTTTAACAAGCCCTCCAATGCGGTTGATCAATAGTGAAGCACAAGAACCCCTTCTTAGTTCTAAATGGAATGCAATCAAAACACAGAGGTGAAACTACTTGTCCAAAGTCACCCACAGTATGAAATAAAAATCTGAATTTGAACCCAGGTAGTCTAATTTCAACAACCTATATTATTAATTACCACGTTATATTCTCCCTTTATTAAAAATAATTTAAAGCTTTAAAAAATATATGCTTTAACTTTTGTACATCTGATTTCTTTATTTGTCCATTAGAAGACAAAAATTATCAGAGAACGGACTTAAAGAAAGCACAGAAAAATGGAAAGGGGAACACATCATCATAAAAACCCTACCCTCCCTAACTTTGCACACTAGTGTGCATCTTATAGGCTAAGGAAGTAGTATGAAAATTATAAGGATATGTTAATGTGACTGGGTTTCCCAGAAGAAATGTTCCGGCCTATGGGATCATAATTCTTTTTCCACTCAGTTTCTTGCCATCAACTGGTAACCTCCCAGATTTTTTCTGGTTTTTCAGTCTTTATAACCTAGGAAAAACCACTCTTTTCATGTACAACTCAAGAAATTAGGCTGACATGTGTACTAGGCAGGGCAGATTTTCTAACAGGTAAAAAACCATTTTTGACTCACAGGGTGGGGAGAGGAGGTAGAGTGGAAATTTTCAAGCACATCCAGCTGAACTTGCTTGAAGCATGAACTTTGATTTGGAATTTAAGTTTAGATGTTTTCCATTGGTAGGGTGATACTTTTCCTTTTTCTTTTTTCTTCTTTTTGTGGTCCAAAGGACAGTTTATTTAAAACAAAGGTGACAGGTGTAGGAAAAAGGGATACTTATCTTTTCATAAGTATTCCACTTTCAACAAAAATTTGAAACATCTGGCTCTTGGGCTAGTAGCTCTCTGATACAACAGCAATTTATTTAGCATTTAGGGCAAAGAGATGTTCTACAGAAATGAATTCTACATAGGTAACTAAGAGTCATTCCATTAAGTGCTCAGCTTTTATTATTTTTACTGTTTTTAATGGAAGGATTTCTAAAATGTACTATAACCTCTAACCTCAAACTAAATGCTATATAGTTAAAATAAACTTTTATTTGAGATTCAGGATCATAATGGAGGCTTTTGAAGTTATCTAAGACTCTCAGCTCAACGACTGAATCAACCAGACTAAACTTTGATTTCTTGCATCTCCTATGTTACTGACAGCTGTATGTATTTTGCTGAAAACTGCAGTTACCCCTAACCTGCTATGTGCAAAGAAACCACACAACTTGGCTCCAAGTTTATGTAAAACAAAGTAAATTATTCTAAATAGGAGACTTGTCTTTGGAATGTACTGCATACACTCTCTCCTTCCATTTAATTTTAGGATTCTGTTCAGCATTAATCTGGCCTCCAGACAAGAGGGGAGCTACCAGCCGGAAGGTACATTTTCACTTACCACAAACATTTTCTACATAAGCACTTACTTTGCTTTTTATAATGAAAACTAAAAGAGAACAAACATAGCATTTAAACTCAACTTTGTTTTGAAACATTTCAACGTACGATGTTTTAAAATGTTTCCAAATCTTAGAATTGTACATCTTTGTATGAACTCTGTTCTTCAGTTTTGTCCCTGGATTTCTAACCTTGTCTTTTCCAGAAATTGTCCTTGATGAGTTTTCCAGTGGCATTTCAACAGGCTTTTCTTTTTACCATATTCCCTGACCTCTCTCAACAGCTGATAACCTGGATTACCTGTTTTGACATTTTACCAGATTCTAAATAGATGCTCTGACATTGTATGCTTCTGTTAGCAGCCCTTCAAACTTCCCTGTGTTCTTCCTCTATTGTTTCTATTAGCATTTCTCACTCAAATAACTTCACTACTATCTTTTAGCAGATGGCTTTGAAATACACCTCTTTGTTTCCATGACTCCTCTTTCTAGATTTTAAACAATGTAGCTCTCTACTTCCAATTCAATTAGCTTCCTCATCTTTGCCCTCTTGCCTCTTTTTCTAGCATGGAGGGAGGCTCTACTTTATACAGACTCAAAAACCCACATCTTAAAATCCTTAATCTGTTTACAACCTCTGCCAAACCTATTCCTTCCACCATATCAAAGAATGTGGTAATTCTTTCCTTTATCTCTCCTCTGCCTAGTCAAACCTTGGCCACATTGTGCAGCTTATCAGTTTTTCTCTCTAAAATACAGCAGTGAAACCCATCTCCCAGCCTGAAGTTGGAACGCATTACAACTCTAAGCTGTATGTTAATAGTATTGCAAACAACCTGAAATCCCAGGAATGGCCCAATATAAAAGCTTATGAGTATTATCAAGCTCTGCCACTGTATGTATTGTTTTAGAAAATATAGTTTGATTCATGACAAACCAAATTACAAAAACATCATACTACTTTCATTACATTTGTTACAATAATGCTTCTCTAACCTTCCCACCAAAGTGCCCCCACATAGGACAGCGACATCTATACTCCAGGGAGCTGAACTTGTATCAAGGTACCGCTAAGAGAATTTCTTTGTGTCTTACCTTTAAAGTTAATACAAATGAGGTAGTCACCTCCATAAACATACCAGTGTTTTATTCTAGAAATGATATTTAACATTTTTAGAAATGAATAAAACGAATGCTCTCGAAAGAAGCACTAGGTTTATTCCGTGGCTCTGAAGACCCCTACACACACCACGAACTGACACCACAGTGAGAAACACACAATCAGGGGTTTTTAGGTCCAGCTCTTGAAGGGGATGCTCAAGACACGAACGGGGGCATCAGAATCGAACACATAATTACTTTAAAACGAGAATTTCAATAGGAGTTTTGTAATCCCACATTAGAATCCCACAACGCTGCCCCTGAAATGTCGAGTTCCATGGCTGATTCCCAAATACCTTCTAGATTTGTTTTTATCTGGACTACCTTTAATAAGCACCTCCACACCGCTTGCTTTCTAATCGCTAAAATGCATCTAGCATTTTAAATAGTCTTTCTGGGTGTCTTATTGTATTTTTCCTACCCTCCCTTAAAAGTACCTCTTTTTCTAGTGGGCCGGCTCAGCCCTTAAGAGGCCGCGCTCTACCATCCGAGAACCTCACAACAATGGCGAGGAGCGTCGTAACCAGGGGTCCCGAGTGCCTCTATCGGCTGTCCCGAGGCAGAGGAAAGCAACGCTCCGAGGTGTCCCCAGGAGCGCGAGAGTGAAGCGCCAGCGCCTCATCAGCTGCAAACATCCCTAATTACAGTGCCACCTGCACCCCATCATTAGCCTCCACTGGCCCAACACCTCAAGCCCGGCAAGTCTCCCTCAGACCCTGGGCTGAACCTCCCGCGCCGGGCAGCCCCCTGCCAACCCCCACCCGGTCGCTGGTGTAGACGCGGCCCGCACCAGCGTCCCCCGGCTCCGCCCGCCCCAGGCCCGGATGTGACGGCACCGCTGTCCGGGCGCTCGCCCCCCGCGACCAGCACTGGGGGGAATCCCGGAAAAGCACCCTGGGGGAGGGGGGTCTTCCCCCGACTAGCCGGTCAACACATACCCAAGTGAGAAGGCTCTCGCACAGCTCCACCCGTTCCGCCGACTCCACGCTGAACATCTTCCCCTGCTGGGGCTTGGCAGCGCCTCCCCACCTCGCCAGGAACCGCTGCCGCTCGGGCTGAGACCGTGTCGGAGGGTCCGGGGAGCGGATCTAGCCTCTGGCCGACCTTGTCTTCGGGCCCGAGCCACCGACTCCGGTCCGGGGCTGGCAGCAGCTCCCGCACCGTCACTCCTGGCGCCCCTCCTTCTTTTCACTTAGGACGCGCGTCCGCTGCGCTCGCCTCCGGCCACGCCCGCAGCTCCGGTCCCCGCCCCTAGCCCTGGCCAGAACTGCAGCCGACGGGCCACTGCGCGCAGTCGCGCTCCGGCCGGCCCGCCTCCCGCCACCGCCTCCCGCCACCGCCTCCGCGCGCGCCCAGACGCCTGCCCCTGCGTGTCTCGGCGCGCGCGCGCCGGGCCCTGGCGGCGAAGACTGGTCCTCCACGCGCGTCCTCACGGAAGCGCAGCTATGCGCTTGCGCCTGTGCTCACACTCCAAAGTGGAAAGGAGACAGCTAGTGGTTGGTCGGGAGGGGAAACGGGGGCAGTCCCCGGAAATAATCTCTACCCTCAATCACCCGGAATTGGCGAGGTATCCTCTGCGGTGGAGAGGTACGCGCCCCCTTCCTACCCCTCGGGGTCGCAAGGCCGTGGCCGGCCACACCCACCCAGCGGGTCAGGGCCTGCGGAGTTCCCGCAGGGCCCGGCGTGGGTGACACTACCTGGGGGTTTTGGCGCTCCCGAGGCTTCTCGAGGCTGGAGAGTCGCTACCTCGGACTCTCAGGCTCCGTCTTCCTTCAGGAAGCCCGGGCAAAGCTCGAGTTGCCCGGTCCCGTCCAAAATCCCCCGGAGACGGTGGAAGGGCTGAAGTGGCGGGCGTCTCGGGGGTTTTAGGTGGGTTTGGCCGGCGATGAGGATAGCCCGCCGCCAACCTTCTTGGCTCTCGTGGACCTTCGATCCTCCGAAAACTTCAGTTACATAAAGTGGGGCGAAGGTGTGCCCCAGTTCACCTATCCGTGAGGACCTGACAGTTCCTAGGGCCTGTTTCTACCAGGGTCCTGCTGCTAAGTGCTGGTCTTCATCCTTAATGGCTAGATGGATCATCCGCGAGCTCTCACATTTTTAGAGGTGTGAATCTCTGCAGGATTACCGATAAGTTTTTATGTGATATGACGAACTGCATACAACGTACATGTTTAAAGAATAATTAGTAATAAAACACCCAGACAAAAACAAAGGTCATTGATAGTACCTCAGGAGTTTCACCCACACCTTGTATTCCCTACTGAGCGCGATTTCCTCCCTAGACTGATCAACTTTCTTGTTTTTCCTTATAGATTTACCACGTAGGTATGCATGCCTAAACAATGTAGATTATAAGTGGGATCATATTGTGTTATTTTCTGGCTTTAAATTAATGGTGAATTTGCGTATATAGGTAATTCTATTGCTGTCTAGTATTCCATTGTATGAATATAACTATCCATTCTACTGTTGATGGGCATTTTGTTGTTCCAATTTGGGGATACTAAGAACAATGCTGTAAGCATTCTTAAACTAGATACTAATGCAAATGTGTAAGAGTTTTTTAAAAAATACACACCTTAGAGTTCTAGAATTGTTAGTTCATAAAAAAAAGGTATGCATAACTTTTATTTGGCAATGCCAAACTTTTATTTGAGGTGTGGCAAATTTACCTTCCCACAACACATCTTTGGTTTGCAGTTAGTTCCTGGAGCCCCTTTTATTTTCATTAAAAGTAGGTTTTATTAGTGAGCACTTAGAACAGTCAAGATGGTACTGACTTTTTAATGATGCCTTACAGAGTTAACAGTTCCTATGATAATTTCTCATTTTGTGAATGTAAAAAATCTTTTTTGAAGTCTTCTCAGCGGTTCTTGTAAGTCTTCTTCCCTACACTAAGGGTAGAGAAACCTTTAGAAATGATAAATACGTTTCTGACCTGCCTTTGTTTCCTTTGGTGCCTTCTGGATCTTTGTCAAACCAGAGTTCCCACATTCCATGGTAGGTGGTTTCTGCAAGAGGTAGAATCCCTTGCACTTTTAAGCAACCCATTACCCTTGTTAGGCATGCAAAGTCAGTACATGAGCCTGACTCCCCTGCAATTTGTTGTTGGATGTGGAGGAGAACAAAATGCTAGCTAGCCCTTTCTGGAAGGACTGTGGTGTGGTGAGCCCCCAAACTCCAGCTGCTCTACTTTTCGAGGCTTTGACACAATTGACTTAAGCCTCCTTTTTCATGCCAGGCTGCTCATCCCAGTGTGTCTGTGCATGACATTTCAGTGTTCTTGAGGTTCCATTGTGTAACTCCAGTTACCTTCCATGAAGGAAATTATTTTAAAACTTCTTGGACATCAGTTAATTGTTGCAGAAGCCATGTGGCCAGCACGTTCCTACATGAGCTTGGGTAATAGACGATGAGTTTATCCTTTGAAGTTATGGAATTTCCTATACTTGCCTTATTTTTGTGTGTGTGTCTGTGCATTTCCTGAAAACTTTGGAACAGACCAAAGAGAGGTGAGTGGAACTTATCTTAGCTGTCTCCTTACTCTGGTTAGTTGGAGGCTAGTTCTTATCTACAGCTGTCTGGCAGATTCAAGTAAATGTGGTAGGCCCTGCATGGCAATGTTCTCAAGTTTATCCTGTCTGCCCAGGTAATACATACTTACAGCTTTGATTAAAGACAGTTTGAGATGCTACATATTGCAGCTATGGGGAAAGTATGGTTAAGTTTCATCATGGTTCAGCTGATTCCTTGACAGTTGTTAATAACAGTAGTCAAAATATTATAGCTTCCTGGGGTGGTGGGCTGGGGTAGGAGTAAAAGACAGAAAACTGTACAAGAACAACAATTAAAATAAAAATTAAAAAAATATATATTATAGCTTCCATTTACTGAGAGCTAAGCAATATGCTAAATATTTCTTCATTATATGATGTGCTAAGCAATATGCTAAATATTTCTTCATTATTCCCTAAACTCCATAAAACAAGGCATTTTTTTGCCAAAAAGTGACAGTTCGATATTGTTCAAATTAATATTATATGTTTTACATATAAAGAAGCTGAGACCCAGATTTTACATAAGTACACAGTTGTCTGACTCCAAAGCTTATGCTTCTTTGATATACTAAGATATTCCTCACTAAGACTTAGCCAGCTAAGCAATAACAAAGCCAGAACCCAGCTCTGCTTCTATAAATTATTGTTTTATTCATCAATTATCAACAGTTTTGAAGATATACAGTGCTTTGTTTCTTTAAATCTCAAATAGTTAAAAAAATATTAGTAACACATTTTCATATTTGACAAGATCCTACAAAATAGATTATATACCATATTTTATAACTTTAATAACCTCGTTTCTGGGTTTGAAGACAGCTGCATTTATTGATCCCTACAACATGTAGTAGTCCCTGTGCACTGCTCAAGGAAATAAGATACAGTCAGTGCCTCCCAGTGGTCTTTATAAGAAACCATCAAGAAACAAGTGGTAGGTAAGAATGAGACTAGAGACACTTTTTTTTTTAAAGATTTTATTTATGTTTAGAGAGAAGGAAAGGGAGGGAGAAAGAAACATCAATGTGTGCTTGACTTTCACACACCACCAGGGATCTGGCCCATAACCCAGGCATTCGATTCCTGACTGGGAATCGAACCAGCGACCCTTTGGTTCACAGGCTCACACTCAGTCCACTGACCCACACCAACCAGAGCTGGAGGTAGGCATTTTAAATCTGAGCACTGAAGCCTAATTTTTATCTCTCAAGGGAGGAAGCAGGCACTGGTTTTTCTTTTTATTGTTAAAGTAATATGTACTTGAATTCAAACTATAAAACTGTATCCTGGGAAAGGTAAAGATCTGGCTTTTCTGGTTGTGCTCCTCATTTGTAGCCACTTTAACCCTTGGTATTTATATTTCCTGGTTTTTTGTTTTTGTTTTTTTTTTTTCCTATTCCAAAAAACTCTGGATCATAGAAATGTAGTGATGGAAGTAACTTGAACCATTAAGGCACCAACAAGTAGGTCAGTCATCATTAGTAGTTCTCCATATGAGAGTTCCTAGGTTTAACTAGGATTTCCACATGGCAGGAAAATGCAGCTGACCTCTATGTTCCTCTTAGCAGTCTCCCTCCTACCGTTTCTCAGCCCGAGCACCTTCTTTGGGAACTTCTGCTATAAAATGATAGCAAATAATATTATATGGCTTTGCAGTACTTAATGTATCCTGGATCTGTGAGCTCTTGAACTGTTCATGAAGCAATATTTTAAAGGTGTAATTATATGGAAGCCCTATACTCATGTGTATATATAGTAGAATGAGTGTGTGTGTGTGTGTGTGTGTGTGTATTAGTAGTAGTAGATGGTAGTACAGTAGAATTTAGTCACATTACCACTGATTACACCTGGAAGGACATAGAAACAAATGTCATCTATTTTTATTTTTATTTTTTTACATTTAGGCAGCCAAAGGAATGCGAAGGAAATTACTTATCACCTTCTCCCCTGAAAACCTGAGGCATGCCAGATACAATCCTTTTTTTTTTAAAGCACAAAGTAGTAAACTCCCTAAGCATAAAGGAAGATCCTCACAACTCTGTGAAATAAGTAGGTTCAGTAATTAGAGGCTGGGAATCTCAACACAGAGGATAACATTTTAGTTATCTTTGAGCAGATGCAAGTAGTTCTCACTGCCCTTAGGACTTCTGACACAGGGATAAATAGCATCTATAATTTAAAAAGAGGAAACCTGGTAAAATAAAAATCTAAATTGACTACATGGCCCTCCCCCAGATCATATGAGACACTTTCTTCAGTTTCAGTTGGCAGTTCATTTGACTGTTCTTTTCAATAAAAATACTGGAGTTAAGGCTCTTTTCTGTTTCCTGGTGTGAGCCTTCATCATGGATATTTGAAACCTGTCATTAGAAAATTCCTCATATATCAGGCCATTACCATGTGTAAAGCTGATGAAAGCCTCCTTTGATCTATTTGTTTGCTTTAAGAAAATTAAGAGGTAATTTTCTTACAAGCAGCCAGTTCAGATTCTTTTCAAAGGTCTTAGACTTTCATACTCAAAGATTCCTCTTAACAGACACTCTCCTGATTAATGATACTGTGAGTTACATAAATACAGAATTTTATTTTAATTATGAATAGTAGTCATATATATTTGATTGAATATTTCCTTTATTTTCATTTAGGTGTCTTATAAGTCTTTGAATTTCATTGCTTTGCCATCTGAAAAACATCTGAAATGTGGTTGGGCTATCTCCTCTCGTACTTATAGAAATTGGGTATTACCATTTCTCTTTAGTTTCTTCTATGGGAAGGAGAGTTTCATATTCTCCCTTTTCTCTTCTTCATAAGGAAATGCAGCTTGAGAGCGATTCCATATTCCAGGCAGTTCAAAGAATTCTGAACTATAAGCTGAGGTTAGTCCCAGGTGAGACTAATAGTTTTTCCAGAACCTCAATTTTCATTAATTCAGGTAGTCTTAGTATAGATATAAATGTCCCATAGCCTCATTGTCTTTTACTTTTCCAGTACTTTTCCAGTTACTAACATTGTAAGTAAGGTAAGTCACTCTTATTTAAACATATATTACTAAGTCTACTGTGTACAGGGCACTATGCTAGGTAATATAGGAATATGTACAGAAAAAACTATTTCCTTATCCACATGTAATAAATTCTATAATGTACATTTAGTGCTATGAGGGAGAAGAGGGATCTGATCTACTTGGAGAACATATTTGGTATCCAAGCATAAGAAAAGAGCAGTTGGGCATGAGTAATGTCTTTTTTTCCCTTAAAGTTAAAAGAGCTGCCCAGGCTGGTGTGGCTCAGTGGATTGAGCGCCAGCCTGTGAACCAAAGGGTCACCCGTTTGGATTCCCCATCAGGGCACATGTCTGGGTTGTGGGCTAGGGGTGTCTGAAAGGCAGTCCATTGATGTTTCTCTCAGTCATCAATGTTTCTCTCCCTCTCATTCTCCCTCCCTCCCTCACTCTCTGAAAATAAATAAATAAAATATTTTAAAAATAAAATTTAAAAAGGGGCTGAGCTTGGAAAAAGGTAAAAAATATAAATGGATGTTACATTATTATAATTGTTTTTCTTAAAGGATATAGAATCATGTGCTCTCCAAAATAATGTCTGGCAAATTTTAAAGAACTCATCAATGTGTCAGTCCACACTGGGATTGTGCTTAATGCAACCTACTTTAAGTGGGTACTAGAAAAAAATTAAATATATTAGAAATCAGTCATATTTTTATTAGTATATTTTCTTTACACTGGGTCATTTGTAACTTTCCTCTTGTTTCTTATCTTTTAGACCTGAAATGGCCAAATATCAGGGTGAAGTTCAAAGTTTGAAACTGGATGATGATTCAGTCATAGAAGGAGTAAGTGACCAAGTACTTGTGGCAGTTGTGGTCAGTTTCGCTTTGATTGCTACCCTGGTATATGCACTTTTCAGGTGAGACTAAAGGACAAAAGAGTTGAAATAATATATATTTCCAAGGGTCACTGACTTTCTGACTGCTTCTAGTAATGTTGAATACTTAATGTGAAAAGCAAGTACTAGATCTCAGTGATTATATACATTTATGAAGGTGTTTTATTTTCCACTGGGCCCTAAGTGCTACCATACATTTCTCCCAATGATGTCAGGAGAAATCATCTGTCTTGTTTGATAAAATTTAAATTTATTATCTGTATTTTGAATAAAAATATTAATATTTTTATAGGAGTATCACAATTTAAAAATGTAATTTTTCATAATTGAATAATAAGTATTATATCACCTACAAATTAATAAGGATAATAAGTATATCACCTACAGGTGAAAATAAGTAATATTTTCAGTGTTTAAATGTAAAAACAGGCCAAAAAAACCTTGTACAGTATACAGGGAATTTAGACTAGCATTAAAATTACTCTTACAGAATCAGAAATCAACCTACCACAAGACTTTTTAAAACACGCAATACCCAACTGTTTGGTCAGGGGCATTGACTTCTTTTCTCTTAGATTGTCAAATTAAAAAAAAATGACAACACAACAATAGCTGTCCAGTGTGAATGAATCAAAATTATACCTATTTTTTGTCAGATTTGCAAAAAATGTATTTTTTGGTTTGCTACAGAATTTTGATAATTAGTTTATATGTACCCTGAGATGAAAAAGGTTGAAAATTGCTGCTATAAACCAATGCACAGAGACTAGGTAATAAACTAGAAATTTAAGTATTAATACATGGAGATAAATATATATCATTGAAAATAGAAATGGGCAAAAAAAGTATAAAGTGGAAAAAGATTAATTCCAAAAATTTCAAATCAGTGAGTTTCCTGTAAAAATGATAGAAAGGATTATTGAACAGAATGTGAACACATAGGAAAAAATGGTAATTTACTCTTTTATGTAAGCATGATTTTCTCATTAGGGTAACATTATCTTGATTTCAGCAGAGTATTTTACATAGTACCTGGTGATATACAGAGTCCAGCAGAAGTAATGCCCATTTGAGTGTGGTTGGTAGGGTAATGATACGGGTGTAATAATTTATGGTTCTAATTTGAACATTTCATCTAAAATGTCATGTGGTGTCCTTGAGTGTGATACTGTTATGTTACAGAATTACCTAGTTATGATTTTGTAATAAAAGAGGGGTATTATTTGTGCCAGATCCTGTACTTGTTCACGTAATGGGGAAATGATAGCTAGGTGATAGCAGGTTTAATTCTTAACTGGTTGATAGGTTGTTCCCAGGATTACTGACTAATGTTTCAATATAAATCAAAAAAGAAGGACACTGAATTATCGCAGGGCTCTGACTTTAAGCCTGTTCTACTCATTTCTATTACCAGCTTGGTTGAAGAAGTCGAGAGAAGCATTTGTATTAAATTGTCAGTTGGAAAGGATAGCTAATGTACTAGTACAATAGACTCAAGATTTAAAAATGGACCGTCCCATAAATCAATGGTCAACCTGTCTTTGATAATGGTGCCAAGACTTTTCAGAGGGGAAATATTTCAACAAATGATGTTGGGACAACTAGACAGCCAAATGAAAAGAATGATGTTAGATCCATACCATATTATGTGCAAAAATTAACTCAAAATTGGTCAAAGATCTAAATGTAAGAGCTGAAACTTCTAAGAAACACAGGAGTAAGTCATGAGGATTCTTAGTTATAACACCAAAAGCATGATCAACAGAAGAAAAAAAATAGATAAATGGACTTGATCAAAATTAACAACTATCGTGCTTCAAAGAACATCATCAAAAAAGTGAAAGGACAGCCTGCAGAATGGGAAAAAATGTTTCATGTATCATGCATTTTCATTTCATGAAAATGTTTTATGTATTTGAATATATAAAGAACTCAAAACTCAATAATAAAAAGACAAATAACCCGCCCTGGCTGGCGTAGCTCAGTGGATTGAGCGCAGGCTGCGAACCAAAGGGTTGCAGGTTCGATTCCCAGTCAGGGCACATGCCTGGGTTGCAGGCCAGGCCCCTAGTGGGGGCCACATGAGAGGCAACCACACATTGATGTTTCTCTCCCTCTCTTTCTCCCTCCCTTCCCCTCTCTAAAAATAAATAAATAAAATCTTTAAAAAAAAAAAGACAAATAACCCAATTAATAAATAGGCAAAGGATCAGAATAGACATTCTTCCAGAGAAAATTTGCAAATGGACAGTGCTTACAAGAACAGATTCTTGACATCATTAATCAAAAGGGAAGTGCAGATCAAAACCATAGTGAGATACAACTTCATACCCACTAGGATGGCTGGACTCAAGTAGTCAGTAATAATTGTTAGTGAAGATGTGGAGAAATTAGAACCCTCATACACTGATTGCTTGTGGGAAAGTGAAGATGGTTGCAACCACTTTGGAAAACTGAGTTCCTCAAATGACTAAACATGGTGCAAACATAGGACCTAGCAGGTTCACTCCTAGGTATACATACACATGAGAAATGAAAACATATTTCTGTACAAAAACTTGTACAGGAGAGTTCATAGCAGTATTTATTGTTCATATAATATCCAAAAGGTACAAAGAGTCTAAACATCCAACAGATGAATGGACAAAAAATCTGGTATATCCATACAATGGAATATTATTCAGCTGTTAAAAGGAACGGTAAACTGACACATGCTACATCACAGATCAAACTTGAAAGCATTATGCTAAGTACAATAAGCTAGACACCAAGGCCATGTATGAGTCCATCCACGTAAGTGTCCACAGTAGGAAAATCTACAGAGATAAAGTAGATTGGTGCTTGCTTAGGACTAGAATGGAAAAATAGGAGTGCAGGGGATGATAGCTAAGGGTATAGGGTTTTCTTTTTGAGGTGATGAAAATGTTTTAAAATACACTGTGGTGATCACTTATATCTCAGAGCTGTTTTAAAAATGGGTAATGACTAGACAAACACAAATAAAGTGTCTGTTCTTTACCTATTAAGAAGGGGATATAGGTAAAAATTTATTGTCATCTGAAGGTATCCATGATAAATTGTTGCGTGAGAATTTTTAAGTGAAAGACAAATCATAAAACCACAAGTAGTTCATTTTACTAAAATTATTTTTATACAATTAATTTTGTTTAAAAATATTTTTATTTTCCCTTATTTGTTTTTCTGATTTACTTACTATGGATACTTGTTACTAGTATAATAAAGATGTGAAGCCCAAACTAAAAGTTTATATTTAATAAAGCAATTGTATATTGTAGGTGCCAAAATAGAATAACATTAGGCTACATTAATCAGAATAACCAGATAGAGTTCTTTTGGATTATATCCTGTTTGAGGCAAGAATTTTAGACTGGAAACAATTCAGAGTAGGTTATCAGAATAGGTAAAGCTGTGGAAACATATAAAAATGCTTGAAGGAATTGGGGATGTTTAGCTCAGGGGAAAGAGAGTATAAGGCATAAAAACTGTCTTTAAATATGGTGAGGGCTGGTTTTGTTAAAGAAGAATTAGGTTTATTCTGTGTAGCTTCAAGGGCAGAACCAGGGTGTAAAGGGAAAACCTGGTTCTTCCCTACTGTGTTTGTCTCCTGTGTGTCTCCTTTACTTTTACACAGCACACTTCACTTCCAGCCACCGAATGTGTGGAGATAAAAACTGCATACCAAACAGTTCTTCATGACACCAGCTGGGTCTCTTAAAATTTAAGATGCTGTCAATTCTGACACCTTTTGCCTGAGGATAGCATTACATCCCACAGGTTAAGGACCCAGTCCCAAAAGACTGCTCCCTAACCCACTTCAGAGGTTAACCACAAGTAGTAGGTCTCCAGGTTACCCACAGTCCTGAGTTCTGATTTGGCTACAAATCGGGGTTTCCATGACCTCCTCTTCAGATTCATTTAATTTGCAAGAGTGACTCACAGAACTCAGGGAAACATGTTTACCAATTTATTAAAGGGTATGATAAAGGACACAGATGAATGGCCAGGTGAAGGGATACATAGGGTGAAGTCTGGGAGGGTCCTGACTGTCCGAGCATCTACACCCTGGGGTTTGTCACTCTCCTGGTATGTGTTCCCGTCCTGGAACCTCCCTGGACTCCTTATTATTGGGATTTTATGAAGACCTCCTCCCTGAAGCATGATCAATTATGTCTCCATTTCTGGCCCCTCCCCACTCTCTGGAGAACAGGGTATGGAGCTGAAAATTTCAGGCTGAAAAGACTAATCAAGACTTAGTCTTTCTGGTGACTAGTTCTCATCCAGGAGCCCACCCAGGGTCACATCTTTAGAACCAAAGACAATGACTATCCCCCAGGAAATTATAAGTGCTTCAGGAGCCCCGTCAGGACTCGGGGTCTAAGGCCAAATACTAGAACAAAAGATGCTACTGGTGTCCTTATCACTTAAGCAATTGTAAGAATTTCAGGAACTCTGCCAGAACTTGCACAGAGACCAATATATATATTTTCTGTTATCACACAGGGCCAGTATATGGAGATAACTGATGAGAGTTTGGGCTGAACCTAAGATACAACTTTTCAAATTATATAAGGTGCCCCCCATTACTTGGGCATTATCTTGAATTTGTCATATGACTGAGTGGGAGGTCATTTTAAGTTCCTTTCCATCTCTTCAGATTCAAATTCAGTTGGCTGTTGAAATCTTGTTACTTCAACTGAAGTAATCAATTAGTGATAAGTTGAGGGAGGGATAGCATGTATAGTTTAAAATTCAAGCAAAGAAACCTTTTGTTTTTTTTCTGTAGTTTATAACTTTTTGTGTTGTAGGGAAAATATATATATTAAATGTATCATTTTAAGTATACAATTCAGTGGCATTAATTATATTCTCAATGTCATATAACCATCACCACTGTCTATTTCCAGAACTTTCTTGTTATTCCAAAAAGAAACTCTACCAATTAAACAATAACTCCCCATTCCTCCTACCCCAGCTCCTGGTAACCTTTATTTTACCTTCTATCTCTATGAATTAGGGTATTCTATGAACTTCATAAAGTAGAATTACACAATTTGTGTCCATTTATATCCAGTTTCACTTAGCATAATGCACTTAAGGTCCATATATGTTGTAGCATGTGTAAGAATTTCATTCCTTTTTATGACAATAGTATTCCATTGTTGTGTGTGTGTATGTATGGTATATACACATGTACACCGTATTTTTATCTATCTGTTGATGGATATTTGGGTTGTTCTTATACTTTGGCTGTTGTGAGTGATGCTACTGTGAATATTGGTATACAAAGTATCTCTTTAAAATTTATTTAATTTTTGAGAGGGGGAAGGGAGGGCTAAAGAGAGGGAGAGAAACATTGATGTGAGAGAAGCATCAGTTGGTTGTGTCTCGTACACACCTTGACCAGGGATGAACCCACCACCTAGGCATGTGCCCTGCAGTCACATGGGCAGTCCTTACTTTGCTTTGCTGGATGACACCCAACTAACTGAGCCACACTGGTCAAGGCCAGCGTATCTCTTTTGAATCCCTGCTTTCCATTGGAATTGATGGATTATATGGTAATTCTATAAGTTTTTGAGACATCTCCAATCTGTTTTTCACAGTGGCTGCCTCATTTTGCATTCCCACAGTAATGCACAAGGGTTCTAGTTTCTCTGCATCATTACCAACACTTACTACTTTCTGGGTTTTTTGATAATAGGCATTCTAATGGGTATGAAGTGTATCTCATCATGGTTTTGATTTGCATTTCACTAATGACTAATGATGCTGAGCTTATAATGAGGCATGTTTATTGGCTGTTTGTATGTCTTTTTTGGAGAAATGTCTATTCCAAGTCCTTTGCCCATTGTTTGCTTTTTGTTTTTTAGTTATAAGAGTTCTTTATGTATTCTGGCATTAATCACTTATCAAGTACATGATTTAGAAATATTTTATTCCATTTGGTTCATTGTCTTTTTATGTTCTTGACAGTGTCCTTTGATGCATGAAAGTTTTAATTTTGATGGAAAGTAACAAAAAGACCTTCCAGTCGCATGGTTTACATCTGTACTCTGAAAAGTAATGACTGTCATCTCCCAATGAAAAAGGAGTGGCTTTCCATTGTCAAAGAACAGAGAAATGCCATTTAGCAAGGTCTTCACTGGTATTAAATGAGACGGCTCCTCTGCTGTTCCTTGATAGATTGTTTTCTTTCAGAAATAGAGTAGCTTTCTTTCAGAATCATTTATTCAGTCACAGGATTCTTTCAAATTAATAATACACCAAAAATAGATAAGGTGTTTAAGCAGAGTTCAAGTAGTTCCATTTCATTATGTTGAACTTCTGTTTTTATGTCCTCTCTGAACTGATGGTCATATTTTATCAGCTTTCTTTTCTAAAATTTGAATTTTTTACTAAAACTTGAGTTACCATAGGATGGATTTCTTTAATTTTCCCTATCCCATTAGGATATTAAACTGCTGTTTGATATTGGTTCACTCAGACAGTAAAGGCTCCTCTATAGAGTAATACTGGGATTGTGTGGACTTAAAATATTGCTGTTAAAGAGGTTTCAGTTTAGAAAAACTTTTATGGTCAAGCGAAATTAAGCTGTGATTCAGATGTAAATCTTCATCCCCAACCTACCATCCTAAACATCACTTCTAATTTTCAATATTCACATGTCTTATCCCATCCTGTTTTATCAGTCACTATCTTCTTGCCTTTAATTTTCCACTGTATTTACTAATGTTAAGATATTAGTGGTATGTTAGCTTTTGGCATTTCTACATTATATAATTTTAGTTTTTGTTTTTCTCTGTCCCTCTATTCTCATAGGTAAAAAGTTGGGAGAAGATCTAATTAGATATGGAAAAGTGTTCAAATGCATAGTAACATATAGAATTATATAGCTGCTTATTTGGAAGAAATTGTATAAAAGAATTAAATATGTTAATAGTTCTTTTATTATTTGTAAGTCTGCAATTACATTAAGTCCTCAAGGTGCTAGGTCTCTGGATTTCATCATTTGCCAGTTAAACCTGAAATAAGCCAATAATCAATGATCTCAGAACAGCATGGAATATTCGGTCCTGGAATTAGAGTAGAGTTGTGTGCCATCATTTACATGTATATTTAGTTACCAGTAGTTCTAGGTAACATATTTTTTTAGGTAAAAAATTAGACTCATAAAGAAAATGGAGTCATCTGATAATATTTTATATTGAAAGCTTATTATATTTTATTCCACAGAAATGCACATCAAAACATTCACCCAGAAAACCAAGAACTAATAAGGGTGCTTCGGGAACAACTTCAAACAGAACAGGTACTGTTTGTGTAAACATGTGCTTTTATGTAAGAAGTAGATGTTATTACTCCTCTTGTTTATGAAATTGTGGTGAAATATGAACAAATTACTTTGCAGAAACATGGGCTTCTTTCCTGCTTTAAATTACCTCAAGTTATTCTATCGATTGTTTATTTGCAGGTTAGGCAAATGACTAGTCGTAATCTATTCAGGTGTTTTCATATATTTTTTAAACTTGCTTTTAAAGACAAAAGTTTTTCTATCATTTACTTGTAAGGAAATAATCACTGTCTAATTGGCTTGAATGAAATGTCATGGAAAAACTATTCTAACATATATATCCCAAGGACCTATACAGAAATGACTATAAAAGGTAGCTCTTTTTTTTTCCTTTTTTTCCATTGGCCAAAGATAAGAAAACTAAGCAAAAAAAACTTTTCTCATCTGCTTCTTCTTTACTTTTAACCAGATGGACTCTCTAAGAACCAGCAATGTAATACATTTTATGAAGGCTGGGTTAAGTAGAATATTGTACACCTTCATGCCAAGATAGCTAATATCAAGAAACAAAATTTAAAAATTGACTTTCTAACCACCAGTCAAACTTTAATGCCAAGGAAGGTTTTACCCATATCATTTATCTATTTACCAAATATTTATTGAAAATCTACCATATGTCAGACAGTGTTCTAGGAATTGGGAATTCAGTTGTCAACTAAACGAACAAGAATTCCTGCATCATAGAACTTAAATTCATTGATGCAAAAATAGCATGTCAGTAGTACTCTCTTCCAGAGTGATTGTTATCAATAATTCATGCTGGGATAGTGTTTAATAATTTACAAAATGATTTCACTTACTGCTCTTATTTAATCTTCAAACATAATAAGTAAAGCAACTATTATTATTCTCTTCTAACATATTAGCTAAGATTTCCTTAAATTCACGCTAGGATTACATGACTAGATCTAGATACACAGAAGTCTCAGCTGGAGGGCACTCTTCCAGTTGTCTGTGCCACTGTCCCACTCACCTACCTCCTGCCTTCCTCACCATGGTGTATATAGCTCTAGTGAGAATAAAGGTAATTAGCCCATACTGTGCTGTCCTATATGGTAGCTACTAGCCACACGTAGTTATTTAGTTGTAAATTATCTAAAATTTAAAATTCACATTAGCCACATTAAAATTCACATTTAGTCACATTAGCCACTTTTCAGGTGCTCAGTAGCCAAGTGGCTACCATATTGGACAACACGGACAAAGAAAATTCCCATCATTGCATAAAGTTCTGTTAGACAGCACTGGTAATTGGTTTTTCATCAATTAATTTCCAAAGAATAATAATGAAGAGAAAAAATAGAGAGGGGACCATTAAGTGCTGTATGTTTTTCTTTTTGCACCATTAAAAAATGATATAAAAGACTACAGCATCGAGGTGTGACCTTGGCTTATAGAATATTTTGCTATTTTAGAACTGCTTTAGGACAGGGGATTTATGGTTTATTAATTATAGTGACCAAAATCTTTGATTTACTTTATAATAGTTCATATTTAGTGAATTTGACACTTTTTACTTTGGTAATACTTTGTTTTTAAAATTTCTATTTTTTTTTTATTTTTTAAGATCTTATTTATTTATTTTTAGACAGAGGAAAAGGGAGGGAGAAAAGGAGGGAGAGAAACATCAATGTGTGGTTGCCTCTTGTGCAACCCCCACTGGGAACCAGGCCTGCAACCCAGGCATGTGCCCTGACCAGGAACCTAACTGGCAACCCTTTGGTTTGCAGTCCAGCACTCAGTCCCCTGAGCCACACCAGCCAGGGCTAAATTTTTTATTTATTGATGTTTAGAGAGAGAGAGGAAGAGAGAGAGAGGGAGAAATATCTAATTGTTTTTCCACTTGTTTATGCATTCATTGGTTAATTCTTGTATGTACCCTGACCAGGGATCACATCTGCAACTTTGGTATACTGGGACTACACTAACCAACTGAGCTACCTGGCCAGGGCAGTAATTTGAGTTTTTATTTTATTTTTTATTTACTTATTTATTTTTGCTCAATTACAGTTGTCCCCATTTTTCCCCTATTACTCTCCCCTGCCCTACCCGCCCCCTTGTAATTTGATGTTTTCAATGCCAGCTACTTTGTTTATAACATGTGTCAGGTACTCTAAACACTTTTGATAAGTATTTAAAGATACAATTTTATAGTAGTAGTAGATAATGTTTTAGTTCCTGGGATTCTACTGTAATGAGTCCTAGAGATAAAGTCCTTGTCCTCATTGTACTCACATTCTAGTGGGTTCTTTGATAGCTGGATGCCTCTCGTACTGATGATTTTATTCAACATGCTTATTACAGTCAAAACAGTGATGTTTACTGAGAAACAATAAAATTTACTAATAGGATTATGTGAAGTATTAAGTTCAAATTAGCAGTGGCCTTACATTTTTCTACTTCCAAAATGACCAAATAATCTTCTCTGAAAGTTTAATTTTGGTTTCTTGTAAGCTACAGCATACATGTAGCACTTGCTGGGAATGTATGAATGAAAAAGGTGTTAAAAATGAAAAAAAGTTAATAAAAGTTCAGAAACAGTTTGACATTTCTTATTCTTTAGTTATGGATTAGCTCAGCCTTGTGTTACTCACAATAACTTACTCATTCTAATAGAGTAAAAGAGAAACTCCTGAGTTACTGTAGGTTTTTATCTTTAGATTGTGTTCAGAAAGGAAGGTAGAGACCATGCAGTTTATAAATAAAACAATATAGCCTCATAACTGTATCCAACTTGTAAGACCTTAAAGTGTTGCAAATCTAAACTTTGATGAGGATTACACAGCACTGACTGTATTCCTAACTACAGTTTACCAGAAAGATAGTTTTGGAAAGCTGGTGTGTCATGTATAACTGTGTATACATGTTTTCTCACCAGGATGTACCTGCTGCTGCTCGACAGCAGTTTTACACCGACATGTACTGTCCAATCTGTTTACATCAAGCCTCCTCCCCTGTGGAAACAAACTGTGGACATCTCTTCTGTGGTAAGCAAACAGTGTTGGACTTGGGAATAGTGACTCTTTGCACCAAGACCCATATGTTTACACAGGCTGGATTCCTGATTTTCTCTCTGTCGTATTTTGTATTTCATGAGTAGTGTAGATTGCTCCTGATACCCTGCTCTACTTATCGGCCACTTTTATTTAGTGTCTGTGGGTTCAAAGATTTAAAAAACTAGTTATTCAACTTCTTAATATACAGAAATGTGCTTCTTTGAATTGTAATTCAAGTACATCAATACCTTGATAGATTGACTGGCTCATTGTTCATTCACTTTTTAGTACTTTCATTTACTATTCAACCTTCCCAAGGCAGGAAGGTTTGCCTCTCCAGGACCTTGCCCAGGGCCATCCCTTAGCTCTGCTAACTCTTCCTTACTCTGAGTCAGTGCAGAAGTTCTTAGACTCTCCCTCTTCATGACCTCAAGAGGGTTAGTGATGGAGAATGAGAAACCTAGAGCGTACAGTGGAACAAAAAAGAGAACATTGATTTCATTCACATTTATTTAGTGTTGATATGGGGTGCTTTCTACCCTCCAGAAAGATTTCATAGAGAATAATGAGATACCATATAATCATTGCTTGTTACGGTCATACGAGATTGGGGAGAGTCAGTTATTACACACTTAACCTACTTTATTTCATCTAACCCCACAAAATCAAGGCTCAGATATGTTAAGAAATTTTACAAAGGGTAATCCAGTAGCCAAGGGATAGAGGCAGGTTTTAAACCTAGGTCTAACTTCAGACCCTGTGCTCAATTCTGCTCTTGGATTGGTGGCTTATACAACTACCCTCTACTTAAGATTTATCCAATATTTTATTTTAGTATTTCTTTGTGTTTGAACAGCTGTATTTAAAATAGGGTTCTAATTGTTCCCAAAATGCACACCGTTTCCATGTAAAGACTAATTAGAAATGGAGCATACAATGATCCTATAAATTACTTTTGTCTAAGATTCATTATATAGAATTCTTGAATATATAGTGTCACTGTTTATGCTGTTGGGGATGATGTATGTGTTTGAAATACAGGATTTTCAGTACCTTGTGCTCATTAAGTAAGTACTGACCAACCCCACTATTGCCTCAGCTAGTAATTCCACCCTCTTTCCTAAGGTTTTTGTCTAAGTAGCTAACAAATTATAATTATCTGTTGGAAATGCTAATGAGGAGCAAAATAATGAAAGATCAGATAGGGAGAATTAAATGGCCGTCAGAGAAAGCAGATACTTCCCCCGACTCTCAAACCTCTGGTAGATATTCCTAATCAGTTGGACACTGAGTCTGATGTGGACCCAACCATCCTGCAGGCAAGTGTTAGGAATCATTGAGGTTTGGCAGGCACGGTGAACTCTATTTGCCAACCCAGGCTTAAGTAATTCACTGAGTGGATAACCCAGTCAATTGAAAGATGGCTGTATTGTGTTCTTGGTTTTACCTTTGGGTCTGAGGTAATAGGGTAGATTGCTTCTGATACCCTGTTCTACTTGTTAAGACACTTATTTACCGTCTGTTGGTTCAGAGGTTAAAAAAACTAGTCATTCAACTTCTCAGTAAACAGAAATGCGTGTCTTTGAATAGTATTTAAGTATATTGATACCATGTGTATCAAGAGCACTTTAGCTCAGTTCCTATATCCAGAACGAGCCAGCCCCTTCACAGTGAGTTAAAAATAATGCAGCAACAGACTTCACCTTACTGGCAGTTGTAGCCCTCATAATTTTATTTAATTCTCCATCAGTCTTATGAGGTCTTATTCCCATTTTACAAATAAACAAATTTAGAGAAATTGTGACTTAAGTTAGTCATTGAGTCATCTCTCCCACATCCTGTGTAGGTGGATCTCTCTTTTTAAACAGGGGAAAGTTGAGGATGAGGAAAAGCATCAAGCATGTCCTAGCAGGTGAACTGAAGTGTTTAATTTACTGGACCATAGTTTCTCAGTGCAGTCAAGCGGCTGTTACATAATTTGCAAAGCAAGGACACCTATACCCCAATTTGTGGAAAAGAGATGTGAGATTAAATAAGTTCATACCTGTCAAAACACACTGAACTTTTGGATTAGAAGGTACTAGATAAATCTAAGGCAGCTTTACAAGTGGTAATAATACTAACAGATTTATAGTAAGTTTTGCTTTTATATAGTTTCTATATGAAATTAGATTGCTCGAAGTACTTAATATTATCTAATTAATACAGCACTCTGAGAGTAGGGAAAAATATCAGAAAAAGGTTGTTTAGCTTTTTAATTCATCATTAAATTGTTGAACCAGTTTTCCCCATAGCCACTGTAATGTACAATTTGGACAGCCTTTGCTTAGCCCATCAGTTTGCTCACCAGTCACCTCACTTACCATCTATTTTTTATTTTTGCCTTTGGCGTTTGCTCCTGCCGTTCATAAAACAGGGAGTGTCCTCCCTCCTGAATTCTGCCTATCTAAATTTTTGGTATCCTACAGTGTTCAAATACTCTCTCCTTTGCGGATTACTGTATAACACATCCCAGAGAGTTCTCCCTCTCTGCACTACCTTTGTACTTAACATTACACAATTCAAGATCTAACTACTGTCTGATTGATTTAAGTGTGTCACCTTGGTTTTCCTCACTTTGCCATTGCTTCTTCTGAATTCCGGACATTTATTTGATCTGGAAGAATCAGAATAAAGCACATGGGAGGGCTAAGCTAGGTTGCTAAAGCAAGAGGAAGAACACAGAGAAAGTCCCGGAGGTAGGTGGGAGACAGGAAGCACTTAGTTCAGATTCACAATGAGACCTGGAGGGTCTTAGAAACAGGTGTTCTGCAGGGAGGAAGATGAATTGGTCCCTTAAACATCAGACACTGTCTAAAATTTTTTCTTCTTCTGGTGTAAAATTTAGTGCTTCCACACTTAGCTCACCTACTGCTGCCTGAGGTCTTCCTTTAGGCTGTGTGTACTTATGTAACTTGGCTCTCTAAACTCATAAAAAAGTAATTGTGTTTTTGTAACGTATGTAATTTCAAATAGAAAATTTAGACTGATTTTTGTTGGTATCACTTATACAATGATGTTCTATTCCTGTTTTATTTATTTTACATAAGAAATGCATTATATTCTAGTAAGCCTCACAGCACTGAGGCAATTAATGCATGCTTGGTTTTGTCTAAAAATATCTGTATATTCACTGGTAGTTTAAATAAAAATGTTTTTCAATAGCTGGAAATTGTTATTAGATTTAAATTTGCCTGAAGAGATGCTGGATAAAGTAAAACAAAAAATTTAATTAGGTGATAGTGTTAAAATATTTCAGATATTTAAAACATCAGTATTAATTTTTTTTTCCCACCAGGTACCTGCATTATTGCGTACTGGCGATATGGTTCATGGCTTGGGGCCATCAGTTGTCCAATCTGTAGACAAACGGTAATGTTTGTATCCAGAAGGCATCATAAATGCTAGTTCACTTTGTAAATCTTTCTAGTTTCTGTATCTGACTTCTGAATTATTTTGATATTTTTAGCAGAATTTCCTATATCCAAAGCTTCTGTGATGTTATATTATTTTTTTAATGTCTTTAAGACACCTCAAAAAAAGGGAATTTCTTTTGAAATCCTTCAGTTGTAGGAAAAAACTAATGGTAAATGAACCCTCTCCCAAACCCTCTAAAGTCTTTGTTGTAATACCAGCAAAGGAATAACTGAGCTAGCGAATCAGGCTTAAGCAAATATCCCCTATACTACTTTTGAAAAAAATTGTTTTTCCTTTTTAACTTATTTTTAACTTGCCCTCTCCGGTAAGGGTCCAGATAGCTTTAAATAATGAATAATAATTTTTTAAGTGTCTGTTTTTGAAACATAATCACGTTGAATTATCCAGAACAGATTTGACCATTGTAGTCAGTCTAGAAGCTACCTGAGGACAGAGGCAGTAAGTTTTTATAAACGTATCAAAGACTGAAATGCCAGCAGATGGGACTGCCACATTTTCTCAATTTCTTTGACAAGCTGGAAAAAGCAATATACTGAAAAATCTGAGAAAGTGAAGTTCTTAGTTTTTTTAATTAGTAAATATAGCAAAGTAGGACATTCTCTCAACTGTGTGTAGTTTTTCACAATTTCCTTTATAGTTATTTTTATTTTCCACTTAAATTAAAAATATACACCTTTGTGATCATGAGTTATGAACATGTAAAAAGACAGAATCTCCTCAGGAAGTTTTCCAGTGAGCAAAATAAAGTCCTAAAATGGACTTTATGTAAATATGTCAGATTGGATGTATATATTACTTTTGCTCCCTCTTACAACTTCACTAAAATAACAGTAAAGGACATTGTATAAAGGCATACCTGCAGAGACCAAAAAATAAAACAAAATAGTAGAAGAGGTGACAGTTTTTCAAAAATTCTTTGTAAAATATCATGGACACACAGAAAAGCACACAAAACAGAAGTGCAGTTCACTGAATTATCACAAAGCAACACTTGAATAATCATCACTCAGATGAAGAAACAGAAATTGGCCATCCGCCCCAGAAGCCTCCTCCTCAGGAGCCTGCCCAAATCTTCACTCCTCCTCCGTCTCCTGTAGGTAATTTCTATTTCACTTCTATGATAAGCATTTCCCTGATTTTCTTCATAGTTTTATTACCTTAGTATACCGCTCTAAGATTTAGTTTTGTCTGATTTTTAGGCTTTATGTAAATAAAACTATATGGTATATATTGTTAAATATGCACACACAGATATACAGGGGTGAGTGAAAGGTTTACATACAGACAGTAAGACAATAATTAATAAATAATAATACAATAAAAATAATACAAGAATAAACTCTCTCACATACTCACAACCATAAACTGACTTTTGCCCACTCCTGTATATGCCTTTTAGCCTTATTCTAGCTACCTAGTTCCCCCCATCACGGCCTTTTTTTTTTGGTGTAGAAGGGTCAGGGCTTTCTCTTCTTCCTTCTACATTCCCAGATTCTGTCTCTTTCACACATTTGACTCTATCACATGGTTGAGAGGAAATACTGTTTTGGGGTTTTTTTTTTTTTTTTTTTTTGTACTGCCTTTCTGGATGATTTTAAATGTGACACAAAGCAGTCAGCACTAAAACGTACTTGCTGCTACCACCTCTCATCATCTTTAGCTATCTGCCAGCGACACTGAGCCCAGACCTAGGTCTCGCATTAAAGAATTAGTTCCACCAAAGGCATGGAAATGGAGTATCCCCTGCAGTCTCACAGGGGTGTCCAACCTTCCGCCCAGGGGCCACATGCCGCCCAGGATGGCTGTGAATGTAGCCCAACACAAAATCATAGATTTACTTAAAACATTATGTAAAAAAAAAAAACAAAAAACTTTTTTTGTGATTATGTGTTACAGTGTATTTAATGTGGTCTCCACGACAACGCTTCTTCTTTCACTGGGGCCCAGAGATGCCAAGAGGTCGGACAACCCTCCAAGGCAATACAGCCATACCTACCCTTTGATAGTAGGATTTCTGACCTCCCAAACTCTGAGATGATACATTTGTCTTGTTTTCAGCCACTGAGTTTGTGATGACTTGTCACAGCAGCATTTGGAAACTAATACAATTGTCTTTGCAATTTTTTATTTCTCACTCTGAAAATTTCCCCTAATTTCAGAACTGACTTTTCAGTCATCTTCTAGACATCTCTACTTGGGTATTTCACTGGCATGTTAAATTCAACTAGTCCAAAATTAAAATTATTATCTTTCTCAAAAAAAAAAAAAAGAAGAAGAAGAATTAGTTCTACCACCCGCAGTTTTTCATGGGGTATGTATAAATTTATCAGGTGGTATCCTTTGGACCACCTGAAAATTGGCTAGAGGCTAGAAAGCTGAAGATGAAATAGCATTTGGTTTTCTAACTGTAGAGCAGTTCATCCTGGAAGCAAGACAGGTGTCAAGATACCTGCCTCCCCTCCTATTTCACTGGAAATAATGATGCACAGGCTGACATCTCTGACTAGGACACACACACCACTTCCCTCCATGAATGCATGCACTAACACACCAACCTGTATTTCAAGGGCTAGCTTAAATTTCAAGTTTTCTGAACACCCTAGGGAGGAGTCCTTACTTTGAAGTATCATTAAAGCACCTTAGAACAGGATGTTGAACAGGTCTGCCTCCCCTTCTCTCTCGTGATTGTGATCGCCAACAGGCAAGGCCACGTCTTTATTTTATTTTATTATTTTTAAAATTATATTTGTATATCAAGTACTTAGCACAGTGCCTTGTCCACAGTAGGTGCTCAGTTAATACTTATTGAAAGAATGCATTTTGTTAACAAATGCATGAAGAGCCAACAGTACATGCACTCCTTTGTTTTGGCTGTTTGGAGAGCATCTGAGAAATGGGCAGCCCTGGTTTTACAGCATAACTGAGGAAGGGCTAAAGCAACAGCTAGATGATTTAACCCTAAATCTGTCAATTCCCCTTCCCATCCCCATCTCATTGTACAGTGGCCATTTCTGTCCAGGCTTTTCATGGTCTGTCATCCTCGGATTACTGGAATGTGGTCCTGAGACATTTGTGTATCCTTACCACTACCATGGAGGAAAAAGGGTTTAACGTATTATAATGTGTAACAGTATTAAGAATTATCTTTTTTGTACAGCAAATAAGAAACATAATTGGTAAGCATAAAATGGACAGAGGGAGGTTAAGAATCACATAGGAAATAGAGAAGCCAAAGAACTTACATGTACAAACCATGGACATGAACTAGGGGATGGGGGATAAAGGGTAATAAAAATATTGGGACAACAGTAATAGTATAATCAATAAAATATACTCAAAAAAGAAATGTCAGAAAAAGCCAGAAAAAAAAAAGAATTACCTTTTTTGGTTACAACAGGGCCAGGTGCTTGACAGCCAGCCCTTGCACTGACGTCTGTGTTAGAAATATCTAAGGATATTTCAAATAGCAGTGACTTTGCTCCTGAATGTTTTCTTATCATTCTTGTATCCTCAACTGTAGAGAATTCCTGACTTTCTCCCTGGTGTGGACTGGGAAATATTAGAACCAGTGTTTGGATAATAATGTGCCCCTTTAATTTTATAGATGCTCAAATTACATTTGCATTGGATTGCATTGTAGACAGTAATCTTACTTTCCTCCCCTGTGTTGCCTTAATTAAAGGAAATGAGTGAAATATAAGTTCAGAAGATTTTCTTGTTTTATTGAATAATATAAAATGAAAAGACTAATACTGCAGAAAGGTATAACAATTTTTCTTTCTGTATTAAACAGGTAACTTTACTGCTACCAGTATTTAGTGAAAATGACCAGTCTCAGGATGTTGTATCATTGCATCAAGATATTAATGATTATAACCGGAGATTCTCAGGGCAGCCCAGATCTGTAAGTAAAGTTACAGCAGGTACAAAACTAGAGGGAACAAAGTTACAGTATAATGACACTTCTCTTTTGTGGAGTGAGATTTACCAACGGATATTCTTCCACCATGAGAAACCTTACTGTTCGTGTGTGTTGGCTGCAGTCCTTCCTTCCATCATCGTTGTCATTCACTGAGTTACAGCTTTCCCAAGGACTGCAGTGTTTCTATCTTAAAAAAAAAAAAAAAAAGGCATTATAAAGTCATTTATGAAGAGGCACCAGCAAAAAATCAATAGGAAAAATCTGACATAAAGATAAAATTATCAATTCCTATGTGATTCTAAAATAGGGTTTGATTTATGAGAAACACCTGAGAACTTCTGGAGTTTTACAACTCCATGTTACTCTAAGTTATTTACCCTGACCCCTGTTTGAAATGTTCCCTTAAGTAACCCTGTATGTCATCTTGGCTATTCAAATCACTCTTTTTAATAGCATTAATTCTACAGTTGATCCCTCCCCTAAAAAAGGCATTTGGTAGATTGAAAACTGTCATATTTTATTATCTCATTCCAGTTTTATCAAAATAAAGCAAGAAATTCTACAAGTATGTGTATGGCTGGATATGTATTTCAAAAACCAGAATACACTGAGTACAAATTTAGTGCACGGAAAGCCCAGACTCTCCCCCGAGCTCTAGACTTTATAACCAGCTGCTTAGCGTACAACGTCTCCACTTGGACACCCCCTAGGCCTTTCAAACTTAACGTGTATAATGTGAAGCTGATTCCCTCCCCAGTGCAGTTAACTCTTTTCTCAGTCTTTCTGAGCTCCTCCTCTCCTCCATTCCCCTCACCTGATCTATAAGTAAGTTGTACCATTCCTTTTCTTTGGGGGGTCCTGTCCTTATTACCTCGTAAAAATGTCCTGTGTCTGTAGAGCCATCATATCAAAGTCACCATCAGCTCTTGCTCAGGACACTTGCCATACCCTCTTCACTTTGACTTTTTTCTCTGCGTGGCAGTCCAAGTAATATTTTGAAAATGAGTAAGGCCATGATGCTCTTGGGTTTTAAAACTTGCAGTTTTTTGGAATAATTTGGAATAATGTACCAGCTCCTCACCGTGGCTTACAAGGCCCTGCGTGACCTGGCCCTCCCCGCCTCCCTAACATCTTGTGCTACTCTCCCCCTGCCCCACCACACTTCAGCTACGCTGGCCTTTCAGCTCTCAGAAAAGCTCCAAGTCTTTCCACATACACCTTCACCTGTGCCATTTCCTGTTTGGAACACTTGTCGCTCTGCTCTCCTCGTGGGTGATTCTCACCCTTTAGGTAGTTCTAAAATAAGCCTTCCTCCAGAGGCCTTCCCCGACAACCTAGGTGTTCTCCATTACCGCCCTCTGCATGTTTTCTGCCTAGCATTTGTCACAAACAGCGCTGAAACCTAGTTCACTGACTTGCTCTCCATAGGCTAACAGCATCATGAGAGCAAAGACTGTGTATTTCGTCACTACCAAATTCTCTTTGTGAAATTCACTGTCTGGGATATAATAGGCCCTCGGTGTGTGCTGAGTAAATTAATGAACTATCCTTGAGGTAAGAACTGATACTACTGCTCCCAGACAAGACTATAAGCTATTAAAATGTTTTAGTAATACACACCTGTGCTCCGTTGCTTATAGTCCTCATTCTGTAATGTCTTGAACATTTAAAGGTACAGTTTCATCTGTTGTGAATGATAATGGGTAAATCTTTTAGATGTGTAAGCACAAGAACAACATAACCCAGCCACCGTTGTCTTCCATAGCTGCTCGATCCAGCCATTTTTGTAACACACCCTCTAGTGACAGCCGTAGTGTGAGCCACTGGAAATCAGGGTTTCCAATTCAAGATCTGCCACTGACCTTGAAGATAATAATAATAATAATTTTAAGATATACATTCATATTTTTAAGTGTGAAGCATACCATTGCTCAGTTCTTATTTGTGTGTGTGTGTGTGTGTGTGTGTGTGTCAGGTTTATAGTTAACAAGTAAGAAAGCTTAGTATGTGATGATGTTACAGAATAATAGAGTTAACTCTTACTTTGATATTCTATCTCAAAGTTGGAGTAAGATTGTGATTAATACACAATCATTTCTTAGTAATTCATTTCCTATTTCTTGTCTAATTACAGATTTTGTATAAATAATACCACATGAGCAGTGAAAAACAGTTGATAATGGACAGAAACTTATTTTTAGAATATTTAATTTATCATTGACCTTGTGAAAACTGTGTAGCTGTTTTGCTATAAATATTAGTTTCTTCCATAGAGAATATAAAGTTAATATAGGAAATTACTCTGAAAAGACCATTTTTGTTCATTTGTGGCTAGTCTTCCAAAAGGAGTTACAAGATTTTCTTTACCTTGTGTTTTTAAAACTCTTTTCTCATCATTTGCTCAATTCCCATTTTTTGTCTCCATCTTCCTCAATTTATTTGGCATTTGTTAAATCGGTAAATTTATACATAGAGTTAGCTCTATGATATTTATACGTATTGTTAAAAATAGCTCAACTGTGGGCAGTGGAATGACCACAGGAGGTGATTTACTTCCTCCGGTCAGTTTGCCTTGTATCTGCCAACCTCTGAAAAGTAAGATATGTTGAAGAGTCGTGGTGGGTCATTACTACACGGGAGCTGAGACCATGTAATCAACAAACAACCACGTAGAACAAATGAGAAGTCTGCAGTCAGAGGGTCACTGACCTGCTCAAGGTCATACAAATACAGGGTGGGGTAGAAGTGGGTTTACGGTTGTTTGTATGGAAAAGAATACAGTAATTAATTAATAATAATAGTAAAAGAATAAATTTTATTTACTCACCACTGTAAGCCTATTTTTGCCCCACCCTATTAGATATTGGTACTATCTTTTTTTAAATAATTTTATTTAGATGTTATTTACATGCCATAAGCATACATGTTTTAAAGTATACAGTTCAATGATTCATAGTACATTTAGAGTAAATATAATCTAATTACCATCGTGATATAATTTTAGAACATTTCATTCTCCCAAAAGCTTTATCAGTCCCTTCCCTTTCTCCCCTGTCCCTGCCCCTCTGCCCAGTCCTTGGCACCACTGATCTATTTTCCATCTCTATAGATGTGGCTGTTCTGGGTATCTCATCATTTTATTTGAATGGGATCATACAATATATGGCCTTTTGTCTCTGGCTTATTTCACTTGGCATAATGTTTTCAAGGTTCATCCATGTTGTAACATACCTCAGTACTGCATTGCTTTTTGTTGTTTTATTTTTTTGTTTTTCAGTTACAGTTGACATACAATATTATATTAGTTTCAGGTGTACAATATGGTGATTATACATTAATGTAACTTACAAAGTGATCGCCCCATAAGTCTAGTACCCATCTGACACCATACATAATTACTAGAATATTATTGACTGTATCACTTATGCTAGTACTTCATTGCTTATTATGGACAAAGCAGTCTCATTTTGTTTATCCATTCATGAGTTGATGGACATTTGAGTCGTTTCCACTTGTTGGCTATTATAAATAATGCTCCCATTAACTCCTGTAGCAGTTTTTGGGTAGATGTATGTTTCATTCCCCTCGGGTATGTGCCTCGCTGTGCAGTTGCTGGATGCTGTCCTAACCCTGTGTTTCACACTTTGAGGAACCGCCAGACTGCCTCCTAAGGGCTCTATATTTGCACCAACAGTGTATGAGGGTTCCAGTGCTCGATAGCTTATCATTTTCGTTGCTTTCCATATCTGATAATTTTTTAAATGTATGTCTTTTGTTCAGCTGTGAAAATTATGCTCATTTATGTAAAAACCTAGTAATTTATATGTCTTCTGTACATATTTAGAACTCAATCATTTTCAAAAAAGGTAGCACTTGGCATTCCAAAAATCTTTGTAGCAATTAGGAATTTGCTTAAATTCTAGCTAAGCAGAATAAACATCCTCAGAAGGGATCAGCTTCATTGCTATTCTTAGACTGTTATTAATATTGATGTCTTTAATGTATAATACTTATATATTGTCTGGCAACTTATAAAGGCCATTTATATGCAATATCGCTTTCAGTTTTTGAAAGTCCTCCTGGTACATAAATACTCAGTTGTTCACTTATTTCTAGTAGGTTATACAACTTTCCCCAAGGTCACCTGGCTAATAAGTAATTGATTTTGAATTCAAACCCAGATCTGACTTTTCAAAAAAATTTTCTAATATTGTGTTTATTTATTTTTAGAGAGGGGATGGGAGGCAGAAAGAGAGGGAGAAAAACATCAATGTGCGAGCAATACATTGATAAATATGCCCACAACTAGTGACCTGGCCTGCAACCCAGGCATGTGCCCTGACTGGGAATTGAATCAGTGACCTTTCTGTTCACAGGCCAGCACTCAGTCCACTGAGCCACACCAGCCAGGGCCCACCCAGATCTCTCTGACTTTAAAGCTGAGACTTGAGCTCAAGCCTCAGACTAATCCTATACAGTAGGTTCTTGATTTGCTTTTTTTTTTTACTAACTCAAATTAGAAATAACTTGAATTTTACATTATTATGTCCTATAAGTTTGCTGACATTTTAATTGCTTTTCAATTATCTGCAATGAAACCTATTTTATAAGAAGCTAGTAATCAAAGAACTATTTTTAAATAAAATGAGTAACTAGAAAAAAACGATGGTCAAACAATAGGTGAAACTTAATTCATGGTAACTTTGCACTATTGTAAGAAAATTATATTATTTTAAAGTCGGACACATTAGATGCCAATCATAATATTTGTTTTTCCTCTACCAGATTATGGAAAGAATTATGGATCTACCCACTTTACTGAGGCATGCATTCAGGGAAATGTTTTCAGTCGGTGGCCTTTTCTGGATGTTCCGTATCAGGATAATACTTTGTTTAATGGGAGCTTTTTTCTATCTTATATCACCTCTAGATTTTGTACCTGAAGCGTTGTTTGGAATTCTGGGCTTTTTAGATGATTTCTTTGTCATCTTTTTGTTGCTTATCTACATCTCTATTATGTATCGAGAAGTGATAACACAGAGACTTAATAGGTGAAAAAAAAGTTTACTAAAATATGAGCTAATGTGTAAAATCAAACAAAAGGATCCATGGTAGCATACAGCGTTAGAATATTATCTTACAAACTGAAGATTGCTGTATGACAGACATTTGATTATTATTTGGCAAATACCTAGCAATATATGACTGGAATTTTTACATGTTGCAGGTTCTAATATTAAGGTTAGAATTTTAATAATTTGCAACTGTGTCTTGATTGTGTTGTCTGTAAAGTCTCTGGAAAACACATGGAATTATATAAAAAGGGATGCTTTCATATCTTTCTTTTCTTCCAAATTACTCAGATTAATGGAATGTATAGTAAGATAGTGTTAAATGTACACTTTACCCAATGTGTCCTTCTCAGTGAGCACCTGTATGATAATATATTGCAACGAGACTCATCTAAATATTTTTGTTACAATAAAATATTGCACAGTATCAGGGAAAAAGTGTTTCTTTTAGTACTAAGTTTTGTGCATTTGGAGCAGTTCTGCTTTTCCATTCTGATAGAAGTCTTTGTTATTAGCTGAAAGTGAATGAAGAACCTTGAACTTTATCATTTGATTTCACATTCTGGTTTACAGAACACTGGGAGAATTAACAAGGTGTAAGACATTTATGTCCAGTCAGCATACTTATGTTCTCAGTATGGCATGTAAACCAGAGTTTGGTCCTTTTATAGGAACAGTGTATTAAAGTAACTTGTAAAAGTAGTATTTTTTCAGAAACCTGGGCAATACTGTAAACAAATAGTAGTTTGATGCATTTCTGAGAAAAGTGGTTTTTCATGGCTTGAGCATCAAAGAGGGTACTAGGACTGTACTAGGAAGACTTTTAAGTTTGACAAGAGAAATTATGGTGAACTAGAGTAACAGAATGGAAAAACTTGGTTCATTTTCTCTTGACAGAAAACTTGTAATGCTGTCCCTAGATGGTACGGAATGAGCATATGTCAGGTGTGATTCAATAGGAAGGTTACATTGCCTTCTTTTTTAAACAGTTACAGTGTAAGTATCTAAAGCTCTCTTATACGGTTTTGTTTGAAAAGAACCAAAACCACGAGTATTATGAAATCCCAGCTCCCTCAGCTGGCACTACTCATTAGCAAACTGGACAGCAGGGAGGTTGTTGATGCCCAGGGCTGTTAGCGCTATCACCTGGTAGTCATATAGTCCATTCCCATGCTAGTGAGCCTCCCTATGTATAGATAGGCAAAAAAAAAAAAAAAGGAACAAATCTATCACAGTCTCCCAAATTAGATTAGCCATCGACTGATAAGATGCTGAATAAAATATCAGTAATAGTGTTTTCTAATTTGAGCCTAGGACAAAGCTGTTGCTTGTTAGAGAGAAAAACAATAATGCTCAAATACGGCACATTATAATTATAGCAGTTTCTCACATACTTTTCATTTTAGGCTTAAGACAGTTATGTGAAGACAGATGTCTTCCTTTTCATAGGTGAAATCCCTGTTATTGGTGACAGGTTTTTGTTTTGTCCGAAACCATCCAGATATACATGACTGAACTGGTATTGGACTCAGTAGGATTCCTGCATGGGGTTCAGGTAAATTGTGAGGGTTATTACAAAGAGGTGAAGCTAGAGAGAAACTGGGGTCCCTTGGAGACTTTTGGGAGTAAGATAGCTTAGGTACACCTAAGAAGAAAGAAAGGACTAAAAAGATGATGTATCAAGACTTCACGAATCCTAAGTCTGTACTTCCAAATCAAACATCTAGTAGGGTGGCATACTTCACAGAAAAACATTTCAGCTGCAGCTACCAATTCTAAAAGCTAAGGAGCAGGAATTTTTACACCAAACTAGAAATGCATTTCCTACCAGTTGCAAATTTGGTGTGGGGCTATATAGTAATGTCATTTTTTAAAGGCTTTTTTTTCTGTGCATGTTCTGCTTCAAGTGTCAACATTTCTACTTACAATAATTTCACTGTAATATTGGAATTCCTTGTAAGACTTTACTGGTAGAAGTGTATTATACCAACTTTTATAACTTACAAAAACACTGGATGATCAGAAGTCTTATTAAAGGGAACACATGGGTATTTCAGAATTGTAGACCTGCTTATTATATGTCCTTATTGATCACTGATAATAAATGCAGATGGTATCCAAGAGCATTTAAAACAAGTAGTCAATCAGTGTTTTCAACATAGTAACACTTCTGTGATTCAGAGTGAGATCATAAAAATCAAAGCAACAATTTGGACTTTGTAAACAATAATGTTGTAACTGTCACCAAAACAAATGGTCCAACCCCAGGAGCAGGTAACTTGGGCAGGTTTATGGAAAACAAGATGGAGAGAACAACTGTTCTCAGTGCCCACTGAGCAGTGGTTTCAGCCACCACTCTCAGCATCTGAAAGCAACAGGGAGGAAAGAACTGTCTTGACCCCTGTGACTGTGCAGACGCCTACCTCACAGAGTTGCAGAGAATCGATGGTTTGATTCAGACTTTGTGGTTTAAGAATTTGTCAAACACCTACTCTTTTGAATAAAAGCAAGATATCTAAAATTAAAAAGTAGCTGTTATTTTCCTGTTTCTTTGATATTGTTTGCTTTGAAATTCAGAACTCCTGAAGTAGCATTCAATATAATGGTTGCAGTGGTTTTCTTTCTCACTAATGGATATCCAATATCTCATGACACATCTAATTAATTTTCCATAGATGTTTTTTAAAGTGGAAATGTTTTTGTTTTTGAGGAAAATTACTCCTCTGGGTAACATATATTAATCTGGACAAGAAGGGTGGAAATGAAATTACAAACTAGGCCTGTACCCTGATTCCCCACCCCTATTTCTTTTGAGTGTGCATTCAATGACTTAAGTTGCATATTTGATAACTGAAATGACCTTTGCTGAGCCTGTGCCCTCGTGTCTGCATCAACATTCTTTCCCTTGTCTTTGTAACACTAAATGTACTCAGGCTCTCCTGTTTTGCTAAAGAGCAACCCAGAAACCTGAGACTGGGTTAGAATAGGAAAGGGCACTCAAGGTTTGAAGGCCCTAAGACTTATGTCCCAGTAAGCAGTAAGGGCTGTTGGCAATCACAGAGATATACAGACAATTATGAGACTTTGTTCTGTCAGAACCAGATCATTTTCATGACATAAGTATTTAAGCATTGAGCTCTTGACTGCAAGAAGTTTGAGACGTTATCAGTCACTATCACCTTCATCCATCTGCGTCCTCTGACTGGTCCCAAACCCAGTCAGAGGACGTTGGTGCACCAGAGGAGTAAACACATGGAGCATGTTTGGATAGTTTCCTTATTCTTTTTATCAGACTAGTGGCATATGGTGTAGGCCTTTTGAAGGAAATGTAATATGGGATGTAGGAGAGGACTAAGGGCTAAAGATGTTTAAAAGTAATATTTTAGATTTTGTTTAAAAACACAAAAATTTAGAAACTATTTAAAAATACCTGATATTCTAATCAAAAACATTCACTTTTCTAATTGGTCTTAGGGAAAACCTGTAATTTTTATCCACATGAAAATTAATCTTGTTTCACTAGTCCTAGAATATTAGAAATGTTAAGCACCCTTACAAACTGGCTGGTGTTTGTGTTTTCTCAGATGACAGCCATAGATAGCTCCCCAGAAAAATACATTTATACACACGTTTCTATACTTTCGATTCCTTATCAGGGGATTCAAGATCTGAACATTTATGGATTCCAAATTAAGAATTCCTCATTTAGTCCTACAACCTTACTCCACAGATGAAGATAATGAGGCCCAGAGAGAATGAATGCTAAGGTATTTTTTTTAATAAAAATTATTTACAGAAAAAAAGCACAGTTGGATAGAAATTAAAATCTAAATTGTTAGATATCGATGAGTTTAAAAACATCTTTAGCCCTAAGCACTCTCCTATGTTAAAAAACAAGTGGATTATAGCCCTGGCTGGTGTAGCTCAGTGGATTGAGTGCAGGCCTGTGAACCAAAGGATCGTGGTTCGATTCCCAGTCAGGGCACATGCTTGGGTTGCAAGACAGTTCCCAGCAGGGGATACACTAGAGGCAACCATACATTGATATTTCTCTCCCTCTCTCCTTCCCTTCCCCTCTAAAAAGATAAATAAATAAAATCTTAAAAAAAAAAAGTGGATTACTTTTCTTCAGTTTATCAGGCAAGACAAAGTTTATCCTAGAATAATTGTAACAAAACTTGCTTTTAATGTGAAGGTCTAAATTTTCTTTTTTCCTTAAAAAGTGTTATAATTGTAAATGAATTAGACTTTGAAAAACATCACTTTAAATTTTTTTAATTTATTGATTGAGAGAGAGTGTTAGTTTATTGTTCCACTTCTTTATGCATTCATTGGTTGATTCTTGTTATGTGCCCTGACTGGGGATGGAACCTGTCATCTTGGCAAATTGGGATGATCCTCTATCTAAACGACCTAAAGCTACCCAACCAGGGCCAAAACACTTCAAACTTCTAACTACACTTAATTCAGTTTATCCCGATTTATTGTCTTTACCTCAAATGAACATACAAAACTAAGGCATATATTCATTTTTTTGAATATACAAATGAACATACAAAACTAAGGCATATATTCATCACTTATTGAAGGGGTCAAATGAGATCAAATAAGCACATAAACATCTCATTCTCTCTTTTAAAAATGGCAGTTTTGCATATCTTGTGGGCCCTTGTTAGCTTAATAAGCTGTTTTATTAAGGTAGAACTCCAAACATTTCATAAATCAGTAAAGGTCATGTGATTATCATAGAGTGAACACAGTTTAACCATCACTTCAGTCAAGACACATTACCTCCATCCCATAAGTCCCCTTTCTTTGCCTCTCTCCCCAAAAGGAACCTCTTTTAACTTCGGTCTTACCTACTTTATTGCTCTACAAAAAATAGAATCATGTAGTATATTTTGTCTCTGACTTAATCAAGATCTAGTAAGAACCACCCACAGAGTATGGGTCGTAGCTTATTTTGATTGTTATGTAGTATTCCATAGTATGACTATATCACAGTTTATACATCAGCCATTAATGGGCATATGGATTCTTTGCATCAACATTTTCTACAAATCATATGATCAGTGGCTGCCCTTCTAAAGAAATCGGCGCAATGATCCAGTGGCTTCAGGTTTACACCTGTCCTCTAAGCCAGAAGATCCAGTGGATCGTATTGTTCTCCACGCTAAAAGGTCTTGATATATTAACCCAAGAAAGGTACCGGAGCGAAGCAAGGCGGGGCAGTTAACGCTCCACTCCCTAGGCCTCCTCTCCCAAGATGTTCCTTTCTCCCTTCCGGAAGGACGAAGGTCCGCCCACTTCAGTGACGCTAAACCCGGAGCGTCACACGCCGGGCCTCAGCCAATGGCTTGCTTCCTAGGGAACGTTACCTCTGACCTCAAGGCTAATCAGAGACAGCAGGGACGATCTCCTCGCGAGAGGTGAGATTGAAGCTTCCTCCGCCATCTTGGAGATGGGAGTCAGGGGATGGTTGTGGTCGTTCTGCTAATGCAAACAACAAAACGGGCACATCAGCCACCCCCAAGAAAGGCTATCATCACTGTAATTGTTGGCCAAACCTAGAGAAGAAGCAAGGTTGTCAAGCGGAGAGCAGCGACATTGATAACAGTTTCACCTGCCTGCTGGGGCGAAATAAGTGAAACGACCGAGAACCGGAAGGATGGTGCAGTCCTGTTCCGCCTACGGCTGCAAGAACCGATATGATAAGGATAAGCCTGTTTCTTTCCACAAGTAAGTACCGTTCGCGCCTTGCGGAGTCGGCCCCTGCTCGCGCTGGGGGCGCGCAGCCGGTTAGGCTCGGGGGCGGAGCCAGAGCCAGGCGCGTGTCCGCGCGAGACCTAGCGAGAGGGGTGTAGGCAGGGGCGGGGTGCGCCCGGGTGCTGCTGGGGGTCTATTCTAGGCGGGGCGGTGGAGGAGTCCGCAGGTTGTGGGAGCCCCGGTCGTGTTGCGGTGGGCTGCGCGTTCTTGGCGCAGGTCGCCGCCGCTATGGATGACCGTTTCTCACACGCGAGTTCCGGCTGTGAGCTCGAGGCTTAGTCGCCGCTTGGAGTTTGCTGGTTCGGGGCGGGTGGGCGATGCCAGAAGGCCCCGCATGTCCTGAGGTCTCCAGGCCGAAAGGCATTTGGGTTTCACCATCAGGTCGTGGAGAAGCCAGGTGGTGATAACTCTTTAGAAGTAAATTTGAAATTAAAAGAAGTCACTCTTTTTCCTCTTTGCGGTGGTTGGGAGGCCAACATCATTAAGGACTGGTTTTTGGCCAGGATTTCAGGGAGGATGTGTATGGGCAAGTTTCTGGGAACCAACTTTTAAGGACCTCTTAAGTTTGAGACAGTTTCTGGTACTGCTAAGATGAATAGTTTATGTTTGCAGCACACGATAATGATAACATGGAAAATAATACTATGGACCATGATCAAGTGCCATAATAAAGGTCAATATGAGCTATTACTGGTGCATAGAGGAAGCTCTTGGAAAAGAACCTGCCCCACATCTTTCAGGACTGTTTTATCCGAAAGGTACTGCAGTTAGTCATAGAGGTAAAATATTCTCTGGGGAAAAAAAAACCTCAAAATGGAAATGACTTAATGATAATCAAATGTCTGCAAAATGTGACACGATGGCAGTTTTAGTCAGTCAAATTTAGTACAGTATTTGCAGATTTTATTACATTTACATTGAATTTTTTTTGCAAGAATTCCCGATTATAAACGATAGCTAAGAAATTAAATTAGAACCAGTGGTAAGTTATATGAATTCTTCATAGCTAAATAATTACACAAGCAAAATATTTTTTTTCAATTTTTTTGTGGGGGTCATTTATGTTTAACAACAGATGTGGGTGCATTTTTATATTCTTGGTATAGTATGAGAAGGACCATACAGAAATAAGAGTGTCTAATGCATAGGGAGATCTTGAGTGTTGATATTTCCCTCTTCAGAGAAGGGAATAGGACACTTAACACTTCCAGAATTCAGTTCAGTATATCTTAACATTACTTCTTGATTTATTGGAATTTCTGAAAGCTGAAGAATTGATCTCTCCAGCATAGGGAATCGGTCAGGAGATGGTGGGTGACACCATCACACTCATTCAGCTTTCTGCCTCCCCATTCTAATGATACAGCAGAAGGAATCTAAAAATGTGGAAAACCACCCTGGCAGGTATGGCTCAGTGGATTGAGCATGGGCTGTGAACCAAAGTGTCACTGGTTCGATTACCAGTCAGAGCACATGCTTGGGTTGCAGGCCAGGTCCCCAACAAGGGGCACATGAGAGGCAACCACACATTGATGTTTCTCTCCCTCTCTTTCTCCCTCTCTCCCCCTCTCTAAAATAAATAAATAAAATCTTTAAAAATAAACAAAATAAAAATGTGGAAAACCCTTCATTGGTAGGGAAACTAGGACATTCACACATCAGAAATAGTGAGTTTCTGCTGGCTGTTAAACAATTGAATGGAAAGAAGGACTAACCTTCTACATCCCATCCTTTATCTAGAACAACTTTGGGAAAGGAGATGGGAAAGAGCTTGACAGAACCTCACAGACATCCTGAACACCTGTAGTCCTCCAGTCAGGAAGCCCTAGGTGCTGAATTTTACCAGTGATTGCTACTGTAGTTTGTACTTCTGGAAGCCATTTCTGACAGGGATCTTCTAAGAGTGTTTCTTTCCCCAGTTTCTATGTGGCAGTAGTGGGAAGAGTGGACAAAGGGACTGTTTAAGTGGTCTAACATCTCTCAGACCTTCGGGGTAATAGCAGAGCCAGGCTCTGGCAAACTTTGGAAGAGAGACTGGAACATACTGTAAAAACATCCTTCTTTGGCTTCTTTCCCATCCCCCCAACTTACTAAATCCCTGACCTGGAAAAATAAAGTCACAGCAAATTTAAATTATTCCTACCTCCCTTTATCTGGTCCTAACAAACATTCCAATAGATTAAGAGGTAAATTAAAAATTTTAAATTTGTCATTGCAATTCAACTGAAATTTGATTAAGTCATATTTGTTAGTTTCTGATTCTAAGACAACCAGAAGCTTCTTTTTCTCAGCATGTAGATATAAACATGCAATTTTGTTTTACAGTGTACAGAAAATCACTGGTAAAATAATACAGATTCACCCTATAGTATGTATTTTACTTGACACTTTTAGTGTCTTCGATGTAAAAAATTAAACCATAGTAAATGAGAGAAATAAGAGAGCCACATGATTTACGCTTGTGTATTTAGATGTGTGTGGAATACCTGTATCGGTCTGTGAAAGTTATTTACTGTAATGGAGGAGGGGAAAAACACATGGGCTCTCCACCCCCAACCTTTCTTTACCCACTCTTCCCACTGCACACATCTGCCAGCATGGTTAACTTTTATTTTTACATTCTGTAAATTCTTAATGGCTTGTCTTATTTAGATTGTATATATCATTATATCTGACATTCCTATAACTACCATATAATCAGTTAAGATTTCTATAAGAAATACTTTTTTTCTTTAAAGATTTTATTTATTATTTTTTAGAGAGAGAGGAGAAGGAGAGAAAAACACGGATCGGTTGCCTTTCGCACGCCCCCAACTGGGGACCTGGCCCGCAACCCAGGACATGTGTCTGACTGGAATTGAACTGGCAGCCTTTTGGTTTGCAGGCCAACACTCAATCCACTGAGCCACACCAGCCAGGGCTATTTATAGGATCTTTTAACCAAGTATATTTGAAGGTACAACTAATTTAAAAAAAAAAAAAAAAAGAACTAGTGTTTTGGTTACTCCTCAATGTATTAACACCAATGTAAGATAGTTCTTTCATAAGCAGGAAAGTTTGGATGTGCCTTATAATAAAAAATAAGGTAATAGAAGTGAATTATGTCATCTTTAGGTTTCCTCTTACTCGACCCAGTCTTTGTAAAGAATGGGAGGCAGCTGTCAGAAGAAAAAACTTTAAACCCACCAAGTATAGCAGTATTTGTTCGGAACACTTTACTCCAGATTGCTTTAAGAGGGAGTGCAACAACAAGTTACTGAAAGAGAATGCTGTACCCACAATATTTCTTTGTACTGAACCACATGACAAGGTAATACCTGTTTTTTCACTATTGGCTTTTTCCCCCCATTTTTAAAAGTAATGTGTTTATTGTGGAACTTTGGAAAATTCAGAGTCATGTTAAGAAAACAAATGTTGCCTGAAACCTACCAGTTGTAAATAACCACTGTTAACAGCGATATTCTTTTTAAAAAATACAAAATACAGTTTATAAAAGTTAAATATCCTCACACTAAGAAACTCAATCAAGCTTTGTGATTTACTTTTAAGATCACTGCATACACCTACTTGTATGTTGATCAGTTTTTGTTTTTCTGTATCAGTGACGGTTCAGTTTCAAAGTATTTTTCTCCTCAGTTTTAAATACTACTTAGAAGTTCATTAAATTTTACCATTCTGCCTTTCTTGTATTCCATTTCTACTTCTGGTAGAAAAGTATAATTAAAACTTAAACTCTTTTTTCACTTTGGAATATTTCTTTGCCAAGATTCATATAAAAAAATCTAATTTTCTTAAATTCCACAGATAAATTTTTTAAATTGTTATTTCCAGTTACTAAATTCAAACATACTCTGCATTATCGTTTTAGAAGGAAGACCTTCTGGAGCCACAAGAACAGCTTCCCCCATCTCCTTTAACACCTCCCATTTCCCAGGTTGATGCTGCTATTGGATTACTAATGCCTCCTCTTCAGACCCCTGATAATCTCTCAGTTTTCTGTGATCACAACTATACTGTGGAGGATACAATGCACCAGAGAAAAAGGATTCATCAGCTAGAACAGCAAGTTGAGAAACTCAGAAAGAAGCTCAAGACTACACAGCAGCGATGCAGGAGACAAGAACGACAGCTTGAAAAATTAAAGGAGGTTGTACACTTTCAGAAAGAAAAAGACATAACAGAGAGAGGTTATGTGATTCTGCCAGATAACTACTTTGAAATAGTTGAAGTACCAGCATAGAAAAAAAGAAATTTGTATTGGTTTTTAATGGGCAATACCACATACACTCTTCTAGCCTATAAAGGAGTTTCATCTGAAAAAATAACACTTGATTACTTGTATAAAAACAATTCAGAATATTTTTTAAAAAATAAATTAGATATATACTGTAAAATTGTTAATGTTTTTGTTTGTAATTTCAGGGTTTTTACATTTTAACAGAATACTTTAAAAGTTATAAACTAACCTCAGAGTACCAGTGTAAGTTGGTTTCAAGACGGAGGGTTTTTGTTTTCTAATTTGAGTATTTATAGAAATAATGTAAAAATAAAAAGGAAAGAGAATGAGACCAGTACAGTAAGGATGATTTAAGTTTAAAATTTAAAATTAGTTTATTGAGAGAGCTTAGTTATATTTTAAATCAGAAGTATGGGTTAGATCATAACTTCTCAGAATATATATAATCTTATTCACACATTCTTATTTGTAAAGTCAGAGATTCATTTATCTTAATCACTTGTCAAAGATAATGTGGCAAGTCAACCCTTTAAAAAAGGATATCTTCAGAGCAGAAACTAGTCATTTCATACCTAATTAATATGGTTAAATAACTATATGATGAATGGGGTTTGAAAAGGTGGGCCCCTCTTTTTCCTCCCACTGTAACAAAGTAGGCATTGTTATCCATGAAGTAATAAAAATGGGGGCCTCATCTGTGGTATGCTTTTTTCTCTCATTACCCCTAAGTTCCCCAGCTGTAGTTATTTTTGCATCCAAGTCTCTAACGAACGTGTTGTGTCAGTAGAGTTTGATTTGTATCATAATATGGTAATCTAGAACCTGACTAATTGAGTTTGGTCAAAGCTTCACGTAAAAATTTATTTCTTCACTTAAAAAAATTTTTTTTTAGCCTCATCTGAGGACAATTTTTTCCCCTTTGCTTTTGGAGAGAGAGAAGGGAAGGAGCAAAACATCATTGGTTGCCCAGACCTGGGATCTTACACGCCCAGGATGGGGATTGGACCCAAAACCTTTCAGTTACGGGATGACACTCCAACAGTCTGAGCCACATTAGCCAGGGCAATTTCTTTACTTTTAACACAAATTAGATATTAAATCCCATTTTATTTAAATGAGTGAATTGTATTCAGAAGCAGCCTAATATGTACTGTTTATTTTCCTGAATGTCGAGATTTAAACACTGAGTTTTCTGTTCAAACTGTGAATTGTATTCTGACTTTGTGATAAATTTTACATATATTTGAAATGAAATATGTTGTGAGTAAACAAATACTGCCATAGTACTTACCTACTTAGATTTAGAGTAACTATTTCAACTGCAGTTATTTTATATCTCAAAGTATGCTAAGATAGTTGAGTAACAAACCTTTTAAGGCAGTATTAAAGGTTAAAGGTATGAAACAATGATGTTCAGAAGTGTCTTTTGTAGACCTGCTTTTCAGTGTAATTCACTGCCATGCCGTGAATGGATAGTACTTTGATTCATGGAGATTTGATTTTCAATAAACCAGTATTTCAAAAATAGAAAATTTTGATTAGAAGATACTAGACGCTGTGTAATCTGATAACATTTAGAACTCTAATGAATCAAAGGACTTTTGCCAGCTATTCATGGATCTCATCACTGTTTCTGGAAGTTGTAAAGTCTTCAAGTAGTTTGTTTTTACATTTCATCTCTCTAGCAGTTCCTGGAAGATATGTGGGTAAATATTTTGCCAAAGTAGATATTTATCTAACTTGTCACCTACACAAAGGAAAACCCGCATGTATGTGCGCGCGCGTGTGCACCCCCAGAACCAGCACTCCAACAATTGACTTGTAAAAGTGGTAATAATAATTACTTTTAGCATCTTGGCATTATGATTCAACCTGAAGCTGTTTCCTTTTCATAACAGACATAAATCCATGTTTGGAGAGAACTGAGCAAGAACACGTATACCAACTGTGTGAATATAACAAGTTACCAGAGTTTAACATAGGGATTTTGAGGTACAAGTGCTGATTTCTGAATTTGTGATGTAACATTTGTTGAATGTTTTTATAATTCATTTTGTCTATTGTACTACTTATTACATTGTCAAGAAAAGGAGACGTTTTGGCTACAGTAGGTCATGTTCAAGCGTAAAGAAACTCAGAAACAGGGACAAGGTCTCAATCTGAAGCAAATTGGGAGAGGAGGCATGTGAACTGCAGCATATTCTGAGCATTTGTTTTAAGCATATATAGTAACGTATAAAATTTCCACCTATGTGTGATGTAATCTGTCAGTAATAGAAGAAATATTGTTTATTAATAGAACTGCTAGGAAAACTATAGACTCAAAGAATTTTAGAATTAGAAGGAACTTAGAAATCATTGAACACTAGCCCAACCGCTAAACCCTGAAGAAGTTTCCTTGTAAAGTATCTCTGACAGTGGTCATCTGAACTCTGCCATTTACACTTAAGCAGTTCTGCTCAGATTCTTTAAAATGGGTTTCTGGATTAGAATAGAATTAGTTGCCACCCTTTATACTCATTTTTAATACAAACATAAACTCACTTTGAACTGCTGCGTAGTTTGTCAAATTCCAAATCACAGAAATTTTAAATTTTTGTAAAGTAATTTAAATGTTTACTAATTGTATACCTGTTATGTGTGCTAAAAATATCTCTGTCATTGCAGTAAAGAAATAGTGGTGTCTAAAATTACTAGCAAAACTTTTTACTTGGAAATCCAAGTACACGAGATTGTGTTCCTTTAACAGTAACTTGTGTAGGACCCTTTCTTAGAAGTACAACAATAATAGTGAAGGCAAATGAAAATTTCACTTGACATGGATTTTTTTAGGTTAAATTAATGTTCTCTGATCATTATCAAAACAGTTATACATACATGCACATACCTAACACCTATGACTTTTATAAATAGTAAGCAACATAAAATAATGTATTTAAAAATCCACATGATCTGTAAAAAGAAAACTCCATTTGTGTTCCAGAATTTTTAAAAGGCAGCCATCCATGAGTAGCATTTAAAGGAGAAAAAGTGAACAGATTTGCTTGCTTGGCTATTACTCTGGCTGATGTTGGGGAGTGAATTGGATGACCAGTGAATGAAGAGCATTGCTTTTGTCTGTGGTAACTCGTGTTTCTGGGCATTATGGTTTAATACAGTTGTGTATTAAAATACAATCCTTGATGTGAAAGAAAAATATCAAAGAGCAAACTGATTTTTGCAGACAAGCAAAACTATTAAAATTGCTGAACTTAACAGGGAAGTTAGCTCAAAGTAATAATTCTCTTACATTCCATGTCTTGGTATCTTTTACCTTGGGTGTAGTTTTATTCTACTGAGATTTTTTTCTTAGTGATAAATACTTTTTAACACAAAATTTGTTGAGAATTTTCATTTTTAAAAATCCTAAAGTAGATGAGTAAACTTTTAATTTTTTAACGATTTTTGGTGAGAGAAATTACAATATTAATAACTAACTTCTGGAATGGCTGCATGAGGAGCTCTGACCTGCTCCCCTCCGTAACTACCATAACTGGTGAAAATAAATTTTAAACCCATTTAAAGTCTGCAGATTCCCCTAAAGGCACTAAATATGTTTCCCGAAACATTCAGGAAAACTAAATCTCCCTGAACTTTAAAAGTTTATGGCACTTAATGCCACAACTTACTCTCCCTACACCCCGCCCCGCCGCAGGGCGCATACAGCTCAGGGCTGCAGTAGTTTCGCTCTGAGACTGTGGCCGAGCAGACAATGCTCCCCCTCTTCCCAACTATCCCAGGACTGGAGCAGCGCTCAGGGAGGGACCGGCTGCCAGTATTTCTCAGGGCCCTCTAGCTTGTCCTGTTGCACAGGCTAAACTCCAGGTAAGTGCAAACCAAGAGGTCAGGACTCCCTTTTCCCAGCCAGCTCCCACTCTTAGGATGGAGGGTCTCCCCCAGATACAGCTGGCCAAGAATACCGGCACCCTGATCCTCTCTTGATGCTAGTTTATAGGGTAAACTTTCTATGCCAACAGAGCCAGCCCAAGAAGATGGGTAGCTTCTATCCTGACTGAGCTCTCCTCATACAGCTGGCTTATCAATCCTAGAGAGGCAGGCCAGGGTCCTTGCCACCAGGACCAGAACGGTGACTGGGGAGGCAGCCCATGCTAACCAAGAGTTCTGAAGCTCTTCCCAAAGGAACGGATTTGAAAGAGCCGGGAAGTTCAAGCCTGTCCCTGCAACTGTAGTGGTGTTCTGAAGACCTTGGTTTTTGTCCTCTGGAAAGATTTCAGACCAGAGACACAAATGGCAATGCAGGCAATGGTTTACTGGCAAATGGAAAGTGCACTTGGAAGGTTTCCAAGTGGGCAAGATGGAGCAAACCTATTGTCCCGCTGGGTTACAAACAGGGTTTTTATGCTTGCTTGAACTCCCCGCTCACCTCCTGGTTCCCCTAACACCACCCCACCCTCCCACTGGTTTGTTCCTGCCCATGAATGCACAGATCTCTGCCAGTAGTAGGCAGTCCTACGCCTGCCCTGTCCATGTTTGAGGCCATGCGCATGCCCCTCACAGGGGTGTTAAGGGTGTGTAACTGCCCTAGACAGTTATCAGGAGCAGAAAGCCATTTGGTTTTCAGCTGATCGTTGTTTAGGATCGGTATTTCCTCTCCCCATCGATCCCCTCAGTTACGTTTAGGGCTGATATTTTCCTTTCCCTATCTGTCCCTTCAAGGGCTGGTGTCTAGCTGGCCTACCTATTCCAACAAGCCTACCAGTCCTCTCAAGAACAATAGAGAATTTAGTGGTAAGCAATTAGGAGGCTGGTAGCTCCCCTAAAGCAACAAGCTAAATTAACCATAGGCTAGTTAAGTTATTAGAGAACCAGGGAAAGAGGTAAGAAAAGCCCTCCTGCAGTCATAAAACATAAGAATCTCCTACTAACTCCCCAAAAGGGCCCAAATCTAATTGGATGACACTGCAGAGCAATTTTTGCTCCAGGGCATCATTAAAAACAGCAATCAACTGGCAATTGGAGCTAACATCTGAGTGTGATACCAATAAAGGCGTATACTTTAAGGGAGAAATGAGGAAAATGTGCAAAGAAAGAGTTGTTAAAACCTCACTCTGGGTGACTGCATGCCCAAAGCTGTACCTTCTAAGGTGTGAAATCACAGAAAAAGTTTTCCCAAGCAAAATGAAGTCAAAAGGCCGAGGGCTGATGTATTCAGTGTCAAAAGGAAAAAAAAACAAAACAACCCAAAAAGAATCCAAAAACAACCCCAAAAGAATCCAATACCTAGCAAAACTGCCCTTTGCAAGTGACAGAGTGATGCAGGCCCCAACTGGCAGGGGCCTGTGTTGTGTCCATGTGTTGTGGCTGTGAGAGACAAATTTACACAGACTACAGAAGTCCTGGGAGAAAAAGGGATGGCGTGGCCGCTCTAAGTGAGACAGAGGGCCTTGACCCCTGCCTGCACAGTCTTTTATTACTTTTCTGGATACATTACATTGAGGATGGTCCTCATTTACTGTGCACAGGTTAGCTGTAGGTGATTACATTTTACAGATAACAATGGAAAGAATGTTGCTAATTACTTCAAAGAGAACCATGTTACAGATCCAGGGGAACAGTGGTTGAACCGGTCACACTCCATACTTGGGAGGTTTAGCACAGACTTTAGGATGGTACTTTAGAGATATGCAGTAAACATTTGCTGCCTCAATCCAGGGTGGGGGAGTTTTAGTAAAAGTAAGTCTCAGCAGCCTAAGTACAATGCAGGCCTGATTCTCCATGGGAGAGCCTATCCATCGGCATGAGTCCTGTGTGCCAGACCTCACTCCCCTTAGGTCTTTCCGAGTGGGGGATGGGCTACATTTCCCATGCCACGCGGAACAGTCCCCTATAACAGAGAAATTATAGCATTCCCGGACAAGCAAAAGCTCAGGGAACTCATTACCACTAGACCTGCCCTACAGGAAATGATAAAGGGAGCCCTGAAGGTTGCAATAAAAGGAAAAACTGACTTGAAGCAATGTGGTAACAAATCAGAGTGTAATAACTTTAGGATGTAAAACTTAATCCCCGTGGTAATGACAAAACAGTATAGAATATACACAAGCAGAAAAGAGAAGGGAATGAAATGTTTCACTATAAAAATCTATGAAACACAAGAGAAGACAATAGAGCAGAATTAGAATGAAGCACATTTTTAAGTAGATTCAGTGTAAGAAATAGACAAAAATACTATAAAACATTGAGATCAAATAACTAGCTGACAAAAATAAGCCCCTCTGTATCAGTAATTATATATAAATGGATAACTCTAATCAAAAGACAGAGATTGGAACAATGGATTTAAAATAGGACAAAAACTTGATCTAACTATCTGTTTGTCTCTAAGAGACTCACTTTAGATCCAAAAACGCAAATAGATTAAAAGCGAAAGGATGGAAAAAGGTATTTCATGCAAATAATAACCAAAAGAGAGCAGCAGTGTCTATAGCAATATCAGAAAAAATAGGCTTTAAATCAAAATGTTGAAGAGACAAAGAACATTTTATGTTAATAAAAAGTTTCAATACAGCATAAGACTGTACCATTCAGGGGCATGTATGAGATCATGGCCACTTAATTTGGAGGTTTGGATTCACAGACAATAAAAATCACAAGTCAAAGGTGAATAGTTAGGCACTTTATTAAGCAAAAGCAAAGAGAAAGCAAGAATCAAGAGCGTACATCATCAGACAGGAAATCAGGAAATCACCAACACCTGAACCTAGATGCTGGGTAATCCTGGAGACAGCATCCAGGTCTGACTGCAAAAAGTTCCGAGCGAAGCGTCCTTCCCTCAGGTGAAATTCCAAAGTCTTACTTTGGGGACTATGTTTAAATAGTTTTTAAACAAAGGTGGCTGTGCACCAAGGGCCTTACATGACTTAGTCAACAAGTCCTTCTGGGAGAGGGGCCCATTCCCCCCAAAAGGAGCAGTTAAACATTAAGAGTACTAGTCTCCCAAGGAAAAGGGCCCTTTTCCCCCAGGAGACAGCATGTCAACATTCTTGTTCTTACAATAAAGGTCACAGCTCAGCATAAATGGAGGATTCTTTTTTTTTTTTTTTTTTTAATGTGTGGTTGCCTCTCACATGCCCCCCTACTGGGGAGCTGGCCTGCAACACAGGCGTGTGCCCTGACTGGGAATCAAACTTGCAACCCTTTGGTTTGTAGGCAGGCACTCAATTCACTGAGCTGCACCAGCCAGGGCTAAATGGAGGATTCTTAATGTTCCTTTAACCCATCAAAGATATAACATTTATAAACATTTATGCAACTAATAACAGACCATCAAAAAAATATAAAGCAAAAATTAACAGAATTGAAGGGAGAAATAGTTCTGCAAAAATGAAGGTGAAGTAAAAATATTCTTAAATAAACAAAAACTTAGGGAATCTGTTGCTAGATAACTCATCTTAAAAGAAGTACTAAAGAAAGCTGAAAGCAAGTGACACCCTATATTAATTGGAATAAAAAATGCAAAGGTTGCCAGGAAAGGTAATTGTGTAGATTATTATACAGCATAACTGTATTTTTTCTCTTAACTGACTTTAAAAGCAATTATCTAAAACTGTGTATTATTGTGTTGGGCCTATAACAGAGAGAAATGTAATCTATTTGACAATAACAATTGGGTGGGAAGAAAGCTGTGCTGCAGTAAGTAAATACCACTTGATGGTAACTTGAATCCATAAGGAGAAATGCAGATTCCAAAGGAAGGAATTCTGACATTTGCTACAGCATGGATGAACCTGGGGGGGCTTCAATTTATATGAGGTACTTTAGTCAAAACCACAAAGACAGAAAGTAGAATAGTGGCTTCCTGTCTTTGTGGAAGGGTTGTGGAGAGGGGACCACGGGCGGTTATTGTTTAATAGGTGTGGGGTTTCAGATTCATGAGATAAACAGATTTATGAGGATGGATGATGGTGGTGGTTGCACAAGGTGAATATATTTATTACCACTGAATGGTACATTTAAAAATGTTTAAGATAGAAAATTTTATGTTATGTGTATTTTATTATGATTTTTAAGAAAAGTGATGTGGGCCCTGACCAGTGTGGCTCTGGTGGGTTGGCATTGTTCTGCAAGCAAAAGGCTGCCAGTTCAGTTCCCTGTCAGGGCATCTAGGTTGCCGGTTGACTTCCTGGTGGGGGCACGTACAAGAGGCAACCAACCGATTGATGTTTTTCCCTCACATCGATCTTTCTTCCCTTTCTTCCCTTGTGTCTAAAAAAAATCTTCAAGGAGAAAAGTGATGTGGGATTATTGAAGCTCAGGCTGATGAAACAGTTTCATACAGGTGTAATTTTTTAGGTAGAGCTGCTGTGACTTCCTGTCTTGATAGTGTGGCCTAATGTAGTAGGTGTCCTATTGGGTCCAGTGGCACAGCTTTCCCTATCACCCAATCTGGGTACTCATGGTGTGCCCTTTGTGTGCGCTGAGTACACCCTGCTCTCGTAGTTGAGTGTTAACTGTTATTGGCAAGGCAGTCGGCTGCAAGGACTGGCTGTGACCACTGACCATCAACCTCTGCCTTCCATAGAAGATTAGCTGTGCAGGGGCAGGGTGGTGGTGCTCTGGTCTCCAGCTCTCCACTGGGTGTGCAGGGTCTCAGGTTTCCCAGGTGCTATAGGCCAAGTTCAGCCTCTGTGTTCTGCCTGTGGCCACCCTGCCTGAATTATAAAGCAATCTGAGATGGCTGCTGCTTGTGCTGGGCTTGGAGATTCCCAGGTGAAGCCAAGCTGTGAATTTAGGCTGGCTGCTGCTAGTGCCAGGCCTGGGGCCACTTAGCAAGAGGTACAGGGTCTAGGGGCTTACTACGGCCTGCTGTTGCTTGTTTGATAGGATTTAAGAAGTTGTGAAGCATGAGCCAAGACCAGCTTGGGTGGGCCTGTAAGTTGTGTGGGTTGGAGTCTCAGGGTTCTCCAGGGCAGGGCAAACAGTGTTATGCAGGTTGATAAAGCCTCAGATATGGCACCTGCCTGCTGGCTCTGTAGCTCTGTGGGGGGAAGGTTCAGAAAAGGGACAATGGCTTCTGCCCACCTTTCCGTCTGGGAGAAAGCTCTCCACTATCTCCCTCCTTGATGCCAGCCTGTGTGCCACTGGTGCCTTTTAAGCTGCCACCCTGATGCTGGAGCTCACGGGAGTGAATCTGATTAAGTCTATGTGTGGGCTTTTTAAGGGGAACTGCTTTGGACTCTAGAAGTTTCTTTTACCAAATCAATCCCTGCTGGTTTTTGCAGCCAGAAATGGAGGGATCTTCCTGCCCCTGGAGCACTGGGCTAGGGGGCCTGGTGTAGGGCTGAGACTTTTAGCTCTCAAGATCTCTCTCTCAAATTTTTATTCACCACACACACGTGGATGTGGGACCTGCTGTTTCATGTCTCCGCCCCTCCTGCCAGTCTGGATGGATGTGGTTGTCAGACTTCCATTCAACTTGATTTCTGGTGGTTCTGAGTGATGGTTGTTCTATATATTTTAGTTTTAATTTTGATTATGTTGTGTGATGAGGTGAACCATGTTTACCTATGCCACCATCCTGCCCAGAAGTCCTCCAATGTCTTATTTTCTCATGGGCATATAAGGAAGCCCTTTCTCTCTCTTCTTTATATAGATTTCTGTAACATATGGCCCTTCTGAATTCAGGAACTAATATTTCTACTGAGTCTTTTAGTTTTTATGGCAGAGAATAGGGAGAGAATATGCCCTAATTCATTTTATGTGGCCAATATTCCATAACCAGGCAAAACAGTGTATGAAAAGGAAATTGCAGGCTGAGCTCATTCACTCTGAGATAAAGCAAGTTAAGTTTATCCCCCAAATGCAAGAATGGTTTAAGTCTATAAAATTCTATTAATGTAATTTACCAGATGAATAGAATAAAGGAGACAAACCAAATAGAATTATCAATGTATGCAAGGCCAGGAAGATAAGTTTAACACACATTCATGATTAAAAATGAAAAAAGCCCTGGCTGGTGTGGCTCAATAGATTGAGCACAGGCTTACAAGCTGAAAGGTCACTGGTTCAATTCCTAGTCACAGCATGTGCCGGGGTCAGGTCCCTGGTTGGAGGTGTGGGAGAGACAGCTAACTGATGTTTCCCTACCTCTCTTTCACCTTCCCTTCCCCTCTCTCTAAAAAATAAAAATCTTTAAATGGGAAGGTTTAATAAGATCATAAAAATAGGTAAGAGGAATAAGAACTTAAAAGGAAAAAATCATCAAAATTCGTAGAAAATATGATTGTCTTCATAGAAAATCCAAAATACCCTACAATAAAGTCTTAGGGACTCATGAAATAATTTAACAATGTTACTGGACACAAAAATCAATATAAAAATTAATTGTGTTAATATAACCTAGCACCCCCAAAAAATCCATTAGAACATATCATTTTAAAACAATACATGTGTTTAAAATGTTAAATCACTGTATTGTACACCTGAAACTAATATAACCAATATGAGATTGTATACCAACTACACTTCAATAAAATATAACTTAAAAAAGCCAATACATTTGCAATAAAAACATGAAATACCTTAGAGTAAATTTTTCAAAAGATTTTATTTATTTTTAGAGAAAGGTGACAGGAGGGAGAATGAGAGGGAGAGAAATATTGATGTAAGAGAAAAACATCAATTGGTCGCCTCTTGCACCTACCCAACTGGGGCAAACCCGCAACCCAGGCATGTACTCTGCCCAGGAATTGAACCGACAACCTTTTGTTCTGTGGGACGATGCCCAACCAACTGAGCTACACCAGTGAGGTCCTTAAGAATAAATTTAATAAAAGAAATACAAAATCTTTATGGAGGTGATTATAAACCTTTATTTAAGATGACCTAAACAAAACACATCTGTAAATAGAAAGATTCAATAGCAAAGTTTCTGAGTGCAATTGAGATCTTGTTCTCTGGCACATGTTGTCAGTTTGGTTCAAATAAACTGTCGTGATTTTTTAAAAAAAATAGCAACATTTCTCCCCAACTTGATTCATATATACTGTGCAAAAGTCCATCAAGGTCATGAATCCAAAACCATAAAAAACCATCAGTGTACACCCACTAGAGCTACAAAAATTCAGCAGTCTGACAATAGCCAGCAGAGATGAGGATGCGGAGCACTGAGGACTGCTCCACCCTACCAGACGGAGCGTAAACCCGTGCAGTCACTCTGAGGAACAATTCAGTAATGACCAAAAAAAGAGGAGATGTGGAAATATTATGACAAAACAACTATATTCTTACTGTCTAATTGAGAAACTCAACATTTACACTTGGGGGCGTACTCTAGAATGTTCAGAGCAGCAATGTTTATTTGAGTAAAAAAATGGAAGCTATCTAAATGCCCATCAAAAGGATTGTGGGCACATAAGTGATACATGTGTGTTAAATGGAATTCTAGCCAACACTGAAAATGCACTGGTCCATGTGGATGACTCTTATACACATAATGTGGATGTGCAAAGGAACCTGCAGAAGATTTTGTACAAGAGAATCCATGCAGAATAATATAATTTACATGGGCTTTAAAAACAGGCCAAATAATAGCAGTATTGCTTAGAGATACATATCTATGAAGAAAAAATGTTTATAAATGTCTTGGGATGATATACATATAAATTAAGAGAATGGATACTTCTGAAGGGTAAGGCGATTCAGTCAGGGAGGGATATGCAGGAGATTTCAAACTTTATTGATAACATTTTTTCTTAACCTGACACATTGATTGTAGTGTGGTCTTATTCAGAACATATTTTTTTAATTGCAACCAACAGTCAGTAGGTGGCAGGAAAGGCTTGGTATCTGCCGTGTCTGGGAGAACAGATTTTTCTTCTTTTGACACAAAAACAGTATCTCTTTTAAAATCCCTGTGGCCAAACATCACTCTTCTTTAAATTAAAATGAATTAGCTAAAACCATTATTTTCTTTTTTCATACCTAGTTGCATTCTGGTATTCATTGTTCCTAACCACTTTGGTCTTTCTTTCAAAACTTATTTAACTTTTCAAAGGGGCAACTCTAGCTTTTATTTTCCTGTTGTCACTACTGAGTGCTTTTGTGAGCAGGACTTGCACTCCAGGTTCCTGATAACAGAGGGTTATTACAGCTTGCTTCACACACACATACGCACGCACGCACGCACACACAGGAAAGCTTTCCACCTCCTCACTGTCCTTACTATCTCTCATTCTTTGGATACAAACCATATTGCTGAAATCTACTTTCAGACTCACTTCCAAAAACTTTCTTCTGCCTTTTCTTGTTCCCCAATTCCATGAAAATTAAACATTGGTCTTACTTTGTTATGTATAGCAACAACTAAACAATGTAGACTAGCTCAGCACAAAGACCCACCTGCATGTTTTCCTAAGTAATGCAGCTAAATTACTTAGGAAGACTAAGTAATGTCTTCCTAACAGACATTCTGGTTTTCCCCCTAAAACGGAGTTGAAAATTGAGGGTCAGGCTAAGAAATCGAGGGTCCAAATCTGGCCAGAAGATGTATTTTGTGGGGCCACAAGCTATTTAAAATATTTTCTGTGTCAAAATTAAAAATCAAGACAGATCACATAAAATTGAAATCGAATGTTACTTTTGAAAAACCAGAAATTCTGGCACTACCATCCCACGTGGCCCAGTGGGCTGGAGCAGCTCAGGGCTGCCCATGTCTCTGGGAGGAAAATACGCAGGTCCACTCCCCCAGTCCTCTCACCGGCAGCTGTTACTTGGTTGGTTCTAAACAGTGAGAAAACAAGCCTTTCCACGTTTCTGATGGTTTATTTTTTTTTAGGCAACCAGTATGAACATGCCTTTTATTCTCTTTTAATGAATTGACTTTCTCTTAACATTGCATATTCAATTCAAACCTTACGATTATGACAAAATTTCAGACTAAAACGTCACCTGATTAAATTTGTTAGAAACTCTCTTATTGCCTTGTAGAATAGAACTGAGGTTTCCAAATGTGTCTCAAATATATGTGTAAGTCACAGTAAACAAAACAGCCCAAACTTTTCTTCCAGTTAAATTTGGCCATTGTTGTATAAATATGACCTTGAGACCAGAGCCCTTGAAGTAATTTGGTTCAGTGTTTGGCTTGAGAGCAGTCATAATCCTGTCCTTTAGCTCCTTGACATTTAAACTGCCTCTTTACACAGAAAGAAAGGGTCACTGGTTAGCCCAGCAAGGTTCAGGCAGCTTAAGCACAGGCTCTGAAGCTTTTCTCCTCCCATGATTCCAGGGGTTGTCTGAATGGATGACTTTCATTGTTATCCTGCCCTACCATCTCACTGTTTTATGCATAAACATAATCTCCACATGTTGTATGTATGTAATAGATCATTCCCTCAGTCAAATAAATATATTACTGCTAAAGGTATAAAGAGTTATCACATATGATCACTTCCTTTAGGAGGTTATCTTATGAATTGGGTAAGTGGTTTGGAGTTTTAATTTCCATGCCCTAATTAAAGTTCTTGAAGGTGAATGCTGTGGTTGATCTTAAACATCCATTCCACTCCAGATGCTTAGGCTCTGAATCAGCATGGAAGTTTCATCCTTCTTGCCTGTGATTGGCTTAGAACTGAAAGTGCAAATTAGTTCTCACACTTGAGATGAAAGGGGAACTCTGGGACAAAGTTCTTCTTTCTCCTAAGAGAGAGTCATAGGAGACAGACTTCTAGTTAAATGTGGTGTATTGGAAAAATGCCTAAAAATGCCTTCACTGGAAATGAAGTTTCTTAGCCAACTGAAACTTCATTAAAATACTAGAAAAGGGATTAAAAACAATACATTCATAAGGGCAAAATAATGGAAAAAAGACACAGTTTTGGGAGACAAAAGAGAGATAGATGAGTGATAACTGACTTAATGAACCCAAGAAAGCTGAAACCCAGGCCAATTTCTGAATACCAGAGATGCCAGGAGCTGGAGGCATTAGACCTCAGTGAAGTGAGGGGTGCCTATAAGGATAAAAGTAGAACAACTTTATAGTGTTAGTATAACAAGTACTGGCCACCAGACTGCCTTTTCTCCTCTGAGCAAAACATTACGTTACCTGACTGAATGGGTTCATTTGCCTGCACGCATCAAAGCCCAATGGGACACAAACAGGAGTTTGCAGCCAAGAAAGTAAGAATTTATTAATTAAGGAGATGGCACCATGCCCAAAGTCACAGGTGAGCTAATGCTCAGAGACCTGGCTCCCCAATGGCTTTCAGGGGACGGATTATATAGGGATTTAAAACCATTAATCACAGTGACTAAAGGAGTTAGGGTTGTGGTCTCTACTGATTGGTTGGTTCTAGGGTAGGGAATAATTGATCACTGCATCTGGTTTTTAGGTGAGCCGTGGAGTCGGTTTGTCTGATTTCACAAGAATTTGTTCGGTAGGTCATTCTGCTTCCCGAGGTCAGAAGCTAAAACACAACTGAGTTACTTTTAGTTTGATTGAAAACTCTGTCTCTGTAGTCAATAGACCCAGGATCTTATTCCTAAGTCCACTGGATGCTGACCAGAACCTCCTTGTACTGAGGGCCTGATAAGTAAGGAAGAGGGAGGTGGGTGAGTCAGGGTGCCATGTGAGGTTAGTGTGAGTCATAAAGGGAAAATAATCAAAACAACAAGTCAGATTAAAGACAATAAAGTTTCTGCATGGTTATAACTAGAGTTTCATTTTCTTAAGATATTGAACCAAAGGGAATCTGGCCCATGTAAGGATGGGGATAGTCAGAGAATACCATGTGAAAATGTGAAGTAAAATACTACGTTAAATAATGACACCCTTCCCCAAGGCATGGTAAAATGAATGGGGTACTTGCCTTGGGCACAAAATTTAAGTGAGTACCAAAAAACTCAGAAATAAAATAACATTTGTTTACCTCAATCCACATACTTATGATTTTCTTTACTCACTATATTTCCTATATACCCACTCTCACTATATACTCACTATATTTCCTTTCACCTCTGATCGTATGTGATCACTTTCCTACTTTCTTAACTGCATCCTTTAGAAGTTACTATAGTCAGGGTCTCTTAGTTAACTCCTAGGCTTTGTTATGTGTTTGTTGAAAATGTTTATTTCAACATGATTTTGAAAGAAAATGCTTTGGGGTTCACAATTCTAAGTTGGCTAGCTTTCTCTGGGCACTTTGATATTATTCCACCACTTTCTGACTTATATTCAATCTAAATGTGATGTCTTTGCACTGCACACGATCTGTCTTTTCTACTTGCTTATTTTTGAGATTATTTTCTTTGGTGTTCTGCATTTTTGTTGTTGTGTGCGTTTCTTTTTTTCAAGAGTAGTCTTTATTACATGTTTAAAGTAAACAATCACTATTAGATTACCTCATTAAAACAGTATGTGCTTTCTCACCTCCTCTTTTTACATAGCATAAATGCAATCAATATTAGGGGGTAAGATGCTTATTTCAAAAGCACTCTTTAAAAAGGATGGAGGGTTCAGCACTGTACTATTAAATTTTACTTTTATCTTTATGCTACCTAATTTGAACATGCGTAAAACATTATTTTTGAAAAGATTACTTTTATTTAAGTATTTCGCTGGAATCTTTGATCAAATCTGAACTACCACTCTGTTCTCTAACATATATCTAAAAAAAGACAGAATTATGCACTTGAAACAGATTTTAAAATAGTTTATATTTGCATATAAGTTCTGCCACATTATTCAGCACCACCAAAGTAAAATTCTCGAATCTTTCACTGAAAATGAAAAACCCTTCTGTCACCCGTTCCCAGTAAAAAACTGATTGTTCTACAAAATCAGGTAATTTAATCCAATATGAAGTGTGAAATATGGTCTTTCCAGGTTGAGAATTCATCAAGTAAAGACCATTCTAGGAATACTGTAGGACTGAAGAAAATGAGAAGACCAAGCAGAATGACTACCACAGATAGCTGGGAAAAGCTCCAGGGAATCTCGCTAACGAATGTGCCAGTGACTTGAGGCAAAGACAGTTTATCCACGTCTACTAGTTTTATGTTCCCCCACTGACTGGTATCAAAGTTCTTCATTAAAGGACTCATGGGCAAATTAGATGGAGGTAAAGGAGTTTCCTTGAGTACTTTTATTTTTCCCCTGAACTCCTGCATCTGTTGCAGAAATGTGATTGGTTCTGACACGTCTTTGAAGGCTTCGGCCAAGTTAGAGACCGTCTGCTGCTCCTGCAAGATGGTGTTGAGTTTGTTGATCTCTGGGTCACAGGCTTGCATAACTGCAAGTTTCATAGTCTGGAAGTCAGACAGGATTTCATCCTTCTTTTGATCTAATGAGTCCTGTAAGTTCTCAAAAAACTCCTTTACTTTATTTGAATCTTTAGTCAGTAACTGTAAATATTTCCTTTTGTTAGTTTTCAAGGTATTCAAGCGAGAAAGAGCACGTCCCTGACTCCAGGTCTCAAAGCTCTGAAAGAGGGACTGAAAGGCAGCCCTTTCCTTGGCATAGGCATCTTCAACAGAGCAGAAGACGTGTTTGGTGTGGCCCCCATGGGTAGCACAGATTCCACAAATCAGCTGCGTGTCAGTCAGGCAGAAAATGTTGAGAGGCTGCCCCAAGTGAGCTTTGCACACTGGCATTTTGGGAGAGATGTTGATCTTGTTGCACTTCTCCACCATACCCTTCCGGGAGTAATTAACCCGCAGGCTATTGACTCCAGAAGTTGAAGTCTCCTTCCGGCAGGAGTGGCGCCTGAGTGGAGATGACCTCCACAGTGAATTCCGCACATTCCCAATATCCCGTCTAAGCATTTTTTGTTTTGTTTTGTTTTGCAAAAGCTGTGCGAGCCAGGCAAAAGTCGAGGATTGTCAAACAGGCTGCCGCAAATCAGGCACTAAGACCTTCTTCAAGCCATTCCCTCACACCCTCTGTCCCTGCGAGCAGGTGTATTCGGCAGGGTTACTTTTTCCCAGAGCAAAGGAATCTGTCCCTCCGTCCTGCCCACGTTGTGACTGACAATCAAAGGAGGCTGCCTTCCCCAGGAGAGGGAGTGGGTGAGGGAAGCAGGAGTTCTTCCGGTGTTTCCAACCGCCACAGGCCTCGGTGAGCTTGGAAGTGCGGAGGGCTCCCGGCTTCTCCAGGAGCCGGGGCGGGGCGGGGCCGGGGCCGGGGGCGGGGCGGGGCGGGGTAGGGCGGGGCCTGCACCACAGAGCCAAAGACCAAGCTCCAGGATACAGGAAGCGAACTTCTGGGTTTCTATTAAGTTATCCACTATCTATTGCATCATCTCTCTTGTTTTTATCTTTTCCTGGAATACCAATTAGAAGTATTTTATTTACAAAAAATTTTTTATTGTTGTTCAATTATGGTTGTTCCCAGTTTTCCCTCATTGCTCTCACCCACCCTGCCCACCCCCCTCCCACATTCAGTCCTAACCTCTCTGGTCCCTCTTTGTCCTTGTCCATGGATCTTTTATACCTGTTACTTGGTTTAACCCTTCCCCTTCTTTCTGCCCAGTTAGAAGTATTTTGGACCTTCTTTATCTTCCTTGTCTCTTAATAGCTCTCATATTTTCTGTTTGTCTCCGTGGAAGCTAAAAAAAATACTTTTCCTCCCATTCCCTAAATTCTTCTAGCTAGGCTTGTAATCAAATTAACAGAGGCAGATTAACAGGAGAAAACCAAATTTTAATATGTGTGCATGGGGATTTCACATACACGTAAAAACTCCAGACAGTAAGGCAATAATGGGTATATACGACATTTTGGACAAAGGAGAAAGGGTGGGGAGCAAATGGGGTCTTAGATTACAGAAATGAGAAGGGCGATTTAGATTTATAGGTAGTTAAGAAAGAGTGGGACACACATGGCAGAAAAGTCCTTGCTAGGCAACTCTGAAACTTTGGAACAAAGGGTCTCCTTCATCTCCTTCATCTCCCCATGGTACATTCTAATTTTTTTCAAATCGTTATTTCATTATGCCTGATTTCATTGTATCTAAGCCATACATGTAGTTCCTAATTTCAATTAGTATATTGTTCTTTTCCAGAAGTTCTACTTATTCTTTCTCATAGCTATCAGACTATTTTGACTGTCTCTTGTTCTTTCACCATATTTATGATGACCTCTTTTCTTTCTTATTTTATTTTTTAAAGTGTTTTATTTTTATTTTACTTTTTTACTATTTTATTTATTTTTAGAGAGAGGGAGGGAAACATCAGTGTGTGGTTGCCTCTCGCACATCCCCTACTGGGGATCTGGCCTGCAACCCAGTCATGTGCCCTGATTGGGAATTGAACTGGCGGCCCTTTGGTTTGCAGGCCAGTGCTCAATCCACTGAGCCACACCAGCCAGGGCTCTTTTCTTTCTTTTTAAGCATATGAAATATAGTAGAGAATCTATATCTGATAAACACTAATAACTAAAACTTTGTAAGTTTTATTCTATAGTCTTATTTCTTTGTCCTCTTACCCAAGGTGGCTTATTTCCTCATGTGTCTGTGATTTTTAAAAACTATTCTTTATGTTACTTAAAACGTTATCTGTGGGAATTTTTTGAGGACTAGACCTCAAAAGCGTACATACAAAAAACATGCTTTGCTTCTTTCAGGTACCTGAGGGGGAGATGCAAGTGCCGGCTTGTTTGCTCTATACATTTTAAACTGAATGTTTTCTTGGGGTTCCCTGTGTCACTGAGACAGGGTGAATTCCAGCCCCAAATCCAAATTCTGTCTTTATGAGTGTGTGAGGGTGTCAATGTAAGGAACATTCAAACCTGCAGATAATTTTTGTGAGTTTATTTGAGCCAAACTGATGACAATTGCCAGGAAGCAAAATCTCAACGAATTGGGAAATGCTGCAGAGAATGGCAGTTTAGCACCTTAATTTACACATTAATTTACACCTTAATTTACACATTAAATCTATTGGGGATGGATTAGGGAGGTGGGAGGAAGCAAAGGCAGGGGTGGGGGTGTGAGGACGTCTGGGATTGGATGAAAAGTAAAATGATAGACACTTTTACACAGGTGGGTACAGGATAGTTAATAGTTAACAACTAACATCATCACAGTAACAATGAGGAATTGGTGGTCTCCCCCTGTTGCAGTGTCTTTGCTTTGAGGGGTCTGGAAAAAGGAAATTTGACATTCCAAAGGTATGTTATCATACATGCAAAAAGACAACAGACAGGCTCAGGTAAGGTACAGACTGACCTTTGTTAGGGAAAAATACTGGCCTCGGACATGACTGCACACCATGAACTGCTTTTAGTTGGAAAGTTTTAATTTTAGACCATCCTATGTAGTTACTTTAGGACTCTGAGTTTTAACACTGCTATGTAGGCCTCCCCTGAACCTGTCAGGTTTCCTAAGTGGCCCCTTTTCTTCCAAAGGGGGGTGAGGGCCATGCAGAGCTTGTCTCCCCTCACTCTACTACCAGGGACCAACAGATGGTACTTTAGGACACATGTGAGCCTCACTGCATGCTTACCTCACTGAGTTGGCATGCCAACCTATGTTAATTTGGGAGCCTCTTTTGTGTGTGTGTGTGTGTGCATGTGTGTGTGCTGTGTATGTGTTGTTTCCTTGTTTTTGTCTTTGAGGATTTTCCTTTCTTTTCCTGCCAGTTTAGCCGTGCACTAACAAGGTTTTTGTTTTTGTATTGAAGGTGTAACCATGCAAACTGGGGCCCAGCCACTTGGTGCCTTGACCCAACAATTAGTGTTGAAGGAAACAGGTTTTTATTAACAGGGTTCCAACCCTGAGGGCCTGAGAGCACTCCTGCTCAGAGCCTTCCTCTCCCACGAGACACAGAACTTCCCATGCTCTGCAAAAGGCTACAAGCCAAAACCATGCCCAGAAGTTCCCCATTTCCTTATCTGTCCATAATCCAGCCACGCCAAGAGGTCTCCATCCTCTCTGGGATGTGCACTGATGGGTTTCAGAGTTGCTATCCTCTCGCAGCAGCTCTCTCCTTCAGGATCTGGGGTGCACTGTTGTCAGTCTCCATGTAGCAGTTCAGGAAATCTTGTGCCATATTACACTGTCCCAGAGGGTGGAGCCAGGGAGGCACATGTTCCAGCGTGGGACTATGCTTCTAGGAATGGGCTCGCATCCTCTGCAGTGTCTGAGCCCCTGGTGGGCCCTGCATCTCCTGGTCCCACAAGTGCTCCTGCCCGTGTGTGCAGCAGGGCCAGAGGCCCAGAATGTCTAAATGCCAAAACCCCAAAGGGGTGGGGGAGATTGCAACAAGTTCTAAAGTCCTGTACCAAGAGCCCCCATACCAAGAGAGTGACTTCTTTGTTCATCCTTCAGGAAACCAGAATTCTGCAGCTGAGCATCGCAGGTCACAGTTTAGCTCCAAGCATCTCTCATGTGTCTGTGCTTGGCCCAGAGGTCCCTGCAGCTCTGTCAGCTCTGTCAGCTCTGTCAGCTCTGTCACCATCTTCTACAGGCAGATCTCTGGGCAGACTTCTAGGCAGACAGACCTCATGGCAGACTTCCCCTCTAACCTCCCTATCTTGTGGCAGCCTGCTCTGATTTTTTTTAAAGATTTTATTTATTTATTTTTAGAGAGAGGGGAAGAGAGGGAGAAAGAGAAACATTAATGAGTGGTTGCCTCTTGTGCGCCCCCTACTGGTGACCTGACCCACAACCCAGGCATGCATCCTAACTGGAAATCAAACGGGTGACCCTTTGGTTTGCAGGCCGGCGCTCAATCCACTGAGCCATACCAGCCAGAGCAGCTTGCTCTAATTTAAATGCTCAGCTCAGAACTTCCTGTGTGATCTAACATCAGCCCTTCCTATGGTGCATTAGGGTCTGCTATTTTTGTCAGCTCCCCAGTATCTTTGACCCTCTTTGAGCTGCCATCTTTAGTCAGGGCAAGAGTTCCCAGTGATGCATGGGCATCCAGGGAAGACATCCGCCCCCTTCAGCTCCTGCAGGCGCTGTATGAGCTTCCCCTCCTGGCTATGTTATGAGTCACTCTGCCGAGTGCATGTTCTCACAGTCATGTATACAAATTTGCAGCTTCCGCAGATCTTCTCTTCAGCAAGGCATGGCTGTTAACCTGCCTTTGCTATGCAATGTGTCTTAAACGCTGTACTTTACACTGTGTGGGCACCTGTCTCTGCCCCCTATCCTGCCTGAAGGCAGGATTGCGGGGGTGTTCTCCTATTATCAGGTGACTCATGCTCTGTACCCTGTTACAAAGGGACCAAAGTTTTGCCGTCCTGCAGCTGCTTTTTGGGATAATGATTTTAAGCTGTTTATTAAGAAATGAAGACTCTGGGGGTCTGCTTAGCGGGTGGAGGGATCAAGCAAAAAGGACTCCTGGGCATGGACAACAGTGTGGGGACTTTTGGGTGGAGGAGGGTATAAGGGGGATAAATGGTAATGGAAAAAATACAATAAAAAATAAAAATAAATTAAAAAAAAAGAAACAAAGACTCAGAAAGAAACTTTGACCCTCCTCCTTCCTGGCTAAGAGACTCAGATGGAAATACCTACTCCAGGAAGGGAATCTCAGGATGTCCACCCTAGCCTAATTCGACTGTAGTATGGTAAATAGGAGGGCTTCGGGCTGGGATCTGTACACCAAACACCCGCCGTGTCCCATTGTTTCTGAGTTCCTAGAAGAATTTGCCTGCCATGTGTTCCCACCGCCTCCCTGGCCCCATCCTCCTCGATTACCTGCAAATCGCCCATTCTCACTTCTGAAATCTAATACCCTGTTCCCTCCACCATTTTCTCTATGTCCACAATGTCATACATACCAAATATTGCCTCGTTGTCTTTGGAATTTTCATGGCAATGTGAATTCCCCATGTACATGTATTGAAATTTGATTTTGTCTTGTTAATCTGCCTCTGTTAATTTATTAGCCCAGCTAGAAGAACTTAGAGGGTGAGAGGAAAAGTATTATATATATACATATATATGTATATTTTAGCCCCCACAGTATTTTTAATCCTGTTTTTAAGTGTTCTGTCCTCAAAGCTTTTTAGTACTTCCCTTGTGTTATAGTGCTAGAAAGAAAAGTCTTGTATGCACTTCATTTTTATAAATTTTTTTAAACCTATGGTCATACTTTGAAAAGTAGCAGAGCTCTCTGATTAAACTTTACCGAGAATAATAATTTATCTAATTCCTCAGATCCAAGTTCTCTATTAATTATTATCCAAAGCACATCAGCCTTCACTGAAAGCACGCCTCAGGTCTGCTGGGGTAATACTGGGATAAACAGTATTATCATCAACTTCTGAAGTGACTCACTATAAAGGAAATTGTGCTTGAGATAGGAGTACCAGTGTGGGAGGGGTAGTGGATTGCTGTTGTTATGCCCGAGATATGGCTGGGCTGGTAATGGCTGTTATGCAGTGAAGATGAAAAGCATCCTGAAGAGAAAAGACACAAGAAAAGAGATACTTTATTATGGTGTGAAAAACCCAGGCCTGGCCTCAGAACAAGCACATGCTTTGCACTGTAATGGATTAGGAGTTATCATCTGAACTGTTTACTTAAAAATAGAAGTTCAGCCATTTGAAATACTTCTACCAAGCAGAGCTACTTAGGTTAATGCTATATTTCTGAACCACCTTGGGGGAAAAAAAAAAAAAGCAACTAAAGCTGGAGACTCATGGGCCAAGGGAAGTCTTTTTTTTTTTTTTTAAAGATTTATTTATTTATTTATTTATCTTTAGAGGGGAAGGGTAGGAAAGAGGGAGAAGGCGAGAAATATCTATGTACGGTTGCCTCTCGTGTGTCCCCTGCCGGGAACTGGCCTGCAACCCAGGCATGTGCCCTGACTGGGAATCGAACTGTGATTCTCTGGTTCGCAGGCCCACGCTCAATCCACTGAGCTACACCAGCCAGGGCCCAAGGGAAGTCTTATCAACAGTCCAAAGGCGATTTTTCTTTCTACCTAATCCTTTTCTCCAAAGGTCATTCTTGATTGTTTCTGGGAGAATGTGAATAGATCAAAGCTTCCTTTAGGGAGATTTCTTTAGGGAGAAAGTGGCCCTCTTTTGGCTTCTACTATCTTACCTCCCATACATATTCCTCATCAAAATTCTTCTCTCTAGATCAGTGTTTGAGAAAGGATAGTCTAAGAAGCATTTGGTAAAAAATAGAGTTACTGGGAGCTGAGATCCTGGCATTTGTATTAATTTTTTTTAAATCTCCCGATAAATATTATACTCCTGCAAATTTGAGAACCTTCTAGAATTTTAATGTATATGAGGATAACAATCATTATTATTCATTTCAGTAACCTCTCCCTCTACCCTCATACCCTGCATGCAGAATAACTCTGGGACCACTTTTCAATAAAAATAGAACATTAAACATACCATTCAAAACATATAACAATACATTAGGCCGAATCGTTTTTGTAGGTCAAAACAGTTGAATAGTGGCAATTCCTTTAGCTCAATCTAATGTTTGTTAGGGTAAGTGAACAACAGTGTGACCAGTCCTGACATCTTACAGTCTCACCTGAACTGTATAAGATGTCAAGTATTGGGGTGAATTAGCCCTCTTGCTTTTGAACTCTCTGGAGAGAATATGGAAACTAATTAAACATATAATTCCAGTCTCGAGTGATAAAGTTCTTAAGTTTAAACTAAAATGTAAAAGTTATTAGTAGCATACTATGAGCTTACAGAAGGTTCTAAAATTTTTATAAGTCATGAAAACTTTGGACTCACAGAGCACTGGGTTTTAAAATATTTAAAGGTCTTAAGTTAATTAACTGAATGCATTTCAATCCCTTTCAAGTCCTTGAAATATTGTATAGAAACTACTTATAAATTATTAAAAATAAAATGTCTACTATATCAATACAAACAAAGAATAAGGTGGAAGTCAATGTCCTTAAATACAGTTTCCATCTTGGTAATCCCTTAGACAAGCTTCTCAGTGGTTTCTATGCCCAAAGACCAAATTTGGTAACTAATCAATCAGGTTCCTTCAAAATCATGCTCTAAGCTATCCAGTCAGTGTTCTGTCTTCACTCCTCAATCAAGTAGCCAAATCTGTCTATTTACCGTCTCCAGGTACCCCTGTTTTCTCACATCTTTTTTTTCCTTCTGCCTGGAATGCTCTTCTATTAGTTGCTTTAGGGTTTACAGTATATATCTTTAACTTATCACAGTCTATCTTCTAGTGATATTATGCAATTTCACATATAGTATATTATGGCAGAATATTATGACAGTATATTTCCATTTTTTTCCGCTCCTGACCTTTGTGGTATTATACATTTCATATTCACATATGTATAACCTCCACGATAGATTTTAATTTTTGCTTTTTTTAAAGTATATTTTATTGATTATGATTACAGTTGTACCAATTCTTCCCCCTTTGTCCCCTTCCACCCAGTTCCTCCCTTCCCTCCAGCAGTTCCCTGCCTTTAGTTTCTGTCCATTGGTTGTCCATATAGGTTCTTTGGCTTCTCCATTGCCTGTACTGTTCTTAACATTCCCCCTCTCTATTCTGTACCTACCCAATTATGCTTCCTATTCCTTTACCCCCATTATCCCCCTTCTCCCTCCCAGCTGATAACCCTCTAAATGATCTCCATATCTATGATTCTATTAGTGTTCTAGTTGTTTGCTTAATTTGTTTTTTTTTTTAGGTTCAGTTGTTGATAGTTGTAAGCTTATTGTCATTTTAATGTTCATAGTTTTGATCTTCTTTTTCCTATATAAGTCCCTTTAACATTTTATATAATAGTGGCTTGGTGATGATGAACTGCTTTAATTTTACCTTGTCTGGGAAGCACTTTATCTGTTGTTCAATTCTAAATGATAGCTTTGCTGGATAGAGTACTCTAGGTTGTAGGTCCTTGCTTTTCATCACTTTGTATAGTTCTTGCTGGTCCCTTCTTGCCTGCAAAGTTTCTTTTGAGAAATCAGCTGACAGTCTTATAGGAACTGCTTTGTAGGTAACTCTCTGCCTTTCTCTTGATGCTTTTAAGATTCTCTCTTTATCTTTAATCTTTGGCATTTTAATTATGATGTGCCTTGGTGCTGACCTTTTTGGGTCCAAATTCTTTGGGATTTTCTGAGCTTCCTGCACTTATATGTCTACTTCTTTTGCCAAATTAGGGAAGTATTCTTTCATTATTTTTCAAATAAGTTTTCGATTTCTTGCTCTTCCTCTTCTCCTTCTGGCACCTCTATGATTCAATTGTTGGCCCTTTTGGAGATGTCCCAAAGTCTTAAACTCTCCTCGTCTTGTTGAATTCTTGTTTCTTAATTTTGTTCCAATTGAATGTTAATTTCTCCCTTATGTCCCAAATCATTGATTTGAATCCTGTCTTCCTTTCCTTCACTGTTGGTTTCCTTTATTTCCCTTAGTGGAGCCTTCATTTCTCCCATTATGCTTTTCCCGTATTCAATGAGATCTTTGATTATTCTGACCACCAGTGTTTTGAACTCTGCATCTGATAGGTTGGCTATCTCCATATCACTTAGTTCTTTTTCTGGGGTTCTGTTCTGTTCCTTTGTTTGGGCCGTATTTCCATGTCTCCTGATTTTGCCAGCCTCTCTGTGTCTGTGCACTAGATAGAGCTGCTTTGACTCCATTTTAGTGCACCTGTTAAGTTGTATGGGGTGGTGACTTGGGTATTTGCCAGGGCGGAGCAACCGTGGCTCCATGTGTTGGGGAGGGGTCAAAGAGGGGACAATGCTGCTGCTGGCTGACTTCTGGGGCCTTGCACGGCCCTCATCCCATTTCCAGTCACTTCACCCACTTCCTGCGTGCAGCTGGCGCCCCCCAGCTGTGTCCCGGTTGTGGTTCCCAGGGTGGGACGGTTTGCTTATGGACCTGCAATTTCTTCCACTGCCTCAACACCCATTGGGTTTATAGCCAGAAGTTATGAGGTTTTACTTTTCCCAGCACCAGCGCCCTGGGCTGCGAGTTCGGGCCTGGAGCTGGGCTCGTTCACTCACAAAGTGTCTCCCTGATTTTTATCCACCCCATGTGAATGTGGGGCTGCCCATTCAGCCAGCTGTCACCACCTCACCGCCTCTCCTCTCTCTGTCCCCAGCTTGCTGCCACCACTCTGAGTCCTGTTTGCCCCTCCTACCCATCTGGATGAATACAGCTTCTTTAAATCTTTGGTTGTCAGACTTCTATACAGTTCTGGGTGATTTTCTGGCATTTCTGGGTGTTTCTCATTTTTAAGTTAGTTGTGTTCCTTCTTATGGTTGTGCAATGAGGTGACACGTATCTGCCTTATGCCTCCACATTGACCAGAAGCTCTATTTTTTATAGAGTTTTTTTAAAAAGCAAAATATCGCTTTTATTTACCCACATATTTACCATTTATCAAGCTGTTTGTTTGTGTGGATTTCATTTCTATCAGGTACTACTTTCCTTCTGCTTAAATAACATTCTTTAAAATTTATTGTAGCATAGATTTGCTGGTGACGACCGTTTTCCTGATTTTATGTGTCTGCAGAAATAATTATTTCCTTTTTGCTTGTGAAACATATTTTTGGTGGGAATAAAATTTTATGTGAATAGCTTTTCTTTTTTTTTTTTTTTCTTTCATTACTTTAAAGATACTGCTCCATTGTCTTCTGGCTTACATTATTTTTGACAAGCCTGTCATTAATCTTGCTTGGTTGCCTTGTATATAATGTCTTTTTTTTCTCTGTATAAAGACTTCTTTTTTCATCAGTGTTTTTAAGCAATGTTACTTTGTTGTATTTTAGTATGGTTTTCTTCATGTTTCTTATGCTTAGTGTTTCTTATGCTTGAATTTCTGAATTTATATTTTTCATTACATTTGGAAAAACTTTATGAATTATTTCTTTACATATTTTTTGTCTTTCTCTCCCCAGCCCTCAACACAGCATGAGGATTCTAGTTACACAAATATTAAGCTTCCAAGATTTAGGGTGGGCTCTAAATCAAATGACTGGTGTTTTTATAAGAGAAGGAGAGGGAGATTTGAACACACAGAGACAGGGAGGAAGGTCATGTGAAGACAGAGGCAGAGATTGGGGTTATGCTGCCACAAACCAAAGAATATCAAAGATTGCTGACAGCCACCAGAAGCCAGAAGAGAGGCCTGGAAGGGACCCTCCCTCAGCTCCCCTCCAAGGAACCAGTCCTGCTGACGTGCTGATTTCAGACTTCCTGCCTCCAGAACTGTGAGAGAATGAATTCCTGTTGTCCTAAACCACATAGCTTATGGTAATATGTCACTCCAGTCCTAGGAATAAATGCATTGCCACAATTTTCTTTTAACAGTCTGGTGACTGTGTTTTGAGGAGAAAATAAAATTTTGGATTGAGAAATATCTGTACTTTCTAACTAAGTCTGCTGGATAATTTATTTGATGATATTATCGTTCCCTTGCATTGCAACATGGTGCATCATACAGAGGTAAAACATTCTAAAAAAGCTACTATAAAAACACAAATTTCTCTTCTGTGGAGTGAAGAAGTAAGCAGAAGATTGACATATAACTTCATCAAAACAGTCTACACAATATCACTTTGTCAGGGCACATTAAATATTTAATTTTATGGGAGATATGCAATGCTTATCAAGTTTATTTTTCAGAAACTCTTTCTTTGAATCTGTCAAATCAAAATATCACCAACGATGAAGAGAACTACAGCTGAGTTTTTTGCTTCCTGGGCAAGAAAGAACTACAATCACACAAAACAAAACAATGAACAGTGAGCCTTCCTGAGCAAAAATTGAATTAGCTAAACATACAACATAAAGTAGCAGGGACACCAAGTAAGGCAAGATTCTGAGTTCAGACCACTGGTTGACTCACCCTACAGACTGTCATTCTTCTTTGCAATTGGTCATTACAAGAGTGAGCACAGTTCTCCAGGAACTCTGGGATAGTTCGAGGCTCTTGCAGCATCAGGGTCATATTGTAGGCAAATTAATATTTTAGAGGCTCGGTGAAATTTTTCTTTAATAAATTCGATTAGGTGAGGATACCTTAAAAAAGATACAAAGTTGACATTATAGGTCCACACATCAGCTGCATCTATCAGTCTATAAATGAACACATTAAAATCACAAGCATTCAAACAGCATATTTGACCCATGTTAGCAAGTTTGGAATAGCAGTCCTTTGGTGGCAAAAAATATTTTTCTTTAGCAAGAGATAGTGTTCCTTCAAATATTAGCAATAATTTCTTTATAAGAACTTGAAGGGAGCTTATTTTTCCATATTAAAAATATTGATATATGATTTATTTAATCAAGTAAAGCTTCTCAAAATTAATCAAATTTGAAACACTCAGAGAGGTGTTTGGAGAAATTTTCTAGAGAAATACAACCTCTGTATATTTTCAAAGTTTTGACAATAAAATTTTAGACTACACGAAGCAATAAGTAGTCCTACAATCTGAATGGAACTTTCATGTGTCCCCACAAGACTTATTTTAAATACTTTCTCAAGAAATGTTATAACTTTTCTATGATTTAATGTCTCAAGATAGTGGCTGAATTAAATGATAAAATTCAAGGTTCAAGGAGGCCTCTCTAAGTTATAAAAAAGATGGAAGTCAGTTGAAAGATATACTACAGTTTTTAAATAGATTCATTCTCTGTGTATTTATTTTTTCGCTTTCTTCGGTTTTTGTTTGTTTGTTTGTTTGTTTTGGGGATCAGTACACTTCCTTTTCCACAAGTTTGGTTTCCTTTCTCTTCCCCGGCTGACTTTATTTGTGAGTAATGGCGTATTGAGTGGATTTCCGTGTTGTCTGTGCAGAGTGCTCCACTCCTCCCGCTTCTCTCCTTCCAGTACCCTCAGAGCTGTTGCTTCTGGACGTTGGGAATTCCTTGGCACTGTTCCTGTCCCCCACAGAGAGGCATTCAGGCCTCTGCCTTTATGGTTTGGGGAAGAAGGAAGTTTTCTGGTGTCCAGACTTCAGAAAACTCAGTGCCTCATGGACGCTCCTATAGGCAGGTTTGTGACAGTCTGGCTAAGGCTCTTGGGTGGGGATTATTTTCTGGCACCCCTCTGCCCAGATCCTCCTTCCTCCCCGACTCCTCGTCCCTCTCCGGCTACCTCTGACCTTAGGGCAGCTTTGGTGTTGGGAAGACAGCCATGCACAGCAAAGTAGCAGGAAAGCCTGGGGCAGTCAAGGTCCCACAGAGGCATTTACAGCAGCCTGAATAACAGGGCAGCTTTGGGAGGGGGCTGCCTGCGAGAGTTATAGCTGGTGTGATCAGGACCTTCTGATTAATTGGATCTCAGCTATATTAGGATGGGTGGAACTTAACTGACATGAGTTCTATCCATTATCTTTACCTCACCACTCCTTAAAAAATATAAGGCTCATGTAACATTTAAGAGTGGCAAGAAAGGGAATCTGGGGGCATCAATATCTTGGAATTGATCTTTTTCTTCTTTGTGGACAGAGAATGATCTGTACGGTATAAATTCTGTGTTAGTTATTGAGACTTTTTGGGAGTACTAACAAGAGGTCACTTTTTGCAAATGTTCCATGGGTTCTTAAAAAATAAATGTGGGCCCTAGCCAGGTACCTCAGTTGGTTAGAGCATTGTCTTGATATGCCAAGGTTGTGGGTTCGACCTCTGCTGAGGGCACATACAAGAAGCAACCAACTAATGCAATAAGTAGAACAAGGGACTTCCAGCCATGATGGAGGCATACGTGGACACACTGTGCTTCCTTGCACAACCAAAATTAAGGAGAACAAAGATTTAGAAACAAAAAAACACTCAGAACTGATAGAAAAAATTGAACTGTATGGAAGTCCAATAATCATTCATCCAGACTGGTAAGAGGAGCAAAGTTGCAGCAGGAAAAAGTGGAGGTTGGTGGACCTAGGTGCACAGGCAGCAATGGCTGGCAGATCCCAGGCGCACAGGCGGCGGCTAGTGGTCCCCAGGCACAGGATGGCAACAGTGCAGACCTAGTGAGGCCGCGCAAAGAGTCTGGCTGACTAGGTGGTCCCACATTCTCGCACAGATAATCCAGGCAAAGGGAAAGCGGTGGAAGGGACTGGAATCCAAGAGAGAGTGGAGCGAGCGCCATTGTTCCCTCTCAGACCCCGCCCCCACATACAGCATCACTACACAGCAACTGGGCTGCCCCACCCTGGGGAACGCCTAAGGCTCTGCCCCTCACTGCATAATAGCTACAACAACACCAAAAACAAAAAACAAAAAACAAGAAAACAAACAAACAAAAAACACAAAAAATGGCTCAAATGGGAGAACAGATTAAAGCCCCAGAGCCAATTCATCTAAGCAACAAACAGATAGTCAACTTATCAGATGCACAGTTCAAAGCACTGGTGATCAGGATGCTCACAGAATTGGTTGATTTTGGTCGAAAATTAGATGAAAAAATGCAGGTTACAATAAGCGAAATGAAGGAAAATGCATGGGGAACCAATAGTGATGGGAGGAAAACTGGGACTCAAATCAATGGAGTGGACCAGAAGGAAGAAACAAACAAACAAACAGAAAAGAAGGGAGAAACAAGAATTCAAAAAACTGAGGAGAGGCTTAGGAACCTCCAGGACATCTTTAAACGTCCCAACATCTGAGTTATAGGGGTCCCAGAAGGGGAAGAAGAAGAGCAACAAGTGGAAAACTTATTTGAACAAATAATGAAGGAGAACTTCCCCAATCTGGCAAAGGAAATAGACTTCCAGGGAGTCCAGGAAGCTCAGAGAGTCCCAAAGAATTTGGATCCAAGAAGGAACACACCAAGGTACATCATAATTACCTTAGCCAAGATTCAAATGAAGGAGAGAATTCTAGAAGCAGCAAGGGATAGGGGGACAGTCACCTACAAAGGAGTTCCCATCAGACTGTCAACTGATTTCTCAAAAGGGACCTTACAGGCAAGAAGGGGCTGGAAAGAAGTATTCCAAGTCATGAAAGTCAAGGACCTACAACCAAGATTGCTCTACCCAGCAAAGCTGTCATCTAGAATGGAAGGTCCAGTTAAAGGAGTTCATCAGATAAGGTCCAGTTCAAGGAGTTCATCATCACCTAGCCCTTTTTGTATGAAATGTTAAAGGGACTTATCTAAGAAAAAGAAGATAAAAAATAGGACAGTGAAAAGACAACAAACTCACAGCTATTAACAACCACACCTAAAACAAAAGCAAGCTAAGCAAACAGCTAGAACAGGAACAGAACCACAGAAATGGAGATCACGTGGAGGGTTAGCAACAGGGGAGTGGGAGGAGGAGAAGGGGGAAAAGGTACAGAGAATAAGTAGCATAGACGGTGGGTAGAAAATAGACAGGGGGAGGGCAAGAATAGTGTGGGAAATGTAGAAGCTAAAGAACTTATGACACATGGACATGAACTAAAGGGGGGAATGTGGGTGGGAGGGGGTGTGCAGGGTGGAGGGGAATGATGGGGGAGAAATGGGACAACTGTAATAGCATAATCAATAAAATATATTAAAAAAACAATAAAAATTATTAAAATAAATAAATGTGTACATTTTGTACAACTGTATTTCAAAACTGATCACTGTACCCAGAACATAGTAGGACTTCATAACTACCAGTGTTGAATTAGCCTTTTCAGATGAAACAGGGCACCTGTACAGCAACTTCAGAATCTGACTAATGTTTGGTCTGTGACCACAACTTTATGGAGACAAGTTATGTCCCAGAAATGTCTAGCTCTATAATGTCACAGAAGCTCCCGACTGCCTGTGTGGGGCCTCCCTGCAGCCCTCTGGAGGAGCTCCTCTTCCGATGCGATGTACTGACCGCTTGTATCAGGATCTCCCTGGGAACTTTCTAAAAATGCTGTTTTCTAGGTCTCACCCAGACCTACTGAATCAGAATTTCAGAGGATGGGGCCTGGAATCTGATCTTTTAAGACTGACCCCACCCTTGATTCTTATGCACACACTAACATTTGAGAACTACTGGTCAGGAACGAACATGTAAAAGATTTTTCAGCTTTTCTTCTTTGAAAAAACAAGAATTCTGTATCATTTCATGTAGAAATGGTCATGCTTTCGGGGCCACCTCACTGGTCTCCAAAGTCTGTTATACCATTGCAACGCTGGTCTCCAAAGTCCATTGTACCATTGCAACGCTGCTCCCTGGAAGAATATCAATGTCCATTGTCCCCACAGCACTTCCATAGCTGCAATTTTATACATTATCTAAGTAAATCCTGACCACAACCCTGTGAGATGCTGTTGTGTGTTGAAGGTGACCTTCCCAAAACTCGTCCTGTTCCAACCCTTGATACAAGTGACTGTTTCCTCCTTTGGAAAGGGTCTCTGAAGATGTAATTCAGTTAAAGATCTTAAGAGAACATCATCCTGTACTGCCCAGTGGGACCTAAGTTGAATGACCAGCTTCCTTCTAAGAGATAAAAGAAGCGAAGGCCCAGGCAGAGAGAAGGCTGAGTAATGAGTGACAGGCAGAGACTGGAGTGATGCTGCCACGAACCGAGGGACTCCTGGAAGCTGGAAGAGGCAAGACAGCATCCTCCCTCAGAGCCTTCAGAGGGCGTAAGGCCCTGCCGACAGCTTGATGTTGGATTTCCGGCCTGTAGAACATTGAAAAACAATAACTCTCTGTTGTTTTAAGCCACAGAGTTTGGGCTACATTTTGATGGCAACCTTAAGAAACGAATAGAGACTGGTATTATTATTCCCATTTACAGTCGTACGGCTGGGTCTACTGTAGTGGAATACATTTTATTGTAATAGCCACTGGGTCCTAGGAAATGGTAACCTTGAGTTGATTCTTCCTTTCAGGGAATTGATCATCTAAGCAAATTCCTTTCCAGCTTGATGGACCCAGTGGTAATTACTGCTCATTTAGTGAAATGAGAAAGCTGGAGAGGAGTTACAGAATTTCCAAAGTCTGTGTAGGAATCACTCTGGCTGGAAGAGCGTGGCCCACGGTGCCCTTCGCTGGTACTTAGCCTGGCCACATTCATGGCACAGCCAGCGCTGGCACCCCCAAATACATGGGCGTGGCTGTAATCCCAGAGCTGCAAGCTTGCCTGATGTTGATCTGTCCTTAAGTGGGATGATCTCCAGGGCTTTCACTTCTGTGTGCCATTCCATCCACCATTTCAACTCCCTTTACAGATTAGTCTTGCTTTCCTCAGCTCCTGTGAGGGGTCCATGGCAAATGGTAACAAAGTTAGTGCTCACTGTGGCCCATTTCAATAACAACCCTCTAAAAATATATTGAACTTATAAAATATTCATGGATCTAAAAGCACTTGAGTATAGCTTTAAGGTTAAAGCATTGACTTTAGACTCAGACAGACATAGATTGGAATCCTAGCTCAGCCATTTAAGAGCTCTGATGGATCTGAATCTCAGAGCAAGTTACTTAACCTGCCAGAGTGCCAGTGTCCTCACTTACAAACTGCGTCTCACGTCCTGGCGTTGCTGTGAAGAGTGAAAGAGAGAATGTAAAGGGCTTGTCGTGGTTAAGGTTAGGGTCAGGGTCAGGGTCAGGGTTAGGGTTAGGAAGTGCTGAGAGATAGCTGTAATTATTATTCAATGTCTTAACATTTCAACACAGTTTTCACTGTCTTTTACGACTTTGCTCCAGGTTCTAAGGCTTTTCCTGTTCCTTAAAATTTAGGTGGACAAAGTGTGGGCACCGTAGAGTTAATTTTAGCCCTTAGCTATTGATTAAATGTTTCTTTGTGGTGTAAAATTGGTGTTTAATTTGAATGCTTCCCCTGCTGCTATTGTATTTTTCCTGTGTGGGAAATGTCAATGGGGGTTGGTGAGAAATACTACTGACTAGCGATATTGAACATGTGACAGTTTTAATGACAGCGGCTTAAAAAAACAGGCCAAGCATATGGGATCATTGAATTATTGATGATGTTTTTGCTGCAGTGGATTTATAAATAATACATGTTTAAAGAGTTATTTCCTTTACATTTCTTTAGGGACAACTAAAGAGTATTCTTATTTGAGTTTAAAGAGAACTGACAGTTGGAAAAAGGTCAACAAAATGTTCATTCATGCAGTTTTTATGCCCAAACCCCTCAAACTTCAAATATGAACCATTTTATATAACCACAGCAAATAGTCTTTCTTATTTTTAGAGCGGAATGAGGCAACGGATGTAATTGAGCAAGGGGTGGGGAAGGGAGGATGGAGCCTGAAATATTATTAATGACAGAACTTTCATATCAAACAGCAACACTTTTTTCCTTTAGAAAACCTCCAAATTGAAATTAACCTCTATGAACAACAAAAAAGAAAGGGACCCAACATTTATTCTCTGAAGCCTATCCATTTCTGGACACGCTAGGTCTTTAGAATGTGTTATTCTAAAAAGGGATGGTGTGGGATGACTGTGGACAGGTGTTGGGAAATCTATGAAACCAGGCACAGTTCCTTTCCACCCAGGGCTGCCTTCCATGGGTCTGGGAACACCCAGGCATCATAGGCCAAGTTTTGTTTGATATGCATATGGGTGTGGGGGAGAGGCATAACACCCATGGTTTTCATGGATTCATGGCCTTAGGAAAAAAATAGGATCCTTTTGGAACTGGCAAAGAGTAATGAGGAGGTCAAAGGCACGGGGTGAGGGGTGTGGTGGAGGTGGGGGAGAGAAGGGGAAGGAGAAACTGATGTTAATTAACTCCTCATCTTCCTTCAACATTCCCACCTTCATAAACCAAGAGTAACACTCTAAATCTCAGCTGATTCAACAATGCCCTAAAAAGCTAATTACCAGAATATGAACATGAAATTATCCAGCAATATTAGGAAAAAGAGTCCTAATTCTTTTGCTTCTTGAATTAAAATTTTTTGAAAGTGTGATTTTTTTCCCCTGTATATTTGGTTTTAACTTCTATCTCTGCAATTTACAAAAAAGATTTAAAGCAGGGTATAAGTCTATATAATTCAATTATAAAACTCAAGCATTCTTTCTAATGATGAAGGGATAGTTTAAATGTTTTAATTGAATGAGAGAATGTATTTTTTTTACTAGCATTTAAAATATATGCTTCCTACAAGTTCAGGCCCTGAGAGCTACTTGTGTTACCTATTCAGAGTGGGAAGGGAGTGAGTGAAAAGTGGATAGGGAGAGATTAAATGATTTATGCTACTGAATTTAATCACATTTTTCTGATAAGGACAGGGCAAGGGAGTATAAGTAACTTGTCCAATGTCCCCCAAGTGAATATCAGGACCAGAATTCAAATCCAGGTCCATCTGACGCCAAAGTCCATATTCTTTCTTCTGCATATTTCACCTGTGGTGAAGCTTCTCTGTGACTTCCACTCATAGAGTCCACCTGCCCTCCTGCTCCGCACCTCAGCTCTCTGGGGAGAGTTAGCATGTTCCTAGCAGAAAGTGTGCGCGAAATGGGGCCACACACTGAACCTGACAAGCTCCGGGGAAGCCCGCATGGTGGCCTTATTAACTCAGAGACCTACAGTTACCACAGAGGATGGTCTGAAATTAAAACTTATTAACTAAAAGCAGTTTATGGCCAGTAGTTATATCCTAAGCTAGACTCTTCCCTAACAAAAGTCTATCTTTACCTTAATTAAGCTTAACTATTGTCTTTTTATATCTGCAATAACTTACCTTTGGAGTGTCAAAGTAATTTCTTTTTTCTGGACCCCTCAAAGCAGATGCTGCACCAGAGGGAGACCACAAATCCCCTCATTGTTACTGAGTTCATTGTTGACTATCCTATGTCCACTTATATAAAACAAGCCTGTGTCTAGCATTTTCATTTTTATCCAGTCCTAGAAGTTTGCCTGCTTTGCTTTCTCCTGCACCCCTCATCTTTCACCAGTGTATTTCGTGTAACTCACTTACGTCCCCTCTTTTGACTATAATGTGTGAAGCAGGGTGCAGAACTGCCATTCTCTGGAGCATTTTCCTCTGTCTGTTGAGGTTTTGCTCCCTGGCAATTGTTGTCAGTTTGACTCCAATAAACTCATAAAAAAGTTCTTACAGGTTTGGGTGCTTATCACATTGACAAAAGTAAAGGCTGATTTTGGCCACATTCCAGAAGATACCTCCTCTAGAGTCATTCATTCTTTAAGCTGACAAGTGATAGCTATAGAGAAGGAATTTTGGATAAAACAGAGACAAGAAACAACAGCTTTCTTGAAAGATGGCTGCATACATCTATTAGAAAGTATGAAGAACAGAGCAACTAAAGCCTGAGCATAGAAACGGTTGAGGGTGGTGTTGGTGACTGGGAAATAGCCAACTTGATTTGGGTTTTATTTTAAAAACTAGTGAGGCTTTGCCCGATTTGGGGGTGTGAGGTGGCATTTTAACCCTCATGGTAAAGTGTCCAGAATTTTCCTCCTTATCACCTTGGGTTCTCTCGACACTCCACAGGGCACTTCAGCCAAGGACAAAAGCTCGTCGGCTGGGAGGAGAACTTGAGCGCCTGAAGATGACAGAGCTGAAGCACCCAGCCCAGCGCCCGATCTAAATGTGCTGCTGAATAAATGTAAGTTCCTTTTTGTTTCCTCAAGAGGCATGAGGCTAACAGCATCTTGAGGAAAGTTGTTAGTCTGAACTCTGTACAATGGCAAATGATGCTATAGTTGTGATGATGTCGCAGGCTGTTTGGATGTGGGGGCCTAAGGATCATCTTCAGGGCTAACTCCTTTTATCTTCCATAAGCTTTACTGAGGTATAATTGACAAATAAAATTGTATGTATTTAAGGTGTATAATGTGATGATTTGATATACAGTTACACTGTGGCAAATTAATAGATCTATTACCTCACTTAGTTATCATCTCACTGTATGTGTATGTAGTGAAAACACTTAAGAGTTACTCTCTCAGCAAATTTCAAGTGTATGGTAGTCATCGTACTGTACATTAGATCACCAGAACTTGTTCATCTGGTGAGTGGAAGTTATACCCTCTCACCAACATCTCCCCATTATTCCCGTCCCCCAGCTCTGAGCAACCGCTCTCTGCTTCTCTGAGCTTGGCTCTTTTAGATTCCACATATATGTGAGACCATACAGTCTTTGTCTTTCTCTGTCTTGTTTATTTCACTTAGTATAAAGTTCTCTAGTTTCAGCCATATTTTCTTTTTTCAAATGTAATTCATTTTTACCTTTTTATTATTTTATTTTTATTTTTTAAGATTTTATTTATTTATTTATTTTTATAGAGAAGGAAAGGGAAGGAGAAAGAGAGGGAGAGAAACATCAGTGTGTGGTTGCCTCTTGCGCAGCCCCTACTGGGGACCTGTCTGGTGACCCAGGCATGTGCCCTGACTGGGAATTGAACTGGCAACCCTTTAGTTCACAGGCTGGCACTCAATCCACTGAGCTACACCAGCCAGGGCTTCACCCATATTTCCTCAAATAGCAGGCTTTCCTTCTGACTAATGGCTATATATATGTGTGTGTATATATATGATGACAAGGATGTTTAAGCAAACAGAATTACCCAGCTGGCATCCTGCATTCAGTGTCATTCCTCAGACATCTAACATCTAGTCCTGGATCCTTGTTGGTGCTCACTAAACTAGAAGCCCTGCAGTCAGACAAAACCAAATTAATTCTATAAGCCACTCTTATTAAGACAGAAACGCAACTCATATTTGAGAAAGTTTTCTAACAAGTTAACTCCCTAGTTAGTTAAGCCTTGACTAACTAGGGAGTGCAGTGAATCGGAGTACACTGTTTGGGGCCTAGCACACACTTCACTGGTAGCTGGAGCCCAGGAAACGTGTGTGTGTGTTCCCCTCAGGATTAAGGTTGAGCGTGTGCTACGGAAAGATCCCCTGAGCCAGGGCGACATTTTCTGTCCTCCCTCCGTCCTGCCTGCCTTGCGCTCCCTCACTGCTCTTCTTCACTGCTCTTGCATGAAAAGAGATCCAGGATGACAGGCCATGTGATGACTCATCTGACATCAGATCGAGTCCTTTCTGTTTGTCCTTTTCCTTGGCCTCAGTCTCTGATATTGAGAACCACTGTGTTATGCCCGTGAATGTTTTTATTTTGCAGAAGACACGCATGGATTATGTGAGACTCTGAAGATTTAAAGGTCTGGTGCGTGTGGCTGTCTGCTAGCTCTTTGTTTTCCACAGACCTCTGACTAGGAAAAGCAGTAAGAGTGTGTTTCAATCATGCTGACCAGCAAGGGTCAGGGATGCCTTCATTTTGGTCTGTGCCTCTGGTTGTGTGTATTCATACCTTTCTTTAAAGGTAGGTTTTCTTTCTGCTTTATCTCATCATCCCTTTTGAGTTACATATATTTACCCTTCTTTTCTAGTTGTGCTTGATGGAGCAAAGAAATGAGATATTCTAAGGGTAAATATGTAGAGTGTCTGCACAGTAATTACTATTGTTAAAGATGTTAATCTATTTTTTGTTGGCTAAGCTTAACGTGTAAGATGGGATTTGAAGAGGTGGGATAGGGAGGACAATAAAACTGCTAACCCTATTTCGTATTATTTTCCCAATAAAAATACAGTAATAATAAAGATGCAGTTTTCTATCCACCTCTGCCATGGATGAATTCAACTTATTCACTTATATTTGTATTTAATATTTCTTTCAAAACTGATTTGTTAGCTGATACTATTACTCAAAGTATGAACTCTTCCATTGTGAAGTTAATCATCCTTGTTTTGGGAAACATGTCATGTCACTGTGCTGAAATGTGTCCTAAGAGTAAGATCCTTCATGTTAAAAGTTGAGACTTGGAAACGCACAGCCGCTGCTCTGCCTGAACAAAAGCACATTTCCACGTGCTGTCGGCTTTGCAGGGGCTCATGGAGGGTTTCCCTAAAATGTCTCAAAGGAAAAGCAAGTCTCAAAAAATGTCTCATAGGAAAAAAAGTCTCAAAGTGGAAGGAGATGGGTAATAGGGAGGATTTTTTAATTGCCTGTTTTATGTAGAAATATTTCTACCATTATTAATTATGGTGGCAAGAATGCTGTTTTACATTTAAAATTGTTCTTTCCTGCTGAAATTTCAGTGTTTCTAAATGCATTTGTCAAACAGCATTTTTCATTTAATAATATAACACCTGTCCTTTTGTTCATTTTCATCCAATGAGTTTTTCAGTTTCTTTAATTTTTTTTCAGGCTATAAATCCCTTTGGGAAATTGGTAGAATAATATTCCAGGTGTCAAATTTGAATTCTACAAGGGAAGTCCTAGAGGGGGTTATTAATGAAATGAATTATGCCAAATGAAGGCAAGTAATCTACTTTTAATGCATTCTTAGAAAAATACAGATAGGCATCAATTACTGTTTAAAATTAAGGAAGTGAATATACTATTACTTAAGAACCAATTTCGAAGTTTTTAAAAAACAATTTAAGTAATTTTGCCTTAACAGCCTTGCACTCTCACAAATTTCCAAAGTAATGGAATGCAAAGTCTATTTTTAAAAGGAGCATGGCTTAAGACCTTAACAAAGTTCCTTGTTATTTCAGTTTGCTTGTGAAGGCTCCCCAGCTAAACAGCTCACTAGGCCAAGAGACAGGTCATCAGATCAGTTTTTTGATAAGAAAGGGCAGGATGTTCCTTTACCGTAATTACTGGATGAGTAAGATTGTGAGTTACATTCAGTGACATGAGCAAACGTTGGAGCTAGTGCCTCTTTACCTCTGTGTGCCTTAGCCTTCTCAAAGTGCTTTTACTAACACTCTTTGATTTGATATCACGCCAGTCCTGAGATGACAGTGTTGCTGTTTTTATCTTGGACTCCCCAGTGCCCATATTGCCTGGTGTGGAAGCCTCCAGTAACTGCCCACCAGCCAGCCCCCTCTAGAGCTGCTTCTCTAATTGTCCCTTCTGTCCGGCCATGCAGACGGTGCAGGCTGTGCATCTGAGGAGAGACTCTTCCGCAAACTGTTTTCCCGTTACAACCATTTCATCAGGCCTGTGGAAAATGTTTCAGATCCCATCACGGTGTATTTTGAAGTGGCCATCACACAACTGGCCAACGTGGTAAGTGCCTCACATTCACCACACATACCTCAAGGAGTCCTGACTCTGAGAGGTCAGAGCAGCTCCCAAACATTGTTCCTCTTATTGCACACGGTAGCTACTGGGATTGGAAACATATGAACAGACACAAATCCACATGGCTGCTGGCCCTTCGAAGCGTCCCATTGGGAGGGAGACACTTTCCCACAGATGCTTTCAGAACCAGCTGATGAGACAAAGCGGAAAAGGGGAAGTTGAAGGGAGAATGCAATGGGAGCTGACATCATTGTGCCTCGTTATGCACCAGACGCTATGTCTGCACTTGTAGCTTTCTGCTGCATTTTATAGCTAAGGAGCCAGAAGCTCAGTTAAGCAGCTTTCCCCAAGGTCACACAATTACTGATGGTGGAACTGTGATTTGAATCAGCCCTGTTCAACACCAAAACTCATGCTCTTTTTACTACATAAAAAAAATTATTTTAAGACTTTCATGTTACATAAGAAAGAAAAAAATCATCTTTCTTATAGTGTTCCACCCAGACCTGGAAAAACAGATGGGAGTTTGGAGTTCTTATTGTAACTTATTGCTACCATGTCCAAGGGCAAATAGGACTAGAGTCCTTTCTTTTATTTAATCTTCGTGTGCTACTTGCTGGAAAAGGAGGCATTGGGACTTGATACTCTAACATAGAGGAGGCTTCTGGGCCCCAAGGCATGGGAGGGGGTAGATCTGGTCTGAGGCTCAGGATTTGGACCAAATTCCAGGAATAGGCAGGCTCAGGAAGGAAGGAAAGTTTGAAGCATCTCCAGAGAGGGGTGCTAGGGACAGTTCCTGAGACAGCAGCACACAGGAAGAGGGAGCGCTTTCATCCCATCAGTTCCAGCCCATGGATGGGGCAGGAGCCCCCCTTCCTCCTAGACTTTGTCCTGGGTGGGACAGTGGTGTCTCTCTAGGAATGACGGGGGAAAGACTGTAATCACGGATGCGAAGTCAGGGCCCACCGTGTTTCTCTGATCCATGCTTCCCTGTGGACTGGGTTGACCGTGGCCCGGTCCTCTAGCTTCTGGCCCAGCTTGGAAGTGTGGGTATATTTGTTTACAAAAAAGAAAAAAAAAATGATGTTAACTTTAACCTGGATGGACCCACTCATTCCTTTAATAAATTGTTATTTAGTACCAATTCTGATTCCTCTCCTCTACTTCCCATGTCCCTCACCCAATAGCTTAGTATTGGTCATCTGTTTGGTTGGAAGCCATGTTTGTATGGATTGGGTTCTTATGAATGGAAAGATGAACTGAGTTTCACCTAAAGCCTGTCAGGGGCGTCACCTCAGTCTACAGCATCACTTCAAATCCCTGGTCCACTGGCCCTTTCAGGACATTGTTCTGAAAATGGCAGGTGGGGGACTACTGAACAGAGATTTTGATCTTTGCATTTGACTGCTATGAGAGATTTAACAAAAAACTACAGCTTAAGTAAAACAAGTCTATTTCTTTCTTATGTAACAGGAATCTAAAGGTTAACAGTCCAGGAGGGTAACACCAGATGGCTTTGTGGTGTCAGTGGTTGCCTGGTCATGCACTACACAGCCGCAGGAGATGTCACTCACATGGCCTGTGATGTTAAAAGCATAAACCGTACATGGTGATATTGACCAAGGTCCTTCCTATCTTTCTATTTCACCATCCTTAGCATGTGATTTCTTCCCTCAGTGTTGCCTCATAGTCTAAGATATTAATTCTTCTTTACGTATTTGGTAGAATTATCCAGAAAAACCTACTGGGACTGCAAATTTCTTTTCCAGGAGCTTTTAAGCTATAAATTAATTTTTTATAGCTACAGACTATTCAGATTATCTATTTCATCTTCTTTGAATTTGGATAGTTTGTGACTTTTGAGGCATTGGTCTTTCTTTTAAGAATGTTGCCCTGGCTGGTGTAGCTCAGTGGATTGAGCGCGGGCCTGAGAACCAGAGGATCGCGGTTCGATTCCCAGTCAGGGCACATGCCTGGGTTGCAGGCCAGTTCTCAGCAGGGGACGCATGAGAGGCAACCGTACATTGATATTTCTCTCCCTCTCCCTCTCTCCTACCCTTCCCCTCTAAAGATAAATAAATAAATAAATAAATCTTTAAAAAAAAAAAAGAATGTATGACAAAATTATGTTTAGTAGTGTTTTCTTTATTCTTTTTAGTGGCTACAAGATCTGTAGTGGTACCTCCTAGTTTATTCCTGATATTGGTGATTTGTGTCTTCTCTCTTTTTATTTTTGTCAGTCTTGCTGGAGATTTATCAATTTTGTTTTTCTCTGCAAAGAATCGGATTTTTGTTTCATTGATTTTCTCTATCATTTTGCATTTTAATTTTATTGATTTCTGCTTTTATCTTTATTTTATCCTTCCTTATGCTTGCCTTGGGTTTATTCTGTGAGAAGAAAGAGAGGGAAAGAAACACTGATGTGTGAGAGATATGTCAATCAGTTGTCTCTTGCATGCCCTCAAATGGGGACTTGGCCCACAACGCAGGCATGTGCCCTGACCGGGAATAGAACCAGTAACCTCTTGGTTCACAGGCTGTTGCTCAGTCCACTGAGCCACACCAGCCAGGGCTAATGCTTTTAATTTTCTTCTCAATATTGTTTTTAGCTATTTCCCTCATATTTTGATATCTTGTTTTCATTTTTATTCATTTCTATGTACTTTTTAAAAATTTCTTTTGAGACATCCTCTTTGATCCATGGATTATTTAAAAGTGAGTTGTTTAATTCTCATGGGTTTAGAGATTTTCCCATGTCTTTTTGCTACTGATTTCTACACTTATTCTTAGCCAAAAGGCTGAGACATGATTGCTAGTTTGATTTCTAGTTTGATTCCATTATGGTCAGAAAACACACTGCATGATTTCAATTATTTTAAATTTGTTGAGGGTTGTATTATGGCACATGATATAAAAAATGCTCTTTTGAGTAGAGTGTTCTATATATGTCAATTAAATCTAATGGTTGATTAATGTTTTCATATCTACATTTTTGCTGATTTACTGTCTAGTAGTTCTAGTGGTTGCTGGGAGTGGGGATCGAAGCCTCCAGCTATAACTGGGAATTTGTCTGTTTCTTCTTTCAGCTCTATCAGTTTTTATTTCATGTATTTTGAGACTCTATGGTTTGATGTGTGTACAGTTAGGATCATCATATCTTCTTTTTTTTTTTTTGTAATTCTTTTTTTAATATATTTTATTGATTATGCTATTACAGTTGTCCCATTTTCCCCCATCATTCCCCTCCACCCTGCACACCCTCTCCCACCCACATCCCCCCCTTTAGTTCATGTCCATGTGTCATAAGTTCTTTACCTTCTACATTTCCCATACTATTCTTGCCCTCCCCCTGTCTATTTTCTACCCACTATCTATGCTACTCATTCTCTGTACCTTTTCCCCCTCTCTCCTCCTCCCACACCCCTGTTGCTAACCCTCCACGTGATCTCCATTTCTGTGGTTCTGTTCCTGTTCTAGCTGTTTGTTTAGTTTGCTTTTGTTTTAGGTGTGGTTGTTAATAGCTGTGAGTTTGCTGTCTTTTCACTGTCATATTTTTATCTTCTTTTTCTTAGATAAGTCTCTTTAACATTTCATATAATAAGGGCTTGGTGATGATGAACTCCTTCAACTTGACCTTATCTGAGAAACGCTTTATCTGTCCATCCATTCTAAATGACAGCTTTGCTGGATAGAGCAATTTTGGATGTAGGTCCCTGCTTTTCAAGATTTCAAATATTTCTTTCCAGCCCCTTCTTGCCTGTAAGGTCTCTTTTGAGAAATCAGCTGACAGTACGATGGGAACTCCCTTGTAGGTGACTGTCCCCTTATCCTTTGCTGTTTCTAGAATTCTCTGCTTCATTTTAATCTTGGCTAATGTAATTACGATGTGCCTTGGTGTGTTCCTCCTTGGGTCCAACTTCTTTGGGACTCTCTGAGCTTCCTGGATGTCCTGGTAGTCTATTTCCTTTGCCAGATTGGGGAAGTTTTCCTTTATTATTTGTTCAAATAAGTTTTCCACTTGTTGCTTTTTTTCTTCCCCTTCTGGGACCCCTATAATTCGGATGTTGGGACGTTTAACGGTGTCCTGGAGCTTCCTAAGCCTCTCCTCATTTTTTTGAATTCTTGTTTCTTCCTCGTTTTCTGTTTGGTTGTTAGTTTCTTCCTTCTGGTCCACTCCATTGATGTGAGTCCCAGTTTTCCTTCCATCTCTATCAGTTCCCCATGCATCTTCCTTCATTTCACGTATTGTAGCCTGCATTTTTTCATTTAGTTTGTGAGCAAAATCAACCAATTCTGTGAGCATTCTGATGACCAGTGCTTTGAACTGTGCATCTGATAGGTTGGCTATCTCTTCACTGCTTAGAGGAATTGGCTCTGGGGCTTTCATTTGTTTTCCGGTTTGAGCCATTTTTGGTGGGGTTTTTTTGTTTTGTTTTGTTTTGGTTTTAGTCTGGTCGCGGTTATTACGTATGAGGGGTGGAGCCTTAGGTGTTCCTCAGGGCGGGGCAGCCTAGTCACCTGGTTGTGATGCTGTATGTGGGGGCGGGGTCTGAGAGGGAACAATGGCGCCTGCTCTGCTCTCTCCTGGACTCTGGCCCTTTCCGCCACTTCCCCTTCACCTGGATTATCTGCGCACGCGAGAGTGCTGTTACGTAGTGAGGAGTGGAGCCTCTGGCGCTCCCCAGTGCAGGGCAGCTCAGTCGCTGGGTTGTGACGCTGTATGTGGGGGCAGGGTCTTAGAGGGAACAATGGCGCCTGCTCCGCTCTCTCCCGGATCCAGTCCCTTCCGCCACCTCCCCTCTGCCTGGACCATCTGCGCGGGGGAATGTGGGACCACCTGGTCAGCCAGCCACCCCGTGCGGCCTCACTGGTTCTGCACAGTTGCCCCCCTGTGCCCGGGGTCCGCCAGCTGCTGCCTGTGGGCCTGGGGACCGCCAGCCGCCGCCTGTGCACCTGGAACTGCAAGCCGCTGCTGCTTGCGTTCCTGGGTCCGCACCTCCACTTTCTCCTGCCGTGACTCCGCCCCTCTTACCGGTCTGGATGAATGGTTGTTGGACTTCCGTACAGTTCAATTTTCTTTAAGTTCTGGTTGTTTTCTTGTTTCTAAATATTTGTTGTCCTTAATTTTGGTTGTGAGAGGAGGCGCAGTGTGTCCGCCTACGCCTCCATCTTGGCCGGAAGTCCGATCATCATATCTTCTTGGTGGACTAATCCTTCTACCATTATATACTGTCCCTCTTTGTCTTTGGTAATGTTTTTCCTTTTCAAAAATAAGACTTCAAACTACTCTGTCACATATTAATGTAGCCATTATTATGGATGTGTTGAAAGCTATCTGTTGTCATCTGAGGCACCAGAAGTCCCTGTAGATCATATTCATTGTTGTCCCTGAGCCATGGTGAGCTCTAGGGACGGCTCTGTGATGCAGTACAGCCAGGATGCACAATTACCAATTCCCTTCTAAGAAGGTTCTAGGCCTTCTGTTGCTGTCTCAGCCCCCAGGTTGGCCTTACAGCACCAGAGATTTCTACATGGAAGTGTGTGTGCTGCTGTACAGAATGACCTTGGCCACATAGTTTTCTGGGTGGATGATCTTTCAGTGTAGGAGCATGTCTACTGTCTGTGCCCTCCCTAAACCCCCCAACCAAGCCACGGGGATATAGGACAAAGCCCCTGTCCAGTGATTTTGATTTTGATGGCCTGACATATCTAAAATTACAAAGGCTTACAAAATGTAGCACACCTAGATTCTGATTTCAGTCTCTGCTGCTCTCGAAGCCAGTTCATTTGAAATTGTAACTCAATTCCTTAATGCAGGTGGGGTATCATCTAATTTCTTTTCCTGAGAAAGAATCTGGTTAATGGTCCCTGGAATTGGGAGTGGTATTGTGGGTCTCTGGCCTCCTCTGGCTGGGCTGTGTGATGACAGTGCCCATAGCCTTGGTGTGGTCTGGAACTAGATGCGGAACAGAGCTTGCAAGACCAAGTCCTGATATGTAAAGTTGGCTCCCAGCTCGGAGGGCGTCCACATCTGTAAAGCTTCACCAGCCTGTGGAAGGGTAGGTGGGAAGACAGGGATGATGGCAGGACAATGTAAACACCTGGTTTCAATTCTCTGCACTAATGTATGGAGAGGAAGCAGTCTTTGGAAGATGCTTATGGCAGTTACCTCTGAGACCTTTCTGGACCTCAGAGCTAGTCCATTTTTTTTGACTGACAGCCAATAGATTTATTGACATGGCCTCTGCCAACCTCTGTAGGTCACAAGGTGACCTATGAGTAGATGGCACAAACCTTAGATTTGGGTAATTGTACAACCATGGACTGCTTGGCTAATGGATGGTCCATTTCTTTGCTTTCCCTGACCAATAGGCAATCATGACTGTAACTCCTTTAGTTGATCTCTTAAAATCCTGAGGCTGGCCATGACTTGACGCAAGCCCGTTTGTAGAGGGAAGCTTGAAAAGGTCTCCAGTTAGAGTTTTCCAGGGGAGCTGGAGGACTGCAGAGCGGCTCAGTGAATTACAGCAGGTTGGCATCTGAGGTCTGGCCACAGCGTTTGCAGCCATGTTGAGCTCATTTACTCTGGAGGATGCTCACGTGCCTTGGGAAGCAAGGTTGGTGAGTTGTGGGAACCTACTGGGTCACCATCAATAAACCTCAGCTGTTGTGTTGTAAGGCTGCTGAAGGCTCTGGGTGTGTCTTCATTAGCTTTCCCACTGAGAGCTGGTAGCTGATTATGAACACATTATACTTGGAATATAATAAGCCTGCAATACTTTTCTTCCAGATAACTCCTTGTCTCTCTTCAGGTCATTTAGGTACCTGATTAAACCACTTCCTCAGAGAAGCCTTCTTCATTCATCCCATCTAAAACAGATGTGTATGTGTGCATGTGCATGTGTATGTTTACACACATACACACACACACACACATCACTCCATTCCTCTTTATTTTTCTTCATAGGACCTATCACTTTCTTAATTATATTATGTATCTATATTGATTTTCTGTCTCCCCAATAACGGCCAAGACATATGAAGGTAAGGATATTTTTCCATCTTGTTTACTGCTATAGTCACAACATTTATAGAGCACATAGTAGGTACTCAGTAAATATTCATGTAATGAATGATTGGAACAATCAGCAGCAGCTTGGGTGGGAGTGAAGATGTGCTGTGGGGGAGTGGCATGTTCCAGCCGGAAAACTCCATGGTGAACTGAGGCTGACATTTCAAGGGACAGCTGGGCCCAGGACACAGAGCCTGGAGGGCTGTGGTGATGTCGAGGAAGGGAGGTTTTCAGAAAATGGAGAAGACCATAAAAACAACAAACCGGGTTCAGATACCTATCAACATCTGCGGTATTTCCCCTCCCTCCTTCCCACACCCTCTCTTCTCTCTCTTCTTTCCTTTCCTGGACTCAGAAAGCGTTATGGGCTACACTGCTCAGAAAGTCTTCACAGAAGCGATGAGGCTTCAATCACATTTGAAAGACAGTCTTTATGCCACATTTTCTTTCAAAGTCAACAGGGTTGAGACCAGATGTGGAATATCATATTTCTGGCTGCTTTTTATAAGTTGCCTTTTCAGTCCTCTCTGTCTCCCTTTGTTAGCATGAATAACTCAGGTTTGGCTCCTTTCAGTAGTAATTCTTACACTATGATCCACCTCTATTAGCAATACATTTGAGGCTAAAAAATGTTGTTTCTTCTTCCCAGGATGAAGTAAACCAGATCATGGAAACCAATCTGTGGCTACGTCACGTATGTGTCTACATCGCATGTCCTCTTGGACCTGTGTTACTTGTGTGTCAGCCTAGCAATTTCCAATGGATAAAGTCCTCTAACATTCCCTCTTTCCAACTCCAGCTTGTGATAGAACATAAAATATGATCTACTGTCAAAGCCCAAAGTTCAGCTTTGGTAACAATGGGCTTAATGCAAGCTTTACTGGTGCGGGTACCTAGTGACGAAGTCCTCTGAGACATAGAGACTCTGTCCTTTCTGGTGTCTGCTCTCAAGTCTTCCACTTTCATCTGTAACTTGAGCTTCAGGGTCAGGGGTTCATGCTCTCTCTGTTGCTGCTGAACTAGCCTGGAGAAACCAGTAGCTGAGCAAGAAAGCATGTGAGTTCGGGTCCCACCAGCTGGTTTTACGTGATAGCATTTACCTTTCTTCTTGTCTTTTTTTGTCTTAATCCTTACTTAGATTTTGTAACAAATTCATCATTGCACACTTGAACAGTCTTTTTAATATTAGAAATGAGTTGCTGCTCTAATGTGAATATAGCACACAGAACATGAAAGTTGAGCCTATAACTTTGGCCAGCTAATGAATAATCAATGGATAATTATCTAATATGCATTAGATAATTTATATATTTCTAAAATCATCTCAGCTACCTATCCCCCTATTCCCTGTGGATTTAATCTCCCAACTTTTGGTAGAACCCAATGCACTCTTCAATTAAGAACTTAATTTTTTCAAAAAAAACCCCTGCTGCACAAATATAAAGCTAACACTGGAAGAAATTTATAAAGAAATTTTTTAAAAGCTGACTTCTATTTCCTTTAGATCTGGAATGATTATAAATTGCGCTGGGACCCAGCCGAGTTTGGTGGCATCGAGACTCTTCGAGTTCCTGCAGATAAGATCTGGAAGCCTGACATTGTTCTCTACAACAAGTACGGGAGTCTGACAGCAGTAGTCTCTTTCCAAAGCTGCCTTTGGTGCAAAGTGACCTATAGCGAAGAAGATGTTACTAATGGTGTCTGATTTACCTTGCAGTGCTGTGGGCGACTTCCAAGTCGAAGGCAAGACAAAAGCTCTTGTTAAATACGATGGCACCATCACCTGGACTCCACCGGCCATTTTTAAGAGTTCCTGTCCTATGGATATCACTTTTTTCCCTTTTGATCATCAAAATTGTTCCCTGAAATTTGGTTCCTGGACATATGACAAAGCTAAAATTGATCTCCTAATCATTGGCTCTAAAGTGGATATGAATGATTTTTGGGAAAACAGTGAATGGGAAATTGTTGATGCTTCGGGCTACAAGCACGACATAAAATACAACTGTTGTGAAGAGATATACACAGATATAACCTATTCTTTTTACATTAGAAGGTTGCCAATGTTTTACACCATTAATCTGATTATCCCCTGTCTCTTTATTTCATTCCTAACTGTGCTGGTCTTCTACCTTCCTTCCGACTGTGGTGAAAAAGTGACACTTTGCATTTCAGTTCTGCTTTCTCTGACTGTGTTTTTGCTGGTCATCACAGAAACCATTCCATCCACATCACTCGTGATCCCACTGGTGGGTGAGTACCTACTGTTCACCATGATCTTTGTCACACTGTCCATCGTGGTGACTGTGTTTGTGTTGAACATACACTATCGCACCCCAACAACTCACACCATGCCCAAGTGGGTGAAGATGGTTTTCCTCCAGCGGTTACCCCAGATCCTGATGATGAGGAGGCCTCTGGACAAGACGAGGAAGAGCAGTTCTGATAAAAATCCCAAAAGCATTTCTGGTAGGCCTACCAAAGTCAAGTTTGGTAATCACAGAGAACCCAAACTTCTTGAAGAATGCTGCCACTGCCATAAATCACATCGGCTTGCCACCAGCAAGAGAAGATTAAGTCGTCAGGCTTTACGATGGATGACGGAAAATTCAGAGCACTCACCTGAAGTCGAAGATGTGATTAATAGTGTTCAATTCATAGCAGAAAACATGAAGAACCAAAATGAGACAAAGGAGGTAAGTGCGTGTCTCCTCTAGCCTGTGCACCGGCAGCAGGCCTACAGCCACTTTATAGGTGTGGTCAGATCTTCAGAGTAAGTTCTGTTTACAAGAGGGTTGGCAGCATTACTCTAAGACCCAGGTCTGTTATTATGCCCTTCTGGGTTGGCTGACCTGGGGTCAGGTAGCCCCAGAGCAAATCTCCAGCTCTAGCAACTGTTAACTCATGTGAAGTCTGGTTAAAATAAACATTAGAGGCAACTTTGGTTAATAAAACCAAGAGCTCCTGCACAAAGGAACAGTGGCCGACAGAGGGGTGGAGGTGAGAAAGCTGCCCCCCATCCCCACCAGGGGAAAGAGAAATGACTGGGAGCAACTCGCAATCCAGGCCGGTGGGAGGAAGGCGGAGTGAGTCCTCTGTGGCTCTAGTCCTGTCTATTCTACCTCAGGGGGATGTGGGTGCTGACTGAATGAGCCTCAGGGATATTTTTAGCATGGACATACTCTGCTTCTGCTGCCCAGAGTGTAACCATAGTAGCACGGACCTTCTCCATCCTCCAGGGAGAGAGACTTCCAGAAAAATCACATCAGCTTTCCAAACCATAAGGGTAAATGGCTGAGGGCATCTGAAAATTCATGCCGGGTATCTGCTTTTGACCTCATACTACGGTTAGCAGCATCGGGGTCTCCTAGTGGAAGGATTTCTCCAGGCCTAAAGCCTGCCCTGTTGGTACAGGGGAAGACACTGTGACTGCATGTCACTCAGGTGAGGGGTGGGGGTACATCACAGGAGAAGTGAGCCTAGAACTCCCCTTCACGGTGACACCTTCATAAAATCTGAGGGAGCCTTGCTGCTGACGTAATCGCAACCAGGTAGGGCTCTCAAGACACAACTGGAGAGACTTCGGCAGAAGTTAGGAGGTCAAAGGCTGGAAGGACGTGAGAAATGCACTGAGCTCTCCATAACCAGCACAGCCTTGAGGGCCAGAGGGCTGCCTGTTCCTCATAAGGGGGTCCTCCATCACACTGCATGTCCTACACTCCCTGCCCTTACATCTCTTCCCAGACTTGCCACGGGTGAGGTATCCACTGGTGCCAATGACAAGAACAGCGCTGTCTGCGCAGCGGTTCTTGGGAGTCCTTTTTGTGGCCAGGAAAGTCCTTCGAGACCCATGGAATCCTGGCTTGTTGAGATCTTCTGCTCTCTCTGCAGCTGGCTGCAGGAGGCACTAGCGAGGAGCCTGTGTCCACCCTCCTCAGACAAAACGGAAGCTCTTCTGCACATTCGCTCTGAAGATCTGACCATGTCTATGAAGTGCTGGGAACATCTTCTCTGAAAAGGAAGAAGCTTATTGATGAAACAGAGCACGTTTCCTACAGTTTTGATTCTGTAAAGTTGATTTGACTTTTTGCTTGCTTTTCAGGTAGAAGATGACTGGAAATATGTGGCCATGGTGGTGGACAGAGTGTTTCTTTGGCTATTCATCGCAGTCTGTGTGTTCGGAACTGCAGGGCTGTTTCTACAGCCACTGCTGGGGACCGCAGGGAAATCTTAAGGATGTTATCTTTACAGCAATTGAAATTTACACCTGAAGTTTACAGATGCTGTGTTTGTTCTGTGTTCCCTACTGTAACAGAAGGGATATAAAGCTTCCCAACTAACTCCCCCATCTACTGAAGCTGATGACTAGGTGGAAAATGAGGACTGGATCGCACATTGGGAGCCTGGATGCCTCTCTTGGTAGCACAGAGGAATCCATGAAATTTGGTGCAATGCCGGAGCCCAGAGCCCAGAGTGGTAGTGGCCACAGGCTTCTCTTGTCTGGACCTGTTGGGCTTTCCAGGGACATGATGAACCACAATGCAGCGAAGCCTTGGTGTCATCAACACCAAGCCACACTTATAGGGACTTCTGTTGTCCCTCCAGCTGATGCTTCTGATCAGCAGAATGACATGCACCAGATGTGAAGCCCTGGCACACGGACCTTACTGACATTTACCCTGCTTGTGAACACACTTTCTTGTGTGTGTCCCTGTGATGTAGCTCACACACCAACCAGCATTATTCAATACATTAATTAGTAAGAAGTAATAGCAGGCAGTCAGAGTCGGTCTCAGCTGACTGTTTTTAATCAGCATTTATCTAGCAAGAGACTCCGGTGGTAACCCAGTACTGCGCTAGGCATTGCAAAGGTGGCAGAAATCGGTTGTCCTCAAGCAGTTGCAGCTTTCTGGGAAAAGTCATAAACACAAAGACCTCCAGGACCTGGTGTCACTTGGGGATGTAACTGGAGCGATTGAAATAGGACAACACGGTGTGGGGTGGCCGGGCAAGCCCGACACAGCCTTCGCCATCCTTGCTCACCAGCCACCCGCACCTGCCCACTGTGCTGCGACTGGAACCAGAGTGATCTCTTCCATGGGGCGCTGTGAGCTTGGACCTCTGGAGTGGTTCCTCTCCTGAGAGGGAGTCCTGTTTTACTCCACTTGAATTTATTATCTTACTTGTTGTATAAATATTAGCCTAACAATGTAAAGGTGTATTTTAAAGCAGAAAAAAAAAACAATAAATCTGCCCTAACAAAGGAACTACTTTTATTTTGCTTTTTCCCTTGTAGTCTTTGCCTATATGCACATATATTTTTTAATTTTTTAATATATTTTATTGATTATGCTATTACAGTTGTCCCATTTCTCCCCCATCATTCCCCTCCACCCTGCACACCCCCTCCCACCTACATTCCCCCCCTTTAGTTCATGTCCATGTGCCATAAGTTCTTTAGCTTCTACATTTCCCACACTATTCTTGCCCTCCCCCTGTCTATTTTCTACCCACCATCTATGCTACTTATTCTCTGTACCTTCCCCCCCCATGCCCCTGTTGTTAGCCCTCCATATGATCTCTATTTTTGTGTTTCTGTTCCTGTTCTAGTTGTTTGCTTAGTTTGCTTTTGTTTTAGGTGTGGTTGTTAATAGCTGTGAGTTTGTTGTCTTTTTACTGTCATATTTTTTATCTTTTTCTTAGGTAAGTCCCTTTAACATTTCATATAATAAGGGCTTGGTGATGATGAACTCTTTGAACTTGACCTTATCTGAGAAGCACTTTATCTTCCCTTCCATTCTAAATGACAGCTTTGCTGGGTAGAGCAATCTTGGTTGTAGGTCCTTGACTTTCATGACTTGGAATACTTCTTTCCAGCCCCTTCTTGCCTGTAAGGTCTCTTTTGAGAAATCAGCTGACAGTCTGATGGGAACTCCTTTGTAGGTGACTGTCCCCCTATCCCTTGCTGCTTCTAGAATTCTCTCCTTCATTTGAATCTTGGCTAAGGTAATTATGATGTACCTTGGTGTGTTCCTCCTTGGGTCCAACTTGCTTGGGATTCTCTGAGCTTCCTGGACTTCCTGGTAGTCTATTTCCTTTGCCAGATTGGGGAAGTTCTCCTTCATTATTTGTTCAAATAAGTTTTCCACTTGTTGCTCTTCTTCTTCCCCTTCTGGGATCCCTATAATTCAGATGTTGGGACGTTTAAAGATGTCCTGGAGGTTCCTAAGCCTCTCCTCAGTTTTTTGAATTCTTGTTTTCTCCCTTCTTTTCTGTTTGTTTGTTTGTTTGTTTCTTCCTTCTGGTCCACTCCATTGATTTGAGTCCCAGTTTTCCTCCCATCTCTGTTGGTTCCCTGTGCATTTTCCTTCATTTCACTTATTGTAGCCTTCATTTGTTCATCTAATTTGCTACCAAAATCAACCAATTCTGTGAGCATCCTGATCACCAGGGCTTTGAACTGTGCATCTGATAAGCTGGCTATCTCTTGGTCACTTAGATGAATTGTCTCTGGGGCTTTGATCTGTTCTCCCATTTGAGCCATTTTTGTTTTTTTGTTTTGTTTTGTTTTGTTTTTTGTTCTGGTCGCAGCTGTTATGTAGTGAGGAGCGGAGCCTTAGGTGTTCCCCAGGGTGGGGCAGCCCAGTTGCTGGGTACTGATGCTTTATGTGGGGGCGGGGTCCGAGAGGGAACAATGGTGCTTGCTCCACTCTCTCTCGGATTCCAGTCCCTTCTGCCACTTCCTCTTTGCCTGGATTATCTGTGCTGGAATGTGGGACCACCTGGTCAGCCAGCCGCCTTGAGTGGCCTCACTGGGTCTGCCCGTTGCCACCCCATGCCCGGGGTCCACTAGCCGCCACCTGTGTGCCTGCGTCCACCAACCTCCGCTTTTTCCTGCCGTGACTCCACCCCTCTTACTGGTCAGGATGAATGGTTGTGGGACTTCCGTACAGTTCAATTTTCTATCAGTTCTGGATGTTTTCTTGTTTTGAAATCTTTGTTATCCTCAATTTTGGTTGTGGGAAGAGGCACAGTGTGTCCACCTACGCCTCCATCTTGGCTGGAAGTTCCCACGTATAATTCTTTACACTTCAATTTTACCTTGCAATTTTGTATTTTTCTGTTTTCTCAAAATATCACATTAGCAACATTTGTCCATGAGGTTACATAGTCTTGAAGTACAATTTTTAAGATTGTGTAATTTCCGTTGTGTTGATTTACCATGACTTCGATGACCCCATGTAAATTCTTCGGTCTCTCTCATACTGGAGCATAAGGCACTGTGTGGTACACCAGGCAGAGACCTGGAACTTGAATTACTCTGTTTGAAAGTGTTTCTACTCCCTCACATACTTGTCAGTTGTTACTTGATACATTATTTTTTATTATGAAACCAATTCGACATTTAATTTAATTTTTTAAAAAGTTTAATGGTGGTAAAATACGCATGGCATAAACTCATCACCTTACCTACTTCTAAGTGTCAGTTCAGTGGCACAGTACTATACAACCGTCACCACCATCCGTCCACAAAACTCCCATCTCACAAAACCGAACCCGCACCCATCAAACCCCAACTCTTCGCGCTTTCCTCCCACTGCTCTGGCAACTGGCTGTCTACTTGACAACCAGCCATCTACTTTGTCTCCTTAACTGGACTACTTTGGGTATCTCAGGTGATTGGAACCATACAGTATTTCTCTTTTGGTAACTGGCACATTTCACTTAGCATAATGTCTTCAAGTTTCATCCATGGAGTAGCATGTCAGAATTTCTTTGCATTCCTAAGGCTCAGTGATATTCCACTGTGCGTACACACAGTGTTTTCTTTGTGCACTCATCTGTCAGTGGACACTTGAGTCGGGCCACTTCCACCTTTCAGCACTTGTTAATAATGCTATGAAGGAGCGTACAACGATCTCTTTGAGTCCCTGCTTTCAACTCTTTGGAGTATATGCCTCGAGGTGGAATTGCTGGGTTTTGTTGTAATCCTACCTCTAAGTTTTTAAGGAACTGTGGTACTGGTTTGCACAGTGACCATCCCATTTCACGTTCCTGCTCACCACGCACAAAGGTTCCGTTTCCCTCAGATCCTCACCAACATCATTGAACAAATCCAACCGTGTTTATTGTGGTGGAGGGGGGTGCACGAGGTGGGGAAAGGAGGATGGAGACTCTAGGAGGCATGGAGGCACCATCTGAGCCAGGCCTAGAGAGCATATACTTGGGATGCTCCCACCCAGTGCCGACCCCTCCCAAGGCTGAGGATGTGTCTCTTGTACGTAGTGAGGGGCAGGGTAGTGAGAACAGGAGCCAGCATCTGAGCAGCACCCCTACACAGTCCCCATTTTGACTTTGGAATATCATCTGGACCCTTCAGCAGCACCAGCCATTCTGAACTGGAGATGTGATTGCACCCCTTTCACATGCGCACACATGCGCACACATGCGCTCACACCCACGGTCACACCCACACACTATTTCTAGTTGGCGTTTGGAAAAGTCCAGAAGGGCAGTTTTGGTTATCACAATGACTGGGGATGCGATTGTCACGTAGGGCCTGGGGATAGGGATGTTAAATATCCTATACCGTGCAGGACAGATCATTGTGGGATTTTCCCTTTCAAACTCCCCTAAGCTGCCCTGTGAAAAATTAGAGCCTCTTGAGGGCATTAGATTGAGGCATAGGCCTGAAGGCACATGCTTAGCAGGTTTGTTGGGGGGCAGCCACACACCCTCACTGGGTACAGGAGCATCCATCCTGCTGGAGACACAGTAAGGCTGATCCTTCCCTACTCTTTAGTCCTTCGAGGGGACTATTTCACAGATGAAGAGAACCTGCATCTGTAACAGGGATGAGGACAGTGTCTTTCCCACAGGGCTGTTTAGAAGGCTGCCTGAGTTAATCTTCACAACTTATCATCTCCTTTCTATGACACCCTTTGGATACTGCATTCTGCTGGCCTGCTTGGATCTCCTCTTGCTGCCCGAAGCTGAAACCATCTTCGAGCATTCAGGGTCACATCTAAGTCTGCAGTGGGCCAGGCTGCCTTGCCGCAGCAGCGGTGACTCCGCCTGGAGGTGGGATGCTCAATGTTCACCTTCGGACGTATCGCTGCTCTCGGCTGCTTTCCCCAAACCCAAGATTGTCCATGAACCAAAGAAATCGTGTCACTTTTATTTTCACTATTATTTTATTGACATATTGAATAGAAAGTCTTAATACAAAGAAGGGATATATATCGGTTAAACATGAATGAGAGTCACCATGGCCGTTAATTAAGTGAATTCACTTAACACACGATAGCAGGGGCTTCCAAGAAAGAATTATGACACAGCCAGAAAGATCTATCCCAACGTGAAATATTACTCTTCAGAAATCACAGTGTCCTAATGTAGATGCTTAGAGATCACCTTTAAAGGGCCAAGGTAAGAGTCTTTAAAACTCTTACAAGGCAGAATGTGTGGTAGGGACGCAGGCTATGCCACTCAGTTCATCACTGGACAGGTGGGGAGATCAGGCTGTTGTCATCTTAACCCAGGGATTAGTCTTAATGATTAGGTAGCCAAGTAGTATGTCTCCTTGTATGGTGCAATATAAACTCTTCACCCTCATCTATGATGTACTGTCAAAAATATTGAACTGGAATTATAGTTGTAACTTCCAATTTCCAGGAAATGCAGGAGACAGAGGAACAAGTTAAATGACACCAGAAGCCAGCAACCAGACAAATCCAAAACATGAGACATTCTTGGGGAAAACTGATCTAGTTCTTTCAACAGGTCAGTGACAAGAAGGAAATTAAAATAGATTTAAAAGGTGTAATGCTATGGGTTAAATCCTATTTTAGACAAGCAAGCTATAAACTTAGGCTGTTCTTCCCCATGGTTGGTGTGGCTCAGTGGAATGAGTGCCGGCCTGCTAACCAAAGGGTTGCTGGTTTGATTCCCAGTCAGAGTACATGCCTGGGTTGCAGGCCAGGTCCCCAGTTTGGGGCACATGAGACACAACCACACGTTGATAGTTTTTTCACTCTCTTTCTCCTTCCTTCCTCTCTGTCTAAAAAGAAATAAATAAAACACTTAAAACAATTTAGGCTGTTCTTGAAACAGGGAAACTTAAATATGGAATTATTAATTTTTCTAAGTATGATGATAGTATTTAAAAATCTTTTTAATATGAGAAACTGTTTCTTCAAGGTACATACTGAAAATCACACAGAGAGAGAGAGAGAGAGCTGGAAATATCAGAGGGACTGAGCAAGCGTATAAATTTTTCTTTCTTTCAGATGAATAACCTAATCCAAACCTGCTGGTACTGGTTTAATTAGTCAACAAATATGGATTAAGGATTGACCGTGGACACAGCTCTATTGGATGCTGTTGGAGATATAACAGGATATGCTATGACATAGCTGAGGCAATAAAATTCACTTAAAATAATAAAGAACAATTACCTTCTAAGCTATATAGCAGAGACTGAAAACACCACGTACTTTCAGAGACAGGGAGCTCAGCGGGGCCATGTGTTCTGTGGAAGCTTCATGAGGAGGTGGAGTGGTAGCAAAGATCTGAAGAATGAGAACAATTAGGACAGCTTTCTGTGTGCCCACACAGGTGTGCATGCCTGTGAGTGTCAACATGTGTGTGCCTCCATGTGGCTGTGCCTGCACATACGTGCTTGTGCATGTGTCTGTCCCACATGCTGACATGTGTGATGGAGATCTGTATGGATTTTGCTGTGTCCACTTGTTGAAATTAGCTGGCAAGGTTGCCCACAGAAGACTTTTCTTGCTGTACATTTGAGATAAAAATTTCTGCCCTGGCTGGTGTGGCTCAGTGGACTGAGCGTGGGCCTGCACACCAAAGGGTCGCCAGTTCATTTCCCAGTCAGGGCACATGCCTGGGTGGCAGGCCAGGTCCCCAGTAGGTGAACACTAGAGGCAACCACACATTGATGTTTCTCTCCCTCTCCTTCTCTCTCCCTTCCCTTCTCTCTAAAAATAAATAAATAAAATCTGTAAAAAATTTCTTGGCTTCAAAGTTCTCTTTTGTAGTTACTTCTTTAGCATTGTGGTGATATATAAATATGTATCCTTTTCTATATTTAAAACTGGTATGTCATCCTACTTTAGCTGCAATGAGGCATAAGCTTCACGCACATATGGAAACGTTTGACCTTTGCTGTATCTGTGCCTGGGCAGAAAGGGGCTGTGGAAAGTGGGTCATGTGATATTTTTTCAAGTTTAAGACTGAATTGTAATCAAAATGCCCTTTTCTAAGATTAGTATTGCCATTTACTTAGCAAACTAATGAGTTAAATAAAGTTAAGTAATGAGTTAAAGTCAACAGCGCTCTCAATAAAAAGAACAGTGATTTGCCCTTTGAGTTCACAGTCCCAGCAGGGATTCACAGCATTGAATCCTCGATTTCATCACAAAGAACATCTGCAAATCCTGTCTTAAAGTAGTGCTAAAGCAGATTACGTTTTCCCAAAGGAACACAGTTATAATTAGAAGTCATGTAGTTTCAAAAGTGTGAAAGCTCCAGTATACAGCTCCAAAGAATAGAATTTTAGAGCAGAATGAGTGTTACAGGTCATGAGTCATAACCTCTTATTGAGCAGAGAGGACAAATGACCCTCGTAAGGTCCCACAGCTAACAGCTGGGCGATAGCTGGTTTGGAACTCAAGGGTCTTTGTGCCTTGGTTTCTTCTTCACCATGCTGCCTCCTTTTAAAAATCCAATCAAATGTACAGAAAAGTAGTGGGTATGTAGATAATGCAAGGAGCCCCAATATTCCATAACATGTGTACATAACACAGAAAATACAGTTCTGTGGTATAAAACATGGCATCTATTGAAAACAAATACACTGACCATATTAAATACTGTCTAAACATTTAAAATATATAAAAGTGATTTTTCTATTTTTTTTTTTAGAATTTAGAGCTGCTATTTAGAGTAATTTGAATGGCATGAATATCTCTAAAATGCAGTTCAGGATATTTGAAAAATTCTATTTTTCTTTTTTGCTTGGTTCTTTTTGTTTTAAGAATAGAGCAGATCTCAGAACTTTGTAGGCCTACAAAAGAGAGCCATACAAGATAGGGAGGATACTTAAAGAAATGATTTCCAAGAGGAGGGGTCAAGGGCACAACCAGAGAAGAGATTAGGTATGGAAAGGAGAAGGGCTAGTTGGTGTGCACAGGCAGGAGATCTGACTGGAAGCAGTAGGAGGCTACTGCAAATGTCCCAGAGACTGGAAACAGTCAGGCGTGAAGAACCCTGTTAGAGTAGATGTGGTCCTCTGTCCTCTTGTCAAGATCATGAACTCCAAGGCATGTCTCACTGCCTGGCTGGGTAGCTCAGTTGGTTAGGGCATTGTCTCTCTTTTTTCCGCTCTCAAAAATCAATAATTTATATATATATATATATATCTCACTTTTTTGTCAATAAATTAGCAGTTCTATTCCTAAGAAAATCATCTTTCCAGTCTCCATCCGTGTCCGGCCTCCACCAGTCTGCAAAGTCAAGATTATTCGGATCCCTCAAAATACATTCACACTCTTATCACAGTGTGTTGCCTCCTTTGGTTTTCAGTGTTTTGGTTGCCATGCATTAATTGGGCATGTCTGACAGGACTGAGATTTTAACAAGATTTCTAGTATAAAATGTCTGGCTGATATGTTTCCTTCTTTTTTTTCCTACTCCAAATCCTATTCACACTAGAGAAGAAAGATAAAATGAAAACAAATCCATAACAGCAGTGGAAAGTTGGCCAGGGTACCTTCATAGACCAGATTGATGGGAATGGCAGGAATATGTAGGACAGATGTGACCAGAGTTATAGTAAAACTTGACTGGGCAGTAGAATTGTGGTCCCATGCAGGAAAGATGGGACCACCAAAGAGGCTGTTTTTTTTCTAGAAAATCTCCACAGTAATCCTAAAATAATACAAGGGGAGACTTAAAGAGGAAGTGCCATTATTCAGTAATCAATTGAAGGACCTAGTACAGCTGTAGACGTTCTCTACTTTCATAGTTGCTAAGTCATCTGTCCCATGAATGTGGGCATTCTGACTCATGGGCAGCCAGGGTGGGCACTGGAGTCAGAGGGTGAGGCCTGCCAGGGAAGAAGGGGTGTCCCTGCATGTCAGAGATGAGCTGCCCACATGTGCTAGAGAAACGCTTTCTTGGACACAAACAGTAAAGGAAATTGACTGGAGCCAGGTTTCCTGTTTAGAAATAGTTTTTAGTGTTGGGTGAATAAACAAATCAAAAATCACCAAATGTTTGAGTAAAATGACCACAAAAAGCATAAAAAATCAGAAGAATTAACCCCTGAAAAAATAATTAATGCAGACAATGGAGGACTTTAAAGTAACTAGAATTAGTATTTTCCCAAATATTCCAGAGGATAAGACAACCAAAAAGACACCTTGTTGTTCTTAGAAATCGAATACATGTTTCGACCACAAACAAACAAGAACCCTACCTCAGCAGGTGGGCTGAATAAAAGAGCAGATGATGACTGAAGAGCAAATCAGCTATAACGTCAAGCTGACAATGTAAAGAATTAAAGCAATACAAAGAATGAGAGAAAAGTTAATAAATATGAAAGATGGATCCAGGAATATCATGGTCTCTTTATTAAAAATTTCAAAAGGAAAAGAGAGTGAGAATGAAGGCCAGGAAACAATAAAAGACGTAAGAGAAGAAAATTTGCGTGAGTTGAAGCACATCAGTCAACAAATGCTAGGACAAAACGATGAGATATAAAGGGAGAGAGAGAGAAAGAAAGAGAGAGGAATTTCTATACTTAGACACAGCATATACCACATAGGTGATATTTCCAAAGTCCAAAGATAAAGAGAAAAGCCTAAGATTTCAGGAAAAACTCCCAACACAGGAATAAGGAATAAGAACCATCTCTCTCCAGACCTCTCATCCTCATCTGCAATATGGGATATTGTAGAACAATGTCTTCAGAGTTTTAGGAAAAAATGATTTTGAACTCAGAATTCTATACCCTGCCAATCTGTTTGGTAAGGACAGAATAAATTACAGTTTTAGCAATTCAAGAATTCAGAAAAGTTACTGCACTCAAAACATTCTAAAAGAATTACTTGGAGATGTCTCCCTCTGAAATAATAAAACAAAAGGAAAACTTAGGATAAAAAACAGTGGTGAACTAAGAAGTGAATAAAGCAATTAATGTGTTTATAATATGATTATGAACTAAAGAAATTGTAAATAAATTAATCTGAAGAAAGATACATACAAATTAATAATCTGGAACTAAAATTCTGATGACTTTGACAAAATATAAAAGATGATAAAGGGTAAGTAAGGTATTAAAGGAATTGTTTTGTTCAGAGAATGGCGGCTTCAGGCACTAATTCTCAACATTGATTAAAAAGAGTTTGAATATGTCTATTAATAAATTAATACCTGGCTGGTGTAGCTCAGTGGATTGAGCGCGGGCCTGCGAACCAAAGGATCGCGGTTCGATTCCCAGTCAGGGCACATGCCTGGGTTGCCAGGCCAGTTCCCAGCAGGGGACATACAAGAGGCAACCGCACATTGATGTTTCTCTCCCTCTCTCCTTCCCTTCCCCTCTAAAGATAAGTAAATAAATAAATAAATAAAATATTAAAAAAAATAAAAAAATAAATTAATAGAAATGAATGCATAACTTTTAAGCCATTAGAGTAGAAGAAGGAGGAGACAAATTCAGTCAAGACTGAAAAAGAGCAACAAAAGAAGGAATAAGAAAATATTATCCAGAAAACAAAACAAAATGACATAAATAAGATGAAACATGTGTGAAAGGGTTAAACCCTTAAATTAATTTTAGGGAAGTCCCAGCCACAAACTATTTATGAGAAACATGCCCCAAATAAAATAATCCAGATAGGGATTTAGACTTAGAACTCGGAATAGAGAAAACTAGCTTCAAGCTAAAATCCAGGATTTGGTAGCAATTTTGGAGAGCAAAAAGCATCTGAACATACTCACCCTGTTGAGTCTTAGAGAGTGAGGGTGTGGAGGAGATGAAGTGCACCCCGAGGTCAGGGAGACACATGGAAACTGAAGGGAAAGTGTCTTGGCAATGACCTGGGGGGTGGTGCGGATTTTATAACAAAAGCAAAGGCAACAACAGAAAAAATAAATGAGTGGGACTACATCAAGCTAAAAATCTTCTGCACAGAAGAGGAAACCATCTCAGCAGAATGAAAAAAGAACCTATGGAGCGAGAGAAAAGATTTGCAAACCATATATCAAATGAGAGGTTAATATCCAAAGTATACAAAGAACTCATATAACTCAATAGCAAAAAACCAAATAACCCAATTTAAAAATGGGTAAAGGTCCTAAATAGACATATTTCCAAAGAAAACGTACAAATGACCACCAGGTATATGCAAATGTGCTTAACATCAGGGAAATGCAAATCAAAATTGTGATGACATATTATTTCCCACCTGTGGGCATGGCTATCATGAAAAACACAGAAGGTAACACATGCTGGAGACATGGAGGGAGCCCTTGTGCCCTGTTGGTGGGAATGTAAGCTGAAACAGCCACTTTGGAGGTTCCTCAAGAAATTAAAATAGCCCCAGCTGGTGTGGCTCAGTGGGTTGAGCACCAGCCTGTAAACCATAAGGTCGCTGGTTCGATTCCTAGTCAGGGCACATGCCTGGGTTGTGGGCCAGGTCCCCAGTAGGGGGTGTGCAAGAAGGCAACCACACATTGATGTTTCTCTTTCTCCCTCCCTTTCTCTAAAAATAAATAAGTAAATTCTTTTAAAAAAGAAAGTAAAATAGAGTTAAAAAAGAGTACCACATGATCCAGAAATCCCACTTCTGGGTACATCCAAGGGAAACAAAAAATCATTTTCTCAAAGAAACATTTGCTCTCCCATGTTCACTGCAGCATCCTGCACAATAGCCAACATATAGAAACAAGTTAAGTGTCTGTTGATGAATGAATGAATAAAGAAAACGTGGCACATAGAAGTACATACCCAATGGAATATAATTCAACCTTTAAACGAAGGAAATCCTTCCATGTGTTACAACACAGATGAACCTGCAGGGCATTTTGCTGAGATAAATTAGGCAGAGAAAGACAAATACTGCATGGTATCATTTAGATGTAGAATCCCCCACTTCAAAAACAAGAAGTCGAACTCAGAAACAGAGAGTAGGAAAATGGTTGCCCCTTCTGTGGGGAAAAGGGAAATAGTGAGATGGCCGAAGGATACAAATGTTCAGTCATGAGGTGAACGAGATGTCTCCTAATGTAAGACATGGAGACTATAGCTGATGACACTGTATGGTGTGACTGAAATTTGACGAGAGAACTGACATGTGAGTGAGAGAGCGAGAGCGAGAGAGAGAGAGAGAAGAAACAGAATGGGAAGCCTAGAGGTTACTGTTGAAATGGATTAGATTACATGCGGGGACTTACAACAGCTTTATCAGAGAATGTTCAGTACAGGTATCTCGATTTTCTAGGAACAGATAATGGGCATTAAGACTGTCCTTCTGGTAGCAGAAGACATCGTTTCTACTCTAAGTTATTTTGATGTGACCTTCGAGCGAGTCCCAGTTCACAGCAGTTTCACTGTCTGAAAACCTTTACAATGTTATGAATAATTCCAAGAGAGTAGAATGTAAATGTCCTCATACACACACAAAAAAATTTAAAGAACTTTTTAAGAAAGGAAAGAAAGGAAGAAAGAAAACAGAATGGAAAGCCTAGAATAACATCAGTCTTACAAGTGAGGCTGTTTTTAATAAATGCCACGTTCAGGGGGGACTTTACTTGACCAGGGACATCTTGGAGTCTTCGTAGTAACAATAATTAGGCTGGGCCAGGGGCTGTCATTCCAGTGGAATTCTCCAAATGGTTGTTGAGATATGTTCACCCGTGTTGCCAGAGATACACATCACATAGCCGAAGGTACAACTCAGGCAAAAAACATCAAGGACGGCAGTAGATACAGCAGACCCAAGTCCTGCCCACACAAACCCCTTCACTCAGAGGCCTCCTCGAACTCTCCATGGGCCTCAGGCTTGATTAGGCTTCAGTCCAGCTTCCTGGGAGCATCAGCCACCTACCAGTAACAGTTCTTGTGCATCCTGGCTTGTGACCTGGGGCTGGGACATATGACTCCTCCCTGAAAGACTGTGGAAGCCAAGGCAGGGGCCTGTGGAACTTCTGCTTTACTTAAACCCAACCCACTTTAATGGCAACCTCGAATTTACTGTGGGCAAACCCACCTTTACCAAGGTTCAGTTTCCATGAGGATGACACAGACCCTTCCAATGAGCACATGCATCTGGGCGCTTTATATACATGCTAGCTGGGTGTCAGGTCTAAGGTGTAATTTTGTCTCTATGGTATATATATTAGATTTCTCTGAAGACTTGTTCCTAGTGGTAACTATGCAGCCACATCTTCAAAGCGGGGGTAAAAATCAGAACAGAGCCTGTCACTGACACTATCAGAAAGAGCCACAGGAAGATGCGGTCCAGAACTTGTGCTACGAATTTCCAGTCTTGTACTACCTGCAAAAGAGAAAAAGATACTTCCATTTACAATGCTGGGCAACCATTCTGAATTTATTTTAAGGGACTTAAAAAGAGTAATAATCATATTTACAGCCCACCAGTTTTCAAAATAGACCTAACATATTGCCCGCAACATGGGCTTGGATTCTTCCCCACAACCTCACGACCAGTGCCCGAATTGAACAGCCTGTGAACATTTTCATCAACACTGAAGGTGTAAAATAGAAACAACAGATCATTTATGCATTTGTAAACATTACAGATGGAAATGGGGAAAGCCTGATTCCTTTACACAAATAAAAAGCCAGTATCTCTCAATGTAATGCTTCCTGATATTACATTTGAAATGAACCATAAATTTATAAATTAAGAAATTTCACAGGCCAGTGTCATAAGGCTACTTCTTTTCTTCAGCTCCACCTGTGGCTTTCACTGCTCCAGGCAAAGTTGGAGAATGATGTTCCAGGATGATGGAGATACTGCCCAGAAGGGGAACTGCCCAGGAGAGGACAAGAATTCATAAGGGAGAGAGGAGACCAAGTCCCTTTGGAGGAAGAGAAGTTGGGGGGTGGGGGTGGGAGGGAATGAGCAACAAGATGTGAAGGTCAGAGCAGGAAAAGTATGGAGGCTAGAGAAGTCTGAAGGACAGGCCAGTTCTCATCTTTCATGGGAAAATAAATGTCCTATGTCTACTATATGGGGATTATGTACCATGTCTCATCACATAGAATATAGGTAGGATCTGAGTCCAGGACTGTTTGAGTCTGAAATTCACACTCTAACCACACTTCCCCCCACCCCCAAAATCTATAAACTAAATAACTACACCCTTTTCTCTCACCAAAATATTGGTTGAAACACTGTATGTCTACATGAGTTTAAAAATCTGATTCTCTTCCTTTATTTCCAAATACTATGGATAGAAATATCCATCATCCCATATAAAAATGAGAAGTTACCAGAGATCAGAATAGCCTACTGAAAATGTAGAATTGAATTATTTTAAATTGACTTAAGCTAGTTATAAGGAATAGTGCTTAATCTACAGTTGTTTCACTACTGCTCATTCTGTTTTTTGTGAACTTCTTTTTTTTTTAAGATTTAATTTAATTTATTTTTAGACAGAGGGGAAGGGAGAAAGAGAAGGAGAGCAACATTAATGTGTGGTTGCCTTCTCACACTCCCCCTACTGGGGACCTGGGCTGCAACCCAGTCATGTGCCCTGACTGGGAATCAAACTGGTGACCTTTTGGTTTTCAGGATGGTACTCAATCCATTGAGCCACACCAGCCAGAGTGTGAACTTCTTAAAAATCCATACCAAAAATATCTAATTTATGTCAGGGCTCATTTTAAATTTCATATGTGTAAAACAGATAGCTAATAATGTCACATTTAAACAATGACAGCATTTTGTTGTAAATCGAAGTGAAAATACTCACTCTTGCACACCTCAACAATAGCATTATTAAGAATAGCAGTTTACCCACCTGGCTGATAAAATGCTCTTTCTTCACATGCCTTGAGATGTATCTAATGGAATCAGCAGCCTTTTCCAAGAAAGCAACCAGAACTTTTTCTCCATCACTGATCTGTTTCTGTTTCCTTTTTTCTAGGACTTTACCTTTCACTACCGGCTTACTCTCTTCTGTGTCTGCAAACGAGTAGCGATCCACGTGGTCCCTCATGCAAAGTAATTTAGGAAGTTTTTGCAGAAATAGCCTCTTAACCCAGGGGGCCATGGGATGGTAAGTTGAAGAAGATCTGTGGTGAATGTTAATGACAAACACGGTCACAATAATCGACAGGGTAACGAAAATCATGATGAACAGTAGGTACTCGCCAATGAGAGGAATGACCTTTGAAGAAGATGGGATGATCTCTTCAATCACTAAAAGAAAGACTGTCAGGGAAACCAGAACAGATGTCGATAGGGAAAGTTTTTCTCCTTCATCAGAAGGTAAATAGAACACGAGAACCGTCAGAAAAGAGAGTCCCAGGCAGGGGATTATCAGGAAGAGGGTGTAGAACAGAGGCAAGCGACGCAGGACGAAGGAGTAAGTGATGAATGGGTATGTATACAAACCCTCTCTTCTGTTCCCCTTCGTCCCTTTTGCATTCAGTATCTCCCATTCTCCATTATCAAAGAAGTCTTTTCTGTCGACATTTTCATTTATCAAAACGAGGTCAACCATGGTACCGTCGTAAGTCCAGGACCCAAACTTCATGGAGCAGTTCTGCCGGTCAAATGGGAAAAATGTGACGTCCATGGTGCATGAACTTTTGTAACTGGCAGGAGGGGTCCAAACGACAGTTCCATTGGATTTCACTATGACTTTGGTCATGAGGGAGCCTTCAAAACGTCCGTCAGCACTGTAGTAAAAGTAGTTTTATTTAATAGTAAGTTGAACACAGGAGGGTGTTTCTTTTTTTAGTTTAGTTTTGCCAACCACTGTACTATTATTGTATACTTTATTACTTTCTCTCTACAAGGTTAAACAATATCTCAAAAAGAAACAAAACTCTTATTACTTGAAGTTGCGCATTTCTCTTATTTATGTTACCAACATCAGGCTTTTCTATTTCTAGTCCTAATCTGCCTAGTGTCCTTTATTTTTGTGATACTTACTTTTCAAAGAGAACTATGTCAGGAAGCCAGAGAGATTCTGATGGGACTTTAATTGAATGAATTCCACCATATTCATCAGGATCCCAGCGTAACTTGTGGTCTGTCCATTCCTGCATAAAATTACCATACTGTAATTTTATTCTGACCATTCATTGTTTTATACTTTGAGGTCTTTAAGTTTATGTTAATTTACTAACCCAGTGTTTTATTTAAAAAGGGCAAATTCATCTGTTTTAGGTTTTATGACCCTCTCTGTAGTGGTTGGAAAGCTAGGGCTTGAGCCACCCAGGGCTCCGGTCCTGCCCATGCCCACACTCCTGTCCTGCCCGGGATTTCTAAAATTGCCACATCTGCCTCACAAGCAAGAGGCTCAGCAACAAATGACACTGATTCATAATCCATTTTTCAGCCTATTTTCTCTTAAGAAACAAAAAGCAATGCTAGATATAATTCAGTTTATTCTAGCTGACTTGGTCCATTGATATTTTAATCTCACAATGAGGAGTACAAGTGATTTTGAATGTCACTCAAGAGTCTTGGACAAATATCCACCCACTATGTTAATATGGAACATTCAGTGTCTGCTGACTACTCTTGATGGCATTATAGCTTTTATCCTATAAAACAAATATTTTCCAATAATTTTTTCTAAGTTCTAATCTGAGCTTATTTTGTGAGCACCCAATTACAATGTTAAATTATATTTCTAATATTGTTAGCTTCCAGATGCTTCCATATTTTTTCTCATAATAGAATAAAATCATTTAGCATGTTTACAGGGGCCAATGGATGCAGATTAACAAACCTGGCCATTAATTGATTTGATTATGAAAGTTAAGAGGATGATATGTAGATGACCCAATTACAGTAGAAATGGACTTTCTTAAAAAGATTTTGGATCCCGTATCTCATGAAATCTGACCTGAAAATTAAATTTTTCTCTTCTACTGTCCCTCATGTGGACAGCTGAGTAATGATGTAGGATAATATTAAATGACATTTCAGAAAGTTAGAAGGGTATGCCCTTTGGGAAGCTTCCTGGATCCCAGTGATGCCAACTTTGTTATTAAAAATTCAGGAGTCAGCAGATGGATAACTCGACTGAATGGTAAAATATTAAAATAAATGTGATGCCTGAAGATGATAGAACTATATACTTTAGATGTGACACTGTCTATTTTAGACATCGTTTGTGAGGCTCAAGCTTTGAAATACAAATTAAGAAGTGTAGGAGACCATTCTGCATGGCGTGGGCCCAGCTCCCAGTGGAAAACAAGGTCCAATGCACAGGACCCACGGCCACGGATAGGTTCTCCCATGGGGAATCAGGCTTGCATGTACCTAGGCTACTTTGAGACTTGCTTTTGCTAAAACTCCCTCACCCTGAATTGAGATAGCAAATACTTTACTGTAACTTCCTAAAATCCATGCAAAAACTCCCCAGTATGGAGTGTAACTGGTTCAACCACTTTTCCCTTTTCATTTGCTAATATCCTTTTTCTGTGATGTGATTAGCAGCAGTGGCTCCTTTGTTTTCTGTAAGAGATAACCACTTAAATCGAAGCTGTGCATAGTGAATGAGGACCATCAGGTAATGTGACCAGAAAAGAAAAAAAGGCCTGTCCAGGCAAGGGCCAAGGCTCTTTCTCCCCTTTGGAGAAAAACCCTGCCGTCCCTTTTCCTCCATAGAACTCGGTAGTCCGTGTGAATTTCTCGTGTCTCATCCACAATGTGGTGGACCCCATGAGCCGGGTTCCACGACAAAGAAGGTATGAGTCTTTAAGAAGCTACACTCCAAAGCATAAAAAACTATATGACTATTTATGGAAAAAACATGCATATGAAAACTGACAGTTTAAGAGTCCAAACTAATGAAGTATTTACTGTATTTACTTGGGGCTTATAGGCTTAGCTTTTTTAATTTCCTTTTCCTCTGCCCATTTTGAAAAGCAAATATAATTTCATTCTTATGGATAATTTGTCTCTTGCCAAAGAGACTTTTACCATCAGCAGCAGGTCTGAATCCCAGAAATATTGAAAGGAACTCAGAGAAGCATTTTTGTTGGTTTGTTTCACTTTCACCTCGTTTATGGTTTTAAATTTTATTTACAGTGAAACTCGCTCTTTTTGTGTTCAGTTCTATATGCAAACAGTTGTATAATCACCAACACTATGAAGATATCAGAGCAGCTCTGTTACCCAATAAATCCACATTCGTAATCAACCCCTCCCACACCCCAACCTCTGGTGACCACTGGTCTGGTTTCCAATCCCATAACTTTGCATTTTCTAGAATGTCATATAAATAGAATCATGTAGTAGGTAGCTGTTTGATCCTGATTTCTTTTACTTATCATATGGATTTTGGTTTCTTCTATGTTGTGTCAATGGTTTGTTCATTTTCATCAGTGAATGGTATTCCATTGTATGAACACCCCCACAATTTATCCATTCACCAGGTGAAATATTTGGATTCTTTTCGGTTTTTCATGATCATCAATAAAGCCACTGTAAACATTTGGTACAGTGCTTTGGATGAAAACCTTTTTTTCTATCAGGTAAATACAGTACCTAGGAGTGGGATGTTTAACTTAATATGAAACTGCCCAACTGTTCCAGAATGGCTGCAGCATTTTGCATTCCCACTAGCATTTTGCATTCCCACTAGCAACGTCTGAGAGTTCCAGGTGCTTGGCATCTTCTCCAGTCTTGGTATGGCCACATTTTTTATTTTATTTTATTTTATTTTATTTTATTTTATTTTATTTTATTTTATTTTATTTTTATGTTTAGAAGATTTTGTTTGTTTATTTTTAGGCAGAAGGGAAGAGAGGGAAAGGAGAGGGAGAGAAACATCAATGTAGGGTTGTCTCTCACATGCTCCCCACAGGGAACCTGGCCCGCAACCCAGGCATGTGCCCTGACTGGGAATTGAACTTGCGACCCTTTGGGTCACAGGCTGCTGCTTAATCCGCTGAGCCACACCAGCCAAGGCCACATTTTTTTTTATTTTAACTATATTGTAATAGTTGTGCAGTGGTATCTCATTATGGTTTTTAATATGCATTTTCCTAATGACTAATAATATTGAGCATCTTTTCATATGCTTATCTGCCATCCATATATCTTATTTGGTGAAATGGCTGTTAAATCTTTGCTTTTTATTATTATTATTAGAGAAAGAGAGAAGGGAAGAGAGGGAGAAATAGGAGAAGAGAAACATCAATATGAGAAAGAAAAAATGATCTGTTGCTTCTTGTACACGCCCCAACCTGGGACCAAACCCACAGCCCAGCAGGTGCCCTGATGGCGGATGGAACCTGCAAGCTTTTTCTTTGCGGGACGACGCCCAACCCACTGAGCCACACCAGTCAGGGCACGCATCTTTGCATGTTTTTAAATTGTGTTGTTTTCTTATTACTGAGGGCATTTCTCTCTATCTTCTTTTTTTGAGTTTTTGAATATATTTTTATTGTACCAAAGAGTCATATTCTACTAAAAAATCCAAGAGGCATTTTTCCAAGATATAACCCAAAGGAAGGGAGGAGAGACAGGTGAAGGAAGACCAGCAGGAGGCTCAGAGGTAACTTTCACTTATTACTGGGTGTTCAGAGTTCTTTATATATTCTGGATAAAGACTCTCAATTAAATATTTGATTTGCAATATTTTCCCACAGTGTGTGGTTTCTCAATTCTCTTAACATCTTTCACAAGACAGACATTCTAAATTTTGATGCAGTTCATTTTACCAATTGTATTTTTTATGGATTATGTCATACCTTAAGAAATTTCTGCCTAATCCAAGATTACAGATACTCTCTCCTATATTTTCTTCTAGAAATTTTACAGTTTTGGGTATTACATTTAGATTGAAGACCCATTTTGAGTTAATTTTTTATTATGGTGTGAATATAGGTTGAGTTTCTTTCTTTCTTTTTTTTTTTTTTTGGCATATAGATGTCGAATTGTTCCAGCATGTTTTGTTGAAAAGGCTAAACATTCTCCTTTGAATTACCTTTACACATTTGCCAAAATCAGCTAACCACATATGTACAGAGGTCTGTTTAGGGGCTCTTTGTTATGGTTCATGCATCCATGTGTCTCTCCTTTCCAAATACCACACTCTCTTGATTATCACCACTTTTTAGTAAGTTTTGAAACCATGTAATGTGAGTCCTCCAACTCTACTCTCCTTTTTGAAAGTTGTTTTGGCTATTGTTCCTTTGCTTCTTCAGGCTGTCTCTACAGTGTTGCCCTCCTGCTGTGGGAGGGTCTGACCCTTCCTTCTGCTCCAGGGGTGGGCCTGCCCCTCAGACCTGCTCACCTTAATCTCCAGGGACCAGATTAGAGTCACTAAAATACCATGAGACTCCTGGGGCCACTGGAAAAGAGGTTGGCTGTACTCTTTCCTGCTGAAGTTGAACATAGGAAGCGCTTCAAGGCTGGCTGAAGTAGCCACTGTGTTTCCACTACAGGGGGCTGGGATGAGAACAGAGTCACCCAGGGGCTGTGGAGCCCAGAGACACCCAGGAGGAACACCAGGTCCTTGAGGATATTGCTTGAGCCCCTGGGTCAAGCTGCATGTAAAGCCAGCCTTGTCCTTGGACTTTTCAGATTGTGAAAGCCAATGACTTCTACATATGAGGATGCCAGTCTGGGTTGGCTTTAATGTCACTTGCAACTGGAAAGTTCCCAGCTGATCTGGGGAGAATCCGAGCAGCCCTTCAGCAGGCAGTATGCCACAGGCACGCAGGTAGCAAGCCCCAGACCACACAGACTTGGGCAGATTGACTGACTGCGGTTGCGCTTTTATGTTCTAGCTCATCTTGGAAAAGCAGTGAGCACACCTAATGAGTCAACCCCACAGGACCCTTAAGGTTATTGGAGATGAAATTACCTGCTTCTTGGACCTAGTTTTCTCTTTTCTCCAGGCACAGCCGGTCTTCCCCTGTGTCCAGTTCTGCCCTGCAAACGAGGGAGGTGGACAGTAACATCCTGGAGGCCAGGCCTTGGTGCAAATACCAGCCTTGCTTTGGCCTTCTAACAACAGCGTGCACAGCTGTGTCCAGAGATAACACCAACATAGTTGGACATTAGGGGGCTCACAGTCTGGGGGAATTAATGCATTCTGCAAGTATGCCCGGCTTGTGTTCTCATGGAACCCACCACCACCATACTCCTAGCCAATAAACAAGTAAACTCACAGACAAATAAAAACTGTACCTGTGGTCCTTAATATGCAGGGGGGCTGGGCACAGTTTGGGTGTAAAGATACTGAACAGCATTGTGGGTAGGGAGAGCAGTTCTGAAGAGCTGACATCTAAGCTGAGACAGGAAGGGTAAGTGTGGGGTGGGGGCAGGGAGGTCTGCCATGGAGGGAACAGTGTGTGGGAAGGCAGAAATGGGTGCATGGACGAGTGAAGGGTGTGTTTGAATCCTTGGGGAGGATATAAAGAGATCTACAGGAAGCTGATGTTGTGCTCCTGGCCAGTGAAGAAAAAGAGGCCAGGGGGGACTTTGGTTGGCCTTGCCTGCTCTGGTGCAGCAGGAGAGACGGAGCATGGGAGCCCCGAGTTCCACATGCAGATTGTCCTTTGCCAGTCGCACTCCTCTGTGGGGTTGAGAGTGTCATCCCCTCACAAGCTTGGTGTCCTGTCTGTAGCCAGACCTGGAGAATCAGAGACGTTGTTCCTGACCATCCTGTCCAGAGGGGCTGGCCACATTTCCACTGGATGTGCCTCCACCAAGATGCTGGCTGAGCCCCTGTACTCCAAGCAGACCACGTGTGGGAGTCAGCAAGGTCAGGATGAGGATGCAGAGCCCAAATCCTCTGTCTTGTCCTTTAAGAAGCTGTGAGATTTTCTGGGCACTTCCCTGTTGTCTCAGAATCCTTGGCGGCATGTGGAGATGAACCTCCTGCCTCTCCCTTCTTAAAGTACAAGATTAGAACAATATCACATGTGCGTGCAGCAGGTTCCTGCCAAGCCTCTCACAGGCCTTTGCAAATATCAGCTCCACTTTGTGCAGCTCCTGGGTGGGGAGCTGAGTTAGTGCAGGAAACGCGAGAGCACAGGGTGCATCAGGGCCAAGTGTCAATGTTAATCTGCTACTAAGAAAAAAAGGCGAAGCGCTCCAAGTCTAGGTTTCTTAATTCCAAAAAGTACCATTTCAAATCCATGTCATAAATAGTCCCTTAAAATGGTCTTTTCTTACATATATTACCTAAAATATCACTCATAAATGTCTAGCTCTTACTACAATTCAGAAGAAAATTTCATTTAAACTTAAATCATAATACTTTTTACCATGAATAAATTCTTCAAATTATTCTTAGTTTAATACTAAGACAACTAGATAGTAAGAGACAAATACTCCTTGTTGTTGCTTTACTTTGCAGCCTTTGGGACATCCCTAAGAAGTCCAGTTATCTTAAGGTCAGATGAGAAATTCTTAAAACCAAATTCATGTTGAATCGTGTTAATCTTTAAGATAAGAACATGACATATAATATGTCTCCTACTCCCATTTAGTCCATGAGCTGTCCGTGCCAAGGGATGAAATTTGTGATTCAGGATGAGAAAGCCTACAGAGATGGCACAAGGAAATGACACTTACTGAGTCCCCAGCACATGCCAGGGAATGTGTCAGTCACATTCACACACAAGGTCTCGTCTGACCTCCCAAGGACACTGTGGGCTAGACATTGCTTCCCTCTGATAGATGAAGAGACTGAGGGTCAGGGAGGTGAAATGACTGGCCCAAGTTGATGTGGCAGGCCTTTTGATGCCCAACTCACTCTGCTCGATTCTTATTCAGGGTCCCCTTGAATGAGAAGAACCTGCTGGCCTCCCTTGCTAAGGTCAGAGAGAGGCTGTAGGAAAGGTGGGAAAATAAGATGGTAAGTAAAGGTCAGAGATGAATTGTAAGTGCCACTGCAGACTGCACAAGAAAGCTGGGCTTTGGGGAGGTCGCCCAGCGCTTCACGGCGAGGCTCTCACTTCCACAGCAGGCTTGTTTCCTATTTCTCCTCAAAGACCAGCCCCAGGGATCTACCCAAGGAGACCTTCATTATGTTTGCTGAACTTTTTGTTGACCTAAAACGGGCATCAGCTATTGGAGGAACAACAGCAGTTTAAGATGTTGGCCTTGGCAGACACGCAGGCGGCTTTGTTTCCCTCGGGATCATCATGGGGAGAGGAGAGCAAACTGCTCTCAGCTCCAGTGCCACTGACTCGCCTGGAATCTCATTGTCCCATTGGTGTTTGCACGCAACAGTGCCTAGCCTGGTGCCTTACACAGTGCCCAGCACGTAGTAGGTGCTCAGTAAGTACTTGTTGAGTGAGTAAATTCAACATCTGTCATCATAGTGATTATTCACATGATACCATCTAGGCAAAGAGTCCACCCTTGGGTCCTTAATGAAAGGTTGGTTTCATTTCCCGTTACCTCGAAGGGGCTTTTGACGCAGGTTTTCCAGGCCTGAACAGGCCAAAGTGGAGTCTGAGCAGCTAAGGCATTAAGTGCCTGCTTATGCAGTTTCAGGAGTCGGTGTTAATAATCTATTTATAATTTGGAGGGTTTTGATTTCTCCCTGGAAGCATGAAGGAGGAAGACAAATGAATTTGCAAAGTAAATCAATAAAATAAAAATAGCTCCACATAGAGGACTTTCTCAGGATGTCACTAAATTTGTGCTCGATAAAGTTCTTGGTTGAGAGTATGGAAGAGGAATGTCTAAATATAACAATGGAGAACTCTGGAAATAGAGGACAAGACAGAAGAATTAGGTAAACACAAACAAAAGCAAGTGTCTCAGTTTTGTATGCCACCATGGAACATGCTTTTGTTCCAAGTAGGCAGAATTTTATTCTCTCTGTAGATATAAATTAGGGAGTAATTTTCAGTGTCTAGGAGGGACATGAGAAAAGAGGAGAGTGTGATCATTTCTATCTTATTTTGGCAGAGTTATGCAGGGTAACCGACTGGAAAGAACTTCTAGGAGGTTTGCTCTGGTGTGAGAGCTTCACAAAGTCTTGTTATTCGGAATGCTATTCAGGTGATTCACAACTTCTTCACATTTTTGACTTGCACACTTCTATTGATTGTATATGAGCCAGTTTGAGTATCCCCTCCCCTTGGAAGCTCTCCCTGATTTTCTCCCTATCTCATTTTTATTTTTGTAACAACATAGTACCTTATGTACACGTTCTTTGTAGTGTTTATAGTTGGTTTTTTTAACACAATCAACACTATGTGCTCCCTTTAAAGGCAGGGCTGTGTTTTACAGTTTGTATATCCAGGATCTAGCAGAGTGCCTGGCACTTAATAGGCTCTCAATAAACCCTGTGGAATGAACAGAAGATGCTGTGAACCCTTATGTCATTCTCTTTTCAATGCCTTTCTAGACCAGCTCCATGAGATGTCCTGGAGACTGAGGAATCAAAGCCTTTGAAGACCAAGACTAGGAACTACACAGGGACAGCACTGTGAGAACTGGACACCTTCCATCAGCTCCTCCAGCCTGACGAAGGGAGAGATTTCTTCACATAACCTGAACTGCACTTAACAGTGTGGAACCTCGGACAAATCACTTCAATTCTCCAAACCTCAGTTCTCGTCTGCAAAGTGGGAGTCATACCAGAACTTACATTATAAGGTAACTGTGAGAATTAATTGAGTTCATTCTCATGAACACTCAGCATAGTGCCTAAGCACTTAGCACTCAGTAACTATTAGGCATCATTGTTATTAGCTGCTCTGAAACTGACATCCATGTAAAACACCAATTACAGTATTTTTAACATCAATTTTTATTGTGGTTTTATCATCTATTTTCTTTTACCTTTCATCTTTCTTTTTTACCCTTAAAAAGATTGTTTTAAAAACCCATAATGTAACATCATGGCAGAGTTCAAATGCCTCCTATTCCATGCAGCCTGCCCTGCCTGCCACTCATGCCACAGAATTCACCTTTTTTTTTGCTACTGTATCACTGTGCTGTAACATAGCACTTATTGAATGATACCTATTGTGACATTCCACTCCAAATCCAGTCTGTCAGTGGGACAGCTCAGATAATCTTCTCTGCAGGTCTATGGATTGTGCAGCTGTTCCCCTACTTTGACTCTTCCTATGATTCAGAAACAGGTCTTGATGTTTAGTACGAAGGCGGGGTGTGGCAGAGAAGCCCAAACCAGGGAAACCCAGGTTCCCGCCAGATGAGTTACTAGACTCTTCTGTCTCTGTAAATGGGGACGATGATACCTGCTTTGCTGATCCAGAGTGACTGAGAAATGTAAATAAGAGATACGACAAACCCTTTGCAGATTAAATGCAACCTCAGTCTATTATTCTCACCAATTCTATGAAGTAGGGACCGAAGTCAGCAGGCTGGCTTTTCCAAGTGTCGCATGGCCGGCCCCACTCCTACAGATTTCTCCTGCTCCATTTTGGGTGTTGGGGATCTTTGGATTTCGATTCTGTCTTCACCTGGAGGCATTCACCAGGCCACTATGAGCCCAGTGGCATAACTTTGCTAGGAGTCATTTCCAAAGCTTTTGTCAAGGCCTGAGGAGCCTGTGGCTTCTTCCCTTCATGTCTAATCTTGTTCTCTTTGGCTGAAATGCTTTCTTGTTTTCAAACTTTCAAGAAAGCAAAAAGTACCCACCATCTCAATATTACAGAAGAAGGGTCCCTAGACCAGTTTTTTATGTGAGAGAATAATCTCAAGGAGCAGATGGAGAAGGAGGTGTGTGTGAAGCAGCAAAAGCTTGTTATTTTTATTTTTCTGACTTCTTCAACCTATTTACATGTTAACAGAAAATTTTTTCTTCTCTCCCCCGCAGGCTCAAATACAGGACTTCTTACTGATTTTTATTAACTCAAAATTCCCCCATATTTCACAGCTTCTAAAGTGCAAAAGTAAGATAAGTCACTGAGGAATGAGATAGTTATATAGAAAAATTGTTTATTTTGATTGTTTATATTGTTTATTAATTGATTATTTAAATTGTATTTTTATATCTACATTTTCAACTTATTATTTTCTCCTAAACATTTTTATTTGCAAGTAAAATGCTATGCAAATCTATTTCATAACTTGCTAACATAGCAAGTAGCTACCAAGTAAAGCATCAGAGAAATTGAAAGTAGTAAATGTTATAATAATTCTCTAACTCTGATAAACGTTTAGTGACACAAAATGAAACCTATGGAACCGCCTCATAGCTTGTATCCATTGTACTTTGTAAACAACTAGCAGAAAGAACTAAACAATGTCTACTAAACCAGAATAGATAAATAGCTCATTTCAATTTAAAGAAATGGAAAATATTATGTAAGTATGTTAAAGTTAAGTGAGGTATTTAGGATAGCCCAGCAGGAAGATTTTAAGTCTATGGGAGATTAGGCAGTATCCGGACATTCATGAAAGAACTAGAAACTGCTGCCCTGGCTGGGCGGCTCAGATGACTGTCGCGTCGTCCCTGCAGGTTCGATTCCCCGCCAGGGCGCGTACCACAGGCACCCAACGGCTGATGTTCCTCTCTCACATCGACGTCCCTCTCTCCCCCTTTCTCTCTAAAATCAGTAAACATATCCTTGGATGAGGATTAAAAAGAAAATAAAAGGAAAAGAGCAAGTAATTGCTACCAAAACCAAAAACAAAAATAAGCAATTAAACCAACCTTCTCTCCTCCTATCAAGGCAGTGTCGATATTTCGTCCTTTCATATCACATACGCAAAACTGAGTTTCGAAAGGCAATGGTTTCCTGACAACTCTGGACCAAGCTCCTCCCAATAGATGCTTCTGCTTTAGGAAACAGGCGGTAGTCCAGCTAAAAGCCATCGTCTACGCAGAGAGCTAAAGACCATTCGAAACGCGCTTTCTGTTCTATCAGAAACACTTAGGTTCATTATCTTGTTCGGGTTTCCCTTTGCTCTGAAGTTGACAGTGGACGGCCTGTGCCATCTCCTATCCTCTCTTTCTAGGGAGCAACCAGGCATGTCGGGGTCGAGTTTCCCCGTGGAGGACCAGTGGAGTGCGGGAGAATCTAACATCGCTGATTTTCTCATCCAGTTGCAGCACCTTCGATGGGGCAGAGTTGCACCCTGGAGCCTTCACCCCTTTCCTCCAAGCAGCCCAGAGACCAGTGCCCGGGCCTCCCTGCGCGTCACCCGCCCGCCGCGTGGCCGGTCCTGCAGGAGCGACCACAGAGGGAGGCGCGCCCGTCAGGGTCCAGGCCGGCTCTCTGACTCTCGCCAAGGAAAACGAAAAACTAGCAGACGCAACCACTCCCAGGTATCTCCCCAAGGAACCTGAAATGCTCTTTAAAATAATTACTTTTTAAGTGGGAGCCTTTCTAAACAGAATGGAAGTGGTTAGTTTGGCAGGCACGATCCGGGGACTGACATTTACCTGTTTGAGCCACACATTTGTTGTCATCAGCTGGTTCTTTTCATCCTAAGAAAGCGACAATTAAAAAGATGCGAATTCGATTTAGGTGAAGTTCATCTTGGGTTTTGGGGGGTCAGAAAGAGCTCTGAGTCTTACCTTTGAGGAGATCAAAGTGTAAAGGATTCTCAACTTAAGGGCAGTTAAGTGGCACAGGATCTTAAAATGTTATTCGTATTTTGCTTAAAATGAAGAACAATAATTAAAGCAAGTAGCAGTTCATTGTGGCGATATTTATATATAATTGCATAACCCAGAAAGCCCCTTCAGGGTGCCAAGTAGAATTAAATATTAGCTAAACTGGGGATGGGCATTGTGTGACTTTCTGGGAGGAACCTAGGGCCACCGTGTCAGCTGAGGTGCGTGAGTGCGTGCGCATGTGTGGTGGGGCGGGGGATTTGGGTAACACAGGAGGATTATTCTGGGACCGTGGAGACCACAGCAAGATGATTTTGCAGAACGTAGGCTGCTTGCAGTTCACTGATTTTCCAGGAAGGCTATCGCGGCTTAACAAGCTTAGCAAGAAAATCAGCAGAGAATGCCGAAGCCTGGCCGAGGTCAGGGACAGGTATGCGGACCTAAGGCATTCCTGGAGAACGGCGTAGTTGCCCCGGCAATCGCTCCGGCGCTGTCCTCATCTCTCTGCCCTCTCTCCACGCAGATGCCCTTGCCAGCCCTCCGCAGCTGGGAGGACACTGCATCAGCCCCGGGGTTAAGTTCTCCCTCCTCTCCAGCCCCCGCTCTTCACCCTGGGCGCTCTCCCTGGGTACAGCAATCTGCCAGTGGCAATGCCCGCCCTAGCAACCGATACCCACCCTCCAGCTGCAGAATGTCTCACACTAACAGTGCTGCAACGAACGTGTGGTCTGTGACACTTCTCGTTCGTTCCTCGGGCCATTTCACTGGCTTCTCGGGGCAGATTTTCTCTCACAGTAAGTTATATTTAAAGTTGAAATGTCAGACATGGGAAAGAAAACAACGTAAAATCTCAGACGCACAAACAGGTTAAGGAATGCATGCTCTTTTTAGGTTGGTGCCAAGAATTACTCACCACATCTACGAGCTGAGATATTTTCAGTCCAAAGTACACTTTTATGGTGTCATTAGAATTTAATACAGGGCGAACCCATTTCTGATAACCGTGGAATAAATGTCTGAGGAGTGCGTCTTCGTTTTCGGCTATTGAACTGGATTCTGCAGGGGCTGCAAGAATCGTGAGGGACCAGGAATTAATGGGAGAGGCACAGCGACCGCTTTCGCATCTGGCAGCCTGAACCGTAATCCTGTATTTCTCCACAGCCTAATTCAGCAAAGACAGTTTTGAGGGTAGCAGGGTTCTCTTTAACCATTCTCCAAGCCCACAAAACACCGCTAGACATAGTCTGTGCACATTTACCCAGAACTTCACTCTCACAGGATCCTCACATCACAAGGTCAACACCTTGACCCCAGGAGATCATCTACAGTCGCCCCGCACTCTCTACCTCCCTCTCACCCCTCCCACGCACGGCTCCCTGCATGTGCTGGTCACCGCCCCTGCACCCTGTTTGGCTCCTCCGTGTCCCTGACCCCACTCTGTTGTATGCACGGACGGCGGGGCCAAAGTGGATTTGCAGTTGTGAGAGTGCAAAATGCAGAGTTTATCCTTGTATTGCTATTTATTCATTGCTGTATCATTTGTCCACATGGACAACTGTAAGTCTGCTTTGCCCCACCCTGTATTTGTCATTGTCTGTCCTCGACCTCCACGAGGGCAGGTACAAATCCGTTTCCTTTGATGATCCTTTTCCAGCACCTAGAACAGTGCCTGGCCCACAGCACATGCTCATTTTGTGTCTATTTAACGAATGAGCCACTGCAGGGTACATGTTGGGACCATTTCCACCCATTCAGCACAGATCCCACAAACACCTGCCCTGTGTCCTGTGCTGTTCTCTCGCCTTCCTCCGGAGGGAGTCTTCCTTAATGGAGACCTTCCCTCAGGGAGACCCTCTGTGGTCCACAACCAGGCTTGACCCTCTTCTCTGCCCTTAAATGTTCGAGAGCCTAAGAAACACCCTAATTTCCAGGTTTAACCCTCAGGTGAAGAAACAGTTCAGAAAGGCAGTCTAGAGATATGTTTTGTTTCTTTTCAGTGCTTTGCTATCAAATTTAAACTCTTTGCTGCTGTGTTACATGTAGGCCCTCTCTTTGCATACTCAGCGTCCTGTTGATTTCCTAGAGCAATTCACTCTGCATGGTGTGCTTCACCATGGAAAACCCCTTTCCCCCCAAACTGAGAGACATGTGTGAGAACAGTGATCACATGTAAGACACCCCTCAAGTTCACCAGATCAAAACCCTAAAATTCTAAGTAGGAAGAAAAGCACAACAGCACACACACTCCCCGTGTGTGTACCAGCCTGTCACTTTACCAAGGGAGCAGTCATTCAAAATGAATGCACAGCATTCCTTGGAGAGAGCAGGGCTGTGGGGAGGAGAGTCTTTGCTCTCTGTCTGCCTCCACAGTTTTCTCTTTCCCTTTAGAAAGTGTATTAAAATGCAAATAAGTGATAGAGTTGCAACCTTGCATTCGTGCTTATCTGGGGGGGTGGGGCGCTCCGCCCGCAGAGCCCCATTCCTCCATCAGGGATGAAAATAAAATTACCAAGAAATGATCTGCTTGGGGAGGAGAGGTGGTCAAACTCTCAAAGGAGAATGACCCAGAGCCCCTTCCTCACTAGGCTTTTATTGGGTTCAAATACACAGGAATATAGGTAAGTCAGGCGGCAAGGATCAAACAATGGGTAACATTTCAAAGAAATCTGAGGGCTTAATTTGAGTCAGTGTCTGTCAGGGAAGGGGTTTGCAAAACTTTGGGAGACAAACTCATTTCCTCCTCGGACCCTTATCATTTAAATGAGAGCACCCTTAGCAAAAAAAAGCAGGTTTCACAGGACTTCACAAATTCTTTCTTATGCCCAATCACCTGGGGAACCGCTCTGGCCAGTACAGGGCTGTACCACCCATAGTCATAGTTTCAGGCTTAAGCAGATTAGAGCCAGGAAGCATCTCCCAGACGGAAATGGGGACTCGGGCTATGTCAGAATAGCCGGGGGCAAGGGTCCATCACCCCCTCGTTGCTGCAGCCCCCCCCCCCCCCCCCCCGCAGTCCTTCCATGAGGGCCTTCCACGTGGTCGTGTCTGGCTTAGGTTACCCCTCCCATGAGGAGTCTTACCCATCATTGACTAACCTACTAAGCATTGGGGCCAGAGATGGATGAGGCAGAAGCAGCGCTCCTGCCAGGGAGATAAGCTTTGTCTCCTTAGTGGCTCAGGTTCTCTTGACAGGACAGACCCAGATGAAGCGGGTCCCTTGGCTCTTACTCAGCCTAGCTATGGCGTGCAGTTACAGCTCCTGAATTCAGGCTGAATGGTCCACAACACTTATTTATTTAAAAGCTAACCATTCTCCAACGTTGATGCTTCAACACTCTCAGCAAGCAGAGCTGCATTAAGGAGTAGGTCAGCTGGGCAGCTGCCACGGCAGCACTTGGCAATGGCCCTAAAACCTTACTGGAAATGAAGGGGGAGAGAGGGAAGAGGTGGTCACTTGTTCAGGCTGAACTTCAAGAGTTTCCCTACCCCTCATGCCATCTTAACTTCCTTCAGAACACATCGCAGCAGTGACTGCTTCCCTCCATCTCCACTGGCACCACCCTAGTCACAGACTCCATCGTCTCGCTCTTGGATTTGCGTTCTGCTCCCTAACCTCTCCCACTCTTGCTCCTTGCACAGTCCATTTCCTGCCCAGCACCTAGAGCCATTCCCTGCATGCATCTGGTGCAGTGTGCCAACTTCCAGGAGTGCCAGAGCACTAACCTTCCCTGAGAGCTCTAGTGTCCAGGTTCAGCCCAGCGAGTACAGATTACATAAGACCCTCTCTCACAACAGATGGAGACACTGCAGGGAGGCTGAGACTCCAAATAGTGTCTGAACAAGACACACACACACACCCCCTGAGCCTTTATAATTTGGGACACATGAGAGGGATCCTGGAAGAACAGAGATTGTACCTTGGAACTCCCTTTCCTGGCAGGGGAACATTACTGTCATTTTGAAGGGAGGTGGAATCGCATGTTGAGGGGGGACTTCTCAAATGAGAACCTTGACATCCCCAGCATTGCCACTCCCCCAGCCATCCCCTCTGTGAGGGTAGTTGGATCCAAAGGGAAATAAACGGATATGCTCCTTCAGGGACCTGCATACGTTTTGATTCATGTTGCCAATGCCAGAGGGTGAGCTTCTGTCTGCATCAAGGCGGAAAAAGCATAACTCTGCACTGGCTGCTATGGGCTGAATGTTTGTGTCCCTTCAAGTCCATATGTTGAAGACCTAACTCCTATTGTGACTGTATTTGGAGACAGGACCCATAAAGAGGTCATTAAGGCTAAGTGGGGCCATCAGGGTGGGGCCCTAATCAAATAGGATTGGTGTCCCCATGAGAAGAGGAAGAGAGACCAGGGATCTCTCTCCATGTGAGCACCGAGGAATACCCACGTGAGGACACAGCCAGAGGCAGCTGTTTACAAGCCAGAAGGAGAGTTCTCATCCAAAACTGAATTTCCTGGCACCTCGATCATGGATTTCTAGCCTCCAGAACTTTGAGAAAATAAATTTGTTAAGCCATCAGTCTGTAGTATAATATTTTTTAAATCCTCACCCGAGGACATTTTTTTTCATTGTGTTTAGAGAAAGAGGAAGGGAGAGAGAGAGAGAGAAACATCCATTGGTTGACTTCCCACATGTGCTGTGACTGGGGATCACACCCTCAACCTGGGCATATGCCCTGACTGGGAATCAAACCCGTGACCTTTTTGGTCTACAAGACAACCCTCCAATCAACAGAGCCACATGTGCCAGGGCTGTAGTATAGTATTTTGATATGGCAGCCCAAACTGACTACTACAAATCTGTAGCAACCAAAACAGATGAGAGGGAGGGAGGGATGGAGAGAGAGAGAGAAAGAGAGAGAGAGAAATGGGAAGGAAGGAAGGAAGAAAAAAGCCAAAGTTTCAATGCTTTTGAACCTTCAAGCTTCCTGAAACTTCTCAGAATGGAAGCTAAAGTGATTTGTGTTATTGGAGCAGACACAGAGCATAGCCCTGGGAATCTTTCTGGTTTGTCCTTTTTGTGAAACAGAAAATTATGAGGAAGGGCAAGTGCTTCCACCATTGATGCGTTGAGGCCGGGGCCTCGATAGATGTGTGATGACATTCGGTGAATGAACAAAGGAAAGAGTGAATGCACAAAGGCCATAACGGTGCTTTCTGAGCACAGGGGACGGAGGCGGGCGACCCTGGCTCCCAGCTGTAGAGAACACAGAATGATGGAAGTGCTCATGATCACCGGGACAGGTGGTGTTCGTGCTAAGGAATGAATGGACTCCTGAAAAACTGCATGTAAGCCAAATTTTTGCAAACAGATTTAGATTTTAAATTAATTGACAAGACCAATAGTCTAAGATAAATTGACAAAGTCAAGAAACTTCTCTTGGAAGGTGAGGACCGCCTCCCACCCCAACGTCAGCTTTTGGACACATAGGGGTAAAAGAGCATTTGTATTTATAAATAATTTCAGCATTAATTAAACAAGAAGAAAAAATGAAATGATAAAGCAAAGACAATAAAGCTCGAAAGGACGTCTAGGATGACCTAAGCCCCTCATTTACAGGTACACGATGAGGAAGGGACTTGCCCAGGGTCACCCAGGTCAGTTAGTAAGGGAGGGTGTGGTCTTCTGACTCCCAAGGCGACAGCCTGTCCGCCAGCCCACAGGATTCTTTGAGGCCTGAGGAGACAAAAGGCTCTTCCCTCCACTGTGTTCTCCTTACTGCCACATAACAACTATTCCAGCAATTCACTTCTGCAAACATGTGTTCATTATTACTGCTATTTTTGTTGTTGTGTTGTTGTTAGCATTGTATTTTCCAAAATACTTTACTGTTGTTTAAAGCAATCTATTGCCGGAAGAACAATATTCTAAAACTGGGGTGCAGATAATCTGTCTTTGGTCTTAGGGAGACGCTCACCACTGGTCACTGTGTCCTCTGACCCTACTCGAATCTCCCTCTGCCGCAGCTGGCACCAGGCGCACTGCTTTCCCCGGGGACCTCTTGTATGGGCGCCTCTCTCTGCGATCACTGTTCTTGGAGGCGGACACGCAATGCTTTACAGTGGGGGAGAATTCCTGTTTCAGATTTGACCATGGTCTTCCCACATGTCCTCGCTTTGAGTCCTGCTTTGCATATCCCCCTCCCCCAAACACACGCTTAGTCTAACGCACATCTTCAGAGGGTGTGAGCTGCCTGTTAAAGCTTTTCACCAGTCTTTTGGTAAAAAAAGGCATTTTGTTTGTCCCCTAAACCCCAGTTCTTCCCCTTTCTCTTCTCTTCTCCCTATCTCTGCTTAACCTCTGTCTCATTTTTCTTTCTTAAAATGTTTTCCTTGGTACCAGATAAGCAACTTCACGGGGGAAAGGGGGAGAGAGGGGTGCAAGAAGGGGGAGAACCTGAGAGAGAGTGCTGCACGAGACTCGGACTTGGACAGAGCGGAGCGTTCTGCCTGCATCTAGCTGGGGAAGTGCTCCAGGAGCGCACACTGCTCTTGGCTCAGGATGCTGAGTGTGTTGCCAAACTTGTCACTCCTTAGACTGAGAATCCAACAAATATTTATTTAACATTGAGAGGCACTGGACTCAGATTCAGAGACATGAATTCTGGTCCTGATTCCAAGCCATGTGATCTTAAGCAAAGCATTTAATCTTGCCCAATGAAAATACAGAGTGGATGGTTGGTAAGCGCCCAACAACCCTGTGCTTCTGGGATCTTTATGTTCTCGAAACAGCCACTCGATGTTTCCTACTAATGTCAAAGAGTTGCTGCTCCAAAGGCGCAGAAGAGAGCCAAAGTCTGAGTGTGCCATTGACGGGGGCACAGACCTGCACTCCTGGCTGCCATTTAGGGTGACAGAGGAGGCATCCAGGTTAAGGTGACTGCGGCCAAGAGGGACAGCTCGGGACTCTCTCCCAGTGAGGATGGCCAGGCTCTCAACCCCAGGAAGCTGAATCAGGAGAGATCTTTTTGGATGAGTCTCCCAGGAGCAGCTTGAGACAAAGACGTTTTTCTGTGGAGCCTATGGGTTGGCCCTGCGGACTCTTTATTCTTCTTGGCCATGCTTCCTTCCCCTTCTTCAGGCTTGGGGATGCCCGGCTCCATGCTCACCCCCATGTCAGCACCTGCCTCCCACAGCAGTCTGGGAAACTCACTCACACTGTGGTACACGCAACGGATAAGGCTTAACAGATGAAACTGCCCATGATTATTTATGGTGTTGTTGAATACCATAAATTTATTGAATAAATAATAAACCACTGTTTATTCTCAGCTGGGAGAGTAAAGAAACAATTTAAGAATTTCAAACCTCAGCAAGAACATTTGGGAGAGGCGTATTTTTTGTTTTGATGCTTTTTGGTATATTTGGTTTTGTTTTCCATTATCACCACCTTGTCCAAAAAAAATCATCCCACAAATATGGTAGCCTTTTCTGTCAACACACAGAGCTAGCCTGCAGAGTGAAATAAAATAATAAATATTTCATGGATTCTTGCTAGCAGGAGGGGCTATTAGAGTGGTTTTGTTTTATTCCCTCTTGCCTCTCACATGCTAGAACCATTCCTGGGATACAGGAGATCCTCAACAAATACTAATTGGATGAATAAACACACATCATCGTGTGGTAAGAGTGATAGGAAAATAAGTAAGATATAGCCCCCATTTCCGGGAACAGACACAAACACACAAAGCATGATTTAGCAATATAAGAAATGTCATGTGGCCACACACCATTATCCTTTTCACCAAAGTCAGCAATATAAAAATGAGGGGTTGCCCCTTGTCATTTGTGTGACAAAAAGAAACTATGTCTTTACAATGATAGTAAAGTTAAAGAACTTAAGGAAAAGTGGTACAGATCTAAATATAGAAATGGACTCCAATGGACCTAGAGACATTCACAAATGTGAGAGTCACTGGGGTTCTTGTGTAGGTCTGTTACAGCTCTGTGACAGGATGCACTCCTGAGCGCTTGCAGCCTGCGCAGTGGAGAGTGAGCGCCAGGTCCTCCCCCAAATCCAACTATTTATGTAACTGTTACTATGCACAGAGGAGGATGCATGGGTGAACCCAGAGGGTTTACGCTAACTACCCTTGCTAACCAGTGAGATGATTTCCCTGGAAAAAGAATGATAAGAATCCATCTCTTCATAGTAAATAGAATACTCTAGTAAGTTAAAGCAAAAACAAACAAGCAAACAAAAAAACAACAACCCACTATTAGATGCATGTACACTAATTGTATGCTAACACACAGACGTTGGTTATTATTTTTATGATTGGCAAATAGCATTTCAGACTTTGCAGAGACCAAATTTAGTGACATTTTAAAGTGGGTCTGAGGCTGTCTGCTTGGAAATTTCTGAGTCCCCGGTATGAGGAGAAGCTGTGGTTTCAATGACAGGACAATGTCCGTCTGTGCGTGCCTTGTGGCCCTGTGACTTTGAAATTGAGCGTTTATTTCAGAACTTGGGCAAATCTATCTCGGGGCCTCTGGCTCTCCATCTGAAAACTGCAACAATCAACTGTGGCAAAAAACACTAGGAACAAATAAGTGCAAATTACTGACAGAAGGACACTGTTTTCTCACCATCCAGCTCTCCGGGCTCTAACCGGTTTCTGGTGCAGAGGGAGTAACTTTCTGTTCTTCAGTTACACAAGAGTGAAATGATTTCCAAACCTAGAAAACTGGCAGGTGCGGAGGACCGCTTTCTCCTAAGTTTTCAGCTTACCTCCTCTTTCCTTTTTCCTTCTCTCTCTCCCTCTCTCTCTTTTCCTCTCTCTCCTTTAATTTCCCCTATTTCTTTATTAGAAATTTCTCTATTTTCAGGAGGATATTAGTCACAGAAAACTCACACATGTTCATAGGCATTTGAAATATATTTTTGTTTAATTGTGATGTACAAACATACTGAACATACATACCTACATACACAAATTTATTAAAGTGAATATATATATATGTCTACAAGATAGATTGGACAAAAGTATCTATGGGCAGATAAAGTGACTACCAGTAGATACAATATAAAAACGCCGATCTAATAAGTTTCTGTGCCAAAATACTTTAACAATTCTCTGAGTAATATTTAGTGCATTTGGTAACATTTTTCCTGCTTTTATATCTTCCTACCAAACTAATAATGCTCCAGAAAGAATAACACAATAAATGACAAAAGCATAAACATTATGAAATTCATACTTACGATTTGTTTAGCAATATACAGATTTTATGAAATCATCCATCAAAGCCACCTTCTAAAGGTTATCCTAAAGATATCCATGCATTACATTTTGTAATTCTAAGCATTTTCAACATCATAGTTTCACCTGCCTTGCTTAATTAACTCTACAAGCATGAAGTTCTAATTCAGTTTAACTTGGGCTTACCTGAGGAGGTGGCACTGAGGACAATGAGTGCCAGGATAAAACCTGCCAGTGTCATGATGCCAGTTTAAGAAAGAAGATTTCCTGTTAATCACACAGTATTTCCATCAGAAAAGGGGGTTTGTGAGGGAAATGGAGAGGCTCGGAGTGGGAAGTGGAAGCTGCAGGGGAAGGAGACTCTGGAAGTGGGGTGAAACAGTCTCCGCCAACCACCTCGCATCAGTGTGATGTTTCCTAAAGTACACTCCATTGATTTCCAGTCAGCTGTCAGGTCGTGTAAGACTAAAATGTGTCCCTGGGTCCTAACTCCTGACTTATTAATTTACTCTCTTGCAAACAGATGCAGGGCAATGCAGAAAGGAGGAAGCTAGACAACTTCCGGATGTTCTGTGGTTTCTCTTATGGCTGGAAGTCCAGGTCAAGGAGAAAAGCTGCATTTTAGGAGGGGAACCCAAAAAGCCCCGAACTTATTTATAAAAAATTGTATATTTATTCTTATGTTTTAAACTTCAGTCACCTTCAAAGTGCTCTCCATTTGATGCAATACACCTGTCAAGACATTTTTCCCACTGCTCAGAACAGTTTTGGAACTCATCAATTCTGATGCCTCTGAGAGCTCTTGCCATTTTTCGTTTCACCTCTTCCACATTGGCACAAACATTTCCTTCCGAGGGCTTTTTTCATCTGGGAGACAAAAAAAAGTCACTGGGGGGTGAGATCAGGTAAATAGAGAGGGTGGGACACTGAAGTCATGCTGTTCTCAGTCAAAAACTGCTGAATACTCTGCACCTGTGGGCAGATGTGTTGTAAATCACCCATCATGAAATGGGGAAATGCATTAAAAGAGTCTTAAAAAAAATTAACTGAAGCCAAACGCAGCCTCTCACAACAACACCAGCTGGTGCACTAATACAGACGGGTTCCTAGAACACTCACCTAGATGGGGAAGCCTGTGCTACAAGGGGCCACTTTCCAGAAGATAGTTGCATTTTTGCTTGTTTTCCCACAGTCTGCATCATGGGAGTTGGTGAAAAGTTTCTCGTATTTGTTGTTCCTCTTACTATCTCTGTATCTTGGACTCGTAGCTTAAGACTATGAATATAGGGGGGTCAAAATGTACAAACTTCCAGTTATAAAGTAAGTCCGGGGGATGCGATGCCCAGCATGGCCACCGTAGTTGGTAATACTTGAAATGCTGCATATTTGAAAGTTGCTAAGAGAGTAAATCCTAAAAGTTCTCATCACAAGAAAAAAAGTTTGCAACTATGTGTGCCGATGAACATTAACTAAATTTATTGTGGTGATAATTTCTCAATATATACAAATACCGAATCACTGTGTTGTATACCCAAAACTGAGGTTAAAACCAAATCCAGCTGAGCAAATTGTAAAGGTCTCACTGGCATCATTCAATGATTCATAAGTCAGGCAGCATCCAATCTAGCAGATAGAAAGGTGCTCCGAAAAGCTGCATAAAATGAAATACTTTTATAGGCAGAAGGGAGCCTGGACAAGGAAGCTGTGCAGCAGAAGGGGTTGGGATGTGTGGCAAGGCCACTTTTTCTTAGGGGACGGAAGGGCTTCGCGGGGCAGAGGACCGAACCAGTGCTGATCAGGTGGTTCCTGAGTGTCTGCTTTCATATTCCGCTTCCGGGAGAGCCCAATCTGTAATTAAGTTAAATCTCGGTTTGGTGACATGGGGCTTAGCATAAGTGACTCCCTTTGGGGCCTGTTGTCTTGTTTTTAACACTAATATAATGTCATATGTCAATTACATCTCGATTAGAAAAGTAACCACTGTGCCCTTTAATGCCCTTGTTAAATGGTTCTCAAGTGCCTCAGTGTCAGAGCATCCACTGTGGTCCCCTTGGGCCCCAGGGTCCACCTTACCCTTCTTACAGGAGAAAGTACGGGCTCATTTTGTTTCCTTTATGGGACTGGGGACTGATGATGCTACTCTTAATTTGTCTCAGCCTCTTCCCAGTCAATCAGATTCTCACCCAGTTCAGTGCTGTTTATACCCAAAGGCCCTAACACCTGCAGATCTAATGAATGAGTAACCGAAAGGGCTCAGCAGAGCAGAGGGCCAGGTAGGAGCAGTCACCCGGATGAAGCCTGAATGTTGGCACAATGTACTCGGGGGGCACTGCTGAACTCGACTTTACTGACACCGATTTAATCCAATTAAAAAATGTCTCAGTGTCTCATTAAGCCCTCACTGTGTGCCATTAGCAACTTTCAAACACCAGGTGATACTCAGTAAGGTACCAACAGGTGATAAAAAGAGCCCTGGGCTAGGATGCAGGATTCTGTCCCCTCCTCTCGCAGACCCTCTCTGAGCTCCTCTCTCAGAGAACCCCTTACACCACATGGCTGCTCACCTGCCTGTCTCCCTCACTAGACCACGGGCACCTGAGGATGGGGCTGTGTCCTCTCATCTCTGCATCTCCAGTAGATTTTACAAACAGATGCTTAAGGATGTGCTGAAATGGGAGGAGGAAGGAAACAAGCAGACATTGATTTCCTATCCACCTGATTGTGCTCCAGGGCTGCTGTTCGGAGCCAGTGTGTGTGCTTTTCCCTCACCTGTTCTAGGACCAATGATGAACATTAGCCGGGCAGCTGCCCAGGGTGTGGTGCTGTGTCCATTAAAGCACAAAGAATCAGATGCTGTCCATTATCCAGGGAGCATTCCGGAACCCCGGGCAAAACTTCGGCTGGCCCACTGCTGACCAAACACTCCCCTGCGAAGAGTGAGCGCACTCGTTCTGGTGAGTCTGGAGCGCCGCCCAGGCCGCTTCCCACACAGATGTGCTTCCCCGACAGATGTACTCACGGTCGCCACGGAAACACAGCTGAAAGTGAGACATGGCATGCACTTTCAACTGAAGATTTTAAAAGTCCTGGTTTGCATTTTTTTAATTGAGAAAGTAGCGCAATCCTAACAGTAACTTTTAAGAAGACTTATAACCCATCCTCCTAATCTACCCACCATCAAGATTTTGGTCCATTCCCTCCAGTGCACATGCATGCCTACACATGTGCATGCATAGTCACGCACACAATCACACGGTTATCACACAGGATCACAGCTACCCAGTTTACACACAAGTTTATCCTTCACTGTTACTAATTATAAATATAAACCTCAGCACCATTTAAAAGGAGAATGTTTTGATACCAACCTTGAGAAAAGAAGAAACTTTGAGACATTATTTCATGATCTCTATGGAGGTAAAAAAGAGAATTACAATTGGTTCCATAGTGCGATCAAGTTAATCCAGAGCTAGTTAAGCAATCACCAACCAGGGTGCTGGTTACTAAATGGATGCCCACCCGGAAGAAGGTCTCTAGTGGCATTCTCCTGTATGGCGTGATGGCTGCGACACATTTAACATCTCTCAAGTACTTTCTTAAAGGCATCCAAGATAAGCTTAACCAACTTTCAATACCACAAAAATAAGAGGATTAACTTGATTCCCAAGGTCCCTTCCAATACCAAACCTACAACCTTGTCATCCACTGGGTAGCACAGAATCAATATTCAGAATGAACTCAAAAAGCTGGGATGTTGAGCCCATACTCGAAAGGTAGAATAGTTTAAAGTGACCACATTTGTTCAAGTTGGGACAAAATATATCTGTCTTGTTTCTGATTTTATTTCTACCAAAAAAAAAACCTTACAAAATTAAAAAAACAAAATCATATTGGGTATCCAGTTTATCATATTGGGTATTTGTTTTTTTAAAATATATTTTATTGATTATGCTATTACAGTTGTCCCATTTCTCCCCCCTTCATTCCACTCCACCCTGCACACCCTCTCCCACCCACATCCCCCGCTTTAGTTCATGTCCATGTGTCATAAGTTCTTTAGCTTCTACATTTCCCATACTATTCTTGCCCTCCCCTGTTTATTTTCTACCTACTGTCTACGCTACTTATTCTCTGTACCTTTTCCCCCTCTCTCCTCCTTCCATGCCCCTGTTGCTAACCCTCCATATGATCTCCATTTCTGTGTTTCTGTGCCTGTTCTAGCTGTTTGCTTAGTTTGCTTTTGTTTTAGGTGTGGTTGTTAATAGCTGTGAGTTTGCTGTCTTTTCACTGTCATATTTTTTATCTTCTTTTTCTAAGTCTCTTTAACATTTCATATAATAAGGGCTTGGTCATGATGAACTCCTTGAACTTGACCTTATCTGGGAAGCGCTTTATCTGTCCTTCCATTTTAAATGACAGTTTTGCAGGATAGAGCAATTTTGGATGTAGGTCCCTGCTTTTCAAGATTTCAAATATTTCTTTCCAGCCCCTTCTTGCCTGTAAGGTCCCTTTTGAGAAATCAGCTGACAGTCTGATGGGTACTCCTTTGTAGGTGACTGTCCCCTTATCCCTGGCTGCTTCTAGAATTCTCTCCTTCATTTTAATCTTGGCTAATGTAATTACGATGTGCCTTGGTGTGTTCCTCCTTGGGTCCAACTTCTTTGGGACTTTCTGAGCTTCCTGGACGTCCTGGTAGTCTACTTCCTTTGCCAGATTGGGGAAGTTCTCCTTCATTATTTGTTCAAATAAGTTTTCCACTTGTTGCTCTTCTTCCCCTTCTGGGACCCCTATAGTTCGGATGTTGGGATGTTTAATGATGTCCTGGAGGTTCCTAAGCCTCTCCTCATTTTTTTGAATTCTTGTTTCTTCCTCGTTTTCTGTTCAGTTGTTAGTTTCTTCCTTCTGGTCCACTCCATTGATTTGAGTCCCAGTTTTCCTTCCATCTCTATCGGTTCCCCATGCGTCTTCCTTCATTTCACGTATTGTAGCCTGCATTTTTTCATCTAATTTGTGAGCAAAATCAACCAATTCTGTGAGCATTTTGATGACCAGTGCTTTGAACTGTGCATCTGATAGGTTGGCTATCTCTTCACAGCTTAGAGAAATTGGCTCTGGGGCTTTCATTTGTTCTCCGGTTTGAGCCATTTTTGGTGGGGTTTTTTTGTTTGTTTTGTTTTGGTTTTAGTCTGGTTGCGGCTATTACATAGTGAGGGGTGGAGCCTTAGGTGTTCCTCAGGGCGGGGCAGCCCAGTCGCTGGGCTGTGATGCTGTATGTGGGGGCGGGGTCTGAGAGGGAACAATGGCGCCTGCTCCACTCTCTCCTGGATTCTGTCCCTTCCGCCACTTCCACTTTGCCTGGACCGTCTGTGCACACGAATGTGGGACCCCCTGGTCAGCCAGCCGCCTTGTGCGGCCTCACTGGGTCTGCACAGTTGCCCCCTGTGCCCGGGGTCCGCCAGCTGCTGCCTGTGGGCCCAGGGACCGTCAATCGCCGCCTGTGCACCTGGGAACTGCCAGCCGCTGCTGCTTGAATTCCCGGGTCCGCACTTCCACTTTTTCCTGCCACAACTCTGCCCCTCTTACCAGTCTGGATGAATGGGTGTTGGACTTCCGTACAGTTCAATTTTCTATAAGTTCTGGTTGTTTTCTTGTTTCTAAATATTTGTTGTCCTTAATTTTGGTTGTGAGAGGAGGCACAGTGTGTCCGCCTACACCTCCATCTTGGCCGGAAGTCCTCATATTGGGTATTTGATGTGGACTCTGGTCAGCAGTGTCCGTGGGGTTATGGATGAGACAAGACAAATTCACATGGACCACCGAAGTCCTGTGGAGAAGAAGGGACGGCTCGGCCACTCACTCAAGAGAAGAGCATGCTGACCCTTGCCTTGACAAGCTTTTATTGGCTTTGTAATAGCATATATCAAAGAAGGTTCTCATTCATTATGCTCAGGTTTGCTTTAGGTAATTACTTTTTACAAATAGCAATGAAAGGGATGTTACTGATTACTTCTTACAGATTAACAAGGAAAGAATGTTGCAAATGCAAGGGAATGATAAGAGTGATTGGTCTGGTTGTGCTGTAGTCCTTGGGAGAATTAGCACAGACTTCAGGAAGTTACTTTAAAGATATGCAGTAAACATTTGCTACTTCAACTCAGGGTGAGGGAGTTTTAGCAAGAGCAAGTCTCAAAGCAGCCTAGGTACAATGCAGGCCTGGTCTCCCATGGGAGAACCGATCTGTGGGTTTGGCATCCTGTGTGCCCACATGTGCTTATGGGGTTTCCAATAGCACTGGGCTACAGTATTTGCCATTGCCAGGCAGATCGGTTCCCTATAGGTATTGCCTTTATCGCAAAACAAACAAACAACAAAAAAAAAACCAAAACAACAACAACCACAATTGCTCAGTTCTGTGAATATCACAGCCACCACAGGCGTGGCATCTGGAGCAGCAGCCCCACCTGGTGGAGCCCTCTGGCACACTCTGTTTAGGACAGCATGTCCTAAGAAAGTTAAAGATGTTCATACAGAAGGGGTCAGAAACCCAGGGCTTGGAAAGGAGGCTTTGTGAGAATGATCAAAGGCAAGGAGTTCAGACTGGGGGAAAAGGAGTCTCAGGGCACCACCAGTTGCTGTGGAAAGTTTACGTGTGATGGTGAGCCCTCCGCAGCAGCGCCTTTTTACAAGCCAGGAAACTGAGCCCAGGGAGGCGGAGTCATCGTGCAGTGCCGCACAGCCGGCAGGTGGAACCAGGGCCTGAATCCTGTACCGTGCACTTGCTGTTACCCCATTCACCTGAGTGTATCAATTTATAGAGAAATGATCATGGAGAGAAAACACAGCCACCTTCTGAAGACTCACCCAGTCTGACCCTCCTCTGTCATCCATCGGGGGTTTACCAACTGGCTTCTCCGGGTCCTTCCGTACGTACATCGTACCTCAGTCGTTCCTGCTGCAGCGTGCCTGCCCCTGCGGCTCGCCAGCATTACTAGAATTTCAGATCCTCAAGTCTCCCTCTTGCCACCAGTGGGGTTGTTTTTTGGGAGGAATCAGTCATGAGTGTTAGTGTTCACAGTGGTCAGAGGTCTGGAATTTCAGTGCCTGAACTTGAAAGTGTCACTGCCCTTCGAAAGAATCTGCTATCTTTGATGGCTAACATTTCACTCTAAAGATAATTCTTAATGTGGTTTAAAACATATTTTAACCAGTTGATTTAAATTAATTTTAATACATTAATTCTTTACTTTGGTTTAAAATTTATCAAATCCAAAGACCCTGGGAGGGTAGCACTTTAATCCAAAATCTCTTAATCCTTTTTCTTCCTCTTCTCTGTTCATTTGTATGACAGCGTCCAAGGAATGACATTTCTCATGATCTGTAGAGAGGTAGCAGTCATGGCTTTGAAATAAGTATCAGATTCTTTCCCGAGATCCAACAAGGAAAGCCAAGGGCTCCTGGAAGCGCTTTGCCTTTTCCCCAGGTTTAGCATTAGCAGAGAGACCAGGAGAAACGACCTCGTAAGCGGCACTGAAGGAGCTGTATGAGACTTGGGAGCCCCCTGGTGGACTGGCGATCATACTTCAGACTTGATGCTGACGTTCCTTTTCAAAGGATGTATGCTGCTTTAGATGTTATTAATTCCTTAAATTTTAAATTAAAAAAGAAAAAAGCAGCTTGCCTAAATCCCAAACTAAGCACTAGCAGGCAGGGGGCTGTTGCTCTAACAGCTCCACCCATCCGCGCACAGTTCTGAAGGAAGGAAGTGCAAACTGGCAGAAGCCTGGAGACCTTGGACTCAGTGGATGAGTTGGGGCCTTGGATGACTGTGCGGGATTCAGGCACGTTTCAGAGCAGGAGGCGACCCCCATCCGGAACCCTGGCGTTTACAGCAGGAAGGGAGAGTGCAAACAGAGAGAAGCCGCCTCTAAACCTATCATCACAGCAGCACTTCCCAGACTACCTGTGCTTCCCAGTCATCTGGGAGAACTTCTGAGAAACACAAATTCCTGGATGGTTTCCCCAGGAATTCTGGTTCCGTGGGTCTGGAACAGGGCCCGCGTGGTTTTGAAGGGAGGTCAAGTTTACAGACCACAGACCGCTGATGGCTATCCTCTTCCAAGTTACGCCACCACAAGGACCAGGGGAAGCAAACCACATTAAACCACTACAAACAAGGAGGAGGGGCCCTGAGGGTGCCAGGAACCCTGGGGGTCCAAAGCCCCAGGAGGCCCTAAAACCGCAGTGTCCTCAGGAAGGCATCTGTGATGGTGGGAGGGAGGGGGTCACATAGCCCAGCATGGAGGACCTCTGGCTGAGGAGGGGTTGTACATTGTTTCTCTGTTTTTTAAAAAAGTGACTAAAGAAGACAATTTAGGTGACACAAACAGATTTTATTTAACACTTCATGAAGTGGACAGTCTCCTTTCCGAGAACTGAAAATGGGGGGGGAGCAGGAAGATTTTATAGGGTCAAGAATCAAGAACAAGGAAGAGACAACTAGAACACGTCTGATTGGCTGGGGCCACACAAGTGACCTTTTGGGGCAAGAGGTCCCAGAATTGGTCTGGCATTTGGGGACTGGCTGATGGAATGTACCATGTTCCTGGTCAAGCAGAGCCTTTGAAGATATACAAAAGTTACCTAAGTTTTGGTGCACAGACGTGGCACCTGGGGCAGGGGTGGCTCCGTCTCGGGCCCAGAAATGTATTTCAACACTTCTAATGTCATTCTTCGCTTGCTCTTTTTCTGTGTCTTTTCTTAGGCTTTACTTCATCCTTTGCAAATGACGCAAACTTCCTTCACTGTCGCCACCGTTGCAACCATCCTTTTTGCATGTCTTTTTCTGCTCAGGGTTACTGTTGAGCCATTTCTGGTCAGATTTGCCAGGCCTGAGGTTTGAGTTTCCAACCCTTGCCTTTCAGAGGCATTGAATTTTACTCCAGACTCCACATCTTCGTCAAGGGTGCTCGTTAGAGCTATCCAGTCAGCAGGCCGACAGCTAGGCTTACTGTGTCATGGAGTACAAGGAGGGGGCTTACATCACAGGTTGCTGCAGTTTGCCTGTTCTACAAAATTGTAGAACACTCTCTGTAATTAGGGGAGCTTCATCTTAGCTTCACCTGGTGGGGATGCTGGCCAAGCAGGCTGCTGCCAAGATGGGCTCCTGGACCCAGGTGAGTGGTCCCAGGTGTCCACAGCAGATGCTCTGAGCCTCAGCTGCTAAGGGACCACCAGAAGCTGAAGTAAGAGAGCACTGGGTCAAAACGGTTGAGGCCCAATCAGTCAACAGAAACAAAGGGAATCCCTGGGCAAGGAATCGGAATTTCTAAGGAGTTGGGGGGACTTAGGAACAGGGCAGACAGGGGAGGGGATTTGGAAGGGAGCCAGGAAAGGGAGTCCTGGATTTCAACTGTGGGTGAACACAGCTTTTGGCTAAAGGGCAAGCATCCGTTTTATTGAGGACCAGACAGGTGGTGTGGGGGTGAGTAGCCCTAACTAACAGCTCTGGGCTGGGGGATGATTGCAGGTAACTAATTGGTAATTACTATCTATAAAAGGATTGTGGTGTGTGGGAAGAACACTGGTCCCAGAGTCAGGAACTCTGAGCTTTACCCCTGATTAATCGTGTGACCTCGAACAAATAACTGTTGGTGGTGTCAGATTCCTCATGTATTGGGTAAGGAGCTGGATTAGATCAGTTCTCAAGGCTTCCTCGGGGAATTAATCTTTAAAATACTAATGCCTGGGTATTGCACCCAAACAAACATTTTAACTGGTCTACTTCAAGGTCTAGGAATCATGTTTTTTACAGCTCTCCAGGTAATTCTCCCTGTAGACAGAGTATGAGCCTAGAATGTAGACTAGAAAGATTCTACACTTCCTTTGGTTTGAACATTCTATGAGTCTCTGTTATAACTAGGGTGACCCACCATCCCAGTTTGCCCGGAATTGCCCCAGTTTTAAAACTGAAAGCCCCCTACCCAGGAAACCCCTGAGTCTTGGGCCATGTTCCACATCATGTTCCATGTTCCACCCTCTGCCCCGACATCAGTATGAAAGGAAAGAAGAGGGAGATGCTTAGTGCTCCCTGGGTGTTCGTTCACACGTGTGGGTTTTGTGTGTGACTTCACCAGGCCTATCAGTAAGCAAATTTGACTCCACCATTTACGTGCTACATAGTTGCTATGTTATAGCTATACCTATAATATATAAGTATACATTTGAGTAAAACTTACCTTGCATGGATTTCTAAAGATTATCTGTCACCCATCCTAGCCTGTTTCTTGTTCTTCAACCTGATGCTTTGAGAAAGCATGTTGTTTTTTCCTTTCTAACTTTAGTAAAACGAAGAAAATTTAAGAACAGAAGGGTTTTAAAAGGTGCTCACTCATTTACAAGTATCTATTCCACCTCCACGTGTTGATTCTTCTTGTTCTCCACTCTACATCCAATCTACCACCAAGTCATATTTTCTCTGTCTTCAAAACACATCCGGAATCTCAAAACCTCTCCCTTCTAAGTGCCCCCACGTCTACCACCCTAACGCACCATCAGACAAAATCAAGCCACCACATAGTTATTGGGGCAAGATAGGCCTCGGGGACGTGACACAGCTGTAAGAACACGCCATGCAGGGCCGAGGGAGCGTGCAAGTGACGCGGGGGAGGGCCGTCCCCTGGCCCGCACGCCTCTGCTCGCCGCTCCCACGCCCACTGCGGCTCTGGCTACCGGGGCATTGCAGAAACACTGGGCGGTCGTGGACATCCAAGAACTGCATCACAGAGAACATTTGACGAGGGAGCTCCCGGGTTGCCTTCTTTCCACATCAGAGTGACCACAAAGGAGATGCTAAAGCTCTTAGATTAAACTCAGAAAGTTTTATTAAATGTACTCCTTGACCTCACCCCCTCTGCAATCCTATGTGAACCCTCCAGGCAGAACAAGTCCTGGGCGCAAAGATAATGCATCTCGGTGCCTTCTGTCTTTGTGTCAGATGGCTTCCATCCCTGTGCCACCCAGCGGCTATCACAGTGTCACGCAGTGGATGCTTGACCGCTCTCTTCCTACTCGCTAGTCAGCAGGAGGAAGTTGGAGGTTGCATGGGGCGGAGACAAGTGGGCGCTGGGTTCCTGGGTTTCAGTGTTGGCCTTCGTAGCCGATTAGTTTAATCAATGCTTCTCACCTGCGGGCCATTCCCCCCTCCCCAGGACATTTGGCAATGTCTGGGGACAGTTTGGTTGACGTACTGGGAAGAGGGGTGCTGCTGGCATCCAATGGGTAGAGGCTGGGGTGCTACTACACACGGTACAGTCCAGAGGGAACCCCACGGCAAAGAACTGCCCTGCCCAGCATGTCAGCGCGCTGTGCTCAAGTCCTGGTTCTGACCCAATAGAGAGTAGGAGCCCAGTTCTCTGGAGGGTTAAGGATAGGGGTGGGGTAAAGTGGAGAGATTGTTCTAGATGTTCTAGGAAGTGGCAAAGCGAAGGCACTCATGGACCTTTCTTCCTGAGCTTACCACACAGACAGCATTTAAGTGGGAACAGGAAGGTACGTGTCTTCAACACTCCCGTTCCAACTAGAGACACAGCAGCAGCCGTGGACCAAACATTCTCTTCTAGAGTCCCAGGCTGGGCCCCCCTTGGCCCAGAAAAAAATCCAGTTACCCCACACCCCTTCCCTGGGTTCAAGGGCCTGGAATTGCCCAGTCCCAAGCCAGCAGGGCTAGCTCTCAAAGAGAAATGTAGTCCTTGACCTCACCACCTCTGATGGACATGCTTGACAGTGTGATTTTCATATTAAGCCTTCGGTGAGAAATCCCAATATCCCTACAGTTTGTGTGTTTTAGACTAACTTGGCTCTAATTGCTAATGTTGCCAATTCCCATGCAAAGCAAATGTAAGATTATGAGCCAGCTCTTATCGCTGGCAAGCTTCACCGTGGTACAGGAATCACGAGAACAGGATGTATTTCAACAAGGAAGAACACTAAGAGAAAAATACCACTTAGGTATAATTATATTTCATGAAAGACACAACAGGATCGGAGGGGAGGAGACAAGAGAGGCTTGTTCTTATCGAGAAGCCCTGCAGAGGATTTCTCACAAAGAAAACGTGCACTTAGGAATAACTAACTATGTCATTGAGGATGGAGCGCTCTCCGTCCATCCATTCGTGTGTTCATTTACACTAATTTTCGACTCTGCTCAGGAAATGCACAGTGCTGAGGGCTGGAAGGGTAACATAACCCACGGAAGGACGCTCGCCTGGGAACCCCGCTGCGTGCTGGCCTTGGAGCATCTGTTTTCCTGCCCAGGAGCTCCGGTCTCACTGTATTGTGCTCCTGACCTGTGTCACCTGAGTTGGATTTCCCTCACTCACTGGGGACTGGGTGGACAGGGAAGAAAAGGCTGAGACATTCCATTTCAACTGGGATGTGAAGTGTATATCTAGTTTGTGCTCCAGGGGGCGCCATCACGTAGGATGCACTTAGATCTGCAACTTCCCGACATTCCTGCTTTTCCTGTGCCAGATACTTGAGGATCAAAGGATTTTAGAGATGTTTGCTATCTTTGGGGATTTGGGAATGGAGGTTCTCTGAGATTTTTTTTTGTTATTCAGTATAACATATACCAGGAAAAGCATACAGGTCGTAAGGATGTAACGCAGTGACATTTTGCATAGCTCTATGCTCTAATAACCACCACCCAGAGGAAGGTACAGAACAACCCCAATCCCCCAGAAGGTTCCTGAGTGCCGCTCCCCGGCTATACCCTCTCCCATAACTGTTACTTTGATTTCATCACCGTACATGGTGTCCTGAACTGTCTCGAGCTTCATAAACTGGAACTAAGCAGTATGTTCTCTTGTCAGAGCACCCACTTGCTGCCCTCCCTTTCCTTAGTAGGAGGTGTGCATCTTGATCGACAGCTGTCTTCCGGGTCAACCTGAGGTTAGAATTATTCATGTTTGTGTCGGTTGAAGTAGAGCAGATTTTGCTACCCCAAATATGTCTCTTTGGCATAAGGATTATTTTGAGCTAAAGGCAATCAAAACCCAGCAGATTCAGGAAAGCTCCTTACCTCCCCCTCAACTGCCCACATTAACACTGGAAAGAGAATGTGTACCAGAAAGGGCGCTGTTACCAGAGAAAACTTCTCTGTACAACAGGGCAACCTTTGTCGTGCAAACATCTCCTCCACCTACCCGTGGAAGGCCTCCCTCCCTGCTGGGTCCCGAGACTCCTACCCCTTCCTCAGCTCTGGATGCTATGTGAGCTTTGGTTACTTGGCCACTTGCATCTCCTGTTCTCCCGGGGCTCCTGTACCTAACAATTAAGTTTGGTTTTTCTCCTGTCCATCTGCCTTGTATCAATTTACTTACTAGTCCAGCCAAAGAACCTAGAAGGGAGTAAGAAAAAAATTGTTCTTCCCCACATACGTGGTCTTCCTTCTTTAGGCCACCAGCACCAGGGCTCAAAGACTGCCTGATGCACTAGCTGTAGTTCCAGGACGTGCTTTGCCCGAAGCAAATGCTCAGCAAACGCTTCACGTTGAGTAAGAGCTACTTTTGTTGTTATTAGAGTTTGGTAGTTAGCTCTTGACGCCGTTACGTGGCACATGGAATATGCTCAACATAGATTCCCCCCCCTCCCACTGTCCTTTTAAATGTATTCATGGAAGACCATTGTCCTTGGCCTTGGATGGAAACTTGGGAAGACCCCCGATTTCTCTGCTCACTCTTAGATATAAGACAGCTCTGTGGTCACTAAAGGTTCTCAGAAATGTGACTCCCTGGCCTAATGAGAGGCTTCAGCCTTCGCTCAAAGGATTTCTCTGATTTCACTGACCATCCGAGCAGAGGAGGGTGGGGGAGAGCTGAGGATATTGGGCTGCCCTACTTCCTGGTGATGGGCCTGGTGAGGGTGGGTGGGGGCTTAGCTGGGTGTAGAGCTGCCCTCTGCTCCAGAGGAGGCTGAGAGGCTAGAGGGAAGGAGTAGCCGCTGACTGCTGTGATCTGTCTGGCCTCAGAACAGAAGCCCTGGGTCTTACAGCGTGTAATTAGGGCTGACTCAGTGCCAGCGCCACCCTGTTTGGGCCCCAAAACAGAGCAGATGGTGGCAGAGAAGAGCAGCAGGGAGAGGCTCCCTTCTGCCTCTCCCATCCTCAGCAGACCCCGCACCACCAAGCACCAGAGGCCTGGGTGCCCTTCCTCCCAGGGCGGGCAGGGTGCGGGGAGTGGGGCGCTCACCGGGGCTCAAAATCTGCAGGGGCCTGAGCGGTCAGGAGAAGTCCTCTTTTCATGTGATTTTTTTTTAAAATCAAAATTAATGGGAAAAAGTCTATAATGAACAAAATGTTACTAATTTTTGCTTTGCTTCAGGCTTCAACATGGTTAGCAGGGCTTTTACTGATCCTTTATTTAAAATATTGATATTTTGCTCATCATGGATTTTTGGCATTGATTTTGAGCTTCAGAATTATCGTATTAAAATATTCATCTTAAAGTGTGTTTAGCTATACTTAAACTATACAGCTGTACACACCGATGAATGCAGGTTTTAAAAAATGGTCATCTGTGGCCTAGTTATAGCAGTAATGTTCTGATGTTGGCTTCCTAGTTTTGACATTGTGTAGTATAGAAGACATCAACGTTGGAGGAATGCCCTTGTTCCAGCTTCCTGTGAGTCTGTGATTATTTAAAAATTACAAATTTTGAAGCCATGGCCAGGTGGCTCAGTTGGTGGGAGCATCATCCTCCAGGTGTGTGACCTGTGATCCATGGGACGCATGTGGCTCAGGTTGGCTATGAATGAGGCCCAACACAAAATCGTAAATTTACTTAAAATATCATGAGATTTTTGTGTGTGTGATTGTGTGTCACAATGTATTTAATGTGTGGCCCAGAGACACCAAAAGTTTGGACACCGCTGCCAGTGCACCAAAAGTTTGTGGGTTCGATTCCCGGTCAGGGCACATGCCTAGGTTGCGGGTTCAATCTTCAGACTGGGCATGGATGGGGGCAACCTATCAATGTTTCTCTCTCACATCAGTGTTTCTGTCTCGCATTGATGTTACTCTCTCACCCTCCTCCCTCTCTAAAAAAGCAATGAAATAAAAATTTTTGAAAATGATTATTTGTATAAGGTACTGAATTTTTTCGCATTTTGGTTTGGCTTTGAGACCCCAGTCAGTTGTTCACCTGCCTGCCGCTGCCCTGGCTTTGCTCGTTCTGCCCTCACTACGGCTCTCAACACGATGAAGCCCATCTCGCTCTGGGACGTTCCAGAGGCTCCAGCCTTCCCCTTGGGCTGGCCATGGAGACTGTGGCCTGGAACACTGCCACCTGCCCCAGAGTCCCCTGCTGATTCTGCCCTTGGACCACACTCTCCTTTGCCCCTGCCTGCACGCCTGTCTTTCAGTAAACATCCTGTGTGCAACGTTCAATTATGAGCAACAGTGGACAAGCCTTTTGTTTCTGTTCTTTGACCGGCCCAGTTCAATTTGAGGAAAGATTGCTCGTGGTATAAACAAATAATGCCGTGTTTCATTTTTTATTTTAGTGATAAGTCGGGGGCTATAGTTTAACACCTGCCCAGTGCTTCCAATATGCAAGCCCAAACAGAGAAGCACTGCTGTATGCCAGTGTTAGAATCTGTTCAAATTGTGTGAGGGTTAAAATATTCTAGACTGTCATCATGTGGGAACTTGTTAGAAATGCTGATTCTCAGGTCACAGGCCGGACCTAGGAGTCACAGACCTTAAGAGTGGCCCAGCAATCTGCATTTGAAAAGCCCTGCAGATGATTCTGAGGCATGCTGGAGTTTGGGAACCACTGCTCTGAGTATAGGATGCTTGGGCCCACCCGGAGGTTCTGATTTCACAGATCTGAGTTAGAGTCCTGTTCACTGAGAAAGTTCCCTGGGTGATTCCAGTGAGTGCTGGGTGGCAAGCGGCTGCTCTCTACTGGTCTAGGTGTGTTTCCTTAAAATATATTTTATTGATTGTGCTGTTACAGTTATCTCAATTTTTCCCCTCCACCCAGTACCCCCATTCCACAGAACAATCTCCCCCTTTATTTCGTGTCCGTAGGACGTGTTCATAAGTTCTTTGGCAATAGGTCCATATACTATTCTTAACCTCCCCCTGTCGATTTTGTACCTACAATTTATGCTTCTTATGCCCTGTACCTTTTCCCCTATTCTTCCCCTTCCCCCTTCCAGCTGATAACCCTCCAAGTGATTTCCATATCTGTGATTCTGTTCCTGTTCTGGTTGTTTGCTTGGTTTGCTTTTTTAGATTCAGTTGTTGATAGTTGTGAATTTGTTGCCTTTTTAATGTTCATATTTTTTACCTTCTTTTTCTTAGATAAGTCCCTTTAACATTTCATATAATAAGGGCTTGGTGATGATGAACTCCTTTAGCTTTACCTTGCCTGGGAAGCACTTTATCTGCTCTTCAATTGTAAATAATAGCTTACCTGGATAGAGCAATCTAGGTTGTAGGTCCTTGCTTTTCATCACTTTGAATACTTCTTGCCAGTCCCTTCTTGCCTATAAAGTTTCTTTTGAGAAATCAGCTGATAGTCTTATGGGAACTCCTTTGTAGGTGATTCTCTGCTTTTCTCTTGCTGCTTTTAAGATTCTCTGTTTATCAACTTTTGGCATTTTAATTACGATGTGTCTTGGTGGGCTCCTCTTTGTTTCTAACCTGTTTGGGACTCTGTTCTTCCTGGACTTGTGTGTCCAGAAAATTTCCTTCACCAAATTAGGGAAATTTTCTTTCATTATTTTTCCAAATAAGTTTTCAATTTCTTGTTCTTCCTCTTCTCCTTCTGGCAGCCCTATGATTCGGATGTTGGTATGTTTGGAGATGTCCCAGAGACTCCTTATTCTATCCTCATTATTTTTAATTCTTTTTTTTTTCCTTGCTGTTCTGATTGAAAGCTTTTTTCTTCCTTATGTTCCAAAATGTTGATGTGATATGCAGTTTCATTCCCTCCACTGCTGGCTCCCTATAGATTTTTCTTTATGTCACTTAATGTAATTTCCATTTCTGCCTGCATCTTTTTTATGCCATTGCCATACTCAGTGAGTTCTTTGAGCATCCTGATAACTAGTGTTTTGAACTCTGCATTTGATAGATTGCTTCTCTGCATTTTGTTTAGTTCTTTTTCTGGAGTTCTGTTCTGTTCTTTCAGCTGGGCCATATTTCTTTGTTTCCTCAATTTGGCAGCCTCCCTGTGTTTGTTTCTGTATATTAGGTAGAGCTTCTTTGACTCCCTGCCTTAGTAGCGGGGCTTATTGTAGAAGAGTGAACCTACAAATTGTGTGGGGCAGAGCCTTACGTGATCACCACGGCAGGGCAACCCGTTTCACTGCTTTGTGGCTCTGTGTCGGGGAAGGCTCAGAGCAGGGATGATGCTGCTGCCTGGCTTCTGGAGGGTTGCCTGAGAGGAAGCCATCTCCTAGCACTTGCGCTGTTTCCAGTCACTTCACTTTCTCCCCAGTTGTGTCACTTGTGCCCTTCCAGCTGTTGCCCTAGTGCTGAATCCCAGAGGAGGAAGGTCTGCATAAGTCTTAAGTCCTTGTGGGCCTTTTATGTGGCATCTACTGAAAATCCAGCAGTTTCTTCTGCCTCCCCAACCCCCACTGGTTTTTACAGCCAGAAGTTACGGGGATTTATCTTCCTGGCGCTGGAACCCTGGGCTGCTGGGTGGTCTGGTTTGGGGCTGGGGTCCCTCACTCCCGTGGTATCCTTCCAATTCTTATCCACCACACGTGGATGTGGGACTGCCCATTCTGCCACCTCCCTGCACCACTCCTGTGGCTCTGTGCCTCTTGGCCCATTCCATCCTCTCTCCCCATCTCTGTTCCTCCTACCTGTCTGGATGAATGTGGCTTTTTTAAACCTTTGGTTGTTGGACTTCCATACAGCTCAATTTTCTGATGGTTCTGGGTAATATTTGTTTTGTATCTAGTTGTAATTTTTTTCTGTAGTTGTGCGAGGAGGTGAGGTGTGTTTACCTACGCCTCCATCTTGACCAGAAGCTTCTCTGCCAGTCTAGGTTTGATCAGCTGCATCTCGGTCCCTGGCTCTCTGTACAGTTTTTCCCTGGGGCCTCCAGAGAAACCCGAGAACTTTTTCTAACAAGAGTCAAATAGAGTTAAGAGAAAATGAAAAGTTTTCTTGACAATGCTATTCTAAGCATCCACAGCTTCCAGGAGGCTCCTTTGGTTTGTATGGATTTTAGTTTACAGATTCGTTTTCTTTCTCCTCTGAACTCCCATGGGGTGACCGAAACCTCACAACTGTAAAAGAATGATTACTCTCAACCTGGCCTGGGAGGGGTATAATTCACACTGAGAGAATTCACACCTGCTGAGAATATCATTTATTCCTGAGAAAATGGTTGAGTGACTTTCTCAATAAGTTTAGAAGTATTAAGTCCTGTTCTGAGAAACCAGCTCTCCCCTCGCTGTCAGTCACACATCTGGTGAGCTTTAACCAAACACTCTGACCTTTGTGAATCTGGACTAATGTAGATTATCTGAACATTTTCTCATTGAAGGGGAGCAAAATACGCCACCCCAACATATACCACTTTGGCATGTGGCTTACTTTGAGCTGAAGACCATCAAGACCCAGCTGACTGAGGAAAAACTTTCACTTCTCCCTTAACTATACCCAAAAGAATTTAAATAAGGGGCCTGGCTCAGGAAGAGGGCTATTACCAGGGATAACTTTTCATCTAAAAGACCAGTCTGTATGGCAGGAAAAACTTCTAATTTCCAAGCATCTGCTCTCCCATCTTTCTGCGAATTAACTTCCTCCCCTTTGAAGCCCTGGACCCCTATCTCGTTCCTTAGCCCAGGATGGCACATAAGCCTAATTGCCTGACTTGCCCTTTGGTCTCACACCTTTGGGCTCTTTACATGTGAAATGAAATTTGTTTTTCTCCTGTTAATCTGTCTTATGTCAATTAGATGATTAGACCATCCAAAGAACCTAGAAGGGTAGAAGGAACATTTTTCTGCCCCTACATTATCCAATGCTATGACGCTACCTAATGTGAATTATGGCTGCCAGACAGCTGCCCTCTTACAGCAAGATTATAATAAAACTCTACATGCGCTTATTGCTTATAGTCTGAATAGGTTTTTTAACTCAAACTACACAAACATTGTATAGTCACTAAACACAATTTAATGAAGTGAAAACAATACAGAAGTGTAAATGCTAATGATAATAGCCCTCCACAGAATACACTTCCCATAGGTAACAAAACTCAGGTAGTCTGTGTCCTTTAGGCTATTTGCTGTTCGTTCGTTCGTTTGTTCATTCATTCATTCATTCATTCATTCATGAATATCCAATATTTATTGATTACCTATACTGTCTCAAGCTAAGTGCAGAAAATACAATTATGAATGAGGCCAATGCAGTTCTTTATTTCATGGGCTTTGCATAAATTTAAACTCTCATACACGAGTAGTTGCATTATTAATAAAGAAATGAAATTCCATCTTGGCTTTCTTTTCCTGCTATGGATTCACCGAGTAAGAGTGAAAAAACCTCCTCTGACCTGTAATTTCGGAGGAAGGAATGGTGGAGATGTGCAGTCCTCTCTCTGCACCTTTCCGCTCTACTCCCCACCCCACCCTTGCCAGCTTTTGCATTTCAGACCCATTAAGGCCCAGGTGGCAAACACAAGGCCTGGGGGCTGGATCCAGCCCTCCACCTTGTTTTATCCGGCCTGGCACCTTGTTCCTACTCGGCAGCAGCACCGAGCTCCTTGCCCCTAGTTAAGGAGCAGTTACGTTTATACAGCCCTAAAATTACATTTGGCCCTTTGGAGGCAACCTCAAGGCTGATGTGGCCACTGGTGAAAATGAGTTTGACACCCCTGCATAAGGGATTAGAGTGAACTGTCCTGGGGAAGTAAGTCTCCCAGGAGCAGAGAAGATCAGAGCAGCCTGGCTGGGGGAGGGTGGAGAGTGGAGAAAGGAGACATGTTGGGGGCCACTGGACACAGCAGGGACCAAGCCTTCCTGCACAGCACTCTGTGGGGCCTGATTTGGAGGTGGCCTGGGGAGGCAGAATACTAGGTATGTTCACTTGGAGGCCTGGTACAAGGCCCCCTGCCCCAGCTGGGGATCAAAGTCACCAACCTTTGAAATGGACCTCTAGAGGGTGGGCACTGGACACTAGCTGGGACCAGGGTGAAATCAAGGACACAGCTACTTCCTGAAATCCTCTGGACCGACAAACACCCCAGACTCTTGCATGGCCCTGAGGCAATAAAAGCCGACAGCCATCCGCTTCGGTCAGTGGAGACTGAGAGCCAGATACAGTTTGGTTTAGGAAAACAACACATGACATCTCCTGCATCCAAGTGGCATGAAACAGACTGATACCCATTCCACACATAGTGCACACATACGCACGCGTGAAATTCCTTCATTTCATCAATTAACTCCAATTCTGCATGATCATTGTTTTCACAGTACAGAGAATAAACCTGGACCAGAAGCCTTTCTTGGCAACGATAGGGCGTTGCTGATTTGGTGGGAACTATGCAGCCCTCAATAAGAAGGTTTAGGTGGTTTAAGTAAAAATGAGCAGATCTTATGCCCTTTTCAAAGCCTTGATTCCCTGGGCAATATTTATGGCTGGGTGAGGCAGCTTGGCACAGTCAGCTTCCTGAAGACATCCATTTCCACAGAGCGCAGCCAGGGCCCCGGCCGGGCTCGCAGCATCGCTGCAGGGACTGGGAAGGACAGGGCACCCCCTCCTCCTTTAAAGTAGTTCTGCTTTAAACAAACAAAAGAAGACAAACAAGGTAATGTTGTTGGGGTATTTTACACACAGGACATTGTACATATTTAAAGTGTGAAGTTCAGTGAGTTTTGAAAAATATGTACATCACCACCACAATCAACACACTCAGAGCCATTCCCTACCAAATGGACCTCACTTCTCTCAGCCACTTTGTGATAAGCACTCTGGCCACTGCCCCAGGCAACCCCTGCTTTGCTTTCTGTCACCGTCAGATGGTCTTGTCTTTTCTAAATTTCTTTGGGAGTTCACACACATATCATACAGTATATACTCTTTTGTGTCTGGCTTCTTTCACTCAGTGTAATTATTTTGAGATTTATCCATGGTCTGTGTGTGTTAGTACTTGGCTTTTTTTTTTCCTGATCCTCACTCAAGGATATGTTTATTGATTTGAGAGAGAGAGAGAGAGAAACATCAATGTGAGAGAGAAACATCAATTGATTGCCTCCTGTCTGTGTCCTGACTGGGGATTAAACTCGAAACCTAGGTTGTGTCCTGACTAGGAATAGAACTCACAATCTTTTTGGTACAGGGACGACGCTCCAACCAACTGAGCCACCCAGCCAGGGTTACTTCAATTCTTATTACTGCTGATGTACTACATGTGACTTATTTATTCATCTGTTGATGGTCATTTGGGGGTGTTGCCAGTTTTTTGTCAACTATAAATAAAGCAAGGCACCTCTGCTCTTATATGTTTTATATGTTTGGGTTTGTGTATAATTTTAGTCTAAGAAATTTGGCTTCTAAATAAAAGAAGGAATGGAAGGAGGAAGGAAGGAGGGGGGGAGGGGACTCACCAGTGAAATAGAAAAAGCTCAGTCTTTGGAGCCAGAGACAGCTGAACTTGAAGGGTGGTTCTGTTTCTAGCTAAGGCAGCCTGAGAGATGACTACACTTTTTAATGTCACTTCTTTTATCTGTAAAATGAGGATACTACCACACGGGGTTGTTGAGATCACACGTGTAAAGTGCAAACTAGTGCTCAAAAGTGTTATTTCTCATACACCTTTCTGCCTGGGAGAGAGACAAGCCCGCTGGAGGAGCGCCATGGCCCTGTCCAGCTCAGCAGACCAGGTGTCCATGCATAATTTCTAATCAGTGTCACTGTGAGACTGTCTGTGAGTTTAAATGATTTAGCCCAAGTGTATATTATCTGGTTCAAACTGCATTCTGTGGTCTTTTGGTCATTTCTAATTATGCTTGGAATAAGTCTTTTTGAATTGATTAACTATTCGAAACCCTAAAATAATCTGGGCTTTCTTTGGCTTTGTAGGGCATGTTAGAGAAAACGATGAGAATTCAAGTTTACTGCTGGGTTAGTAGTGCAAAGTTCCTACCAGCTACCTGCTAGGAAGTTTCTAGAGAAACAGACTTATCGGACGCCAGGGCAAGTTAATGAGTTTTATAGAATAGCAGACCGCTCTGGGAGAGGCAGCAGCTTTGTCTGAGCTCCGCACTGCAGATTCCAGAGGCTTGTATTGTCAGATGTCACTGTGGGAGCCAGAGGAACAGCGATGCTGGAACATGCAGTCACTTGAACAATAACCACCTGAAGCACCTGAAAAAACAAAAGAGCTTAGTAAGGTCATGTCGTATCGAGCGGGGGCAGAGATCTAGGCCAAGAGTAAGAAGACTGGAGTCTTGTGATAGTTCTGCCTCTAATTCTTACAAATCTCCTTGGGGGTTTGGTTTCTTCATCTATAATGAAAGGGTTGGGCTGAGGTTGCTTTCAGCTCTGACATCCTGTAATTTTGTGATGCGCATTAATCCATGGATGTTAGGTGCTGGGAACTCGTCTACGCGATCAAGTTTCTGGGGCTCATCTAGCCCATGTGAAGTAACTCTTACAAAAGTACCCTGTGGGAGGATTTGTGAGGCAAAATGACCAAAGGAATGAAGCTGGGGCTGGGGGTGATGTGTGGGGAACAGTTAGTTTTGTTTTTGATGTGCTACATTCCAGGGAAAGGTAAGACGTTACCGTATACCCTCTTGAAGCCATCTGGAATACAAATGTGGAGTTTAGATGGGAGAAGTAGCACTGAGGATCATTGGCCAATCAGTTTCAACAGATATTTATCGAGTACCTGGTAGAACCATTCATCCATGTAATCAACAAACATTTATTGAAGCATCAGTTATGGGTCAAGTTCCACACTATTGCTGTGGAAGAATCAAGAAGAAGGAGACACAGACTCGTTTTCAGGCATTTACATCACACATGGCATTTGGATTAGACAACAGGAGGTATGCTACAGGATAACAGAAGATGAGTTGTGTAAGAGAGCACGGTATTTGGGTATTCAAAGGAGGCGTGTAGGATTTGGAGCACCAGGGCAGGCTTCCTGAAGGAGTGGCATTCAAAACAGGCTTTCTAGACTAGGATTTGACTGGTGGAAATGGGGGTTGGAAGGGGCATTCCAGAGAGAGGAAATAGTGCAAGTGGATGCTAATGCATGGACTGGCAAGGTTCGGACTGTCTGTCCTGCTAGGAAGAAGCATGGTTGGAATGGAGCACAGGCTGTACACAAAGGCGCAGTGGGAATTAAGGCTTGGGTGGATCAAGGGTATACGATGCAGGGCTGAAAGTGCAGTTTCCTTATTTTGGTAGGCCGTGGAAGGACACCAGGCCCCTGCTTTGAGCAGGCTTGGGGGATGATCTAAGCTTACCCTTGACAAAATTTACATGGCCGTGCTGGGCTGGACGGATGGAGTGAGACAAGAGCCAGGTGAACTTCTAAGTTCTAAGATAGGGAGAACCCAGAGAGAGTAAATGCTGGGGGAGAGAACGAAGGTCTGGGCTTGATCTTTAGAGACACTGGAAGACCAAGGCCAGGGAAGAAGGCAAAGCAGCTAGAAGCTGAAGTCCACTAAACTGTTTCCAGGCCCCTAAACAGGGAACTGAGGTGGAGAGGCAGGTGGGAACCTATGTAGTCTGCAAAGCCTTTCACGCGTCCCATCAAGTTCAGCAGCACCTAGACCTGTGGCTCAGGGGAAAGAGCTGTGGACTCAGAGACCTGGCTTATCTCCGGCACCTTCGCTTTTCATTGGTAAGATAAAGAATTCATTAGGAAGGTGAATGAGTTTAAGCATATACAAGTAGTAGGTACTTACTTCCTAACAGCTGAGTCAGAATTACAACAGGATTCATAAATGCATGGAGTCTCTTCTACACAAAATCAAGTCATGTTTTCAATGATATCAGGCTAGCAAAACACAATGAGATTGTCATTTCCCCCAAACAGCTTGTTGCCCCAAAACAGCTGTACCGTACTGGACTGTCACCAAGAAAGCAACCAGGTGCTTGGAATGTAAAAGAAGGGAATCTGTTGATTTAGAACTGGAATGGATTTTACTCAGGAATTTAGGCTTTCTGACCTTTCCCATCTTTTAACCTCCTATTTTACATTCCAAATGCTATTTTCCCCATCCCATAATACATTGTGCTCTTCCGACGGTTTCCTTGCCATGACGTGATGAGAAAAGGGAGAGGTGCAGTAATGATGAGCTTGATGTTTGCAAAGGGCTTTGGATTTCTTGGCTGGCACAAGCTGCACAAACAGGATATTACTGCTAAGCTGCTGCTTAGAGAAGGGAGAGACAGGGAGGAGCAGTCTTCTAACATTCTGGGCCAGCAGCAGGGGGCAGGTCAGGGGAGCGGGAAATGACCAGCAGCTTCCCGGAGCGCTTGAGAGCAAAGCAGGGGGCAGGGATGCTGAGGCTTTGAATGATCTCAGTAAAGGAGGCTGCCCACATTTTCCAGACTGTATTAGAAAGAAGCAATTCAGTGATGAAGATGAAGACATTTTTGCAAATATATCTTTGGCTAGTGGGCTTAAAGGGGTTAAGCAGGGATTCTGGCAGAGCATGCTTTCCTGCTGGGAGTCATGTGCATGTAAATTTCCTGAAGAGCATCTAAGAGTTCATCTTGACGGTAACCTTAGAGAGAGCCAGACCTTCCGCCTCCGTGCCATGCTGATTTTAACAAGGGAGGTCACGAGCTAACCCAAGAACTAGTCTGTTACCTTTGCTGTGCAAAGCGAAAGGTGAAAAGTGAAAGGAGGGGGCCCCCTCCCAGAGCCCCACTCTAGTACAAACTAAAACAGCACACTCCCTCCGAGTTCCTTTAACAGTTCCCACTGGGGCAGGAGAAAGACCCACCTGTCTCACAGACCAACCCCCACCGCCCGAGTTGTCTCCTATGGCTCCATAGCCTTCTGTTGGCAGAAGTTTCAGGTTTGGATTTTTTTTTTTTTTTTTAAAGAGAGATGAGCCTAAATTAAGGACTGCCAATGGAGCTTTCTTTTTCTCTTGCTCTTAGGGGAGGCACTTATGAAAAGATTTAAAATGTATCTACTCCACTTCTACCAACACTCACTGAATATCTACTGCATGTGAAATGCCATACCAAGCACCATGAGGACAGAGGAATGAAGGTGATTTCAGTAACGCTTGTGATCTGGTGAAGGAGACAAACACATAACATACAGCACAAGCATTAGACAGACAACAGTCACATAGGAAGACTGAGGATAAAAAGGGCATGCTCCTGCTAGGAGGACCACAAGACAGCGTTTTGCGTAGGTTAGTGTTGACTTGGCCCTTAGAGCAAAGGCAGGACTGCAGCGAGCAACCGCGGGTGTGGGCAGGGCATTCCATCTGGAGCCGAGGTCCAAGGAGGGGTCACGTCAGGAATCGTGAGTATTGAGGTGCGGCTGGAGTGGGCCTTAGTGGAGGGTGTGGTGGGAGGTGAGAAAGACTGGTTATTTTGGATAACAGGCTGAGGAATTTGGACTTAGTTCTCTGTGAAAGAGGGAACGTTGAAGCTTCTTACAAACGTGAGTAATACTATTAGGATGGAGCCAGCACGGAGCAGGGAGGCCAGTTAGGAGGCTATTACAAGGGCCCAGGAGAGAGGAGATGAGGCCTGAACCATAAGGATTGAATTCCTAGGGTTCCATTCCGAGAAGAACACTGGACCCAAGCATCATCCAAGGGACACACGTGTGTGGTGACTGTGACAGTTATTGCAGACCCACGTTCCTCTGGATTTGCGCCACCACCTGCGGTCTGCAGTCACAACCCTTCCTATTAGGTGCTTCAGGGAAGGCAGAGAGAAAGACCAGGGAATAAAGCCAGACCGGTGAGGGGCAGGCAGGGCACGTCCCCAATACTCTACAGACCCAACTGAATGGTGATGGAGGTTGAGCATTTTAGATTTAGTGAATGTTTATTATGCACCATGCTGATTATTCTCTCTTTACCAACCCCACCCCCCTCTCAGATCTGCCCTCTGCCTTCGAGTTGACCTTGAACTACTTCTAAGGCATCGGACCTCAGACACCATCTCTTAATGTTTCCCTTAACCTGCCTGTATTTCTGTACATGGTCCCATCACTCATTGTCTCCTAGGAACAATAAGTTCTTGTCCATGTGCTACCCGTTTCCAGCCAGGACCTCAACAAAGGTACTATCAGTCCTCTATGTGTATATTAATCCTACTGATGTCCCTGGGAGGTATTACTTCCACTTTGTAGGTAGGAAAAATGAGGCATGGAGAGGCCGAGACTTGCTGTGGCAGAAACAGTGATGCCCATAATCGCAATGCCCCTACTTTCCCATTCCAGATCCCTGGCAACAGGAGAGGCTATGGGACTAGTGCTGGCCTTTGGGTTGCTAGAAGCAGCACCTCCTGGACTCACAGAAGAGGCGAGTGGGCCCTCTATGCCCTCCTGCTCTGCCAGGGCCATTGCGGAAGCTTCACGTTGGGAGGCATGAGATGTGAACCCCCTGCTCTGCCCAGTCGCCGTGGAGAAGGCTGCTTCCTTGGACACACAGCCAATGTTGCATGAGTGAAAAATAAACTTCCAGGTGTCAAGCCAAGAAATGTGTTACTCGATGAGCCATTCTGAGCACTGTGCTTCTCTAAGGTCACTTACCCAATAAATGACAGGACCAGGATATGAGCAGGACACAGGACAGCTCCAAGTCCTGTGCCATGGACAAGGAATTCACTGGGAGGAAATAAAAAACACACAGAATGCTAGGTCAAGTGAAACCAGAGCCTGGGGCCCTTTGTCTTGCTCACTTTTTCCACAGCTGTTCTGCCCTTACTCATGGCCCCGCCCATGAAACGAGAAGCGTACATTGCTGGAGTGCTCAACATGCACCAAGAAGTGTGGTAAAGGCTTTGTCTTCTTCAGTCCCCATATGAGAGATGCACTATTATTATCCACATTTTCCATTAGAGGGAGCTGGGCTCAGAGAAGGTAAATACTTTTCTAAGCTCACATAGGTGGTGAGCGTCCGCCCTGGGATTTTTACTCAGATGTGGGGCATCAAAGCCCAGCTATTGCTTTCTTTTTTTTTTTTTAATTAATTTTTTAATCCTCACCAGAGGATATGTCCTGAGGATATGTTTATTTATTTTAGAGACAGGAAGGGAGGGAGGGGGACAGAGAGAGAGAGAGAGAGAGAAACATCATTGTGAGAGACATCAATTGGTTGCCTCTTATATATGCCCCACTGGGGATCGAACCCACAACCTAGGTATGTGCACTGACCAAGGACCAAACCTGCAGCCTTTTGGTGTATGGGATGATGCTCCAACCAACTGAGCCACCCCACCAAGGCCCAACAATTGTTTTCTACTGCCTCCCAAGACTATTGCCAATGATAACAGAGGAAAGGTTGCATGAAAATGGCAAACACACACATGTTGAATCACTCAGGATTCACGGGAGCAGACCCAGTGAACCGTGAGTGTTGACAACACGCCCCACGGCCCTGCCACAGCATCTGAGTGTGTGCTCGCACCAGCCAAAGCACAGAAGTTTTTCATCTGATAATTTAGAGCTGTTCTAAAGAAACTCACTGCTCCTCCTACACTTGAAGCAGCTTCTGTTTTGCAAGGTTAATGCTCCAGGTTGGGGGAACCAGCTGTTTCAGTAGGTGTATTCTATAGAAATTGAAAGGTGTATTACCGAGGCAAACCCAGGATCTTAGTTGTAGTGAGGCAATCAGGCACCGCAGTTGGCAAGTGCCAGTGAGCCACACAAGTCATTCTTCTGGACAGCGGTTAAATTCGTCTGAGAGCGGGTCTGACCTGGTCAGCATCCGGTGCCCAGGTGCCCGTTCCCACAAAGCAGTTAGTGGCAGTAAACTCACCGGGGATGTCTGAGCTGCCCCACACAACACGTTACTCAGCCGCATCACTTTTCCTCTGTGATGATGTCTGTTTCTTCACCAGTCTTCCGTGTGGCTCATATAATTACACTAATGGCAGAAAGGAACTCGTCTTAAGGAGACAAGGATGTATAATCTTTTAAAAATGAGATCATATAAGTTAAAATGGCCTAAGTAGAGTGCGTCCTGAGTTAGGAACGCTCCTGTCACTGCGTCTGGGTTTGCGGCCCAGGCTGCGATGTCAGCGATATTCCTGTATTTAGGTACTTCGACTTCTAAGCTTTTTTAGGGGGAGGCGAGAACATGGTAATATTGTTTTTTCTCTCAAGGATATTTTTCCTAAGGGATGAGTGATTTTGAATGTGGAAGGAGACTTCCTTTTCCAGCAATATGGTGAAGTAGATTTCCTACAAAAATAATGCTAAATAAAGTAACTAAACATACTGGTTATAATAATTTTAAAGCTTTTTTAAAAACAAAGACTACATTTTCTTTTAACATTTTTTTCCTCAAATTTTTTCTCTTGGTTTTATTGAGATATAATCAACATATAGCACTGTGTAAGTTTAGAGCGCACAGCATAGCCCCGGCCGGGTGGCTCAGCTGGTCGGAGCATCGCCCTGTGCACTAAAAGGTTTCGAGGATTCCCTTCCTGGTCAGGGCACACACCTGGCTGCAGGTCCCATTCCTGGTTGGGAAGTGTACAGGAGGCTGCTAATCAATGTTTCTCTCTTACACTGATGTTTCTCTTTCTCTCTCTCTCAAGTCCATAAAAATGTATCGCCAGATGAGGATGAAAAAAATTAACAAAAGTAAAGTGTACAGCATAATGACTTGATATGTGAATATGCATTTTAATATATTCAAAATATATTGAATTGAGTTACCATGATAAGTTTAGTTAACATCCGTTCCCTTGTATAGTTACCAAAAATTTAGCCAAAGGGAGTTTCTGACAGAATGAGGTACGGAAGGGGCAGGTACAGGGTGAGAGGGGATGATTCCAGCGCTAAAATTTAGCAAGAGTTGTCTGGAACTCCTGTGAGGCTGGTGAGATTAAGTAGTTAATGCCTAGTGGCAAGTTCATGAGAAAGAACCAGAAGGAAAATTAACTTGTATTTGACATGAAATACATACTCTGTGGGTATTCATCAGAGTAAATTATACGCAGTGGGGATGTTTAAAAGCATTTCCTTTTTTTCCCTTAATGAATATGTACTGTTGGATCACACTGGACTGCCCTCTTGGGTTTTAGTAAACAATCAACAACTTCTGATGTCTATAATCTAGTGTTTAACTGTCTCTACTTATGCTTAAATTGAGGGTGAACACACATTACCATAATCCCTCGGAATTGCACAACGTTTCCCACCAACACTTAGATCCTCGCTCCTCAGCACAATGCAGGATCCCGGCCAGACTGGCGGGCCATGCTGTGGGAGAGCCGGGGGCTGGAGGAAGTCTCCACCTCTGCGGGAGCCTGGAGGCCCATGTCTGCCAGCCTGGCTGCCCAGTGGGAAAGGGCAGCACCCAGCTCCTGGGAAGGTGCAGGGGGTGCTGGGCCGGCAGAAACTCAGGGAAGGCCTTCCTCCCCCTCGCTCTGCCACGATGAGAACGCAGGACCCAGGCTGCCAAGAGTCAGCATCTGCGAAGTGCTAACTCAGCCTCCAGCTCCCCAGGGGAGTCTGGGGGACTCATGACTAGAAGGGGAAGCTTGCAAATGGACGGCAATCAGGCCAGAAGGCAGTGAAGGCATGCGGCCTGACAGTGGGCCTTCCTTCTCTTCCTACTGAGCCCACCGTGGCACGTTCCTCCAGCTGTTCTTGTGATAACTGTGCGGAACAGCTACGGTGAGGGGCTGTGTTCACAAGATGAAAAGAGTTGGATGGTCCCCAGAGGTCTTCTCAGCAGGGGGCTGGTGAAGGCGGGGAGGCCCTGCCGTGTACTCTGCTCATCTTCACAGCAAACCTGGGAGGCAGGTGAAACAGCTGTGATTATCCACATTTTAGAAGAAAGGACTCGAGAGGTAAAGGGACTTACTGAAGGTCGGTTGTGAAGCAGAGATCAGGTTCCAAGTCTCCTGACTCTTACTTGGGGATTCATTCCATCAAGACTTAGGATTATGTATAAGCAGCTTAATTAATACATGTGACTTAATGAAGACTTGAAGGCAGGGATCTAACATTAATTGCTATCTCTTCAGTTATGCTTTGATGAGCCAGTATTCAAAAGTGACTACCTAAAACAAGCAGTTATAGAAAACAGTCATTTTAATGTCCGTATCTTGACTGGGTTAGTCCTAAAACTCAAACCAGGTGGTTTCTGAAAGGGTTTCCCATTTGGTGTACACAGTCTTGGGAAGTGGGTGGTAGTCCTGAAAATTCTATATGTTCTGCTAATGCAAGAAAGTTTGACAGTAACAGGTGTTGCCAGTATCATCACAAAAGTAGGAGCATTTTGTATTATAACCATGAAAAGCCCCGGTTGTTGCAGTTCTGAGTCCTAACATAACCAGACATGAGTAATAACTGGAGCATCAACTTGGGAACAAAAGAATGGGAAGAACAGGCAGGGAAAGGCGGGGGAGCTACCACAAACCCTTTTCCCATCAGTTGGTTCCGCCACCACCTCTCCACATCCACACATTTTTGCTTCTATTTTAACTAGAAGTTTGGAAAGAACGCGAAAAGAGCAAAGCCCCAACTCTTCCTGTAGAACTGTGGGAGGAGCCTAGGAACACGTTTCTCTGCCAACTCCCCCACTTAGCCAGGTGTGAAGGAAAGGAGACTCCCAACCAGAGGCGGCCCACACAATCTTCTCATCTTACCCAGTCTGAACTCCTACTGAAATGTCCTGGGGGTGCAAGGGGGAGAGGTATATTCAGAGAGAAGGAAGCATTAAGAGCAACTTGAGCCGTGACCAGTATGGCTCAGTTGGACAGATGTCATCCTGCAAAACGAAGGGTAGCCGGTTTGATTTCTGGTCAGGACACATGCCTGGGCTGTGTGTTTGATCTTGGTCTGGGTGCGTATGGGAGGCAACCAATCAGTGTTTCTCTCTCACATCGATGTTTCACTCCCCCTCTTTCTCCCTTCATTCCCCTTGCTCTAAAACTAGATAAAACATATTTTTTTTAAAGAGTAAACTTGATAGGGTCAGCATCTGCTCATTAACAGAGGTTTGGTTTATTGTAATTAGCTAATTATCTCCTTAGAAGGTAGAAATCAATCAAACAAGTTTTTAATGAATTTCTTCTATAGACTCAGTGGTATGGTAGGCACTCAGGGCCACAGAAATCTCTAAAAGGGCTTGCGGTCCCCTTAGGGATGTGACTATGGTTATGGGTATCTTCAGTGGGTGCATTCACACCATACTGAATGCTAGGGTGTGCAGTAGAGACCGTGAGAACTATGGAATTAAAGACAAAGGGATCAAAGAGGGAAAGTGGCCACCAAAGTGTCACATTCTCTGCTAGACTAGAGGGCAGGGACCAATATGACGATGGGCAGTTCACTGCGAGGAGCTGGGATATTATAGATTTGACTACAGCACAATTTTGCCCAGAATCCACCTTGCCAACCTTTACCTAATTCAGTCAGGACTCTGGAATATGGCGGTCTGGGCAGATTGGCCTCAGTGAAGCCTGAACTTTTTACCACACACACACACACACACACCTTCACCTCTCTGTGGTGGACCAGTGATGGTGGCCTTTCTTAGTGTCAGAGGAAGACACACGTGTGTCTGCTCACCTGTTTTGTGTGGAATCACTGAGCCATGGGCCTATTGGTAAATTTTGAGGCAAAGGCGAAGGACTAAAGCTCTAGGCAGGGTTTCTCCATCTTGGCGCTGATGTTGAGGCCAGGTAACTCTTTGCTGTGGGAGGCTGTCCTGTGCATGGTGGGCCATTTAGTGGCACCCCTGGCTTTGCCCACTGCATGCTGGTAGCACCCCTCCTCCCCAGTGAGAGCAAACAAAGTGTCTCCAACATTGCAAAATCTCTCCCACTGTTTCTAAGAATGGGGCACTACATTACAGTGTCACAGTAGGGGGTCCCCAGCACATGGGTCTGTCCTCTTCTCACACTTGACCATTTTTTAGGTCCCGGACCAAGCCACTTGGTTTTAGCTGTTGGTACTTTTTGACATCAAAGGGAATTTAGAGTTGATCAAAGTCAAGGCTGCCCTTTAGAGGTTAAGGCCTGGAAGGGAGCTCAATTGGTAGAACTGGTAAACCACAATTGCAACCCCATTTCTGGAGTCCTTCAAGACCTTCATTCCACTGTCATTCGATCTCTGGCCTATGGCGTCAGCCCTCTAGCCCTTCCAAGGCTGCTGTTTACCATGTTTCAAGCTGTAGCCCTTGGAGTTCCCCTTCCCTTTAGGAGTGCCCAATGGGCCCCTTTTCGGGATGGGCATATTACAGTGTACATTTTTGTTTTGGAAATAGCTCCTAGAGGACCAACCGAGTAAACTTAGATCATTTATTCATTAATCCAGCAAATGTTTTTGAAGTAGTTTTGTTGAACACTGAGGATACAAAGTCTCTGCTTATAATGGAGCTCACAGATGAGTGTATAAGTGAGACCTAATGAGGTCATCGCAATGCGCAAAATGACAGGGATGTATTGTGGTTACTCAGTTGTGCGGAGGGGCCTCACCCAATCCCACTGTGGAATGCAAGGACCACTTTCAGGAAGAGCGGACCCCTAAACTATGTTTGAGAGGATGAGTTAGAAGTTAGCCAGACAAAGTAAGGAAGTGAGGCTGGACAAAACATTTCAGGTATAAGGAGAAGCACGAAAGAAGTGTATGACTTTGATATTGTGAGCGTGGAGAATGTTAACCTTCTGGCGAGGGTGGAATGTCAGAGTTGAGTGGAGGAAAGGTAGAAATCAGACTGAAAGACATTTACTCCTGTCCTAAAGAACTCGAATTAATTCCTGTGGGCAATGAGGAACTATTGAAGGATTGAGTCATGGAGGATATAGTCAAGACAGGAACACCCAGCAACATGGGAAGAGGGGATGAAAGAGCTAGCTGTAGACAAGGGAGAGTCGAGAAATATTTATGTGAATGTCAGGAAGGGTCAAGAATGACTCTCAGGTGTCTGATGATACCTTCCAACGAGATAGCAAACATGGAAGGAGGAGAAGGCATGGGGCTGGGAACATAAGCCTGAGTCTCCTGCAGGACTCCAAGGGGAGCTATTCAGTATGTGTGCATATAGGACAGACGTGGCCTGGACATTTGGGCTGGAGATCTAGGTTGGAAAAGGTGCATTAGGGGCAGATAGACGGCGGATGCACCCAGGGAGCTGGGCGGCACACCCAGTGGTAGGATGGCTATGGGGAATGAGCGCAGTGGGGCAGGCAACATGTTCAGGGAGCAGCAAAAGTAAAAGAAGTCCCTCTCTCCAGAAACCACCTCCTTGGCTGGTCCAGCCATTCCACTGAAAGTCATTCCAAGACTTTCAGCCCTGGCGACATCAGCCCGGGCTGGTTTCCTTTGTGCGCCAAAGGGAGGTGAAATAAGAACGAGTGGAATTGCCCAGACAGCTTATAAACTTTCGTTTCCCAACTGCCCAGTTTACAGACTTTTATTTCCCACCACCAGACTCTCCCAAAGGCACCACCATGCGAGCTGGCACCCTGGCCCAGCATCCAGGATCCTTCTAACGAACTGTGAGCCTAACATTGTGGAAAACATTGTGCAACTTCTAAGGTTTGTGGTCCAAGGGCTCCATCCACAACTTAATCGTAAGTGTAGACTCCTAAGAACTAAATTATAGCTCATAGGAGTTGTTGACTGTTCATTGAAATCCAAAAGATAGTTCACTTTGGCCATATATTTGCAGTTCTGTGTATTTGCAGTAGGGGGAATAAGGTTTTCTTTGAATAGCCCTCTCTGCATGTAATTTTTCTCTGATGAATACCTACAGTATCTCTATTTTACATTAAACATGACTTGACTTTTCCCCCTGGCTTTTTCCCATGAACTTGACCCTCTCGGCACGCTAGAGACAATACTACTTGTTCAAACCTTTTACAAATTCTTCTGAAGTCCTTAGACATTTTTGTGCTTTTAGCAGTAATCACATCTTTCAGAATTCCACTTTTCAACCCTGGAATCAGATTCCTCTCCCTTGGGGGAAATGATAGCTTAGATGATGAGCAGTTCCTGAAACATTTTGCATTTTATTTCATATTCCTATTTTCAAGGTGCTGTTATTTATTAGTTTTTGTTTTCTTTCCCTAAGCTTTATATTATTTTTTGTTTTACTGATGAAAAATTAAAGGGGAGGGCAAGAGGTAAGACTTAGTGCCTAGAATGTACTCTCAGGTGGGTCCCGGCGTGGGTGTTGTGCCAGGTCCTGTCCCCTGGTCCTGCCCAGCCTCAGGTGTTACTGACTGGAGGATTTAATGGTCACTGGAGTTAAAGAACAAAGAGATTCTTTTTTCTGTTTAAGAATGAAATGCTTCATAGTGCAGCGAAGTCTTGGCTCCTTCTCCATGTGGGCTAGAGTCTTTATTATGCCTCTGATATATTAGCGTATTCAAGCTGGTATCTTCTCAAAGGTCAGCTTAGTAATGCTCTCGAAACACAGGTCTAGAGTGAAATCCTCACTGATTTCTTACAGCAAAACGTACCCCTGTGAGAACTGCAGGGCCCTAAGCCCTACAATTCATAGTCACTATGGTGAAGGGCCTGGGCGAGGAGACAAATTCTAATCTTGGTTCTCTACTGATTAGCCTGGTGATACCCCCGTAAGTCATTTCTGCACTCTGGGCCTCAGTTTTCCAATCTGTAAAAGAAAGGGTTGAAGTAGATCAGTGTTTCTCACACTGGGAGGTGTAGGCATGTTCTTGGGACCTGTGAGTTCTCTATGAGGATTTCTCCCCCCGCCCTGCATGTTAATTTAAAAAATTTCAAACCTACAAAAATGTCACAAGAATAAGGTGAGAACAGCCACACACCTTTCACTTAGACTCACTACTAATTAGTCGTTTTTAGCAGTTTTTCAGGTTGATGAACACTTAGACAAGCTTTTACCTGAACCCTGCAGCTATCCGCAGGGGTTGCTGCCTGCCGCCAGAGCCCTGTGTCTGTCCCCGCTGACCTTCTCTTTGGCGGCAGACGTCATGCTTTAACTGCCGTCAGGGACCCAGAAAAGCACTGAAGAGGTCTCAGCAGTATGCATGCCCAGTGAAGGCTCAATGATATCGTGGAGCCTCACAGAAATGAAGCCTGCCTAGTCATGTTAACAAAGAAAAGAGTAGGCGCGTTAAACCCTTTTCCATGGAAGTCATTATCATATTCCTATTACCAGTAGCAATTTAGTTTGAGCAAGCCAACATCATTTGGCAAATTAAATTAATGTTATTAAGTTAAATGTTATTAGTTTGGTAGTAATGTTTTTATTGAATTTGTAACTGTCTTATCATAGTTGTTCAAGAGCTATGAGAATAAGGAATTTATGTCTATATAATATTGGTACAGACTTGAGTAGCACTATAATAAAAATAAAACTGGGTTTTTTTATTGCAAGAATAAAATAAGATGCAAGAATACGCATGCAAGAATACATTACTGGGCAGCATATATATTAATTCTGTATATAAACAATGGACTGGAACATTTAAGTTCAGGAGATGTGCGTCCAGGGGTGCCTGGGGAAAAGAAGGGAAAAGAGGAGGAATAAGTGGGTTCCTCTACCCCATTTTGGTATATTGGACTTCTGTGTAAGATTCTGGGAAACAGGAGTTTGAATACCGCAGACCTAGATTCTTTCCAAGAGTTCTTTCAGCTTTAGCAACCAAAGCTCATGTATCTTCACTGACTGTGGTATTAGTAGCAGTGAACTCTCTCCAATCCCCATTCTTCTTGGCATTTCACTGTCTTTAGTGCATGTTGTATGAGGTTTTATGGATGTACATGCATATTAGGGCTCTCTAGAGAACCAGAACCAACAGGAGATACATATGTATTATTTATACATATATAATTTATCTTGAGGAATTGTCTCACACAATTGTAGAGGTACAGGTCCAAAATTTGCAGCAGCCTGAAAACCCAGGCTGATGTAGTCCAAGTCTGAAGGCCATCTGCAGGCAGAATTCCTTCTTGCTCAGGGGAGGTCAGTCTTTGTTCTAAGAAAGGCCTTCAAGTGACTGGAGGAGACCCACCCACGTCATGGAAGGTGATCGGCTTACTCAAAATCCACTGATTTAAATTTTGATCTCATCCAAAAAAAAAAAAAAAAAAAAAAACCCAAAGTCCCCATCACAGAAACATCCAGGATAATGTTTTACCAAATATCTGGCACAATGGTCGAGCCGAGTTGGCACATAAAATTAGCCATCACAACTTGAATCACCTGGTTTCATCTAGAAAGAAGTAATGGAGAAAAGAATTCATTGTCCACAATGGCAAGGTTCTTCCAGGCTCTTGGTGAAAGCCAGGTAGAACGTTTGAAAAGGGAGGAACAGCAACATCCGTTTAGGGAGCGCCTCGGGGATGGCAGGGATGGTGCCTGTGTTGTTAGGGCCTTCTCATGGCTAAGCTAGCGCCTGGCATCTACAATTTGTGCTCAGTCTGTGTGTGAGAGCTGGCGGAATGAGAAGGTACAACAGATGCTTTTGTAAAAAACCACAGCTGGGAGATACAAGCTTTCTTGAAATGATGTCTGTAAGTCAGGGGGGCAGGACTAATTACCTAGTTTTATTCATTTTTAGAAGCTGACTTTTCACAGGGGAAGTGAAAACAATACGGGCCAGGTTCTATAACTCAAGACTATCTTAAAGTAACAAAAGTATTTGCTGAGAGTGAACTTACACCCTGAGATCTAATGTACAACATGGATTTTCCTGTACACAACTCAGGTATTCTTGTATAAAAGATAAAAAGACTGTCCCAAGAAGCTTTCCTACAGTGCTCCGGGCTTCTCCCTGAGCAGATGATAGAGCCTTCGTCCTCCAGCAAGGGGCTCTGGTTCTCGTCTGATCTGATGCTCAGCTTCCTGCCGTATCCTGCGTGCCTCCTTACTGCGTGTCCTGGGCATGGCTTCTCCCTACGTTCAATAGGGTCGTTCTGCCGCCTCCCCGATGGGTCCACAGCGCAGGAGAGGCTATATAACCTCCTTCTGGATGATGGGCTAATGTTTTGATGGAAGCACACTGAAAATGGGCCCTCCCCTCGTGCTACTGATGTAGTCACTTTGACCCGGTCAGGAGCTGCACACAGGACACTGCAGTACCATTCTCTGCTCTGCAGTGTTAAGGATTTTTACTCTGCTCCCCCAGTGACCTGTACGTGCGGTCCGTGCCCTCCGGTGTTGTCTTGTTATAAAGCACAGGGCCCATGTGCCAACAGCTCTCCCCACAGCGCCTCGTGTAAGCTGCGGCTCAACTCATGGTTCTAAAACAATTTTTTTCCTGCCCTGGCCAGTGTGACTGAGTTGCTGCATCTGCCTGTAAACCAAAGGCTTGAGGGTTTGATTCCTGATCAGGGCACATGTCTGGGTTGTGGGTTCAGTCCCCAGTTGGGGCACATGTGAGAGGCCTCTCACATCAATGTTTCTCTCCTCTCTCTCCCTCCCTTCCCCTCTCTCTAAAATCAATGAACGTGTCCTCAGGTGGGGATTTAAATTTTTTTTTCCTATCAAAAGAGAAAAATATACATAAAAATAGAAAAAAAGGTATCACTATTAGTTTCACTCCTGTTAACATCTGAAGTACTGTATTAAGTTTAAAGAAAATATAAAGACTTAATTTTATGAAAGAAGTAGAATATTGCAAATAAACCTGAAGCTGCTCTTCTTCCTTCCCCAATCCTGTTCCCTCCCCTCACCAGAGGTCACTCCTATTGGGGTGGGTGTGGGGCGGGGCGCCCTGGGCTGGGGCGGGGAGGCAGGAGAAAGACAGAAGAGAGGTAAGTGCAGAAGTCCTAAAAGGGCCACACTCCGGGAGGTCTGGCTGTAGGTCGCTGGCGGCCCCAAGACTGCTCCAAAAGGAGCGAAGGTGCCCTGACATCAGGCTTAGGGCGCCAGGCTGGCCAGGCTTTGAGGCCAAGTGCAGGGTCCCCACAGACCTCATGACCATTTCTCATTTCACATTACTTATATTGGTTTCCCAGAGCTTGGGATGAAAGCCATTTGGGGAACAAAAGGGAGATTTGGGTTGGGACTCAGACCACCAGGGAGCTCCTGAGCTGGCTCCGTTCCTGGTACAAGTGCAGCTCCCCACACGGCCTCACGCCAGGACTCCACGGGGTGGTTTCCATGGGCATGAATAGGCCCGCATCAGAATTCTAGGGCACAGACGCGGATTCCAAACAGAGAGTGACCTCTCTGCAGGGAGAGTGAGGCTTTGAGTGTTCACATCTCTTCGCCGTCCCCCATCCCGGCCCACACACGGAAGCGCCTCATTAACCCCCTCATCACCTCTAGGTTCGAAGTTTGGCGGAGAGGTCACGCCTGGGAGCCCGCTCTCTCCCTTGCAAGCATCTAATTCTAAGGGGAAGGGCATTGCCTCTGGAAACTGGTAGCACCCTGTCCTGTCCGAAGGGGCAATGGCCTGTGAGGGCATGTGAGGCCACCGCATTCTTTCTCTGGGTCACCTTGCCTAGCCCCGCAATCTGTGAGACTTCCGCTTAGGAAATGGGGCACAGAGGTGAGGTGGGAGGGGTGCTCCAGCCCGGGGCCGGCACTGAGCAGGGTGGTGAGAGGTTCAGTCCTGCACGGCATTTGCCAAATTCTTGGTGTTTTGAAAAAATCCAGTTCATTTTAGGTGGTGGCTGATATGTTATTATCCCATGGGGCGGGTGTCAAAGGCTACATTTCTTACTGTGGGATTATCCTCTACTGTAAATTTAAGCCAGTGTAGTGAAAAAGACATCTGAATTATCAGACACTTTAAGAGCTAAGAAAATATATTCCAGCCTACGTGACATCCCCTCCCCCTGCCCCAGGATCATGAGGTGAACAAAATTCATCTATGTTGCTGCCAATTAATTCCTTTACCTTTTAGTCTTTTCAAGTGAAAACTGAAGTGTCAGATATATTCTACCAAAATGTATTCTTTTCATGGGCGAGGCACCAAACACTGTTATATGACAAACAACGTTGAAAAAGGTGAAGGGACTAAGGAGCATAAATTGGCAGTTACAAAACAGGCATGAGGATGTAAAGCACAGCATAGGGAATACAGTCCATACTATTGCAATAACTGTGTGTGGTGCCGGTGGGTATTTAAAATATCGGGGGACCCCTGGTAAAGTCTATAAAATATCTTGATAGCACACGGTCATTTTAAAGTCATATACACATAAACTCATTTGCTTGTTTTGATTTTTAGCTCTTGCTGCGTGAGTTTAAGTCTGTCTGTGCAGGGACACCCTGGTGGCCCCTGTTTAAGCTCCTGGAGCTGCAACTCTTTTGTAAAAGAAAAGAAAGCACTACTCTTGTCAAAATGGCTATCATCAGTAAATCAGCAAACAATAAGTGTTGGCAAGGATGTGGAGGAAAAGGCACCCTCGTGCACTGTTGGTAGAAATGCAGATTGGTGCAGCTGCTATGGAAAACAGCATGAAATTTCATTAAAAAAATAAAAATTGAACTGCCTCGTGACCCAGGGATTTCACTTCTGGGTCTATATATGAAGAAACCCAAAACACTAGTTCAGAAAAATATATGCACCCCTATGTTCATTGCAGTTTGATTGACAATAGCCAACATATGGAAGCAACCCAAGATAGATGCCCATCAATAGATGAACGGATAAAAAAGTAATGTGAACATATATACAGTGGAATATTACTCAGATGTAAAAAGAATGAAATCTTACCATTTTGCAACATCATAGATGGGCCTAGAGGGTGTTATATTAAGTAAAATAACTCAGCCAGAGAAAGGCCGTACGATTTCTCTTATATGTTGAATCTAATGAAAAAAATGAAGAAAACAGAGACAGACTCATAGATGCAGTGGACAGACTAATGTTTGCCCAAGGGGAGGGGCATTGGGGGCTGGAAGGAAGAGGTGAAGGGATTAAGAACAAATTGGTAGTCACAAAAGTTACAGAGATGTAAAGTACAGCACAGGGAATGCAGTCAATAATATTGTATTAACTATGTTGTCATGTGGGTGCTGGAAATATCGAGGGCAACACTTGGTAAAGGGTATGATTGTTCCACCACTATGCTATATACCTAAAACTAGAAAAAGTAATATCGAATGTAAACTGTAATTGAAAAATAAAGTAAAATAAAGAAAGCTTTCTTTCACAGCTCTAAAGCACAGCTTCCAGGGGTAGTAGGTGGAACCAAGTGAACTGCTGTTTCTGTAAGTCAGAATGTTGGCTCATTGGTACCGTCAGATAGTCCGACCTAATATTTTGGTCTAAACAAAGTTTGTAACCAAAGACACCATTCCCTGAAAGTTCGCCTTGTCTGAAGCTTCCTTTTATGGACTGTGGAAAAGGCGAAAACTATTCCAAATGCTTTAAGTGCATTAGCTCCTTTAAGCTTCCCCATAACTTCATGAAATTTAGCCCCTCATGAGCCCCCTTTCACAAATGAGGGGTCTACGGTCCAGCATGTTCAGTAATTTGCCCTTGTCTCACCAGCTAATGGGACTGAGCCCGGCTTTGGGCCTGAGAAATCTCTGTCAAAATCCTGTGCTTTTCACTCTGTTACACTGTCTTCTCACCCAAAGAAACCAGAGAACGAAGAGCCAGATGGAGTGAGTGGAGGTGAGAAAAAATGATTCGTATGAATATCCAGAGGAGTTTGGGTATTTTCAGCTGAAAGCAAAGGTAAACCCTCACTAAAATGGCTTAAGCTATAGGGCAGGTGTTGGCTCTGTGGTAAGAAATCTGGAGACTGGGCAGGGGCAGGGCTAGTTTCATAGAACGGCGATGTCACCAAGGGCCGAGTTGTCTCTGTTCTGCCATCCTCCCCACGTTGGCTTGTTCACTAGGCTGATTCTCCTCGTGTGCCCCAAATGGCTGCACTGGCTCCAGGCTTCATATGCCAAACAGAAAGAGGGACCGTGCAGAAAGAGGGACTTAACCCTGTCCTATGTCCTATTTTGAGATACAGCCTTACACAGATAGATAGTTGGGAAAGGAAGGAGTTTTTAATAGCTCTTTTAGATAAGGGTGGATATTCTTCGATACTACATCAAAACTTGATAAGTGATAGTATTTAACAGTTGCAATGTAGAGTCAGAAACCATGATAATGAACTTCTCATACTTTATAACATTAAAATTCATTAGTTTATTTGACACTTTGAATAGATATTTTACTCATGAAGGTTTCAATAACATCACACACTTTTCATTTGGAAAATACTGATTTACTGAGGTATACAGATCTTCCAAATGTTGACATGCTTCATAAAATACAAAAGAATTCATTCATATCACCATCTATTTCACAGGGGAAGTATTGGGAAGCAATCAGATTCATCATGGTGAGTTCAAGCTTTTACAGTGTTCTAAATTTCCCCTGAAAGTTCAATTTTATCATGGGAGAAAAAACTGTCCATTATTTTCCTTGAAACAAAAGGTTCACTACGTTCATTTTCAACACAACATCTGACAAATATCCAACTCGGAATAATCAAAATTTGTCTGCTGTTCCTTCAAGTAAAACGGATGTTCCAGGACAAAAGGAGCTTGTTTAGCTCACAACTGGAGAAGTCACGCAGGTGCTTTCTCTCCCGGCCAACCTTCACGCTCCTGCACCAGTGCTTCCCAGTTTTTGTCGTGCGGAAAAATTAAAAAGATGCGTGTTCAAGGAGTTGGGACAAGGAAAGGAACAACTTTCACAGCTTCATCAAGGACATCCCCAAGTGAAACTGGGTGGTTGTTGCTGCAGTAACTGTGTTGTGAAGAGCACACGGGCTGCTAGTACAATTTAATTTCCCACCTGATTCAGGCCAAGGTGCCGGCGGTTTTACTCACCTTGACTATTATATCGCCGGTGCAAAATGTTAAGGGACTTGTTCCAAGATAAGCCAGGAGATTCAAAAAGGGTATTCAACACTGTGTGTTGGTTGCCAAGTGTTCCCTTCAAGGATCTTCAGTGACCAGCAATGTCAAAGGTAAAGGTTTCAGTTTTTCCCATCCAAGTACTAACCAGGCCCGACCCTGCTTAGCTTCCAAGATCAAACGAGATCGGGCGCGTTCAGGGTGGTGTGGCCGTAGACAGGTTTCAGTTTTTCAACCACCGTGGGCACTCCTCCTGCCAACAGACTGAGATAACTTACTCTGCAAGGTGTTTTGGAGGTTTTTTCATTTCTAATATGAAAAGCTGTAACAAATAACCTTTAGCTTTTAAAGAGTTCATCACACCTACATTTAAAATATTGAGTTCTTTTCTTTTTCTGTAAACACCGAGTGAATGGTCTCTAAGTGACACTACAACTTGATGGGTAGCATACTACACTTATTTTTTTTAATTGATAAACCTTATTTTTTGAGCAATTTTGGAAAATTTTTAAAAATTTTAAAAATAATGATTGTAAATCAAAATAACAAAATGTGTTTATTTTTGGTTTTCCACGTAGGCTAGAGGCAAACTTCAGGATTTCAAAATAACAATTTATTGGACAATAATGAGGTTAAAGAGATTATAGCAAGTATAACTGAAAGCAGTGAGAGCTCAATAAAAGTATGGAGAACAAACAGAGTTAGCCTCTGAAAATGCACATATATATTTGTATCCTAAACCCACTTTCTTGGAAAATTCTAGAAAATATTCTTGAACAAGTGAAAGCACAAAAGTCAAATAACATTTTAATATTATTATAAAAGTAGTTCTCCGGCCAAAATGGAGGTGTAGGTGGACACACTGTGCCTGCTTGCAGAACCAAAATTGAGGACAGCAAAGATTTAGAAACAAGAAGACACCAGAACTGATAGAAAATTGAACTGTATGGAAGTCCGACAACCATTCATCCAGACCAGTAAGAGGGGCGGAGTCGTGGCAAGAAAAAGTGGAGGTTGGTGGACCCAGGCGCGCAGGCAGCAGTGGCTGGCAGACCCTAGGTACGCAGGTGGCAGCTAGCAGACCCCGGGCACAGGGTGGCAATGGTGTACACCCAGTGAGGCAGTGCAAAAGGCTGGCTGACCAGGTGGTCCCATGTTCATGTGCAGATAATCCAGGTGAAGGGGAAGCAGCAGAAGGGACTGGAATCCAAGAGAGGGCAGAGCAAGAGCCATTGTTCCCTCTCGGATCCCGCCCCCACATACAGCATCACTACACAGCAACTGGGCTGCCCTGCTTTGGGGAACACCTAAGGCTCCACCCCTCACTATGTAACAGCCAAGACCAGACCAAAAAACAAAAAAACAAAACAAAACAAAACAAAAAAACCAAAATGGCTCAAACAGGAGAACAGATCAAAGCCCCAGAGCCAATACTTCTAAGCGACCAAGAGATAGCCAACCTATCAGATGCACAGTTCAAAGCCTTGGTGATCAGGATGCTCACAGAATTGGTTGATTTTGCTCACAAATTAGATGAAAAAATGCAGGCTACACTAAGTGAAATAAAGGAAAATGCACAGGGAACCAATAGTGATGGGAAGGAAACTGGGACTCAAATCAATGGAGTGAACCAGAAGGAAGAAAGAAACATCCAAACAGAAAAGAATGAAGAAATAAGAATTCAAAAAAAAAATGAGGAGAGGCTTAAGAACCTTCAGGACATCTTTAAATGTTCCAACATCCAAATTATAGGGGTACCAGAAGGGGAAGAAGAAGAGCAACAAGTGGAAAACTTATTTGAACAAATAATGAAGGAGAACTTCCCCAATCTGGCAAAGGAAATAGACTTCCAGGAAGTCCAGGAAGCTCAGAGAATCCCAAAGAAATTGGACCCAAGGAGGAACACACCAAGGCACATCGTAATTACATTAGCCAAGATTCAAATGAAGGAGAGAATTCTAGAAGCAACAAGGGATAAGGGGACAGTCAGGTACAAAGAAGTTCTCATCAGACTGTCACCTGATTTCTCAAAAGAGACCTTAGAGGGAAGAAGGGGCTGGAAAGAAGTATTCCAAGTCATGAAAGGCAAGGTCCTACATGAAGGACCTACAAGAAAAAGAAGATAAAAAATAGGACAGTAAAAAGACAGCAAACTCACAGATATTAACAACCACATCTAAAACAAAAGCAAACTAAGCAAACAACTAGAACAGAAACAGAAACGGAGAGCACATGGAGGGTTAGCAACAGGGGAGTGGGAGGGGAGGGGGAAAAGGTACAGAGAATAAGTAGCATAGATGGTGGGTGGAAAATAGACAGGGAGAGGGCAAGAATAGTGTGGGAAATGTAGAAGCTAAAGAACTTATGACACATGGACATGAACTAAAGGGGGGAATGTGGGTGGGAGAGGGTGTGCAGGGTGGAGGGGAATGATAGGGGAGAAATGGGACAACTATAATCGTATAATCAATAAAATATATTTTTAAAAAAGAAATCTTACAGGCAAGAAGGGGCTGGAAAGAAGTATGCACAGTCATGAAAGGCAAGGACCTACATCCAAGATTACTGTATCCAGCACAGCTGTGATTTAGAATGGAAGGACAGATAAAGTCCTTCCCAGATAAGCTCAAGTTAAAGGAGTTCATTATCACCAAGCCCTTATTATATGAAATGTTAAAGGAACTTATCTAAGAAATAGAAGATCAAAAACTATGAACATTAAAATAATATACTCACAACTATCAACAACTGAACCTAAAAACCAAAAACAAAAACTAAGCCAACAAGTGGAACAGAAACAGAATCACAGAAATGGCGATCATATGGAGAGTTATCAGTGGGGAGGGGAGGGGGAAAAGGTACAGGGAATTAGAAGCATAATTGGTAGGTACAAAATAGACAGGGGGAGGTTAAGAATAGTACAGGAAGTGGAGAAGCCAAAGAACTTATATGTATGGCCCATGGACATGAACTAAGGAGGGGGAGATGCTGGCGGGGGGGATGAAGAGCAGAGGGGAATAAAGGGAAGAAAAAATGGGACAACTGTAATAGCATAATCAATAAAGTATATTAAAAAAAGTAGTTCTAACTTGCAATCTTCCTAAAAGGGTCTTGCCAACCCACAGGGGTGCCCAGACCACCCTTGGAGAACTTCTCGCTTATTAAAAGGTCTAGAGAGAGGCCAAGGCAAGCAGAGCCACTTGGCCCGACTCAGCGATGAGGGCACTTTGTGTCTGACCAGGTGTTCTTCACTCTGGGACTGACAGTGGAGAACAGCAACTGCTGTGGAGGGCTCGTTTCTAATGTGAGACGTCTCAAGACAAAGGAGCCATAAAAAATGAAATATTAAAAAAAGTTTAGGTTAAGTTTCAGTTAGAAGAGATAGCATCAGTCCTGGCATCTAGAGTCTTCAGTTTTAGTCCATTGCTTTTTGTGTTGTTGTTGTTTATATATTTTTTAAATTTCAATTAAAGTTGACTTATAATATTATATTGGTTTCAGGTGTACAACATAGTAGATATTTATATAACTTATAAAGTGACCACCCGATACCCACCTGACACCAGGCACAGTTCTTACAATATTATTGACTCTACTACCTGTGCTGCAGTTTACACTCCTGTGATGGCTTTTACAACGGGCAGTTTTCACATCTTAATTCCTTCCCCCTTTTCACCCATCCCTGCAGCCCCCTCCAATCTGGCAACCGGCAAAATATACTCTACATCTGTGAGTTTGCTTCTGTTTTGTGTGTTCATTTATTTTGTTTTTTCAGACTCCACAAATAAGTGAAATCACATGGTGTTTGTCTTTCTCTGTCAGACTTATTTCATTTAACGTAATACCCTCTAGGTCCCTCTGTGTTGTCTCAAATGGTAAAATTTTATTCTTTTTTATGGCCAGTAATATTTCATTGTATATATGCACTATATCTTCTTCATATATTTGTCTGTTGATGGACACTTAGGTTGCTTCCAGATCTTGGCTACTGTAAATAATGCTGCAATGAATGTAGGATGCATATGTCTTTTTGAATTGGTGTTTTGGGTTTCTTGAGATAAATACCCAGAAGTGGAATTGCTAGGTCATATTTTGAGGCATCATTTTTTAACTACAGCTTCTTTACCATGCTCATCTCCACGTATAAAATGAAGGCTTTAGACCAAATGTGTGATCCCAAATCGCTTGCTGTTATACCCATTTGTAATTAATTAACGTGATGAAATCATGGTGATTTTTATACTCTCAGCCCTGCAATGTTGTATCAGTTCACAAGAGGGTATGAAAATAGGGCCTTAGCAATTCCTACACACTTGCACAATTATCCACACCAGTGGGGTCCTCAGAACAGATAACAGCACTGCTGGCCAGCATCCGACTGCTCAGTGTGTAGACTTGATGAGGTCAAACTCCAGTTTTAACCAAAAACATCTCCACTGTTTGGCCCTCAGGAAAAAAGCATAAACGAAAACCTCGATTTGACTAAAATACCAGCAGAGAGGGACACCATTCACAACTCTGCTAAAGAATTTTGGAACTAAGTGGCTAAGAGAGAAATTTACAAGAGAGCTGCAATATTTAATTTGCCGTTTTTAAGTCTGCGTAGGAAACTTACTGAGAATGAAAAAGCAACAAAAACCAGCCTGCAACCATTCAGGTGTGTCCCACTTAAGAGCAAAATGGGAAAAAATGTATAAATTATACCCAATTTGAAAATATGATGGAATAAATATCACATTTCAATGGTCTCACAAAAAGATAAAATAGCTAGAAATAAACTTAATAATAAATTTGTGGTTTCTACAAAAAATTTTAATTTACTTTTTGAAGCAAAAGAACAACTTAAGTAGAAAGTATACTGTATTGTTAGCTAGTAAGACTCAGTATCATAAAGATATTAAGATTCCTTAAGTTGATCAATGAATTTAATGAAATTCCAATAAAAATGTTAGGTGGATTTTTAAGTTAGAGTTGTGTCTAACTTTGTATGAAAAAGAAACAAGATTTCCCAGTAAAATTCTAAATAAGAAGAGTAATTAAGGAGGATTGGACCAACCAGATATTTTTAAATATTATATATTTTAATAAATAAAATAATACCATTACATGCGAATCAGTAGAAAGAACAGTAAGGTCTAGAAATAGACCCAAATAATGATAGGAATGTACAATACGATGAAAATGACATTTAAATCAATGGGGGGGAATGGTATTCAATACAGTAAATGGTCTTGGAACTTCTGGGTAAACACATGGACACATCCAAAGGGACTACACATTTCAATACAGAAAACAAAGCTCTAAAAGCAGATGAGAAAGCACAGCAGAATTTTCCTAAACGTAGAGCGGGTGTGACCCACTGCTCTACTCCAGGGAGGTGATCTGGCAGCTCGGTGACAAACCTTGATCCCACCCTGGCCGTTGGAGGTGAAAACGATTTGGCTGCATCTTCACTTCTGCCCTCCACTCGCACGTGACAGAAAGTCTCCTGCGCTCCACCTTAGCAGGAAACACGCAAGGAAGGGAACTGTGAAGCCATGGTTCAGCCTAATCAAGTTGATACAGTTTAAAACCACTGCCACCAAATGACATGCAATCAAAGTGTTCTATTCCAGCACTGTTAATTAAAGCAAAATATTGCAAAAAAAAAAAAAAATCCAAAACAATCCTATATAGTTATCAACAAAGTGTCTGGTTGAACAACATATGGCAATCTATAAATTGAAATACTGTTGCCATAAAAAGAATGAAAAGCTATTGATGTGCCATAATCTCTAAAATACTGTGTCAATTAAAACACGGAGCTGAAACCAAAAGGTTTTAAAAAGAGAAGATATAGTCTTATTTGCTTGCATATTCATAGAATATCTGTGAAAGGACACACAAGAAAGTGTTGATATTCATCGATCCCAGGGAGGAAAAACAGACGGACAAGGATACTAATGTTACCGAACAGCAGATGGGGTCCCGCTGCCCACTGCCACACTATAGGCAAAATTCCAGAGGCAGAAGTTTGGTAATAAAGGAAAGGAATCTTTATTCAAAAACGACACAATTTTGGACTAACAGCTTTCCACATGCATTAGTCACTTAAGCCTATCAATTAAGGCTACAGTCTTTAACACCTGAGTTCTCCTATTATTCGCCCTGTTAGTTTTTAATTACCAGTATCTTATTTCTATAGGGTTCATTTACAAACTAAACGTAAGATACAAAAGCTACACAATTTTGGAAGAATGGTAGGCTTCTGCCTCAGAGCTCACCCCTCTAGAACATCCAAAGAGGAATAACCCTGCCACCCACCCTCTACCAGGTCATCCTGATCTTAGGTTGCACCTGGAGTTTCTTCTCTCAGCCAAACTCCATCCAAATTACCATCCTTTGGGAAACACAGGCAGCTGCAGCAAGATCATCCAGGCATCCTTGAGGAAGAGAGAGCCAGAGAACCCTTCTTTTATTTCAAATCTTCGAGCCCATAATTCCATGCACTTTGGAGGCATTCAGCTTCTCAGCCAATCCTGTCCAAGACTGTTTACTGTTGCCTCAGGCAACCTCCTCCTATGGCTCCTCCTGACTTCTCCTTGGTGATCTGATAAGATCTCTCTGTATCACTAAGAAAATATCCTTCTCCACCTATCACATTTTGAATCATATGAATTGACTTATTTTTAAATTAATTAAATTTAAAGAACAATTGGGAAAAATCAAATGGGTGTGTTTTGAATATCCAGTACATACACTGCACAGTGCTGGGTATTATCTAGGCCACAAGATAAATCTGACTTGGAATATCTCCTCCCTTGAAAGAACTAAGAGTCTTCCTAGGTTTTCTTCTTCCATGTTTCTTAAATACCAGTGTTCTGCAAGTTTCTGGGGACCACTTCTTTTCTCATTCCTGGGTAATCCCAGCCACTCCAGTACATTTAACTCTCACCTATATACTGAATTGTCCCAAACATACATCTCTAACCTGTGGTCACCCCTCAGTTTACACATGTATCTCTGGTTCCAGTTCATTTGGGCAGTGAGAGCCGTTCCCACAAATATCAGTATGTCCAAAATCAGTCAATCAGCTTCCCTACTTCCAGAGATAGCCCATGGAAGCCCCAAACCTAATCTTCCTCCACAATTCCCTATCTTAATGAATTTTTCATCCTGTGCTTTATTGTTACCTACTATTGTTAAAACGTGAGCTATTTTTTCCAAGTCTGTCTTTTTTGTTGCTTGCTTTCTGCTTTTACCTCAAGGCTAAGAAAGGCTTTTCCTACTTCCAAAGCAGATAAACATGTGTCTGTATTTTCTTCCATTTCTTTTATGATTTAATTAAATCTTTTTCTGAAGTTTATTTTGATGGGAGGTAGGGGTCTAATGCCTCAACACCACGTACTGAAAAAAGAATTTATTTTTTGTATGTTTGAATAAGTTTTCCATTGCTTTTCTAGTTTTGCAGCTAGTTAATGTAACTAGTGAAAATTGTATTGTCCTTTCCATCCTCCTTACACCACTTACATTAGTCAGAATGATTGGTTGTCCACAATAGAAACCCAGCTTCAACTGTCTCAAGCAAGAAATGAAAGTACTAGAGTGGACAGAGTTGCATCTATCGTAGCTAAATTCAGGGGTTCGTATGCTGTCAAACAAGTTGTCTCTCTTTTTCTTGGTTCTGCTTCTTTCTGTGTGGTTCACCTTTTCATATGTGAATACTATAAACAGGCATTAGATGCTACATTAACCACAGGCCCCACTAACAGACTCTTTCTGTCCTGGGGACGTAAATCCATGGGGCCTTACAAGGCTGCCTGTCAATGACATTTTCGGTCATTTTATTTGCCAAAACCCAGTACAGAAGTCATCATCTTGTCGTGCTGGGTCGGGTGGCTCTGTGAATAACTTTACCAGTGAGCTAAAGAGTTGGAGTTGGACCACACCTTCTTGTCTAGGTTTTGGGACAGAAAATGTAAGCTAAGCTGTACTCACTAAAATGTCTTAGTCTCAGCTGATGGCTAGGAAAAAATAAACTGGGGAGGATGCAGAAGGGAATTTTCTTTGCATAAACATCCACTTATGCTGCATTTTAACCCTATCATCCAAAGAGGCTTCGAAACAGAAGCGTCTACATCTTTGTCTGGCAGCGGTGCATTGTGGGAAATGCTCCAGCAAGGCCTGGAAGTTTGGGCTTTCCAGTAGTTTAGATTCTACTATACATCGCCTATTGCAATCACTAGACTCCAGTGCTTAGGGCTTAAACCTTAGCAGCTGAGGTGAGAGCAAAGCGTAGAATTTTAGTTACTGCAGTTTGACATGATTATTAGACTGGATCTCAGCATTTTCAAATATTTGGCTTTGATTTTTTTTTTTTTGTTTCCAGCAAGGCACCTTGGTCTGGAATCTGTCACTTTGCCGGTACATTTTCTCCAAGGCTTTGAGTCTGATTTAAGCCTTAACTTCAGGAGGGTCCATGGTCTGAGGCCCAGGGGGCTTCGTTGCTGACTTATAGTAGATTACCAGCTTTCCTTCCCAGGGTAGGGAAATCCTCAGTAGACCTCAACTCCACGTTTTCCCCCAGGGTCTTTTACTTATAAACCTACTCATTGTACCAGTTTCTACCTCCACTAGACCCTCTCGTATTTGAGAGCCTGGTGGAGAGCTTGTGCCTGCTGTGCCACCTCAAAATTCTCCTGCGGGCCCTCTGCCCCTTCCCCATCCCACTCCCACACACCCGCCTCACTCCCTCACTGCCTCACTGCGTGTGCAGATTCCCTTTGGTTTCATGGTTGCTGAGGGGGAGTAGGGGTGAGGGAGTTTTCACAGTAGTTGTCACAGTGAAGCCAGGTGGGGCAGAGCATCCCCTGGGGCGGGGGCTGGGCATCTCTCCCACCTTGGGGCCTGCTGGTGACAGGGTCTGTGCCAGACAGAGTTTCTACTCATGGGAACGCTGGGCAGTTAACTAGCACTGTCTCAGGGTGTAGGCAATTTGAACTTTCTAATCACATGGAAAGTGAGAGACTGTGGGAAAAAATAACAGTGAAATCAGATTGAGAGAGGATATTTGTGGTATCTTAAACCAAACATGGTCTAATATCTAGTATACAGGGCAAGAAAAAAGATAGGAGTTTCAATTGAAAAAAAGAGGGAGTGCAAACCCAAATAACAGCAACCACTACAGAACAGGCGATTTGAGAAGAGGAAAACCAGCCCTGGCTGGTGTTGCTCAGTGGATTGAGTGCCAGCCTGCAAACCAAAGGGTCACGGGTTCGATTCCCAGTCAGGGGACATGCCTGGATTTTGGTCCAAGTCCCCAGTAGGGGGCTCATGAAAGACAACCACACGTTGATGTTTCTCTCCCTCCCCTTCTCCTTCCCTTCCCCTCTCTCTAAAAATAAATAAATAAAATCTTTAATAAAAAGAAGAGGAAGACCAAAAGGCTAGTAAACATAAGAAGATATGCACAATCTCGGTGATAGTGATAAAAGTGAGACCAAAATGAGAATATACCCCTTTGCACTTGTTAGCTTGGCATCAGGTACAAAGCTGGTGCTGAGAGCCACTGGAGATGTGTGGATTCCAGAGAGCCACTTGGTGGTACTGAGTCAAATCAGGCGCATATCCTCTTACCCTGCACCCAGTAGGCCCCTTCCAAAAAAGCAATTCTCACAGTTGTCCACAAGTGGACATGTATGAGGGTGTTCATTGCAGTATTGGTTGGCATAGTGGGGATTTGGAGAAAACCTAGGTGCCCATCACAGAGGGAATGGATAAGAAAAATGTGGTAGATGTACACTATGGAATACTTTGCAGCAGGGAGAAGCAATTAACCAGATGTGCTATAATTTGTTTGGAGCTACTTGCATTATCTTGTTCCCTGCTTTCAGTCAAAGTTAAGAGTAAAATGGTATTACCAGCTGGGATGCTTTTGCCTGCAAATAATAACCTACCCTTTCTTAAGTTATTATCTCATTAACATATGCCATATTCTGGGCTAGGAAGCAAATTTTAACACATTTTAAAAAATCAAAATCATATTAAATACATTCCTTGAACAGAATCAAATAAAACAAAAGCTTTGATTCTAAGTATTAAAAATAATTAAGAGCATTTGCATTATTATGACTGTAAAATTGTTCACTGAATAAGTCACACAGTGCCTACAACCATAAACACAGTGCTTTCTCCCAGCACACCTGGGCCACTCATACGAATGGTCCTAATATAAAATTTAAGTATGACACATTTCAGTTTGCCTTGTATAAGGAAAGTGTCTTTCTCATACTTTTTTTCTGGAGTTTCTCATTACTCTTTTGTTGTTGCTGTAAAAAGAAAGATAGAGTTAACATAATATGTCTTTTTGACTATATTCCTACTGTCTTCCATGTTCTTCATTGCTTGAAAACTATTCCATTTTTCTTTTTGAAACTTCATTTTTTTTTCATATTTAGACTGTAGTTTTCTGATACAGCTTTTTGTTTTTCCTGGAGTTCCTGGTTACCTTCTTGGAATCAATGCGTTTATTATACCTTCATTTGTTGTTCTAAGTGCATAGTTACTCATTCTACTGGGCTCCTTTCCCATGCTCTCTGATCCGGACCTGTGGCTGTGCTCTGGGACGGCCACACAGCTGTCACCATGTACTACTCTGCATGAGCCCCCGGCTCCCACCCACAGCGTCCTACTCCTCATTTTACCAGAAAACCTTCCCATGTGCTTCCAGTAAAGGGTTGGGTAGGAAGTAAATTTTCTTTGGGCTTGCCTGTCTCAAAATGCCAACATTCTGACGGAATGAATGTCTCATAGACTTCTTCCTTCCTATTTTGCTCTATGGAGGCATTAAAATTTTTTTTTAATCTCTGGGATTCTCAAATTTCACAGTCAGATTTCTAGGAGTGGCTCTTTTTGCATTTACCTTTCTGGACATCCTGTGGTCTCTTTCCCTAGAACTTCTGGAAAATACGTTAATTTTTTTATAAACTCACCTCTTCCATTTTCTTTGTTCTGTTTTTGGAATTCTTATTAGCTCCGTGTTGGACTTCCAAGATTAAGGCCTCTCTCTCTCTCTCTCTCTCTCTCTCTCTCTCTCTCTCTCTCTCTCTCTCTCTCTCTCTCTCTCTCTCTCTCAGTTCAATTTCCTATAATTTTGTCATTTTGGTCAACTTTCTGAGAAATTTCTTTGATTTTATCTTCTTACTCTTCGTTCAATTCTGTAATCGAAGCAATGTTTTTCTTTCTTTCTTTTTTCTTTTTATTTCCAAGCACTCTTTTTAATATTCTGTTTCTTTCCCACAGATTCCCATCCTTGTTCATGGACGTATTCCTATCTCTGTGGCGGTACCAACTGTATTCTTCAAAGTGTTACATTCTGTTCATTAATCTCTTCTAAAGGCATTTTTTCTCTTTGTTTCCTTGTTCTTTCTCTTCTATTTTGTAGGTTTGACTCAGATGCCTGATGGTCTGCGGGTGTCTATTTACTTTTGAAAATGAGGAATTTGCAAGGCCGACTGGGAGTACCGGCTTCGGAGGTGGGAGTCCTTACCCCGACTCGCTCTGCTGGGACTCGGCACGCAGGCAGGGAGGGCGCCCTCGCTGGGCAGCGCGGTAAACAGGAGGTGCCCGTCCCATACCAGCAACTTCAGCTCTCCCTGGAGAGTCGTTTTGGTTTCTTGACAAAAAACGTTTTTCCTTTGCTTAGGGGTTAAACTCCTGCCTACATGACCCCCAGAGAAGTGGAGGAGAGTTAGGGGGGCTGCTTTTAATGTATAGATCTTTAATAAACCCCTTTGTGTTCAGCCCCACTTCCGTCAGTGCCAGCAGTATGGTCCCACTCAATCAACAGCCTGGGCTTCCTAGGGTCTCCTTTATCGTCCGCCCCCTTCCATACAATTTTGTTTTAGAGAAATTCGTTGAACTCCCTTGTTTATTGAGAACACCCCCTCCTATTCTCTTTATTATTGGTTTAAAAAATTTTAAGGCAGAGTTTATAAATGTTCTTGGTCTGCCATCTGATACTGAAAGTCTTCCACTTCCTTTAGTAATCAAGAAATAATTTCATTGCTGCCTCTCAGGAAGAAATGGAAAGGATGTCCTGAACCGCAGGCAACTGCAAGGCTAGACTGACTGGAGGAGAGGAAATGCAGGGCAGATGAGAACAGATCTATTTTCCTGGCCCCCAAAATGGCCCCTTAATGGATCAGGGCAGGCAAACTATTGACTTTCCCCAAGCCACTTACAATGTATTTGGTCTTTTTTCTTCTACATGTAGCCTGCATTTGACACTAATATTTTCTTTAATGAATGTTTTTTATGTACTATGGATAATACGCACATCATTTTATTCAATCTTAGCCATGCCCAAATTGGATATTATCATCTTTATTTTATAAATGGAAACTCAGTGAGGTCAAGTATTGTATCCAAGCTCATAGAGCTTATGGGAAGTAGAGCTAGAATTTAACCAGGACTGTTTCCCATTCCTTCCCATTTCCCACTGTAGTGGAGAAAAGCATTAATGTATCAGTATTAATCTCCCCTTTCTCTTTGGTGATGTTAACACAGATCAATCATTAGACTCTTCTGATGGTTAGTTTCTGTCTATACAAAAAAAAGTGCAATAAAATCAGCTGTGTCTCAACCACAGGTTGCAGGAGATTCACCAGAGATATTATTAAAGGCTCTGCATGTAATCATAGCAACAGCTCACACCTGTATAGCCCTTTATAATTTGCAAAGTACAGTAACACTGTGCAATAATTCCTGTTTTACAGTTGAAAACTTTGGCTATGAGCAGTTTGATGTAACACGCCTCACTCTTTGCAGGATCAGAACTGAAATTTAGCACTTATAACTCCAAATTTCATTATTCTTCCACCTTATAATTCTGCCTCCTTATTTACAAGAGGATTCCTTAATTTTTGAGCAATTAATGATTGAAGTTATTTCCAGAGCTTAGTTATTTAAAATTCTTGCTATTCATAATTTTGTTTATATACTAGTTTTCAGGGGCTTACCTATTGCTGTAAGTACAGTGCAGCTATGTTAATTATTTATTATTTATTACTTCAGTATAGTAAATTACATCATTATAGCCAAAAAGTTTAAAGCAATTCTTTAAAGGTGTGTAAGTGAAGACCCACAAGGGAATTAAGCCAGGCAGGACGTGGCGCCTATGACTCCTGGCACACCTGTGTGCCATTTGTAATAGATATTTTCTTTTCTTTGTAAAGATTTTACTTATTTATTTTGAAAGAGAGGGCAAGAGAGAGAGGAAGAGAGGGAGAGAAAGAAACATCGGTGTCAGAGAGAAACTTCATTCAGTTGCCTCTCGCACACGCCTCGGCTGGGAAACCTGCAACCTGGGCCCGGGCCCTGACCAGGAATGTAACCAGGGATTCTTTGCTCTGTGGTATGACACCCAACCAACTGAGCCACACAGGTCAAGACTGGGTAATATTTTCAATAAAATAAAGAGCTAACCAGTACCCTAAGAGTTTTTATTTTTTAACATTCTAGCAAGCAATATGATGTTTACATTGGTTCTTCAGCTTTAGAATACCTCACTACTTAATGAGCTTAAATCCTCCCAACTAAATCTCTGTGAAGTCCTATTAGAAAAACCCACAAGGACATTCTACGCAGAGAATTCCTTAGTCTAGATTGTGTCTAGGTCTCCATGCAGCCTTCTTGGGGATAAATGAGAAAACAAGTCATTAAGCCTATGGCAGGGATAACAAAGGAAACACAACAAACTGGGCCCGAGAAACAAATAGCAAGAACAGAGGGAGAAAGCAAAGTTAGAAAACTAGTAAGAAAGCAAAGGAGGAAAAAGGACTTCGTGTATTCTTAGTATTGGCACTACCCTGAGGTGGGAAGATGTACAGGAAAGAGAAAAGGATGCTAATTAACGTTCAGGTTACAGAAGCCAAAATGAAGAGTTTCTAAAAGTAGGGGAAATGATTCTGCACACACGATAGAGAAGCTAACAAGCACTTATTGACTATTCACTTTGTGGGACTGGTGAGTTTCATGCCCCCAGGATCACAGTTCTGTGAAGGTTACATTCCTGTGTAGAATCTGTGGTGGCCAGGCCTGACATCCCCCCACTCCTCAGGGCTGGCTGAGGGATGGCTGGTGTGCCCACTGGCTGAGGCACCAGTGACATCATCGACTAGCCAAACCAATTGGTTAATTTCATAAGAGAAGAGAGGTTCAGCTTAAAGGTTTACAATTTCATTGCACCTCTAGCTAAAATAAACCCTAAATTCATCTAGATTAAAATCAGAATGTAGTTGGAAAAATGGTAGATTATGGGGGTACAACCTCATTGTAGAAACCACAGAAAATATAAAACATATTTTGAAAAATTATCCATAATCCCATAAACTCAATGTAGTTACATTCTTTCAAGAGTAATTTATGTATAAGTAGGCTATAGATTTTTATAATAGTCGTATAAAAAGGAACCATCTAAAATCACCAAAAACTGCCAAGACTTTACCTTCCAGACAGAATCAAAGGTTAATAACTCTATTCTGAAGTCTTTGTGTATTTTTTAAATAACACTTTTAATATTTAGACTCCAGAATTCTAAACAATGAAATCATAAACAGCTCTGGCTGAGTGGCTCCACTGTTTGGAGCATCATCCTTGCACCAAAAGGTTATGAGTTCAGTTCCTGGTCAGGACACATACACCTAGGTTGTGGGTTCCATCCCCAGTTGGGGAGCATACTGGAGGCAACCAATCAATGTTTCTCCCTTCATCTCTCTCTCTACAAAAAAAAAAATCAATGAAAATATACCTTCAAAAAATCATAAGCAAACTGCTGCATGGGAAAAAAGAAACCTGTGATTGTTAAATATGCTTAATTCCAGATTCACTTCTGATCTTTATTAAATATGCTCTGCCATTCTTACATAATAGTAGCTTGTGTACGCATACTATTTTGCATTCTGCTCTTCTCACTGTATGTCATCTCATATATACATGCCCCTGAATTCATTTTCTAAGCTTCCATTTTCCCTTCACTCTGTTTTTAACTCCTCACTGCCATCAGTTTCGTTCTGGCTATTCCACTGGCCTGCTTAGAATCTTTTCTTGGTTCTCCATTGTCTTTAGAATCAAAACTTGTGACACAGAAAGCCCTTTCAAGCTGGCCTGTCCATTTAGTCCCCTCCTCCTGCACTGGATGCTGAGTGGTAATGCAGACTTTAAGGAGCACTGCTGGAGTGCTCTGAGGGATGGATGCACTGGTTCATACTCCCGTCCCTGAGCCTGTAGCCCACCGCTCTGCCCACACTTGATGCCATGTAGCTTGCTGATTTTGCTGGTCTAACTGGCGTAAAATGATGATGAATGAATGAATGATGTTTTTTGTTTTCTCCTCTGGTAATGTTTGCCCACCTTCTATTGGAGCACCCATCATTTTTTCTTACTGGTTTGCATAAGATCTTTGCCACTAGCATTAGATATTGCAAAAATCTTCTCTTGGACCTGTCAAGACTTTATCCAGAATGTCCTTCATTGAAGAGAAATCCCCAACTTTGATATAGGTATATTAATACATTTTTTGCTTGACTGTGCTCTGTGAGTTTTAATAGTCATGCCTTAAGATTGTTTTATTATAATGTCCTCTGTGAAAGTAGTCATCACCTCCTCTAGGATCCTGAAAGACTTTATACTTTTCTTATTTTATTCTGTTTAAAGAATTTTTTCAGATGTTCTGTCATGTTTTCTGAAGTCTGGCTTCCTTAAGGGTAGAGACTGGCCGTTATTCATCCTTAAATCTGAAGCACCATCTGACTCATGGTAGTTTGGTGGTGGTAGAATGAATAAACTATTTCACCACATTAGTGGCCATGTCCTTGTTTATGTTAAATTCTGGTAAGTCATTTCCTCTTACCCCTACAATGCCTCAGCAGAGAACTTCTGCTCCCACAGTCTCTTCTGCCCACAGTTATTTGGAAATGAGACTCATAATGAATTCTTTAGCATCAGATGATGGCCCCAAGAATTTCCAAAGCATAGGGTACCATACAGAGTCACATATGCGATTGTCAAGGAGTGGGAGGTGGTCTGCAGAGAGGGGCAAGAGGAGAGAGACTGGGTTTTCCTTGGTTCTTGACACATTTTCTGCTTCCAATCCCTCATTAAGCTTTGGATGTCTTAAGTTACCTCTATCTTCCTTTATCTGGAGAAAGCCTGAGTAGGTTTCTCTTCTTTAAAAGCAAAGTATCCCAAAGATAGCTATTCATATGTTTTCTCCACAGGAAAAAAAGTATGTACAACTTTTACTAGTGGTAATAGTAACTTGTTCAATAAATATTTATTATAGCTAAGGCATCTTTTTATTCTTTTAGTGGTCACATAGATATGGACTCACATTCAACTTGTCACCCACTGATCTCTTTTTATTCTCTAGGCGGGCACTACCATGCTTACTGTGACTGAATTCGAGAGGCCTCATAGTTTGATCCATGTTTTTGAATTAACAATGTTGATCGTGTGTGTTGCCACGTAAATTGTTACCATCTAAGAGGACTTTTTAATTCTACTTTATATTTACAGTTGTTGGCATCCAAAATTTTTCACATGAGAATGTAAAACTCAGAGAGTAATTTGGTGTCTTGGAGGAAGGACCCTCAAAAAGGTAGAAATCAAGATCACTCATTTATTTATATGTAATTCTGTTTTATTTAAAACCCAACTAAATCAGTCTTTACAATTTTACCTTTGTAATAGTTCATACAGTAACTGAATTGAGTAAATTTTTCTATTTAAAAATTTTTATTGTAAATTAAAACACAGACATCAAAACCTATACAAAACAAATATATAGCTTAATGAGTAATTAAAATGCAGACACGCTCTTGTAATGACCACCCAGGTCAAGAAATAGGACTTTGCCACCCATTCCAGCAGCTACTACATGTGCCCCATCACAAACACAGCCCCCTTGAGGTTTATTTTTAATTATATAAATGACAAAAAGATTAGGTAAACAATAGTGCAAATAATTCCAAAGAGAATGTTTACTTATAGCAGACTAATTATTTACCAGAATAATCTATGTTTTTAATTTCAACCAGAGGAAAACTTGTTTGATTCCTCTTGTAAGGCAACTTGAGACATATTTACTAATTGGACACTGACCATTCCACTTTTACTTTTATTAGCACTTATTTCTTGCTGAGTTTACTCCTGGGCCATGAGTTTTTGTTTTCCAGTTCTTCTGGGATATCTTTTTCTTCTGGTTAGCCTCCTTTTCTGGTGAGAAACAGTTTGCTCTTTTTCAGTGAGGATCATCACAATGTGGCAGACAGAACTCATTTGTGGGTTCATCCCCCCAGGAGCCCTAAGTTTTGTGCCACACCTTGGGAGCTTTGTTCACCTGGATGTGCTCAATGACCAGAGTCAACATCTAAACCCTGAAGTTCAGCATTCCTCTCTGCAGTGTTAAGCATGTGTGGCAAAAACTCAGCAGTCTTTTTGGGCCACCAACCCTGCACCCACTGTTTGGCCTGGGCACACCTCCCAGCTCCACCATTGTAATGACAGAATGGCACACATTGCTTCCATAAAGTGACACCCTTCAGATACTTGGTGGTTTTTCAGATGTGCATACCCTTGATGGCTGGAAAGTTTCACAAGTGTTCTTAGTGTGAACACAGAGATTTGAACCTCTTAATTTGCACAATTTTGTGTGGTTTTCTAGGTCAAGTGAATAGTGAACCATTTTGAGAGGTCACCTCAGGTCACTTACAGGGAGAGAGCTATATGAGACTAAATTTTAGCACTTAAATTTTTTTAATACTAGTTACCGTAAAAATAATAATAGTAGAATAATCACTACTCTATATAACTTATCGTGTGTTCTTTATAGATAGATGATAGAGACATATATATATTTAATATATTATCCTAAAACGTAGTATATACATACATATATATAGTTTTTTATTATATTTTATTGATTATGCTATTACAGTTGTCCAGATTTTTCCCTTTCTGCCCCCTCCACCCAGCACCCCCACACCCTCAGGCAATCCTCCCACCATTGTTCGTGTCTATGAGTCATGCATAGAAGTTCTTTGGCTGCTCTGTTTCCTATACTGTAGTTTACATCGCTATGGCTATTCTATGATTACCTACTTGTACTTCTTAAAGCCCCTCACCTCCTCACCTATTCCCCACACCCTCCTTCCATCTGGCAACCATCAAAACGCTCTCTGTATCCATGATTCTGTCTCTGTTCTTCTTGTTTCCTTAGTTTGCTTTTTTGATTCAATTGTTGAAAGATAGGTATTTGTTGCCATTTTATTGTTCATAAACAATAAAATGATCTTCTTTTTCTTAAATAAGTTCCTTTAACATTTCATATAATAATGGTTTGGTGATGATGAACTCCTTTAATTTTTTCTTGTCTGGGAAACTCTTTATCTGCCCTTCGATTTTAATGATAACTTTGCTGGGTAGAGCAATCTAGGTTGTAGGTTCTTGCTTTTATTGACTTTGAATATTTCTTTTTTTTAAAATATATTTTATTGATTATGCTATTACAGTTGTCTCATTTTCCCCCATCATTCCCCTCCACCCTGCGCACCCTCTCCCACCCACATTCCCCCGCTTTAGTTCGTGTCCATGTGTCATAAGTTCTTTAGATTCTACATTTCCCATACTATTCTTGCCCTCCCCCGCCTATTTTCTACCCACTATCTATGCTACTCATTCTCTGTACCTTTTCCCGCTCTCTCCTCCTCCCACACCCCTGTTGCTAACCCTCCATGTGATCTCCATTTCTGTGGTTCTCTTCCTGTTCTAGCTGTTTGCTTAGTTTGCTTTTGTTTTAGATGTGGTTCTTAATAGCTGTGAGTTTGCTGTCTTTTCACTGTCCTATTTTTATCTTCTTTTCCTTAGATAAGTCCCTTTAACATTGCATATAATAAGGGCTTGGTGATGATGAACTCCTTCAACTTGACCTTATCTGAGAAGCACTTTATCTGTCCATCCATTCTAAATGACAGCTTTGCTGGATAGAGCAATTTTGGATGTAGGTCCCTGCTTTTCAAGATTTCAAATATTTCTTTCCAGCCCCTTCTTGCCTGGAAGGTCTCTTTGGAGAAATCAGCTGACAGTCTGATGGGAACTCCTTTGTAGGTGACTGTCCCCTTATCCCTTGCTGTTTCTAGAATTCTGTGCTTCATTTGAATCTTGGCTAATGTAATTACGATGTGCCTTGGTGTGTTCCTCCTTGGGTCCAACTTCTTTGGGACTCTCTGAGCTTCCTGGACATCCTCGTAGTCTATTTCCTTTGCCAGATTGGGGAAGTTCTCCTTTATTATTTGTTCAAATAAGTTTTCCACTTGATGCTTTTTTTCTTCCCCTTCTGGGACCCCTATAATTCGGATGTTGGGATGTTTAATGATGTCCCGGAGGTTCCTAAGCCTCTCCTCATTTTTTTGAATTCTTGTTTCCTCCTCGTTTTCTGTTTGGTTGTTAGTTTCTTCCTTCTGGTCCACTCCATTGATTTGAGTCCCAGTTTTCCTTCCATCTCTATCGGTTCCCCATGCGTCTTCCTTCATTTCACGTATTGTAGCCTGCATTTTCTCATCTAATTTGTGAGCAAAATCAACCAATTCTGTGAGCATTCTGATGACCAGTGCTTTGAACTGTGCATCTGATAGGTTGGCTATCTCTTCACTGCTTAGAGGAATTGGCTCTGGGGCTTTTATTTGTTTTCCGGTTTGAGCCATTTTTGGTGGGTTTTTTTTTTTGTTTTGTTTTGGTTTGGTTTGGTTTTAGTCTGTTCGCAGTTATTACGTATGAGGGGTGGAGCCTTAGGTGTTCCTCAGGGCGGGGCAGCCCAGTCGCTGGGTTGTGACGCTGTATGTGGGGGCGGGGTCTGAGAGGGAACAATGGCGCCTGCTCCGCTCTCTCCTGGATTCAGTCCCTTCTGCCACTTCCCCTCTGCCTGGACCGTCTGCGTGCACGAATGTGGGACCACCTGGTCAGCCAGCCGCCTTGTGCGGCCTCACTGGTTCTGCACAGTTGCCCCCCTGTGCCCGGCGTCCGCCAGCTGCTGCCTGTGGGCCCAGGGACTGCCAGCCGCCGCCTGTGCACCTGGGAACTGCCAGCTGCTGCTGCTTGCATTCCTGGGTCCGCACCTCCACTTTCTCCTGCCTCGACTCCACCCCTCTTACCTGTCTGGATGAATGGTTGTTGGACTTCCATACAGTTCAATTTTCTATAAGTTCTGGTTGTTTTCTTGTTTCTAAATATTTGTTGTCCTTAATTTTGGTTGTGAGAGGAGGCACAGTGTGTCCGCCTACGCCTCCATCTTGGCCGGAAGTCCCTGACTTTGAATATTTCTTACCAATCTCTCCTAGCCTGCAAAGTTTCTTTTGAGAAGTCAGCCGACAATCTTGTGGGAACTTCCCTGTAAGTGACTACTTCTTTTCTCCTGCTGCTTTTAAGATTCTCTCCTTATCTTTAACCTTTGGCATTTTAATTATGATGTGTCTTGGAGTGGACTTCTTTGTGTCCATCTTGTTTGGGACTCACTGTGCTTCCTGAATTTGCATGTCTAGTTCCTTCACCAAATTAGGGAAGTTTTCTTTCATTATTATTTTCAAATAGATTTCCAATTTCTTACTCTTTCTCTTTTCCTTCTGGCACCCCTATGAGGCAAACGTTGGTCCATTTGAATTTGTCCCAGAGGCTGCTTACTCTATCCTCATTTTTTTGGATTCTTTTTTCTTCTTCTTGTTCTGGTTGGTTGTTTTTTACTTCCTTATGTTCCAAATCATTGATTTAAGTTTCAACTTCATCCGCTCTACTTTTGTTTCCCTATAGATTGTTTTTATCGCAATTAGTGTATTCTTCATTTCAAATTGGATCTTTTTTATGCTGTTGAGGTCCTCACTAAGTTCCTTGAGCATCCTTATAACCAGTGTTTTGAACGCTGTATTGGTAAATTATTTATTTCCATTTCATTTAGCTCTTTTTCTGGAATTTTGATCTGTTCTTTCATTTGGGCCATGTTTCTTTGTCTCCTTATTTTGGCAGCCTCCCTGTGTTTGTTTCTATATATTAGGTAGAAGCCGCTTTGACTCTGTATGTTTGTGATGTGGCCTAATGTAGTAGGTGTCCTGTAAAGTCCAGTAGCACAGCCTCCCCATCACCCAAGCTGGGTACTTGAGGTACACCCTTTATGTGGGCTGAGTACACCCTCCTCTTGTAGTTGAGCCTTGATTGCTGTTGGCAGGTCAATGGGAGGGATTTACCCAGACCAGTAAGCTGCAAGGACTGGCTGTGACCACTGACCACCAACCTCTGCCCTCATAGAGGATCAGCTGTGCAAGGGCAGGGTGGTAGTTCTCCAAAGTGGTCTATAGCTATCCCATGGGCACTGGTCCTGGGTTTTCCCAGGTGGTGCAGGCCAAGGTCTGTGTTTTGCATGGGGCCACCCTGCCTGAGCTATAATGCAATCTGAGATGGCTGCTACTTGTGCTGGACTTGAAGATTCCCAGGCAAAGCCAAGCTGTGACTTTAGGCTGGCTGCTGCTAGTGCCTGGCCTGGAGCTAACTGAAGGCTGCTGTTGCTTGTTTGATAGGAATTAGGAAGTTGTGAAGCATGAGCCAAGGCCAGCCATTCATATGGAAAAGCAGCTTGGGTGGACCCATAAATTGGGTGGGGTGGAGTCTCAGGGGATCTCCAGGGTGGGGCAAACAGTGTTAGCCAGATTGATGGAGTCTCAGATATGGCATTAACTTTCTGGCTCTGTGGCTCTGATGTGGGAGGGCTCAGAAAAGGGACGATGGCCTCTGCTCACCTTGATGCCAGACATTTCATTTCCTCCCTGCATGCCACTGGTGCCTTTCAAGCTGCCATCTTAATGCTGGAGCTCAGAGGTGGTGAGTCTGAATAGGCGAGTCTGTGTATGGGTTCTTTAAGAGGAGCTGCTTGGGGCTCCGCAAGTTTCTTCCACTGACTCAATCCTCACTGGCTTTTGCAGTCAGCAGATGTGGAGACTTATCTTCCTGGCATTGGAATCCTGGGCTGAGGGGCCTGGTGTGGAGCTGAGACTCCCTGCTCCCAAGATATCCCTCCTGAATTTTTAACCACTTTATGTGGATGTGGGACCAGCCTATTCCATGTCTGTGCCCCTTCTACTAATGTGGATGGATGTGGTTTCTTTAATTTCGTAGTTGTCAGACTTCCATTCGACCTGATTTCTGATGGTTCTGAGTGATGGCTATTCTATATTTTAGTTGTAGTTTTGATGTGGTTGTGGGAGAAGGTGAGCCATGTCTGTCTATGCTGCCACCTTGACCAGAAGTCATACATATCATAATATAGTTTTAATAAATCACCCTCAAATACATTTCTTCCAAGTGTTATCAGCCAAGGAAGGCAAAGAACATAGATAAAGAAATTTGCTCAAGGGACAAAGCTATAATTGAAATCAAGATGATTTGTCTAACACCCCTTTCTATTATATTCTGCCATGATAATTCCAAGTGGTTCTTATTTGTTCATTAAACAGGTTTGCCATAATCCATGCATGTAGTTCTGTTACTGTATGTTACTGAAAGTAAGAAACTTCATATTTTAAAAATTATATAATACAAATACTTCACTTCCAAGAATGGTCTTTTAACTTGATTCATCTTAGTAATACTTCCCTTGATTTTTTAGCATAAATTAGATGGACTGGCTCAAAGAGAGTGTACAACAATTAGAACTCTTATGGAATACATATTCTATCAAATACCATATTCAGCAGTTAATATGGTGAATTTCACTTAACCTTGAAAATAGTTCTTAGAAGTAGGAGTTATCTCCACTTTATAGAAGAGAGCACAAAGCACTGTGGGTAAAAGGACCTGGGATGTAAACCAGGTCTTTCTCTGGCCACAGCTCACACTGCTAGCCCCTCTAGTACACACCCACAGGACACACCTACTCACTTCAATGTTCACTGATGGCATCTGAACTGCAGGGGTATTTTTTCTTTAAACTTGTATATTCTTGAGTCACGAAACTGAAATTTTACCAAAAAGAGGTACTAGATGAAGCAAACGCACCCACCCCAAGTCCTGCATGTGCTCCTAAGGCTGTGTCTCCTGGCCTTCTTTCCCTGGTTTGCAATGTGCCAGGACAAGTGCTTTGGAGGAAAGCACTAGATTTCATCCAATCACCAATAGAAAAGCCCCGGTGGGTGCAGTTTCTTTGACTTACAAAACAGGTGCGCGGGAGAAGAGGTATTGCAATCATTGCGTCCTACTTATTAATTGCTGTGGATGTTTTAAAAAATATCAGAGTGTATTATGTCAGAGTGGCAATGAAAGAATAACTTTTTCAATGTGGATTCAGGTTATTTTAAATTTAGTTTGTGCAGCAATTTATGTAAATCTGCCTATTGATGTAAAAGGACTTGTCTTCTGCTTTCAAAGTCATAACTTAAATGACAACCAAATATGTTAAGTGGCTTTTGTAAACTTGCTACAGTCTGCGTGTCCAGGCTTGCCTGGTACAAAGTGTTCAAAGCAGACATGTTATTTATAAACTATGGGGTAATCAAATGAATACAAAGAAAAAAAAAGAATCCTCTACATTTGGGTGTTTGGTAGTCATACTTTAAAAATATTGTAAGGAAAAATTAGTTGCTGCCATTTGATTGACTTTTGTCTCAAAGGGATTTAGATAAGTCATGTTATATTATTTTCCAGCAATAATGTCAGCATTATCTTCTACAGGAAACAATGCTTGAACCTCCAAACCATTCTGTTTCTATTATGAGAGTCACAGAAACAGAGTGGAAAGGATCTCAAGAGATAACATAATTTGGGTTTTAGCATTGGGCCTTTCCTCTAATTTCTCTGGGTCCATATTTCCATCTGAAAACTGGAGATATTATTATTGTAGGTTTTTAAAACGTAAGCAATCAAAGTGAGTGACACCTAGGTATGTATTTGTAGGTGGCAATTTTGGTTTGATGACTCGAATCATGTACTTTATAAGCTCTCATTAGCAGCTCGATTTTCTGAGACTGCACAAAAAGTTAAAGAAATACATACTCTGTTGGCCCAGAGGGATTAGGGACTCCATTCATGTCTGGTTTTGCTCTTTAGAATGCTTAAATGTATAAATTTGTTACACAATGAAAGAATATTGAACACCACCACCACCACCAAGGGTCATTACATTGCTTTGCAAGGGGTTCAAGTGATTTACCATTTAGAATCTGACCACCACTGGGATAAAGGCAGTCTTGTTCCCATTTCACAGATGAACAAGTTGAGGCTTAGTAAGTAAGATTAATGGTATGCTCAAATAGATACAGCACAGATTGAAAGAGGCTGGACCTCAGTTTTCAAATTCTGTGTTCTATCAACTAAATCATTACCTAGTTTGTTTCCTATCTCCACTGGTGTTTGCAAAATTGTCTTGAAACATGTAGAAGTATAGTCATGTTTTGATTATATTAAACATGACTTTATACAAAGTAAATCAAATTCAAATTTTATTTTAACTTCTTAGGAGAATGATGAACTACCTCCTTTTTATTGGCCAAAAGTGATAAGGATAATAAGGTTCAAAAGAAAAAAAGATTATTTGGATCATGAAGTGACTTCCCTCTATTCAGAATTGTTTCAAACTAAATTTCTAACAGCTTGAAAGAAGAAACGTTGAGCTTTGGTCTAAAAACTGTCAGTTAGGAGAACAGTCTATATTTGTCATTGTTGGTTAATACATTCAGCTCAAATTTCTCCACACCTATAATTAAGAACTACAGTTTCTAAAAATTTTTTAATCCTTTTGCAGCATACTAGATTTTCCAGGGTCCTTTTTTTTTTTTTAATAAACAAAGAAAGGGTATATTTTACAAGTATTAAGTTGGCATAAGTAAGAATGGTTGTTAATTCTATTTCACCATAGCAATGGGCCAGAGGCCATTAAGTAAGGCACCTAAGAAATAGCCAAAAATGTTTAGAACCTTCAGTAAATTAGAGTGCAACTCAGTAAGCAAATTTTTAGTAAGTAAGTTTCCAACCACCCTTACTCATTTATAACTTGTATATAAATGAAATCTGTCCTTGTACTGGTGTTCCTAAAACCCAACCTCCAGTCCTCTGCAGAAAACCTCACAGGTCTTGAGGATGAAAAAGAGAAAGCTACTGCTGATGATGGAAGTCTCAGGGAGAAAGGGAGCAACTTCTTTCCCCAGGAGATTCGCTGACAAAAGCCTTGACAGCCTTCATAGGGCGCACATGTAGTGTTCCACAGTTGGCGAAGCCAGCATTCCCTCCCATGCTCTGGACTCTTATTTCCTCAGTCGAAGTTAGTTTCCAATCTACATTTTATTGATCGATGTTTTGCTGATACACAAGACAGTAATGGCATGTTAGGTTTTGCTTCAGAATTATAAATTGTGGAAGAGAGTGACGTAAATTCAGAATGTGACGCTGCAGTGATTTTCTAACTCCGAATGTAGCAGTGGAGAAATAATTGTGTGGAAACACTGGCCTGTACTCTGACCGCTCTTTTACAGATGGGATCGGTGCACTGGAGGATGTCTGAATACCAGCCGCAGATTTACAGATTACCAGCAACTCCATGAAGTCCTGGGCCAGGATTCTTCCCTTCGGAATTCGACTAGCTTTGCTTTTGCTGACAATTATCATTAGGTATAATGAGTCTAAGAAATTGCAAACAATTAAAATACTGGTATAGCAAAACTAATTTGGAAAGGCAGATGTATATCAAAAGAAGAAAAGGTAACATTTTCAGACTGCTCCTTGCAACCACTTTCATTGATATAAATTGAGATTTAATTGTTAAAAAATATTTTAATAATTATATATTAAAAAATCATAACACCTTAAAATAGATATAGTATTCTATGCTCTGAAATATTTTTTGGGAAATATCCATCCTCCTTTTTTTTCTTGGAGGGTGTTAATATGCTATAGTCCACCCGGGAAGGAACTGAGGTCTCCTGCCAACGGCCATGTGAGGGAGCCGTCTTGGAAGCAGCTCCTCCAGCTGAATGCGGCCCCAGGTGGCAGAGGACATCCTCACTGCAGCCTCAATGGGAGACCCTGAGCCACCCAGCTACACTGCCCTTGAATTCTTCAACTGTGAGATAATAAATGTTTGTTGTTAGAAGCCACTGAAAAACCAAATAAAGTATATGTTAATCACTTTCACAAAATATACTAAACTGCCAGCAAGAGCTGCAAGAATGGCAGAATCAGCTCTGGCTGGTGTGGCTCAGTAGGTTAGGTGTCAGCCTGGGAACCAAAAGGTCACCAGTTTGATTCCCAGTCATGGAGCATGCTTGGATTTCGGTTGGGGGCCTCACATATCAGTGTTGATCTTCCTCTCTTTCTCCCTCCCTTCCCGTCTCTAAAAAATAAATAAAATCTTAAAAAGAAAAAAAGAACGGTAGAATCACTGGTGATCTTTTTTTGCACTGGGGCTTGGGGCAGGTGAAAGAAACTATTAAAATGGTTTTATTCCATATGTCTGACTGCTTTCTGGGACAGCAGAACACTAGGTTCAATCTGATTTAACGCAGTATTTGCAATGTACTACAGTAAATAAAGGAAAAACTTGACACAAGAGAAAAGCAAGTTATTACTTGTGTGTGTATTTTAAAATACTGGTCCTAAGTCTAAACTGTATTAACAAATACAGTATGCTACTATATGATTTTCAGAAGTTGCCTTTTTGAGTCCCTGCCTTTGTACCTCTCTCTGTCCCTGGAGACATTTCTTCCCATTTAACCTTCACAGTTCTCAATATTGCAAAAATTCAGGACTGGAAGTTATTCACATTGTTCCCTTTTACTCAAATGTAAAATAGTAACCAAAGATCATTATCTGTTATGATCTATTTTCCTACCTCACAGAGATGAGACAATAAAAGCAGTGCTGGCTGTGCCCTATTTCAAACAGATACAGAACTATAGAATCACTCTTATTTTTAGGAGTTCCAGTGTATTTAATAACTTTCTTATGGGGAAGAGGTGACATTCTGATTGCTGATGTTTCACCCAGCCAATGGAGAAAGGCAGAATTGGAAGTGGTAGCCCAATGAATGGGAGTTTAGTTAACAGCATACATGGTATGATTCCAGAGGACATTAAGGCTGCTTTTAAAAATTTATTAACTTTAGAGAGTGAGAGGAGAGAGAGAGAGAGAGAAATTTGTTGTTTCACTTATCGATGCATTCATTGGGTGATTCTGTTAGTGCCCTGATCAGGGACTGAACAGCAACCTTGGCATATCAAGATGACACTCTAACCAAGTGAGCTACCTGGCCTGAGCCAAGACTCTCTTATCCCTAAAAAGTACCACTGTTCTGTAATGTCTGAAAACTTGCTATCTTTCCAGTTAAAGGCTCTCTCTGTTTATGCAGGACAACCAACCTGTGAGATGTAATGGTGATGTCAGACAGTTACACTTGTGAGAAGTGTGTTTTGGATTCCTGCAGCAGGTTTTGGTAGAGAACAGAAGGGTATTGAGTGCTGTGGGATGGACTATGGAAGGAAGAAGCATGATGCTGTCAAAGGTACCTTTGGGTACCCAGCCTGTGTTTCAGTATTGCCAATAACTGGTGTGGCAAAAAACCAGAATCAGGTTTACTAAGAAACTGATTTACAAATAATTTTTCTGTAACTTTAAAAAATAATTTCAAGTTTCTAGAAAAGTTATAATAGTACCAAAAATTCCTATATACTCTATCTTCAGTTGGTAAAAGCCCCTACTTGCTCTATCATTGTTTCTCCTCATCTGGTTATTCATTGTGCCTAGAGTTTGCTTAAGTTTGAGTTTCTGTTTATTGTCACTTCCCTTTTGCCCAAAGAACTGCCTTTAGTATTTACTGTACGGTAGATATGCTTCTGATAAAGCCTTTCAATGACCATTTATCCAAAAGTATTTTATTTACCTAAACATATTTGTGATAGCAACTTTAAATTCCTTGTCTATGAATTCAATATCTGGGTCATCTTAGGGTCAGTTTATATCAACTATTCTTTCTCTTGACTATGGACCACATTGTCTCATTTCTTCTCTTAACCTTGTATCATGTTACTGTTTTTTCATTCCAGTAATTTTTTATTTTATATTGGACACTGTGGATGGTATGGTGTAGAGAATCTAGACTCTTTTTCTCTCTGAAAGGTGTTATTTTGGGCAGGACTCAAACTGTATCTTCTATGGCAGGCAACAGCTGAAAACTCTGCCTAGTCCTTTCAGCTTCTTAGCTATTTGTTTCTTGCCAGGCTCCAAAGAGTCTCTGTAGGTTCATAGTTCAGGGGTGAGCGAAGGACTTGTTTGAATTTATATGCAGATTTTGAGGTTCTCCTTCCTGAGGCTCACTCCTTTCTATGAGGTTCCTTCTCACTTTCCAGCCTCCCTAGAATCCCTGAGCCCTGTCATCTTCTCAAACCAATTTCACTATAGCTTTCTACCCAAGCCCTAGCTACTCTCACCTGGTGGGCTTGGAAATATCTTTCATACAAAGAACCACATAAACACGAATCTCAACCAGTGCAGTCCCATCTTTCAAGGGTCAACCTCCTTCTGGTTTGTCTGCTTGTGGTTACTGTCAAATAGTTGTTTTTTATATTTTGTTGTGAACGCATAATAATTATGTTAGTCTGATATGATTACTCTGCTATTACCAGAAGCAGAACCTACAAATAGTTTTCGAAAACATGAAAATAAAACATAGTCCTGGCTGGTGTAGCTCAGTGGATTGAGTGCGGGCTGCGAACCTAAGGGTCGCCAGTTCGATTCCCAGTCAGGGCACATGCCTGGGTTGCAGGCCAGGTCCCCAGTAGCGGGTGCATGAGAGGCAACCACACATTGATGTTTCTCTCCCTCTCATCCTCCTTTCCTTCTCCTCTCCAAATAAATAAGCAAATAATACAATCTTTAAAAAAGTGGGTTCTATAAATTATTACAATTAATTAATTCAACAAATACTTACCAAGCATTTACTTTGGTCTAGTTACTATACTAATACTAGGTGAGAGAATGCATTTAGATATAAGATGTGTATTAGATATAGTCAACTTGAATGGTCCTGGATTTTTAAACTTCAAAATAACACATTTACTCGTTGTCATAAATACTTTACATTTATGAAGTGTATTTAAAAAAATAAATCAGATTTGAGGCCAAAAACATTTGCAGTTAAGTTTAACAACACCAACACTTGATAGCAGTGAAAAATCCCCTACTTTCTTCAGTAGTTTGAAATTTGTCAAAATATATTAACATAAAATCCCTGGGATAGTGCTACGCTTTCAAGAAACTCTGGAACTAGTAAACTTTGAAAAGAGATGAACAATGCAATGCTCTTTCAACATCAAACTTGGGGCTGAACTACCACCAACGGACCTGACAGTAAGTGGCCTCCCTTGGGACGTATCCCATCTTCCTACGTAGGCTGTGGAATGTTACTAATCTACATAAACAACTTTAGTTTTTTACTATATCTAAATAAAATGAAGTAGAAAATACATCAGTATGGAATCCAATGTTACATGCCACTCGTTGACTTTGGGGTGAGAGGTCACTGCTGCTGAAAGCTCCCATGTATGCTACAGGACTTAGTAGTTTACCGCTGTAGTTCTCTCCTTGGTCCCCATCCTTACTCTTAAATCCGCATTTCAAACCTGTCTGGCCCACAGACTGACAGGAGAGTGAAGGGGGACAACAAGGTAGGTGGGAAGTTTTCTTGCTTTATAGTTTTGCACGAGTTTGGCCCTGACTTTATTAGGGAGTCAAGTGGGAAACATTAAGACTGAGCCCCAGTCCTTATTCTCACTATTGTGCGTACAGGTTGGAGGTAGGCAAGTAAGTACCCTTATTTCCATTTAGTTTCCAGCACCTATCTCCATTTGAATTCTGTTATTAGAATTCAAGTCCACAGGCCATTCATGTATATATATTTCATAACTATCTGTTGAATGAATTAGTTGGTTCCATTCTCTTTAATTCTATTTTCTAAGATATATTTGGTTTTATTACCTGAAATCATTTTTATTATCACTATTTTATCTGTTGCTTCTACTCAATACTAAAAATACTTCTGACATGACACCAATTTTACCATAAACTCTGCATTTCGTTTTCTGATGAATCATATAAATAACCCCACCTGAGGCAGTGTGAGGTCAATAGCAAACATCTGTGTCCTTCAGAAGCCAGCCCCTTCCCTGAGTGCAGCTGGTTGGCATCAGCTAAACATCAACTATTTAACACACTCAAGCTGTGCATCCAGAGGCCGATTGGTGCTTACTGCTGAATTAAAAAAGAAGAAGAAGAAATGAGGAAAAGGAGAACACAAGTGTTATTTACCAGTTTATTAGTCATTCCGTTTTTCTTCCAAAGAAAATAGTTCCACTGAATCCTTGGTGGACTGGGGGGTTGTGGGGGTTGCAGAGGCAGGACAATCAGCTGCTGTCTCTTTGAAGTGTGGCTGCAGGCTTCTATGCCTTTCCCAGCTCAGCTGTTGAAGCAGAGAAGAAACTTCAAAGGCTGACTTGCTGTTGTTCCTGCCAGTGGGGGTGAGTGATTCCCATCAGTCAGCTTTAGAGAAAAAATGAGGAATTCATCCTCTCTCACTTGCCAGGGTTTGATGTTTACCAAACAATCTACCAGTTTTTAGTTATTACTGTCACTACCTAGTAGACACAGACGAAAACCACCGCAGTCGACTCCACTGTGATTTTATCTACTTATGCACATTGTCTTTATAAATCCTCTGAGATGTCCAGGTTTGCAATTTGTCCATATTGTGCCACATACCAGTGACAGCAAGTAAACAGCTCCTGCTAGATTACACTCCCTGCCCACGGAAACATGCAGTGTGTCTCGTAGAGCAGAGCAAAGTTTAAGGTTGTCTCCTTGCTGCTCTGCTACCCCCAGTCTATAATTGTACCTGTTTACAATCCTTTAAATTACACATAGTTTTTCATTTATGTATAGGTGGTGCATTCACTCATGAGTTAAGAATCAGTCTATTTGGTCAACTATTCACCTTGCACAATATATATGTTTTTGAATGCTATAATTAAATTTTAAAAGAAAACGATAATTCCCCTCACTGATTTTATTTGGCCTAAACCTTTTTATTTAAAATTTATATTACTTCACTTTACAACTGTAAGGAGAAAAGAAAATAATGCTGAAATATTAACTCTAAGAATTAAGAACACCTTTGACTCCCTGGCTGGGTAGCTCGGTTGTTGGAGCATCGTCCCGCGCACCTGAAGGCCGCACATTCGATCCCTGGGCAGGACACTTACCTAGGCTTCAGGTTGAATCCCCAGTCAGGGGTATGCACAGAAGGCAACCAATCGATGTTTCTCTGCCACATCGATGGTTTCTCTCTCTCAAAAATCAATAAACATATCCTCGGGAGAGGATTAAAAAAATACCTTTGATTCAAAAACTCTAATTCTTGGCCAGTTACATGGACAGTTAAACTTCCCTGCCACTATCTCCAACCAGCTGTAATTTAAATAAATATGAACAATTAGGTAAAATATTTCAATGTACAGTACAAAATGGTACAAGATATGAGAGTCTTTAGGGAAGCTTATTATGCTAAAAAAAAAAGAAGAAACCAGACAGTTACATTAAACATAGATAGTCACATGACCTAAAAGCAAGTTGCTAACACCAGTATAGCAGTGTCCATTTGGCAACATGGCCCCAATATGGCCTAAAGGAGACTCTTACGGTGGAAATGAAACTGTAGAATTAAAGAAAAAAGCAAGCAAACACCTAGGGACACAATCAAGGGGGAAAAAATTCCAGGAAACTTCCATAATTACCAAATAGGTACGCTTCATGTTATATACAAAAGGCAGTCTACTATGCTGAGTTCTGAATAAGCAAATAGCTAATTCAGTTAAAAAGTGGTACAAGAGCAATGAGAACACAATCAGTCAGCTATCCATATCATATTTATCACAGAATACAATCAGAGGAAATTATAGCAATGACTGGATTTTCATTTTTTTTGATTTTGCAAAAATGTTCAACTCAAAGTAGCATAAACTTCAGACTCTCACTTCCAAAGATGGGTTTTCATTCCTGCCTGATTGTATCCTGAAGAAATCAGGAATCTTTAAATCACCATCTCTTGTTACAGTTTATCCTCCTGTTTTCAGGATTTTTGAACATTTTTTTATTTCTGTAACAAATGAGTCAGAGATGAAATTTGAAAAAGCGAAACAAAAGAGACCAAAAAAATTGGAGAAAAGTCACAAGTAAAACGATTTTATGGAGAAAGAATATTTTTTAAAAATGTGTATGATTTAGTAGAATTAGGATTTGGCTACTAATGTACTATTTAACAATTACTTGCATTGCTCATTTTCTGAGAATTCACTCCAACGAGAGCTGCACGCTGTCAGCCTGGTTTTGTGGCTGTTGATAGTCATACTTCCTTGCTATTCAAAATCAAACAAACAAACAAAAAAACACAAAAGGATAAAATTAATAAAATAGTGAAATAATGACTAGCTAACATCATTAAATCACAGTCAAGTCATGAATCTCAGTAAAAAGTTAGCTTAGAATTAAACAGAGGTCCCCGGTAAAGATTTCTCCTCCCCACCTTGTGATCCTCTAATTTCTCAACACTGCTGATATCCATTTTTATATGTTGTTATTATTATTGTTATTATTATTATTTGTATTTCAGGATTATTCAGAGCTTTAAAATATAGGATAAATAAGAAATAAAATAAGAAATAGAATAAGCATTATTAAGCTATTAAAATTAAATGAATTTTATAATTTCCTTCTTTCTTGCCCCCCATTTCCATCTTAAGATAAATAATAATGCTGTTGTTCACATCATAAGGAATTTGACTATGTTTAAACTTATAAACCTAAGAGACCTATTGTGGAACTTTGTAATATAAACTAGAAGAAAAAACAAATACGCAATTCTGTATTCTCTTGGTACTTCTGAGAAATAGTTGAAAAATGGTCTTAATCTAAAACCAGAGAAAGTATAGGGCTAAAATCTTTATGAATGCCACTCACTGCTTAGCTTTAAAACTCAGTCTCTTCATTTGTTCCTAGCCAAGAAAGATGCTATTTGTTTACACTTCTGGGGAGATGTGTATGAATTCAGATTTTTGCGGCCTTAAGTTTACAGAACTTTGGGGGTCTTCTTTAAGAACAAGATTTCTGTTTGCTATTTCCTCTTGCCCAGCAGACTTTGTTGGGACTAGGTTGGCACAAATACTGTGAATGATCCAACATAAAGGGGTTCAGGAAATGTGCAAATCAACACATACACACTGCTTATAAGAATAATGGCTTCCAGCCCTGGCTGGTGTAGCTCAGTGGATTGAGCGCGGGCTGTGAACCAAAGGGTCGAGGTTCGATTCCCAGTCAGGGCATATGCCTGGGTTGCGGGCTGGATCCCCAGTGGGGGCCATGTGAGAGGCAACCACACATTGATGTTTCTCTCGCTCTTTCTCCTTTCCTTCCCTTCCCCTCTCTCTAAAAATAAAGAAATAAAATATTAAAAAAAAAAAAAGAATAATGGCTTCCAAAGAGACCCACATCCTAATCCCCATGATCTATGAATATGTTACCCTACAGGGCAAAGAGGACTTTGAAGATGTGATTACGGTAAGTACCTTGAGAGGAGGAGATTGCCCTGGATTATCTCAGCCCCACCTAATAACATGGGCCCTTAAAATCAGAGACCCTTTCATGCGGAGTTCCGACAGGAGGAAGATACAAAAATGGAAGAATCATTAAGGAAGATGCAATGCTGTTGGCTTTGAAGATGGAGGAACGGGGCTGCAAAGCAAGAAATGTGGGTTGTGTCTAGTAGCTGGAAATGGCAGAGCAACACATTTTCTTCTAGGGCAGAAGGATAAAGCTACACTGACTGGTGTGGCTCACTGGGTTGAGAGCCAGCCTGTGAGCCAAAAGGTAGCTAGTTCAATTCCCAGTCAGGACACATGCCTGGGTTGCTGCCCAGGACCCCAGCAGGGGGCATGAGAGAGGCAACCAATGGATGTTTCTCTCCCACATCTATGTTTCTTTCCCTCTCTTTCTCCCTCTCCCTAAAAGATAAATAAAATATTAAAAAGAAAAACCTGCTAACACATAGATTTTATCCCAGTGAGACTGTTGTAGGATTTTTAACCTACAAAAAAGTAATATAATACATTTGTGTTGTTTTAAGCCACTGAATTTGTGATAATTTGTTATAGCAGCAATAGAAAACTGATACACCTTACAAAGACAGGAATTCTGATAAATTTTATTTTATGCCATTCCCATCAGAGAAGAAAAAAAACTGTACACTGGGTTTATAATTAATTGTATATGTTATACTATCGGTAATATAGTCACCCCAAGTAGCATAAACAAATAGTATCTCTTTCTTGGCTACGCTTATTTTAGTTCATTGTAAGAATAAATTATGAAGCATAATGTCTTTAAGGTTCATCCGTATTGTAGAATATGTAAGAATTTTCCTCTCCTTAAAGGATGAATAATATTCTACTGTATTTATATACCATGTTTTGTGTATTCATCCATCCATCAAGGATACTTAGACAGTTTCAACTTCGGCTGCTGTGAATAATGCAGCTATGTTAATTTCACTTCTTAGCTTGGATGGTAACCCATGCATATGGTACAAAGTGCAGAAGGAACAAAAGAAAAACAATGGAAGTGTGTCTTTATCCTACCTGGTCAGTCAGTCTCACAACTACCTATCCAGTTGCTTTCCCCAAAGGAAATGCTGTTATCAGTTCTTGGGATAAAATGTATGCTAAAGAATTTGTTAGAGGTTTTATTTGTTGGCCAAAAAGTCTATATGTTTTTTCCATAAAATAAAAGACACATTTTCCATTTTCATGAATAATTTTATTGATTTGGATATATTATGTCGGCTATGTCCTGTGTGATATAATGTTGATTGTTCTCAATTAATGTCTTGATTTGATTGCTATCAACTTCAACTGGTCTACCTGACTGTGGAGCATCCTCCAGTGAAAAACCTCCAGCATGAGTACTTCCAGCCAAGATGGAGGCATAGGCGGACACACTGTGCCTCCTCTCACAACCAAAATTAAGGACAACAAATATTTAGAAACAAGAAAACAACCAGAACTTATAGAAAATTGAACTGTACGGAAGTCCAACAACCATTCATCCAGACCGGTAAGAGGGGCGGAGTCGCGGCAGGAGAAAGTGGAGGTGCAGACCCAGGAACGCAAGCAGCAGCGGCTTGCAGTTCTCAGGTGCACAGGCGGCGGCTGGCAGTCCCCGGGCTCACAGGCAGCAGCTAGCGGACCCCGGGCACAGGGGGGCAACTGCAGAACCAGTGAGGCCACACAGGGCGGCTTGCTGACCAGGTGGTCCCACATTCCCGCGCGCAGACGGTCCAGGCGGAGGGGAAGTGGCAGAAGGAACTGAATCCAAGAGAGAGCGGAGCAGGCGCCATTGTTCCCTCTCAGACCCCGCCCCCACATATAGCGTCACAACCCAGTGACTGAGCTGCCCCACACTGGGGAGCGCCAGAGGCTCCACTCCTCACTAAGTAACAGCACGCGCGCCTGCGCAGATAATCCAGGTGAAGGGGAAGCGGCAGAAAGGGCCGGAGTCCAGGAGAGAGCGGAGCAGGCGCCATTGTTCCCTCTCAGACCCCGCCCCCGCATACAGCATCACAATCCGGCGACTGGGCTGCCCCGCCCTGAGGAACACCTAAGGTTCCAGCCCTCACTACGTAATAGCTGAGACCAGACTAAAACCAAAACAAAACAAAACAAAAAAACCCCACCAAAAATGGCTCAATCCAGAAAACAAATAAAAGCCCAGAGCCAATTCCTCTAAGCAGTGAAGAGATAGCCAATCTATTAGATGCACAGTTCAAAGCACTGGTCATCAGAATGCTCACAGAATTGGTTGATTTTGCTCACAAACTAGATGAAAAAATGCAGGCTACAATACGTGAAATGAAGGAAGATGCATGGGGAACTGATAGAAATGGAAGGAAAACTGGGACTCAAATCAATGGAGTGGACCAGAAGGAAGAAACTAACAACCAAACAGAAAACGAGGAGGAAACAAGAATTCATAAAAATGAGGAGAGGCTTAGGAACCTCCGGGACATTGTTAAACGTCCCAACATCCGAATTATAGGGGTCCCAGAAGGGGAAGAAAAAAAGCATCAAGTGGAAAACTTATTTGAACAAACAATAAAGGAGAACTTCCCCAATCTGGCAAAGGAAATAGACTACGAGGATGTCCAGGAAGCTCAGAGAGTCCCAAAGAAGTTGAACCCAAGGAGGAACACACCAAGGCACATCGTAATTACATTAGCCAAGATTCAAATGAAGCAGAGAATTCTAGAAACAGCAAGGGATAAGGGGACAGTCACCTACAAAGGAGTTCCCATCAGACTGTCAGCTGATTTCTCAAAAGAGACCTTCCAGGCAAGAAGGGGCTGGAAAGAAATATTTGAAATCTTGAAAAGCAGGGACCTACATCCAAAATTGCTCTATCCAGCAAAGCTGTCATTTAGAATGGATGGACAGATAAAGTGCTTCTCAGATAAGGTCAAGTTGAAGGAGTTCATCATCACCAAGCCCTTATTATATGCAATGTTAAAGGGACTTATCTAAGAAAAAGAAGATAAAAATAGGACAGTGAAAAGACAGCAAACTCACAGATATTAAGAACCACACCTAAAACAAAAGCAAACTAAACAAACAGCTAGAATAGGAACAGAACCACAGAAATGGAGATCACATGGAGGGTTAGCAACAGGGGTGTGGGAGGAGGAGAGAGGGGGAAAAGGTACAGAGAATGAGTAGCATAGATAGTGGGTAGAAAATAGACAGGGGGAGGGCAAGAATAGTATGGGAAATGTAGAAGCTAAAGAACTTATGACACATGGACATGAACTAAAGGGGGGGATGTGGGTGGGATAGGGTGTGCAGGGTGGAGGGGAATGATGGGGGAAAATGGGACAACTGTAATAGCATAATCAATAAAATATATTAAAAAAAAACAAAAAACAAACAAACAAACAAAAAAACCTCCAGCATGGAACCTCACAAACCACTCTGACACATTTGATCAGTCACAGCACCTTCTCCATATATTGCACAAATATTTTTTTTGCATTTTAGTTACATTTTTACCTTTGTCGAAATAATAAAGCAAATATGCTGAAAATGTTGCTTATTTTCTTCCATGTTTGATATTAAATTGGCTACACAAAAATTCACCAATTTTGATAAGCTTTTTTAAAAGATGCATGCTGATATGACAGCTGTCACAATACAATGTAACAAAATTGTTTCAAATGAACTAAGTGCTACTAGACTCATCTTATGGAATAAACCGAATGAACTTTTTGGCCAACCCACTATTATTTTTTTTCCCCACTTTTTACCTAAAATTTCATTCCTTGTTTCTCTCGATGTGTGCACGCACGCACGTGCGCACACACACACACACACACACTTAAGTTTTTTAAAATATATTTTATTGATTATGCTATTAGAGTTGTCCCATTTCCCCCCATTAATCCCCCTTTGCTCTGCACACCCCCTCCCACCCGCATTCCTCCTCTTTAGTTCATGTCCATGGGTTGTACATGTAAGTTTTTCGGCTTCTACATTTCCTATACTGTTCTTAACCTCCCCCTGTTCTATTTTCTACCTATCATCTATGCTACTTATTCTCTGTACCTTTTTCCCCTCCCTCCTCTTCCCATTCCTCTGCTGATAACCCTGCACGTGATCTCTATTTCTGTGTTTGTTCCTGTTTTGGTTGTTTGCTTAGTTTTTTTGTATTTTGTTAGGTTCAGTTATTAGTAACTGTGAGTTTGTTGTCATTTTACTGTTCATATTTTTAATCTTCTTTTTCTTAGATAAGTCCCTTTAACATTTCATATAAGGGCTTGGTGATGATGAACTCCTTTAACTTGACCTTATCTGGGAAACACTTTATTGGCCCTTCTATTCTAAATGATAGCTTTGCTGGATAGAGTTATCTTGGATGTAGGTCCTTGCGTTTCATGACTTTGAATACTTTCCAGCCCCTTTTTGCCTGCAAAGTTTCTTTTGAGAAATCAGCTGATAGTCTTATGGACACTCCTTTGTAGGTAACTGTCTCCTTTTCTCTTGCTGCTCTTAAGATTCTCTCCTCATTAATCTTGGCTAAGGTAATTATGATGTACCTTGGTGTGTTCCTCCTTGGGTCCAACGTCTTTGGGACTCTCTGAGCTTCCTGGACTTCCTGGAAGTCTATTTCCTTTGCCAGATTGGGGAAGTTCTTCATTATATTTTCAGATAAGTTTTCAATTTCTTGCTCTTCCTCTTCTCCTTCTCTTTCTGGCATTCCTATGATTTGGATGTTGGAATGTTTAAAGTTATCCAAGAGGTTCTTAAGCCTCTCCTCATTTTTTTGAATTCTTGTTTCTTCATTCTCTTCTGGTTGAATGTTTCTTTCTTCCTTCTGCTCCAAATGGTTGATTTGAGTCCCAGTTTCCGTCTTGACACTGTTGGTTCCCTGTACATTTTCCTTTATTTCACTTAGTGTAGCCTTCATTTTTTCATCTAATTTGTGACCAAATTCAACCAATTCTGTGAGCTTCCTGATTACCAGTGTTTTGAACTGTGCATCTGATAGGTTGGCTATCTCTTTGTCACTTAGTAGTATTTTTTCTGGAGATTTGATCTGTTCTTTCATTTGGGCCATTTTTTTTTTGTCTTGACGTGCCTGTTACCTAGTAAGGGGCGGAGTCTTAGGTGTTCACCAGGGTGGGGCAACCCATGTCGCTGCATTGTGACACTGTATGTTGGGGAGGGGTCCGAGAGGGAACAATGCCGCTTGCTCTACTCTCTGCTGGTTTTCAGTGACTTCCCCCACTACCACAATTAAATTGGGCCCTTCTGACGCTGATTCCCAGGTGGGTGAGTTTGTGTACCTTCTAGACCCTGTGGTCTCTCCAATGAACTCTCCTGTGAGGCTGGGAGTTTCTCCTGCTGCTGCCTCAACCCCTGCAGGTGTTTTCAATCAGTGGTTTGAGGCTTTATTTCCCAGCAACCCTGAGTTGCAGTCAGTCTTGCTCCCCAGTAGTTCCTCCCAGTTCATCTGCAGACGAATGTGGGACCACCCTCTCCATAATCTGCCACCTTGCTGCATCCGCCAGCCACCACCTTGCCTGCCCTAGTCCTCCAGCCACTGCCTTGCCGTGAGTCCTTTCTGCCCGTCCTACCAGTTTGGATAAATGTGTCTTCTTTAACTCCTTGGTTGTCGGATTTCCATACAGTTTGATTTTTCTGTCAGTTCCGGTTGTTTTTGTTTTTAAATTTGTTGTTCTTCTTTTGGTTGTGTGAGGAGGCACAGCATGTCTACATATGCCTCCATCTTGGCTGGAAGTCCCCACACATTTAAGTTTTTACTGTGGACATATTTCTCTTAAAAAATGTCCAGTCTTTTTTCTTTAAATCCCACACTATCCCTATCAAGGTAATAATTTTAATAATCTGATGCATAGGTTTTGAAACCTTCCTCTATGCTTTCATAATTATACAGAACATTTATATTATATATAGATAATACAAGGGATGTTTTGGTCATTTGATTGTAAAAGAGTGGCATTATAGTACATATACTATTATACTTCGCTTTTCTCAGCTTAATTGTACATCACAGAAACAATATCCTAATTTTTTTTGACGGTTGCATAAATAGCTGTTGCTTACAATTCATTCTGACTCCATGCATTTTAAACTTTGTTTCTCCTCCAGTAGCTACATACTCACCATGCTCAGTGCTACAGAACACATTACTATTGAGAGATGACCTCCGGCCTTGTGCATGCATATTGATGTCACATGCCATGTCCTGGAAGCCATTCCTACACTGCTTTGCCCTGAAGTAATTTAATTATAGCAGAAGGGACTGCAAACTCCATAAATACAAACTTTAAGCCCCAACTAAAAGTAGTTCCAACTCAACTTTCTCTTAGATCCCCAAAATGCTCCCGGCCACTTCAATGCCATTCCATACAAGGGAAGTACAAAGGAGGGAAAAATTGGAGTAGGAAAAGATAGCAATCTTAACCAATTATTAAAATAGCTAATTTTGCAAAATTTACAAAAGTACAATCACATGCACCCGTTACTGAGGTTCTTCCCAGGGTTTTGGAAGGGGCCTGCATACATCCAGCGTCCTGAAGCATTAACTTCATGCAAATCTGCCTTTGCTGATACTATGCTGAGCATCTGAAAAAGGCACTCATTTTTCATTATCAGCTATTTCTGAAAACCTTTTGCTAACTGTATTCAATTCCAAAAAATCTATTTTAAACATGTTTATGTATAAAGGTAAGCAAAGAATACACTTACAAATGGAATACATTTCCAGTTGCTGTCTTAAACGAATTTTGCTTATGGTGTCATAAAACTTGGGCTCTGATAAAGCTTCTGCTGTAGGTGGCACACTGAATATCCTCATAATTTTTCTTTTATTCCTAAAACACAAAATCAATGCAGAAGAGAGATTTGTATTAATATCTGTAGGACTATAACATTCTCATGATTGTTATAATCAGAAAGTACATTTAAGGATTCAAATGGCAAGGAATCCATGTTTTATTTTGTCTCTGTGGATGCTTCCTTGGCTCGAGTATTCTTTCTTTCACTAAAAAGTATGAAGCTGTACATGTACAATCACAGGGCTGTCAGAAAGAAAAGAATGTAGCTGAACACATCCACTTTCTACAACAGCTATGTACCTCCAGTGTGCCTCCACTCCCTGCCCCTGAAAAAGCCAAATATTGTAGGGAAAAATGCATAAAGAAAACATCTGATTTTCTCCTCCCTCGCATGTCCTCCAAATAAAGCTAACCCTCTGGGTTTGACTATACATATAATGTGAGCAAACTTTAATTGTGGAAAATAATGAATAAGCATATTTCTTAAATACAATAGCATGGGCCTTAGTGGAGCCATCTATTTAGAATGGATAACAGTGTGCCCTTGCTTTTAAAAGAGTGGGGTGGGGAGGAGACAGGAGCTATATTTAGAGGAAAGCTGTTTCCTGCAAGTGGGCCAGTGCTGCTTCGTGGAGCCTTCTCTCACCCACCCCCTAGAGAGCAGGTGGCCAACGGGCTGGCTGCCCCAGGGGCTCAGGCAGCTTGGAGAGGTGAGCCTGTGTGTCTGAGAGCATGGACAGGCTCTGAACTGTTCCCCAAACCAAATGTCAATAATTTTTGGATTACTAATGATTTTGAACGATCTAATAACTTTTTGACTTTGGTAGAGGACACCATGAAGCATGTGGCTACAAGCAGAAGCAACTCAGTTCAACTAATACTGCTTTCTCTCTTCAAAGCACCTCCCTCTTTTTTTATTTTAACTGTTTAAAGGAAAGGAGCCAGAGAGAGAGAGTGGACAAGAACAGTTAAGTTATGCTACAGCACCTAGAATTAAAGTGGGAAATATTTATTGAAAATTTATACTACGTGGCACATCAGGGACACAAAGGTTACAGGTCCTTGTTCTTAAGGGACTGAAGTTTTTGTGGAATACACAGACAAGTAATCAGATGATACCACCAATATTGTTCAAGAATTGCTATAACATAGTCTTGTAGAAGAAACAGAAGGGAAAGCTTAACATGTACAAAGAGAATTGCTGAACACATAGGAGTTACTGTTTCTGCATTTCAGGGACAGGGGTCCCCCCAAAATGTGCTCCTCTAAGGGTGGCAGTGAACACGGCTGGATGAGAAATGATAGAATGGGAGTATAATGCAGCTGGTCCAGGTGCCAGGAGCTGCACTGAAATCTCCACCTCTTAAAGCAACGGAGTTCCAAGCCAACACTCGGTGTCTAGAGCACAAGAGCCCGAGTAGTCAGAGCTTTCACAGCCAGAACAAAAATGCTGATGCCATTATTTTTGTGCATTGAATTCAGATAAAACAAACAAATGAACCATCTTGCCAAGCTTTTAAATGCCCAGTTCCTTATCTCCCCTGAAGTCCTCAAAGATTTACCTCTTGGCATACATGAAGAGACCAAAGCTCACGAGGATCACTACCAAGTAAACGTTGGTGGCTTCATTCCAGGCCTCATGAACGCTGTAATCGATAGAGCCATCGTCACCCATCACTCCGTCATCCCCAGGCATGCGGCTGTAAGAGAGAGAAGAAAGAACAGGGTTTCTGTTAGTGAGTGATGGTGTCAGCGGAGAAGGGCTGGCAATCATTCGGCCCGCTGGCCAACCCCAGCCAGCCGCCCGTTGCTGGGTTTTACATTTCTAAATAGATACATTTTAAATGGTTACAATTACCTACATAATATCCTTGATTGTTGCCTAACAGCTCTCAAAGCCTAAAATATTTATAATCTGGTCCTTTACGAAAAAGTTGGCTAACCCCTGGTCTAGATAACTAAGGCATGGAACATTTTTCCTTATTTTCGACTTTGAAACATTATAGCTTCTACATAAAGGTTAAAACTTGGAATGTATTAGTCATATTAATAAAGGGGTACAGGTTGAAATGTCACTGCAGAGTTTCTAAACAGCAACTATCACGCAGATGAAAGCAGTCGAACACTTTGAAACACGGACCCAAACCATTAGCTGTGATGCTCAAGAGAGGAGCTGCGCTTGTGACAGCAGCCCAGGAAAGGTGTGACGCCCACGAGAGTGCTCTTCCAGGCGCCTTCTGACGCAACCGGAAATGTTCATGGCTTTATCTAGTTTTGGCTTGAGGCCAAATGTCGTTGAAAGAAGCTATGGGATAAAAAGTTACCTTTTGCTATTGACATAGCTGTGACTTCTATTCAAGAAAATGCATTCTTTGGACATTCCCACAGAAAATTAGAGTGGTAATAGCACCTGTATTAATTAGCAAGAAAGGGGTAATGGTTTCTTATTTGTTTGGAAAGGAAATTGAATCTTTCCTTTAAGAGAAAGTTCCGCCTTTGTGTTAGACATAAAAAGTAAGTAAGTCTAAGTAAAATGACCTAACATGTAAAAGAAATCCAGAAGTGTTACTTTAGACATTCTGTTAAAAGGAGAACAAATGACAGGTGATAACTATACTGTAGTTTTAAAGGATAAAACAGCCATTTTCTAATATCAAGGAAAAGAGTATCTAAAATGTTCAAGAAGTTGTTCTGCATTTTGTCCTAGATATTTTATAACAACAAAGGCATTGCACACATTCACCCACTAAAATATCTTGTAATCTATCCTGTGAGCCTGCAAAATATTCTTTAATGTGGATTTGGCTCAGTAGGTTAGTCAGTCTATTAAGGGCAGAGTCTGTTTTCTTTCTCATAGTGTGCCTCTGCATAAAATGAATGAAATTTCCCCAGAGGTCTGCTCCTGAGCCAGGTGGCGTATCTACCCCTTGCTAACATCTGAAGTCTTTGTCAGACATCAGGGGGCACAATGTACTTGTTTACAATAAAGTGAGTATCATGAATGGCCATTTAACTTAAACTATCAACATCAAGGGTGAGATTAATTTCTCTAAAACATCTATTGGTGTCTGATGAATATAAAATGTCTTGTAAAATTAGCCAGGGAATAATAAAAGCAGAACTTTAAATTATATATAGTAATTTATAGATACAAAATCTAAATTCCTATATATTAAAATCTGGCTGTGAATTTTCTTTTTTTTAAGAGTAAGAGACACAGGGGGATTTGGCATAGTCAAAGTTTCAATTCACATTCCCTAAAACTAAGCTCCAGAGTTCCTCTGAATATAATATCATGATTGATAGTAAGTAATCAATTTACTTTAGAAATGGAACTTCTGGAGGACCAGAGACTAATAATTATGATTTATGGAATATATAATTCTGTTGGTGCCAAAATGTAAAATAACGATGACTGCGTTTGGCAAAAAGAAATGACTTTAGATATCTGATTTGAGATGCTAAAGAAGGCCTGGAACAATTATGCAGCAAGGGTGGTAGGTTTCAGGATTGGGAGTTATTAACAAATCAGGGAAGGAACAGGAAATATAGAGTAATGGGCACTAGTACGTATCTGACAAATTATGACATTGTTTCCTACCTGTTTTCTAATGCCTGACTGGATCTGAGCCAGGTTAATTTCTGGCTTTGATTTTTCACAAAATTCTGTTCATGTGCCACTGAATGAAAGGTGTATTTCTAGAGAGCTTACAAAAATGCTAGTCTGTAGTTACAGAGGCTTTGGAATTACTGCTGAACCAGATGGTAAAATTTTAACATGGATTATATAACGTATATTAGACAACATCATTGGTATGCAATGACACTACTGTTCCACAGTTCCAGGGAACTGCACTGGGGCTATTTTTAGTAGTGCCATTGTGAAAGATCTGCAATGAAGGTAGACCTTTCCTGTCTAGTCCTCCATGATGACCAATGGCATGACTTTGTAAGACTGCCAGGAATAAAGAATGGTTTTGTCCAAAGTCACAGCACAGACCCATAGCTCTCATGTGGCCTGAACTGTGACCATCCCCTCCCAGCATGCCCCAGTCTAACCAAGTACACACACACCTGCTGAGTGGTTACTGCATACCACCGCAGCCTTCTTCTTTATTGTAAAGCAAAATGCCCAAAGGGTGTTACAATGGTTCATTCCTGGCGAGTTAATGTTTCAGCAAGATCACATGTGCTTGGATCATGATTCACTGATTTCTCAAATTCGTCATTTGAGAAAACTAAACTTTTTTTCACGTATTTTTCCTGTACAGTAATGTTTGAATGATTTCAGTAGGGAGATGCTAGGATCAGCTGAATAAAGTCCTAGGGAAACATTAGTATCCAGAGATAAAGTTGCCAAAATATGACAACTGGGGTTCAGTTTTAGTTTGATAAACTTTTAGATTGAAAATTAGTTTCTTTATTTTGTGTTCCTGGTACCACATCTAGCTGGTTCTAAAACCAAGTATCACTTGTCATCATGTCTTGAATATTATCATTTTTGTCTCTCGCTTAGCACTTTTTTATTTTGATACAAATTCAGGTTAGAATGACATATAGTTACAAGAGTTCCTTATAACACAATCCACTGCATAAATGTGATTTTCTTTCTCTCAGTCTTTGAAACACTGAAGGTTTGGGTTTCTGACGCAGAAGGTTACAAGCTAATAAGCCTTCAGGAGGAAGGAACCGACAATTAACATTTGAGGGTTTACTTGTGGGCAGTCCATATTTTCCTTTAAACTTCACAACCACCCTCCTGGGAGGCACCCCATTGTACAGAAGCAACTGGGATAGTGGTGGTGGTTATACAATAGTAGACTTGCCCAGTCATACAATCTAGGGAGTGGAGGGGCAGGGCCGTCACTTGCATCTGACTCCCAAACCTTAACACTTCCACCCCTGACCCCAATCTTGTGAGACCTGCTCCTCCCGGAAAAACAAATCCGGCTGAGCAGGTACAGAGTGTAATCCTTTCTCAGGAAGTGTCCGCAAGCTGGAGCCTGTAAGAGCTGCCAGATCTTTTGCGTTTCTGCCGCCCGCGGGCTGCATGTGATTCAATCTTTAAAATACTCCAGCTAAACCTCAACCACCGGGGGGCCATCACAGCGGCCCTACATTTGCGTTGCAGATTGCAGCTACTTCAACTTCTTTGTCTGCGTTTCTGGAACTCGGAGCCTCACTATTTCCAAAGGCCCTGAGAGGTTCCGAGCAAAGGCGAAACAAATAGCAGGAGCCTCCAAGCCCAGGACTGGGGGCGTGGGGCGAGCAGCGACCTCCAGAGGGAGGTCCTCCTCTCCGGTCCCCTCGGCTCCCTCCCTAGCGAGTCAGGGGCGGGGCAGGGCGCGGCGGAGGGCGGGGCCGGGTGACGGAGTCGGGCCCGGGAGGCGCGAGGACGCGGGTCCACTCACGCTGCTCGCTCCGGAGGCGGCGGGCGATCAAGCTGCTCCTCTCGGGGGGCCCTTCGCCGGGAGTTGGGACCTGACTCGCAGGAACCGGTTACCGCACGGACCTGGACGACCTCTGCCTTCGTCATTTCCTGCCGGCCCGTCGGTTTCCGGATAAAACAAGGAATCAGGTCTTTCCTTCCCCGCCCCCCTCTGCCCCCCTTTCAATTTTTGAACGGGAGAGACGCAGCGACGGCCCGGTGCCGCCCCCGCGCGTGAGTGGAGCCGGGCTCCCTTCCCCTCCCCCACCGCGCGTCACCGCCGGGCCCCGCCCCCCGCCCCGACCCCCGGCTGGACTGCGCGCACTGTCCTCCTCTAGTGTCTGGCCACTAGACCGTCACCCCTGCGGGAGGGCGGGTTGGGTCGGTCGGGTACGCTGGGGCTTCTAGTGGCGGTGGGTCTCACCGCCCGGCCTGGGAAGTTCACGTGGAGTGGATATAGCCGTGGTGTGCTAAAACCCGGCGGGAAGTAGCGGGGACAGGTCATTGCCCGGGAGTACCGTGCCTCTTCCCGCCCCGTTTCGTTGCGCCCCAGGCGTGATTCTAGGTGTGGGAGGGGGAATGTGCATTGTCCTGCGAATCCAGATTAGGCTGAGAGACACGAAGATTTACTTTTTTCATAATGAGGGAGTAGGGTTAGTTTTAATGCTTGCCTTAATATTTATTTGAGAAAGCCTATGCTCCCCAAACTGTCTTTTCATTTTCCCTATGATAATAAATGTGTGGCTGAGACTGTTGAAGTGCTTTAAAAAACTGGATGCTGTAATATTGAAAGTTTAAGTGACTTGAGTATTTAAAAAAATGTACTAGGGGACGTGAAAAATATAATATTTTCTAGCATGAGACAGGTAATGAATTTATGTAGGATTCAGTATTAGTATTGAAGTTAGATTTCAGTGGTCGGTGCAGCCTTGCAAATAAGTGGCCATTTGTCCACATGCTTGAGGTCTTAACTGCTCCTTTTGAGCTGGTTGTCTAGGATCAGCTGATTGCTAATTATAATTCATGCAAGACCTTGTAAAGGTTTTATTCTTAATTGATAAGCAGAGATAAGAGCTAATATTTAACACTACCCGTTAGGAAGCTTTCTCTGCTTTGTGGATCATTTCGTTACAATTAAACTCACCTTTGTCTAGAGGAAGTGCATTAGTTGGTACACTAACATACTGGCTTTATGTATGTTAGCTTGTATGTATTATCTACATAATTATGTATTATTTTACAGCCATTCAGTATGACTCTAAAGTTGGAAAATTATAAAAGTAACAGCGGGCAATGTTGACTACTGATTGTTTGCCAGGCCTGTGCCAAATGGTCTACATGCTTTATCATATTTAATTTTTCAGAATAACTTTTTGCATAAGCATAGGTTGCTCAAAAATATTTGAATACATGCGTTTGATTCGAATGTGTCCAAGTGTGGAATAAGTACATTGATTACTGTTCTGTTTTTGCTTTTGTAAATTAAGGGTGTTGGCAATATATAATGACTTACGGAGTAAATTAATGTGTTTTTCAAACTGGAAGATGGCTTTAAGATTGCATAGAACTGCAGTTAGTCCTTTTATTTGAGTATTCAGTAGTTTCCAAATTCCCGTTATGTATCATTCTCCCCGAGTGAAGAGGCGATGCTTGGACATTGGAAAAAGGTAAATGTTGGGAAAGCCTTAATGGCCCCTTCTGGAAGGCTTCTCCCCGTATCCAGTTTCTAAGTGACATTCCTAATTAAGGGTTAACAAATGACAGTGAAACAGGAAGAGTAATTCTCCAATACCAAATCAAGGAAATAAAAAACAATGGGCTGGTTATTACTTTGTTGATTAAGTTTGACATTCATGGCTACGAGTGTTAAGAATGTTACCTACATGCAGGGGGTCTATTTAATATTTCGGTTTGCCTGTAAATATCTTAAATATACTCATTGTCAAGTCCAGTACTTTGTGCATGGAGAAGTTAAGTTTTTGGTTGGATTTAATTAAGCAGTTTTGACTTCCTTAAGCAAGAAGTTTATTTTGACTGCATTTCCACAGATATAATGTAATGATTTATATAGGCATAACAATGATGAGAATGATGGTGGGATCCAACAGTTTGCTTCTTGTGAGAGTAGAAGTAGTTTAAAAGGATGAGGGAAGTACTTGAAAATGTGTTTTATTTGTGACTAGAGCCCATTGGACTTTATCTTGTGATTCTAGTGGTCCATCATTGGCATTGGTGAGGAAAAAAATTGAGAATGCTTTGCCAGTTAATATTTACAAGAGGGTTCCTTCACCTAAAGGCATTCTCTTTGGGGAGGGGACAAGTGGAAAGTTGTCATCAATGGGAGGGTGTAAGAAGACGAAGCTGTACATGTGTTCTTTTGGAGTTAATACTTGCACCCATCATGACTAACCGATTCTTGCCACCACATTCGTCTGCAGGCACTTTCCTGGTAGATACTTGGTATTCGTAGGCAGTCACTTGGAGGTGAAGTAAAAGAAGGAGGGGAGGGGATGGAGAAAAAGCACAAAGGTATAGAGCAAAGCATTAATAGGTTACATTTGGACACAATTTAGGAGCTGGGCCTTCACAGCTTATATTATGGAAACTGTCCAAGTAAGATTGACTGTAGGTGTTTGTAAATCCCCTGTATGTTATTTGTATCCAGAAATATGGTGAATACCCCTTTAATGTGCTTTATAAGCAGTGGAACATTTTGGGTGCAGTACGTGGGAAGTTACTGAGTTTTTCATTGCAGACATTTCTGTATGTCATTGTTAGAAAGCCAGAGTGACCCGTAATGCCAGCATTGGCTCCTTGTTATAAGGTGTTTAAGCAGTGTTGTGTTTCATTGGATTGGAAGGCAAGTCCTTCTCATTCCTTACTTCAAAACTTGGCTCTCACATGGAGTGCCTTTTAAGCGTCCAGAGTTCAGGGACCTTCTCTCTGTTGTTCATTGCCATACCCCTAGAGCCTAGCATATGGAAGGTGCTAAGTAATATTTGTGAAATGAACAAAAATATGTTGGAATCTCCTCTCTTCTTTCTACTAGTGAAGGTCCCACTTACCATTAGGGGCAGGGCCCTCCATTCTTACCCTCCCCACAGTGTCTGCAGCCCATGATGAGCCCTTTGAATTTTAGCTGTTTATTTTAGTTGGACATATTTTAGTTGGATAAACATTGTGTACACATGTGAAACAGTATAAGAATTCAGAGCTAAATAAAAAAAGTAATAATAATAGCTAACGTTTATATAGGGCTTAAAATGTGCCAGACACTGTTCTAGGTGCCTTTACATGTTAATTTGACTCTCACAACAATTCTTTGAAATAGGTACAATTATAATCCCATTTTTCAAATGAGGAAACTGAGGTACAGCAAGGTAATGAAGTTACTTGCCAAAAATCACAACACAAGTAATGAACGAGGAGACATTGAATATGAACCCAGGCAGTCTGGCTCTTGAGTAAGTGGGTTCCCCTGGGGAATTTTACTTTATCAGAGACAGAAGAGAAATCTAAAAGTTGACACTACTTTCTCAGCTATAAAAGGTACTCTTTTTAAAATTTCAAAGTAGCGGAAAAGATTGCAGTGACTCTGAACTGCAGAAATAATGCTGCATTTTTCAGTGAGCCGAGGTTGATAATGAAGTGGTTAAGGGGACATTGAAATGAGAAACAATTTTGAATCTCAAAGCTGAGTAAGGACTATATATAACTTTTTTTAGGTATGGAATTCTAAAACAGTAATTTACCAGGACATAGGCCAGTGACTGTTTAACTTAGTGTCAGAAAACTAATGTGAAATAAAATAATATTGAATGACACTTGATACCTTGCTATTTTTCTTTTTAAAACACTAAAATTAAGCTGCTAGCAGTAGTAATTTACCAGAATGTATGTTATTAATGGTTTCCTGTGTACTTCTGTCCATTTGCTTTGTTATGTGAAATCTTGAAATCTCGATCCACTTTTTCAGCTTGTCTTGGGGCCAGGAGGCCTCTTCAAACCAAGTAATATTTCTTTGGTGGGAAAAGCCCCCATAAAATCATGCTGTTGATTCGGTAACAAACCTGGAGTGAAGTCATTTTGAAGCTGTGTGGAATTAGACAACGACCTACACAGAGAATCCGGTGAATTGAAGAAAAACAGTGTTCTCTGAAATCCCAGTTTTGTATCCCTTTATTGGGAGCCGACGGTGTTATTTTGGGGGTGCTGGGCATCAACAGAGTCACTGACTCTAAATGACTGCACTGATGGGGGAATTCGAACGTCACCCCACCCACAGCCCAGGAATCAGAGGAGGAAGTGCCCTAGAGTGAAGCGTGGGCCGCAAACCTGGTTAGCAGCCAGGGAGGACACGCACTCTGCAGGTAGAGTATTCTGGATGCTACAGATCGCATCTGCTGGGTGGGAGGTTGTGTCCTTTGACTTGGGGATAGTTTTATAATTTGAGTCAGTGAGGAAGTGACGTTTGCTGCTGTCATTTTAACATCAGCATGTAATTTGGGATGGCCTGTCACAGAAGCAATTTATAACAATATTGTCCCACAGTTGTGTTCTGTGGAAATACATGAGGGAAACATTTGGAAAATTTGGGTTAAAATCTGTATTGAAGATTTTATCCAGTTGGCATGTTAGCTTTAATTGCAAGCTCTTCTCTGAATGGAGGGGTTTAGGCAAAGAGAAGGTGATACACTGATTCATATTTTAAGCCTATCAAGCTGGATTATTTAATGGAATCTGTACTGCCCCACTTTACGAATTTAGGGCTGTGGAACTGGGTCCTGCACACGATCTGGTGTGGTGGTTCTCTGAGTAGGAGTGTATGTCAGAATGACCCAGGGTTTTTAGTGAAAGAAACAGGTGTCATAGCCTAACCCCAGCAGCATGGCCTGAGCACCTGTATTTTAAACCACCTGCGCCTTTAAGAAGAACTAGCCCTGTATTTTATAAGAAAATTGGGGTAAAGTTGGATGACTATCTTATGGCTGGTTCATTGGTACCGAGATTTTATTACCAGATATGTAGTTTCACAATTTACAGCCGAGAGAAATTTTTTAGGTCAGTTTAGTAGCCCATTTTATAGCTCAGTTTAAGCCATGCTTGTTCATGCCATTTCCAAGTAAGATGTGAATGCAGAGGCATAGTATTTTCTTGAAGCTCATCCTCTGTCCCGGCCATGGTAAAATTCAAAAAGATGATCACCAGAGTATCTTTACAATTTTAACTGGTTTTTAAAATTAATTTTAGGAACTGTCAGTTATTTGGAGTGTTTTATTATATACCCTGTGATGGCCTCTTAAACTTTTAGGAAAATACTTAAAGTCAAAGTGAAAGATTAAAATTTTTTATTTGAATTACTTATTTTATTTTTCCATCTTAGCTAAAATGTAGGAGAGAAATGTGTGAGAATTTGCACTGCTTTTTTTAGAGTTTGTATTTTTAAATGTGGCTGATTTTTGACTTTTTTTTTAAGGCCTCTTATATTGGAAACAGCACAATTTGGCTTCCTTGTCATCTTTGAGTATGAGAGAGAATCCTAGTTTCAGCATGTCCTCAATAGAGACCAAAGAACCAGGTTTGTTCCTTCAAGATGTCTGCTAAGGCCTGCGGAGCGGCAGCCATTTCCAGAAGTAAATAATAATGTCAGATACCTGTGAATGGACTGTATGGCCAAGAGACTCATTAAGATATTCATGGAAGAATGGTAAAACACTGAAGAAATGGCAGATTTCAAGAAGTGTCCCTTGTGTCTTGTAGGATTTTGAGCAGCTGAAAGAAGATAGTTCTGAAAATATGAGTGACCAGATGCTAGCATATATCTTTACATGTTTCTTATCTTCGTTAACCCATCTGCTTTTGTAGATACTATTTTCGTTATTTTCCTCTACTGCAATAGCTAGAAATATACTTACGATCAGACTTTTATCCTCTGCGGATAGAGAACTAGTAGATATAATAATGTTGACCCCTAGAAATTGACTCTCATTGAATAATTACTCAAAGTGCAGGATGTTGATTAATTGCTTTTTCATAATGGTATGCTGCTGTCACAGACTTTGCAAATTTACGTTCATCTTTATCTACTCTGAGGTTCTGTGTGCCTCCTTATTTTTTGCACAATCTTTTAGACCAATGCCCTTATTTTTTTTTTTAGTATAAAAATAAGAATTATATTTTTATAAATAGACCTTTGGTATGATTGCTCTTTCACCCTGGTTTATTTTCTAGGATCAAGATTACAATTGCCATTCTTATTCAGAGTTGTTCTTATTTGCTTTTTTTAAGTTCTTGGTTAATGTTTTGTTTTCGTTTACTGTTTCTAGATGGAAATGAAGGATGAACTGTGTTCCGTTACCTAGGAGACCAGAATAACATGGGTAGTAAAAATCTATAGAGAATTTATAGCACATCTTAACTGTTACGGTTTTAACCTTGTTTTAAGCCTCCATCCAACAGCTTATTTTTTTAAATTTTATTTTACTTTATTGATTATGCTATTACAGTTATCCCATTCCCCCCGCTTCATTCCCCTCTACCCCTCTCACACCCACATTCCCCTCCTTTAGTTCATGTCCATGTGTCTTAAGTTCTTTAGCTTCTACATTCCCCCCACTATTCTTGCCCTCCTCCTGTCTATTTTCTACCCACCGTCTATGCTACTTATTCTCTGTACCTTTTCCCCCTCTCTCCTCCTCCCACTCCCTTGTTGCTAACCCTCCATATGATCTCCATTTCTGTGTTTCTGTTCCTGTTCTGGTTGTTGGCTTAGTTTGCTTTTGTTTTAGGTGTGGTTGTTAATAGCTGTGAGTTTGCTGTCTTTTTACTGTCCTATTTTTTATTTTCTTTTTCTTAGATAAGTCCCTTTAACATTTCATATAATAAGGGCTTGGTGATGATGAACTCCTTGAACTTGACCTTATCTGAGAAGCACTTTATCTGCCCATTCATTCTAAATGAAAGCTTTGCTGGATAGAGCAATCTTGGATGTAGGTCCTTGACTTCCATGACTTGGAATACTTCTTTCCAGCCCCTTCTTGCCTGTAAGGTCTCTTTTGAGAAATCAGCTGACAGTCTAATGGGAACTCCATTGTAGGTGATTGTCCCTTTATCCCTTGCTGCTTCTAGAATTCTCTCCTTCATTTTAATCTTGGCTAATGGAATTATGATGTGTCTTGGTGTGTTCCTCCTTGGGTCCAACTTCTTTGGGACTCTCTGAGCTTCCTGGACTTCCTGGTAGTCAATTTCCTTTGCCAGATTGGGGAAGTTCTCCTTTATTATTTGTTCAAATAAGTTTTCCACTTGTTGCTCTTCTTCTTCCCCTTCTGGTACCCCTATAATTCGGATGTTGGGACGTTTAAAGATGTCCTGGAGGTTCCTAAGCCTCTCCTCATTTTTTTGAATTCTTGTTTCTTCCTTGTTTTCTGTTTGGTTGTTAGTTTCTTCCTTCTGGTCCACTCCATTGATTTGAGTCCCAGTTTTCCTCCTATCAGTATTGATTCCCTGTGTATTTTCCTTCATTTCATTTAGTGTAGCCTGCATTTGTTCATTTAATTTGCAACCAAAATCAACCAATTCTGTGAGCATCCTGATGACCAGTACTTTGAACTGTGCATCTGATAGGTTGGCTATTTCTTGGTCGCTTAGAAGTATTGGCTATAGTGCTTTGATCTCTTCTTTCGCTTAAGCCATATATATATATATATTTTTTTTTTTTTCTTTTTTCTTCTTCTTCTTCTTCTTCTTCGTTTTGGTCTGGTCGTGGCTGTTACGTAGTGAGGGGTGGAGCTTTAGGTGTTCCCCAGGGCAGGGCAACCCAGTTGCTGGGTTGTGACGCTATATGTCGGGGAGGGGTCAGAGAGGAAACAGTGGTGCTAGCTCCACTCTCTCTCATATTTCAGTCCCTTTGGCAGTTTCCCACAAGCAAATTGGGCCCTTCTGGTGCTGCCTCCTGGGTGGGTGGGCCTGTGTACACTCCAGGACCCTGTGGGTCTCTCCAACAAACTCTTGTGAGGCTGGGAGTCTCTCCCAGCACCTCAACCCCCACAAATGTTTTCAATCAGTGCTTTTAGGCTTTATTTCCCAGTGCTGGGGCCCTGGGTTGCGCGGTCTGTCTCTCTGTTTTCACCTGGTTTATCTGTATGCGAATGTATGTCTGTGGTCAGCCAGCTGCCTTGTGCGCCCGGGGTCTGCTAGCTACTGCCTGTGCTCCTGGGACCACCAACCACCTCTTTCTCCTGCCGTGATCCCTCTCCATGGGCCACAGACTCCGCCCCTCCTACCGGTCTGGATGAATGGTTGTTGAACTTCCTTACAATTCAGTTTTCTGTCAGATCTGGTTGTTTTTTGGTTTCTAAATCTTTGTTGTCCTTAATCTTGGTTGTGCGAGGAGCACAGTGTGTCCACCTACGCCTCCATCTTGGCCGGAAGTCCCCCATCCGACAACTTCTTAGTGGGGATCTCTCCCAGGGCTGACTGATAAGTGTGCATTCGCGCAGAAGGGGTGAGGGAAAAGGAGGGAGAGGGAGAAAGCTTTTGTAATTAACAAATGTTGGTCATTGTGGTCATTAATGTGTTGGTGTGAAAATTAGTTTGTCAGCACTAAGATAATTAACTGATGTAAGTAAATTTTATTGTTTTCAGCTCTTTCTTTTCGCAGCTAAGTTGACATCATCAAGAATTTTCTCCTCTGTAAGTTGAGGAAACCTTTATTCTTACTTATTAAGTCTTACCCAACAAAGAGAAATTTAAGCCTAAAAACAACTTAAAAATTTTAATTTAATAAAGCGAAATTCCAGGAAAAAAATTTTAAGAATATTTTCTTTCCCCAGCATGCTTGTTTTACCTAATCCCTTTAACCTCCTTTCTACCCTCTCTATCACCTGGTCTTGCTTTTACACCTTTTTTCCATCTGTCCATAGTTTCTTGTTTGATGTCTTTGCATTTTGCTCACTTCCTGCCTTTTCTATGATTCAGCTTCATACTGAAAATGCTTTCTATTCTCATTACTCTGTTTCCTTGGGCATGCCTCCTTCCTAGACTGTTACCTCTGGGCTTTTCTTGTTGCTACATCTTGTAATCCAGCTCCTGGCATCTCTTGCTGCTGCCTGACTTACCCTTCACCTCTGTCCACTTCACTTCTTGTCCACCTACATTCCACTCTTCATCTCCGGTCAGTGGTGATCTCTGCTACCACCTCCATCTTCTTCTGTCTCTAAAACTCGCTGATCTAGTATATGTTTTGTGTAGCTCCAATTCCTCCTCATTTCCAAATTTACGTTTTCTTCCTGTACTTTCTAGCTGTTGTACATTTGTTCTGTCCCTGGGTGGTAGGTATTGCTAGATGGATTTGTTGTCAGTATTTGCAAAGAACACAGACACTTGCTGTGTCTTTCCTGGGTAGCCAGGATGAATCAATTATTATTAATTTTTCTTGGAACGTTGAGCTTCCTGCATTGTCTGCTTCTAAGAATTAGGTTGGTATTCTAGAAGACAAATACCACTTTAAAGAGGGTCAGGACAGTTATATGAGACTGTCGTTTTAACTCTTTATTCTAGAGTTCATAATTGAATTCACTGTCTTGTCTTGAAAGATTTTAAGACATCCAAAGTGGATTTTGGGGTCAGATGGGAAGAGGAAAGTAAATACTATAAAAGGATTAATATTCAATTTCTAGAACTGGAAAAATTAAAATTACAAACCACATGCTTTAACAATTATTGGTAAAAGTTCCCTTAAGAGACTAAATATCAGGAATTCTTTTAACTGGGTCATCTGTATTTTGACATTTCCTTTTAAGTTCCAGGACCCTTCTTTAATATTTAACAAAGCAGAAACTGAATCTTAAAATATTATTTTATTTTGAGAGACTTGATATGTCCTTAAATATTAATCTGTATCATTTTGTAATTATACTGTAACATTCTCAAAATTCCGTTAACAAACTACTGTGTAAGCTTCTTGTGTGGGAAAGCGTATAAATTGTATGGCCTTGCCTCTCTGGACTCTATAGTCATGGTGTAATGAAAATGCAGCTTATTGGAAAAATTTTATGCTATTGATGAGTTACATTGCCTTTATATTTTTCTTTTATCTTTGTATATACTATGAATGTGGTGCTTTCCTGTAATTTAGTTTTCTGTAATGTGTATGAACTGGAGGCAGAGTAATATGAGTGCAGATGTATAGCTTTATTAAACTTTAAAAAGAAAGACCCTATACATCACATAATGTAGTGTCTAAATTTTAAGGACAGCCATACAAATTGAGGTTGATCATATGTAATATTCTTTCTTCTGAGCCTTTCTTGATTGTAATGGTAGTTGTGGGGTATCTTGAAGCTAAAGGAATGGTTCATGTTTTGTTAATAGTACCCTAATACTCCCCACTCATGAGCAGCTAGTAAAACATCAGAACCACAATGGAACTACTAACAGGAAATTTGTGTAGATGTGCTAAGTACAGGACTGTTCAGGATTGCAGAGAGCTAACGTAGTAGAGAACTTTGTATAGGAATATACTCTTGTTACCTAGATTCAGTTGCTGCTCAAAGGCTTGGGATTCCCATTTTAAAATGCTTTTATGGTTTTTAAGAAAACTAACCCTACTGAAAAACCTTAGAGTTAACCCCCTCCTTTTTTTTTTTTTAAACAGTTTATTTAGCTTGGTTGTGCCAAAAGTAGTTCTCAGTGACAGTTGTCTCTTCCCCATAAATCATATCTGTTCTCAGACAGTTTAAAGTTTGCCACAGGTAAGCATATTTGACGAAAATATGCCCCAGGCTTCTGAAGTGTTCTGCAGAAATGACATCATTGGAACAGGTCTCCATGGTACGACCATATTCGGGAAAATGGGAGTAAGACCTGCTGGTCTTTGGAGTGCGTTATAAAACCAGTCTTGGTATAGTTGTGATCCCAACATGGGATTAAATATACCAACCTGAATATAGTTCTTGGATTACACCTGTGTTTTTGTTGTTTTTAAAGGTGTTGGAATGGACTTCCTTTAACAGAACCAAACTGAACAATGTGCATATTCTAATGTAGTAGAAAAAAATTGGCATAATGATTTAATATTATTTTGTATATGGTTGGTTGATTTCTTCCCAAAGCAGCAGGTCTTCAAAATATGGGCCTGTATCCTAGACCATAGGATAAATCAGGTTGGCTAAACTTTTCACTTGAATGAAATAGACTCTTCTGATCTTGGTTGTTTGGCTTTGTTGTAAAAGTTCACTAATTCATGGTGTGATTAGACGTGTCTATTGTGTTGTGATTTTGTGTATTATTATAAGAGTTGTATTTGGGGTAATTTAAAAATACTAATACTGAGATATACTCCCAGCCCAGAGTTTTGATAAAGACCAAAATATATGTCTTGTGTAAAATCTTTGTTAAAGTTCATCAGTTACAATCAGATTTTAAGTAAGTTTAGTTTGTGTTTAATGGCTGGTGTTAATTTGTACTGCCATGACATTCATAGATAGGGAAACTGTACTTCCATAGAAAGGGAGACTTGGTGTGTTAATATTCCAAAGCTTAATTTAAACTGGTTATGATTTGAAAAAGTGGCTTTTGCTTCTATTTTCTGGAAGGTTTTCAGTGCTATGGGCATGTTAACAGCGAATATGTTTAATTTTAATCACCATAACAAATATCTACTTAGCACAGATGTTTGGGAAATTGCTGCACATGAGGTATTGGGTTGGCCAAAAAGTCTGTTACGTTTTTTCCATAAAACAAAAGACATGTTTTGCATTTTCACCAGTAACTTCATTGATTTGGGTATTTTAAGTACATTGGCTACCTCCTGCTATTGGCTTCCGGTGGGCAGAGGCCAGTGGTGCTGCTAAACCTCTTCTCATGCATAAGCCAGCCCGCCCCACAGCAGAGAATTAGTTGGTCAAAATATCAGCAATACCAAGAAACTTCACCAACCACTTTTGCACATTCAGTGAGTCATGGCACCTCCTCCACACTCTACACAAAGTTTTTTTTTTACATTTCAGTTGCATTTTTACCGTTCTTGAAATAATAAAAATATGCCAAAAACGTTGCATATTTTCTTCCATCCTCAACATTAAAATGGCTGCTTCCAAATTCACCTATTTTGATGTTTATTTTTAATGCATCCTTATATGACAGCTGTCACAATACAATCTAACAAAATTGTTTTGAATGTAGTTAAAGACAACTAAGCACTTCTAAAGCCATCGTATGGAAAAAGCCTAACGGACTTTTTGGCCAACTCAATAGAATGAGCTGAGGTACTGGTTTTGTCTTTCATTGCTTCCTGTTACAATTCTTTGAGAAACTAATTTTTTCTGATAGTGTTTTGTCTTTCTTGGATTTTTAAATTACTGTTGATCTCAATAACAGTTAGCAGAGCCTGGATAGGGTCAGGCTCTTGACATACATTGAAAACTCTGCTACTGCTTATGTGATTTTCTAATAAAATTTGATGTTATGATATATGTTTTATGCAGTAATACTTGTGTATAGTACATAATGTGTTTATGTTGATAAATAAGTAAATGTTAGGGCAGTTCTGCTGATCAGTAGGTTTGTGAGCATTGTATTTTCCTCACTATAAAGACGAGGAAATTGAAGGAGGTTATTGAATTGCTCGAGGTCACACTGATAGTTAATGGTGAAACCAAGATTTTACTGTAGGTGTGATGAAATCACTTTTCTATACTGCCTTTTAAAATAATTCCCCATGAAAAAGTAAAATTTAGTGGTTTAATAAATTAGTTATCCTCTGCTGCACACCTTATTTTTTTCCAAAATAAAATAACTTTGTTCCTGATTATAGAAGTAATGGGGCTCAATATTGAAAGTAATGAATGCTTAGAGGGAGAACAAAACCGGATAATATAGAAAAGTATAAAGGGGGGGGTTGGTGAAAATCACTAGTGATTGTACCACCAAGACCTTAAGATTTTGATGGATACCTCTGGCTGGTGTGACTCGGAGCGCTGTCCTATAGCTGAATGGTTGCTGGATTGATTTCCAGTCAGGGCACATGCCTGGATTGTGGGTTTGAGTTACTGTTTGGGTATGCACGATCCCTGGTCCAGTACGATCCCAAGTCCAGGTTGCCTGCAAGAGGCGGCCAGTTGGTGCTTTATACTCTTGCATTGATGTTTCTCTCTCTTCCTTCTTTTTTTCCTTTCCTCTTTCTCTAAAAAGAGATGGAAAAGTGTCCTTGGGTGCAGATTTAAAAAAAAAGATTTTGATGGATAGTTTCCGGATCTTTTGTTGTATAAACATAAGTATGTATATTTTAAAAACAAAAATCTGCTCATCGCATGCATGTTGTTTAATAACTCTCTATATATGGGCCGTCATTCCGCATCATAAGTGTATATCTTCATTTTATTTTTTTTTTAATTTTTTACAAGTAACCCTTTTATTTTATAATACCTTTACCCCTGGCTGGTGTGGCTCATTCAATTGAGTGCTGGCCTGTGAACCTTAGGGTCACTGGTTCGATTCCCAGTCAAGGCACATGCCTGCCTGGGTTGCACTTTAGGTCCCCAGTAGTGGGCTCTCGAGAAGTAACCACACACTGATGTTTCTCTCCCTCTCTTTCTTCCCCCCTTCCCCTCTCTAAAATAAATAAATAAATAAATAAATAAATAAATAAACAAACACCTAAAATGGTTTTAGATTTACAGGAAAATTGCAAAGATAATTCAGAGAGTTTCCAGTCTCCCCTATTGTTAACATCTTACATTAGTGCCATATGTTTGTCCTGATTAATGAACCCGTATTGACATGTTACTCTTAGGTAAAGCTCCTACTCACTCAGATTTCCCCAGTTTTCACCTTGTGTCTTTTTCTGTCCCACGACCCCATCCAGGACTCCACACTACCTTTGGTCATTACAGTGCCTTAGGCTTTTTTTTTTTTTTTTTTCTGTAACGGTTTCTCATACTTTCCTTGTTTTTTATGACTTTGACAATTTTGAGGAGTGCTGGTCAGATATTGTAGAATACTGACCAGTGCTCCTCTGTGGTCCCTACCCCCAGTTGTGATTTGTCTGATGTTTTTCTCCTGGTTAGACTAGGGTTGTGTGTTTTGGGGTGGGGGACCACAGAGGCAAAATGCCATTTTCATTACATTGTTTCAAGGGGGCACACCGTCTGCATGACTTACCACTGTTGACTTGACCTTGATACCCTGGCAGAGGTAGTATTTGTCAGGTTACTATATAGTTACTCGTTCTCTTTCATCCTACGCTCTGGGAAGGAAGTCAGCCCACACTTAAGCGGGAGTTGTGTTCCACCCCTTGAGGGCAGAGGTGGAGTGTCTGCATTTGTTACTTGGAATTCTTCTTGGGAAATTAACTGTCATCCACCACTTATTTATTCAGTCATTTCTTTATATCAGTATGGGCTAATGAATATTTATACTTTGGGTTATAATCCAGTGCAACCTCATTGCTCTAATTGTTGCTGCATTGGCCATTGGGAGCTCTTTCAGTTGGTCCCTGTGTCCCTGTGCCACAGCCCTATCATCATGTGTTACTGTCTTCATTTTCTGCCTAGCTGCATGGTGTTCCATTATAAGAGTGTGCCATAATATATTTAATTGATCCCTCATTAAGATGGTAATTTGGTTAGGAGACTTTGCACTATTATAAACAGTGCTGTGAAGAACAGTCCTCAAAAATATATTTATGCAGTACTGTTTGACAGTTTATTTGGGAAAAATTGCTGTGTTAAAGGGATGCTCATTTTACATTTTATATAATATGTGAGTGTTAGAGGTTATTATGTGAAGATCGAGCATTTTCATATTATTAATGGGTAATAGTGGCTTTTATCACAGTAGTTGCCTCCCCACCCCTTTTAAAAATATGATCAGAGGGGCGGCACCAGTGTCCAGAGAGCTGCTCGAGGTCATGCCTTGTTTTGAGACGCCTGTGCTTGCCTTCCCAGGATGGAGCAGTACCTTCAGACAGTTAACAGGCTGAATTCAAACTCAACTTGGTAAACAAAACTGCTTTCTCAATGAGTGAAAACTGGAGGCAGCCTTAGAAATCATGTACCATCCCTGCATTTAGAAAAAAGAAACTGGTACTATTTATTATAAGGGGAGGTGATTTGCCTGGGAATGTGCAATAGCGGAAGCATTTAAGAATCTGGATTTCTGCATAAATCTCAGAATTTCTTATCACATGGGTATATTTTGTATCCTATATAAGGATATACAAAACTTTTTATGTTGGAAATTTCAAATGTACACCAAAGAAGACAAAACAGTACAATTAATGTTTATGTTCCCATTACCCAGCTTTATCAGTTGTGGCCAGGCTTGTTTAAAACTCCCACCCACTTCCCCACACAATATTATTTTAGAGCATACCCCAGATATTAAATCATTTCATCTGTAAATATTTTAATATATTAAAAATTATTTTTCAAAACACAACCGCAATTGTCATTGTCACACCTTAGAAACATTTCTATTCAAGGATAGTTATAAAAAGTTCCAAAGTTTGTATTCACCATGGACTATAATCTGGCATGTACTGAAAAATGTACTTTTTCAGTATAATTCTCCAGGACTATAGACACATTCTAATGTGTATTGGTCCACTGTGCAAGATGGCCTAGGTTTTTACAGCTTTTATCAAAATTAATGTACCTGGGGAAACTAAACCTCTCATGTGATCGCTTTGGAGGCAGAGGAGTTCATAGTGTATGATAGGTATGTCCAACTGTATATTTGCTTTTTGGCCCTTAACTTGCTGAGGAAGAAATTCCAAGGACATATGACAACAAGAATTTTTTTCAGATTTTACCATATTAATCGGAGCCATAGATGGGAATACAGTGAAGTGGCCATTTCACTCCAGATCTTGTGTAGATTATTGAATTTCAAGTAAAATCCTTGTGTAAACACCTTCTGAATTGTGATTTACAAAGCTTCTGAGAAAACCAACATGTTGACATCATCTCTGTTTGCTTTTAGGAAGGTAACTTATGGGGAAAGAATACTTGATTTCAGACACGATCCTAAGGGCAGAACTGACTGCAATTACTCTGTCTTTAAGCAGCATGTTAAGCAGATTACTTGATTGTCCACAGTTTAAAAGGATGATTAATACTCACAATGTTTTAAATGTTGTCTTCTCCTGAGGTTTCACTGGATCTTTACAATTAAAATTGAGATGCTATTCTCTCTAGAAAAACATCCTACTCAGAAGCTTTACAACCAAAATAACAAATTTTCTTTTTAATGCCCATTGACTTGCATTGAGTTTATCCTAGAGTTGCTTTTGTTTCCTGACTGCTATTAAATATGCAGTAATCTAAACTGGAGATGGAAGGATACAGAAGGGCAGAAATTTTCCTTTTGCTTTTTCTGAGCCAGACTGAAAACAATTTTAACTGTGTGATGTCATTTAAAATTATTTTATCGCAAATAAATATTCATCTTGTTAGCCCTATTCATTATATGCAGATTCATGTTTTATTCTAACCTAATGTAGACTTTCCGGCCTCGCATTTGACAACGTAGTAGCCCTTCTTTCTTCATTCGTTAATGGGCTTTGTCATAGTCAATCAGCTTTATTTCCTTCCCATTGGGAGTGCCCTGTTTGTATTATTTTCTAATTTTGGCTCACTTTTACCTACTTATTTTGATTTAGCAAACAAACACCTTTTAAAGAGGAGAAATCATTGTTACGTTTCTTCTTATTTCTAAATGAAACTTGACAGATTAATAAAAAATAACCACAGTTCCAAATACATATCTGGTTAAGTGCATTCAGTTATCCTGGGCTAATGTGTGTTACGGATTTCAGTCCTTGGAAGACCTAGTGTTCAGCATGGTGTGCTGTGATTTACTTCTGTAGCATTTCACCTACTCGCCCTGTTTTAAGCTAGTTTTAAACACTTTCTTGGTACAATGATACTTTTTTTTGGTTAAAATCCTCTTTGCTTTGAAATGATCTTAATTTTAACTTTGACATCATTGCTACTTGCCAACTGTATAATCTTAATTGAATTAAGATTCAGTCTCTTTCTTATCTTCCCTTTGTTTCCTCATCTGAAAAGTGAGGATATTAATTAGTAGCCACCATATTGGTTTGTTGAGTTAAATGAGATAAGCTATATTGCCTGGCACATAAATGCTCCATAAATATTATTCCAGCCATCTTTTTCTCTCTGGTCATCTATTATATCTTTTCTCATGTTTACATCTTCACTTAGATTAAGAGAAATGAGGGGAAGAAGGTGCGGAGGCTGGATGAAAGCAGGTGAAGGAATAAAAAAGTGTGTGTGTGTATAACACAGACAACAGTGTGGGGATGGATAGTCAGAGGGAAAAGGGGGTGGGAGTGGATGGAGGTGGGCAAAGCGGGGGAAATGGGGACAGAAGGAGACTTTGCTTTGGGTGCTGGGCACACAGTGCAGTGTGCAGATGATGATTTGTTGAATTCTACACAAAGTCTGTATGGTTTTGTGAACCAATGTCACCCCAATTTAAAGAAAAGAAAAATGATTTGTGCATCTTAAATAAGTGACCACGTTCATGTTTTCCTCAAACTTAAAAACAAAACAAAACAAAAAAAAACCTTTGTTTTGAAATGATTACAGATTCATAGGAAATTACAAAACTGTAGAGAGGTCACATGCACCCCCAAAAGGCACCAAGTTCCCCCGAGGTAACTAGAGTGGAACATCAAACCCAGAAATCGACGTAGCTGCGATCCACAAGCTTACTCAGGTTTCTCCAGTTTTATGTGTGTTCACTGAGTGTGTGGTATGTGTAGTTCTGTGCAGTTTGATATGTGTAGATTCGTGTAACCACCACCACAGTCAGGGTACAGAACTGACCCATCACCCCAAGGCTTTCTCTTGTTACCCCTTTGTAAACCATCCATCTCCCAACTCTTGGCAACCACTGATCAGTTTCTCCAGCTTCATAACTTTGTTATTTTGAGAAGATTATATAAATGGAATCATGCAGCATGTGACTTTCTGAGATTGGCTTTTCTACTCAGCACAATGCCTGTGAGATCCACTCCAGTGTTGCCTGTATGAGCAGTTCCTTTTTATGCTGAGAACGCTCTCATGGTAGGGATGCTCCGCAGTTTATTTAACCCTTCATTCACTGGAAGGACATTTGGGTAGCTTCCAGTTTGGCTCTTGCCAATAAAGCTGCTGTGACTATCCATTCATGTACAGGTGTTTCGTATGGATCTAAGCTTTCATTTCACTAGGTTAAAGGTGTAGGAGTACAATTCCTGGGTCAAAACTTTTTCATGGACCATTGTAAGCTGCTTTGAAAATACATGCTAATGCTGTCCACACTTGTAGATATATGTGAATGCAATTATTTTTAATGCCACTCATTATAAATCACATTATACATTGTCCTTTGTTTTAAAATATATTTTTGCATAATTTGCAGCATGAGTTCAAAGTACAGAATTCTGTCCTTTCGGTACTGTAATATGATGTGTACTAATAAAAAATTTGGTTAATGAATTCCAGTTCCTATTTTGACATTTTTCTTGTAGGGTATATTGCTGTTCTCATATACTAAATTTGAGTGGGGGAGATACTTCAAATATGTCTTTTAAAATCAGTTCTTTGCAATGTGATATTGAATTTTTTAAATACTTACAAAGATTAGCACAAAAAATTAGGAAGTCTGTTAACTGGCTGATGTTCAGCCACATTTCAAATAATTGGCAGGGCAGTGTTAACACTCTTTTTCCAACATAATGTTTGAGGTCCTAAGATGTTTTGTAAAATCATTGTCTCCAAGGTTAATAATTAATGGTAAATCATTATTAAGGAGAGGCTACAAATACTCTTCTGACATGTGAAGGGCTCCTAATTACTCTGGTAGCCATAGATTTAGGTAACTTTATAAAAGTCAACAAAGGACAATATACATTGTGACATTAGCTGGTTGACCAGTTTGGCTTTTCCAAATGTATCTACTAACCTTAAATGATACAGGAAAAACTTTGTGAAAATTTGGAAGACAGAAGGAAAAGGATGAAACCTAAAAAGCAGTAGCTCTTAACTCACTGTCCAGTCAAATCTAGATAGTTTTTAAAACGGAGTAACCACCTCTCCCTGGGCCAGTGAAATTAGAATCTCCAGAAGTGGCGCCCAAGCATGGGTGTCCGGTAATTCTAATGTTCAGCCGAGGCTGAGAACCACTGAACGAACAGGAATGGCTTCTATGCTCGTATTTCTTCACTTGAGAATTTGATAGTGTTTGGGTTGCGTGCATTTGTCTGTTATGTACTGGGCCAGTGCAGGTTCCACATACATTTTATTTATGGCTCTGCTGACGTGTATTTTCCTAAAGGGGAACAAATCGCACTTGTGAATTGTGCACACATTTAAACTATATAGGACAACTTGAATATGTGTAACAGAAGAGTGCCTATGCAGTGGAATTAAACACCCAAACCAGTGAGAAACTCAGAATCACTGAAAGTTAAAAAGGAAATTAGGTTTCATCCAGGACATACTATGAGTGGGAAACTTTTGGGAAATTATTTAGAAAACCTGTATGGAGTTTGGGGTAGAGATCTGTGTCTTTATTGATAGAGCCTATTGTCAGCTTTTTTTTCCCTTTTTTAAAAAAGTCAATGTTTTACTGTGTAAAAAAGCAATATTGTAAAAAGCAAAACTATGCAAGGACGAATAAAAAAAATTTTCTACCCATGTTCATGGCCTGATATGAATTCTTTCACACATTTTTGTATATTCACAAAAGTACTTTTAACAGCATAAGATTTGTGAATATTTTATTTTTTTAAATGGGATCATACTGTATGCATAATTCTGAAGCTTACTTTTCCTCCCAAATATATCACGGCTATTTCTCCAGGTCCATAGATAATGGGTCCAATTCCTGTTCATTTATTTTCTTTAATGAATAAAGTTTTAAATATGCCATAATTTATTCAACCATTTCCCTGTGAATGAACAGTCAGGATGTTCCTTTTTTTCTTCACCCACTGCAAACAGTGATGCAATACATGTCTGTGTGTATAAAGATATGCTTTGCTTCTAAAGTATTTTTATAATCTGTGCTTTGGTTTACGTCAGGTTTCTTAGTTTCTGGATACCTTCTCTGATTGGGTGAGTTAATGTCAGTCCATTTCTAGTTAATGGCTCCTTTTTGGTATTAAGTTGGGTATTAGATAGGAGAATCAATTATTTTTAAAATGGATAGTAATTCATCTAGTGACCAGAAATGCTTTTCATAGATACTGAAATCCTTAAGATAGGGCACCTTAGTAGGAGTCTAGTGGGTGGGATTCATGGGGTCCATGAACCATCTGATACTGACTGTAAAATTGTGTACAAATACACATTTTGTTGCTGTCATCAGATTTCAAAGGAGCTCTTACCCCCTAAAAAGGTTAAAAATTGATGATAATGTATCAGAGAATAGTACTTCACCTAGAGAATCTGTGAAGTACTTTGCATTCTTATTCATAGCGTATTTTTAATAACAGTGTCTCCTAGATTGAAGTAAGTTTATTTAATTTTGAGATGACAAACCTAGGGGAAATGACCAATAGCATAGATAGCAGATTCTCAATTCAGAATAATCTGAATAGGTTGTAATAATGTTCTAAAATTAGCAAAGTGAAATCTACCAAGGGCGAACCTAGTGCAGGAGTTGAGGAATGCTTGGGGGTGGAGGACAACCTCACAGGCACCTGAGATGGAAAAGAGCTGGGAGTTTATTTGACCACAGGCTTCTGTGAGCCATCTCTCTAATGTGGCTACTAAAAATCTGAGCTGGTTGGACCACATTCAATTGCTTGTGTTTATGTCTGTGAACCCACGTTTTGGATGGGACATTAGCAAAGGAGGGAGACAAGGATAGTGGTGGATTGAAGTGATGTCACATGAGGAACTGCTGCCGAAGGGATTTTGGTGGTTAGATCTGAAGGAGAGGGTTCGAAAGAATGACAGAAGCAACCCTGTAGGTTAGGAAATGGGAAGACCAGAGGGTGGTATGTAGAATTAATTTGTTGTGGGGCAAAGGAGTGCTCAGTAAAGGTACGGATGAATGAAGGAAAGAAAGAACAATACAAGGCAGAGGATTTTGACTTAGCTAAACTCCGGTGAGAGTTCTCTGGCATTGAGGTGGGCTGCCCTAGAGAGTGATGACTTGCGTCGCTGGAGCCACTTCAGGCGTCATGGCAGGCAACTGGGATAGGGGCTATGGAAGGAATTCTTGCCCTGTGTGAAAGATTATACAACAGGACTTCAAAAGTCTTTCAACTGCTCTCCGGAACTTTAATTCCGGGAGAAAATTCCAGGATAATATGGTAGGCTCTCTGAAAAGTACTTTTACGGAAGGAAAGCTTTTGACTCAGGCTACATGATTTTCAGAGATGCTGAAATGATGAAATACAACAAGTTTTTATCTGAAACTGCAGTGCCTAAATTATTCCACTGTTGAACCTGAAGTAACTAGTGTAGACTTGTGAAGTGTGGTTCAAGATTTTATTTGTGTTACTTTTCAAAACTACATTCGTTTCAAGCTACAAAAAGAATGTAAAAAAGGAAATTTCACCACTTCCTGGCTTCGTTGTGGCCTCAGGAAACACAGTACACTATCTCCATTAGACTAATTGTTCTGAATTCTGACTCTGATAACAACGCTGCATGGAATTTGTCTCATGCTTTGGCATTTATGTAGGTTTGCACCCAAGTTTGCATATTTCCTGTGAAAATGTGTATCTAATGTTTGTCTAAGTTGGTTGACACAGAGATAACCCTTACGTCTTAAGTAATTGAAGCAATGTAAAATCCTTTAGGTTATGAAAATGGATAAATACTGTGTGGTGTGCGTGTGTGTGTACGAAACTTTAAAAGTAAAAACAAAACCCTGTGCCCAGAGAGGCCTGGGTTAGGGGGTGAGAAGATGGGCTTCCCCACGCACTGGCCTGTGACCCTGACCTCCCAGATCTGCTCCCTGACTTGTACAGGAAAGACGATGACAATGCCACACCGCTGTGGCAAAGCCCTAGCCCAGTGCCAGGCACATGGAGAGAACCCGGGAAACTATGACCATATCTTCTGTTCTTGTCCTTGCCTTTCGAGTCCCTTCCATTTTTTTCTGATTTAATATATATTGTCATCTTTATGTCTTGTAGTGTCTTGAATACATCGTGTCTCAAACTATTTTTTATATCCCCAACCCCAAACTCATCCTGAACCTCTTCCCATTTTATCCTCCTGTCTCCTCTTTTTAATTAATAAGGACTGCCTGCCAGAGGTAGTATGGAAAGAGGTTAATACCACAAGCTCTGGAGTCACACTGGGATTAAATCCTTCCTCCACCACTTATCCCCATGTAACCTCGGACAAGCTACTTAACGTCTCCGAATCTCAGTTTCTTCAATGAGGAAATATGTAGGATGGCAACCTGGCTTACCAAATTGGAAAAATTCAGTGACACAAATGCTTGTGAAGTGCTCACTCTGATTCCTGACACTTACATGCACACTCCCTGGTTATAACTCTGAAGCTGGGAATGGCAGGACCGCCCTTAATTCCTTTCCTCTCACCTAGAAGTCATGAACGCCGTGGATTCTACCTCAGCAGTCTCACTCTCTCATCAGTGCCTTGAGGTCAGGGTTTTAAAACTTGGACCCACTACTCAAAGAGGTTCATAATCCCCTAAGAACATGTACACTTTTTAAAAAAATATTTTATTGATTATGCTATTACAGTTGTCCTATTTCTCCCCCATCATTCCCTTTCACCCTGCACACCCCCTCCCACCCACATTCCCCACCTTTAGTTCATGTCCATGGGTTATACATATAAGTTCTTTGGCTTCTCCATTTCCCACACTATTCTTAACCTTCCCCTGTCTGTTTTCTACCCACCATCTATGCTACTTATTCTCTGTACCTTTTCCCCTACTCTCCCACTGATAAATAACCCTCCATGTGATCTCCATTTCTGTGGTTCTGTTCCTGTTCTAGCTGCTTGCTTAGTTTGCTTTTGTTTTAGGTGTGGTTCTTAATAGCTGTGAGTTTGCTGTCTTTTCACTGTCATATTTTTTATCTTCTTTTTCTTAGATAAGTCCCTTTAACATTTCATATAATAAGGGCTTTGTGATGATGAACTCCTTTAACTTGCCCTTATCTGAGAAGCACTTTATCTGCCCTTCCATTCTAAATGAAAGCTTTGCTGGACAGAGCAATCTTGGATGTAGGTCCTTGACTTTCATGACTCGGAATACTTCTTTCCAGCCCCTTCTTGCCTGTAAGGTCTCTTTTGAGAAATTAGCTGATAGTCTGATGGGAACTCCTTTGTAGGTGATTGATTGTCCCCTTATCCCTTGCTGCTTCTAGAATTCTCTCCTTCATTTTAATCTTGGCTAATGGAATTATGATGTGCCTTGGTGTGATCCTTCTTGGGTCCAAATTCTTTGGGACTCTCTGAGCTTCCTGGACTTCCTGGAAGTCTATTTCCTTTGCCAGATTAGGGAAGTTCTCTTTTATTATTTGTTCAAATAAGTTTTCCACTTGTTGCTCTTCTTCTTCCCCTTCTGGTACCCCTATAATTTGGATGTTGGATGTTTAAAGATGTCCTGGAGGTTCCTAAGCCTCTCCTCATTTTTTGAATTCTTGTTTCTTCATTTTTTTCTGATTGGATGTTTGTTTCTTCCTTCTGGTCTACTCCATTGATTTGAGTCCCAGTTTTCCTCCCATCACTATTGGTTCCCTGTGTGTTTTCCTTCATTTCTCTTAGTGTAGCCTTCATTTGTTCATCTAATTTGTGACCAAAATCAACCAATTCTGTGAGCATCCTGATGACCAGTGCTTTGAACTGTGCATCTGATAGGTTGGCTATCTCTTGGTCGCTTAGATGAATTGGCTCTGTGGCTTTGATCTGTTCTCCCGTTTGAGCCATTTTTTGGTTTTTTGTTTTGGGGGTTTTTTTTGGTCTGGTTGCGGCTGTTACGTAGTGAGGGGTGGAGCCTTAGGTGTTCCCCCGGGTGGGGCAGCCCGGTTGCTGGGTTGCGATGCTGTATGTGGGGATGGGGTCTCATTGTTTTTAGGTTTTATTTCCCGGCACTGGGGCCCTGGGTTGCGAGTTCTGTCTTGTTTCCTGTTTTCAACTGGATTATCTGCATGCAAATATGGGACCACCTGGTCATCCAGCCGCCTGTGCACCTGGGGCCTGCTAGGCGCTGACTGCAGGCCCAGGTCCACCAGCAGCTGCCAGTGCGCCTGGGTCCGCCAACCTCCGCTTCCTCCTGCCGTGACTCCGCCCCTCTTACCAGTCTGGATGAATGGTTGTTGGACCTCCGTACAGTTCAATTTTTCTCTCAGTTCTGGTCGTTTTCTTGTTTCTAAGTCCTTTTTGTCCTTAATTTTGGTTGTGCAAGGAGGCACAGTATGTTCACTTACGTCTCCATCTTGGTCAGAAGTCCCACGTACACTTTTTGACATGTGCATTTTTTCTAAGAAAAGAGTATTTAGCCTTTATCATTAATTTTCATACAGGTCAGTGACCCATGAAGTGTTAATAACTAATGGTAGACTCTTACCTCTCGTCTGTACTTAGTTGCCTATAAACTGACGTTCTTCCTTAGTCTCTGTGCCTTGAATCTCTTTACGTGGTTGCCCACCTGACCTTTTTTAGTGTATTACATCTTACTTACACAATTGTGTTGACTCCTTGTTGCCAATGGCAGAGGTTCTCACCCCAACCACACACTGGAATTACCTGGGAAGCCTTTTTAAAAATATTGATGTGCCATCCTAGACCAATTAATTGGTACAACAACCAGGCATCAGTATTTTATCATAAAGCTTCCCAGGAGACTTGACTGTGTAGCCAGAGAGCCTCAAGGCTACCGGATAAATGGACTAACGCGTTAGTTAGCCTGACACATAAGGCTCTCAGCAACCTAGTAGTGCCAGTCTACTTTTCAGCCTAATCTGTCTCTTCTCCCATTCGTATCCCATTACTTGCACTCTGGACACATACTTTTATTTTGCTATTTTCAGAACATGCTCTGTTGTTTCTTGCCTCTGAGCTCTTTCCTGTACTGATCACTCTGCCTAAAATATCTTTCACCCTTTCTCTGCCTGGTCATTTCCAGGGCAAAACCTTCCCCCAGCCCCAAAGAGAATTGCAACCCTGACTTCTACATACTTCTGTTACAAGCCTTACATTACATTGTAAGTATTTGTCTTCCACACAACTCGGAGCTCCTAGAAGGTAGGACCCTGATTTATTTCATTTCTCTAGTTCTTGACACCAGGGCAAGAAACTCTCTGCGAGCCTTGTGAATAAGTAAATGAGAATGAACAAAGAGCAGTCTACTCCCCAACTCAGGAAGTCCATTGGTGGGGGGCAGTGTGTAAGTACATATGGTATACCAGATACTGTGAGGGCTGCTCAGCCAAAGTTTTATCCTCTGCTTTTTTTGTGCTTTTGTAAAAAGGAAAGATCAAAGAACATGGAAGAAAGTTGGGACCAGTTTTGAAACTACGTCCAAACACTCTTGAGCATTAGCGGACATGGCAGCGTCAGGTTGGGTTTGCCTCCTGAGGCTCTGAGAGATTTCTGAGAGAGGGGGCATCAGCCCCACAGCGCTGGCAGCTGTCTGCTTTGCCGGGTGGATCGCCCTCACTTGGTTACTGATTTAAAGATACCCTTATATGGACAGTTCACCAGACATTATATGTTTCTAATTTTGGTCTCACCCCTGGCCTTTGTGTTTTAGCTACTGCCTGGTCCTTCTCTTGGCTATTTTTAATGCTTTTTTTTCTCAGTGTGCCTCAGAATTGTCCAACACATTCTGAAGAATCATAGCTTATCCGTCCTGTTTCCTCAGTGTCCAGAATTAAGTTTAAGATGATTTTGAAAGAGATTACTTTAGTAAATGATCTCAAGAGAGATCTTTTGGATATAGTTTGGGGTTATAGTAATTATTTTTCCTGGACACTGCCCCCCCCCCCCCACACACACACTTAGAAGAGAGCTTGTCTAACATGTACAGAAAGCAGTGAGTACTAGTCTGATGTCGTGACTTGGGTGTGCCTTGTTGTGATAATGCTGTGTGTGAACAAATGGAATACCCTTTGTCTAAGTGGATATTTATAATCTTGTATCTTACAAGCTTGAATAGTAAGGACAAGGTTTTTCTTATTCAAAATCAGGATGATAGTTGGAATTTCTTAATGTGCTATCCTTTTTACGCTGTAATTCATCTTACTTAAAAAGAGCTTTTTTTTTAAGCCTTAAAGAAATCCAGATCTATCAAGAGCTCTTTGTTTAAATATGGTTTACAAGACAGGATCTCAATTTGCAAAACTGTTTGAACCATTTTTAGTCATTTTTAAGAACATTTTAGAAAATAGAGGCTAGAATATGTCAACAGAAAGAAGACACCCAACTCTTACAGTGGGAGCATTGGGTCTAAAATGGAGAGTTTTCTGTTATTTCAGCCTGCAGTCAACCACAGGTACCCTGGGACTGTTTGTCCTCTTCTGTTTGTGGACCAGGGCTGGTCTCTCCTGTTCCTGAGAACGGCCTCTTGGATTATTATAATTACTGGGCTATTAGAGTTCTTAGAGCTGAGTTGTTGTTGGTTTTTTTTTTTGTTTTTGTTTTTGTTTTTTTTGCTTATCTCTGCTACTTTGAAAATGAGCACTCATTGGAGCACTTTTTTAAATGAATACTTGGTGCTTAAGAGATACAACCACATACATTTATCAAGAGAATAGACCATCCCTGACTGGTGTGGCTCAGTGGGTTGGGCGTCATCCTGCAAACCAAAACATTGCTGGTTCAGTTCCTGGTCAGGGTACATGAAATAGATAAATAAAATCTTTTTTTTTTTTTTTTAAAGAGAGAATAGGCTATTCTCTCCCCTGCCCCCTTTAAGAAACTAGCCATCCACCTGGATTCTTGTAGCCGAGTGAAGTTTTAATCCTTTTTTCATCTCTTAGTGTGAGGTTGACTTTGACCTGCTGACCTGAAAGTGACCGCTTCTGGGTTTATCTGACTGTGAGCAGACCATATCCATGTGTAGCAAAACTATTAAGAATTAGAGAATAATTTTTGATTTCCCAAGTTCCTTGGTAAATTGGTGCCAAGTGTTGTGTTCTACTGCACATGTGGGCGTCTGCCCTTCAGACAGGTCTTACAGGTGCTTGGGGACTTGACAGGGGAACAGCAGGAGCCAGGGGAACGGGTATGAAATTGTTAATAGTAAAACGGGTTGCTTTGGGCTGTGCCTGTGTGACTGGGGGCCAAGTTCCCTGTCTACCTGAAATAAGATAGAAGGGGTCCTAAAACCCAGAACCCCCAAAAGATTCTGTAACTACCTCTTACAGGTGATTCATCAGGAATCCCCTCTCACTATTATTTTATATAGTTAAATACACATTTTAAAAAAATCTTCCCAAGTACTGTTCTGATTGCTGTATGTGCATTAACTCATTTTTGGTAGCTGGTGGGGTTGGGATTTGAGTGAACTCAACATTATAGTTCTATTAAAATACTCTCCTACAGCCTTCTTTTCCTCAGAAAGTTTAACTTTTCAAGTTAGAAGTAGGCTAACCCCTACCCTAACATACTGAAAGTGTGTAAACTTCTTGAAGTAAACTTGGTTCCATGTGGAGCAGTGTGGATTGAAATAACAAGTTACTATTCTATGATAAAATACCAAAAGATTTTGGAAGTTAGTAGCTTGTTGCCTGTTTCTTAACAGTTTTCCTACAATTTGATAGCGTAAACTGAGCAGTGAGCATTTATGATTATCAGTTTAGAACGACTCATTAATTCAAATTCTACCCACCAATGCAGAATAGGCAATAGAGTTTGATTTGTGATGGGTAAAATTTACTTTTGCAGTCTTTGTGAAAAAGAGGTTTTTAAACAAATTGTGTAAGACTGCAGGAAAATTTTACTTATTTCAACATAGCAAAATATTTTTGAGTGCTTTTAGCAGTTTATTGGAGTTTTTTTGTTTGTTTTCTTAGTATCGTCTGTTAACTGTCACAAATACTTTCACCTTCAAAATGGAGGGAACGCAGTTGAAGATTTTGTTAATAGATTCAAGTAATAAAATCACATTTGAAAGTGTTTTTAGTTTGGATATATAACTACTTGAAGTCAGATTAGACTGGAATTAGTAAGATTTTTTTAACCTACCTTTTGAATCACTGTGGCTTTAACTCTAATGGTTTTTTATCCTAAAATTTCAAATTGTATACATTTAAGGTTTCTTGTTTTAGATTAGCTTGAATACTAATGAATTACAGAAGTTCAGACTATACTTAATAAGCCTATGCTCATTTTTGCGTTCAAGGTGTATTTATCACGTGAGACAGTAGTACACCTTTGTTGGGAACTGGCAGCCATGCTGCGTCCGCCTGGCAGTTTCAAGCCTAGCATCTGGTATTAGCAAGTGCAGAATTGTTACCCCCGTTTCAAAGTAGAGGAGGAACAGTCTCTGTTTTTTTAACGGAGCGAAGGTGAATGTTGGAGCACATGAAAACATGTTTGACCCTTTTGCCCTAGTGTAATTCTCTGTGAACATCAAAGGGGAAAAAATTAAATACATATTCAGCACTCACTGCATACCTGGGCTGTCCTTGGTGAGATAGTTGGATATCACTGTGTCTGTATGTCTGTATTCATGCACATTTGTCTTTCTGTCTTGCCGCACATGCATAAACCTGAGTTTACCTAATTATTTAACAAAATGTTTACATGTTAAGGCACCAGACATTGCTCTAATTTATATTTGAGTAATCTTACGAAGTACGCATGTTATTATCTCCATTTTAAAGATGATGAAACTGAGGCACACAGAGAGTAATTGCCCAAGGTCAACAACTAACCGATGAAGCTAGAATGTGAACGCAGGCTTTCTTGCTATAGATTCCATATTCATACTCGGATTGGATATTTTATAGCATAGACTTGGGCAAATTAAGGAATTTTCTTAGTAGTCAAAACAGCTATTAATTGGTAGAACTGAAATCTGAATCCAAGCCATTCCCCACCTGTACATTATATTTTCTCTTTTTCTCTCTATTTGCTTATGTTACTGGTTCTGTATAATGTTCCACTTCTTTTGCTATTGAAAGCTCATGAGTATGCAAAGGCTCAATTCAAATGCCACCTCCTCCAAGATGCCTTTCTTGATTGATTTAATTGGAAACCTCTTCTTAGATTTCTACTGGAATGAATTTTTTCTCTTTGGAATGTTTACTGACTATTCTCCCATATGATAGAAAGTTCACATACAGTTGGCTCTTTAACAACGTGGAGGTTAGGGCCACCGACCCACTACAGAGTAGAAGATCCACATACAACTTAAGTCATTCCCAACCTTGGATAGAAAATACAGTACACTGTTACATCTCCTGTCAGGGTATGAGCCTGTTGAAGGCAAAACGGCCATTTACACCATTTTCTGCTATAGTCAAGGGCAGTGTGCCATTCATACAATTTTGCAAATGCTTGGGAGTTTCATAATGGCAGGAAGCAACAGTTTAACAAATGCTGGTTAAATGGAAGACTATTAAGAATGTATGGCCAGGGTAAAATTTCCCACTAGAATTCTAAGATACTTTAAAAAACCAACTCTGTTAAAATGAGTCTTAAAACAACCAAATTAATACTTTCATAGTCCTGGCATAAATTTTTATAAAATTATGTTGAATTATTTCTTAAAGTCTTAAAAAGAACTGTCTCGAAGTTTGCTACTATGTATGTCTTTCTTTTTAGCTCATAAGACAATGAGTGCTGAGTAAAAAATGGTTTATTCTTTGAGTTAGGGTTCGCTGTTCATGTGCATTTACATTGGTACTCTGGATCCATTTTGGAAGTGTTGACAGACTGAATAGGCGTGAACCATGTCAGTGTGATCACTCCTAAGGTTAGGATGGGGAAGTCATTTCCTTAGCATATGTAGTTGTAGCATTGAAGGCCACCTATACTTGTTTCAAACTATAGGATGAAATAGCTAGAACACTTATTATTTTAGGAACTTCATAATCAGCATATCACTGCTCCATTTTAGTTCGATTAACATAATAGGTAACATGATGATAAAGTAAATATAGTAATCAGAATTGTAATTTTTTATAGAATTGTGAATTTTAAGAGTAAGATTAGTCTTAGAAGGTTTCATTTGGAAGTAAAGGAATGAAATAAATATTTTTCAAAGACTGGATATTAGTGAGCTTTTGCTGTATAGCAAGCCCCCCAATACTTAGAAAAACAAACATTTATCATGTTTCACAATTTTATAGGTCACCGAGGGGGTTCTTCTGGATTGAGCTAGGCTGGCTGATTGCTGTGGTTAGCTGGCGCCGGGGCCGGGGCCGCGTGGTCTGGGCTGGCCTTCCTCATGTCAGGCAGTCTTCTCGCGGGCTGGCGGAGGGGTCTCAGCAGCAGATGGTGCATTTCTGCTCCCTGTGGTCTTCTCATCCTTGGTAGGCTAGCCAGGGCTGTTTCCTGCTGAGGTCTCAAGGTTCCAAAGTGCAACAGGAGAAGGCAAGCCCCAATGGGCCTGCACTTTTCAAGTCTCTGGGTAATGTTTGCTGTTGTCACGCTGGCCAACCCAGTCAGGGTGGGGAAGGACTGCCCAGGGTGTGGATGCAGGGAAGCAGGAGCAAAGGGCAGCTATCACTGCACAGTCTACCAAGGTGTAGAATTTGTGCGTATGTTTAGTCAGTGTCTCTAAATTCTGACTCAACCTTAGACTGACAGCAGGAGGTGATAAAATAGAGATTCATCAGACTGTCAGAGCTACAGAGTTTTCAAAGAGAGAGTTTATATAAATCCTCAATTTCTCTGAAATACTTGAGCATTTGAACCCCCTTTCTATTTTTATTTTTTGAGGCTTTGAGCTACAAATATAAAAGCAGGGAGCTTTAATTCTCACTCAGCAAATACCCCAATTGATCTTCAGCAAGGACTATATTGATGGTTGAAGGGATATGACCATAACAGCTGTGGCTGTTCATTACCTGCGGAAATGACAGTATCTTGGATATAGCGAGTTAAGTAAAATATATTATTAGAACTAATTTCACTTGTTTAGTTTTGCTTTTTTAATGCAACTACTAGAAAATTTAAAATTATATATGTAACTGCTCTAGAGGGTTTATATCTAGGTTAATTCATTAACTCAAGTTTGTAAGAAGAGTTGTGTCTCATTTTGTTCTAATTTCATGGATCCGTTGGGCTGAGGATCCCATCGAGCACCACCCTCCAATGGCACGGTGCTGCCCATCCCTGCTCCCCTACCACCACAAGTTCCTGAGAACCAGTGGGAAGAACTTATCTTGCTTTCCACGGTGCACATAGATTTCCCCTACTGTGATAACCATGCCTGGAACAAAGTACAGTTGACTCAAGTTATTTTCACTAATGAAAAGGAAGCAGCAGGGTGACTAATGTCAATTGGAAGATACACTATTTTCTTTGGAATGTCTTGGCGCTTGCATCTTGGAACAGGTGTGGCCGGTGTTGAAAGAAGCAGCGGAGTCATTCTCAGCATGAACACGTGAGGGACTGGAAGAGTGCCCGCCTGCCCTGCCTTCGGTGTGATTGGCGTAGGGCCTGTCACACTGTTCTCTCTGATGAAAAGTCTGATGTAGGAGTAAAGTTCGTGTCTTCGCTTTTTCTTTCTGGTTTAGGGAAGAAATGATGTTTTGGCTTAGAAAGTTTTTTACTGAACTGTGATGTAATAGGATAAGGGTAATTGTGTCTGAAATAGCGTCACAGCATCCTCTTTTGGCTTTCAGAATTCCAGGTTGCGTTTGCTGTGGATCACTGAGAATTAATTATATTAGCCAGAGGTCAGCCATGTATGATACGTGCCAACTTTTTTGCCAGACTGGGAAATGCCCACCTCTGGTGACTTGGAGTTGGGGTGGTGGTAGGTGCCACCAGCTACCGCCCAGTGAGGGTGGGGTGGGTGCTGGCTACAGCTGCCTAAGATTGGGCAGTAGGGGTGGAATCCCAGACTAGCAGCTAGCAGTTTTTGTAAATAGACAGGAGGGGGACTGTGCTGGTGGTTACCAGCTCGCGCCATTGAAAAGTACTTCGTTTGCCACCCTGGGCGTGCGTGCCTCAGTGTGCTTCTCAAGGACATGGTCATGTGCTTCTCAAGGACAAGGACTCCTGTCTGTGATTGCGAGTTAAGGAGTGAGCCCCTGGAGCTCAGACCTGGAATTGAGTAGAGTTGAGTAGAATAAATCTCTTGAAGCCTAAACTGACATGACATTTTAAAATTAGGAAAATGAACAGTTCTGAAAAACTGTGTAGGATCACAGCTAAATGGCTAATATGGAAGACACATCAGAGAGAGCTTGGGAGGGAGATGGAACCCTGTGTTCGTTCGGCAAGAAGACTTGGGCAAGTCGTTGATTGAATTTCCCTGTTTACCCGTCTGTTGTTGTTGCTGTTGTTTTCTTAAGGGAAAATGACATTTCCCAGAGCTGTTTGGAGAGTTGGTTGGTAGTTCTAACACGGTTTTGATGTTTTTCATGAAGTGTCCAGGAAGGAAGAGCAGGTATGTCATTGGAACTTGAACATCTAAAACAAACTAGCCTGAACCACCTTGAGTAGATATTAAGCAGTTCTGTGTCTTTGGTATAAGTTGTACTTAGTAAAGGAGTTTCTACTTTTTAAAGAAAGTTCCATGTTACTTCTAATTTTCTTTTCAACATCAGCTGTATACTTGAGGTCTTTAGCTGTTAACTTGAGCTTCAGCATGCTTTGTAGATCGATGGTCAGTCATCTTTAGGGACAGTTAACTAGTTAAGCCAGTCAGGCAGTTAAATACACTTCAAAATGCTTCGATGCCTTTTGCAAATATTTGAGATATTTGTTCTCAGTTGTAATTTATTAGTGAACCTGTGTCCTCCTAGCAACTCCTTGGGAGGTACAGGAAACAAAGCCAAAAAAGCAAGTAAATGAAACTAGTTCATTAGATAGCAAAGAAAAGGAGCTTTCATTCAAGGCGACGTGTTGATAGGCTTATCGGAATGTGTATTTGATGCCCATTGAATTTCACACAGCACCACATCTAGCCGCGCTGTTTAAGTGATCTGGCTGAATGTCCTTGCACTAGGCTTTCGCTCGTGAAGAGCATACAGCACTGCCACCTTGTTGCCGAAGTTCTGTCTGGTTTGAATGTGCTTAAAAAATCAAGTGAATGCTTGTTGTGAACAAGAGCTTACTTTTTCTCTTTGTCAGTACTTGCAAAAGCAACTTAAAAGAAGTTAGTGTCATGGGACTGAATTCCATAATTAGCATAATCATGATGCTGCGTATTGTTCACCAGAGCACGCCCCTTGGCCAAATTTCCCATCCAGAGGACACCAATGTCGTCCTGGTGAATAAATCCCGACACACACGATGCAAATCAGCGAGTTCCTGCCTGCCGCTGTGCAGTTAATTTTAGCCAGGGTTTGTTCTGCGAGTTGTAAAACTGTTTACCCAAGTGGAAGTTACTAGGTTGAAATGTGACTTCTCCTAACGTGATAGGATATCTATTTTAGACTTCAGAGTGTGTTCTTGGTCGGGAGAGCAGCCTTCTGAAGAATTGCAGCTCAGATTCCCTTGGAAAGTGCTTGTAAGTACTGGGTGAATTTTCAGATTTCTCTTTGTTCTTTTCTCCTTAAATCTCCTTAATGTTACTGTCGTAGTCATTTTTTAATCTCTCGGGGAAACTGGAAACTTCGGGGTGAGTACTTTAGAGGGTTCTAGGAATGGTGACCAGAGGCTTTTCTTTAAATCTTTCACACTGCAGGAAACCTGCTTTATTCAGCTGTCCCAAGAGGAAGTATTTGATTCTTACTGCTTTTATCTTCGCAAGGCAATCTTTAGATTATCATTTATTTTATCTGTTAAAATATTCAATTATGGAAATGGTTGTGTCATTGAGCTTTATTTTCTGTGATAACATAACTCATATGTAGTAAAAAACATGGTAAGGAACCCTGCTGTGTTAGACTCACCCTGAACTACAGGCTCACGCTGCAGACACAGTGGGAGTGTCAAATGTAATTTTGTAAAATGTATAGATGGACAGTTTTTATTTTTTTAAGGAGGGCTTTGTGCTTAATAATAGATCCATATATTAGTAAGGAGAAGCACTTGGAAAAAAATAAAATACTTTTAGGAGGAAGGCTTTAGAAAGTAATTGAAAGCATCCTCTGGAAGTCTGAGTTAGTTACCAGAACTAACCAAAGACCATGAAGTTCTCCAGTTTTAACTGCTCTTAATTTAACAAGTCATTGCCAACTTAAATTTGGACTGAAGAAAACTAAAGATTTTAATTTTGAATATTTTTAGTGAAATCTGAATCACCTTGCTTAGTTTGAAGTGTTTTAATTCAGAGTGTACTGACTTCATGCCAAACAACTTGCTTATTACAGAGAACCAGGCAGGAATTTCTTTATCAATTAATGCATCAGTTGTATCCCTTCTGGGAATATTGGTTTTAATGAGACGCTTCTAATAGGCTGTGTAGTAAGTAGCTGCTTAACAGGCGTTCCCTGTCTCCTCATCTGGATGAGCCAAGAGGGAGGCTTGCCCTCAAATGCCATTTTCCCGTTTTGAAAGCTTTATTTAAAGACTACTTTGTTATTATGTATTGTCCAATTTTAAATACAGATGACCTAAGGTGTCAACAATGGAAGGAAGTGTTTCAGTGGCACATTTAGTACGAAAAGAATGTAAGAAGGAAAAATAGAACTGAGTTCTCGGACTATTTTTGGAAAGGAACTTTTTTTTACACAAGTTTTTTTATTGAGCAAAAGAGAAATTTGCAGTCCAGATTAATTGTAATTATAACAGAAAAGTGTAATATCATCTTCAGCAGTGAAAAAGACCTCGTTCTAGTATATGCTTCATAATTTATACTTTTATTTAAAGAAAGTAACCATTCTTATTCTCCCTTTCAGTTGTTAAGGCTCCACCAGAATCTCAATGGAGTGTTTTTAAAAGTAGACTGTTAATTAAACAGAAAGTTGAGGTGTTATTACTACTAGGAAGCGTGTGTTCTTTTTAAGAGTTGCTAAAAAGGCTCGTAAACACTTTCACGGTGTTTGTTTTAGTGATTTATGGGCTGTGAGAGAGTGATACAGGTGAATGAAAAAGGAGATCATTTTTATTATGCAAGTACCAGTGTCGGAATTTCTCATGTTTGCTGGTGCTCTGATTCTCTTGGCTTCTCCTTGTCCCGTGTGCCTGATGTAGTGACAGTGGTTACGGTGCCCTCATGAGTAGACGCTCTGTTGACTAGTTATGACCTTGGTCATGACAGATCACAATGAGCTCAACTCAGAGTCACAAATGGAGGTTCAGATGCAGAGAGACACAGGCGGCTTTCTGGCCTGGAGAAGCACGCCCAGGAGCCAGCCCGTGGTTGCAGCCATGCGCCGTGCACGCCCACACCTTCCGTCGCCATCACCCTCACTGCTGTTAGCTCCGTGCCACTCTGCCCTCCAGTCCTGGTTAGGCAGCTTTCACTCACCGGTGGCCTGTCCTCTCCTCCTAGTCTTCTACCTCTTAAAATGGGCACAGACCCAGAGGCTCGGACAGAGTGGCTCCTGACTGCAGTAGATTTTACTGTTACTTTATTCCAAAAACATGACTTCTGCTCCTGAAGCTTGGAGTGACTTTTCGGGGAGGCTAAGAGCAGTCTTTTCTCTGGGTCTCCTTCCTTAACATGAGGTTTTTAATAGGTAACTTGTCTGCACAGCTATATGGAAACGTACCTTATCTAACAGGTTCCCTTTGTTTTGGAGCCGAATGCAAATGCTCAGTGATCACATCTCTAGAAATGTCCTCTTTCAAAAGGAAATTTTGTAGGAATTGACTTGGCTGTATTGAGTTCCAACTGTTTTATCTCAAATAAAAGAACAGTGAGCAAGAGGGGTGCCTTCAGCTTTGCCAGTTTTCTCTACAAGTAAATGGTGGCAGGATCTGCCCGTTGGCAGGAATGCTGATCTCTCCTGGAAATACTGGGTCTGTCGTCATTATCTAGCACGTGTGAAGCACCCCCAGAGCACATACAATGCACAAAGAAAGCAGAGCTCCTACTCTCAAAGAACTCGTGTGCTAAAATTCGGCAGCACACAAAGGCCAGGCCCTTGACATACACGCTGAGTGCCTGGCAGAAGAAGGAATCTGGGAATGAAGAAGAGGAGAACAAGACGGTGTGGGGAGGGTCAGGGGCAGCGTGTGGGCTAGCTCTCATTTCACCTGGGCCTTTGCCGAGTAGTATTAGGACAGGCTGCCCTGCCACCTGGGGTGCTGCTCCGGGCCGCCCCTCCCCACCATCTTCCACCTGCTGGGGAGGTGATGGAAGTGAGAAGGCTGACCCCTGCAGCCTTACCCACAACTCCCAGCTCTCCACTGCAGTGTCCCCACACAGGGAAGGAGGCTCAGTAGTTCCACCTGCACCCATTACTACTATGTGGAGGAAGTAAACTTGTGATCTTACAAAGTCCAATAAACTTAAGAAGTGTCCTTTTCCATATAACCAATATTTGGATAGAAATCTGAATTTGAGTTCCAGACTTTCTCTCCCTTCCTGAATTGATAGGCTGTAGAATCAGTGATTTGTTTCTGTACTGGTTTGGGGTGCTGAACCAGTTGTTAAATTGGAGACGTGCTTTGAGCATCGGAGAAGAAAGGCATTACGAAGGTCAGCTGAGCGTTACTGCAGCTCATAAAGGACTCAGAAGAACATGAATCAGAAGGGAGCCAATAAGGCAAGCTTGGGATGGGAGACTAATAAACAGGAGCATACTGTGTGTATCTGTGAGTCATTTTCCCCTTTGTCCTCAGCCTCAGCCAACCTCTGACTAAGGATCTGGGTCTAGTTCATGTCTCCACAACTGAAAGAGACTTGGAGAGGGTGCAACAAAGAACCTCAAAAAATGATTAAAGGGTTGAAAAATGATACCCATAATAAGATGTTAGGGAACTTCTATTATTTACCCTGGAGGGAAAAAAATGCCTGGGGGATGCTTGAATTGTTATTCAAGTATGTGTATGCCTCAGTACCAAGGAATAATGACCAACTGGTGTGTGTTTCCATTGAGGATGTAAGGGTTCAGTCCAGTAGGGGTTGGGTTAGAACCGGGGTCCTCTCAGTGCAGTCCTGGCACCCTCAGCATCATCAGCACCTGGAAACATGCGAGACATGCACACTCGAAGGCCCCACCCACCACCTACTGATTCAGAAATGGGCGGGGGGGGCAGCAGTCTGTGTTTTAACAGGCCCTCCCCCATGTGATTCTGATGCACACTGAAGTTAGGGGACCACTAGATGAGATATAAAAAAGGGCATTATAACATGGAGAATTCGGACACCGGAAAATGTAAACTTTTTCCCAAAGTCATCTAAAAATGGGCATTTGTTTGCGGTGTTTTCAGTATTCCCTCTGAAGTCAGGAGATGGATGACCTCTCAGCGTCCCCTCTCGCTCTGACTGGGCTCTGGGTTTCCTCTGGCACTCACAGAAGATTAATAATCAACCAGGAGACTTTTGCAATTTTCTGAACTTCGTTGCTCAGGCAGTGCTCATTTCAAATGATCAAATGAGACAACGTGATAGTAGTAGCGTGGTGTTATTAGGTGTGTCCTGCTTGTCTCGGTGTTATCTAATAGACCCCTCGTCTCCACGTGACTTTTTCATGGCCCTCTGAAGGGAAATTAGGGCAGAGGTCACACCGAGGAGCCCGAAGTCATGTCCTGTCACAGGCCCTGGCTGGATCAGTTGCTCTCCTCATGAAGCCCATTTCAGAAGAGAGGTGGCTGTAGGGAAAGGTTGACTACCCCATTTTCCCAGCTCTGTCATCTCCACAGGAGGACAGGTGTGGGTTGGTGAGCTGTCTTCACCACCTGCAGGAATGGCATTCCTTATCCCTGCCTTGGGGGCACCCTGGAAGGAAGGGCAAAGTGGGAGGGCCAAAAAAGAATGCAAGTACAGGATGAGGGGTTGGTGGCTCTCTCTTAGAGGCTGAGGGTAGGGACCACGTTTATCTTGACATTTTTGTGCCTTCAGGAAACAGCCAATGATTAGTAGGCACTTAATACAAATAAGTGGTTATTCAGTTGGAATGTCCGAGGCCACATGTAATGCCCTCCCCCATGTAATTAATTATCTAGAGTCAGGAAGTTGGCAGTTCTTACCCTTGCCAGCCAAAATAGTTATTCCTAGGAGTTCCTCTAGTTGTCCTCAACCTCCCTCCCCCGCCACTGTTTTGCACCTGATGTAAATGCATCTTAATTTAGTTATGTCTTTGCTCTTTGTATATTTTTATTTTATGCTTTTGCTTGACAGAATTGTCTTGGATTGAAAACACAAAGTACTGAGAGTGTGTCTATTTGTTATACTTTGTATAGCATTTAGTACAATAAAACCTTTTTGTGATCATAATGAACAAAGGGTTCTCTGAGGACACATTTTGCCACTGCCGCTTAAAAAGTGTCCCACAAGTGGCGCACTGCTGTCTCCATTCTGGACTTGCTCTGCTGCGGCCAGAGCCTGTGGCCCTCATCTTTTAGCACTGAAAAAATGGGACACGCAGAATCCTTAGCTTTTATAGCTGCAGTTAATTACACGTTTGCAGAGTATTCGGAATTCCTTGAAGTGAGAAAAGACAAGTGAGGACAGTCTGGCTCCGACCCTGGTTTGCTTGTAATGGGAGACAGGGGGGTAAAGGTGGCAAGTGTGTACGCCGATGCTGTTACACAATCTTGGGACCTCGTTATGGTTGAAAAACTGACCTCGCAGGCACTGAGCTGCGTGCACTGCTGTTGCTCCTCGCGGCGTCTGCTCACAGAGGGACACAGGCCTCGGGGTGCGGCGGGTGCACACCGATAAGGTAGATGTCTCACTCGTCCGGAGGGCAGAGGGAGCTGGTTTTCAACGCCCCGATTGGGCTCTGAGTGTAAGATATTTTCTTGGAAACCTGCAATTTCTCAATAACTTTATATCCAATAGGGAAAGTTCCAAATGGTCGATTGATTCGGGTCTTAATGGTAGCAGATAGAGGTGGTTTTTATTTCTATATTAAGAGAAATTGCTAAATACTCATTCTTTTCTGTATATAGCCCTGGAAAAAAATAATTTCATTTCTAAAATCAATCTCATATCTAGTCCACATATATGTCATTCAAAAGGAGAGTGGTTAAGTGCTTTAGGATAAATTTTTTCTCATCGTAATTGTTCAGTCAAGAAAATTAAACTTGAAGAGAAGGGGGGAACCTCCTTTGCTTATTGTGAGACTACTCAATAATTACTGACCTAATAATTCAATAAAATAACCCCACAAACAACCTAATAAGGCTGTAGTTAAGTAATTTATGCTATAGCCATATAATGCAACACCACCCAGCCATTTAAAATTACGATAGAGCTATTTCGAGAAAAACTAGCAGGTTACAAAATACATGTGTGTGTGTCCCCATTTTTTTTTAATGGAAGGCATTTTTTTAATGGCTTAATGGCTCGCATTCATTTTGTTAAAGGTCATTTACATGGACATGGGAAAAGAATGCTGTGAGCCAAATGTAAGCAACAGTTACCACTAGCAGATGAGGCGATGCCCCGTCCTTTTGGTCACCTGTTTCGAATTTCTTTCTCCCATGAGCATGTATTACTTACGTGATAATGAAACTTTCTTTTCAGAAAAGAACTATTGTAATTCATTTTTGCTTTGACTTTTATATTTAATTTGGCAGTGTCCCCTCAGTGGTTTATGTGAGTAATGCCTACCTCAGCAGATAAAACTAGTTCACACAAAATGTGTGCAGAAACAGTGGCTCTATTACAGTCGGCAGCCAGGAGCATTTTTCTTCTTTTAGTTTCTACTTTTCTGTGTTTACCAAAGTTTTATATGCATGCATATTATTTTTATAATAAAAAAATTGATTCACTTTTAAGGGAGAGACTGGAGATCTAGGCTCTTTGGAAAAGTCCCACATGGTACTGATAACGGTTTACTTCTGTGAATTCTGCAGTGTGGAAGGTACTCAGCAAGGGTCTGCTTTCACTACTTACTGTCCCGGATGTTCAGTGAACTCTAATATGATCTCAAGTCGGCCAGGATCTTGGGTTTAGTATTATTTGGAGAGCAAAGGAAGGGAGCTGGGAAATGCAGCCTATTTTAAGTAATTAAAATAATACTTCTGGCATTAGGATTATCCATTTAAATTTTTGAGTATCCTTCTAGATCTTAGATATAAAGTAGTGAAGGGTGGACCCATATCCATAGAGCTCAGATAATATTTTGAGTGATGGTGATGAGGGAATGATGAAAAGAACAGGGCCTCCTAGCTAGTGTTTCCAAAGCACTTGTTTTTGAAGTATCAAAGTGTTTCTCACCATTGTTTACTAGAAGTGATAGCTCAGTGCTGCTAGGATGTCCTTGTGGACTTAATCTGAAGGTTATTTTGGGTAACTGTTTTGGTACTGGTGTCAGTTGATTTCAGAAAATCTTGAGCAAAAACAGTAGGCTTCCCTTTCAGCCCACTTTGTATGGTGACAGGTGAAAGTGCTTTAATGGCTGTTTAAAGGGTCTGTCTTTGAAGCATGTTACTGAATTTAGGACTGAATGAGTGGAATCTGTCACCAGGTTTACCTGGTGATAGAGATTTAGATTGAGACTGAATGGAATCTACTTTTAGTAGGACTGATGTCTTAAACTTAATTTAAAGCTAAAGTGCCTTGAGAAATCAAATGGAATATACCATCATGCACTGCCTACCATATTTTGGCCTAGCCTTTGGTTCAGAATCTTTGTTAATCTTTCTATAGAAGAGTATTTCCCAGACTACTTAGAACTAAGAAAACTGGTTTTTCAAGTTTCCTTCGTACCATTTTCATCCTTACAAGGAGTGTTCTTTTCATCTTTTCTTTTCTCTTTTCTTTCTTTACCACCCTGTCTCTTTCTCCTGCAGTTATATTATAAGAATGATCATGTAACTACTCTCAAGCACTATAGGCTCCTTATAGAAGTAAAGACACATACCACATGGGTTTCTCTTCATTTTCTTTGGGTGAGGGAGGGGGAAAAGATGTGGGTGAACCATTTAACCCAAATAGTCAAATATTCTATGGATAGGGTAATGTTCCTGGTGAGAACTGTGGTAGCCACATCAGCATGTCAGAGCTGCCACGCGATTTCAGCCTAGGTGAGTCACTAAGCCCTACCGCACGGTGCGAGCGCGAATCTGAGAAGTGTCCCGCGCCACATCAAGATGGAATAAATACCTAGGTGGTTACAGTTTGGTTAATAGGATGTTACGCAAGATGAATGGAAAGACAACATCTTTTGAAAAGGGATGGAGCAGATAAAAATATTCCCTGAGACTATAGACTGAGTTGGAAAGGACAGGCAAATAGTGACTTTCAGGGAAAAGGGTGACTTTCGTAAGAGCCAAAGGAAAATAAATCTCAGCTTAGGAATATGGACTGAGTTTATTCTATTTTGTTTTTTGTTTGCTCATTCGTTTTTTGTTTTGCTTTTGCCTTGAAGACTAAAAACAAAGTAAGAGGATATGAATGTATCCAATGTTGTGAAGTGGTTGGGAGTTAGAAATGAGCTCATCTATTATAAGCTTTTTTTTTTTTTTTTTTTTAAGAGTGATGGCTTTAGACTTGACTCGAACTTAAAGTGGTGGCTGGAGCAGGAAGAGAGAATTTTTGTGATGTTCTATCACTTTCTGACTCAGCCTCCTGTGCAGAGTTAAGTATCCCTGGGAACTTGGAGGGCAGAGCCTCCAGCCACACACCTCTTTCTGTCAGGCCCGATTTTTGCTATCTCTACATTTGTTTGATTTTCTCCCCCTGATCTTTTAAGTGATAGTGTCTTCAGGCTCCATGAGACTTGTCAGTAATAATTAAATACATTTAAAATGTTTACTTGAAGAAAAATGACTTGAAGCTCAATCCATAAGAAACTTCTTTCCATTAGGCACAGGCATACATTGGATATACCATGGGCTTAGTTCCAGGTCACCATAATAAAGCGAATATTGCAATAAGTGCGCCACATGAGTTTTTTTGTTTCCAATGCATACAAAAGTTATGCTTACACTATGCTGTAGTCTTTTAAGTGTGCAATAGAATTATGTCTAGAAGAACAATGTACATTCCTTAATTAAAAATTCTCTATTGCCGAAAAATGCTATCCGAGCTTTTAGTGAGTCACAGTCTTTTTGCTGTGGAGGGTCCTGCCTCAGTGTTGGCTGCTGACTGATCTGGTTGGCGGCCGCTGAAAGATTGGGGTGGCTGTGGCAGTTTCTTCAAATGAAACAACAGCAAAGCCTGCCACATCAATTGACTCTTCATTTCACGAACTATTTCTCTGGAGCATGTAATTGTTGGTAGCATTTTACCCACAGTAGAACTTTCAAAATTGGAGTCAGTTCTCTCAAACTTTGCTGCTGCTTTATCAACTAAGTTTACGTAACACTCTAAATCCTTTGTTACAATTTCAACAATCGTTTCAGCATTTTTTCACTGGGAATAGATTCCGTCTCAAGAAACAACTTTCTTTGCTCACCCATAAGAAGCAGCTCCTTGCGTAGCACTGCAGCAGCACAGCCACGTCTTCAGCTCCACTTCTCACTCCAGTTGTCTTGCTGCGTCACCACATTTGCAGTTCATTCCTCCGCTGAAGTCTTAAACCCCTCACAGGCGTCCATGCGGGTCAGAAGCGACTCCCATCGATGTCGATATTTTGACCGCTCCCCATGAATCCCAGGTGTTCTTCATAGCATCTAGAACAGTGAATCCTTTCCAGAAATATTTTCAGTTTACTTTGCTCAGGTCCACCAGAGGAATCACACTATCTGTGGCAGCTCCTTACTAATTATATTTTTTTGACAAGACTTGAAAGTTGAAATTACTTCCTGACCTGTGGGTTGAAGATTGGATGTTGTGTTAGCAAGCATGAAAACAACATTAATCTCATTGTATATATATCTCCATCACAGACAGCTCTTGGGTGCAGGTCAGTTATCAATAATATTTTGAAAGGAATCTTTTTTTTTCTGAGCAGTAAGTAGGTCTCAGTAGTGGGCTTAAAATGTTTAGTAAACCACGTTGTAAACAGGATGTACTGTTATCCAGGCTTTGTCATTCCATTTATAGAGCATAGACAATGTAAATTTAGCATAATTCTTAGCCCTAGGATTTTTGGAATGGTAAATGAGCACTGGCTTCAATTTAAAGTCACCAGCTGAATTAGCCCATACATAACAAGAGAGTCAGCCTGATCTTTGAAGCTTTGAAGCCACGCATTGACTTCTCTCTAGCGATGAAAGTCCTACACGGCCTCTTCTAATATAAGGCTGTTTTGTTTACACCGAAAATCTGTTGTGTATGTAGCCACCCTCATTAATGACTTTAGCTAGATCTGGGTAACTCGCTGCAACTCCTATATTAGTACTTGCCGCCGCTTCACCTTGCACTATTATGTTAGGGAAATGTCTTTTTTCCTTAAACCTCTTGGCCGACTTCCGCTAGCTTCACACTTCTGCAGCTCCCTCGCCTCTCTCAGCCTTCACAGAATTGCAGAGAATTAGGGTCTTGCTGTGGATTAGGCTTGGATTTAAGGGAATGTTGTGTCTGGTTTGATCTATCCATCCAAACCACTAAAACTTACTCTACATCAGTAATAAGGCTGTTTTATTTTCTTATCCTTAAAAGCAGCACTTTTAATTACCTTCAAGAACTTTTTTTATTCACAACTTGGCTAACTGGTACAAGAGTTTGAGCTTTCAGACTATCTTGCAAGATACTTTAAAGTACAGTCTTAGAATGTTACACCTTTTAAAAAGTTTAATCTTTATTGTGTTTTGAGAAGAAATGACCCTCAGTAGGCAAGACTAATAAGAAAGCTTTTCTTCCCCTATCTTTCCATTAAGTAGTATATTTCTAGAGAGCTCAGTGATCAGCCCTGGCTGGTGTGGCTCAGTGGATTGAGTGCTGGACTGTGAACCAAAGGGTTGCCGGTTCAATTCCCAGGCAGGTCACATGCCTGGGTTGTGGGCCAGGTCCCCAGTTGGGGGTGTGTGAGAGGCAAATGATCAATGTATTTCTTGCACATTGATGTTTGCCTCCCTCTCTTTCTCCCTTCTCTCTAAAAATAAATAAATAAAATCTTTACAAAAAGAACTCAGTGATCAAATTGGATGCAGCTATGTAAGTGCAATGCAGATGTAAAGGTATCTTTTTTTAAAAATGAAATCCTGACCTATTAATATTTACATACAGTAAAATTCACTTTTGCTGGTGTACAGCTCTATGAGTTTTTACACATGTTCAGGGTTTTTACTATCACCAACACTGACTGGATACATAATCATTCTAACTCCCTGAAGATTACCCTGGTGCGGCCTCTTTATAGGTAGACCTTTCCTTCGTCCCTTACTCCCTGAACTGTGGAAGTAGTCTCTAAACCACACATAGCCACGGTCAGGGGTGAAAATCTAAGTAGCTAAGGGGTTAAGTACAATCGTTGACCATTAAGGGCTTATTCTGTCCCAGGGGTGGTCCCAGCAAGCCAGACGAAACTGTAAACACAAAAAAGAAGCTATGGCAAGGGACAGCGGCAGCTGCCCACAGTAGGGAAGGTGGGCTTCACAGAAGTAGTGCAGCCACACAAACAGCCAAACAAGAACGACAGATCTCTGGGGATAGGGGACGGGAATCACACTGACAGAGTTGCTACACTATATTGTCTAAAATGTCCAATTTTCAACAGAAAATTTTGAGTCAGGTAAAGAAACTGGAAGGTGTAGTGCCTGCACGGGAGAAATGAAGCAGACAATGGAGACTGCTTCTGAGGGGACCCACATGTGGAATTTAAAGGACAGAGACTTCAAAGCAGCCATTATAAATATGTTCAAAGACTTAGAAGAAATCATTCTTGAATTAAAGGAAGATGTAGTGTTGGTGACTCATCAAATAGAGTCTCTCTTAAAAGAAATAGAAATGATAAAAAAAGAACCAAATGCAGATAGGACACCAAAAGCACAAGCAACAAAAGTAAAAATAGATAAATCGAATGGCATCAAAAGTAAAAGCCTCTGTACATCAAAGGACAAGATCAGTGGACTGAAAAGGTACGTACAGAATGGGAAGGAATATTTGCAAATTGTGTATCTGATAAGGGGTCAATATCCAGAATATATATATAAAGAACCCCTACAATGCAACAGCAAAAAATTAAACAACTTTATTAAAAAATGGGCAAGGGACTTGAATAGACATTTCTCCAAAAAAGATATACAAATGGCCAACAAGCACATGAAAAGATGCTCATCATCACTAATTAGTAGGGAAATGCACATTGAAACCGCAATGAGATATCACCTCACGCCATGAGGATGGCTACTCATACAAAGTAAAAGAGAAAAAACATGTTGGCAAGGATATGGAAAAATTGGCACCTTTGTGCACTGCTGGTGGGAATGTAAAATGGTTTAGTCACTGTGCAAAACAGTATGGGAGTCCCTCAAAAAATTAAAACCAATGACCATATTACCCAGAAATTCCACTGCTGCATATATACCCAAAAGAATTGCAAGCAGGGACTTGAAGAGATATTTCTGCACCACTACCATTTAGGTCACCATTAAGTGGACCACCATTAAGGAATACTGGAAGTAGAAGGGGCTGAAAAAAATGTTCGAAGTAATGGCTGACAACTTATCAGATTTGATGAAAACCACTAATGTATATGCCCCAAAATACTTAAACTCCAGTTAGGACAAACACAAAGAGATCACACCCAGGCATATGACAGTCACAATCTAAAAGATGGAGAGAAAAATCTGGAAATCAGCCAGGGAGAGCTGACTTGCTAAGTACAATATCAGAGAACCCCAGTAAGATTGGCAGCTGACTTCTCATCAGAAACAGTGGAAGCCAGGAGGCAGTAAGAAGAAAAATTAAAAGTGCTGAAAGAATTCTGTACCCTGCAGAGCTATATTTAAAGAGTGAAGGTGACAGAAAAACATTGTCAAGTAAATAAAAACAATCCATTGCTAGCAGATCTGCCCCACAAGAAATACTAACAGACGTTCATTAAGCTGAAAGGAAGTGACACTAGACAGTAATTTGAACACACACATGAGCTCTAATAAAGGTAATTAAGTAGGTGATGATAACAGACAGTGTAATTACATATTTCTTTTTCTTTCTGTTAAATGATTTCAAACATCACTAAAGAGCATCTTCTGTCTGGTTACTTTCTAGTTACAAGAAAGTTCTTCATGTTCACATCAAAGCACCCTGCCTAGCTCTAAGTTTTCTGAAGGAAAAATGAGCAATGAGAGCCAGTGACTTGCCCAAGAAAGTTTATCTTCATTATGTGTAAAGAAATAAGGCCTGGAACACCCTCAGAATTAGGAAATCATTTTCAAAGGAATCTTACAAACTGTCTTATGGTTCCTCCAAGGTGATAACAAGCAAATGGTTATGATTTCTTAATTTAGTAATAGGCTTCAATTTTAGTAGTCTTAGTGGGAGATACGAAGAACTGTATTTTCACCTGACTTTTACTGCCTTTTTTGGGCTGTTTATACTCTGAATGTGGCAAGTTGTTGGTAGAATTGAATCGGATTTGCAGAGTTTTAATGAAGTTCCTCAGAAACTTGAGCAGTCTTTCCCACATTACAAAAAGAAAAAGTCTGACTAAATCAGTTTAATAATTATTCGCCCTGTCTTGCTTTTTCTGCTACCTAAGAACTATTGCTTAACAACCTCTGGAATGAGAACAAGAAATATGGGACTGTAAGTTAAGCATGGAAAATAGTTAAGATAATAATCTTCATCTATCAACTCTTTTGTTTAGATTAGTGTTGTATTAATAGGAAGTATCAGGAATCAATGTTTTTATAAGTATCATTCATATTATTGAGCTTTTAGTAAAACTGGAACAATTAACAAATAAATATGTAAGAACCAATACATCTGTCTATTTACACACATAGTTGCATTTTAAACTGTGACAGAAGGGAAAGTATTTTCCTAATATAGCTCTTGGAAGGTAGCCAAACAGGCCAACACTTCAGGGCACAGAATTGGAACAAGTCATCCTAGGTTTGCCATTTGACAGAAGTGATGTTAAGTGATTTGCTCATGAAAACGAGTCTATTTTTGGTTATGAGAAAAGGAAAAAGTGGCCTAGAATATCTGGGGAGGGGCAGTCCATCTACTGCGTACATGGAAAGGGAAAATATTTAGCAGCTATTTCTGTCATAGAGTGGGAGTAAGTGTGTAAAGTTCAACTAGTCTCATTCCTTGCTTCCAAGCCATATTTTACCTAAAACACTCCAACAAGGTGGCAATATCCTTTTAAAAATCTCTGCTGCGGTAATCCTGCATTTCCAGCGGGAGATCATTTCAGTGTGCAGCCACACATTCGGTTACAGTTTTTTCCTCCTATCCAAGTGTAGCCTTTCTTAGTACAATGAAAGACTGTTCGCTATATCTTTAAATTAGGGGGAGTGACTGATAATGTACTTCCTTATAGTAACTCTTGCATGGAATTATTGCATTACATATTTAAGGTGGAAAAAATAAATAAAAACTTTCTTACCCTAACTCACCATACAGTCATTGAGATTTCGTTTGGACGTCTCCATGGAAACAGCGCTTACACCTCCCAAGGCAGTGTTTCTGTTTTTAAAAATATTTTTCATGTAAGACCTCAATTTTCTCTTTCTCCAGGCCAAATCATCCTCTTTTAACTTTATCTCATTTTAGTTATTTTTGCTCTTTGTTTCTTTATCCTTTTATAAAAGTATCTTTATACTTTTAAAGTATATTTAGTTAATAAATTTATATAATGCCTTCTGAGAGAGCAAAAAGGTTGTGTGGAAAACAGCTAAATAACACAAATGCTTTATGAGCCAAAAAGTAAGTCAGAATGACAGATATGCAGGGATGAGGGCTGGAGACGAAAAACAGTTGAAGAGCTGGGTCCGCAGGGTCCTCAGTGGAAACTTTAGGTAGAGGACCAGAATAAGTTTGTTCACGTTCCATAAATTCACAAAGGCCGTTGATGGCGCTTGCTCAAGAAAGGGTCAGGAATCTCCACCCCCCTCTTCCCACAGAACAATCCTGTGGTTCATTGTTCCAGGCTAAACTGCCTCTTCCTAGTCCTGTGGTTGCTGGTTGGTGTAGAATAATAGAGTTGGACAGAATTTAAAGATGTCATTTAATCTTGAAAATTTCCAAGGGTGAAGGCTCTGCAACATTCTTAGTAATCCATCCTCTTTATCATCCTTTCCTCTTCCTCTATTGTCTCTGCCTCCCCAGGCCAAGCTTAGGCCAGGCCCCCAGGGAATCTCAGCTCCCTAAATAGGAGCTGGTATCTTTAAGGAGGCCTGATGATCGTCAGCCAGGAGGGTCACTTCCTAGTGTTTTTACATTGCTTCCACATGAATGCCTCTTACATAGTAAACAGACTGAATTTAGATGATCGTGCTCTAACTTACACTTTCAGTTAGGGCAGTCACATCTTCAAAATGACCCGAGTTGGACTGGAGGACTTCTGCGTCCTTTCCGACTCCCTAATTCTGTGAACCAAATAGGAGTAAAAAAAGTTATAGGTTGTTTATTGTAAGCATTAATCTCAAATACTGTTTCAGTAAAAAGGCCTGCAAAGTACTCAGTCAAGTGAAGTGTAAGGAAGATGAGGAAAGGATCCTACAGAAAAACCAAGTGTGACCGAGATGGGCCTGTAGAATCCTGCAAGTGGGAATATAATAGAAGGCTGTAACACCATGTCCAAGCTGAACCTGAGTACTCAGATACCAGAACAAAGGGGATTCTTGACAAGCATCAGATAAGGAAGAACAGCAGGGTGGAGAGTGGAAGCTTGAAGAAAGAATTGTCTGAGAGACCTAGGCTGAAAACAGATTCATGTGAAACTCATTTTATTAGCAAAAACTCAGCATATTTTGGTGGTATATTCCTAACTTTTTTAAAAAGTATGCTCTGTAGTATTTTAAAGGGTTTTTCTAATGATAACAGTGGTAATTGCTCACGGTAAAAAAAAAATGGATATATTTAAAAATGTAAAGAATACCTAGAGAGAGCCACTCTTTTTTTTTTTTTTTTTTTTTTTTTTTTTTTTTTTTTTTAGTTTTTAGTTTTTACTTTTTAAAAGCCAGCTTTATTGAAGGGTACATCATTTAAACTTTTTTGATTTTAAATGATGTACCCTTATGCTATTGATTATGCTATTACAGTTGTCTGGATTTTTCCCTCTCTGACCCCTCCACTAAGCACCCCCCACTCCCTCAGGCAGTCCCCCCACCATTGTTTGTGTCCATGGGTCATGCATGTAAGTCCTTTGGCTACTGCATTTCCTGCATTGTACTTAGCATCCCCCGGGCTGTTCTGTGACTACCTATTTGTACTTCTAAATCCCCTCACCTCCTCACCTATTCCCCACACCCTCCTTCAGTCTGACAACCATCAAAACACTCTCTGTATCCATGATTCTGTCTCTGTTCTTCTTGTTTCCTTAGTTTGTTTTTTTTTATTAAATTGTTGAAAGATAGGTATTTGTTGCCATTTTATTGTTCATAATTTTTATTTTCTTTTTCTTAAATAAGTCCCTTTAACACTTCATATAATATTGAGTGATGATGAACTCCTTTAGTTTTTTTCTTGTCTAGGAAGCTCTTTATCTGCTCTTGGATTCTAAGTGATAGCTTTGCTGGGTGGAGCAATCTTGGCTGTAAGTCCCTGCTTTTCATGACTTTGAATATTTCTTGCCAGTCCCTCCCAGCCTGCAAAGTTTCTTTTGAGAAATCAGCTGACAATCTTATAAGAACTTCCCTGGAGGTAACTAACTTTTTTTCTCTTGCTGTTTTTAAGATTCTCTATCTTTAACCTTTGGCATTTCAATTGATGTGTCTTGGAGTGGACCTCTTTGCATCCATCTTGTTTGGGATTCTCTGTGCTTCCTGGACTTGCATGTCTATTTCCTTCACCAAATTAGGGAAGTTTTCTTTCATTATTATTTTCAAATAGATTTCCAATTTCTTGCTCTTTCTCTTCTCCTTCCGGTACCCCTATGAGGCAAATGTTGGTCCATTTGAATTTGTCCTAGAGGCTACTTATACTACCCTCATTTTATTTTATTTTATTTTTTTCTTGTTCTTCTGATTGGTTGTTTTTTGCTTCTTTATGTTCCATATCATTGATTTGATTCTCAGCTTCATCCACTCTTCTGTTGTTTCCCTGTAAATTGTTTTTTATTTCAATTTAGTGTATCTTTTCTTTCTGACTGGATCTTTTTTATGCTGTTTAGGTCCTCACTAAGTTCTTTGAGCATCCTTATAACCAGTGTTTAACTCTGCCTCTGATAGGTTGCCTATCTCCATTTGGTTTAGCTCCTTTTCTGGAGTTTTGATCTGTTCTTTCATTTGGGCCATTTTTCATCTCCCCTTGTGGCAGCCACCCTGTGTTTGCTTCTAGGTAGAAGCTGCTTTGACTCCCTGTCTTAGTAGAATGGCCTAATGTCGTAGGTGTCCTGGAAGGTCCAGTGGCACAGCCTCCCCATCACCCAAGTGGATACTCGAGGTATGCCCTTCATGTGGGCTGAGTACATCCTCCTCTTGTAGATGAGCCTTGATTGCTGTTGGCAGGTCAATGGGAGGGGTTTTCCCAGGCCAGTCAGCTACAAAATTGGCTGTGACCACTGACTACCACTTTCTGCCCTCTGTAGAGGATCAGCTGTGCAGGCGGAGGTGGTGGTGCTCCGACCTGGTCTGTAGCTGTCCGCTGGGTACCCTGGCCCTGGGATTTCCTAGGTGGTGCAGGCCAATTTCAGCCCCCACCTGTGTTCTGCCTGGGGCTGCCCTGCCTGAACTATAAAGCAATCTGAGATGGCTGCTACTTGTGCTGGGGTTGGAGATTTCCAGGTGAAGCCAAGCTGTAAATCTAGGTTACCTGCTGCCAGTGCCAGGTCTGGGGCTACTGAGGCCAGCTCTTGCTTGTTAGGTAGGATTTAGGAAGTAGTGAAGCAGGAGCCAAGAAGACCAGGCATTCATATGGAAAAACAGCTTGGGTGGGTGGGGTGGAGTCTCTGAGATCTCCAAGGCAGGTCAAACAGTGTTAGATTGATGGAGTCTCAGATATGGCACCCACCTGCTGGCTCTGATGGGGGAGAGTTTAGGAAAGGGACAGTGCCCCTGCTTGCCTTGATGCCAGACATTTCAGTTCCTCCCTATATTCCACTGATGCCTTGCAAGCTGCTCCCCTGGTGCTGGAGCCCAGAGGGAGTAAGTCTGAGTATTGTGAGTCTGTGTATGGGTTCTTTAGGAAGAACTGCTTGAGACTCCAGAATTTTCTTCCACTGACCCAATCCTCTCTGGTTTTTGCAACCAGAAGTTTTGGGGACTTATTTTTCTGGCACTAGAACCCTGGGCTGGGGGCCTGGTGTGGGGCAGGGACTCCTTCCTCCTGAGATATCCGTCCCGATTTTGTATCCACCACACATGGGTGAGGGACCAGCCTGTTCTGCTTCTTCACCACTCCTACCCCTGTGGACGAATGTGGTTTCTTTAATTCCATAGCTGTCAGACTTCATTCTTCTTGATTTCTGATGATTTCGAGTGGTGGTGGTTCTATATTTTAGTTGCAATTTTGATGTGGTTGTGTGAAGGGGGAGCCATGTCTGCCTGTGCTGCCATCTGACCAGAAGCCTCTGAGTCACTCTTAACCTTGGGCACATTTCTTTAAAGTCTTATTGTCCGTGCATTTGTAAACATAGTTGAACTCATGTGGCACATACCATTTTGTGTACTGATTTTTTAATTTAGCATTACCATGTTTCGATGTTAGGAAATACTCTCTAGTTAAATCATTTTAGTGACTATATAATGTTTCATCTTTAGAAGTCGTCAGTACCTCCTCAGCCATTCTCCTGTCTGGGGACAAACTGTCTGCTTTTCGAGGATCATAATAAACGACACTGTAATAGACCTCTTTGTACATCAGCATTTTTTCACATTTCAGATTATTTGCTTATTCTGAGAACTTTTGCGGTGTCATAAAGAACACCCTCACCCTACCCGAGTACTCCCGTTCGAGGCGGAGTACTGGGATTCCACGCATCTGGCCCTGCCTGGCAAGTTTACAAGGCGCCCATCCCCTCCCCCCGACAGCTGTCAGTCTGTTCTGTGTATCTGTGTTCCTGTTTCTCTTTTGTTTGTTGAATTATTTTGTTCATTAGAGTCCACATGTAGGTGAGATCATTTGGTATTTGTCTTTCTCTGACTGGCTATTTCACTTAGCGTAAATGGAGAAAAAAGCTGTGGTACATTTATACAATGGAATACTATTTGGATGTAAAAAAGAAGAAAATCTTACCTTTTGCAATAGCATGGATGGACTGGGAAATTGAGCCATTATTTTAAAGTGTGACAACTTGTCCCTGAGCCCTTGCTCTTTGGTTGAACTGACTGGTTTTACTGTGTCTAATGTTCTTTTTTTAAAAAAACAAACTAACGAATATATTATAACTTACCCTAGGGACTTGTGGGTGGGGGAGACAATGTTGGCAATGTAGGAAAGGAAAAATATCAAAAGTGAATATTACCTTTTATGACCAACATTTTCTTTTTTCTCCTCAGCTTTAGTTGGGTGTAATTGACAAAATTGTAAAATATTTACAGCGTACACTGCGATCATTGGATACACATGTGCATTGCAGAAGGCTTCCTCCCATCTATCATTACCTCTCATACTTATATATTCCAGTGTTATTTTCTAGTTCCTTTACTGAGGTATAGTTTATGTACAGTAAAGTTTGCCGGTTTGAAGTGTACAGTTTCATGAATTTTGACACCAACATACTGAAGACGTAGAACAGAAACTTTCCTGCGTGGACATGCGCTTTTGCTTCTCTTGGGGAAATACACCTTGGAATGGGACCGCTGGCCACTCTGGCTTCCAATGTGACTTTACCACTTAGTGTGATGTTTTTTTTTTTTTTAGCATTTTTTAGAGTTTCTTTTTTCTCTCTCTCTACCTCCTTCAAGAAAGTTCCTGTGCTTTGTAATACATGTCAGTCTTTAACCCAAAGACAAAGCTAGAGTTTGTACATAGAGGGAAGTGGTCTGGACATATCCACAGACTATTGGAGAGGGGAGGGCGTCAGATCCTTCTAGAAGGATTTTGGAAACTTAAGTTCTCCCCAGGCTACAGTGATACCAATAACTTCCAGTTGCTTGATGCTCAGCACAGTTTACAAAACACTTTGTATACATGAGATTTGATTCTAACAAGAATTCTGTGAAGTACGTGTGTTATTACTGTCCTCATTTCAGGTGATGAAACAGGATTCAGAGAGTGTGCATGATTTACCCAAGGTCACACTGCTAGTTAGTAGCAGAGCTGGGATTAAGCCTCAGGTTCCCCACCACTGCCCCAGGGCTTTACCTGCTAATGATGATCGTAGTCCTTGTGTAGTGGTTTCTGCCACCGAGCTACTGCCTTTACACAGCCACCATGTTATGCGCCACTGTTGTCATTCTTTAGCTGCGTCCTTTAAGTGACTTGTCCAGGGCTGTGCAGCCCATAGCTGGCTGGGCTGGAATGGACCAAGGGCCTCTGACTGCAGGTCCTTTGCTTTTTTTCCCCCTTCTCCATTCAGGAGAAACAAATGGGCTCTTTTTCTTTCTTTTTCTTTTTTTAAACAGCAGAGAGAAAAGGAGAAGGTGAAGGACATTCAGTGCTGGGCAGGAGCCACGGTGTATTAGCAAACTGTACTTCTTTTCCAGTTTATGTTTACATCTGCGGCTTGTTCACTTTGGGTGTCTGACAGCTCTATTCTCAGGCTTTGCATTCGTGCTGGTTGTTGCTGGTGAGTAAACCGGCTTCTTTCTGCTTCTGTGATCTGTGTTCTTTTGCCTCTTGTCCCTGCGCTCTAAGCCGGGGCTCAACAACTGGCTTTATTGTCTTGTCTTTCCTTTGGACGTCATTTTCTTCCCCCTTTGTTCCCCAGCCCCCTTCCTGTCTCCTCATCCTCTCTACCTGCCCCCTCCTTTCCTCCTTTCTTCCTTCTCTTTCAGTCAAAATAGCATCTGCCTTTCTCCAGGCTCTTGTGTTCCCGTACACGGCTTTGCATTTTTGCAAATTTGCTATTTAAAGGTAGCTCAGGAGAGCTTCAGAGCCGTTCTGGTAACTTTCTGATCTTTGACCATTAGTCTGGAAATAGGAAACTCAGTATCTTCTAACATAAGCATACTATGACTTTTCCATTATTTTTTAAATTTAAAAGTGTAAAAATGATGTTAATAGGAATACTTATAACAAGACCTGTAACCTGAATGTTGAAAAAGATGTTTCTGTTGTACTGTTTTGCAAATAATAACATTCAAAAAATGAATCTTCCATTTTATTTAAATACTATCAGGAAAGGCTAGTAATCTTTATGTCTGAGTCGTCAGGCTAGCACACATGTAGCGGAGCCATTAGATTTTACATTGTGCCATTGAAGAGAGGTCTGTGTCTTCATATTCCTAAGTGCCAGAATCAGGAGTCAACCCTTGCTGCCATGAAAGTGGGGTTTACAGTGTCAGAGGGTGCGTGTGGGCACCTTGGGTTTCAGGGGAGGCGTTGGAAAATTGCTTCCGAGCACCAGGTCCTCTGCATGGGGGACCTGCCTGCTTCCCTTCATGGCTTGGAGGGCGACTTGGTCCAGGGACAGTTCCATGAAATCTCAGGGAACAGATCCTCAAAGACAGAAGCAAAAACACACGGAAAGGAGGTTGGCTATGGGCCAGTCCTTTAAAAGGGCAAGTCCCCTGGGGACTTAAGTCACAATCCACTCCAGATCTGGTTGTCTGGGACTGGTCGTGTGATTGAAGAGATGATTAGACTCTGAGGCTGAGAGAGGAGGGACTCGACAGGCATCTCCTTAGCATGTTTGCTTGGAGAAGTCACGTTGGATGTTACCTTTGGCGGCATTCCAGAGAAGAGTCTCCCACCCAAACTTCTTTTGGCATAAATTTCCATTAAGTGCTACAGCTCAGCAACATTCCTGTTTTTAAACAGTATACGTATCTGTCTGGAAATATTCTGAGAATGTTCGTTTTCACTTGAACATTCATATTTCTAATGTAGAAAAGAGGCTAGAGTTGAAGCAGATACTCATAGAGGAAGTTATAGGAAAAGAATCTATAAACACCTAAGAGGTGCTCCTTGGGCTGGCGAGAGAAGCAGAGTTGGTTCAGAGAGCAAGGAATAGAAGTGATGGCAGGCAGAGCCAAAAGTGGAGACGCTTGTTCAGAAGGCATTGGGGTACTGGGCAAAGAAAGTGAAGCTCTCAATAACATCACAAGTTTGGGAGACAGAACCTATGAAACCCCTCAGTACCTCCTGCAGTAATTCGAAATGCTCTAAGGTCCCTCTCTCTAAAATGCAAGAGATTGATGGCATTTGAAAACTGAAGAATAACTTCAGTCCTGTGAATCCCACCCTACAGGGGTTTCATATCGGGGAAGGAGAGAGAGTCAGAAAGCTTGCGGACAGGTCCTGGTAGGAGAGTCAGGAAGCAAGGCAGTGGCTGGCGGTTTTACACGGTGTTGCACCCCGCTGAGGATCACTGCTGAGGAGGAGAAGAGGCACTCCCAGGTGATGCCTGCACACTTCAGTCCTCTCTGGCTCCCAGCTGCAGGATTTCTGTAAACTCAGACGTACGACTCGTTTTACTAACTGCCTTCGATGTTGTGTCTAGGCTTCTCCATCTCAATATTAAGTGGATATTACCGATGTTTTCTTTTACTCTCTCCAGATTTCAATTTTTACATCGAAATCTTTCTTTTGTTTTCATGGGAGGTAGGCATCTAGCTTTTTTCCTTCCATTCAGATAGTTAGCAGTTAGCATGTTGTCCTTACATCATGTATTGAATAAGTCAGTCTTTTCCCCACTGAGTTGGTCACCCACCTTGAAAATCTGACTTCGCTGTAGCCAGCGCTCTCAGACAGCACGCCTGGCCTGACCACAGCTGCTGTGAGTGTGGGCCCTCTCTGTTCTTGGCAGATCTCACCGCCCTGGCCTCCTGCGTAGTGGCCTTCTGATCTGCCAGTGGCTGGGTGTCAGCAGCGTTGCCATCTTTATGCAGCAGATTTGTAGTTATATAAGAGCTTTGTTTTATTTTGCTCATGTTTGACAACAAGTGATGGAAAGCGGAGAAAATCAAGGTGTTGGTACTTGTAAACACAACACAGGCCTTCTAAGTACGATGCGAGATAGAGATCATTTAGGTCTCAAACAAGTGACAAGCTGTGGTGGGGGGCTCTGCCTGGAAACCGGCCCCCACCACTTGCCACCCAGTCCACCACAGATGAGAATAAGTCTACGAAGACATGATCTGCTTGGGGAGGAAAGGTGGCCCATCTCTCAAAGGAGAAGGGCCAGGAGCCTTTTTTCTCAATGGGCTTTTATTGGGTTCAGTTTGCACAGGAATACAAGCAAAGCTCATCAATCATTGTCAGGCAGTAAAGATCAAACAATAGATAATATACAAAGAACTCTGAGGGCTTATTCTGAGTCAGGGTCAGTTAGCTAAAGAGCTATAAAGCTTTGGGAAACAAACTCATTTCATGCTTGGATCTTTATCAGAAAATTGAGAGCATTCTTAGCAAAGCAGGTTTCACGGGATTTTATGCATTCTTTCTTAGGCCTGATCGCCCAGGGTAACCTGCCCTTTTCAGAATAGGGCTGCACCGCCCTCTGTCATTGTTTCAGGCTTAAGTCAGGTAGAGGAAGTAAGGCAGCCAACAGATTAGGAGACTTCTTGCAGACAGAAGGAGGACTCAAGCTATGTCAAAGCTGAGGGGTGAGGGTCCATCAGTCCCTTTTTCTATAGCCCCCCAAGCCCTTCCCTGAGGGCCCCTTTGTGACCATGCTCGTCTTAGGTCATCCCTGCCTTGAGGAATCTTGCCCATCATTGGCTAACAGGTCATGCACTGGGGGCCAAGCAGGGTGAAGTAAAGTGGGCAGAGGCGGTGCTCCTGCCAGGGGCATAAACTTTGTCTCCTTAGTGGCTTATGGTCCCAATGTCTCTCTACTCAATCTTAGCCATGGGGGATTACAGTTTCTGAAACCAGGCAGGGTGGTTCCCAGAAACAAGTCTTTCTTCTCAGCCAGATGCTTATTGGACTTGAGCAGGTTACCAAGGGTATGAATGTGCAGGAGTAAAGGCAATTTAATGAATACAGATGTGACTGTGGAAATATAAGATAGTCAAGATTACCTAACTAGGGGAGGGAACCCCTGGTCTGAAATGGTGCCCCGCAAGTTGTAAAGATGATCAAAACCCTCCCCAAGCTACACTGGGCGAGGGGCTTACCTGCTCGGGTGCTGCAGCCAACCGCATTTCTTGTCTGTGCGCCTGTGGTTTGCCTCTGTGTGTCCAAAGGGAGCCTGTTGTCATTCCCCATCCTAACAGCTAAAAATAGTACAAAAGAGAAAAAACACTCGGATATTCTTCAGTCCAGACCCACAAGTTAGTAACGGTTTATGCCCTCTCAACATCCACATACAACTATCACCAAGTCCTGCTGACTTCAGCCACTGAAGGACCTCCCGAAGTCATCATGCCCGTCACCCTGGGTCCAGGAGACCGCCCTTGTGCCTGAACCAGGCTGTAGCCTCGTAATTAGTCTCTCCACATTCAAACTCCACTTCTATCAGTTTATTCTCCACGTTGCAGCCAGAATAATCTTTTACAAATGTCAGTCTGACCAGGGCTTCCCCTCTGATTAAAACCCTGCAGCATCACCCCATTGTTCTCATGGTGGCCACAGACTTGCATATGGCCCAGCCTGACTGGCATTGTGACTTCCTCACACTGGTCTGCCCCCAGACTCCTCATTCTGCTCCTTCCCACCTCAGTCTATCTGGGAAACGCCTGGAATGCCCCATCCAGTCCCAGAGTTCACTCTCCCATCCTGAGATTGCAGGTGAGCCTACCCTGCCCCGCATCTGTGCTCTCACGATGCTGTTCGAACACGTGCCTCCTGCCTTGTAGTACTTACCACAGTGTGCGGTCACACGCTGAGTCTCACTGACGAGTGGCTGTTTCCCTCCCTGGGCTGTAAGCCCCATATGTGCCAGGGCTGCATTTTTAGTCATTGTATTCCAAGTGACTATCACAAAGGAGGTTCTCAGTAAATATTTGTTGAGTGTGGTTTCTTTTTTCTTTTTTGAGATTTTATTTTTTTAGAAAGAGGAAAGGGCAGGAGAAAGGGAGAGAAACATCAATGTGTGGTTGCCTCTTGTGCACCTCCTACTGGGGACCTGGCCTACAACCTAGGCATGTGCCCTGACTGGGGATCGAACTAGTGACACTTTGGTTCTCTGGCCTGTACTCAATCCACTGAGCCACACCACCCAGGTGTTGAGTGTGGTTCTTGTTTGCCCTGCTGGCAACCTAACCTAACAAACAAGATTTCAGGAATTCTTTATATTTTAGGGTAGGTACTCTTGGTCCAAAATAGTTTTTATTTTGTATTTTCATTTAACATTAGATTAAAAGAATCTAATAGATTCATTTAATATTAGATTTAATATGCCCAGGATATTAACAAAATACTGTCTTTTGCCTGGAGAGGGGTCTTTTCACTTGCCTCACTTGAGATCTGAATCGCCAGAATGGCATATGCTACAGCTCTAGAAACAATTGGGTGCGTCAGGGTGCATTTTCTATATTGTGTGCATGTAGCATTGCATGCAGAGATGGTGCTCAGTCTGTGTTTATTTTATTATATATTATTTTAATTTGAAAAGCATATAACCACAATATATAGTTTTTGGGGGAAAGGAAAAAATCATCTATAACACTCCCACTCAAACTCAACCACTACTGATCTTTTTATATGCATTTTCACATCGCCATAATTACAATGTACGTAAAATTTTGTGTCCTGCTTTTATCCCCCTGTGTAACCTTAATGTTGATTGATCGTTGTATATGAGCCTAATTTATTCAGTTTAATATTTATGAAGAATACCACACTGTGCTAGGCACCTGTCTATGTACCTAATACCATCAAAGAAAATACACAGATTTCCGTACCGTATAATAATAGAATACCAGAACTCCAAAGCTTTTAGTGACATTTTTACTTTACAGATACATATTAATTTTATGACATCTCTTCACCTCAGAATGAGGAATATGCAAGACTTTTCTCCATTTGATTAATAGCTTCTTTCTTCATTTATTCAACAAATTTATTAGGGCTCACCACATTAGTACTAGGGCTCCAAGCACTATTCTGTGGACTGGAGATATGGTAGTCAGTCCGACAAAGTGTCTGCACCCTAGTGAGAGAAGACAGGCAATGAATGAATGAATGAATGAATGAGTAGAAAAGAAGTAAGGTGAGAGGGATGAAATGGCACGGAGGAGGGGCTGTTCTTTCACAAGGTTAGGGAACCTCTCTAATGGTGACATGTGAGCGGAGACCTAAGTAGAGTGTAGAGTGAGCTGTGCAGTGTCAGAGAGACTTTTCCTGGCAGAGGATCAGCAGGTTCAAAGGCCCTGAGGTGAGTTGCTTGGTGTTTGCACGGAAAGGCGAGGTGCCAGTAAGGGAAGGGGGTGAACAGGAGCTGAGGTCAGTGAGCCAGGAGTGGGTGTGGGTGTCGCGGAAGAGTTAGAGCGTCTTACAGGCCACAGGAGGCCTCAGGCTTTTCTGCTGAGAGATGGGAAGGAGTGGAGTCGTGGCCTGACCCGACTTGTGCTTTAATAGGACGGCTTCATTCATCAGCTTTCCTTGTTCTTTTTGTGAGGCCTGTGCACTCCAGCCTCTTGTCAGCTTCTGGATGAGTCACTGTGCACCAGAACCTGCAAACTTCCTTTCAGATGCACATGATGTAGCCCAGTGTATGGAGCCCGCCCCTTGTGCGTAACCGCGCAGGTGGGTAGTCAGCCACACCCTTGGTGTCACACATTCAGGTTAGGTGATCACTGTGCCAAGACATTCGGTACGTTCCAATATTTGAAAAAAAATTTAAGTCTGAATTTCTCATTTCTTTTTTTGTTCATTGGAGGCAATTTTTCATTTCTGAAAATAATGACCAAATATATTTTTTAGATTGTATAAAAATGTATCCTATTAAGGCTTACTGTCAATTTTGTAATTCTAAAGCACCTTTCAACCTCTGATATTCTAGAAATCAGGTTTTTTCCTTTTTTGGAGTGGGGGGGTTGGTTAACCTAATTATAATGTTCCTTGAGTTACTTTATGGTTAGATCTGTTACATGCCAAAGTTAGATCCCATTAGTAGGCTTAAAACAGGAGCTTAAAATTTATTTCTGGCTCTGGCAGGTGTGGCTCAGTGGATTGGGTGCCGGCCTGCGAATTGAAAGGTCATCTGTTCGATTCCCAGTTGGGGACTGATGTATCTCTTACACACTGAGGTTTCTTTGCCATCCCTTCCCCTCTCTCTAAAAACAAATAAATAAAATCTTTTTTTAAATGTTTATTTCTGAAAGAACAAACTGTTACTAGTTGCTTAGGGTAATTGATTTCTTTTGTTTTCTTTCTGTTACAGGAGGAGACATCCCAGCTTTCCCAGACTGGGACGAAAAATATGGAATGTGTTTTACCGCTGACTGAACACAGTCAAATGAACTGTACTGACAGTAGTTTGAAAACCAGCAGTTAGCAGTTTGCTCAGGCTCTAACATCGGAAAGTCCAGCACTTTCCAGAGCAAACTCACTGTTTACAAGAACTCTCAGCCTTACGACATTTATAACCTCAAGCTTCATTTATTGAAAATATTTCTGCGAAAGAAAAGTACCCAGAGTCCACTTTTCAAAATGGCCTTGAATGAATATTTGTGGATGGTCATTTTAGGTTTTATCATAGCTTTTATTTTGGCATTTTCTGTTGGTGCAAATGATGTTGCCAATTCATTTGGTACTGCTGTGGGCTCCGGCGTGGTGACCTTGAGGCAGGCGTGCATTTTGGCTTCAATATTCGAAACCACAGGCTCAGTGTTATTGGGAGCCAAAGTGGGAGAGACCATCCGAAAAGGTATCATCGATGTGAACCTGTACAATGAGACAGAAAAACTGATGGCTGGGGAAGTTAGTGCAATGGTTGGTAAGTGGCATTATTCTTCGTACCTGTGGGGAGTGTGTCCACCGACCCTCTTCTCTAGAGCCCTTTTGTCGTACCCATAAGTGTGGTTTTTGCTTTAGCTTCGTAAAAACTGGGCGGGATGTGTTATGTTTGCTGTGTCTCATATCTACTTTCTCTATTTTAATTTGGTTATTTTTGTGTGTATGTTCAGATATCAAACAAACACATTTTCTCAGTTTTAGCAAACTGGGTTAAAATGGATTTCAGCTGAGTACTTTCCCTAAAGAACACAGACAGATTTCTGAAGGGCAGCTCCTTGTCGTTTTAAAGTTGTTTGGAAGTTATTAGAGAAATAGCAAGTCTAAGAAATTGTGTTTGAAAGATTTACTTAAGAGATTTCCTTTAAGGTTTATTTCTTTTCATAGATTTTTAAAAGTCAATTAGGGTGCAATGTTTTGAAAACTTGCATGCCAATAAAACAATACTTACTCATTTAACTTGTATTCTCAGTTTAAGTGTTTGTTTCAAGAAATTCTGGTCTTCTACATTATTTGTAATTCTTTTGTTGGCTTTTGGTCTGATTTTTTGATTCTACTAGGGAGCTCCATTTGGTATGTTTATTTTGTGTTCTAGTCAACAGGTCATTTGCATGTCACCTGTTTACAGTAGACTTTTATTGGTGGTTTCAGGTTGTCAGACGAGCGAAGTGCCGAAGGCAGTGAAGTGTGTTAATAAGAGACTGGCTGGCCAGCCGGTGCGTTTCCTCCACCGCCCAAGGCGACCGTAGACTCGAAGCAGTGGGGGCCCTTCCCTCGCTGCCTTGCTACAGCTGAGAAGAAGATTCAGGCAGAGGTGCCTTAAGTGCAGCTGACAGGACTCTTTCTCTGCTTGCCTCTAGGTAGAGATGACATCACAGCAGACAGCTGACCAATACGGGTAATTTGGTTAGGGAGAAGAGGGTTAGAGAGGAATTCTACCACCTTCTGCTTTCAACAGGACATATCCTTTTGTAGGAAGAGTCCTGCAGTAGGAGGTAAGATGCTGGTGTACCAAGAACACAGCTACGTTCTACAGGTTCCAAGTTATTTATTGTCACTGGCATTATTTAAACACCCAGGATGTGGAAATTATGTGCCAAATTTAAGATGATCCGTTATCTTTTTATTATAGCAAGTTAGTCTGAGAAGTTGTTGAGGCATTTGACCCGAAGCAGACCGGTGCACTAAGGTATTAAATACTGCTCTGCCTCCTGGGCTGGCGACCCATGCTAAGGAGTTCCTGTGTCTCAACTGAACATTCTGTGTGTTAAAGATGTAGGGTTCATGGCTGCTTTAGTTCCAACAGCTACTGTAATGACTGAATTTTATTGAACTTCAGTGAACACATACTTTTATTATAGTCAGATGTAATGGAAAATTCTCATAGAAAAATAAGTTACTTGTAAAATTCACCCTTGTATAGCTGTGAGAGATACCTACTACATAATCATATTGATCTGAAATTAAGATTTTTTGGGGGGTCAGGATGATGTGGGCAAGGTATGTTGAAGGGAAGGGAGAAATAAAGAAAAACGGATAAAATTAAATAGTAACAGAAGCTTCCCCTTTCAGCTGGGTGAGACTTGAGGCATGGCGGTGCTTAGCGGAGAGATTTGTGAGAGAGGCCACACGGAGGCCCTCAGTTCAGCAGAAAATCCTGTGAGCTGAGCTTATGTCGCCACTGACTTTTCGTGTGGACAGTTTTCCCACCCCTGCCTTTGGCCCTTTGCTGAAAGAATGAAAAATACTTACCTCAACTAGAATTTAGGTTAACCAAAGCAATTTGAGGTTTTGCTTGAATAACTTGATTTTGTTTGCTTTGGTTTCTTTCTTCTTATTCTGCTCTTCCTTCTGTGTGTGTGTGTGTGTGTGTGTGTGTGTGTGTGTGTGTGTGTGTTTAGAGGAATCTCAAAGCCTGTTTTCTTGGGAGCTTATATGGATTACCTAGATTTTCACAGTTGGGCTCTTTGCAAATGGGAGCTATGTAAATTTGAGATGGCAGTATAATTATTATTGGCCAAAATCAGAACTGATTCTGTTCAAATGTCCGAATTCTCCCAATCTTTCTCTTCTAAATTCTCCATCCATGTCTTTTCTCCCTCTCTTCCTCCCATCTTTTTACTCTATTTCATTTTATTTTTTCTCTTTTTTTCTTTAGAAACCTCTCCCCAAGCCCATGGGTCTCTGTGCTTTCTGATAGAGTTTTGGTGACGTTGGTTGGTTGAGTGGAAGAAATTGTTCATGCCAGCTAAACTTAAACAAGTTATCTTTTGGGACTCTAGCTCAGCCGTAAAGCAATAGTCAATCCACTTTGTATGAAACCATCAATGGTTCCAAAAATCTACTGAGAATTGCCAAGTCATCTTGGGAAGTCTTCCCATGGCAGTACCCACAATGGCATGAAGAAGCCATCTCCTTGAGCCACGCCGAGCGGTGCATGGTCCCCTTAGAGCTCGCTCTCTGCGCATGAGTGCCGAGCCTTCTCCCCGCCCTGTGCTCACTCCCGCCTGCCTCTCCGCCTTGTTGGTAGCCCTGAACCTTTCTCTGCCCTTCTTTCATCTTTCCAGGAACCTGTTGTCTCAGGGATGCCCATCTCCCCCCATCTTTGCCTAGGTTTTGTCTTACACCCTTAATCCTGTGCTTCACCCCTTTTAGTAGCCTATCATGATTTTAGGTTAAAATATATTTCTTTTTCCCACTGCTTTACTTAACATGAATGTAATCCCATTTGTCTTCAGGAATTCCTGAGGTTAAGGAGGCCTCTCGCGCTCTCTCATTTTGCTAAGTTCCCGCAAATACCTGCCTCCTTTTCCCTCTCCTTGCAGCCGCTCCTTCACTCCTCCCCTCGGGCGCTCTTCCTTTCCTCCTTGCCTCTCTCAGGCAGCCCCCTGCCTTTCCTTACAAACCCTGCTGCTCCAGGACATATGTCACAAAGTCAGCCAGAGGAAAAATCACAGCTTTCAGGAAGGAAAAATCTCATGGTCTGAATCCATGTGGGTGAGTTTATACCATTCTCTTAACATCACTAGGTTATTTTAATTTCTGTAAGAATAGCCATCACAAAGTTTGCTTTTTAAGTTATGGTTCTATGCCATGAAACATGCCCCAAACTCTGGCTCTCCTTTTAAAAACAACCCAGCAGTCCCTGTGAAGGCCTAAGGCATTGTCTGCCGGGAAGCCTGGTGCTGCCGTGCTGCAGGGCCGGTTTGGCAGCATGGGGCCGGCCCCTTCTCCTTCCAGCACATGCTCAGGTTTAGACACAGGGTCACAGCCCACTACAGCTCAAAGGTCAGCACACCCAGCGCTCATGGAGCAGCTGTCAGCGTTTCTCACGAAGCAGGACCTGCACAGCCTTCAGTGACCCTCTGTAACTCAGTGTTTTTGAAGAAAATGCCAAGGGACTGCTGGAAAGCGCTGCTGCTGCCAAGCAACTAGATTTCCAGAATTAACATTTGGGATTAATAACGGGCCCTGCTTATCAGCTAAACTCTTTGTTCTCTATATGAACGTTTCAACAACTGTGTCTGAAAGTGATCTCTCCCCTCCGATGCTTTCAATACTCACAGCAAAATTCGATCTGCTTATGAAAATATCTGAAGTGAACTATAGCCCAGAAAAACATTAAGCCTGGAAAAGAATGGTGAAATTGAGGTAAAGGACACCAAGCCACAACTAAGGGATCCTCTTAACTCCTAAGAATAAGAAGGTTTGAGAAAACCAACAAGGAAAAGCTCCATCGTTCCAGGCAGGGGCTGAGAGCAGATGACTGGCTTTGGGTTAAATGTCATAGCTCCTTCTCAGAGGCAAAAATCAAACGGCAAAGTGGTGTTAAACTCTCTCTTGTGCAGACTAGTATGGTACAGCTGATTTTTAGCCCTCCTTATTTTGTGACTCCAAGGCATAGCTGCAATGAAATCTTTTCCAGTTGCAGCCTTTGTTGTTTCTCTGTGTTTATTCAGGTCCTTAATTTCTTGCTTGATCCTGGCCACACTTCACATCAGAACAAGTTCATCATCAGCTCCCTTACCTAAAGGTGACAAAGGCAGTTAATAACTGGCATCAAGAGATTTTTCTTAAATACTTTTCTTTAAATAAATCATCATTATCCCTTCAGTGTTGAAGACTTTTTCTTTGACTAAAGTTCATTGAGTAATTTTATCAGGACATTAGCACTTTGTGAAGACACCACCCACAGAGAGTTAACTGCCATGGAGTGTTGTTATGGAGAAGAGTAATTTGTAGTTCTTCCTTTTGTGGCTGTTTGAGATGCCCTGCTATACCTGACATTTTTTTTTTTTTAATCTTTCAACCTCTAGGTTCAGCTGTTTGGCAGCTGATTGCATCCTTTCTGAGACTTCCGATCTCGGGAACTCATTGCATTGTTGGTGCAACTATAGGGTTCTCACTTGTTGCAATTGGCACAAAAGGTGTGCAATGGATGGAGCTTGTCAAGATTGGTAATTACCATTTTCTTTTATCTATAAGAAGGAAAGTTTACATTCTCTAGAGTTATTTTCATTAAAAGTTACCATTATAATATATTCCTTCCTTCAAATGTTAAGGTTTAGTAGACCTATATGGGTAACGTATTTCTCCTTAAAATGTCTATTAATGGGGATTGTGAACTATTATGTGTCAGAGAATTTTTTTTACCTACAAACACTTTCCTTTTCTTTTTTTAAAAGATTTTATTTATTTATTTTTAGAGAGAGAGGAATGCAAGGATATAAAGAGAGGGAAAGAAACATCCATGTGTGGTTGCCTCTCACACGCCCCCTATTGGGGACCTGGCCTGCAACCCAGGCATGTGCCCTGACTGGGAATCCAACCAGTGACCCTTTGGTTCACAGCCCATGCACAGTCCACTGAGCTACACTAGCCAGGGCCAAACATTCTTTTCAAATATTACATTGTCATCCAGCTTTGAAAAATCAATATTTATTTGTTGCTCCCAGGCAGAAAAGAAATTCATCTCAATGAAATCAGTCTATAGTCAGAGAAAAACTGGGCCCTAATGAGGAAAATACCTTTAGTGTCTAGCAGTCAGGGTTTATGGTCATGGGAAGGCCTTGAAGTGGGCCCAGTATTATTGGCCTCACTGCACTCAAGAGAGCACCAGTCTGCCCCACACAGAAGAGGCTTTCTCGTGTTCCTTCTGGGCTGTAGCTGGCCCAACTGGGGCTGTTTGAAGAGGTCTGGTAACTTGCTTTCTGACCTTAGCTTTAGTAAGAGGCAAATCCATTCGGCCCTGTAAGTACCAACCTGCCCATTGTAAAAATGCTCTTTTACCCATCTCCGTCCTCTGGGTTGCCCGTCCTTTTAAGAATCAAAGTGGCCTTAGAGGCTGTTGGTTCAATGGATCCATGACCTGCTGAGCAGGGGACTCAAGTGGCAGGGAAAGTCACTTTAGATCCCAGGCTTCTAAAACCACGGCTTTCAACTCTGTCTGCACGTGAGAATTACCTGGGGGAAGCAATTGAAAAATATGAATGCCCAGTGCCCATTCCAAACCTTTTAAATCAGAATTCTGGGGGTAGAGTTAGAGTATAACCAGGTTTCAAAAACTCCCCAGGTGTTTCCAGTGTGTAGCCAGAGTTGGGAACTTCCAGCTAGATGCTAAAAGGGCCAGGACAACAGCCAGGCTGGACTTGGCAAATGAAATGGAAGGTGGCTCACCTTTGCACTTACCCCTATGCTGGGACAAGGACCGGGTCTTCACATGGATTGATAAGAAGAGCGGGCAGAGGGGCTCAGTGGGAATCAAGTCCATCATCCGTGTCCAGAGCTCGGGGGTTGCCTCCGTGGTGGGCTGAGGGCGGGGAGCAGGCTGGTTCTGTGGGACTGCGCGCGAGCGCCTGTGGACAAGTGTCTGTGTGAGGGCCAGCTCCGCCCGCGCAGCAGCGTTCCTTAGGGCCCGCATAGTATGGCAGCAAATAGTATCAGGAATATTTATCAATGTATATTTACTGCGATTGTGTTGTACAAATGCGACTTGAATTATGTAGCATTTTAACATTCATTATACCTTTCTTTAAATTATTCAGTTGCTTCTTGGTTTATATCTCCACTGTTGTCTGGTTTCATGTCTGGCATCCTGTTTGTACTGATCAGAGTTTTCATCTTAAAAAAGGTAAGCAAGGCTTTTTTTTTTTTAATTAAGTTTTGCAACTAATTTTGGTCCTACTCAAGAGAAATTAGTCATGAGAAGGGTTGGAGGAATAGTTGTAGTTTTACATTTTTAAGGCACAGCACCCCGGAGTTAGAATCAGATTTTGCTTTAAAGTAGGGGGAAAGAAAGACACAAGGTAAGTACCCAAGGGATCCCCTGCAACCCAGCATTGTAAATACTGTCTCTTGCCCTAGGATTGAGTTAATTAGTTGATGCTCCCAGGCATTGTTCCTGGACCTCAAAAGGGAAAGGTTATTATTTCCTGGCTGTTAATTAGATTTTGAAACTGTTACTGAAAACAGCTGGAAAATTCCTTTACCCAAAAGTAAGGTGTTCTTTCTTTTCTTCCCCTTCCTTCCCCTTCTCTCCCTCCCTCCCTCCCTTCCTTCCTTCCTTCCTTCTTTCCTTTTAATGGGGAAGGCAAGCTTGAAGACACGGACTTTTTCCTGCCCTTAAAAGGATAACAAGAAAGAAATATACCTATTGGAGGTGTAGTTCATCAAAAATAAATTGAGATTAAAATTAAAATTTACTAAGATTAGTATTCCAGAAAAAAAAACTGATTGCACTTTTTTGACTGTCAAGGGGTTGTTGCAGTATTTTTTGAGCCAGAAAGCAGACCTGGATCTTTGTGTCATAGCACACGCTGAGTACATCAGGAATACACCTTCTTCGGCTGTACCCTTACTTAACGATGCAGCTGTGTTTCCTTAGCATTGCCTAGCAGTCCACCGAAGGACTCATTCTCTTGGATAAGTACAAAGTTGCCATTCCTTTTCCCGGGCTCCTGCCCTACTACTATTTGTTTACATGCCGAAGATGTCAGTTGCTCTTGCCTGTTAGCCTTCACCCTTTTTATTTCCTCTGTCTGGACCCCTTTTTTCTTGGCAGACTCTGGCTGCTCTTCATCCTCCAGGTGTTGCTTCCCAGGAAGCCTTTCCTCTCCCACCCCAGGTTCTGGCTGGTTCCTCTCTTCTAAACCCACACCACTGTGTACCTTCTCGTCGTTGCACTCTCATGCTGTATACTGTGCTCTATTTTTTGCTTAGTGGTCTCTTTGCTATTTTACTATGAGATCTGTGAGAATAGAAACCATAACTGTCTTGTTCACTTTTTATTTCAGTGCCCAGCACCTCAGAGACACTGATTGAATGTTGAGAGGAAATGGTGGACACTTGGGAAGGTGGCAGAGGATGGACGGGAGGGAAGAGGGCGGGCGTTAGGGAGAGGGGCAGGACGGAGGAAAGGAGGCAGATCTCAGTGAGGCAGCTGTCATTTGAGAGTTATAACAGTAGGTTATATTAGAAAACATACGGTGATTTTATTAAAAACATATACTCAGGACTTGTACACCTTCGTAAGTTATTGGTTGGGAGTCTTTTTTTGGCAGCCATTGTCCCCAAGAAAACAGCGTTTTGGAAGCCAGAGGCAGTCGGCATTTGAGCATCCAGGGTTTTGTTTCCAGTTCAGCCAGCCAGGCTGCTTTTCACGCGGGACATGACAGATCAGAAGACTGCTCTGCCCCTCGTCCCAGCTCCTGTCCATTGGCTCTTCATGTTTGCTGTTTTTCACCTCCCAGCCTGATCCGGGGATGATCTGGCATACAGTTGAACCTCTTCCTACCCCTGCTCTTGCTGTTCCTTACACCTCACTAGTGTTCAAACCAGGCCTCTTGACAGGTGCTGATGGCTGCTTGAGACATTCCAGAATAGGTTCTTGATGAGTTGTACAGTTCTGCAGACCCACCTGGTTTGCACACAGGTCTGCATTTGATAGAAATCTTTGAGATAGTCTCTACTTATCCTCACTCCTGTTGCTCACATCAGTGTTTACATTGGATTTTCCTTTTATCATGCAAGGTAGCGATTCATATGGATGTATGAATGTCTTACATGGTTATTAGAAACTAGTCATTTTTAATTACTTTGGCAACATCTGTGTGCCAGTGCTGCATCGTGGAGTTCTCAGTCCCTATTTTTGTTTTAAATTCCTCTGTAGATCTGCTTAAAACTCTTTCTCATATTCTCTTAGGTGTTATTTAGCCTAAAACGTATGCAGCACCTTCCTCGTTGAAGAAGTGGGGAATGCTGGACCAGAACCCTAAAGTTGTAAATAAATGTTTTATTAATAAAGAGCCCACAATTTTTAAACTTTTAATAATTGAAGGTTAAATACTGTATCTTACAAGAAGTTTTAAAAATCATAACACTTGGTAATGTGTTTGCTTTATGTATTTTGAAAGAGCCAAAATGTATTGTGCAATAGAGTGACGTAAAACCTGTGGTCACGCAGTGGTGTTCAAGTCATTTGACTCTCATTGGGCATCCTCAGAGGGTCGAGTCTCAGAACATTTGTTGAAAGTAGATTTTTTCCTCAAGAGTAGTGAGTGTCACAGGTTTTGAAGCAGATGCCAGTCTCTGGGCTTCGGTCCCCAGGAGCCGACCTAACCTAACAGTTTTTCTCTGTTTCTAAAACTGACGTCAGCTCATGTGATCCCAGTGCTTTAAAGTGTCTGCTGGGCATAATAGTGGGCTCTTTGAAGCAGCATTTGTGTAGGAGAGGCGGCCCGAGCTGATGGCTGTTTTTGTGAAGCAGTCATGTGGCAGTGACATGGCCAGCTGGTTGGGCCATGTCTGTGTTTGGAAGACTTTTTTGTAACAGCGTAGTATCGTGTTACTTGTGTTGGCTCCAGATGCTTCTTGACTCCTGACCTTCTACTTTATCTCATTATTGCGCAGGAGGACCCTGTTCCCAATGGCCTCCGGGCACTCCCAGTGTTCTATGCGGCTACAATAGCAATAAACGTCTTTTCCATCATGTACACAGGAGCACCAGGTAAGAATTCCTTGGGAGCTTGCATCCCGCAGGCCAGGTGCATTACCATCTGATGGTTTGATTTATTGGGTGCTGGCCCTGTTGTATCCTGACAATGTAAAGCATCACTTGTGGTCATTAGGGAGTCGTTAAAAGAGTAGGAAACACATTTGCTAGTTTTCAATATTCAAGAGATACGTGAAGTACAAAGGCAATAGCCTTTGAAGTTCAAAAAAAGAAAACTGAAATTCTCGTTCTACCATCTACCCAGCTGTGTTACCTTTAGTGGCTTCCTTGCGCCTTCTGAGTCTCGGAACAGGGCCCGACTCCTCATGCCTTCCTGAGCTGGGCCTGGGGGGTGGGAGCACAGGAGAGCAGGTTGGTCCACACATCCACACACTGGGGACACTCCAGGGGCACTAGACTTGGTGAGGGCACAAACGTCAACCCCTGGAAACTGTCCGACCAATGAATCCAGCAACTAGAGACTTCACTTTTTTTTTTTAGATGCTAAAAACCAAAGGTAATTTTCTTTTCAGAATTACTTTTTTTTCTGATTCCGATGGCTTTTGTTCTTTTTTACAGGAGTTTGGGGTTTGGCGGTGCAGGGTTAAAAGTTCTGTCCCTTTCCATTTTTAAAGGGTAAAGAAACATTTATGTGCACTATTCTTATTTGCACACATTTCATCGTTGATGAACTGAGGTAACACTGGAATTCAGTGTTTCTGGGTGTGTGTTGGTAGAGAGGATTCTTCCTGTGTCTCTGTGAGGCACACCTCCTGCAGCGGATCCTGAATGTGCCCGTTGCTGGGGGTGGGGGGAGGTCTGGAGCCAGCACATGTGTTTTTCCTCTTCTTAATGTCCTTCATGGGTTAGGTGTTTGTTATTGGCCACACCTGACAAAAATCTTCCTCTCTGATCAAAATATAAAATTTCTCTGAATCAGCATGTCATGTTATAGTAGAAAAATGCTCTCTTCCAAAATGGGGGGAAATCCTTTATGAATTTCCCAAACTAGGCTTTCTTAAGGTAGTTTTACTTAGATTTAAATAGCCATAGGTGATTATGTGCTGTGCACTTCAGGGCTATAAATAAAAAGCTTTCTGAATGATTCTTACCATTACCTGGCTACTTTGGCATCTCTGCAGCACTCAAAACATTGATCTTGGCCCAGAGACATATGAAAAAAAAATGCTCTACATCACTAGCCATCAGAGATGCCAATTAAAACCACAATGAGATACCACTTCACACCTGTCACAATGGCCATCATTAATGAATCAACAAACAACAAGTGCTGGTGGGGATGCGGAGAAAAGGGAACCCTAATGCACTCTTGGTGGGAATGCAGACTGGTGCACCCACTGTGGAAAAAGTATGGAGTTGCCTCAAAAAAGTAAAAAATGGAACTGCCTTTGACCCAGCAGTTCCACTGCTGGGATTATATCCTAAGAATCCCAAAACACCAATTCAGAAGAACCTACGCATCCCAATGTTCATAGCATTATTTACAGCTTAAGTGCCCATCAGTAGATGATGGGTTAAAAAACTGGTACATTTATATAAAGGAATACTATGCAGCAGTAAAAAAAAAAAAAAAAAAAAAAAAAAAAAAAAAGGAATTCTTACCTTTTTTGACAGCATGGATGGAACTGGAGAGCTATACTAAGTGAAATAAGCCAGGCAGTGAAAGACAAATACCATGTTATCTCACTTAAAAGTGGAATCTCGTGAACAAAGTAAACTAATGAGCAAAGTAGAACCAGAGGCATAGAAACATGAAACAGACTGACAGCTATGGGAGGGGAGGGGCAGGCGGGGACGGACTGAGAGAGGGAGAAGGGACTTATCAAAGAACACGTGTGAAGGACCCATGGACACGGACAGCAGTGTGGGGGCTGACACTGGGAGTGGGGGGTGGGCTGGATGGATAGGAGCAAAGGGGAAAATTTGGACAACTGTAATAGCATAAGCAATAAAATATTTAAATTAAAAAACATTGATTTTAAAGTTTTGAATACTTGTGATCAGAATTTCCAGCCTGCCATGAAGCATCACAGCTGCTTTAAGTTAGTGAAAAGCCCAAAGCTGAAGGTCATGGTGACTGGACAGAGGAAACCCCAGCCTCAGATGATGGCGGCCTGATGGCCCTTCGGGTTTTGTAATTCATGGACAGTGAAGTGTGTCTGTCACAGTTTCCATGACTGTGAAAGAGACTCAGAGGCAGAGAAAAAGCTCAGTGCCGGGCAGGCCCTGGAGCCCAGGTGGGGAGCGAACTGTGGCAGAGGGGATCTTTGTCCACCCTCTTCTTGCCCGTGAGCCCTTGTTCTTAATTTTGTTCGGGCTCTCAGAGCTCAGGTTAGCCGGAGCGAAGGCTGAGCTGCTGTCAGTGGCCAAACGCCTCCGGCTTAGCGGTTGAAGACACTGCGCCAGGCGAGGCTGGGGGTGTCTCTGTAGGGCCCCGACCTGGAAATGGGCACTGGTGCAAGTAGGGACGGTTTCTTTTTTGCTTCTGTGGTTTTTTTCCTGCCCTCTCTTTTTCTTACTCTCCAGTTCTTCCAAATGTCAGAAGTAGTCAACTGTGTGATTTTTTTAAATTAAAATTTGACTTTTTCTATTTGCTATATTTTTTCCATCTCTTCTTGTTTTCCTCATCTTCTGCTGCACTTTACTGCAAATTTGCTAAAAGGATCATCTTACTGAGGGAGTAAATTATTTTAGAGAAAAGGAAACTGTAATGGATGAGACACTAAGGATTATATAAATATTTCATAGCAATGTGAGAAATAATATAAATGGTAACTTTTATTGAACTGAGTTTTACATGAATTAATCCTTTTAGTTCTCTGAATTCCTTTAGGAAATTGGTAATACTGCTTTTCTGGCTCCACTTTACAAGTGGGAAACTGAGGCACAGCAATACCAGGTACCCAAGGTCATATAAATAGTAAGGTGCAGAACCAAAATTCGAAGCAGACAGTCTGGACCCGAACCACAGGCTCTTAATTATGACATCAATAGACCAAGACAGAAAAGTCATACTTGACTTCTGACTTTCGTAAGTGGCATGGGTAAGACGCTCGGTGTACAGTACCTGGTACCTAGGGTCGCCGTTAATGATCATCAGAATGCATTAGCCTTAATGTAGTCTTCTGTCCTCATCACTCTCTTCAAAAATGCCTTCCAGTGTATTTGGAAACCTGGCTATATGTTTTTTAATATATTTAATACACAGCTAATATGAATAAAGTAGTTACCTCTTTAATTAGGAATATTTAAAAAATCTGTACAAGAATCCTGCAGCTCCTTGTCCTATTGAAAGCACAAACCGTATTCTCAGCACTAGGGTTAAGGTTACGTACTTTGGTTGGGTGACTGTCCTGTCACGAACATCCTATCTCCTCACCTCCCTGATGTCATCACACAGTAAGGGCAGTTGTGGGGCCTCCATAAAGGGACGCTGTATGACATGAGGCAAGGTGGGCAGGACACCTGCTGCAGTGCCTGGCACGTGATAACTCCTAATATGTGTTAGGGGCCGTTTTATTACTGTCAGACTTAAGTAGCCTCATCTTTTTGGTCTTAAGTCACCAACATAACCCAAGTCATCCAATCTTTCTATTTTTTCCGCACTTACTGGTATAAAGTATTTCTTTCTTGAATATTTCAGGGGGCTTGCCTAGAGGGGAAGGAAGAAAACAGACATGGCTGAAGGACTGTTTTGTTCTTCCGGGAAGTCAGAAAAGGACTTTCAAATACTTTGGTTTGTTTTGACTATTTCTAGAATCGCTTGTAGGCGAGTTTAAATCTTACTTTTATTTAAACATTGAAGGTTGATGTTTGCCCTTCAGACTGCACTTTAATTACATACTGTTTCCCTATGTGGGGCCTCTCTACCTGTCCAGCTGTATCATAAATAGCTGTGGTGCCATCTTTGGTGATAAGGCTGAGCTGAGAAGAGTCCCTTCAACAGTTCTGCTCCTCGCAAAACAAATACTTCTGCCTTTCTGCCATCTGGGGTTTATCTTCCCGGGTCCCTTTCTTCCTTAGGATGTTTCCATTCAACACATTGGGGCCTCAGAGATAAAGGGAAAGAATGAAGTTTTTTTTAACAGAAATGAGTGATGGTGTTAATCTTACCCAACTTCAACTTCAAGAGCTTTTGATAAATAGCATTTTTATGCATGGAGATGAGTTCAGTGGGGATCCACTGGGTGTTGAGTTATAGTGTTTTATTTTGATTTCCTCTGTTCCACCACTCTTAAGTTATTTTGAAGTTGTTTATAACTTTGGCTTAGTGTGATTTGTTTTACTTTGCATTTGACGTGACTTTTCTTAAATAAAAGTCAATCTTATACTTCAAAGACTGAGGTAGCACTTTAAAAAATTGTCTTTGCATTTTTTTGTCCTTAAAAATAATTTGCAAGGAGCAAAAATAACTTTAGTAAATAAAGTGCTCGCTTGGGTTGGATACAAGCCTGAAGTCTATTTTTAATGAGAAAGTCTTCAGTTGTGTGGGGCCTGGTTTTTGTTCAGCGTTTAAAGGATGAATGGTGAAGTTCACCATACACCTCTCAGAGCAGTCTGAACAGATCAGCTAACTAAGCCTCTGGTACTGATGTAGAACTTCTGAGTCAAAGTGTGGTCTCTAGACCAGCAACATCAGCCTCTCATGGTGACTGCTCAAAACAGGCTCCCGGGCCCAACCCTAGCACCCCCGCAGCCCCAGGGGTTTGTGTTGGACCCGAGTCCCAGTGCTTCTGACACATGGTGCAGCTGGAGAACCAAACTCTAGTCACTTCTTTCCCATAACCTTTTACCACAAACTCTGCTGACTAATAATGGCTCTTACGTGAGAGATGCTCTTCAAAAGTTCTCACTAGCAACGTTTGCTCACTCTTTTTCACCAGCAGATGAGTTCTTAAACTTAACCGGGCTTGGTTCTGGCTTCTTCAGGCAGACTGCACCTGAGCCAGGGTGGACACTCCCCATGCTCCTCCTTCTCTTCCTTCCTCGCTTCTTCCAACACCTCTAACTTCTCCTGCCCTCCACCCCCCTCATCCTCCCCTTCTCGTCCTCCTTCTTGTCCTCTTCTCGTCCTCTTCCCATCCTCTTCCTCCAGCTGTAGCTCTTCTGATCCAGGAGTGAGGAAATGAGAGCATCAGTAACCCCTCAGTTCCCTGCTGGCTTTAATAAGAAGGAGCTTTGTTCCCAGAGGACCTCTGTATTCTATGTTACCATGTTCACGTTTTGAGCTGTGGAGAAACCAGATGTTTCCACGGCAGTGACTCTTGACCCTGGGTCAGGAAGCTCTGGGTGAGAAGAACCTCCAGTTATCACCAACGGCTGTATTCAAAGCAGAGTGATTTAAAGTCACTTCCTTTTCAGAATTATTTTAAATGAACCCTGGTTTGAGAAATAAAGAAAAGATCCTAGTTATAGGACAAATTAAGATACAGAATTTTTAGTTTTAAAAGAATGCTTCATTTTCTTAAAGAAGTTTCTCCAGGATTCCTTTTATGCCTTTAACTTTCTCTGCGGCTTTGAACAGGTTAATCTAAAACAAACTAAACAAAAACTAGTAACTCAGTTTATGACATAAGGAAAGACTAGTAAAGTGTGGTTCTGCAAGTGAGGTAAGTACGTGCGTGTTAGTGGGGAAAGATGTGCAAAGTTTATTGTTGTGTGAGAAATGAAAGCACAGAACAGTATGTACAGTAAGATCCTACATCTGTTAAGGTAAAAGAAAAGAAAAAAATTCTGGCAAACACTATACCGTGTGTTGGTTTGTATCTAAATTATGCCTGGAAACATACACACCAGGTAGTGAACAGTGTTTCTCTGGGGAGTGGGTTCAACAGGGGAGTGTGATGAGGAATTTTCGCATTTGTACATTGTGCAACTTTTGTACTGATACTTTTATAATAAGCATCCATTATGAAATTATACTAGAAAGAGGGAGAGAAAAGAAGGAAAGTTGTAGGGAGAGGCTGATGAGTAGAGGTGTAAGGGAATTACTGTGGACTAAATCCTTATTCGTTGTATAGAAGTTTTATTTTACAGATTCTGAGGATGATTGTCATGTATGAAGAGCCAGGGGTGTGACAAAGTGATGGCTCTGGCAGACTGTGCTTGTTTCTAAAAAGTTCTGTGTACTTCTTCCCTGAGTCACTTGAATCGTCGGATCTTTGGGGGTTGGGAATAGGATTGTAAAGATGCTTGAGGTTAGAGCTAAATCACTATTCATCGTACCTCTGCTGTTCAGAAACTGGACAGGGCAGGAGATGAAAGGCTGTCGGGAGGCTGGAGCGGAGGACAGGCCTTGGGAGCTCCCAGCCTCGGCTCCTGGCAGGCACTCCTGGCTGAGGGCGCAGAGCAATTCAAGCCGTGTCCTCGTTTGCCTGTCCACGGAGTGAAGGGGCGTGCCAGGCCTTATTGCCCTCCTAAGGGGTAATTATTGGGAAACAGTTTGAGATCCTCACAGAAAGACAATTGAATACAAAGGATTTCTGTTAAAAATTGTTATCTATAAGTCCACTTTAAAATTTTCAGGAGAAAAAAGTTCTCCCTTGGGTGTACATTGGTTTTAGTGCTTCCGCATGCGGAATTTTTGTACTTAATTATTTTTTATCCATGAAACTGGATTTTATGTATCTGGTACAATTCAGTTATTTGTAATGTAACTGTCAGTTTGCATGTCTCACATGCAGGCTTTGAAAGTAAACCCTCGTGCTCCCTCGACGCTCTGTCACGTGGCCGACTGGCCGGGGTAGCCTGGCAGGCTCCGAAGTCCACTCCTGTTCTGTTCCCCTCTCCTGTCGTCCTGTCAGCAACTTGCCCCTCTTTTCCCACTTCCCTTCACTCTTCTTCCTCCTCAGTGTCCTGTTGTCTCCCCACCTCTCCACCTTCAGCGATGTGTTTGTCCCCTGCCCTCCCTTCCAGCTCCTTGGAGGGTAACTTCAGAGCTTTCCGGCCATGTCCCAGACCCAACCAATGACGAAGGCAATTCTGACAGTGAAGTTTCAAGGAACAGGTGACATTAAGGCTTATTGTCTAAGAAACGGATCAAAAACTTATAACTGACCTCAGTTTCTCGCTTTGGACGTTGGTCCTGACACGGTCTAGGATCCCCCTTGACCCCAGCAGGGGGCACGGAGATGGGCTTGGAAGAGGCCCATAAAGCAGCCCTTCTCTGCTTCTGTTGTGGGCTCCGCTTGGCGTGGACGGGAAAATAGGTCTGAGAGCAAAAGGGTTCACTCATTACATGTCTCCCGAGTTGTTTCTCTCTCCCCCTAGGGTCCAGGGCTTGCCTTTCGCAGATCAGGTTAGCACAATGAAGTCAAAAGTAGCACAGCTAACAATTTTACCATCAACTAAACCGGGAGCCAAAGGAAACATGGGAAACCTCTTCAAAACCCAAATACTTTTCAGCTGTAAGAGTGATGCATGTTGATGTTAGTCGGTCAGTTTGATGTTGGTAATTAACAGTTACCATTCAGCTTGGCAAGAAACAGCTTTGGAGTGATCCTTTATCACATGTATTAGACACTGACATGAAGATCGAAAGCAGAAGCCAGGAAGCTGTGGCCTGGTGAGGTCAGTCCCTGTGGTTTTTAAGCAGCTCCAGGCTTCGGATTCAGGGGCCAAGCTGGAGCTGGCTGCCCGCCCACTAACGCAGCGCAGCCCCGTGAGTCCCTGGGAGCTCGAAGGGAAGCGGTCTTGCCCCTAAGTGTCTGCACTGCCGCAGGTGCGCCCTTTGCTTAATTAAGCTAGGTGATTCTAGTTGTTTTTCACATTTATATATGCTAATTAACTCCCCGTATAGTCTTAACTACCTCTTCTGCCTCTCACAGTTACCAGAATGTTTAGTAACACCTTAACTGAGCGACTTTGGGTTGGTTTGTGTGTATAAAGTGGATAAGGATGTGATAAGCTTGCATCGTTGAAGATATATTTAATGAGAGGGCAAAGTTTTAATAGCTCCCTCCTCAAACACATTTAAAAACTTTTAAAATTTACAAAAGGGACATGCTTATTATGTATTTTCCCAGTTACCGTTATGGATGCACGTGCAGTAGGACGAGAAAGCCCCTCCATTTCCCGTCTCCCCACAGGAGCTAGTGTTGTATCCTTCCAGAATTTTTGCTGCATATTCACACTCACGGTAGCAGAAGAACTGTGGGGCTGTTATCTTAAAACATGTATTGGATCATGCTGCGCCTACTGTTATCCACTCGGCCTTTCTTGCTTAACCAGATCTTGGGCTTCTTTCCTTATCAGTATGTACAGATCTACCTCATTTTTATGACTGAGGGCTATAATTACTTCAGGTCTCCATAATCATACATGTATTGGTTGTCTTGCAAATTCCTGCTATTACAAGTGTGGCTGCCGTAGGTGGTATTGTATATCCACCGTGTGTTCCCGTGCAAGTGGGCATGGCGAAGTGGTACACCTGTGAACGTGTGTGGGATGTGCCTGTTGCCACCAGTGACAGAAGACGTACACATTCCAGAGGGATGAGCTGGGAGACATCCTAGTGCCGGGAAGCCATGCGCACTTCTACCCTTCTATTGGCTAATGTAACCGCAACTTAGCATGCTCACTGCCTTTTTAATGGAAAGTTTTTGTTTTAATTCCATGAATTGATACTCCAAAGAGTTCAGTTTGAAGGTCGACGTCCTGTTAAAACTCCTTTATTCCTAAGCTGATTTTTAAACAGATTCACGTGTGTGGTCACAGTGGCAGGTCCACTTAAAGCGGGGCTGCTGGCTCGTGGGGAAGCGCAGGCGGCAGCGCCCGGCAGCTCGGCGCAGCGCCGTGCAGCTGCGGCCCCGGTGGTGGGCCAGCTGATGGGACACGGGATGATGTGCCTTTTTCTTAGTCACAAAGGTGACTAAGTTCCACTGGGGAATTTAGATGTTGAGATAAGATGCAAATGGTTTTATTGGCACTTAATAGGCTGCTTGTGCCAAATGGGTAAAACTTTAATAATTAGGTTACTGACTATTTTAACCGCATATTCACAAGGTGGAGTGTGTCTTAGAAACGCAGCTTTCTATCCCCAAAAATATAGCATATTTTTGTAATGGAGAGCTTTATTAAATACAAAATCCAGGTGATTGGTTTTGGGTTAGGGGGACAGAAAGTATGTTGATATGAGGTTGACCTTCCAGAAAGTGTCGCCTGAGGCCCCTGCTGTGGTTTCTGTTTCTCAGTGCTCGGCCTGGTCCTGCCCATGTGGGCCATAGCGCTCATCTCCTTCGGGGTAGCACTGCTCTTCGCCTGTTTCGTGTGGCTCTTTGTGTGTCCCTGGATGCGGAGGAAAATAGCAGGTAAGCGCTCTTTGATTCTTCTGATTGACCGAAGTGCTCCCTGTTCCTGAGACTTCAGAGGTAATGCCCAGTTATCCCTACTAACAGAGGGAGATGGAAGCACAGCTAAGTCTAGAGCACAGGTGGCAAACACAGGGCTCGCGGGCCGAGTCCTACCCTCCGCCTTGTTTTATCCAGCCCGGCACCTTGTTTCTACCCAGTGGCCACGTCGAGCTCTCGCTTAACTGTTAAGGAGCAGTTACATTTATACAGTCGTGAAGTTACTGCGAGGCTGATGTGGCCCCCAGTGACAATGAGTTTGACACCCCTGGTCTAGAAGCTACACTGAGATACACGCCCAGTCCTTGTCTCTTGGTTCCTGACTGCTTTCTGGCTCACACTTTTTGTTGATAACTTGTGACCCAGGTGAGCATAAGGTCCTAGTTGTGTAGATAAGTGGAAGTTGACTGTGCAGTTAAGTTCTACCAGCCTGATGAAAAGCATTAGTCTTCTGGGAAATTCAAATTAACACCACAATAAGATATCACTTCACACCCACAGGAACAGCTAAAAGTAAAAGACTAGCAACATCAAGTGTTGGTGAAGAAGTGGAGTAACTTTATTTATGGTGAAATGTAAAGTGATACAACCACTTTGGAGATTAGTTTAGCAGTTTCCTATAAAGTGAGTATACACTTAGCATATGGCCCAGTAATTCCACTCCTAGGTAGTTATCCTAGAGCCATGAAAATGTATGTTCATGAAAATACTTGTACACAAATCATTTGGTCATAATTGCCAAAAATTGGAAACAACCCAAATGCTTATTAACAGGTTAATAGATAACCAAATTGCGGTATATTCATACATTAGAAGACTATACTGAGCAAGACAGAGAACAAATTACCTACTGTAGATGCAACAGCAGAACATTTCACAGACCTTACGTTGAGCAAAAGAAGCCAGCTACTGAAGGGCACACTCCATAGGATTCCAGGGGAATTCATCTGCAGACAGAAGCCACTGGCGGTTGAGGCCGGGGCGGGGGGTGCAGCAGACGGACGGCAAAGGCTGTGTGGGAACTTGGCAGGGCCGCGGGAATGTGCGCTGTCTTCAGGGTGGAGGGGTCACAGCGTGTACTTACTTACTTGTTGTCGCAGGTCATCTACCTGCACACTTGAACTGTATGAATTTTATTGTGCGTACACTATACCTCAGTAAAAACAATTTTTAAAGCAAGAAGGAGAATGCGGCTTAGCTGCCAGAGCTGTGTTCCTGTCATTGGCAACATAACTGAATCCCAAGCCCTGAGGCCCCATGTTTCTACAGAGCTCTCAAAAGAAAAGAAGTATTTGTTCTTGGCCTCGGAGTGGTCCATTTCAGTATGGACATACCTGAATTTGAACAGTCACATTGGAAAGAAGACAAAAACAAACAGGGTCCACCGTGCTCGTGAATTGGAAGACTCAGCACAGATGCTGGGTTCTTCTCAGGTTGATCTATAGATTTAACACAATTTCAGTAAAAATCCCAGCGGGATATTTTGTAGATATACACAAGCTGTTCTTAAAATTTATACTGAAGACAAAGAAACTAGAAGAGCCAAAACAATTTTGAAAAAGAATAAAGTTGGAGGACTCACACTGCTCGACTTTAAGACTCACTGTAAAGATGTAAGACAGTGTGGTTTTAATGAACAGATGGACATCTAGAGGAAAAGAACAGAAATAGGCTGACGCAAATATGACAAGTTGATTTTCAACAAAGTACAAAGGCAGTCCAATGGAGAAAGAAAGGTCTTTACAACAAATGATACTGGAACAATTGGACAGCCATATGCAAAAAAAAAAAAAAAAAAGAATGACCTAATCCTTACACACTGTAAAAAAAAAAACCTCAAAAATCCATTATAGATATAGATATAAAGATAAAATAAAAGACAATAAGATTTATAGGAGGAAAAATCAGGGGACTCTTTCCTGGCCATAGGTTCAGAGTTTTGAGATAGGACACCAAAAGCAGAGCTCCTAAAAGACGTTGGGAAATTGCGCTTTATCAAAATTTAAAACAATTGCTCCATGAGAAAAACTGTTAAGAGAATGAAAAAGACAAGCTGTAGACTGCGAGAAAATGTTTGCAAATCCCCCGACAGAGGACTTACATTCACAATATATAAAAAAATCTAAGAAAACCCAATTTTAAAAAAAGAGCAAAACATTTGAACACCTTATCAAAGAAGGATATCAAAGAATGGTAGGCAAGACCATGAAAAGATGCCCACATCACTCGCTTTCAGGGAAAAGCAAGTTACAAATCACAGTGAGACATTACTACACACCTATTTGAATGGCTTTATTTAAAAAGGCGATGCTAAGTGCTGGTGAGGATAAGGAGCAGTGGAACTCTCGTATGGTATGGGGCAGCTACTCAAGGAAACGGCTTGGCAGTTTCTTATAGGATTAAGTACAAGCTTGCCCACTCCTGGGTATTTACCCTAGAGAAATGAAAAGTTAAATTTACATGAAAATGTGGATCTGAATGCTTACAGCAGCTTTATTTGTGTTCGCCCAAAACTAGGCAGATTACGCACAGAATGAATAAACTATGGTATAACCCTATGTTGGAATACTACTCAGCAGTGTAAAAGATGAACTATTGATACCTGTAGCAACATGGATGAATCTCAGAGGCATCATGCCAAGTAAAAGAAACCAGTTTCAGGAAATTAAAGAGCATATGGTTTTATTTATATGACATCCTGAAAAAAGACAAAAGTATAGGGACAGAGGCCGATCAGGGGTCGGTCGTCAAGGCTTAGGTTCGGGCAAAGGGCTTAATTGCAGGGCGCTTTGGGGAGTGACGGGACCCTTCTCCATCCTGAGGCAGATGAGGGTCACAGGAACCTAATGTATTAGAATCAGGACTGTATACACACACATTACTGCATGCAGATTTAAAAACTAAAAAAAATATGGATAAAAAAATCCATATTAGCACGTACAACCTCTAACTAAATAGTGAGGCAACGTTGGTGCTGGTGCTTCCTCTCCCAGGAGCTGCTCCCTGCTGTCTGTGGGGAATAAATATTAAAGTCACCTCCTCCGTTCATACTGAGCACTAGCCTAAGATGAGCCCCCCCTTAAACACACTGCTTGATTTAACTGCATGGGAGTGGTAAACCATACTTAAATGCTTTGGTTTTTTTAAAAGGTTTTTCCTAATAGCTGAACCCAAATGTCATGTGGACCACAAAACCTTTGTTTTCCAGCTTTAGGCTATGAAGTCACAAAAAGAAACTGACGTTGCTCCCCATTCTGGCTTTCTAGCAGATGTGTGTGTGTGTGTGTGTGTGTGTGTGTGTGTGTGTGTGTATGAATGAATGGCATGTATTTTGATATTTCAGTTTATATTTCCTGTTCTAAACAGACTAATGGTTGAGGGCATGGAACATAGAGCTAAACTGCCTGAATTTTGCCTGCGTGACCTTGCAAATGACTTCATCTCATGGTGCCTCAGTTTGCTTGTTAATGAAATGCAGAAAATAATACTGGACTCATGTGTTAACAATTTTTGTTTTATTTTATTTTATTTTTTTAATTTTTATTTATTTATCTTTAGAGGGGAAGGGTAGGAGAGAGGGAGAGGGAGAGAAATATCAATGTACGGTTGCCTCTTGTGTGTCCCATGCTGGGAACTGGCCTGCAACCCAGGCATGTGCCCTGACTGGGAATCGAACCGCAATCCTTTGGTTCGCAGGCCCGCACTCAATCCACTGAGCTACACCAGCCAGGGCCAATTTTTGTTTTAATTATTATACTCTATGCAAATGTTCTCTCCCCTAGATTATAAGCAACTTGAGGTCAGTAGATCTGTACGTACATTTCTTGTTCCCTGTAGCACATAATAGATTTAGTTTAAAATTGTTTACCTACTTATCTGACTGGGGAGATGTAGAGAGATGACAGGGATAGACACTGTGAGTGTATCCGGCAGAGGGACTGAGAAGATCATTTCCATTTCATTTCTGTAGGTGAGGGATCATTAAATCAGCAGCATCGCGTGTCAGATTTGACTTAAAAAGAGTGCTGTTGAGCTTTAAAATGGCTTTTTAAAAATCCCTTGGTTCTTTTGAAGGTAAAGGATGTTTAAAAGTAAGTAGGATCTGTTTGTTTTTTTTCCTTTTTTGAGAAAAATGATTTACTTATTTCCTAAGCTTTAGTGACTTAAAATTTGCAGACCAGTAATTTACTGGACAGAAGAAAACCAAACAGACCATAACAATATCTATGAAGACAAAAAGGATAAACATCTCAGTGATTCTGAGGTTAGTTTAAGAAAATAAAGGCCAGTCCAGATGGTTATAGAGTTACAGGCTGTTAGCCCTGTACAGGGGCCCTGGGCATCAGATCCAACCCTTACTGTTTTGCTGGGTTTTCATGAGCTAGTTCAGGCCCCATGCCCCTATCTTTTCTTCAGTAGCTGAATTTTCTACCTTACGTTTCCCAGATAATCAATTGAACTCTCTACTTCATTTTCTCTATCTAGCTATAAATTTTTTGTTTCATGTCCAAAGTAAGTACCGAGGTATAAAGGTAAGTATTCATTTTTGTACTTATTTTTCATTACAAAGCAGGCTTCCAAAATTTTCAGCTATGACTGTATTTTCTTTAGGCAAATTACAAAAAGAAGGTGCTGTATTGAGAGTCTCTGATGAAAGCCTCAATAAAATTCAGGAAGCGGAGTCCCCAGTATTTAAAGAGCTACCAGGCGCCAAGGCTAATGACGACAGCACCGTCCCTCTCACGGGGCCGGCTGGGGAGACACCAGTGGCCCCAGAAAGCACATCAGCGGGCAGCCACCCCCGGGCCTCTTATGGTAAGAGCCAGGCAGAGGGCTTGGGCTTGCCTGGTGATAGAGAGCTGTTCCTCGGGTAAGCAGCTGGGCTTGAATGTGTGGGGTTAGGTTTTAGTGCACAAAAGTGTCCCCCAATTTTATGTTTTGAGAAAACCCAGGGGCTCAGGAGGGCTCAGGAGACTGACCCCTAGTCAACGGAGCAGGATTACTCTTGTCCTGTGCTTTTCTTCCAAGAACTATTTATAGAACTATTTATGGTCTTATCAGTGGCGCCAAGGGTGCACACAGTACTTCGTGCAGCCCGCTCAGCTGCGCGTGCAAAGTTTTCGTGCCACAGAGTTACCTAACTGCTGAAGGTTGGCTTATCCAGCTCAACAAGGAGTGTTCCTCGTGAAAGACACAAAGGGAAAGCTAAAACCGGAACCACGGCAGTGTCCCACCAGAGAATCACGGAAACCTCAGACAACAGCAAGACTGTTCTGGGGGTGTCCTTTTGTCCCATAACATTTGTACATGAAGATGGGTGAGCGCCGGCCTCTGCCAGGCTTGTCAGGACAGCTTCCTGCCTCCCTGCCAGGTGGGGCCCTCATACCCACTCTCCGTAGGTGTGGTCTCTGATTTGGCCCAGGGAAAGCAAATTAATTTTGCCCCACAGACCTGACAGGCACTGCCTTTGAGAGTCATGGTTAGCCTTTTAAGGAGAATATCTGTCTCCTTAGAATATCTGTCTCACAATAAGCTGGGTTTTGCCCCTCATGTATCACATTTTCTAAAGTAAGTCCCTTATAAACTGGATTTTGCCCCTTATGTATGAAATTTTCTAAAATACGTCCCTTATAAGTATTCTCTTTATTGATTACTAGAAATTGTAAAGAATGCTGTAGTAATTTCTGGAAGATACTTTTTAGAACTTAAATCACATTATTTTAAAAATATATTATTAGTTTTACCCTTTTATAGTATGATGTCTCCATGTTTCTTTTTTATTTTAATCATATTACATGTCCTTTATAGTCAGTTTAGAAAATAGGCATGTGGAAAAAATCTGAATCACCCATAATGATCCAGCTTCGCCGAGATTACCATTATGAAACAGTGGGGAATGTTTCCTTCTGACTTACATTCAGAAGGCTAGAAAGTGAGACCTCCTTTTAACCCTTTCCAGGAAGGGCACTTTCCATGACCCACGGCTCTGTGAAATCACCCATCTCCAACGGCACGTTCGGTTTCGACAGCCACAGGAGGAGTGACGGGCACGTGTACCACACGGTGCACAAAGACTCGGGGCTCTACAAAGACCTGCTGCACAAAATCCACACGGACCGTGGCTCCGAGGAGCGGCCCACCCCGGAGAACAACTACAGGCTGCTGCGGCGGAACAACAGCTACACTTGCTACACCGCGGCCATCTGCGGCATGCCAGTCCACTCAACTTTCAAAGCCGCTGACTCGTCTGCACCAGAGGACAGTGAAAAGCTGGTGGGTGACACCGTGTCCTATTCTAAAAAGAGACTTCGCTATGACAGCTACTCAAGCTACTGCAATGCGGTAGCTGAAGCTGAGATAGAGGCAGAGGAGGGGGGTGTGGAAATGAAGCTGGCGTCCGAGCTGACAGATCCTGACCAGCCTCGAGAGGACCCTGCAGAAGAAGAGAAAGAAGAGAAAGACACCCCCGAGGTGCACCTCCTGTTCCATTTTCTGCAGGTGCTTACTGCCTGTTTTGGATCCTTTGCACATGGTGGCAATGATGTGAGGTAAGGACGTCGGTCATTGAACAAGTGTGTGTCGAGGGTCTGCCATGTGTCAGGCACTATTCTGGGCGCTGGGATACAGCAGTGAACAATGCAGACAAAAGTCCCTGCCGGTCGTGGTGGGGGTGGGGCACAGACAGTAAACGAAGAAATGAAGTAGCACATGCGATAGGCTAGACAGTGATAAATGTTCAAGGGGAAAATAAACTGGAAAGGGGATTGGACTGCTGGAGGCTGCACTGTTAGATAGGCTGCTCAGGTAAGGCCTCGCTAAGTGAGATCTGAAAGGGTGAAGGGATCTGGCCATGTGAGCATCTGCAGGAAAAGCATTTCAAGAAGAGGGAACAGCAGGTGCAAAGGCCTGAGGCAGGAATATGCCTGGTGTATTCTAAGAAGAGCTGCAAGACCGCAGAGAGAGAGTGTGGACTGTAAAGCTAGCGGGTCATGGAGTCCTGGAATATGTAGGAAATATGTACGAATATGTAGAGAGCCCTTACTGTCTTTCCTAGTTAGTTAGTGACAAGTCACTTGATTTTTCCAAAGCCTCAGTATCCCAATCGGTAAAATTAATACCAACCTCATAGAGCTTTCATGAGGATTCAGTGAGATGCTTTATAAATAGGCTTAGGACAGTGTTCCTTCTATAATCAGTTTTTATACATTTTCACATTATAATTTTTATGCAGGGCCAGTATTCCTGTCCAAATCAGGAAGACATGCTATTGTTGCATTTTTTGTTGCCCAGTTATATGACACCCCACTTTCAGCCGTGGGTTTCTACACATTGCCTGTCCGCATGCGAGTGCATTCTGGTCTTTTTTTAAGGAGCCTTTCCGCCAGACAAGAGGCCTGGACATCTTTTGTTCTGCTCAGTGTTAGACGGGTCTTGCTGTGTTGTTTTCTTTAAGGCGCCATGTTTGGTCCTGCTTTAATTTTTTGACTGCCTGTCCCCATATCCACCCCACTTCCTCATCCTCTTTATCAGGCATTCTTTATTGAAGGCCTGGTACTGAGGAAGTGTTATATGAATTGGGTCCCTGTCTTTCAGGAGGTTAAATTCCAGTGAGGGAGATAGAAATATGTATAGATGGAAAAGTAAAAAACCACCCCAAAACAGTATTTCAAGGCCAAAGGAAGAGTGTAGGCAGTAATTCCTATAGCTGACCAGAGCTGAGAGCATTTGCGTACAGTTTGGGGCTGGTTTTGAGGCTTTTGCATAGGGACGTGGTCTGATAACAGCAGTGTTCTAGACATAATACTGTGACAGTGAAGAGGGGGCTTGTATTCATTCAGCACAGTGTTGCTAGGTTTATACCTGGCCTCAGAGCTGAGCCATTTGTAACTTATCCTGATCCTTCTCCAGGGATCAGAGATTATCAGTGGTATCCGTCAAAGACAGGGAATTGGAATCTCAGAAATGTGGCAGTTCTTGCCCAGGGTAACATAGCCAGAGAGAAGCAGGCTTGAGAGCCAATTCCTTGTGACTCTCCACCCACATTCTGTCCACGCGGAGCCCACACTGGGACAGGAGGAGGAGACTGGGGCCATGGAAGCCATTCAAAGCCTGTGTGTAGTTCTGCAGGTAAGGAGCTTGGGAGTTGTCACTCCATTCATCCTCAAAACAAGTGAAAACCTGGACAGACTGAAAAATCAACAACTGTTTTATGGACCCAGAAGAGAGAGGAGGACACAAGGCAAACCCCTGACCCCAAGTTTGGAGATATACTCAAATACAGAGAGTCACAGAGGAGAGGCTCCTGAGCGGGGACTGCTGTGGGAACCAGTGCGCACAGGAAAATCTGAATGCGAACAGGAATTCCCACAGGTGCAGTGGAGACAAGTCTGAGAGTTTAAAGACTGCAGGGGGGCCCAGGGCTAGAAATAGTTAAAAAGAAGAACAACTGATACACTAGGAAGGAGAGAAAATAGAATCATGAAAAATATTCAGTTAAGACAAAACAGAACGAAGAACAAGGGGAACAAATAGAAAAAAGTAATAAATATGATAGATATTAATCCAGGTATGTCAAAATCACTTCAAATGTCAGTCTAAATGTACCTGTTAAAAGACAGAGATTGTCAGACTGGATCAAAAAACAAGACCTAACTATATGTTGCGTATAAGAAACCCACTTTAAAGACACATGCAGGTTAAAAGTAAGTGGAAGGAGGAAAATAGGCTAATGCTAATAAAAAAAAAAAGCGGAAGTTACTAACTATATTAATTTTGGACAGAGCAGACAAGGACAGACTCAGCAGGCAGGATATCAATAAGGATATAGTTGAACTCAACGATGCCATCAGTCAACTGTATATTATTTACTTTTATAGATTCCACAACAGGAGAATTCACGTTCTTCTCAGACTTGCGTGAAACATTCAGCAAAATAGACCATAAAACATACCTGAATGCGTTGAAAAGAATAGAACTATTACAATGTCTGCTGTTAGACCACAATGAAATTTAAGCTACAAATCAATGAAAGAAAGATAATTGGAAAATTGCAAATCTGTGGTGATTACATAACACACATGTAAATAACACATGGAGCAAAGAAATATTAAGAGAAATTTTTGAAAATTTTAAATGGAAGTAAAAACATAAATATTTGTGGGATACAGCAAAACAGGCTTAGAGGACAGTATATAGCATTGAATACATTTATTAGGAAAATTTTAAAAATCCATAATGTAACTATTCATCCTAGGAAACTAGAAGAAAAGGAGCAAATCAAATCCAAAGTAAGAAAAATAAAAGATAATAAGAGCAGAAATCAATGAAGTTGAAATCAGGAAATCTATAGAAAAATATCAATGAAACCAAAGATTTTTTTTAAGATCAATAAAGTTGATAAGCTTCTAACCAGGCTAAATGAGAAACAAGGGAGTGAGACCACAAGTTACTAGTAACAAGAATGAAAGAAGAGACATCACTCTAGGTACTGTAGACATTAAAAAGATAAAGCAGTACTCCATGCCCACACATTTGATGATGAAGATGACATTGGTCCAATTCCTTGCATTAAATAATCTGTAAAAACTCACACAAGAAGAAATAGACCATCTGAATAAGCCTATATCTGTTAAAGAAGTTGAATCAATAATTAATAGTTTTCTAAAACAGAAGGCACCAGGGTTTACTTATGAATTCTACCAACATTTTAGAAGACAATATACCAATTCCCTGCAATCTCATGCAGAGGATAGAAGCACAGAGGGTACTTCTAACTCAATTTCCTAACTTATACAATTATAAGGCCAATTCTATCCTGTTACCAAAACTAGACAAAGATATTAAAGGAAAAGAAAACTACAGAACAGTATCTCTCATGCACATAGATGTAAAAGTCCTCAACAGAATATTAGGAAAGTGAATCCAACAGAGTATAAAATAATTAAACAGCATGACCAAGTGAAATTTATCCCAGGTATGCAAGGCTGGTTCAACATACAATATTCAATTAAATGTAATCCATCAAATGTAAAACAAGTAGAGTCACATGATCATGTCAGTAGATTTTTAAAAAGCATTTAACAAGATCTACCACCTATTTATGATTTTAAAAAAACCTTCAATAAACTAGACATAGAGGGGAATATCCTCAACTTGATAAAGAATATCTCCAAAAAAACCTGCAACTAACATTATATTTAATGATGGGAAATTCTGCTTGCCCATTAAGATCAGGAGCAAGTCAAGGACGTCCCTTTTCATCACTCCTTTTCAACACCTTACTGCGGTTCTAGCTAATGCAATAGGACAAGAAAAGGAATAAAAGGTACACTGATTGGGAAGGAAGAAATAAAACTTTGTTCGCAGATGACATGATTGTCTATGTAGAGAATCTGAAAGAATCAACAAAAATTTCTGGAACTAACAAGCAATTACAACAACATTACAGGATATAAGGTTAATATAGAAAAATCACTTCTACACGTGTCAACAACGAGCAGGTGGCATTTGAAATTTAAAACCCAATACTGCTTTTCAGCCACAACTGCCATCTTTAAGTAATTCACCAAAATGACTAACACAAAGGAAAAGGGGAGAGGCACCCATTATGTTCTCTAGGCCTGTTGGAAAATGTGGAGTTGTTCCTTTGGCCATGCACGTACATTCAGATCTACAAGAAAGGTGATATTGTAGACATTGGGGGAAGGGGCACTGTTCAAAAAGGAATGCCCTCTGGGGGGAAGGAGGGTATAAGGGGACTAAATGATAGTGGAAAAATATATCATAAAGATTACATTTAAAAAAAGGAGTGCCCCACAGATGTTCCCATGACAAAACTGGAAGAGTCCACAGTGTCACCCAGCATGCAGTGGGCACTATTGTCAACAAGCAAGGGCAGGATTCTTGCCATGAGAATTAATGTACATGTTGAACATATTAAGCACTCTAAGAACCAAGATAGCAGCCTGAAATGTGTGAAGGAAAATGATCAGAAAAAGAAGGGAGCCAAAAAGAAGGGTACCTGGGTTCAGCTAAAGCATCAGCCTGCTCCACCCAGAGAAGCACACTTTGTGAGAACCGGTGGAAAGGAGCCAGAGCTGCTGGAACCTATTCCTGATGAAATCATAGCGAGATAAGTGTAAAAAAATGAAAGACTCTGCACTGTTAAAAATGTTTCTGTTAATTGAGTCGAAGTGTGGTCTCCTTCTCCCCCAAAAAATATTGAAAAGAAACTCTGTGTCCTGAAGAGAATAAATAAAAAATAAAACACAGTATTATTTACATTAGCATCCCTTAAAATGAAATACTTAGGTATAAATCTAACAAAACATGTAAGGATCTATCTATATGTGGAAAACTACCAAACTGATGAATGAAATCAAAGAAGAACTAAACGAATGGAGAGATTTTTCACGTCCAAGGCTAGGAAAACGCAATTCTGTCAGGTTGTCAATTCTTCCCATCTCGGGAGTGTTGATAAAGAGGGAGGCTATGCCTGCGTGGGAGCAGGGATTATATGGGAAATCTCTGCACCTTCACTTTAGTTTTGTTGTGAACCTTAAAATTGCTCTAAAGGAATAAGGTCTTAATTACAAATTTGGGGGAAAAAAGAAAGCCCTATAGCTTCTCCCCAAAAAGGCAGTAGACGGCTGTCCAGGGCCTGAGAGATGGTAGCAGGCTTGGGGAAAAGACATGAGCCCCTGGGTTGCTCCGGAGTTCATGCCCCGATCCTGCCTCCTGCTGGTGATGTGACTTAAGCGTCCAGTTCTTCATCAGTGAAGTGGGAGTGACAGGGCCTAGTTTGCAGGGTGGGTGTGAGGACTGGTGATTAGCAATGTTTGTGGTCCCACAGTGTGGGACCCGACATGGCCAGCCATAACTGGGAGCTAATCTTAGTAGCAGTGCTGGCAGTGAAAATGGAAAGAAATAGAGCAAAAAAAAGTAAAAAGAACTTGATTTGTGTGTCCACTTCTTGTGATTTTTCAGTACAATATCTCTAAAAAGCTACCATAAGTCCCATGCGCATCAAGGTGACTACTATAGGCCCTGGCTGGGGAGCTCGGTTAGAATGACATCCTGATGCACCAGGGTTGTAGGTTCCATCTCTCTACCTTATGATCTGGCAATCCCACTTCCGGTTATTTACCCACAAGAATTGAAAGCAGGGTCTCAAAGAGATGTTTGTACACTCATGTTTATTGCGACATTATTCACAGTAGCCAAGACGTGAAATGTCCGTCAGCACATGTCCGTCAGTGGATAAAGAAGATGTGGAGTATCACACAGTGGAATATTTAGCCTTAAAGTAAGGAAGGAAATTCTAACTCATGCTACAACACGGATGAATCTTGAGAACATTACGCTATGTGAAATAAGCCAGTCTGAAAAGACAGATGCTGTGTAATTCCACTTATATGAGGTACCTGGAGTGATCAAGTTCATAGCAACAGAGAGCAAGATGGTAGTTTCCCGGGGCTGGGGGCAGGGGGCAAAGGGAATTATCGTTTGATGGCTGTAGAGTTTTAGATTCGCAGAATGAAATGTTCTGGAGTACTATTTTACAATAATGCGAATATACTTGACACTGCTGAACTGCACACTTACAAATGGCTAAAATGGTAAGTTTTCTGTTATTTATTTACCACAATGAAAAAATTAATAAAGCTTTTTCATTACCACTAGATTATATAGGTAAGCCACAACTACAGTGAGATGGGCTGTTCTCAAGACTGAGAAGTCGTGTGTGTACAGTGCCATTTATCTGTACAGTGTTCGTGTAACTCATCTACTCTATTCATTCTCCCAGTAATGCCATCGGTCCCCTGGTAGCTTTGTGGCTGATTTATGAACAAGGTGCAGTCCTGCAAGAAGCAGCTACGCCTGTCTGGCTGCTGTTTTACGGAGGAGTCGGCATTTGCACAGGGCTCTGGGTTTGGGGAAGAAGAGTGATCCAGACCATGGGGAAAGACCTCACTCCAATCACGCCATCCAGGTAAGCCAGGGGCTACAGGCTGGACTGGCAGGGCTGGCCCTTGGAGGCCGTTGCAGAGTCCATAAGTCTGAGCCCTCTCATGCTGCCGTCACGCCCCGGCCCCTCAGCACAGACCCTGCTGTGAGGAGGGGCACACAGTAAGCAAACCCCACCTGCGCTGGCCACCCATCATTGCCCTTCCTCAGGCACTCTTGGGCCCCTGTTCACTGTGGCACTGAGATAAGCGAGATAAAACTAGAGGGGTGGGAACATAGAAGGAAGGAGAAGCTGAAGCAGAACAGGAGGGAGGAGAAAAAGAACCACCTGGCAGACCCCCATCTTTCCCCACTGGTGGTCTTGCCCAGCGTGTGCTCCCGAGAGCCAGTGGGGAGCAAGGGTGTGCCTTTCCTGAAAATTCTCTGCCACACCAGCTCCACCTGCTGGAGGGAAGCAGCTCTCACCTGCCACCCCTCTGGGGCTACTTGGCACGTCCTTCCTCCTGCAGCCGCTGCCCTCTGAGGTGGGGTCTGGACTCACAGTGTTCACCGTGGTCCTGTTGTCCTTCTTGCTAATCTTTAGGTAGATTGGGAGTTAAATAACAAACTCACAAGAGGATTTTAGAAGGATGCAATGAAAAGTTGGAGCTCCCTATTGTAAGAAATCTTTTTTCCTTCTTGATATTAATTTTAATAATTCTTTTATAAAATTGACTTCACGAAAAATTAGTAATCTGAGAAAATTCACTTTTTGGTAGTAAGAACATATTTTAAAAGTGAGAGTATAGTTTTTTGTGTGCCACTTTAAAAATGACAAGTGACCATTTTCTACACAGCAGGAATTTCTGACCCACTTACAATAGTGTGTGGGTTTTGAAAACATTCCAGAAAAATAGGCTCTTCAGGGCTGTCAACAGTGCAGTGCAGAGCCTTGGTGCGAATCGTTGTCATTGTACAGCAGTTTCTTGTTCTGTTCATGTCGTCTGGCCCTGCCAGAAGCTGACAGTTGATTCAAAGGAGGTTCCGGGGAGACTTTGGCAGCCCTGGGGTGTCCGTGGGGCCGATACAAAAGGTGCCTGTGATGTGTCTCCTGTCTCCCCCACAGTGGCTTCACCATCGAACTGGCCTCCGCGTTCACCGTGGTGATCGCCTCCAACGTGGGGCTTCCTGTCAGCACCACGCACTGCAAGGTAGGCCCCTGCCCTGTCGTCCTTCCTCCAGGCAGCCGGGACCGGTCCACAGTCACCCAGTGACTCTGGGAACAGCTTGTCACACTCTGTGTGTTGTTGTTTGTGAAAAGACATCACCTCCTGGTCTGCTGGGAGTGCTCAGTCAAGCATTGTTGGACATGGGGGTGTTTGCCTTTCTCGGACTGTCCCCCTCGTCCTGGCCTTCGCCGCTCGTGGTGCGATGCCTGCGGTTGTATGGACCTGGCATTTTCATGCACGCCGGGCAACGCTTTCCCTCCTTCGATGTGTGCTCCCCACTTCCCATGTGTCCTGTTTCTCTCTCATTGTTTCCACAGTGGCTTGTGCATTGAAGTCATGGGTGCACTAACCGTGTTCGTAGGCTCAAATGGGGGCATGCCACTCAGTTCCAACCCATTGCAGGGGACTGGGAGTTGACAGTGGAACTAGAGATAAGCAGAACCATCTCAGTGGAATAGTGAGACATGGTCCTTTCAGTTCTTTTTCCTTATATGATGGTCAGAGTGACTGTACTGCCTTCGAGTAAACCCAAATGAGGGTTAATACATAATGCTGCTCACTGCCAGGGGCTTTAAACCTCAGGGCTGTGAGAGAGGGAATTCCTTGCTTAGGGTGGAATGTTGGAGCTGTAAGGAACCTTAAAGATAAGGAAGAGGATGATGCGGACTTCGTGAGTGTCAGGCAGTTGTCCACGGTCACTCATGGTGGAGCCAGGACTAGAGCCCAGGGCTAATAACCCAGGTCTGGAAAATTCTGAAACATCTCTAAGGGTCACCTATAGACAAAATGTTCCCTAACTTCAACAAAGCAAAAGTCACCTGCGGATTTTTATTTTTTCACTTGTATCATTCAAGAAAATCTCCTTTGGCCCTAGCTGGTGTGGCTCAGTGGATTGAGTGCCGGCCTGTGAACTAAAGGGTCTCCACTTTGATTCCCAGTCAGGGCACGGGCCTGGGTCCCCTGTCGGGGGCATACGAGAGGCAACCACACATTGATGTTTCTCTCTTTCCCTCCTTCCCCTCTCTCTAAAAATAAACCTTTTTTTTTTTTTAAAGTAAAGTTCCTTTGTACCTGCTATGTGTGAGGTACTGTTTTAAGCACCAGTGACCAGCCACCATCTACATTTACACACAATTTAAAACTCCAAGCAGTGTGTTCATAAGCAAATGCTAATGACTTAGTGCTTCAGATATGAAGGCCAGGCAGCGTTTGGGGGAGTGCTTTTAGTGGGCTAGCTGAGCAAACTAGAGTGCTCCAGCACAGAGAAGCAGCCTCATGGGAGGGGTATTCATTTTGTTTTGTTTTCCTCTTTCCTTCTATTTTGCTAATGAATATAGCACACAAATTTCACTGTAAAAATTACTTCCACTGACTGAGTCTATACTGAGTGCACAGGCACTGTTTTTAGTGCTTTATACAGGGATGGGCAAAAGTGGGTAAAATTACCAGCCATCATTACTTAAAAGATACATCATAAGTAAGGATGTGAAATAATAAAAACAATAAGAAGGACAATAATACAAATAAATAATATAATAAATAGTAAATAAATAATACCAAATAAACTCTGCTTGGTGTGCTCACATCTGTAAGCCTCCTTTTGCCCACCCCTGTATGTGCAAACTGTCATTTAGTCCCCACAGCCACCCTTTGAAGTTGATCCTGGCATTCCCAATTCACAGATAAGAAAACGGAGGCTCCCCAAGTTCATTTGCTTTCCCAAGGTCATGCATTTAGCATGTGATAGAGCCGTCAGACCGTCACCTCACACTGTGTACCTCCTGGTCATCGTAATCGTAATCATGGTAACCAATCACGACTAAGACGCCTGGGGCAGGTACTCTGCTGGGCACTGTTTTAGTGCACTGTGAGTAAGTGTTCAGTCCTCCCCCAAACCTCTGGAGGTGAGTGCTAACGTTACCCCTGCGTTACCGACAAGGACACTGAAGCATGAGAGGTTAACCCCCTTGTCCAGCATGTTGACACAACCAGCAAGCAGCCCAGTGCCTGCTCTCCGGCGCTCTGCTCACCTTCCTCTCCAGTAAAGAGGAGGGAGGCAGGGAAAGGCAGGTGGTGTCCTCTGCTGTACTCCAGCCAGCGTTACTTTTCTAACTGTGGCTACTTAAAAATTCCAAAAGAGCTCCTGTTCACTGAAGCACGTCAAACACCACCACGTGGGATGAGCAGCGAGCATCTTCCCCCTCACTCCACCTCAGCTTCAATTCACTGTGATGTGTGGGAGCCCAGAGGAAATGCGTGTTACTAAATATATTCTTTCCCCAGGAAATGGGGCTTGAACTTTTCTGTAGGCATAAATAGTCTTTTGGGCTGCTTGAAAATAAGCATTACACCGTCTTTTTAATGTTTAACCCTGCACTTGAGAAAGTCTAGTGAAGGCAAACTTTTTTTAAAAAGATTTTATTTATTTATTTTTAAAAGAGGGGAAGAGAGGGAGAAAGAATGGGAGAAAAACATCAATGTGTGGTTGCCTCTCACATGCCCCCAGCTGGGGACCTGGCTCACAACCCAGGTATGTGCCCTGCTCTGGGAATTGAACCAGTGACCCTTTGGTTCACAGGCTGGCACTCTGTCCACTGAGCCACACCAGCCAGGACAAAGGCAAACATTTTCATACCAGTTGAAAGATCTCTGGAAAAAACAACCCAAGTTTGGTTTTTCTATGTTGTTATTGTTACTTACCAAACTATATTCGTAAACTAACCTACACTGCTCTATAGAGGGAAGTGTTATAACCAAGATTGCTAATTTTGCTAATAACACTAAATTCTATAATGCAGTATATGATAAAAATGAGAAGTATAAAATGCCTATAAAAACTACATTCTTATGTAGTTATCTTTAAATATCATTTCCCCAATATTTTTATTCATACTAAAATAAGGTGCTACTAAGGATTTATATCCAATTTGTATGGGACCTTAGTGAACCAATGTGTGTTATCACTACCCTAAAAGAGCTATACGAATCATGTGATGGGTTTGTTTCCTTAGAGCTGCGGACGAGTGTTAGAATAACGTGTTGGCACTAAAACAAGTTACCTTAACATGGGATCACAGTGAGCATCATCCATCAATGAGGCTCAAGACAGGGCTCAGCTTGGATTCCAGTCCGTTTGTCCAGTGTCACTGATCATGGACCTCTGGACAAAGCCCAGAGCTAGTTACTACAGCAGTGAGAGGCCAGGGCCCTGGCTCTCAGGAGTGGGCAGTGGACAAAGGCGCTCACTCCTCCAAGTCCAGATGACAGGAGTGCTAAGAACAGTTCACAGTGCCACCCCACCCCCATAACGCACCGTTGTATCTGGTGTTCTGTCTGCTCTCAGCAGCCCCCAAATGGCAAATGTGGGAGGCGTGGGATGGCATTAGGAATGAGGCCCTATGTGAGTGAAGCTGTGAATCTGGAAACATTCAGACTGTTGATGTCCACATAAAATCATAACAATCCCATCGGGTTGTCCAGATAATTAGGCCCTGTGTTTGATTTTTCTACCTCTCTGCTTCCTCTCCCACCTACTTGTTAGGCACTGACAGCAATAGTTTCCTTTAGAAGGTGGGGAAACATTGGGAACTTGTCAGGAAAGAAAGGTGGAAACTATTGTGTACAATGTTTTTAAATTTATCTGGGTAAGATGTCATTTACTCAAGTTTCCTTCTAAGTGCGCCAGTATTTAATACAGATGGTCCTCTGCGAGCTTTTTAATAGGATGTCGGAGTGGGGTTATCCAAAATGTTCTAATTCCATATTGGGGTGGTTTAGGATTATTCCTTTCTGGGAATTAACCACATTGTTCATCTCTACTGATGATACAGGTGGTTACTCAACCTGCCTTTGGATTTGGAATAGCTTATTGGAAACATTACTGATTTAAAATTTTAGGATTATAATTTCTAATTTAATTTTCTAATTCATGCTCGCGGGTCCCCCTGCTTCTCAATAACTCTGTGTTGTTAGTGCCCGATGATGGCCTTAGGCTGGAAACACTCAGCTTCCTCGGAGGGAGGTGAGAACACGGGGAGGACAGCGCCGTGTGCGTGAGACATGCTGGTGTCGTGCTGGTGTCGGGTGGGAAATGTCAGTTCTCCTCAGATACAACCCCACCCGAATTTATTTTTTACAACTTTACAAAATGAATCGTAAGTTAATTTGGTAGGTTAAATTAGCAAGAACATAAAATGATCTAAAAAGAAAAGATTATGGATGACCTTGTCTCTACATCTGTTTGTAAAACTATTTGGCAGTGGGTATTGAGGCCCTAGAATGCACTAGGAAACCAAGAGGTCTCCCTCGAAGAAACATTCTGGGTGAGGCGCTGGTGCATCGGCTTGTAGCCGATGCGGTGAAGATCGGGGTGCTAAGTCTTCAACAGAATGGGAAAGGCGCTTGATGAGAGGCAGCGTATTTTCATGGCATGAAAATGTTTCTTTATAGAGTGTGGCAAAATGTTAAAAATCGGTGAATTTTGGTAAAGGGTGTATGGAAGTTCCTGCAGCTTTTCTCTGCTTCATATTATTTCAAGGTGCTTTTAAAATGCCCCCTTTAACAAATAATCCATTTCAAACACATTTTTTAAAGCCTAAATATAAGCTACGTGAGTGACTATGTTAGTCGTGAAACTGTTTCTAATAGCGAGAAATGGGAAGCACGGCAGAAATGGTTAGATGGGGGAAGGCGCGCCCACCTGACGCGTGTGCCTTTCACTCGGTGATGGTAATGGCCCTGAGTGCTGTGGGGAGATGCCTGCGCACTGTTTCAAGGAGGGAAATAGTAGCATGCCCTGCTGTTTACAAATAAAGTATTTTTATTAAAAATACTAGAAAGGAATAAATGTGACAGTAGTTGCGTTCTGGGTAACTATCCGTATCTCCTATTACATAAACTTGCCCTAATATTATTTTATTACCTTTATGCTTTAAAAAAGTGTTCTGGGATGGGGGCGGTGAGTGGAGGTAGAAGAGGGTATGAGGGGGATAAATAGCAATAGAAAAAAATATAATTACAAAATAAATAAAATGCTAATGGGGGAAAAGTGTTCTGGGAAAGGGGCGGGGGGTAGATGGAATGAAACTTGAGTGTGCTTTCCTTAACCAAGTTCATCCAGAGCCACCGAAGCACACCTCCGGGGCACACCTCCGGGGCACACCTCCGGGGCACGCTCTAGGGAGACTCGGGAGTAACAGGAAGAGTTGAATCTCAGAAGCTCAAGGGTCAACAAAATGTCAGATTAACTAACTGCCTTTAAATACGCTGTGTTTTTTGGTGTCCCTGTTTGCTTCCACGAGCAGTTTAAGGTGTTGGGTTTTATTTATTCCATGGTCAGACCCCGGTCGCTATCTGAGTCTCAATGGCCACTGCTGGTTCTGCAGGCTGCAGGCGTCGGCAGCGACAGGCCACCGTCACAGAGCTCTGCGAGAGCGGCCGCCGGCACCCTGCTAAACTCCCTGAGCTTCCCCAGAGCCTGAGCAAGGTGTGAGACATTACAGGCACTGCACTTTCTTAGGATTTTTAGGACACTTAAAGTTTTTTTTTCCTTTTTAGACTTTCAGCAAACCATAAAATGAAATGAAAGTTCATTTATAGAAAAATATTTGAATTAGATTAATATTCTAATTTTCAAGTATCTCTGTCATGACTCTATGAGGCTTGATCGACAGTTTAGATTCAGTAATGTTTATGCTCCATTTTATTTTTTAAAATTAGCTCAAGTGCAGGGACTGCAAGGCAGTTTGAGAAAATGGAGAAACCCAGTTTAAAGTCAAGAGGCCTGAGTTCTAGTCCTCAGTCTGCCGTGATTCGCGGGGTCTGCTGGTGCCCCTGAGCCGCCGAGGCACGATTGTCCTCTGTAACATGAGCCACCCAGTCTCATATTCTCAAAGGTCTTCTCCAGCTCCAACATGTCGTGATGCTGTTACTCTAAGAGAAGAATACATAATTGCCATTTCTTTATGTAATCAAACAGGTTCACATACTGTAGTAAGCAATATCCTACATGGGGAATATTTAAAACAGGGGCATTCATAGTTTTAAGGTACAGAGGGTAGAGGAAACATTTAACTGATTCGAGTTCCACTCAACTAGAGCAGAATATATAGGTGGGGAAGTGCATCAGATCTGTATACTGAATAGAATAGTCCTGAAACAATTATACCTAAAGTCTAAATGATTCTAGAAGCTTTTAGCAAACTGAAGAATTGGTGACTTTATAATGTAATTTAAAGACGATCCAGTTCACACTGGTTTGATGCAGACTCTGTTGTGCCTCACAGTCTGCGGACCTCTCTTCACTCTAAACATCTGTGCCCCTGCAGGTGGGCTCTGTGGTGGCCGTGGGCTGGATCCGCTCCCGCAAGGCTGTGGACTGGCGCCTCTTCCGGAACATCTTTGTGGCCTGGTTTGTGACCGTCCCTGTGGCTGGGCTGTTCAGCGCTGCTGTCATGGCTCTCCTCGTGTACGGGGTCCTCCCCTACGTGTGATTGGTCCTCTTCCAACCGGTAAACAAGGGATAGTCTGGCGTGGGGATGTGTGGGAGGCGAGTGCCCCCACGTCACGCACGTCCACACGTCCCGCCCATGCACGGGCTGTTTCTCACCAGCTTCTCCATGCTCCTTCCGGTGGCTCCAAACCACACGGCTCACCTAGGCAGTAGAGGCATCCTCCAGAGCTAACTTAACTACTGTACATAGTAATGTGCATTAAACTGGTATTGTGGTGATATAACGTGGTGCAGTTACTTATATATTAAATATATATATACTGTATACATAGAATAGGTAGCATTATTTCAACTATATTCAAAATGGGAGTGGAGGTAATTGCCTATAACTCAATATTCAACAAATCTTTGTACATAGCAATTTCAGTGGCAGATTTTGAGAACCTTTTAAAAGGAAAGCCTAGTTTGGAAATGCTGTTTTTCCCATCTAACATACTGTAAGATGACTGAGATACAGGGTGGATGGTACAAATCCAGGAAGGTGTGCGCATGTTGGAGTGCTATTGAATAATACTGGAACTGGAGTTCACAAGTGCTTTCACTGAGGAGTCTGTTCATATACTGTGTATTGGTTTGTAATATATTATAATTGCTTCTGTAAATACTTAAAACTGTAATTTTTTAATGGTGTGTGCTTCCCTTATACTTTTTTGATCAGAGAATTTTGGAAAGTACCAAAGAAGCAGGGGAATAGTTTGCCAGTATTATATTTTCATATGTTTGTCTCCCTTCCTCATTAATCCTGCCGTTACCCGGGCTGTAGTAAGACCATCATGCCCTGGCCTGCCCGGAGCAGTGGGTATGGCAAGGCACCAGCCCCCATCAGGTGCGCGTCCCCCTTCCAGCTCCCCGGCTCCCCAGCCCCCCCCAGCCCCCCCCCCCCCCGCCCCCGCCACTGCTGCCGCATGCCAGAAGTTGGTCAGCCCCGCAGTGGCCGTTCACTGTCATCAGGGTAGAGAATGTACAGATGTTAAGGACTCGTAATCAAGCACTACATCTCAAGTCCAGTTCTAACTTTCACTACTATTCTCCCCTGTATTTGGAAGAAAGGAATTCTTGTCTCAAACACGGAGGCGAGTCCTTTGACACTCTAGAAATTTGGCCTGGGGGAGGTTGAACTATCAGATGATACACTGGATTTGAGGATTTCCTTGAGGCCTTTACTAAGCTGAACATCTTGATGCTCTACTGTAGTCCCATTGGATTCTTTTTTGATAGTGGGAGGGAGGAAGTATGACTAATGCTAGAGCCTGAAACTATGGAAATGCTGCTAAAATTTTTATATTGACAGACATTTTCTCGGTACTTCATTGTGATTTTTCATTAATCAACCATATTAAATTTATAATAAAAAATCCCCTCAAGTTTGCCTCTGAAGTGTTTTTCTAAATATCAATATAATGTTTTTTGTCCAGGGTTTCCACAATCATAAAAGCTATATAATTTGGTTACCTGTTTTTCAGATACCCTTTCCCTTACTTGACTACTATTAGGTGATTTTACTGAAAATATACATGAGCAAAAAAAGGAAAGAATGACCCACACAGCTCAACATCCAGAAATCCCACTGTTAACAAACGCATACATTGTTCCTGCAGTAGTGAATTACCTGATGAAGGGGTTTCTCATTCGAAAGCTGGCCTGACTGCAGGGCAGAGGACCTAGCAGGAAAATGCACATCCTTTCTTCTTGGCTTAAACATCCAAAACAGAACACAAAGACAACTACTTGGAGCTTTAGAAGGAAGCTTTTTCAGCCTCTGCAGGAGTCATGAGCTCCAGTTCCTTCCTGAGCCAGGAAGGTAACAGAAATGGGAAAAACTGGCCAGGTGTTAAAAGCTCTTCATCACACAGAAATTTGCCCTTTCCATTGTTTAAAATGGCATTTTAGGTGTTTCATTTCTTCACGTGATAAAACCATAGATTCACGAAGAAAGTTCAGTTGCCTTCTGAATTTGTAAGGAAAATAACAGCACAGCAATGACGTATAGTGGCAGTTTTTGCAAGCCGTGTCCTGGGAGGAGGACTGCCATCTGAGCCTGGCACAGCCCCAGCAGCAGGGTGGCAGAGGCAGAGGCCAGGCAGGCAAAGTGGGCTAAAGGTCACTCATACTGTCTTTGAATGACTAAGCACCTAACTGTGTCACCAGCAGTGCAGAGAGGCCTTGCCACTGTTCCCCCCACTTCCCCTCCCTGCGAGGGCAGGGAGGTGAGCTCAGGGAGAGAATAGGTCACCTCCAAGGGCTGGAGGGGTGGGGATGCTCGTGGAGCGCTCCTCTGCCTGGGCCACCTGAGAGTCCTTTTCTGAGTTAATCAGCCTCTTCCTCTTAAAATTCAAACACTCCCAGACAAGGGTTAACTCCTGTGTCCCTGGCATCCTACTGAGATTCTGTCACCAGATCACCCTGCTATGCATTAGAGAGGTGTTTGAAGCCTGAAGGAGTTCCCTGGAGACTGCTGTCTTCCAGTGTCTGGGCTCCTTTCACAGTGGCAGAGTCTGCAGGGGGCACAGGCTGTTGGATGGAGCCTGAGCTCCAAAGACAAAGTTCTTTTACTTCATTTTATACCTTTCCAAAAGGACTGACCTTCTGAGCAAATATGTAAACATTTATTCATTTTCAACAAAATAATTAAAAAAATAAGTCTTCCCTGTCTCCTCAGAATAAGATGTAGAATAAAAATTAAAACCATTCCATGAAACAAAATGAAAGATAAAAATTGTATGAGCATATCAATAGAGGTAGAAAAAGCATCTGGCAAAATCCAGCATCCATTTATGAGGATAACTCTCATCAAGGTGGGAATAAAGGGAACAGACCTCAACCTGGCCAGTGTGACTTAGTTGGTTAGAGCATCCTCCTGTAAACGGAAAGGTTCCAGTTTCCATTCCTGGTCAGGGTACATGAGTGGGTTGCGGGTTTGATCCCTGGTTGGGGTGCATGCGAGAGGCAATCGATCAATGTTACTCTCCCACTCTCTTTCCCTCCCTTCCCCTATAAATAAGTTATTTAAAAGGGGAACATACCTCAGCATAATAAAGATCAGAAACAAGATGGGGATGTTCACTTTCACTACTCTCACTGGAAGTCTTAGCCATAGCAATCAGACAAGAAAGAGAAAAGGCATCCAGATTGGAAAGGAAGAAGTAGAACTCATTATTTGCAGATGACATAATACTACTTGTAGAGAACCCTAAAGAGTCCATCAAAAAACTTTTAGAATTGATAAGTTCTGGCCAAGATGGAGGCGTAGGAAGAAACCCTTTGCTTCCTCTCACAACCAAAAAGAGGATAACAACCAATCTAAAATCACTAAACAACCAGAAGCTCCAGAAAAATCAAACTCCATAGAACTCTGGCAACCAAAGAATTAAAGAAAAAAATCAACCAGACCAGTAAGGCAGAAGAACTGAGGGAAGGCAGCTGAGGGGCAGGGCTGACTGCCAAGCTTGGCAGAGCTGCATGGGAGGGACTGACTTAAGGGGAAAGCTGAGACTCAGAGCTGATTGTGGGCTGTGGCTGGGGTTGCCTCGGTGGGAGATACTTCCAGTCTGACTCAAGAGCCTGTTGGAAAGTGAGCAATAGACAAGCAGGCGAGCTGCATTGCTCCCTCTCTGGCCCCTCGCCCACAGGCAGTGCAGTAAAGAGGGTTGCCCTACCTAGGTGAATACCGAAGGTCCAGCCCCTTACAACTTATCAGGTGCACCAAGGCAAAGAAACATGAACCAAATGAAAGAACAGAGCAAAACCTCAGAACTAAGCGATGAGGACATTGCCAACCTAACTGATGGAGAATTTAAAGCCCTGGTAATCAAAATGCTCACAGGACTGATTGAGCTTGGTCGAAAAATGAAAGAACAAATGAAAGATACCCAAAATGAAATAAAGCAAAATATTCAGGGAACCAACAGTGACAAGAAGGAAACCAGGATTCAAAGCAATGATTTGGAATAAAAGGAAGAAATAAACATCCAACTGGATCAGAATGAAGAAACAAGAATCCAAAAAAATGAAGAGAGGCTGAGGACTCTCTGGGACAACCTGAAACGTTCCAATATCCAAATTATAGGGGTGCCGGAAGGAGAAGTGCAACACCAAGAAGTTGAAAACTTATTTGAACAAATAATGAAGAATTTCCCCAATCTGGTGAAGGAAATAGCCTTCCAGGAAGTCCAGGAAGCCCAGAGAGTCCTAAAGAAGCTGACCCAAAGAGGAACACACCAAGGCATATCATCAAGTTACCCAAGATCAAAGACAAAGAGAAAATCCTAAGAGCAGCAAGAGAAAAGGAGACGGTTACCTACAAAGGAGTTCCCATAAGGCTGTCAGCTGATTTCTTAAAAGAAACCTTACAGGCAAAAAAGGGTTGGAAAGAAGTATTTGAAGTCATGAAAGGTAAAGACCTACATCCAAGATTACTCTATCCAGCAAAGCTTTCATTTAGAATGGAAGGGAAGATAAAGTGCTTCCCAGATAAGGTCGAGTTAAAGGAGTTTATCATCACCAAGCCCTTACTATATGAAATGTTAAAGGGACTTATCTAAGAAAAAAGAAGATAAAAAATATGAACAATAAAATGACAACAAACTCATAACTATCAACAAATGAACCTAAAAGAAAAGAAAAACAACGAAAACAAAAACTAAGCAAACAGCCAGAACAGGAATAGAATCAGAGAAATGGAGATCACACAGAGGGAGTTCAGTAGGGAGGGGAAGGGAAGAATAGGGGGGAAAGAGACAGGGAAGAAGCAGCATAATTAGTAGCCATAAAATAGACGGGGAAAGATAAAAATGGTATAGGAAACAGGACTAAAAGAATTTAACATGTACAACCCATGGACTTGAACTAAGGGGGAGGATGCTAGAGGGTGGCGGAGGCAGGGTGGAAGGGAGATAAAGGGGAAAAAATTGGGAAAACTAATAGCATAATCAATAAAAAATACTTAAAAAACTATTAGAATTGATAAATGAATTAAGTAGCAGGATACCAAATATGCAGAGATCAATTGCATTTTTATACACCAATAATGAACTATCAGAAAGAGAAATTAAGAAAATAATCCCATTTACAACTGCATCCAAAAAAAAAAAAAATTAAAGCACCTAGGAATAAATTGAACCAAGGAAGTAAAAGATCTGTACTTGGAAAATTATAAGACATTGAAGAAAGATTGAAGATACAAATAAATGGAAGCATATACTGTACTCATGGATAGGAAGATTTAACATTGTTAAAATGTTCACACTACACAAAACAATATATAGATTCAATGCAATACTTATCAAAATACCAATTGTGCTTTTTTAAATTACTTATTTATTTAGAGAGGGGATGGGAGGGAGAGAGACATCAATCAGTTGCCTTTTGTACACACCCTGACCAAGGACTGAACCCACAACCTAGGCATGTACCCCAAATGGGAATCACACTGACAAACTCACTTTGCAGGACACCACCCAACCAGCTGAGCCACACTGGTCATGGCCCAATGGCATGTTTCACACAACTAGAATAATCCAAAAATTTATATGGAACCACAAAAAACTGAATAGCCACAACAATCATGAGAAAGAAGAACAAAGGTATCATGCTACCTGTTATCAAAATATACTGCAAGGCTATAGTAATCAAAACAGAGTGGTACTGGTATAAAAACAGACACATAGATCAATGGAATGGCATAGAGAGCCCAGAAATGAACCCACGCCTATATGGTAAATAAACATATGACAAAGGAAGTAAAAACATAATGGGGTAAAAATAGTCTGTTCAATAAATTGTGTTAGAAAAATGGGACAGATATATACAGAAAAAAGTGAAACTACATCACCTTCTTACACCATATACAAGAATAACCTCAAAATGGATTAAAGACTTCAATGTAAGATTTGAAACCATAAAACTTCTAGAAGAAAAGATAGGCAGTAAACTCTGATATTTCTCAAAGCAACATTTTTTCCCTAATATATCTTCCTAGGCAAAGGAAACAAAAAAGTAAATACAAGCAAATGGGACTACATCAAACTAAAAAGGTTTTGCACAGCAAAGGAAACCATCAACAAAACAAAAAAACCTGAATGGGAAAGAATATTCATCAAAGATACATCTGATAAGGAGTTAGTATCTAAAATTTATAAGGAACTCATACAACTCAACACCAAAAACAACAATCCAATAAAAAAATGGGCAGAGAACCTAAATAGACACTTCGCCAAAGAGGACATATAGATGACCAGTAGACATGAACAGATGCTCAACGTCACTAATCAGAGAAATGCAAATTAAAACCACGACCAGTAGACATGAACAGATGCTCAACGTCACTAATCAGAGAAATGCAAATTAAAACCACGATGAGATGTCACCTCACACCTATCAGAATCAGTAAATCAACAAAAAATATTGTTGAGGATGTGGAGAAAAGGGAACCCTAGTTGACTGTGGGTGGGAATGCAGACTGGTGCAGCCACTGTGGAAAACAGAATGGAGGATACTCAAAAAATTAAAAATAGAACTACCTATGACCTAGCGATTGCATTCCTGTGTATATATCAAAAAGCCCTTAAAATACTAAATTTGAAAAAGTATATGCACTCCTATATTCACTGCAGCATTATTTACAATAGCCAAGATACAGAAGCAACCCAAGTGCCTGTTGATAGATGAGTGGATAAAAAAGTGGTGGTACATATATACAGTGGAATATTACTTGGCCATTAAAAAGAATGAAATCTTTGCATTTCTGACAACATGGATGGACCTAGAAGGTATTGCATTGTTTGAACTAAGACCGAGAAAGATAAATACTATATGATTTAAAGAATAAAATAAATTAACAAAAACAAACATAATCATAGATGCAGAGAACAAACTTATGGTTGCTGATGGAGGAGGTTTGGGGACTGAATAGAAAAACTGAAAGGATTAAGTACAGATTAGTAGTTACAAAATAGTCATGGGGATGTAAGGTACAACATAGGGAACATAGTCAATAAATTGTAACTATGTGTGGTATCAGAGGAATACTTGAATTACTGGGGATCACTTCATAAATACACAGGGTGGGGCAAAAGTAGGCTTACAGTTGTGACTACACAATATAATTTATTTTTTATTTATTATTGTATTTTTCATACGCACAACTGTAAACCTACTTTTGCCCCACCCTGTATAATTGTCTAACCACTATGCTCTACACCTGAAACTAATATAATACTGAATGTCAGCTGTGATTGAAAAATAAAACCATTCCATGGCTCAGCTAGTGATGACATGTAGAGATCTATGGCATCAATGAGCTTATTCAATTGCAAAGTGAGGCAGGAAAAGGTGCTGGAAGGAGATCAGCAGTGTGTGTTGCTGAGTCCTCAGATGACGTTTCCTGCCCACCTGAGGGGGACCAGGTTCACCCACTGCCTGAAGTAGTCTTAAGGCAGTGATCTCTGGAGTCCAGAGGAACTGGGCTCAGACTTCAGCAACTTTAACCCTATTGGCTCCAGTTTCCTGGCATGGGGACAAATGAGACCGTCCTTGGGGCTGTAAGGAATTCTGGGGAACAGTGCAGTAGTGAAATGGACCACTGCAGGCCTGGCCCCGAGGACAGCTCCATAAACAAGGGTTTCCCTCCCTTGAAGATGAATTATTAAAAGAAACTGGAGAATGGGTTCTCTGCATGTTTGGTGGGGGAAAGAAAGGTTGTTGGTGAGACCTGCAGAATAGTTAAATTCTCCTAAAGGGGAAATGTACTCTGTTCTTGGATTGACACCCTCCTGAAAATTTCTATAGCACATCATTCTTTATTACTGAAAAGACAATGAAACAATGCTGAAGCATACTCTGATAAAAGGGAGAAGTCACCTATATTCCATCATCCCACTACAATCTTTCTTGAAACACTGGTTTTAAAATACCTGGAACTGGCCAGGCACTGAGAAGCTAAGGCATGGAATGAGATGAAGTTTAGGCAGCCAAATGGCAACAGGGCTAGAGTGGGCCCCCAACTTCCTGACTTTCTGTCAGCATCTTCCTGTGCAGCAGCTGTCAGACCACGTCCACTGTTGTGGTCTCCAGAAAAAAGGCCTGGGAGGAGGATTCAGAAGTAACAGTGGTAGGTAATTAAGAACTTGGAAAGGAAACCCAGGAAGAAGGGTGAGGTTTATTCTGTTTATAAAGAAAATGTTAGGAATTAAATTTGATTTTAAGGAATTTCAGACTCAATAAGGGTGATCAACTATTCTCCACCTCCACTGGCTGGAACAGAACAAAACAAACAGCAAAAGGGGTTTGGATCAGAATAGGATAGAGAATTTCCTTACCTTTCCTCAAGGCTTGACATTCGAAGGTTAAACCAAGCCCTTAATGTCGAGCTTCCCAACTATGAGTAGGCAGGTGTTGGGGAAGGGATTGAGAAGCTCAAAAGGAGATAGATTAAGCTCATGGGCAGAGGCAGGGACCCCTCACCCCCTACAGCCGGGCCATCATCTTTCATTGGCAGCAACAACAGTGGCACCCAGTGGGGTCCAGTGTAATTGCAATTATGACCACCTTTCCAGAACTTTTCTAAATTGCAGCAGTGAAGTCACATCACAGTGTTAATCATACCACAATTCAAAGAGTTGCTAGGAATTGTCTGTGCTTCTTTGATGGCCCCATGGAACTATGAATGCATGCCAAAGGAAAACCTCAATTTTTATGCAGAAATCCCTATGACTTGGAAGCCAAACAAGCCCACCTGCCTGATGGCTGACCCATTTTCATTCATTCAGCAAACATCCATTGGGTACCTATCATGCGCTAAAGCTGGCCTGGCCACAGGAGGCAGGAAGACAAAAGGTTGTCCTCTAGGAGTTCACAGGCAGGAGAGGAGACAGTAAACAAAACAGCAGTGTAGTGTCACTGCTGCCACCACAAGGATGTGTCCACAGAGGGGGAGGAACCCTGGGGGAGGGCCAAGGACTGGCTTGGGGAGGTCAGGAAGTCGTCACAGAAGAGACAGATTTAGCTGCAAAATTCCCAGTAAAAGCACTGGTTTAGGTTGGGAAATGGTGAACCTTAGATGCCTGCAGACTATGGAAAGAGGTGTCCACCAGGCAGCTGGCAGTAAAGGTTTAGAGGGCGGGAGAGCCTCCTCAGATGGAGGCAAGCTTTGGAGTTGTGAGTTTTAGGAGGCAGCTGTCTGGGAAGACAGGAGTAGTGTCCAAAGGTTGAGCAGAGTAAGTACATGAACATTACCAGGAAGATGTGATGAAGCACATACTCCACTCACTCCAACTTCAAGATCTGGACATATTTCATAAGTGAACAAGCCAAATCTCTCGGACGAGGAAGAGATTGGCTATGGCTTAACACATACTATGAAAGCTGTGCCCTGTTCTTAAATGTCCCCTTCCAAGTGACTGGACCACCATCAGCATCATACTTTGGCCTCTCTACCCTCTTAGTCCCTCCACGGGAGGAAAGGAATGCACGATTGGTACACTTGGGGAGAATAAACCAGGCATGTTAGTCAGTTCCTCCCCTCTTCTTCTTGGGAGACTGACCTCAGAGCCCAAAAATTCCCCTCCTTCATACCACCCAACCCAGGCAAGAGAGAAGGCCTACCCTGGCCCAGCACTGCTGACACTCACCCAGAGCAAGAGTATCAATGAGCCTTCAGAGGGCAAAGTGAAGCTTTTGGCCTCCATCCACTGACACAATGTCCTAATTGACAATTGTTTTAAATCTGAGTAAGACTGGTGCTACTATCAGTGGGGGGCAGTGAGGGGGGTAAATGCAGACAACTGTACTTAAACAATAAAAAAAAAAAATGGTGCTACTATCAGACCACCCTTACTCTGCAAAGGCCCCTGAGTTATATCAGAACCTAAGGACTGGCAGATGTGATTTGAAAAGGCTCCTTACCAAACATATCACCAAGGTGTAGAGTTAAAGAATAGAGCATAGGACCTGAATGCCAACATTTAAGTGGAGGGCAAAAGAAAAAGGGGCTTGGTAACGGGAAGCAAGCAAAGGGAACAAAACCAGAGGACATGTAAAGCACGCACAACCAGAGGCTCTAGGCTTGGAGGGAAGGATGGTCTTCAATGTGTAGGAAACAGAGTGGTCTTCTTGCTTATGTATGTGGGTACCACTGTAGGGTGACCCAGACATGGCTTTGACTTCTCCTGTCCCCAGTTCTAGGACCTAAGGCTTGGCCAAGCTGGCAGTGAGCTTCCAAGGACACACATTTAGTAACTTAATGAAACTTTGGGACATTTATTATACTCTACCCCTTGAGCAGTGATGCTCGAGAATAACGATGGATCAGCTGTGATGTCTTCCTGGTCTCTTGCAATAACTAATATTTAAAATATGCATGAACTATATTATTACAAAGTTCAGGAAAAACCTCATGCGGATCCCCAAGTGCTCTCACCACCAGTTAGAACATGGCCGGCCCACGGCCTCTTTCAGACAGTAACATGAGAAGTTTTCCCCAATGACAGACACAAGGTATTTACTTCAGAACACCAGACAAATATAGTAAAGTATAAAATAAAAACTACTTATGATTCCACCTTCCTGAGACCATGAGTATTAATATTTTGGAGCATTTTCTCCAGTATTTGCACATACGTTAAAAAATAAAATTGATATTTTACTTTGCTTTTCCTATTTAATATATTGTGAGTAATCCTTAATGGTTATTATTCTTCAAAAACATTTTTAATGGCTGAATAATATTCCACTTACTATATATACCCTCATTCATGTATGGTATGTATATTATATGTACATCCTTTAGATGGCTATCAATTTCTACTATGAGAAACCTTGTATGTAAATCTTTGTGCATCTCAGATGACTTCCCTAAGGCAAATGCCCAAGCGTGGAGTTACTGAATCAAAGAATCCACTGGCATTAACTACACATACTAGGATGACAGTTCTCTACTCCCAGGTACAAAAGCTCATAAGGTTGTGACGAAGGCCATTTAAATTATCTTGAGTAAGACTCAAAAGGCAAGACAGTGTCCTGAATGAATCAATATAAAAAATTAAAATCAAATAAAGGGAGTGGCCATAAGAATTGTAAGGCTAAATTGGAAAGAAATGGGAGAGGAAATAGGGAAGAAGGAGAAGGCTAGGGGAGCAGAAGGGGGAAAGGTGCTTATGTGCATTTCACTGAGGAGAGCAGGGAACTATTGAGAATTTTCATTTGGAGAAACCGTAAGGAATTGCACCATCCTAGAGCACCTCTTGTTGGCTCTCTTTCCTGATGTTTGCAGTTACTGTTGAGTATTAAATGGATTATATGTTTATAATATTTATAATATATAACATATATATGATTATCAGCATGGTGCATGACACTTAAGCTCAAGAAATGTGCTTTCCTTTCCGCTACAACTTAATGACCCCCACAATGGCGAGGACATTTAGGACATGGCCCAGACATCCAGTTAACTCAATAAAATGACTGAATAAAAGCTGACTTTAAACTGCCTGTGTTCATACATGGGTTACTTTATCAACACACCAAAAAATCGGCTCTTTAGCTCTATAATAACAAATAGTTTAAAAGGGATAACACAGGAAAGGAAAAAACCATAAACCTATTTTCTCCCCCATTTAATTCAGGCCGTAACACAACTTCATCAGGTAAATAGCCAATAAATTAGAGGTACATCTCCTCAGCATTTCCTGTATTTCCCCCCTACGACCCTACCCTTAACAACACTAGACCGAACCGCCCCACAGCAGCACACCTCCAACACGGCGGTTAGCCACCAACTCGAAGGCCGTATTCCCCTGCTCCAGACCAGAAAGAGGTCCCCACGTGCAGCATGGAGGAGCCCAGGTCGGCACCGCATCCATTCTCACGCCCTGTGTAAAGCCCATCCAGTAAGACAGTTAACTAGATGCAGGTGTCAACAGGACAGAATGAATTTGTTACTTATCTCCCTCACTCCCTTTCCTTTCCTGTTACACTTTATCTCCAGTACTGGTGCTTCAACCCACCAGTGTAAAATTAAAAAAAAAAAAAAAAACACGAGGCAGATGTGTATAAACAAACAAAAGGGCTCTCTTTAGGTCATATTTAAAAATATATTGTGAAACAAGGTGTGCATTTCAATATCATATATAGGTATTTATGTAATCTCTAAAGACACTGAATAATATCTGCAAGGGCATGTATCACACTGTCAGTGGTAGCAGAGGAAATAGGGTTTGGAGAGAGGAATGGCAATTTTCAATTTTATTTACGTATGAACTGACTGAATTTGTTGCAACCAGCATATATTGTTTAAAAAATGTTTTTTCAAAAGAAGTTCTACTTTTAGAAAGGAAGATGACTTACCATTAAGCCACGATCATAGTCTACTCCTTTTTTCCTAAACTGGTATTTCCATTCTTTGGTTATCATTTTTCTAGACCTAGTAATCAAAAACATTTTCTGGAGGCTTGGGGGGAGCCACAGAGGTGCCCTGTGCCAGCTTTGCCTCCTAGCTCCTCCTTCCCTACGGTACTTCCCCCAGTTGTACTCTTTCTTCTGCCAGTCTTTCCACCACTCACATCTCGCTTTTTCTCCAAACTACCGACTGACACACCTCCAACACGCTGCTACAAGAAGAAAGTACCTCAACAGATGAACTTCTGCCCAGTAGAACAAAACTCAGTTTCACGCTTCAGCCTGAGTGCAGAGAAGCGATGAGAGGTAAACTAAAGTGAAAGGGATAGGCAATGGTACTGATATTTTAGACATACCACTTTAGGCATAAATCCATCTATGAAAGTATTTTTCAAAGCAAATCACACCAAACATAAGCAAGCCACTATCAAGTCAGATGAGTGATTATTTTCAAATGTGATGGGTTTATTTTATTTTGTTCTGATGCAAAACCAAAGACTCCACTACAGCACAGAGATCAATATATTAAAAGGTCATGAAAAAGTGGTGTGGGACATGCAGGACGTGATACACAAACTGGAGGGTCGGGTTATTTCCTTTACAACATGACTCTACACTGTCGCTGAGGATCACATTTAAAATAATACTGTGGAACTGAACTGAAGTGTGGCACAGGTATGACAACTTCCAGGCATGCCTTCCAGCACCTCCCTTAGGAGGGACTCGTGATCTCTAGACTTCAGTGTGCGGGAGGATTACAATTCTTTGGAAGAATAAAAAGTTCACACTTTTGAAATTTCAGAGAAGAATTTTAAGGCCAAAACATAGTGGGTTCATTTCTCTTCATCTCCAGGGAGAAATCTAATGCTTTATTCAAAACCTCATTAAGCTTCTAGTTCAAATCCCAACCCAACCTTGTGACCTCCTGCATTGAAGTTCTTTCCATCGATTAAAGCTGATAGGGTCAGTTTGACTCCTAGGAAGAAGAAAACACCACAATCACTTGTAACAACTATTACAATCAGATCTACATTTTCTAGAAACAATGGGTGGAGTCAAAGGCATGGATTACAGCTGGGTGTAAGAGTTACAAACATACAGCTATTACTGAATTTAACACAGAGTTATATGTAATCATCTGATCTGTAATGAGTAAAGCATAATAATCATGGCAAAGTTTATTTGGAGTCAGGTTAAAAATAGTAAGGGATCAACCAAACTTACAAGCCAGAGTGACCAAGTTATAGTTAGAAATACATAACATATTTTTAAGCAAAAGTACTTGATTTATTTTACTTTGTATAAACAAACAAATGTTACAAAATGATCTGAATAAGCCAACAGTGATTGTAGGTTATTTTATAAGTTATTTTCATTACTCTATCACCTTCTGCCCCAACCCCATCGTTATTAATTCCTTTACTTACCTGGTCGAAGAGTCTGAGTATAACCCAATCCAATCAGGCTGGCATTATTTACTTTAGCCTAAGGTTAGGGGATAAAACAGAAACAGTAAGAAAACACTCAATTTTATAACTCATAAGTCCAGTATGACCACTTCATGCATCCGATTTCCAAAGTTAAAGCACCTTAGGGCCAAACTAGAATGCATGAAACTGAAAATTTAATTAATAAGAAGATAAATCTTTTAAGAGACCTTGAGAATATAGGCTTAGTGGCCTCAAGCAATTATTTTTAAAACACTGTGCAGCCAAATATCCCTGTGTACTAAATTCTTTGAGATACCAGTTTACAACCTCTGACAGTGGTTAGAACATGAACTCTGGTGAGAGACAGACCTAGCTCAAATCTTGACCCTGCCACTTAACTGTGTGACCTTGGGTAAGCTACCTGACCTCTCTAAGCCTCAGTTCCCTCATCTGTAAAACAGGGATGAGGACACTACCCACCACCTATGGTAGTTGTGAGGATTAAATGAAATAATACATATAAAGCCCTTAGCACAGTATCTGAAACTTAAAAGCCCAATCAGTGTTGTTATTAAGAATTACTAACACCAACAGGAAGAGTAATCAAATCCCATGAATTTGTAGGTGAGAAAATTTGGGGGCCAAAGAGAGAAAATGACTTGAGAAAGTCAGATAGCCAAACACAGGAAGAACTAGGACTAGAACCCAATTTCTTAACTTCAACTGTAACACTCCTTTCACTATACAATGACTAGCTCATTAAAGTTAATAAAGAACACACAAACTACAACCACACCACAGCTTCCATCAATAATTCAGGTGAAAGCCTACGAGCAGACACAATCTGGTAGCACGTCCTTACAGAGAGAGAAGTTCTACAATCCAACTTGTATTTAGCAGCGATGCCGAAACGGGTGTTGTTACTGCCAGCTGTCCAGGCAAGGTTTATTGATGTTTCAATCTTCTCATTAACCTTCTGGTAGATAGACCCTCCAAATTCAGTGCCATCATTCCTGTTTTCATCGTGTAAGAAAAAGTCATAAACGTCTAATTTGTACCGCTGTTAACGATATGGAAACAAATTCTGAAACTATCAAAACAAGGATATCACTTTGCAAGTAGATTTCAGCAAAATTCTGGCATAAATGATTTCCAAACAAAATAAGGAACTAAATCTAGTTATGTAATTTAACCACCTTATTAAAATGCAGTTAACACTAGATTAATTTACTTGGCTTCTCCACATGACGTAAACTTCTTAGTCACAATTAAGTTATGCACAAAGGCAGACACCTCAGGTGAATATGACGTATAGGTCTCTCTGAGATGTTCACAGATTTTATAAACTTCAATAAAGATTCCACAGAAATATATACATAGTGGCACAGGTATGGGAAGAATACCAATTCTGGATTTCATTTAAAACAGAGTCCTAGAATTAGAACGCACCCTCCCTATAAAACCTAGCGTGCACTGCTCCAGAGAAGTACCTAAATTGCTTCAAAGCATCCCAGAAGTTAGTCCCTGAGTTTTCATGGTTTTCCTGATGAATACTTTTTTCATCAATTTTAATGCCACTGACTATACCACTGCATGACTTTATTTTAGTCAGCGTAAGTAGATCAGAATGTCTAGTGAAGAGAGATAGAGAACACTTCAAAAACACACAGTTCATCCTTTGCTTTCTCTTTATGGTAGAATAGCAATACCTAGTAGCCCACGACATAAAATTTAAAAGTTCAAATTCATTTCACCAACGGGTTGCAGCCTACAGAACTGAACCCAGAATTGCTTTGAGGATCTGCTATTTCTGACCAAAGGTCAGTGAAAACCTCCAGGGAATTACAGGGGATGTTCCAGGATGCTCAGGTCAATTAGGCAGTTGTTCTTCATGCTCCAAACAGACCTACTTCCAAACCCTGCCAAGCTGTGTAGGGCACCAGAGAAAACTGGAACATCTCCAAAGGATCTCTTATATCAGGAGGTGACCCATGGCCTGGGCTCTCTCCATCCCAATGCTGCTTCTACAGATTCTAGAACTTCAAAGAGTTTGGGGTAGAGGCTGACAAGCCAGTAACTAGCAGTAGCACAGCACAACGCACCAAGTGCACTAATCTCTGGGAATGTTCTGCTGACTATAAAAACAGTGCAGTGAGGTTGGATGTCCTCTAAAACATATTAAATGCAATTACCATCACTTGTAACCTTCTCAACATGCTCATGGCTATCAACTTTTTGGGCGACTGCACTGGCGCGAAAGAAGGAATCAGTTATAAATACTCACACATGAGTATGCAGCTGGAAGTCTGCAGCCTTGTAACCCAGGGCGAAATTATTCTGTGACAGTTTGGATTTGGCCGTGTCAAAACTCATCTGATAGCCAGCAAGCCAACCTTCAAAGGCTAATACGGCCCAGCCATAGATGGTTGGGCCAGCAAAATCTATATCAACATTACTGCCAAGACTGAAACAATCCCGTTTATAAGAGGCCTTCAATTTCCCACTCTTCTTTCTGTGAAAAACAAACACAACACAATGTAAACAACGTGAGTTTCTACTACTGTCCAGGAATCTTATGGTAAGATCCCCTCTTTCCCCCAGTGGTAGATGGCACACATATAGCAAAAATGTTTCAAGTGACTTAGTATTAGAAATATACGTACTACATTTACCTATTCCTCACTATAAGGTCAAATGATCGAATATTTCATGATTTCTTGAAAGTATGAACAAAGGTATAAAAAGGAATAAGGTATTTCAGTATCAATTAATAATGTGAATATACATGTATCATGATAAGCCAAATTCCTTTAAATATTTTCAAATTCCCAAATGCTACAAAAGGTAACAACAACCAAACCACTTAACTTTTAACTTGTCAACTTATCTTGGATAGAAGTTTCCTTTTTTCTTTATGCTCTTTGGTAAACATATTTATTTTCCTTAAGGGTGAGTGTCTTCTCTGTGTTAGACAGATGGAAGAAAGTGCATTTTTGAAGGACAATACTGAAACCCGTTCTTAATAATCCTTTTCTATTTCAATCAGGCCTCTTATGAGAGAATATGTGTCCTGAACATCACTAAAGGTACAGCAGGAAGGACACATCTGTTGTTACATCTAAGAAATGCTACTCTGCCTTTATCTAGCACCTTTGTCCTGACAGCCTTGGCCCATGATAGGCAGATAAGAAACATCATCATCATTTTTTAGAAGAAACCAAAGCAGAAATGTTGTGATGAGTTATACAGGATAAGAAAGTAAGTCAACAGCAGAACTACCTGTTATACTGTTCTACGGCCAGGAGATTACAGTTTTCTTAAACTCTCAGCAAAATACCACATCCATGAATCTTCAGAATAGCTTAAGAAATATCTAATCTCAAACCCTTCTAGTTACTAAACTTTTTCTACTATGTGCCTCTTTCAACTAGATTTATGTTTTTGTTCATCTGATCAATTTTCTTTTTTAAAGATTTATTTATTTATGTATAGACAGAGGGGAAGGGAGAGAGAAAGAGAGGGAGAGGAAAGACCAGTGTGTGGTTGCCTCTTGTATACCCCCACTGGGGACCTGGCCTGCAACCCAGGCATATGCCTTAACCAGGAATCAAATCGGTGACCCTTTGGTTTGCAGGCCAGCACTCAATCCACGGAGCTACACCAGCCAGGCCTTTCTGATCAGTTTTCAAATAAAAATTTTATCTGCCTCAACAGTCTTCCTTTCTCTTTACTGCATATACAAGGTCTCTCATACACCTGATGGCAACCCTCCTAATAAGCTCTTCGGTATCAAAACTTTTTATTTCAACTTCCTATCCTAAACCTCCTTATAGGCTAAAAAAAACATTTCAGAAATCACGGTTTGGATAATTACCCTGTGTTCGGTACAAATATGGTATCAAGAGTAAGTTTCAACCCTTCGGCCAACTGAAAAATAAACATTTAAAATTAATAATTAATAACTTTCGATTCTTATTTTGATTCAATAAACCAATTCTAAAGTTTTCTCAAACTTCCTCTCTAACAAAAAGTCATTAAAGAAAGACAAATATTATATTTAATAAATTACCTCTTCACCCTTCCCTGTTCCTTTATCCCTCTCCCTCCTCCCAGGCTTCATCATCATGATTCTTTCACCAAAAAACAGGTTAAACTATAAAGGTCAAATTCTCTTCCAGCCAGTAACGTAAATCACAATACGAAAACAACAAAATCCCAACACAACTAAATAATATTGAAATTCTCTTAAAATTTATTGGTTAATAAGACAAACTGATTATTTAATAAGCCAACTTATTTATTCAGCTATCTATTTATATTACCTATATATGGTAATGTGCATATAGACAGATCTTGAAACATAGTGCCCTGTATATAGTAGACCCTTGACAAATATCTGATAGATTTACTGTTGGAAAACATTATATAATTTTAGAAACATTTTTCAGTGGAGCTGATTTTGCTATGTTTACAAGACAAAATTAAAACTAAATCACTGCAAATAGTTTGGTCTACCCAGCAGAAGCTCAGATGTATTGGGATGACCAAAAAGTATGTTTAGTGTGTTAGGTAAAAGATACATTTTTCATTTTCACCAATAACTTTGTTGATTTGGATATCTTGAGTATGTCGGCTATCTCCCTCTATTGGCTTCTAGTGGGTAGAGGCCAGGGGCGCTGCTAAACACCCTCCAATGCATAAGACAGCCCCACAGCAAAGAATTATTTGGCCAAAATGTCAATAGTACCGAGAAACTTGACAGACCACTTTTGACACATTCAATTAATCACAGCACCTTCTCCACACAATGCACAAATCCTTTTTAGCATTTCAGTTGCAATTTTACCTTTCTTGAAATAATAAAACATAATATGCCAAAAATGTTGCATTACCTTCCTCCATCTTCAATATTAAAATGGCTGCGCAAAAATTCTTCAATTTTGGTTTTTTTTAAGAATGCAGGCTAATATGACAGCTGTCACAATACAATTTAACAAAATTGTTTTAAATGAAGTTAAAGACAACTAAGCACTACTAGAGCCATCGTATAAGAAAACCTAAACAAACTTCTTGGCCAACCCAATATAACAGAATAAATAGAAAAATTCAGAATAAAGATGAAGAGTGATAATTATGTAGTCACAAAGCCTTACTTTCTAGAAACATAAGACATACCAAAGTAGGCCATGTACAAAGAAAAAATATGGCTACTGGATAGGTTCTAAGATCTCGTTCAGGTTATATTTTGGGGTTTGTTCATCATCTTATCTGCAAGGTAAATTTAACATATAAAAATAACTTCTAATGCTTTCTTTTACCTTATTCTCCCAAGAGATTTCTGTTCCAAGAGTATTGTCTGTGTTCCACTTTTGGGTGAAGGTAAGTCCATAGTTACAGACCTTATATTTGGTCTCGAGGTTGCCTGAAGCTTTCCCTGTATCAGTATAAGCATGACCAGAAGTAGAAAATTCCTAAGCAATAAAAAAAAAACTTCTTTAAAGGGAGCTCATCAAATAGAAAAAGATCATTTCAGAAAGCAGTGTTCAGTGCACTACACTCCAGTATGATTAATGTTTTACCACAGCCCTCCTCTACAGCAACTTAGTGCCTACTTTCCTTCTTTCTTTTTTTTTTATTTTTTTATTTTATTTTATTTTTTTCCATTTTTTATTTTTTTTTTAATCAGTATTTTTTAATTGTTGATATTGTACAGTTTTCTGTCTTTTACCCCGCCCCAGCCCACCACCCCAGCCCTCCCCACCTTCCTCCCATTTCCACCCCCCATAGTTTTTGTCCATGAGTCCTTTATACTTGTTGCTCTAAACCGTTCCCCTTTTCCCCTGAAATTCCCTCCCCTCCCACTCTGGACACTGTCAGACTGTTCTCAAATTCAGTGTCTTTGTTTATATTATGCTTGTTTGTTTGTTTTGTTGATTAGCTTCCTGTTAAAGGTGAGATCATATGGTATTTGTCTTTCACTGCCTGGCTTATTTCGCTTAGCATGATACTCTCCAATTCCTTCCATGCTGTTGCAAAGGGTAGGAGCTCCTTCTTTCTTTCTGCTGCATAGAATTCCATTGTGTAAATGTACCACAGTTTTTTGATCCATTCATTAAATGATGGGCACCTAGGTTGCTTCCAGCACTTGGCTATTGTAAATTGTGCTGCTATGAACATAGGGGTGCATAGATTCTTTTGGATTGGTGTTTCAGGATTCTTAGGATATAATCCAAGCAGTGGAATTGCTGGGTCAAAAGGTATGTCCATTTTTAGTTTTCTTAGAAAATTCCTTCATAAACAAAGCAACAAACAGCAAGTGTTGGAGAGGTTGTGGAGAAAAGGGGACCCTAGTGCACTGTTGGTGGGATTGCAGATTGGTACAACCACTATGGAAAACAGTATGGAATTTTCTAAGAATACTTTCCTTCTTTCTAATCTCTGAATATGTTAACCAGTTTTAGATCTCTCCATTACTCCACCTCTCTTACTGGTATTTTTTGTTTCATATACTCTTACTAAATGGAAATCTTAAATTCTCTCCTTTAAAAGAGAAATATCTTAACTGAAAATAAATGCCTTCACTAAAAAAGCAAAAATAGAGAACTCTGAACATTTTACTTTCATGGCCTAAAAAAGATGACCAGTTCTCTATCATCATTTAAACTACTATTTAATTTTAAAGTCCTTAAAAATTCCCAAATCAGAGGAAGCACTAGCCTCCCTCCTCCCTTTTAATAAGGCCAGAACTCTGTCACTTGTTTAAATTTTATTTTTATTGTAACAAAATACGTAACATAAAATGTACAATTTTAACCATTTTAAGTGTAGAGTTCAGTGGCATTTAATACATTCATTGTTAGGAAAACTTTATTACTTTTGTCCACAAAACTACCTATAAAACTTTAAGCACAAACAATTTTATTATTTGAAAGTGTCTATCCATTTTTTATAACAAAATGCAGTCATAATTTATCCTTCTTTCTCCCTTCTCTGCCTGTCTTTTTAAAGTGCTTTCTATCAAAGAGTTACTATGAGTGCCTTAAAATAGATCCTCCTCCTGACTTAGATGTCATTTCAGTCATATGACAATAAGCTATTAGAAAAAGATATCCTTCTAGAGGGAAGCAAACAGCCAACACCTGTCACTGACAATCTATGAACTGTCAAGAAAAAACCATTCTGACGGGCCCTGTTTTTAAAGAACATTTCTGAAATGCTGCCAGACTTGACCAGTTACATTTCACTGCCTGTAACATGAACCCTCCCTTCACCAAACACCCTGCTCCCTAACTCTGGTTCTAGGCTGACGAAACAACTGGAAAACTCTGATCTGTTTATCAACACCGCACAGAAAGTTTTCAAAGAAAATATCATGCTGCACACTTAGGGCAAGGCCTTAGTGAAAAATGATAAAAAGCTAACCATGTTTAACACTTCACACAATTAGTTAATTTGACTGGCGCGTTCATCTAGTTTCTAGTAGATCCAGCTACCCAGTGCTTTATTTTTTACATTTACCTTTCATAAACTTGAAAGTATAGCAAATATAAACCTTAATTTTGGTGCTCAAAATCAAGGTAAGAGAGTAGTCAGTCTACTTTTCTTCCTTATTACCATCATTTCTTAGTTTGAAGCTCTGTCAAAAGTCTAAAATACCCGAGATATGAATGTCAAGAGAAGGCTACTATTTTTCTAAGTTCAGTTCCAAGCTTATAATTGCTTTTGTCTAATTTCATAATTAGATCAAACAGTGCAAAATACATTTACACATGCACATAACATCTACAGCTCTACATTAAATGCTAGAAAGCAACAAAACAATCTTAAAAATGTTACTAAATAGATGGCATACAATAAAAATATCAAAGTGCAATAAATTTGGAGCAGTGGATGTAATTTATCATGAATCAGTACCAGAGACCAAAAGCAGCCATAAAAACAAGCACACAAATATGCTTTGTTTTTCTTACCATCTGAGTGAATATTCCCACACCACAGCAGCATGAAAGGGAGATAAAATTTTAGTTGATGGTTTTGCAACACAAACCTGATGAGCAAATTCCGAAACCCTACTCAAAATGAGTATAGTATTTCCATTTTAACAGAACGACATACAATATGCCCATCCTAGTAGGATAGGTGCATATGTATTTATTCATCACAACAAAACCCAGGGAAGAGTGACAGTGACAAATCATGATTATATGGAGTATGAGACAAGTATCATAAGAATTCCACATGGCTCCTGCCCTTCCAATTAAATCATTATATCTACAAATAAAATTAGCATTGGTTCGAATAAGTAATACCAAAAAAGATGCAGCCAATAAGGAGAAATCAGAAAATGAAGTAAATGTGTGGTTAATTTAGTTGCTGAAACTTACTGAGTAAAAACTCTGGTTAATGATGCTTTGAAAAATATGTACATGTACCTTTGACTATATTCTTAATTTCCAGTAAAAAAAGACTTTATGAACATCAATAAAAACTGTAAACTAATTTCTATGTGTATTTTATTTCTACATTTGCTTCAATTAATCATGAAGGGACAGACTAAAATTAATTTGTTCTTGTAAAAGGGTGACAAAACTTGCATGAACCCAATACAACAAAGGTCGAGTTTTCAGTGCCACATGTGTGAAGGCATGGTGACACAGAGCACACTACAAGGCCTACGTGGCTACGTGAGGATTCTCACTGTAATCTGAGAGTGGGACAAAGCTGTCGGGAGGAGGGCACAGAGCCAAAAGTACGCTGCTTCACACATCTAGGCTAAACGTTGATTTTTAAACAGGTTCCTTTCAGTTCATCAGACTATATCTACAGGCTACAGAAGATATATTAGGTACTTACCACTCCACTACATGACTTGGTTCTCAGGTCTATTTTGACCATGCCAAACCCTAGATGCACACACAAAAACACAGTAATTTACAAAATGTGATATTCACTCCAATTTTTGCAACTTAGAAACTATGAAAATAGTCCATAGTACCTTCCATATGGAAAATAGACAGTGTTCACCTTAGGTGAGAGTTTCAAGAGAAACTGAATTATAATGAAATAATTTAAGCATAATTTTTAACCCCCTCAAAATACTAAACTTATGTTAAAATGGTAAGTTAAAGAACAAGTGATAAAGGAATATGTACTATTCTGAGAACCAGAATTATTAGAAAATACCATGCAGAGATATATACAAGCTTAAAATACAATTAACATTACTAGTTAATTAAAAAAATATATACAACACAGTAAGTTTAAAGACTAAACTTTAAAAACTAAAATGTCTGTTTGGATCAAAAAATATGTTACTGCAAAGCAGTCAAAAGCTGTGCCTTCACTCCCACAAAAACACTGCCGTTATTTGGAGAAGGAAAAATGCACCCCTACTTTAAAGGTCAATAGGGCTAGCCAGAAAGGTATACATTTTACAGATTTACATTATTTGGTCTTACAGATAATATTAACTGTGCGTGCGTGTGTGTGTGTGTGTGTGTGTGTACACATATACACACACAATTGTTTGTAAAGCCTGTAGGACTCTACCTCTAAAAAATGAAGTCTAATAACCTGTTAATAGTTATCCCCTTAAACCTTGTGAGACACATTAATGTTAACTTAACCTCATTTTACCAGCACAATATAACAGGTGTTCAATATTAACCCTTAACCAAAATTGAACATTCACAAAACCATACTTACCATATCCTTTGTTGAAGACATCCTTGGCAGCCTTTCCTAGGTCACAGTAAGTTGGTGTGTTACACATATCTTATCAAAAAAAAAAAAAATGGGGACAATGGAATAAAAATAACCATTTAGTATTTATTTACCCTTTGTCCTTCTACTATTTAGTGCTGTGAGAAGAGGTTTTCTCTTCCTTTGCATCATTAAGGCTTATACCCTAATGCAAGCAAAGTTGAGAAGGCATCCTGTTCCTTTAAAAGGAGTTTCCCAAAAGGAGAATAAAAGGGTTTTTCCCAGGAAAGTCCAGAGGTCATCTTCATGATCGAATTTCAAACAAAAGAAATTTCCCATAGGCTGAAGGAGGAATGTGTTAATTTAACCATCTTGCTTTAAGAAAAGGAAAATTTACATTAGAAAAACATTTCATGGGCTGTTGTAAAGCCAAAGAGCTCTATTAGGCTACAAGGTAAATTTGTTAAGGAACTGTAAGCTTAAACAGATGCATTAAAAACCTTCAGAGTTAACATTTTTACCACTCTGAAATTTAGCTCTTAATTGTAAGAATTACCATACTAATTGAAATGTATTCACTTATCCAGAATATGCCCTCTCTCCAAGCTGTTCTTAAAATAAAGTGCTACATCTTACCTATTAACCAGAATTAGGATAAATTCTACCTACAGTAATCTGCTTCCCCCAAATTGGTGTACGCTCTAACGTTAAAGCCTTCAAAATCCCACGGTGCCTTGACTTTTCATCTTGCCTACTTACATCCAGCTTTTCCGCTGACACTATGGCTCTCACGTGGAAATTCTCAGTTCCGTTAACACTGCTGAACATACCACTCCTCGGCCCTCTTTGGGTGAAGGGAAATCTCCTGCAGCAGTCTCAAAAGCCATGTGGAACCAATTGCAGAACCACCTGAGGCAGCCTCATTAGCCCCAATCACTTCACCAGAAAATTCCAGAGCACCAGCTAACCCTTGCAATTACTATGCCTGAACTAACCTACACATTCAAACGAATGTTTACTTATATTTAGCCTAGGTCTTAATCTGGCCTTCTGCTAAGTTTCTGCCTAAACCATCATACCTGAACATAACATACACTTATGATGCACTTCTTAATTGTGAATCATTAAAATTTTGTTTCTTTACCTAAGCTCATCAAATATGGCATTATATGTTAAGGGAACAGTGTAATACACACACACGCAGGCACGCACACACACGGTTAGGGGGAAAGGGTCAGGATAAGTGCACTGACTCATACCATAATAAAGCCTTATTCTAAGTCACAAGGTTTCAGAGTTCACTTCCAGAGCAATTATTCTACAATTCAGTTCCTTGTATTCAAACGATCAATTCTATACACTCTACACTTTGCCAATTGCAATCTGATGTTACTTTTTGATCACAATTGATGCTAGTATCTGTTGAAATTTCACCAGAAGACTATAATTTTGGAAGTTAAGTACAGAAAAGCGGGCACTATACATTCAAATAAAAAAGTTGAGGCTTTACAGTTTGGTTTTTCACCTCCTGACGAAAGAACAAATGCATTTAAATGTTTAGAAACATCCATCTGGGAACTCTTCACAATCTTTCGGCATTCTGCCTTCTTTTCAAAAACCACTGTCAGACACTTTGCAAAAGTCGTGCACGCTGGTTTAGTTTACTAACTGATCTCAGTTCTGCCCGGTTCAGGCTTACTTTTTCAGGACCACGACTCTGATAGGACACGACACGTACGACTGGTATGATCAAGCAAAAAAATCGAAAAGACACAGACTTCACGTTACTCGAGAGTAAAGCTATCATCACGTGTTTCTATTAGCTCTACAAAATGCACTTGTTTAAGCAATGCACAACGTACCGAGGTTGCATTAGATGCAAACGGGGGAAGGGAGGGCTTTAACTAGGTAATACTACTTTACTCAATAACCACACAGTCAGTAAAAACCCTGATTTGTTCATTTCTCCTATTTAAGTTGCATGTACAGCATCCCCCCTTTGGCGGTGAGTGGAAGGGCTCCCCTGATGCTGAACAACAATTCCTGAGAGGAAGCTGGGGGCGGGGAGTGGGCTGGGGGCTCGAGGACCCAACTTCCCCAGAAACCAACCTTCTCTCCGGCCTGACGCCTGGAAACAAAGTCCCGTGGGCACACCAGGCAGCGGGAAGGTCGCGGCTCAGCGCTCGCAGCACAGCCTGCCCCGCCCGTGCGGCAGCTCCATCACCTGAGGCGGCCAGGGGAGCAAGGTCCCTTTTGCCGTCCGCGGCCCGGTCCGGTCCGCCGCGCCGGGTTCGGCAGCTCTCTCCCTCCCGACTCCTCCCACAGGCCTGCCTCTCGTCGGGCCCCAGTGTCGGTGGTGACAGACAGTCCCAGCACCCCCTACCAGGCCCACGAACTCGGATCTCCTCACCTCCACCCAGAGAGCAGATACTCCGCCAGGGCAACGCTGAAGGTCTTCTTCAACCAACGCCGTCCGCGCCTGCGCGGCCTTACTCCCCCTGCGGCGCCTGCGCGCCCCTGCCTCCCTCCGCACCGCGTAAGCGCCGTGGTGTCACACCGGGGTCGCGCGCCGCGGAGCTGCGTGCGGAGAGGGACAGCTGGAGCGAACCAACACCACCAACTGTCTGGCTAGGCGTACGCGCGTGCGCGCGGCAGAGCCCGGCACGCAGGTGCCCGGGGCAGAGATTGACGCCAGGCGGGAGAAGCCTGGGGGATGAATCGCACCTTTGTTCCTGAAGGGGCTGCTCTCGCGAGAACGCTGGGAGGTTACTAGTTACTGTTGTCATGGAAGGGGCCGCGGGGAAGGCGGGTGGAGGGATGTGGTACTCTGTGCTGGTGGATGCTATGGCCTGGCACGTCTGACCCTGGCCTTTTCCCTCCCTGACGTATACCTTGCAGAGCTTTATGGGAAAGTCAACGACCGACTAAAATTCAAGAATGTGACCCATAAGTCATCTCACCTTAAGGATGAGAAAACATGGGCCTTGAGGGATGTGAGTGATGTCACGTATTTAAGACACCCTGGCAGCCATAGGTAGATTATAATTCAGAGAGAGGGACGGAAATCTTTTCTTTAGAGAAGAATACCAGGTAATAAATGTGTTAGAAATTGTAGAAATATTGTAGAAAATCATCACTTTGGAACCACCAACAATTGATTCAGGCAAAAATTAACAGTGGATGCAGAATGGTTGAGGGTGTTTGTGCCGTTTCAAAGTATCACCATCGGATTACTTACTAAAGAGAGAAGAGAACCTTCACATCAAAGAAATCAGACTGACATCATGCACTCCCTGATGTGATGCGTGATTATTCTTGCCAAAAGTATGCAGTTTGTCTCTGTTCGTGAAGAAACAAACTCAAGTTGAGGGACATTCTGCAAAATAACTGCCCAGCCTCTTTAAAAATGTAAATTTCATAAAAGAAAGAAAATGCCTACTGAACTGCAAAGGAAATGAAAATACACTAAAAGCAATGTGATCCCCAATTGTACCCTGTATTAAAAAAAAAACAACAAACCCCAGCTATTGAGAAACATTATTGGGACAATTTGAATGTAGAGTATATTAGAATTGCAATAATGTGAAATTTTCTGAGAACAATAATTGTATCTTGGTTTTTGCAGGGGGGCCTTGTCCTGGGCACCAGATGTGGGGGGGCTCTGCCCGCAGAGCCCCATCCCTCCATCACGATGAAAATAAAACTACCAAGACATGATCTGCTTGGGGAGGAAAGGTAGTCAAACTCTCAGAGGAGATTGACCCAGAGCCCCTTCCTCACTGGGATTTTATTGGGTTCAAATACACAGGAATACAGGTTTAACATTTCAAAGAAATCTGAGGGCTTAATCTGAGTCAGTGTCTGTCAGGAAAGGGGGTTGCAAAGCTTTGGGAGACATACTCATTTCCTCCTTGGACCCTTATCATTTACATGAGAGCACTCTTAGCAAAGCAGGTTTCACAGGACTTTAGGAATTCTTTCTTATGCCTGATAACCCGGGGAACCGTTCTGGCCGGCACAGGGCTGCACCACTCACCCTCATAGTTTCAGGCTTTAAGCCAGTTAGGCTCAGGAAGCACAAGACATCTTTCAGATGGAAATGGGGACACAGGCTACGTTAGAATAGCCGGGAGGCGAGGGTCCATCACCCGCTCTTTGCTGCAGCTCCCCAAGTCCTTCCATGAGGGCCTCCCAAGTGGTTGTGTCTGGCTTAGGTTGCCCCTCCCATGAGGAGTCTTACCCGTCATTGACTACTGACCAAGAGTTGGGGCCAGAGATGGATGAGGCAGAAGCAGTGCTCCTGCCAGGGAGATAAGCTTTGTCTCCTTAGTAGGTCATGTCCTCTTGACAGAACAGACCCAGATGAAGCGGGTCCCTAGGCTCTTACACAGCCCACCATGGGGTGAGGGTTACAACTCCTGAAACTATGTTGAATGGTCCGCAGAAGGTTATATGGACAGGGCATTGGTTTTAGGAGATACATACTAAAGTACTTAGGAGTGAAATAGCATGTGTCTGCAACTGACTCAAAAGGTCAAGAAAAAGACAGAAAAAACAAAGGTACAAAATGTTAACCAATTGGTGAATCTAAGCAGAAGATATGTGGATGTTCACTGTATTATTCTTGAACTTTCCTATAAGTTTAAAATTTTCAAAATAAAAGTTGAGGAGAACCCCCACACACAGTCTGTGATATTCAGTCCACAGACCAGGTTGCTGCTTGAACCAATAGCAAACATCACTGTTTGCTTGCTGTGTGTGTGGCATTTTGGGCTAATAAGAGAGAATTAAGGTAAATGTTCCCGAAAGACTCATAATGTAGAACTTAGATGCTTGCCAATTGAGACAGAATATGATGAATGTCAGAAGCAAAGCGGTATGACTTTGTAGGCTAAATAAAATGAGCTTTGGAGTCGAGAGAGGCTGGGTTTGTATCTCAGACCTGCCCACTCTGTAGTCTTACACAAGCAACTTAACCCCTCCATGCCTCAGTTTCTACACCTGTGAAACAACTAAGTAAGATCTACTTGAGTGTATTGTCATGGATACTAGATGAAATAATGCATTCATAGCACATAACAATCTACCTGGCATTTGAAAAATGTTCAGTAGTTACTAACAGGTCAAAATTAATATGCAATGAGTTTAAAAGTTTTACAAACAAAACCTATATTTATTCATATGTATGAATATTAGAACCACAACTTTGGCCTGCACTTAGGCACAGACCTGCTTTTGTCAATACAGCAGGCCATTAAAAGCTGTAAGGGGCACTTTGAATGGGAATCTGGCAACATTCCTTCCTTTGGCTTCTGCTATCTAAAGATGGCTTCTGGCTGTGGCTGGCATAGCTCAATGGATTGAGCGTGTGAACCAAAGGGTTGTGGTCTGATTCCCAGTCAGGGCATATGCCTGCTTTGCAGGCCAGGTCTCCAATAGGGGGTGTGAGAGAGGCAACCACACATTGATGCTTTTCTCCCTGTTATTTCTCCTTCCCTTCCCCTCTCTCTAAAAATAAAATAAGGAATTCAGGCCAAGATGGAGGCATAGGTAGACACACTGTGCCTCCTCCTACAACCAAAATAAGGACAACAAAAATTTAGAAACAAAAAAACAAGCACAACCAGAACTGACAGAAAATTGAACTGCATGGAAGTCTGACAACTAAGGAGTAAAAATAGACACATTCATCCAGACTGGTAAGAGGGGCGGAGTCAGCAGCTGGCAGAGAGGAGTCATGGCAGGAAAAAGCAGTGGCTGGTGGACCGGGGAGTGCAGGCGATGGCAGTGGCTGGCAGACCCAGTGAAGCACGCAAGGCAGCTGGCTGATCACGATCACACATTCATGCGCAGATAAACCAGGTGAAACTGGGGAGCAAGACAGACCTCGCAATCCAGGGCCACAGCACGGGGAAATAAAGCCTCAAATAACAATTGAAAACATCTGTGGGGGTTGAGGTGCCCGGAGAGACTTCCAGCCTCACAGGAGAGTTTGTGGGAGAGACCCACAGGGTTCTAGAATGTATACAAGCCCACCCACCCAAGAATCAGCACCAGAAGGGCCCAATTTGCTTGTGGGAAGTGGTGGAAGGGACTGAAATCCGAGAGATAGTGAAGCAAGCACCATTGTTCCCTCTCTAACCCCTCCCCCACACATAGCGTCACAACCCAGCCACTGGGTTGCCTCACCCTAGGGAACACCTAAGGCTCTGCCCCTTATACATAACAGGTGCGACCAGACACCCCCCCAAAAAAATATGGCCCAAATGGAAGAACAGATCAAAGCTCCGGAGCCAATTCATCTAAGCGACCAAGAGATAACCAATCTGTCAGATGCACACAGTTCAAAGCCCTGGTGATCAGGATGCTCACAGAATTGGTTGATTTTGCTCACAAATTAGATGAAAAAATGCAGGCTACAATACGTGAAATGAAGGAAAACGCATAGGGAACTAATAGTGATGGGAAGAGAACTGGGACGCAAAGCAATGGAGTGGACCAAAAGGGAGAAAGAAACATCCAATCAGAAAAGAATGAAGAAACAAGAATTCAAAAAAATGAGGAGAGGCTTAGGAACATCCAGGACATCTTTAAACGTCCCAACATCCGAATTATAGGGGTACCAGAAGGGGAAGAAGAAGAGCAACAAGTGGAAAACTTATTTGAACAAATAATAAAGGAGAACTTCCCCGATCTGGCAAAGGAAATAGACTACCAGGAAGTCCAGGAAGTTCAGAGAGTCCCTAAGAAGTTGGACCCAAGGAGGAACACACCAAGGCACATCATAATTACACTACCCAACGTTAAAATGAAGGAGAGAATTCTAGAAGCAGCAAGGGATAAGGGAACAGTCACTTACAAAGGAGTTCCCATCAGACTGTAAGCTGATTTCTGAAAAGAGACCTTACAGGCAAGAAGGGGCTGGAAAGAAGTATTCCAAGTCTTGAAAGGGAAGGACCTACATCCAAGATTGCTCTATCCAGCAAAGCTGTCATTTAGAATGGAAGGGCAGATAAAGTGCTTCTCAGATAAGGTCAAGTTCAAGGAGTTCATCATCACTGAGCCCTTATTATATGAAATGTTAAAGGGACTTATCTAAGAAAAAGATAAAAAATATGAATAGTAAAAAGACAGCAAACTCACAGCTATTAAGAATCATACCTAAAACAAAAGCAAACTAAGCAAACAGCTAGAACAGGAACAGAACCACAGAAATGGAGATCACATGGAGGGTTAGCAACAGGGGAGTGGGAGGAGGAGAGCGGGGGAAAGGTACAGAGAATAAGTAGCATAGACGGTGGGTAGAAAATAGGGGGAGGGCAAGAATAGTATGGAATAGTAGAAGCTAAAGAACTTATGACACATGGACATGAACTAAAGGGGGGGAATGTGGGTGGGAGAGGGTGTGCAGGGTGGAGGGGAATGATGGGGGAAAATGGGACAACTGTAATAGCATAATCCATAAAATATATTTAAAAAAATAAAAATAAAATAAAATCTTAAAAAAAAATAAAGATAGCTTCTGTTATCCAAAGATCTTCCTCCTGAAGGACCAGAGAGTACCCATTCCAGGTCATGCAGAGAAACTCCTTCCCTTCCACTACACACCCCTACACCTGGTCATGAAAGAAACCATTAAGGAACACAGCTGCTGCAGAGGGTTACTTCCTGTCCTTCTGGCCCTGTCAACTTACCTACATCCAGGTCCATATCAGATCTCTGGCTCTGACCACTTCAAAACTGCTGCCAGTTCTCATTTCCCTGCCTACACTGGGATCTAAACTCTTGGGAAGTTAGAAAATATTGTACATTCTTGGTTTAAATCCTAATAACATGGCATTCTTCTACGACAAAATCTGTAGAATGACAATTTTAGAGCAGGGGACTTTAGACTCCCTTATGTGTGAGACATTTGCTAAGAGCTTGCTATTTACAGGATGCCATGCTCAGAGCCCATGTATGAGGAAACACTCCAGTATGTCAGTGTCGTGTGGACCCAGAGGCCCAGGAAGATGGTGTCACCTAGTGAGCAAGTTCCCCATATGGGTCCCCTACTCTAGTCAAGATAACCTGCTGCCTACCTTGCCTTTTAAGAGAAAAATCTCAGGGTAGTATACTTTTACCCTCAGAAATTAAAAAAAAAAAACAACAAAAAAACAAAACAAAACCCAATTATGAACAGAAGCCCCACTGTGAAGAATTGGTAGCTCAATCACCCTAGGTGTAAGAAAAATTGAGAGTCTGAAGTCAGTGGTATTAATTCCCTATTTCTTTAAAGGAAAAGGACCCATGTGCATGTTTTCAAGAATTCCAAAATTCTGAGGGGTGAGGATTCCCTAGGCATCTTTGAAGAAGAGGAAGCACAAACCATGTGCCTGCACTTCTACAAGGAGGCAGCAGAGCACAGGCACCCAGCAGTAAAAGCACCCACTGTGCATAGGGAGAAGACTGATGGCTCGTCCACAAACTGACATCAGAACGACCCAGGTGGGCAGCACAGAAATGCAGTGCAGAGGGACAGAGTGGTCACAGACTTAATACATCACACCCTGAAATTCCATGGCTAAGGACACATCTCAAAGAAATCATTATAGGTTTGTGCAAAGATCTATCTTGAATAGCTTGGATAATTTGAGTAGCAAAAAATTTAAAATAACAAACATGGCCAACATTCAGAGGATTTGTTAGAAAAACTATAATACATCCATATTCTGGGTTAGGGTACAATCAGGCACTCTGATAATATTTCATGATCTGGGGGAAAGGCTCAGTGGGGGGAAAAGAAGAAGAAACATAAGTATATATACACTGTGTGTGTGTGTGTGATCATTTTACTTTAAGAAGAACAAGGAAGTTATAACCATAAACATCACTGTTTACCTCTGACGGGGCAGCAGACGGAGGGACTGGGCAGCGCAGGTGCGCATGGAGGGGTGTGGGCATTAATAACGGCTGGTTGAGGAGCTGGTGATAGACTAATTATATTGTATCGTATATATAAAAGTAAATATGATATATATGTGTATATGTACCTGCATATAAAAAAAATAGGAATACTTAACAAAACTTGACAGTCACTACCTCTGCCAGGTCAGAGAATTTGTTGTGTTTATTTTCTTCACACTTTTCTGTACTTTCCAATTTCCAAAATCTTGAAACATGTATTTCTCTTATAATTAGAAAAATTAAGCTCACTTTTATAAGGTTTGGAAGTACCTACATCTATGGGAAGGGGAGTGTTGTTCTGTGGGGGATTTCCATTCCAAAATGGGAAGTGTCTCTCAGATCTATTGGTAGTACCTGGAGTTTACAATAGGCCTTCTGAGTATGCACTTCAATCTTGACCACAAGAGGGCGTAAGGAAACAAGATAAAAGAAAAGCTAAATCTGAAGGTGGACCAGGAGCTTGGGATTCTGAGTTCAGGCCATCACCCCTGGCCCCACCTTCTTCATTAAGTTGGAACACAGTTATGAATCCTATACGATTGGATGGTGAGTCTGTGGGCTTACCTACCAAAGTCAGAGTTTATGCTGAATGTCAAAAGGGCACGAGATATTTATAAGTAATTTTGATGGGGAAACCAATTTCGTCAGTGTACCACATGTACTTTGGTGCGCATACTGGCTGACACATCCTGCAAATTGTTTCATCTTCATCACTAGTGAAGCTCAATGATCACATTTGCATAAAGGGTAGTTTAAGAAAAAAGGTGAAATATTCCTTCAGTTGTATGTAAATTTGAAAATAGCAACAGTCAGTGTTCCCTGTGATTTTATTTCCTAGTGAATATAAAACTATGTTTCAAGTAACTTGACATGTTTGGGGATGGACTTCGGTTAGTGAGCTGAATATTGTAGTATGGAGGTAAAAAATAAACTTTGGAACCAGAAAATTTATGTTCAAATCCTAGGTCTGCAACTAGCCGTGTGACCTTGGGCAAATGACTTGAACGCTCTGAGTTTCAGTGTCTTCATTTTTAAACTGAAGATCTCCAAAAGTAAAGTCCTGGTCAAATGGGGCCCAGTCAGAAGGCTCCAGCCTCACAGAACTTTCTTTGGCCAAAGTTCTGAGAACACTTGGACCACAATCAGCAAATACCCAGAGTTGTAGCCTGGGTCAGAGAAGGCCAGTCACACCCAGTGAGTGAGTCTGATGGAGTAGCCAGAGGAAGACTCAGCCTGAAGAGAAGTAGAGAGGCTGTGGAAGCTCTAAGGGGGAGAGACACTAGAACTAGCCCACCCTCCCTGAGAATACTGCAAGGAAATTCAAGGCAAGCAACCTCTCCCCACAGTAGGGGATCCCAGAGGTCATGGGTAGCTATTCCTTTTTCACCCCAGCTTTATCGGCATATAATTGACATATAACATTATGTAAGTTTAAGGTGTACACGGTGAGGATATGATACACCTATGTGTCATAAAGTGTTTACCACAAAAAGTTTAGTTATCACACCCTCTCCCTCATGTAATCACCATTTTGTCATTACAATGAGAACATGAAAGCTCTACTCTCAGGACATCTGGCCAAGATGGAGGCATAGGTGAACACACTGTGCCTCCTCTTACAACCAAAATTAAGGACAACAAATATTTAGAAACAAGAAAACAACCAGAACTGATAGAAAATTGAACTGTACGGAAGTCTCGGCAGGAAAAAGTGGAGGTGCGGACCCGGGAACACAGGTGGCAGCGGCTGGCAGTTCCCAGGCCTACAGGTGGCGGCTGGCGGACTCTGGGCCCACAGGCGGCAGCTGGCAGACCCCAGGCACGGGGTGGCAACTGTGCAGACCCAGTGAGGCTGCACAAGGCGGTTGGCTGACCAGGTGATCCCACATTCCTGCTCGCAGACAATCCAGGTGAAGGGGAAGCGGTGGAAGGGACTGGAATCCAGAAGAGAGCGGAGCAGTCACCATTATTCTCTCTCAGACCCCGCCCCCACATACAGCATCACAACTCAGTGACTGGGTTGCCCTGCACTGGGGAACACCTAAGGCTCCACTCATAATATGTAACAGCTGCCTGCAAATGAGACCAAAACCAAAACAAAACAAAACAAAAAAAAAAAACACCAAAAATGGCTTAAACTGGAGAACAAATGAAATCCCCAGAGCCAATTCCTCTAAGCCATGAAGAGATAGCCAACCTATCAGATGCACAGTTCAAAGCCCTGGTGATCAGGATGCTCACAGAATTGGTTGATTTTGCTCACAAATTAGATGAAAAAAATGCAGGCTACAATACACAAAATGAAGGAAGATGCATGGGGAACCAATAGAGATGGGAAGAAAACTGGGACTCAAATCAATGGAATGGACCAGAAGGAAGAAACAAACAACCAAACAGAAAAGAAGGAAGAAACAAAGATTCAAAAAAAATGAGGAGAGGCTTAAGGACCTCCAGGACATCGTTAAGAGTCCCAACATCCAAATGATAGGGGTACCAGAAGGGGAAGAAGAAGAGCAACAAGTGGAAAACTTATTTGAACAAATAATAAAGGAGAACTTCCCCAATCTGGTAAAGGAAATAGACTACCAGGAAGTACAGGAAGCTCAGAGAGTCCCAAAGTTGGACCCAAGGAGGAACGCACCAAGGCACATCATAATTACACTACCCAAGGTTCAAATGAAGGAGAGAATTCTAGAAGCAGCAAGGGATAAGGGGACAATCACCTACAAAGGAGTTCCCATCAGACTGTCAGCTGATTTCTCAAAAGAGACCTTACAGGCAAGAAGGGGCTGGAAAGAAATATTTGAAATCTTGAAAAGCAGGGACCTACATCCAAAATTGCTCTTTCCAGCAAAGCTGTCATTTAGAATGGAAGGACAGGTAAAGCGCTTCTCAGATAAGGTCAAGTTAAAGGAGTTCATCATCACCAAGCTCTTATTATATGAAATGTTAAAGGGATTTATCTAAGAAAAAGAAGATCAAAAATATGACAGTGAAAAGACAGCAAACTCACAGCTATTAAGAACCACACCTAAAACAAAAGCAAACTAAGCAAACAGCTAGAACAGGAACAGAACCACAGAAATGGAGATCACATGGAGGGTTAGCAACAGGGGCGCGGGAAGAGGAGAGAGGGGGGAAAAGGTACAGAGAATAAGTAGCATAGACAGTGGGTAGAAAATAGACAGGGGGAGGGCAAGAATAGTATGGGAAATGTAGAAGCTAAAGAACTTATGACACATGGACATGAACTAAAGGGGGGAATGTGGGTGGGAGAGGGTGTGCAGGGTGGGGGGAATGATGGGGAAGAAATGGGACAACTGTAATAGCATAATCAATAAAATATATTTTAAAAAGAAATGAAGGATACACTAATTGAAATAAAGAACAATTTACAGAGAAACAACAGTAGAGTGGATGAAGCTGAAAATCAAATCAATGATACGGAACATAAGGAAGCAGAAAAACAACCAATCAGAACAGTAAGAAAAAAAAAGAATCCAAAAGAATGAGGGTAGTATAAGCAGCCTCTGGGACAATTTCAAATAGTACAACATTCGCACCACAAGGGTGACAGAAGGAGAAGAGAAAGAGCATGCAATTGGAAATCTATTTGAAAAAATAATGAAATAAATCTTTCCCAATTTGGTGAAGGAAATATACATGCAAGACCAAGAAGCACAGAGAGTCCCAATCAAGTGGGACTCAAAGAGGACCATACCAAGACACATCATAATTAAAATGTCAAAGCTTAAAAATAAAGAGGAATTCTTAAAAGCAGCAAGAGAAAAGCAGAGAATTACCTACAAAGGAGTTCCCATAAGACTGTCAGCTGGTTTCTCAAAAGAAATGAAGAAGGGGCTTGCAAGAAGTATTCAAAGTGATGAAAATCAGGACCTACAACCAAGATTACTCTATCCAGCAAAGCTATCATTTAGAATGGAAGGGCAGATAAAGTGCTTCTCAGACAGGGTAAAGCTAAAAGAATTTATCATCACCAAGCTGTTATTACATGAAATGTTAAAGGGACTTATTTAAGAAAATGAACAAAACTATGAATATTAAAATGACAACAAACTCACAGGTATCAGCAACTGAATCTAAAAAATAAAAACAAAAGCAAACTAAGTAGACAACCAGAACAGGAATAGAATCATAGGTATGGGATCATCTGGAGGGTTAGCAGCTGGGAGGGGAAAGGGGAGAATGAAGGAAATGGTGCAGAGATCAAGAATAATTGGCAGGTACAAAATAGATGGGGGGATGTTAAGAATAGTATAGGAAAGGGAGAAGCCAAGGAACTTACACACACAACCCATGGACATGAACTAAGGAGGGGATTGCTGGAGGGAAGAGATAACTGGGCAGAAGTGGGCAAAGGGAAAACAATCAGAACAACTGTAACAGCATAATCAAGAAAATATACTTTAAAATAAAAATAAAAAACCTGTTCATTTATTGATGGTTGTTAGACTATTTCACCCAAGAGTACAAAGTGTAAAGTCAAAAGATCTTCACTGTAGCATTTTCTTTCAGAAAAGTTGGAATTTCTCAAAGGGTTAATACAATATTTGGAAGTGAAATTACTGTTCATTAGGTGAATTATGCTGATGAATTTGTGTGTGTGTGTGTGTGTGCGCGCGCGCGCACGCACTCGCATGCTGGGACCATGCTTGCACTCTTAGAATAGATCCCACGTGACTATGACTTTAAGAAACAACACCTTGCCAGGGAGTCAAATCACATTTATCACTCCAGACCTAGTTCTTCAGCTGGAATCTCTAGATTAAATTCTCTACAAGGCTGCTTTGGGCTACAGGAATTTATCATCTTGCACTTGGTAAATTTAACTCTAATTAGCAAATCGGAAAAACAGTACCTCACTGGTCACAACAGAGACAGGCTTCCATCATCATATATATTAATGAAGTAATTCAACATCTCAGCTGTGCCAAAAAAGAGCCACATTCTTGGGCTTCTTTGTAGTTTCTCAATAGAGTAGATTTACTCAAGTCCCTGTCTTCATTCAAAGCAATGCAGGTTCTGTAAATTCAGAATATAGAATAGATGATGAAATCTATTTTCTTACTTTCCTAAAAGTCACATAATACTGTTTCTCAGGTATCCTTGTTACTACCCTATCTATTTCTACCACAGCAAACACAGTAACTGCCTAGTTTAGGTCTCTCTGTTTCATAGTCATCAGCAAAAATTAGGGAAGATAGTTTCACAAAATTCCAGGCAGATAGCCTTACAGCCACTTAAGAAGTTAGACCAAAGCTTAGCCTAGCACTTGAGAACAGTTGAGGATGATTTTGACACATAGGCTAGGCCCTTACTTCCTGGCTTCTTCTAGTATTGGACTCATGAATCCAAAAGCATATGCAGGCTCCTTGAAGCAAGAACTATTATCAAGCTTCTGTCCCAAAGTTATAATAGCCTTGGGCAAACATTTACGTTTTTACAAAAAGCATTTTCTCCATAGTTTTACGGTTGTCCTTCTGTCTGCTCTGTCCCCATTTTAACTTTTTAACTGTACAAGGAGGGAACACCCAAAAAAACCAGAATTATCTTCTGGAGGACAGACTCCTTGTAGGAGAGGCCTCTCCCGCTAGAACCCATCTGTATCAGTGCACCAGCTGGCATTGTTGTGAGAGGCTGCATTTGGCTTCAGTGAATTTTTTTTTGAAGACTCTTTCAGTGCGTTTGCCTATTTCATCATGGGTAATTTATGAGCATACTTGCCCACACTGCCCTGAGTGTTCAGCAGTTTTGACCCAAACCGGCTTGACCCCGATGCCCCACCCTTCCTATTCTTCTGCTCTCGCTGAGTGACTTTTTTTTGTTTCTCCAGATGAAAAAAGTCCTTAAAGGGAGATGTTTTGCCAATGTGAAAGAGGTGAAACAAAAAATGGGAGAAGCACTAAAAGGCATCAAAATTGACAGGTTCAAAAACTGTTTTGAGCAGTGGAAAAACATCTCAATACGTGTATTGCATCAGATGGAAAGTACTTTGAAGTTGACTGAAGTTTAAACATGTAAGAATAAATACACAATTTTTTTATAAATAAATTCCAGGTTTTGGGGTGCCCCTTCACATAGTGGGCATTTATTATAAATACTAAGGCATACATTTTATGAACGAACTGCAACAATTTGGAAATCTCTGTCGAATTCTCAGTTTGTTTTTGTGTATACACCTCAATTGATGTGCAGCTGAAATGTTTTACAACATTTCCAAAAAAGGCATACAATACAGCAAAACATATAAGACTGCATGCACACTTATGAAGAAAATTAGACAAAGCAAAAACAAGTAGCATATCAAAGGGAAGTAGGACTGAGGTTACAAGTAAAATGCATGCTATCAAATCCTCCATGTTTGCAAGATAGAGTAGCACTTTCAGTTCCAAATCAGTTGGCCAGTATCCATCCTGGAAATCATCTCTAAAGTCCTCCCTTTCTCTCTTCCAGCCCATAGTACACTTTAAATTCCTAACAGTTCCTCTAGATCTTTCTGCTCTAACTTCACCCCCTTTCCTGTCTATCCTCTTTGCTTGGCTAACATTTGCTGATCCTTCAGTGATATCTGTGATGCTTCCTAGACAGGTACAGACGTTCCCAATACTGGCTCCCACAGGGTCTGGGGTCCATGGAGAAGCTTCTAGAGAGTCTGCCTAGTACAAAGAAGCTACTCAAATATTTGCTAAATGATGAAAGAATGAATGAATCAACACTTTTAACAACATTCTCACAGCAAGGGTGGTGCTGGAAGTAGAAGAGAGAGAGCAAGGACTTGAAAATCTAATTGAAAAAATAATGACAGAAAACTTCTCATAAGAGACGAGCTATCACATCCTACATTGTAACAAGGGGACATAGTTATACTGAAAAATTATTTGGCATTTATCTGAAATTTAAATTATACTAGGCCATTCAGTTTTGTTTAGGTTTGTTTTTTTCTAAACCTAGAAACCCTACATTTATACTTTCCTGATCATATAGAAGCATAAAGTATACTATTCCTGTCAGTAACAGAAAACGGTTATGTCTAATTCAAATTTGCCCTGTATTTGAATTATAGGACAGTGATAACCCAACTATGCTAAGGGATTCTTCATAGAATTGTTTCTTTTTGTGGAATTAATAGAGGATTATTGAAAAATTTTAAGTGAAAAAAGCTACTTATAGCACCACACGTCTCACAAACGAATCCTTATTACTGCTACAGTAAGTTGCTATGAGTGCAGCTGAACACCCACTATGACACATGCCTCGCTTTATGTGATCACTGCTGCCCTTGATGGGACTCTGAGCAGCACTGGGAATGTTCTGCTGGCAGGAGCTACATGTGGTTATGAGGTGAGGAGGACTTCAGAGAGAGACATCAGTCTCTTTCACATACCATATTAAACTGTCAACACTTTTTTATTTATTTATAAATGCTGTGATGGGTGGATTGGAAGATAATACATTTTTGAACTTATGGGACCTTCTAGAATCCTGGGCTTCTGAAAATGTTTGGATGCTGATCTTCTTTAATTTTCCTAGGAATTAGTTTTGAGATTGTGCTCATAAAGATTTGTACATGGTTTCAGGAAAAGCTTGCACTTCCAGAAAAGGGTAGTTCTGATGCCCAGAAGGTAAGAAAAATGGTTGATTTCCTTCTTTACTATTTTTTAAAATTACCTATAAGAATAACATAAAGTTGTGGAATTTTGATATTGGGATTACTTCTCTAACATGTAATTGTCTCCCTTGAAGCAGAATGGAGACAGGTGCCTGAAAAGCATGAGTGAATTTGGTAAATATTAGACAATTTTGTATTTTAATATATATAAAAATTGTTCAGCCTGAGCTTTTCCCAATTGCTACTCTTTTTTTTAATTTCCATTTATCTCTAGATTATTGGTCAGTTCATTCATCTTCAGAAGAAAGGTAAGTGTTAAATTTTGAAATTAGATGAAACAGGTTGGTTCTGTACTGTTCAAAAATGAATTTACATCTGAATTCTACAAAAGGGTTTTTTCATATGTGCCAAGGACCACAGCTAATCAACATGATTCAATCTAACATTGATTTTAAATGGTTACTCTGTTCCAAGCTGTGTTAGTGGCACTTCATATATTATTGAAATCAGGTTTCTAGATGGGTAGCATTATTTATTACTGCTTTTACCCATGATGAAAACAATGCTTAGAGAGGTTAAGTGACTTGCTTTGTGCATACTGGAGAGAGAGGTGACTCCAACCTCTCTCTCCAATATGCACAAAGAAGTAGTAACAACCAGATTGGCTACTTCAATTGAGAAAATACTCATTTAGCATGACTGTGACCCAGGCAAACCCTGAGCTGGGTGCTGCAGGAGGGGCACGAAAGGAGTTTATACAATCAGAACTCATTGGATATGTCAGTGCTAGGGATTAAATACCACTATTCTTGTTGCTGACAATGATTTAATTGTTTTTATCAAAACCCATCTGACAATCATCGGATATACAGTGGACATCGTGTTTGGTGCTGGAATATCAACAATAAGATAGTCCCTGCTCTCAAGGAGCTTCTATTCCTGTGGAGGAGACATACACATAAAGGGTGCTTGCCCTGCAGTGTGGTGACACAGTGACAGAAATATTTATAAGAACATTTAGGAAATAACTAAACCAGCATAGAGGTTTGGGAAACAGCTTGACGAGGAAGGTTTTGCTGTAGCTGAATTTTAAAGGATTGGCGAAAATTGGCCAGAAAAAAGCCAGCTGGTCAGGAGGATAAGAAAGGCTCTTCAGGTATGAGCAGAGCAAAGGAAGGAAGAAACAACTGTGTCTGTGCAATAAAATATGATTATTTCAGAGTGGCTGGACTGCCAAGGTTGAGTCAGGGAATAGTGGGAGATGAATGTACAGAGGTAGACAGGAGTCGGATTGGGGGAGGGGAAGGGACTTGCCCTACCATGTTGAGAAGCTTGGATTTTATTTTGTAGATAGTTTGTAACCACCGAAGGCATTAAGTATAGGAGTGACACAGTTCTGTATTTCAGCCAGATCACTGTCAGTTGTGTGGAAAATGAATGTGACAAGTACTTGACTGTAGTCTAACTTCTTCCATTTGTCAGGTATGAGGGGGCTTTATTCATTTCATGTGGTTGCTCTATTTTCCTACTGGGTACTAGCAAGTCTAGTTGTAAGGTGGGTGTCCTGGAAGCAGTAACAATACCTGGAAGTACAAATCCTTATCAGGGCTAGTCCGAAACAGGAATGCCCGAGAAGTGCAGAGCACCTCAGTAGTGCCATCAGAACAAGTGAACATCCAGAAGTCAATGGGACAGGCAAGAGTTGGTGTTTGAGATATACAGGGGATAGGTGTGCAGGGTATTGAAGATTCGCATATAGAGATGCTCCTCATCTTATGACAGGGCTGTGTCATGGTAAACCCACTTTTAAGTTGAAATGGCATTTAATACTCCTAATCTACCAGACATTGAACATCATAGCTTAGCCTAGCCCACCTTAAATGTACTAGGAACATTTTCCTTAGCCTGTAGTTGGGCAAAATTACCTAACACAAATCCTATTTTATAATAAAGTGTTGAATATTTCATGTAATTATGTTTAGTGCTTCTGTACCATCGTAAAGTCAAAAAATCATAAATTAAACTCTCATAAGTCAGGGACTGTTTGTAATTAAAAACCAGAAGATTGATAGGCAAGAAAGGAAGCCACAAGAAGAAATGGGGAGAAAGGGATTTTCAGCTTCAGGATCCAGGTGACCTTGGAGTAGCCCCATCCCTGTGGGGCATGATTCATTCCTGCCTTGGGAGAGGGGGTGAGGGGGAATTTGATTCTAAGGTGTGGTACCTTTCTAGGAGACATCAGATGAAAGTAATTGAGAAGAGGAGATTGGGGGTGGGGGACTGTTGAGGGAAAAGAATAGGGAATAAATATGACTCTCGTGGTGGCAGCATATTGTAGAGAAAAGACACAAAGTTTGAATTTAAAAAGGTTTAGGTTTATATAACAGTTCTGCCTCTTAACTGCCTTGGGCAAATGATTTAAACTCACTTTACCTCCATTTCCTTACTTTCAAAATAGCAGTTAGAAGAATTACCTCTTTGGAATATCATGATGATTAGTTAAAATGATGTGTAACGAAGCAAAAGTAGTTTATCTGACAACAGAATTTCTTTTTTGGGACAGAACTATATTTGAAAAAGCATCTTAAATAATTTTGAAAGAAAAGGGCTTGCATATTGGTAGAAGCCTAAACATAAAACTGGTTAAAGCGTATCACATCTGAGACTGAGTGGAATCTGTTTTGCTGGTGAGACCGATGGGAGAGAAGAGGAAGGTGGAGGGATGGGCAGAGAGGAGGGAGGAACAGGATCAAACTGCATAAAGGATGTCACAGGTGAGACCACCGCTCCTGTCTGAAATCAGGGCAAGCCGTGCTGGACAGCCACCGTCTCAGTGAGAGAAGCAAACTGCTGAGCTTCTGTCAGTCATGTTTATGGGAATTGCTTGTTTCAGGGTCGACCTCAGCCTCAAAAATGTGTTCTGAGAGAGCCAGCCACCATTTCACTGACTTTCAAAGGTTGGAGCTGTCAAGAATCGGTTGGTTTCAGAAGCATGTTTCCTGAAGCCAGTTATCATTGATAGATAAAATTGAAAGTGTATTTGCTGTTTATTTTTACTATGACTGTGTGCCATTGATTGATTTAATTAATTTACAACTACTTTTGGTACTTACTGGTTACCATAGCTTCAGAACTGTCAGTCTTTGCCTAATTGTATGAGTTCTTTTAAAAATATCGAAAACCAGTTGAGCTGTCCTGGTGGGGAGATGACACTTCAAAAGTGGAATGACTGCCTAACAACTAAGTGGGAGCTGTTTGTATTGCTGGAATCAACTCCCTTCTGTTTCTGCCTCCAACTTTTCATTCACATCAGTCACATTTGTGGGTGGTTTTTGTGTGTGGATTTTGCCCCCTCATTGAACTTGAAGAAAGGGTTGGGTTGTATGTCTAGGTCAGCTTGCTGTGGACAAGGATTAGCGATCAGAACCTAGAGGCAAAGATGACCATTCAGCAAATATGTACTGAGATCCTATTGTGTTCCAGTCATTGTTGTAGGCTCTTGAGATACACTCAAAATAGACAATGATGCTTGCCTCACTTTTTAATTGGAGCGAGTCTGATAATAAACAATAACGTGATAAATAAGTACGTTATCATACATCAGAAGGTGGTGAGTTTTATGGTAAAAAAAAAATAGAAAAGGGTAAGAGGAACCAGGATGCCAGCAGCAGGGGAGGAGAGGTAGGTTGCGATATGGGATTTGACAAAAGTTTTGAAGGGATAGGGGAGTTAACCAAACATATATGAGAGAAGAGTATTCCAGACAGGGGAAGCAACTGGAACAGAGGCTTTACAGGGGAGTATGCCTAATGTTGGAGGAATAGTAAAAAGGCCAGTGGGGCTGGTGCAGGGTGACATAGAGGAGCTCAGAAAAGTAACAGGTGACCAGATCATGACTGGGCCTTTTCCCCCCCATTTTTTAAAATATATTTTATCGATTATGCTATTACAGTTGTCCCATTTCTCCCCCATCATTCCCCTCCACCCTGCACACCCTCTCCCACCCACATTCCCCCCTTTAGTTCATGTCCATGTGTCATAAGTTCTTTAGCTTCTACATTTCCCATACTATTCTTGCCCTCCCCCGTCTATTTTCTACCCACTATCTATGCTACTCATTCTCTGTACCTTTTCCGCCTCTCTCCTCCTCCCACGCCCCTGTTGCTAACCCTCCATATGATCTCCATTTCTGTGGTTCTATTCCTGTTCTAGCTGTTTGCTTAGTTTGCTTTTGTTTTAGGTATGATTCTTAATAGCTGTGAGTTTGCTGTCTTTTCACTGTCGTATTTTTGATCTTCTTTTTCTTAGATAAGTCCCTTTAACATTTCATATAATAAGGGCTTGGTGATGATGAACTCCTTGAATTTCACCTTATCTGAGAAGCGCTTTATCTATCCATCTATTCTAAATGAAAGCTTTGCTGGAAAGAGCAATTTTGGATGTAGGTCCCTGCTTTTCAAGATTTCAAATACTTCTTTCCAGCCCCTTCTTGCCTGTAAGGTCTCTTTTGAGAAATCAGCTGACAGTCTGATGGGAACTCCTTTGTAGGTGACTGTCCCCTTATCCCTTGCTGCTTCTAGAATTCTCTGATTCATTTTCATCTTGGCTAATGTAATTACGATGTGCCTTGGCGTGTTCCTCCTTGGGTCCAACTTCTTTGGGACTCTCTGAGCTTCCTGGACGTCCTGGTAGTCTATTTCCTTTGCCAGACTGGGGAAGTTCTCCTTTATTATTTGTTCAGATAAGTTTTCCACTTGTTGCTCTTCTTCTTCCCTTCCTGGTACCCCTATAATTCATATGTTGGGATGTTTAACGATGTCCGGAGGTTCCTAAGCCTCTCCTCATTTCTTTGAATTCTTGTTTCTTCCTTGTTTTCTGTTTGGTTGTTAGTTTCTTCCTTCTGGTCCATTCCATTGATTTGAGTCCCAGTTTTCCTTCCATCTCTATCAGTTCCCCATGCATCTTCCTTCATTTCACGTATTGTAGCCTGCATTTTTTCATCTAATTTGTGAGCAAAATCAACCAATTCTGTGAGCATTTTGATGACCAGTGCTTTGAATTGTGCATCTGATAGGTTGGCTATCTCTTCACGGCTTAGAGGAATTGGCTCTGGGGCTTTCATTTGTTCTCCGGTTTGAGCCATTTTTGGTGGGGTTTTTTTTTGTTTTGTTTTGTTTTGGTTTTAGTCTGGTCGTAGCTATTATGTAGTGAGGGGTGGGGCCTTAGGTGTTCCTCCAGGCAGGGCAACCCAGTCGCTGCGTTGTGACGCTGTAGGTGGGGGCGGGGTCCGAGAGGGAAGAATGGCACCTGCTCCGCTCTCTCCTGGACTCCGGTCCCTTCCGATGCTTCCCCTTTCCCTGGATTATCTGCACACTCGCGTGTGCTGTTGTATAGTAAGGAGTGGAGCCTCAGGCGCTCCCCAGTGTGCGGCAGCCCAGTCACTGGGTGGTGACACTGTATGTGGGGGCGGGGTCTGAGAAGGAACAAGGGCGCCTGGTCTGCTCTCCTGGATTCAGTCCCTTCCGCCACTTCCCCTCTGCCTGGACCATCTGCACGCGCGAATGTGGGACCACCCGGTCAGCCAGCCGCCTTGTGCGGCCTCACTGGGTCTGCACAGTTGCCCCCCCCGTGCCCGGGGTCCGCCAGCTGCTGCCTGTGGGCCCAGGGACTGCCAGCCGCTGCCTGTGCACCTAGGAACTGCCAGCCTCTGCTGCTTGTGTTCCCGGGGCCGCACCTCCATGTTTTCCTTTCGTGACTCTGCCCCTCTTACCTGTCTGGATGAAGGGTTGTTGGACTTCCGTACAGTTCAATTTTCTATAAGTTCTGGTTGTTTTCTTGTTTCTAAATATTTGTTGTCCTTAATTTTGGTTGTGAGAGGAGGCACAGTGTGTCCGCCTATGCCTCCATCTTGGCCAGAAGTCATGACTGGGCCTTATAGGCCATGTTAAAGACAGTGGCTTTCACTCTGAGTAGCAGTGAGGAGTCATCAGAGTTTTGTCAAGGAGAATAATACATTTGGTCTTATATTTTCAAAGGATTATTCTGCTTCTCTGTGGAGAATAGACTATATTCAGTCAAGGGCCTAAGCAGATGGCAGACTATTGCAAGTAGTCCAAATAAGAGATAAAGGTGACTTAAACCAAGGTAGTAGTAGTGGAGGTAGTAAGGAGTGATTGGGTTCAGGATATACTGAGAAAAGTAGAGCCAACAGGGTATGGATGTGGGAGAGAGGAAGTAAATATGAATCAAGATTTTTGGTTTGAGCAAGTAGAAAGGTGCAGTCGTTGTCATTGAGACAAAGAAAGCTGTGCGTGGAGCAGATTGTCATGGGGAGATCAGAACTTACGTTTTGCATTTGTTGAATTTGAGATGTTGATTATACATCCAATAGAGACATGAGTAAGCATTTTGGAGAAGATGGCTAGTAGAGATAATAAGAGGGAAGGTTTTGGAATGTACAACATTAAGAGCCACAAGAGAGGATGAGATTGCAAAGGGACTGTAAAAAGAGAAGCAGAAGAAGGACTGAGCCCTGGGGCACTTCAAAGAGGTAAAAAGAAAAGAAAAGAAAAGAAAAGAAAAGAAAAGAAAAGAAAAGAAAAGAAAAGAGGAGGACACATCAAAGGAGACTGAGAAAAAGCCACCAGCAAGTTAGGAGGAAAACCAAGAGGAAATGATGGCTTGAAAGTTTACCAAATAGAGAATATGTAAAGTGGGTAAAACTAATGGGGTATACAAAGAGTACAAGATAGGTATCAGACCAATATCCCTTATGAATATAGATGCAAAACACTCAACAAAATACTACAAACCAAACCCAGCAGCATATTAAAAGAATTATACACTGTGACAGTGGGATTTTTCCTAGGAATGCAAGGTTGGCTCAATAGATAAAAATTATCTAGCATTGTTTTATTATGTCTAAAATCACGATATTACGTTGTTGAAATATCTGACTTGCATTTCAGCTTTCCTCTTTTTTCTGAAACATGCAAATATTAATTATTTTTATGTCATATAATTTTACTATTTGTTCCACTTTCCTAAGTGAACAATCATACTCTGGTCCTGATGAAATTTTATCCTAATTATATCTGGAAACTGTTGGAATCACTGGATTCCCCAGAATCCTTACCCATCCTACCTGTATCATTTAGGATATTTTAATTCTGTGGTAAGAAAACCATGATTCAAACTAGTGTACTAAGAAGAAAATTTATGATGCATAATAGGAAGTCCTAATAGGAAGAGGTAGAATAGGCTGCAGAATTCATTGATACAGTGGCTCAGCAACTTTATCAAGGCCCTGTATCTCTCCATCTGCCTTTCTTAGTATTGGTTTTATCCTGAGATGGATTGAAAGATGTCCACAGATTCCAAAATCAGAATATAAATGTCCAGAGGAAGTAACAGGCCATTCATTTCTAGATCTTTCTTAGCAACTTTTTCCAGAAGTCCTTAAATATCTGTCTCATACTAGGATTAGTTCATACCTAAACTGATCACTTGAAAATAACATTACTATGTTAGACGTAACCCTAATCATCTGAGGTAGCATGGATTTGAAGAGCCGACATTGTGACCATTACTCTAACACAAAATTTTACTTTAGCAGTAAGGACAGGCCTTGTTGCTGAAGGTAACATGATACTGAAGGTAATGGGTAGGTATGTTAGTCTGGGCTCCAGAGAAACAGAACCAATAGAACATGAATACACACACACACACACACACACACACACACATTTATACATATATACATATATATGTATGTGTATATATATATACACATACATTTATACACATATATACATCTATACACATATATACATATATAGATCAACTAGATTCTTATGTTATGAAAAAAATTCAGAGTTACCAAAAGACTTGCAAGTGACATCCCTGAAGTCTTCTGATTCTGTCGAGTTCTTTGTTTCTAAATCTAAAAGAAGGAGAAACATATCAAAAATAGCAGGGAAGCAAATAATGGTAAGGTGCAGATAGAGAACTATGAGGGGGGAATCCATTGATTTCACTTATGCTTAATGGCAGGCAGAGCAAGGAACTGCAATGCAATTTGAAAACAAAGATGAAAAATCCACGGCAGAAGAGAAATGATGCAATTTTTGATGTCATTGACTCCAAACTGCCTGTTTTGCCCAACATCAAAATGAGTAGCATATTAAGTGTGGAGACAGATGTGCAAAGGACTCCATATGTGGAGACATATGACAAAGGACTTGGTCATATGCAGCTAATGCAAGAGAAATTGACAAATGGTCGGAAAGTATGTTGCCCAGATTCTATTGATGTGAGTCATTTATCTAGCAGTGTGAAAGACAGAAAACAGGAGGAAGAGGAACACAAATCTCTACCAGCTTCGAAGAATAGCCAAAGCTTCATATTTAATGCATATCAGAAGGAGAATCATGAGCTCATTAAAACAGATGAGGACCTGAAACATCCAGGAAGTATAAATATTCAGGGACAACCACAAAGACATTTTACACAAACTATTTTGAAGTCTGCTTCATGCCCCGTATTTGATCAATGCCAGTTTGGAAATCCAGAGAGGTATGCTAGGTTTTACCCTCCAAAGTCAGGAGAAGCAAAGATTGATGCAACATTTTCTTCAAGGGAATGTGTTGTTCCATCTGATGCAAACAATCAAGAGGAACAGACTGGCGGTATTAAAAAGAAAAAGACCATGACTTTTAATCACTGCATGTCTGCTTTTTCTACATCCAAAAGGAAGAGAAATATCCAACAATGTTCAGACATGAAAACTTTAGTGAATACCAAGTGTAGAATTTTAAAAGCAAAGAAACCATCAATTTCACACATGCTCAATATCAAGGGTGGTGCTAGCCCAAACCATAGAAAAGAATCGGGATGTAACTTGACAACCAAAATGAAAGAGGTGGAGCAAGGTAAAAAAATGGCAGATGAAATGTCCTCCTTCATGACTATTCCACCTGACAATAGTAGGCATAACAAGGTAGAAAGAGAAAAAGACAGGTCAGGAGAAAAAAGACTCAGTTCTAATCAAGTAAAGCAAGTGATATCACTACATAAAGGGAACATTACTTCAGATGACACCAAAGAAACCAATCTCCAAGGTGAAGAGGAAGAAGAAAGTGAACAAGAGACGTTAAAAGTAGTTCCACAGCATGGCAAATGTTTCCTATTCTGTTCAGACCAGGAGAAGGAGCTTGACCTTCACAAATTAGAAAGCAAAGGAAGTGGAAAAACTCTGTTTGTTACAGGACAAGACATCCCACGACAAATGCAGCCTACAGATCTACTGCAGGTACAGGAGCCAAAGAAGAGCCACCAGGCACAAAATGGCACAATATGTACCACAAATTCAAAGCTTCCTCTTATAAACTCAAAGGAATCACTAGTAGGCCAATTTTTAATTGACACAGTGAATTGTGGTATCCCAAATATTAGGAAGCTCACAGGGAAATTGTGCAGTCACGGTGAAGAGGAAATGCCAGGGTGTAATGAAAATCAACAAGCAGCTGTCCTGGAGTCATCGGGCATCTCCACACTTGGTCCATCTGAATCCAAAAGGCAGAGAAAGACATTTCCATATACAGCCTTAAAAAGTAAAATGAGTTCCAAATGTGTAATTATGAAGGCAAGGAAGACACGAATTTCACAGATATTTAATATCCCAGGGAATGGTCACCTAAAAAACCTACCTTTAAAGCAGCTGAAACCAATGATTATTGACTTTTTAGTTCATATGGAATACTTTGAGGTATTGGAAGATCTTTCTGCAGAGAGAAAAGAAGGTTCAACACAAGAATTACCAGCAATGGTTCTGGAGTCTTTGAATTTATCCACACTTGCCTTACCTACATCAAAGAAAAAGTATTTAAAACATATAGGCAAGAGAAATAAAATGAGTCTCAAATGTCTAACTTTGAAGGCAAAGAATGCACTGATTTCTCAGACATTTAATATCACAAAATGTGGTATACCACTCCACAGAAGGCAATTCAAACGCAACTTCAAACTCATGGTGGAAGAAAGTATACCTGTGGCAGATATAACGCTAAGTACCATTTCCTCTGCCATGCCTATTTCACTTGACATAAATGTGAATGATAGAATTAAAGTAGAGGCAGACATGCCATGGAAAATGAGATTCAGCCATGAACTACAACAGCGAGAGCAATCGCCAGATGGAGAGAGAACCTCGTGGGCCAGTTCCAATGATAAGAGGGGCAATGCCTCAAATAACACAAATAAAATCAAAGTCCAAGGTAGAGAAGCAGCCTTGAATGCCCCACACTTCGGTTTCAATACTCAGAAAATGAAGGAGACTCACTTTGTGAACTCTGATCTAGAACTGAAGAATTCAGCAAGGAAAACAATTCCAGACTCGTTCACCATTGCTCGGGAGCTGCAGCAACAAGCACTTTGCACGCAGCATGTATTATACTCTATTTCTCACTCTATTTTGAATTTACTCCCATTTGAGATGTTACCAAAAACAACAAAAACACAACCAGAATTAAAAGATACGAGGAGTCCAAAGGTTTCATCTCCAACACCAGGGCAATCAGTTAGTGCACCTTTCACTGTTACAGCACAGCGTGGCATCCCATTTGAAAAAAGCCCGAGGAGGAAACTGGATAGTTCTATTCCAGTGGGAAAGATAAGGTTACAAAAGGATTTACCAGAGTTTTTAAATTTCTCCATGCCAGCTTCAGCTGATTTTAAAGGGCAGAGAAATGTGGCACAAATCCCTAAGTCTAGAAGTGGAAAAGCACAGATGGTTTTAAAGTCGATTAAGATCACCAAGTCTGGTGCCCTTAGCCATGGAAAGCAATGGGATGGCATCTTGGAAAACATGGCCAAAGAAATATCTCTAGGTATGTCAAATATGTTTATAAATACTTCTCTTTCACCTACACCTGTCTCACCTGCCATCAAACTGCATCGAAAAGTAACAGCAAAGAAAGGCCCATTAAGAAAGAAAAGCAACATTAGAAGGGGTTGGAAACTAGGTGAAAGGAAACAAAACAAAGGGGAAAGGCTGTGTACATGTTTCTGTAATAAATGGAGTGTGTCAAACACCACATTAGAATCAAGGTGGCAAAGTGAAGACAATGGAATTTTGTTCAAAGCAGGTCTACCATTCCTGAATAGGGTGGGAAGTAGAAAAGATCAAAGTATGCTTATTGCGGAGCAAGAAGTGCAGCCACAAACACTGGTTTCAGAAAATATATCAGCGTCAATTTATTCTCCACTGATGATTCCACTTCAAATGGAAAAGCTGAAGAAGAATATCCCACCACAAAACAACATACTACATAGAACAGGTGGAAAGATTTCATGTCCAAAATCAGGAAAAGCAATATGTAATGATTTTTTAATAGATGAAACAGAGTATAGTACTATATCTGATGGGAGCCCTGCAAGGAAGCTGGATGTTCACAGTTCAGTTTCCCTACAACCTAAAGAAAAAGAGGAAGGCACAGACACTCGGAAGGCAATAACATACACAGGTGATCAAAATATCCCACCTCCCAAAAAGTCAAGGAACTCGGTGCTTGGACACCCAAATGATGAAATCTCCAGAAGGGAAGTAGGTGGTCATACTGCCAACAAATATGAAGAACTGCAAAGAGATTCACTAACAATGTCCATGGCATCTGTTTTATTTGAGTCTAAAAGGAAGGAAAAGGTCTTGGAATTTCCAGTAAGAAAAATTCTTACAGGTCCCATAAGTGTAACCAAGAAGACAAAGAAGACTGTTCGTTCACTGATGCATACTGTCACTGAACACAGTAGTCTGTACTGCAGAAGGGAACAGGAATGCAACTTAAAATCTACAATAAAAGACATGCAACAAAGTAAAAGCACAGTGAACGCATTTTCATCTCCCACACCTTTTTCATCTGAAAGCAAAAGACATATTGAAATATATAGCATAGGAAAAGCAGAGACAGATCAACAGCTAGAGAAATCAGTATGTTACAGAGAAGCAAAGAAGTCCAGTTCCACTGATACACAAAAGAGATCAAGCTACACAATGAAAATGAATGTGCAACAGAACAAGGAAGAGGTCAGAGTGGGAACGACAAACTTCCTGTTCCCCAAACATCAAGAAAAGGAGACCCAGGGAAGCAAAGAGACCCAAGCTCTTACTTCATTACCATCCCTCCCTCACCTCAAATTGGATAAAGAAATGCAGAGAATATCAAATACAGTAGACATACTACATACAAAATCAATTTGTGGTGATATCATGACAGATGTTCAAAACAAGAAACAACCTATGCCTCAGAAAGAAGAGAGGGACAGAGGAAAAACAGTAGCTATGAGAGGCATGGAACCTACTGCAGATACAGGTTTGAAATCAAATAAATCACCTCCTTCATATACACTCCATAGAACAGAATTGTATGTGAACATTGGAAGGCAAGAACAGAAGAAACATGAAGATCAAGATAAACCACCTGATACAGTGCTAGGAAAAGTTCCTATTTCCAGACCTCCAATTAACCTTAAATTGGATAAAGGTACACAAGTGGATGAAGAAGAGCTTAGAATTAAAGGACCCCCTCTATTTCCACGAGTGGTTTCAGCATTATCAGATGCAGAGGAAATAGAAGATACAGAAACAACTGGTGATGATGTAAGAAAAAGAAAACAACATCTATCACAAGAAGAAAAGGACAGAGAACAAAACAGAACCAAAGCTGACAACGACTTGCTTGAAATTACAAGAGTCTCTCCTTCGCAATTACAGCTCCCTGAGTCATCAGGTGCAGCGAGCATCCAGTATGCAGATTCCAGTAAAGGTATTAGTGCATGGAATGTAATTACAAAAGCTAATCAACATAGGCCACATAAAGATAGAAAGGGCAGAGCAGAAATAGAAGATGGAAACGGTGGAATACTCCCCAAAACAATGACTTTGAGAGAAGAGACATGCCCACTTAAACATCTACTCGGTAGGAATAGACCACCTTTGATTAAAAATCGAGGGACAGATGTGCAGAAAGACAAAGGTAAGCCTGAAATGGTTCTGAGGAAAACTTGTGCTTCCTTACCTTCTCCATCTCACCTGAAATGGGTCACTGGAATGAACGAAATGAAAGACACACTGAGAACGCAATCTTGTTTTCTACCACTAAAGATTCGGGATTCATCCAATGGAGGCAAAAAGGCACATACTAAGTCATTTGAAGGTCATATGTTAAAGGAGGAGGATAGGCCCCAGAAATATTTTGAAGACGAAATGCTCCCAATATATATGGATCTGAAGGCAAAGAAATTGCCGCTTCCACATATTCTCAATACCAAAGAATTGCAGTGTAAAATTAAAGAGCAAAAGAGAAAGGTACAGAATAATAAAAATAAACTAATTACAAATGTCAAAAACATTTGTACTTCTTTTCTTGCTCTACCATATTATACATTTGATACAATAGAAGAAGAGGGGTGCAGGGTAACAGTTACAAAAGTGCCTCACCCACCACAACAGTCTAAGGCATCATCATATGCAATGGAAATAGCACATGCAAAAACAACTGATGGGGAGCTTTCCAAGGACAGAAAAGCTTTAAAAGAAGAAAAGGATAGAGAGAAAAACATGAATATGAATAGGATGGTAGATTCCCATGATATGTATTTGAATGCAAAGAAATCACCTATTTTGCTTGTATACAATCTAAGTGGCCTTCAGAGAAAAACTAAAAAGCAAGAGAGAAAGGTTCAGAAAGTTGCCCGTGAGCCTGGTGTGATGCTGACTAAGACTTGTACTTCTAGCTCCTCCCGACTGCACCTTGACATGAACATCAGAATCAAGGATAAAAGCATGCCTACATTCACAAGATCCTCTGTTTCCCCAGTAAACTCCCAGGAATCCTCAGATTCTGAGGAAGTTGTGTATGTAGAGCCAATTACTCGTGATATTTTAATCAGTCCACTGAAAGGAAAGCAACGTATGCCACGGAACAAGAAAGAGGTTGGAGTGCAGACGATAAGCCTCACGTTCCCCGAACATCAAGGAAGGAAGATGCAGGCAAGTAAAGACGAAAGGGAAGCAGAGATGCAGAGAGGTAGAGAGTGTGACTTTGGCACACCAAAGAAAACAGCTTTGCAGAATGAGGATGACTCAGGAATATTTATCAGAAGTCTTTCTGTTTCTGTGATGAGTCCATCTCAGACTGAAGAAACAGTAGAATTTGAGACAAACCTAGAAAGAGAAAAGAAAATCTGTCTTTCTAAATCCCCCAAAAAATCACCAAGTGCTAGTGATATTGTTAAAAGGAACAACTCAAGCACTGTAAAAAAAGGGGGCCAGGATTTTACAAAAGTAATTCCAGAAGATTCCCAGCCCTTCATGGTGGACCAAAAACGAATGCAAAAACCTCCTAGTATCAAATCAGAAGAAAACCTCAGCAGTGAAGTAAATGAAAAATGTTTAACTGCACAAACAGAAGAGAGGGTTGTTCTGGAGCATATCTCAAAGATCATAAAAGAATCTGACTTCCTTATTATTGAGCAAGAAGAAAAGGTACTAAAGCCCATTCTAACACCCACAGAGCACCCAGGCATGTCTGAAGATCCAAAGGAAAGTGTGGAAACCCACATAAAAAGTACCCTAAATATGAATACTTCCCCTCCAGGAGCAGAAGAACCACAGCATGAGACTCAGCCAGTCGACACTGTGGAGTGTGCCTCCCCACCCAAGCACAGGGGTCAGAGTGAACCCATACAGGACACAACCACACCAAAGGTCCAGGGGCAAAAACCTTTCTCAGGAACTGTACCCAGAACACCCCAGGTTAAAAGTAATGAGATAAAAATAGTGGCAGATAGTACCTGTACAGAAACTTTACCTATTCTTTATGAAGCAATTAAAAATGTCTTTGAATCCCAGATAAAAAATATGACCCAAGACAAAGTTTATGCTGATATACTGGAGAAAGTGAAAGCTTGTTATCCTCATGATTGGAAGACAGCACCTTTCGTGAGGGCCCCAGATATAACATCCACAACAATACATCCTAAATTGCAGCCAAAACCCACGTTAGAGTCAAAAGCACTTGAAATAAAACTGAATCTGATACCCAAGATGGCCAAACAATCCTTCCAAAAGTTCAACTTTTATCCAAAACAGACTACTACAGAAGATAACAATCGAAGGCTCCATCCAAGACATAAAAACATGAAGTTTTTATCTCTAGAAGAGATTGATACTATCCAACTTAACTTAAAACACAAATACCAGAAAGATTCACCTCACATCAGCTGTATGAAGACAATGACAGTCGATGTTTCCCGTGGCAGCAAGGAGATCATTGCAAAGTTGAACGGTATTAACATGCTTGAAAGTGGAACATCTTCAGTGACTCCTGCTAATAAAACACCACTGTCTCAGATTCTCCAAAACTACTCAGTGGAGGAAAAAGACAAACTTCTCATACACTTTTCTATGAAAATTTTGGAAATCCAAATGAAAGCCTTTCCCAGCATTGTAAGAGAATCTCACACAATGGCCAATACTCAGCACAGAAGGAAACCTTTATGTAAATGCATTCATTTAGGTGTCCAAGTACCAAAACACCAAGGTAACCAAAGTAACAGAATCTTGTTACTTTTTGAGGAAAAATCTCTTCATCAAATTGAACTTGATTTGCAGTTGAAATGCCTTCATTTTCTCCTGGGACTTCCAGTGCAAAGTATGTTCCCAAGGCCAAATAGGCTTCCCAAGCATTTTCTTAAGTCAAACACAGTTGCAATGTGTAAAAAAGCAGGTAATAGTGGAGAAAGTGGTAGTCTTTCTGCTGATCCAGGACTGCTAGAACAATATGTCTCTTTCAAAAAGCAAAGTCCCCATGAAAACTCATCGCTGGACAGAAGATTCCTGGAGCCAACCCCCGTGTGTGCTTCTGACCCCGAATGGCCCAGAATGGCACAGAGAGACACCATGGTCCTTCCAGTGTTAAAATCTCATGTGACTCTAGAAAAAGATAAACATCATGTGTGGTTTCAAGAAACAGAGACACGGGGATCTTTTGATTTAAAGACTCAGGAAAATGCTCCTAGCTTGCTTGATTACCATTCAATTCAGATTTCTCAAGATTTTACTGGTAGTCAGACAGATACGGAAAGTTCAGCTAACTTAGAGAAATGCTCAGCCTTTGAAATACTTGATAGTGAAGAAAGTATATTTTTAGAAGCCAACCCTTATTTAAGTCAGGAATCGGAAAACATTCTATTTGAATTACAGAAAGGCATTCCCCTGGAAAATTTTTACAAGGTGGAACAAATCAAAACTGATTCAAAATCAGGTTACAGTGATAATTCAGGTTCTCTTCCTATTAGAGGTTGTAGAAAACCTTCCTCAGCAGTGACCCCACCTTCCCAGGAATCCCACCAAAACAGAAAATATGTGTCTTCCTCCAAAATTCAGTCTCCCGGCTGGCGGCGTCACAGTTCACTGGATACTCTGGAAGTGTCCCTTGTGTCTTCTTCTGTTCCATTCAGTGAAGAGAAGCTTCCGTGGATTACAAAAAACAGAACAGGTTACTCTTTAGCTCCCTTAACAGAATCAAATATTAAATTACATCTTGCAAAAAGTCAAGACAAACCTCACAGACAGCCAGAAAGCAAAGAAAGAAAGAAGGCAAAATTTGATTTGTTCAGAAGGAATTCTCATGGGGAGGACGGTGATCACAGTTGTACACAGAGGCAAGAGAAACACAGAAGAAAGAAGAAAGTGTGTGATGGTGAGTCAGAAAGAACAGATTATTTCCCAAGCAAATATAAGTCAGCAGTGAAACCTCATCAAGAGCATATCAGCTTGCATTCTGAAAGAAAACAAAAACAGCCATTTTTTTATGCCTGCATACCAGCAGACTCACTGGAGATCATACCCCAAACGATTCGCTGGCCTATTCCCCCAAAAACTTTAAGGAAGAGAAACTTCAGAGTTCCTCTACTGGCAGAGCTTTCAAGTTCTTTCAGTATGTAGAGTTCCTCCAAAAAGTTGTTGGAGTCACTCTTACTGTCCTTCAACCCAGTTTATCAAAACTGACTTTACCATAAGGAGATTCACCTGAAGTGGAAAGCCAGTCATAATTGTGCTATTCTGTGAAAAATAAAATCATATAAAGTCAAATGGTTTCTTCATGAAGTATTTTCTAAACTGGTCTATTTAGTTCAGTTAAACCGATTTAGTTCTGCAGTAGATTTGCACAGCAGTCCCGGGAGGCTGGGCCGGGAAAGCAGATGACTTGATGACTTTGGGTTTGGTCCTGTCATGCGTGAGATCTCCCTTCAGTTTATCCTGCCCCCTCATATCCCCAAGAGGAGAGGACTGCAGACGTGAAAGCCCCATTCCCACACCACACCGATGACCGAAGGGTGCATTCGAGGACACGCAGCCTATGAGGAAACGGAGGAAATGCGATTGGGAGAGAATGACCAGAAAACTAAAGGGAGAGTTTCAAATAGCAGTGAGGACTCAACAATATCGAATGTCACAGAACACAGGGTAAGTACTGGTCTTGAGAACCAAGCTCCCTCTGATGGCTTTGTCCTCATCCCTGACCTGAATGGGAACCCACAGCAGCTCGATGACCTGTACCTGATCACCATCTGCCATTGCCAGGACACCAAGTGGCCTTAGGACCTCACTTCAGAGCATCTGTCACTGCTCAGCAATACCCTCTAGGATGGGCAGGAAGCCATCCTGCAGGACTGCCAAGAGACCACCTCCCAGTGTTCCCATCCTACCTGCCCTATCCACCTGCACATGAACTTCACTGCCCTGGGCTCCGAGGCTCATGGTTCAGGGTGGAGCAGGCTCACCTGTTAGCAGAGGAGATTGTGAACCTGGAGTATGACCTGGAGCCCTGCCAGCAGGGCTCCCACCTGTGCCCTCAAGGCTGACAACACTCTGCTGCCCGCATCGCTAGAACAACATGGAAGTGTGGTGTTGGGGATGGGGATGAGAGTGCAGGTGGGCGGGGGGAGCGTTTAACGCCAAGTGAATTTTTAAAAATGCTTTTTATACTGGCTTATTCCTAGTATGTTAATAAAGTATTGGTCTCATTTGAAAAAAATCTTTGGCTCATAAAAATTCTATAATGGTAATTGTTTTATTATTATAATGACAAGACAAATGAAAGTTGTTCATATCATCACCTTACATTCTTGCTAGGGATAACAACATTCCTCTCTTACAAGTGGTACTTGATCTTTTTAAAACATGTAGTATACTATGCTTGGACTATTTGGGCAGGCTTAATAAAATGAATTATAAAACATTCCATTTTTAAATTAAGCAATGTATTTAATATTATACAATTTACATACAACTTTTAATTTTATTAATAAAAATAGTAAAATTATTTTTACCTCTTCATAGTAACAATAACACTAACTCCTCAAGGCATGCACTACAGCCATGTAATAGATTGTCCTCGACAAACCGGCACCTTATATGAGTTACGTGTGTTCTTTGGGTTTGACACTCAGATTGAATATTTTAATACTGTTCTATTATAGGGAATTCTGAGCACACACACAAAAAGACAATTGGTTGATGCAACTCCACACACCTCTCTCCCAGCCCTCGGGCTTTATCTACTTCCTCTCCATTAGTATTTTGAAGCAAACCACACCCATATAACTTCCTGTATAGATATTTTGTGTATCTCTACAAGAGAACTATTTTTAAGAATCTCCCATCTAAAAAGTAATTGTCATTTCTTAACATCATATATGCAGTCATATTATGTCCAACTGTCTCATAAGTGTCATCTTCTAATAGTTTGGGTTGGGACACAAAGTCAGACATTGTGGCTGCTCTTTTAGGTCAGTTTCAATCCACAGGTTTCCCATTCTACCACTTTTTTTCTTCCAGTTTTTCAAATTGAAGAAACCAAGGTCTTTGAACTGCGGGATTTACCACAACCTGCATTTTACAGATAGTGTCCCCACTGGCAAATTGAAATTATTTAACTTTGAATTCCTAATTGTTCTGGTAAAGTCCTTCAAATAGATCACACAGCATGCAGCATTCAAAATGAAATGCGTTGTTTCAGCAACTGCTCGCTCCCAGAAGTGCAAATTTGAGCTGTTGTGGCTGGAGAGCTAGCGTGTGGTTGTGTTATATAGAGCTCTTGCAGAGTCAGAGCTGTCAGAGCTGAAAGAGCGAACCGTCTTACCATGAAGGATAGGGAGGGGTCAAGTGACCAGTTCTCGTACTGTGAAGCACAGGACATCAAATGTCTGTCAATTGAAAAACATTACAAAATTTTGAATACAAAGGCAGATACAAAAGGACCTATTTATTTAGAATGAGAAAAGAAATCAACACAAATTTAAAACTTTATAAAGCTGATCAAACCCTAACCATCATGAGTCCAGAAAAAACATTTTTATGATGTGCTTAATCCACTCTTCTACATTTTTTGACTGCATACTCTTTGATCATCTCATCACAGAAAAACAATCTTATAATACTTGTTATACAGAGATAAAAAGTAAACCCTGCCCAGTGTGGCTCAGTTGGTTGGAGCCTTGTCCTGTGGACCAAAAGGTTGCGGGTTCAATCCCTGGTCAGGGTACATGCCTAGGTTGCAGGTTCAGTCCCCAGTCAGGGCTCATGCAGGAGGCAACCAACCATTGTTTCTCTCTCACATTAATGTTTCTCTTCCTCTCTTCTCCCTTCCCCTCTCTCTAGAATCAATAAGAATGTCCGCAGGTGAAGATAAAAAAAAAGTAAACCAATTTTCTAGTGCTTGATCAAATTTTGTTATTGACTATTGGCAATTTAGAAAATTCAGACAGTTTTCCTGACTCAGTGGCAATTTTATATATCATTTCACCTGGAACCACAAGCGTTCGTCAGAACAGGATACATGAAATGCGGTAAGATGCGAGCCAGCAAGGTCGGATGCAGAAAACATGTCATTTCACACACAGATGCCCTGGCCATTTGGGGTACTGCTATAGGTTTATACCCCAGAAACAAACTGTGGTAAACTCTGTGTCACACAATTCCTGTCGAAGAAGAAAGTATAGTAGATGTATATGGCACGCTCCACTCTTGTGGGTGTCACTCCTGTTGAAAGAGAATGTCCTTTCTGACTAGGTGTTGTAGTGAATGTGTATCAGCTTATAGTTTTACACACCAACCGAATGGACAGTTTCCACAGATCAGTTTCCTGCACGGTACCTTGTATGCCTTGTTTCTCCTCTGTTACACATATTCCTCTTGCTCTGGGCACTATGGGGAGCTCACACATGATACAGCCTCTGCCTGGCCTTGCACCCTCATGTCCCCGCCTGGGATGCGCCCTTCGCACTGGACAGAAGGGTTTCCTGGAACCCACTTCCACATGGGGATGGCTAGCATAGTTACAGACAGAAGTGAATGTCGATTGCATAAACACTCTGTTCCCATTTAACCCAAACTACATGGGTCCCAGTTTAACTTCCCCTGAGCCTGACCCCAAAATGTTTGCAGCCCCACTAATCTCACCAAACATAAAGTCAGATGTGGTGGAAATAATGTCACTGTGGAAAGAGATAATATTTTTAATTACAATTTAAATATCTCACTTTTACAAATCTTTGGAGCCCTGAAGTTCAAGCTCCTTCAACTTTACATTCGCTTATGCAAATCATATATCAATTTATTATTTCCATATTCTAGCAACAAACATTTATGCTCTGTCTACATGGGTTAGGCCTTGTCCTAGGTACCAACAAAAATGAGCAAAGCACAGCCTTGACTGGGATGTACACGGTTACAGGTCTAGAAGAGACGATTTTTGCAAAGCCCTGGAACACCCTCACACCTGCACATGCATGTAAACGTGACCTGACGGCATCTTATTTCTCCACCGGGTGCATCCAGGGGTTGGTGAAATAGGTTTACTGTGGCAAGGATGCAAAACACAGTTTATTCTTGTATCGTTATTTATTAATGATTGTATTATTTATTTGTATTACAACTGTAACCCTACTTTGCCTATCCCCGTATGTTATCGTATCTTTGCTGGTGAAAACAAAAGCAGTTCTGAGGCCACAGTTATTTGGCCCAAACTATCGATCAAGAATTACCCATGGGGAGTGGATGTTGAAAAAAAGACAAACATCAAAGCCAAGTCTTCTGATGACACACATGGCCTGGCTTCTTCCAGAGGCACAAGACTCTCAGAGAGCCCTGGCCAGGTGGCTTGGTTGGTTGGAGCATCGTCCCATACACCAAAATGTTGCAGGTTCAATTTGTGGTCAGGGCACTTACCTAGGTTGTGGGTTTGAGCCCAGTCAAGGCACATACGGGAGGCAACCAATTAGCGTTTCTCATATCAATGTTTCTCTCTCCTCCCTCTCCCTTTCTTTCTCTCTCTGTCTCAAAAACAGAAAAGAAAAGAAAAGAAAAGAAAAGAAAAGAAAAAGCAATAAACATATCCTTGGGTGAGGATTATATAAAAAGACTGAGGAAACTTGAGAGGCAGGCATTTTGTCTTGGCTTTAATACCAACTTACATGTTGATGCCAAACGCCATCAAAACTGGGGAGAGATTTGGGCTTGAGTTTTAAGGTGATGAGGGCACTTGGGAGTGCAGAGCATCAGAGCTATCCTCCTGCAAGATTCAGACTAAGGTCTGAGAATTGCTTAGTTCTCCCGCACACAGCTATGCCTGACAAGGGCCTGCTGCTTCCTGTGGAAGAAACAGAGAAAGCAACAGGAATTCATCCTAAAGTCAGAGGCTTCCAAACTTTCTCAGTGTTCTTAATGGCTCTAACTTTTTCATTGCACCCCTAGGTCAAAATAAATACCTAAGAATTCTGAATACTAAGTAGCTTAGGTCAAAACAACTTAAATTCCTCATATCTTAACAACTTAGGAGTTGGTTGAAAAAATATATAAATTGAAAGAAAAATATTTTTATTTCATTCTTAAATAACCACAGTTACTGGTGGAGCGTATTTGCCTATTGGGCACTGCACAACTCTTCAAATCTTGGGAATCAGATTGGACACTCCACACCGGTTTCTGCTCAGTAGTTGCTTTTATTTCAGCAACAGCTCATAAACTCAGCTTCACAATGAAATTACAGAATGGAAAGGAGTGAATGAAACTGTGATCTACCTTGAGCTAGTAGTTCACAGAGTGTCCAACAGGTGACGCTGTTTCCCTCACAATTTGAAAGTATCCCAAGTGGTCCGGGGGCACGATTGGAACTGCCACCGTAGGTGTGCTGTGATGATCTGTTTTTGTCGTTCCTTCGAGAGCAGTTTTTCGAGATCAATAGTATAATGAAGGTGGGCATAAGTGGGACAAAGGAACAACTGAGTAGCGAGAGACTGGGGCCGGATTCATCTGTTTCTTCCACCGGATTACCTTTCATAAACACAGTCACTGCAATTTGAGTCATTTTGTTTTTGTCGTAACAAAACTGGTGGGCCTTGGCACTCTCCTGCCTGACTGTTTCATGCCTTCACTTCTGTTCTCAAACCTCAGATACCTCCTACCCCATGCTCACAAGCAAATGCTATGCTTCATACTCCCTGAGAAGTGAGGAGACACTTCACAGACGCTCCTCACACCTGCATCAACACACCTATCACCGGAGATGAACAGCCCCCGCTGCTCTCTCAAGCCAGTGCCTCACCTGTGCACTCAATGCTATCTATTCCTTCTCACTCACTCAGGGAATCATTACAACTTTTCTCCTCTCTCTCTACTACACCATTTGCTTTTCCTGTACTGGATTGTTCCTAACAGCATGCATGATGTTATTTTCTTCTTCAAAACAAACAAACAAAAAAGACAAACCAACCCTTCAAACCATCTGTAAACCTTCTTCCTCTGCCAACTATTTCCTTATTCATTTGCTCCTCTTGACAACAAAAGCTCTCTCTCAAAAAAAAAAAAAAAAGCAACTCTTTACTCATGATCACATTTCTCCATCCATTGTTTCATACATCCACACTAATCATGTTTCTCCCACCATTCACTTACCCTTCCTCACCACAGACATCAGCAACCTCTACACCGTGAAATTCCTCTGCTGCATCCGATTCACAAAACACATCTTCATTTAGCAGTATTTGGCACAGGTGATCTCTCTCCCTTTTTCTTGGAACGTTCTTTCTCAGTTGGTTTTCATGATACCAGACTATGGGTTTTCCTTCTGCCTCCCTGGCTCCTGTTCCTCAGTTCCTCAGATGGTTCTTTCTCCTTTGCCTGACCTGTCAATGCACTTGGTTTCCTTCCTCCTCCTGGGATCTCATTCAGTACCATGGCTTTAAAGATGTGTAACTTTGATTACACCAAATTTGTATCACCAACCCAAAAATCTCTCCTAAATTCTAGACTTAGTTATCTAATTCCCTCTCTCTATCCTCACTCGCTGAGTAGTGGATATCTCAAACTCGACATAACCAAAACTAAAATACCAATCTTCTACAAACCTGTTATTTCCATAACCTTCCTCATCCCAGCTGATGGCAACTTTATTCTTCCAATTGCTCTGGTGAAAAACCTAGGGTTTGCGACCCAGACAAGATGGAATAAACATATTCTACCTGATTTCTTCCTATTAGGCTCAAAACTATAGCTAAAAATCCTGGGCAAAATATATAAAACAAATATCAGAAGACTCTCTGAAAGGTGGATAAAACAAAGCAAATAAGCTCTTGCTGGTGTGGCTCAGTGGACTGAGTGCTGGCCTGCAAACCAAAGGGTCACTGGTTTGATTCATAGTCTAGAACACAGGCCTGGGTTGCGGGCCAGGTCCCCAGTAGAGGGTGCGCGAGAGGCCACCATGCATCCATGTTTCTCTCTCTTTCTCCCTCCTTTCATGTCTCTAAAAACAAATAAAATCTTTAAGACAAATAAGTTAGGGACTTTAGGCTTCAACAAAGAATAAAAAAGTGAGTTCTCTGTTTTATTTTTCCATGTACATCTCCTGACCTGGGACTGGAGAATGCTAGGACCCAGAAACACTAACAAAAGAAGCACACAGGACTTCCGGCCAAGATGGAGGCGTAGGTGGACACACTGTGCCTCCTCTCACAACCAAAATTAAGGACAACAAATATTTAGAAACAAGAAAACAACCAGAGCTAATAGAAAATTGAACTGTATGGAAGTCCAACAACCATTCATCCAGACTGGTAAGAGGGGCCGAAATGTGGCAGGAAAAAGTGGAGGTGCGGACCCAGGAATACAGGTGGCAGTGGCTGGCGGTTCCCAAGCGTGCAGGAGGCTGGCAGGCCCACAGGCAGCGGCTGGAGGACCCCGGGCACGGGGTGGCAACTGTGCAGACCCAGTGAGGCTGTGCAAGGCAGCTGGCTAACCAGGTGGTCCCACATTCGCACGCGCAGATAACCCAGGTGAAGAGGAAGCAGCGGAAGGGACTGGAATCCAGGAGAAAGCAGAGCAGGTACCATTGTTCCTTCTCAGACCCCTCCCCGACATACAGTGTCACATCTGAGCGACTGGGCTGCCACACACTGGGGAACACCTAAGGCTCCACCCCTCACTATGTAACACCTGTGACCAGACCAAAAACAGCAACAACAACAACAACAACAACAACAAAACCACCAAAAATGGCTCAAACTAGAGGCCAAATGAAAGCCCCAGAGCCAATTCTTCTAAGCCATGAAGAGATAACCAACCTATCAGATGCACAGTTCAAAGCCCTGGTTATCAGAATGCTCACAGAATTGGTTGATTTTGCTCACAAATTAGATGAAAAAATGCAGGCTACAATACGTGAAATGAAGGAAGACGCATGGGGAACCGATAGAGATGGAAGGAAAACTGGGACTCAAATCAATGGAGTGGACCAGAAGGAAGAAACAAACAACCAAACAGAAAACGAGGAAGAAACAAGAATTCAAAAAAATGAGGAGAGGCTTAGGAACCTCCGGGACATCTTTAAACATCCCAACATCCGAATTATAGGGGTACCAGAAGGGGAAGAAGAAGAGCAACAAATGGAAAACTTATTTGAACAAATAATGAAGGAGAACTTCCCCAATCTTGTAAAGAAAATAGACTACCAGGAAGTCCAGGAAGCTCAGAGAGTCCCAAAGAAGTTGGACCCAAGGAGGAACACGCCAAGGCACATCGTAATTACATTAGCCAAGATGAAAATGAAGCAGAGAATTCTAGAAGCAGCAAGGGATAAGGGGACAGTCACCTACAAAGGAGTTCCCATCAGACTGTCAGCTGATTTCTCGAAAGAGACCTTACAGGCAAGAAGGGGCTGGAAAGAAGTATTTGAAGTCTTGAAAGGCAGGGACCTACATCCAAAATTGCTCTTTCCAGCAAAGCTGTCATTTAGAATGGAAGGGCAGATAAAGTGCTTCTCAGATAAGGTCAAGTTCAAGGAGTTCATCATCACCAAGCCCTTATTATATGAAATGTTAAAGGGACTTATCTAAGAAAAAGAAGATCAAAAATATGACAGTGAAAAGACAGCAAACTCACAGCTATTAGGAACCACATCTAAAACAAAAGCAAACTAAGCAAACATCTAGAACAGGAACAGAACCACAGAAATGGAGATCATATGGAGGGTTAGCGACAGGGGCGTGGGAAGAAGAGAGAGGGGGAAAGGTACAGAGAATAAGTAGCATAGATGGTGGGTAGAAAATAGACGGGGAGGGTAAGAATAGTGTGGGAAATGTAGAAGCTAAAGAACTTATGACACATGGACATGAACTAAAGGGGGGAATGTGGGTGGGAGGGGGTGTGCAGAGTGGAGGGGAATGATGGGGAGAAATAGGACAACTGTAATAGCATAATCAATAAAATATATTAAATTAAAAAAAAAGAAGCGGACAAAATAAAAGTCCCAAGAAAAGGCTGCTCTCTGTCACTAAAGGCCAGGAAAGGGAAGGCAGAGCAGGACGAACCCTTTAGACAATACCTGCCCAACTGCAACAAATACACATGAAAGCCACCTCTTTTTTCTCTCCCTGGGTACTGTGGACAGAGCCCTAACTTCCATTCCTGTCCTCTGATAACAAGGTGACACACAAATGTCCCTCTCTACCTGCCCCCAGGTGTCCATAGAGACTATGGACGGACTTTCATGGACACCTTGCAGTAACAAAGTGGTGTCTCTCTCAAGCAGAAAGTGGGGAAAAGGTTTCTTTTTTCTTTTTTAAAAATGTTTTATTGTTTATGCTGTTACAGTTGTCCCAATTTCCCCCTTTTGCCCCCCTCCCACCCAGCCCACCCTCTACTCCCACAGTCAATCCCCACACCATCACTCATGTCCATGGGTCATTCCTGTATGTTCTCAGACTAACCCCTTCACCTCCTTCCAAACAGTCCTCACCACCTGCTCCTCTCTTACCACTGTCAATCTGTTCCACGCTTGTATGACTGTGGTTCTGTTTTGCTCATGAGTTTATTTTGTTCATTAGAAAATGTTTCCTAGAGAAAGGAACAAGAGGAAATCACTCCTTACATATGCGTATGAAGTAAGGGGGGCGGTGGGAGAGACTCCCAAGTGACTAATGCCTGCAACTAATCAGAAGCAAACCGTAAGAGGTTTGAGAAGTGAGCCCAGTGGGACATGCAGAGCAGGACTCAGGCTGCCCTCTACAGCACGTGAGCGCGCGAGCGACTGGGGCAGACCCAGTGGTACTGCACAAATGCCCAAAAAAGAAGAAAGGGAAAGCAGAAGTGGGCCAGGATTATGTTCCAATCCCAAATAGGACAACTACCTGCTAAATTAGAAGACTTGAGGAATTACAGATTCCCATAACACCCCCAAATTCCAGAATATAACCAAGTATTGTTTATCATACCAAGAACCAGGAACCCTCCAGTTCAATGAGAAAAGAGAAGGACCCGTCAAAGATTTTAAACCAGTCATCATAAAAATGCCTCTATGAACAGCCCTGGCTGGTGTAGCTCAGTGGATTGAGCGCGGGCCTGCGAACCAGAGGATCGCGGTTCGATTCCCAGTCAGGGCACATGCCTGGGTTGCAGGCCAGTTCCCAGCAGGGGACGCATGAGAGGCAACCGTACATTGATATTTCTCTCCCTCTCCCTCTATCCTACCCTTCCCCTCTAAAGATAAATAAATAAATAAATAAATCTTTTTAAAAAAATGCCTCTATGAACAATGAAATGAAGAATAAAGTCTCAGAAAAGAAATAGAAGATATAAAAAATAATTTATTAAAATGTCTTAAACTGTCCTGGCTGGTGTGGCTCAGTAGATTGAGTTCTGGCCTACAAACCAAAGGACAGCTGGTTCAATTCAATTCCCAGTCAGAGCACATGCCTGGGTTGCGGTCCAGGTCCCCAGTGGGGGCCATGTGAGAGGCAACCACACATTGATATTTCTCTCCCTCTCTTTCTCATTCCCTTCCCCTCTCTGTAAAAGTAAATAAATAAAATCTTTTTTTTAAATTTATTTATTTATTTATTTATTTATTTTTAGAGGAGAAGGGTAGGAAAGAGAGAGAGGGAGAGAAATATCAATGTATGGTTGCCTCTCATGTGTCCCCTGCTGGGAACTGGCCTGCAACCCAGGCATGTGCCCTGGCTGGGAATCGAACCTGGATCGTTTGGTTCGCAGGCCCGCGCTCAATCCACTGAGCTAGACCAGCCAGGGCAAATAAATAAAATCTTTTAAAAAATCAAAAATATTTCGCTTAGCATGATGTTCTCCAGTTCCATCCATGCTGTCGCAAAGGGTAGGAGCTCCTTCTTTCTTTCTGTTGCATAGAATTCCATTGTGTAAATGTATCACAGTTTTTTGATCCATTCATTTACTGATGAGCACCTAGGTTGCTTCCAACACTTGGCTATTGTAAATTGTGCTGCTATAAACACAGGGGTGCATATGTTCTTTTGGATTGGTGTTTCAGAGATCTTAGGATATAGTCTTAGCAGTGGAATTGCTGGGTCAAAACGTATATCCATTTTTAGTTTTTTTAGAAAATCCCATACTGCTTTCCATAGTGGTTGTACCAGTCTGCATTCCCACCAACAGTGCATGGATGGAACTGGAGAGCATCATGCTAAGTGAAATAAGCCAGGCAGTGAAAGACAAATATCATATGATCTCACCTTTAACAGGAACCTAATCAACAAAACAAACAAACAAACATAATATAACCAAAGACATTGAAACTGAGAACAGGCTGATAGTCACCAGAGGGGAGAGGGGAGGGAATTTCAGGGGAAAAGGGGAAGGGCTTACAGGAACAAGTACAAAGGACACATGGACAAAAACTATGGGGGGTGGAAATGGGAGGGAGGTGGGGAGGGTTAGGGTGGTGGGCTGGGGTGGGAGTAAAAGAAAACTGTACAAGATCAACAATTAAAATTTAAAAAATGTTAAAAAATTAAAAATAAGAAAAATAAATAAAAAAGGAAAAGGCGAAGAAAAATACTGAAAGCACTCAGAGAGACATGATAGATTACTTATAGGGGACAAATAATTAGAATGAGCGTATTTCTCGTTAGAAACCATAGAGCCTTAAGGGAGTGGCACCGCATTCCTTTCACAAATAAAGATGAAATACATTTTCAGGTGAAGGAAAACTAATTTGCCAAAGGAAATTCTCCAAATGGAATGGAAGCAATAATAGAAGGAAACTGGGAACACGTTAGGGCTGAAGAAAGGACAATAGGGGGCCTGATATATGAAAAATATAATAGGCTGTTCCTCTCCTGTGATGGCTCAAAGCAACGACTGTAGTGTTTTCTGATGTGATTCCCAATGAAGGCAGAGAAAATATTTAAGACAATTAAATTTTAAAAGGCAGATTTGTAAAGAGACCTGAATGTGAGGATTCTATATTTCACTATTTACTACTGTTTAATATGTTTATGGGGTTCTAGAGAGACTCTCAAGTGACCAATGCACGAGTCAACCAGAATCAGCACAACCAAAGGGGTTACTTTTTACTTTTTTAATGTATTTTACTGATTATACTGTTATAGTTGTCCCACTTCCCCCTTTCATTGCCCTCCACCCTGCACACCCCCTCCTACCCACAGTCTCCCCCTTTAGTTCATGTCCATGTGTCATAAGTTCTTTAGCTTCTACATTTCCCACACTAATCTTGCCCTCCCCCTGTCTATTTTCTACCCACCGTCTATGCTACTCATTCTCTATACCTTTTCCCCCTCTCTCCTCCTCCCACTCCCCTGTTGCTAACCCTCTATATGATCTCCATTTCTGTGGTTCTGTTCCTGTTCTAGCTGTTTGCTGAGTTTTTTAGTTTTTTTTTTAAGTTTGGTTGTTAATAGCTGTGAGTTTGTTGTCATTTTACTGTTCATACTTTTTATCTTCTTTTCTTAGGTAAGTCCCTTTAACATTTCATATAATAAGGGCTTGGTGATGATGAACTCCTTGAACTTGACCTTATCTGAGAAGCACTTTATCTGCCCTTCCATTCTAAATGAAAGCTTTGCTGAATAGAGCAATCTTGGATGTAGGTCCTTGTCTTTCATGACTTGGAATACTTCTTTCCAGCCCCTTCTTGCCTGTAAGGTCTCTTTTGAGAAATCAGCTGACAGTCTGATGGGAACTCCTTTGTAGCTGACTGTCCCCTTATCCCTTGCTGCTTCTAGAATTCTCTGCTTCATTTTAATCTTGGTTAATGTAATTATGATGTGCCTTGGTGTGTTCCTCCTTGGGCTCAACTTGCTTGGTACTCTGTGATCTTCCTGGACTTCCTGGAAGTCTATTTCTTTTGCCAGATTGAGGAAGTTCTCTTTCATTATTTTTTCAAATAAGTTTTCAATTTCTTGCTCTTCTTCTTCTCCTTCTGCCACCCCTATGATTTGGATGTTGGAACGTTTAAAATTGTCCTGGAGGTTCCTAAGCTTCTCCTTATTTATTTTTATTTTTTATTTTTTATTTCTTTATTTTTAGAGAGAGGGGAAAGGAGGGAGAAAGAGAGGGAGAAAAACATCAATGTGTGGTTGCCTCTCGAATGGCCCCCACTGGAGACCTGGCCTGCAACCCAGGCATGTGCCCTAACTGGGAATTGAACCGTCATGACCCTTTGGTTCACAGCCCACGTTCAATCCACTGAGCCACACCAGCCAGGGTTCCTTATTTTTTTAATTCTTGTTTCTTCATTCTTTTCTGATTGGATGTTTCTTTCTTCCTTCTGGTTCACACTGTTGATTTGAGTCCCAGTTTCCTTCCCATCACTGTTGGTTCCCTGTACATTTTCCTTTATTTCACTTAGCATAGCCTTCATTTTTTCATCTAATTTGTGACCAAATTCAACTAATACTGTGAAAATTCTGATTACCAGTGTTTTGAACTGCGCATCTGATAGGTTGGCTATCTTTTCGTTGCTTAGTTGTATTTTTTCTGGAGCTTTGGTCTGTTCTTTCATTTGGGCCATTTTTTTTTTTTTTTTTTTTTTTTGGTCTTGGTATGCCTGTTATGTAGTGAGGGGTGGGCAGAACCTTAGTTGTTCACCGGGGTGGGGCAACCCACGTTGCTGCATTGTGACACTGTATGTGGGGGAGAGGTCTGAGAGGGAACCATGCTGCTTATTTGGCTCTCTGCCAGTTTTCAGTCACTTCCCCCCCCCCAACCACAAGCAAATTGGGCCCTTCCAATGCTGATTCCCAGGTGGGTGGGTTTGTGTACATTCTAGGACCCCATGGGTCTCTCCAAGGAACTCTCCTGTGAGGCTGGGAGTTTCTCCTGCCTCCTCAACCCCCCACAGGTGTTTTCAATCAGAGGTTTGAGGCTTTATTTCCCCATGCTGGGACCCTGGGTTGTGCAATCTGTCTTGATCCCCAGGTGTTCCTCCTGGTTTATCTGCACACGAATGTGGGGCCACCAAGTCCTCCACCACTGCCTTGCTGCGAATCCTCTCCACCTGGCTGCCCATCTCCACCCCACCTACCAGTCTGGATAAATGTGTCTTCTTCAACTCCTTGGTTGTTGGACTTCCATACAGTTCTATTTTCTGTCAGTTTGGGTTGTTTTTTGTTTTTAAATTTGTTGTTGTCCTTTTGGTTGTGCGAAGAGGCCCAGTGCATCTACCTACGTCTCCATCTTGGCCAGAAGTACGCAACCAAAGGTTTTAGACATGACCTACGATGCTAAATACCACCAAGATTCAGACTGTGAATCTATAGTAAAGTAGTAAAATATTTATACCAGTGGTATTATATTAGTTACATATGCATATTATAATTCCTAGGGAAACCCCATATATACATATGCATATATTCACATACTATGTAATAATATACTCAAATAACCTTTAGAGAAATCAAAATGGATTACTAAAAATCTTTCAAGTGCTACCACCCCCAGGAAGGTAGGAAAAGGCAAACAGGAACCAAAAAACAGAGGGAACCAACATTTAAAAATATAATAAGATAGTAGACTTAGATCCTAACATATTAGTAATTACCTTAAATGTAAATGGTTTAAATACACCAATTAAAAGCCGTATTAATGGAGTGGATAAATATTATGGTGGCTATGAGAAAATCATTTCAAATATAATGATATAAGTAGGCCAAAAGGCTGGAAAAAGGTATACCATACCAACAGTCAATGGAACGCTGAACTGGCTGTACTAATATCAGATAAAGTAGGTTGCAGAGCAAAGAAAACTGCCAGGGACAGAGTGAGTGCCCACCGGGAAGATCTGGCTGATGTCACAGAACACTCTCTCCGGCAAGCACACATTGGACATTCACCAAGAAAGACACTATTCTAGTTGAAACAAATTTTAGCAAATTTAAAAGCATTGAAATCATACAGACCATATGAAAATATACAAAAGAGTATATTTTGTATTTTCTGCCTATAATTTAAAAAAAAAAACAACTAGAAATCAATAACAGAAAGTAACAGGAAAATCACCAGGCATTTGAAAATTAAATAATACTTCTAAATACTGCATGGGTCAGAGAGGAAGTCTCAAGGAAATTTTTTAAAAATTACAGTGAACGGAATGAAAATATAAATATGGCATATAAAAAGAAACTGTGAACTGAAGCAGTGCTTAGAGGGAAATTCATATTAAATCCTTATATTAGAAAAGAAGAAAGTTTCACCTCAAAAAGTTAGAAAAAGAAGAGCAAAATAAATCCAAAGTAAGCAGAAGGAAGAAAACAAGTACGAGAGCAGAAATCAATGAATTTTAAAACAAAACAAAAATAGAAAAAAATCAATCAAACCAGAAATTAGCTATATAAGAAGTCCAGTAAAACTGGTGAATCTTGCCCTGGCTGGTGTAGCTCAGTGGATTGAGCTCGGGCCTGCAAACCAGAGGATCGCGGTTCGATTCCCGGTCAGGGCACATGCCTGGGTTGCGGGCCGGTTCCCAGCGGGGGACACACGAGAGGAAACCGTACATTGATATTTCTCTCCCTCTCCCTCTCCCCTACCCCTCTAAAGACAAATAAAAAAAAAAAAAAAAAATCTTTAAAAAAAAAAAAAAACTGGTGAATCTCTAGCTAGGCCACAAAAGAAACAGAGGAGAAAAGACAAATGAGACCAGAAAGGGAAGGAGCGGACACCACTCCAGCTGCCAAGGACATTGAAAGATGTGATATGGTTGCGCTAGTAAGTCTATACGCATGCATTTGACAATCTGCGTTAAATGGACCAGTTCTTCAAAAACTGAGAATTATGCTAAGCGAAACAAGTCAGATGGAAAAGATTAATATTATCTAATCTCACTTATATGCGGAATGTTGAGAAGCAAAAACAAAAACCCTGAGCTCATAGATCTAGAAAAGAGATGGGTGGTTGCCTGAGGTGGGGGATGGGCAAAATGGGTATAAAATCCAAAAACTCCAAAGGGGTGGGAGATGAGGGGAGAGAGGTTCTTGGCACTTGCCACGCCCAATGACAGCTGCGCACAACTTAACATTCCGCTTCTTCTAGAATCCATAGTCCCCTGAAGGCGGATCATACCACCAAAAGCATATTCCTGTATTTTTCCTAATTTCATTTTAAGACTCATAAATTCATATTTAAGATGTTTGCTAGTTTTCCCAAATACTGCCAAAGATCTATTCCTGATCCCTTCTGCTCAACATATAAACAATTCGATGGCTTTTCCAGCAACTCAGATATTTCCCCTAAATGACCAGAGAAGCGTAATACCTCATACTACGTCTTAGCCATCTCGTCAATAGATTTAGAATATTCATGTCATCATAGAATTACAAGAATTATCACAAAATCAGCCATATCACGTCTCCTTGCTGACAAAAATAGGCTGGAACTCTGGAAAGGAAAGCCTGCCCTTCGTCCAAGAATCCCGACTGACTGAGCTGCGGCCCACGAAAGCAAACAGGCCTCAGCACTGCTCTGCTTCATTCTGAGTTAACGCGCCATCAGCTCTTCAAAACTCAGCTGTTGCTGGCATATCATTTTCCAAAGGGAATATTGTAAATAAGTGTGCAACATACATTCTAAACACTAAAACATACCATCCCAAAGTGCAAAGCGAAGCCGCGTGACCATACCACTGTAACCGAATGCAGGTCCAGCTGCCAGCGACTACAAAAGCCAACACTTGACAGGCCGGTGCGGACGTGAAGGAAAGGGGTTTACTCAGATGCTGGCCACCTGGAAGAGGGGGACTCAGGTTCCAAAGCACATCTCCTGGGAAGATGGGGACTCATGTCTCAAAGCTCATCACCACCTCTCAGTGGGGCAGAGGTGTTTATGAGGAAGGAGAGGGGAACAGAACAGGGACCAAGGGAGGGGGTTGCAAAGTTCTCTACGTGCAGAGGAGCACAGTCCATACCGATAAGGCAAATGATGGTCCGGTGCACATCATCCTGGTTAGTCATCCCGGCTTCTCCTCATCTTGGCTTCTTGGCTTCCTGCCTCCTCGGTGGAAGGTCAGCAAATCTCCTGGAGCTGGGATGCCTGAGGGTCAGAGTCTGTGTCTTTTGAAGTTAGTTCCTAGGATTCTCATACAAACATGCTGTTCGTCTACCAGCTACAGATTAGGCAGGATCAGCACTTACAGAAACGATGTCGAAAGAATGGTGGGGTGGGTTACAATTTCCCATCAATACGATTTCCACTGCTACACCATGAGTGACCACATCATTAGAAAACTTCTGTTTCCACGCATGTCAGGGGGAGCTGTCAGCCACTGATATTAAGCACTGGGCATGCTTGATATACATTATAATATTTACTCGTCACACCAACCCTAGTATTGTTACTCCCATTTTACTCCCAGATGTGGAAACTGAGGTTCAAAAGTTAATAATTTGCCCAAAGTCACCAATTAAGAAGCAACAACTGAGTTCTACCCTCAGTCTAATTCCAAAGCTTCATTAACAAATGGAATACATACTTTAATTCACATTACCTTTAAAGATCAGGTATGAGATTTTAAAGGTGGCTACTTCCAGTGGGGTTTCCAGACATAGAAGAGAGGCATTCATTTGCCTCCAGTTAGAAAACTTCCTGGAGCTCTGGTCTCCTCTCTGTCCCTCCTTGAACTTGCACCACGCTCCCGTTTTCCAAAGCTGCTGAATCCCAGGCCAGCTGAAGCTAATGGGGGAAAAGAGAAGTGGGGAGCCGGCAGCCTGGAGATGTGGGGTCCGGCGCAGCTGTGTTACTATCTGCTGAACCTCCCCGGGCTTTCTTTTGTCAAATAAAAGCATTGTTTAGAGAAAGGATTTCCTCTCCTTGTGCCCAGGAATCTGCATCCACGACTTTTTAGTCAGCATATCTCACCCGTGTCCTTCTGGCCTAAAATACCATGACTTGCAGTGAGTTATTGCCCTGGCCCACAGTGATGTTTTTCTTCCCTGAATTCGTGGCTCATCATTTGTCATATAAAAAATACTGCCCTGATATTTATGGAGCCCGGGGCAAGAATACAAAGGGAGGCCCACATACTATTTGTCTAAATATGTAAAAGTTATAAATCAAACTAACAAGCTAACTATCCTTCTACTATGACAAATACATCTTCATAATGCACTGGAAGACCAGGCTCAAATTTAGAATCCTCATACGTCTTGGAGATTTGCTCTGGAAAGTGACAGTGCGTGGAGGGTCACCTGTGCGTGGCCCAGGGCGTAGGCCCATAGCGCACCCCCACCACTTTCCTTCCCAATCTGGCTGTTCCCACAAGGAGAGAGAACATCATGCTTATAAAAGGGAGTGGACACACCAGCGCACACACACAAGCTCCATCAGCGTTCCCCAACACACACACACACACACACACAGCTGTCCCTTGTCCACTCTGGGTGCTGCCCCATGTGTGCTCATCTCCTGGAGAACAGGAGGCTCGGAAGGAAGCACATTCATACCCTGGAAGCTGGCTCCGTACTGTTTGAACAGTGTACTCGGAGTTCCAGGAACCCAGAACCCAGTCCAGCAGGCGAGTGAGCGTGACATTTACTCCCTGCTTCCCCCAGCCCCTGTCATGTAAACCCTGCACTCCTTGCCCAGAATGTGGGCTCTGGATGGAAGTCCCATCCTGTAAGACATGGGTGCCCTGACAGGGGACCCTCCAGAGGAAGCCTAAGGGCAGTACTAACTTTGTGACCTTCCTTTCATCCTTTCTTACGTTTATCGCCCTTCTTACTCATGTCAGATAAGATCTTTAGACAGGTTTGCTTGCTGTGGGTCTCAGCCTTTCCCTAACTGCCAGGTTTAGGTAAAATAATTGGATATTTTTACATCCAGCCAATTGACTTTGTAGAAGGCCTTTTCGATGACAAGATCCCTTGTTTAGCATTTCTACAGAGTTCTAGAAACCCAAACTGCGTATCATCAACCATGTGGATTTAACCATATATCGCCAGAGTCATAGCTCAAAAGTATTTCCTCTCTACTTTGTATTTGTCCATCTTAAACTTGATTTCCAAAGTCATCTGTCGTTTATTGTAACTAGACTTGTCTAGCATATTCATCACATAAAATATGAGCATTACAGTCTCTGACACAGAGTATGTTTGCATATGTGTTTTGTTTGCTATCTGAATGAATGATACTTTTGTTGGAAATGGGATTCCACCCTTTTCTAGCAGCATTTCATAAACACTATCAAACTGTCCGTTAGCCTCAAGTGAGGGCAAATGAGGCAGTCAGCGTAATTTCAAATATTTTTTGTAAGTTTCTTATGTTTCAGTTTGAAGGCCTTTGAGTTTTGTCTTTATCCTTGGAGTTCAGGGACTTGACCAGGATACTCCTACGTCTAGGTCTTCACCGGCCTTGCTCTTCATCTATTATATTATTGCCCCACTGTTGGTTTTCTTTTCTCCTTCTGGAATGCCTAGTCTTTGCAAAACGAATTGGTGGTGATGACAGTACGAACAAGGACTGTGTGTGGGAGGGGTCACTTCTGGGAGGGTTGATGAAGGAGGCTCCTGCGGCGCCGGCAACTTTCTACATCTTGATTTGGGTGGTGGTGAAATGGGTGTGTCTTGCAAAAATGTCTGAGTTGGACACTCATGGTCTGTTCATTTTTATGTACATGTTATCCTTCAACTAAAATGTTGCAAAATCCATCAATTAAAATAATAATTCCTTTAAAATATATCATAGCCCTGGCTGGTGCGGCTCAGTGGCTTGAGCACCAGCCTGTGAATCAAAAGGTCACTGGTTCGATTCCCAGTCAGGGTACATGCCTGGGTTGTAGGCCAGGTCTCCCAGTAGGGGCGTGTGAGAGGCAAACAATCGATGTATCTTTCACATGTTTCTCTCCCTCTCTTTCCCACTCCCATCCCCTCTCTCTAAAAGTGAAATAAATAAAATCTTTAAAAAATTAAAAAAATATATCATAGATGTCCCTGGCTGGTGTGGCTCAGTTGGTTGGAATGTTGTCCTGTGAACGAAAGGTTGCAGATTCAATTCCCAGTTAGGGCATGAGCCTCAGTTGCGGGTTTGATCACTGGTCCTGGAGCCTAGAGGAGGCAACTGATCAATATTTCTTTCTCATGTCGATGTCTCTGTTTCCCTTCCTCTTTTTCTAAAAGCAATGGAAAAAATGTCCTTGGGTGAGGATAAAAAAATTTTTTTAAAGACACACCAGTATCAGATGCGTTGAAGGAGAGGTTATTCATTGCTAAAGCACACATCCGTGGCCCAGGAGATAAAGTGGAAAATAATCTCAAAACAGATATAAATCTTGAGGAGAAAGATGAGAAACTTGGAAGACACAAGTTCGACATCTGTGCTCTTTAGAAGTAGCTCTCTTTCACTAGGCGTTGCTTGCTTTGCTTGTTCTGTTATTTCTTCCTATCTCTGTTCCTCTTTCTGGCTGCTGCATCCATGGTGTTTTGCTTATTTGTGGCTCTTTTCATCCTTAAAGGCTCAGATTCAGCTACAGAAATACCTTAAGCAACAGTCCTATAAATTGCAGGAGGTAGGGTAGTTTCTTTCCCTCTGGCAATTCGTCCAATGGCTGATAAGATACGGAAACTTATTTTCTGCTACTCTTCCCAGCTGCAAAGGCTGAGGGCTTCCCAGCCTTGGAATTAGGGAGGATGCAACCCAGGTATTCTCTTTGCAAGTCCTCAGCATCCAGAGATAAGACCAGAGAATCCTGAGAAAAGTCAGGAATCTTTCCTCCTTAAATCAGTGGATCTCCACAAGCCAAGCTCCTCCCTCGATCCCCTGTTTACCAAGCCCAGCCAGCACTCTCCCCTGCTGGTTCAGGCTCTTGGTGACAGAGTCCTTTTCTACCTGAACCCTGGCACATTCTGAAGCCTTTTCATAGCATCAAGTTTCTTCAGTAAACTGTGGTAGTCTAGAGGCTCAAAAGGAGTGGGAGGGAGAAGGAGGGTGTCAAGGACACATTAGGATACCAACCGCTCATTTCGTCTTAGGTAGTACTCTGCTGTGTGGAAATACCATCATTTGTTTATCCATTCACCTATTGCTAGACATGAGAGTTATATTCAGTTTTGAGCTACTATGAATGAAAGTGCGATGAGAACTCATGTGCAAATCTTTGCATGGACATACTCTTTCATTGCACTTGTCTAAATACCTAAGCAAACTGCTGGATCTTATGTCAGACCTCTGTTCAACTTTTTAGGGAACTACCAAATTATTTTCTCAAGTAAGGGTACTATTTTATATTCCCAGCAGTAGCATATTAGAATTTTAGCTCCTCCAGTTGGTATTAGAATACCAACTATCCTCAGCAATAGTTGGTATTATCAATCTTTTAAATTTAAGCCCTTAACACAGTACAGAATTTGAATTTGATTGCTGTTTTATTACTTGAAGGCTTAAATTAGCCCAACGTTTGCTGTGGGCCCCCCTTCACTTTGCCCCCTTTACTTTGCGTGGAAGCACAGGCTGCGGAATGACAGGTGCCACTGCTAACAAAAGAAACCACTGAATGCAAAAAGAAAAAAGAAGAAAAAACCCACAGCCATGACAGTAAGTGCTAGTGGCATTTTGTGATTTGAATTTACACTGATGACTAAGGATTTTGAGCAAATTCTCACGTACTTATTTGCTATCAGTATATCTTCTTTGATAAACTTCGTTCACATCTTTTGTGTATTTTATTTATTGTGTGGTTGTTTTAGCACCAAGTTTCAAGAGCTGCATTTTGTAGAACTGGATATAGGTCCTTTATCAGATATTGCTTTGCAAATGTATGCTGTCATTCAGTGGGTTGTATTTAATTATTCAAATACCATCTTACAAAGAACAGAAAATTTTGATTTCCATAAAATTTAATGAATCACTATTTTTTTAATCTGTCATGTTTTTGTGTTGTATACAAGGAAAAGATTTTCTCTTATATTTTCTTACAAAAGCTTCTTAAGTTAGGTTTTACAGTTAGGTCTATGGTACATTTTGACTTTACTTTTGTATATGGTGAGAGGTATGGATCAATTTTATTGTTTTACATAGAGATAAACAATTGTTCCAGCACCATTTGTTGAAAAGACTATGCTTTAGGGAAAAAAAAAAAAAGACTATGCTTTAGTCCTCTGAATTTTTTTATACTTGTATGAAAAATGAACAGACCGTATACTTGTGGATCTGGTCCTGGACTCTGTTGTTCCATTGATCTGTTTGTCTACCTTGATGTCAACCAGCCCTACGCTGTCTGCGTTACTTTAGTTTGTAAGAAGTCTTGAAGTCAGGTCGTGTAAATCCTCATTGTTTTTCAAAGTCACGTTGACTATGCTAGGGAAAGTTAGAGTAAGCTTTTCAAGTTCTGCAAAGAAGCCTGCTGGGAATTTGATTGAGATTGAGTTGAACAACAGATGAGGCAAGAAATGACATCTTAATGTCATTCCTAATTCGTGAACATATTACAGCAAGTCCTTCCGTGACACCCTTTCATTCAATGTGCATTTGTTGTAGCATTGATGAGCTGCCTAAGGACTTGACTATTGTTTATATCAATTAGCTTATGGTAAAATTGACAAGTTTCCTTGTACCTGTCAAAGACGTTCCGTGAGGACTTAGTATATACCTTATCATTTATTTAGGTTTTCTTTAATTTCTCTTAGCAATGTTTTGTGGTCTTCGGATACCAGATCTTTCACATCTTACATCAGATTTTTCCCTAAGTATTTTATATTTTTGATTCTATAGTAAAATATATTTTAAAAAAATTTCAATTTCTGTTTATTTCATGGATTGCCAGGTATTGTCAATTTTACTCTGTTGAATGCTGGATATTTTTGTATTTTATATAAATTTCTACGCTTTGTTCTGGGACACATTTGATTGCTTGAGAACACTTTTACCCTTTTAAGTCTTGCTTTTAACCTTGATTAGGCAAGAGCAGAACAGCAATTGCTCCAGGGCTACTTCTGATAGGGGACTCAAGACCTGGAAAATTTTAGCTTAAGGTAAAAGGTTATAAATCTAGCAAGTAATGTGTATATTAAAGCTTTTGTTTCAGAAACTACAGATAAGTCCCATCCTGGCTCCTGGGAAAACAGCTGGCCTCCTGGGGCACCACTAAAAGATTACTGCCTGGGGACATCTGGACCTTTTGTGCTCCAGGAAGATACAGATGACCAGATGACCGCCATTCCTGGGAACAGCTAACTGTTGGGAACGGGAACTGTTCCAGAACAGGAATGCCGCAGCTTCACTCACCTAATTCCCCCTGAATTTCAAAGCCCTTACCACACCTTGTTTATCCACCTACCCCCACCTTAAAAAAGGTCAGGCCTGGAAAGAAAAGGAAAGATGGTTGTTAGAGTATGAACCCACCATCTTCTCAGATTGCTGGCCATCTGAATAAAGCGCCCATAAAAGATTCAATGGCTGTCATTGCTTATTGGGTTTGGTAGTGATAGGCAGCCCGAACGCCGGTGTCTTTTCTGGTTACACTTCTGTCCCACCACTAGGCGAAGACTTTTGAATCCTTGCCAATGACCAGTGAATTACGTTTTTCCCTCTAGCTGGTGGGAATAAGCTCTCTTCCCAGCTCTGTGTGAGCTCCAGGAGATTGTTCTGACTCTTTGGGGGTGGTTCTTTTCCTGACCTGGGCTAGTTTTCTCTCATGCACGTGCTGATCAGTAGTCAGCTAAACACTCAAGCAAGGGCCTGTGTAGACAGATCCCCAGAGGTCTCTCTCTGCAGCTCTCTCTGTCACACTCTGGCTGCCTTGCCGCTCCTGGGAACTCCATCTCTCCAACTCACGGAGCTGCTGGGCTCTTCTTGGGTTCCCCTCCTTTTCTACAGCCTGGAAACTGGACACAGGAAGCCAGTTGAGTCAGTCGTGGGGCTCACCTCTTTTTTCCTGTCTCTCTGGATCACGTTTTTTATGGCCTGATATTTAGTATGTTGGGAACCACTGTTTCTTACATGCAGTCTGGTTTTTTTGTTGTTGTTTCAGGCAAGAGTGTAAATCTGCTCCAGCCCGTCCTCGCCCCCCACCCCTCTTTTCTTCGTGGCTGACTTGTTCTGGAATCCAGAGATCAGCTGTCCTGTAGAATGTCCCACATTCTGATTTGTTTCTTCTTCATTTTTGTTGTGGCTGTATTTAACTTCCTTCTTGTGCGGAGACTCCGCCCGCAGAGCCCCATCCCTCCATCACGGATGAAAATAAAACTACCAAGACATGATCTGCTTGGGGAGGAAAGGTGGTCAAACTCTCAAAGGAGAAAGAACCAGAGCGCCTTCCTCACTAGGCTTTTATTGGGTTCCAATACACAGGAATACAGGTTTAACATTTCAAACAAATCTGAGGGCTTAATCTGAGTCAGTGTCTGTCAGGAAGGGGGTTGCAAAACTTTGGGAGACATACTCATTTCCTTCTTGGACCCTTATCATTCAAATGAGATCACTCTTAGCAAACAAAGCAGGTTTCACAGGACTTTAGGAATTCTTTCTTATGCCTGATCTCCTGGGGAACCTCTCTGGCCAGCACAGGGCTACACTGCTCACTGTCATAGTTTCAGGCTTTAAGCTAATTAGGCCCAGAAAGCAAGAGATAAGGAAGACCTCTCCCAGACGGGAATGGGGACTTGGGCTATGTCAGAATAGCTGGGGGGCGAGGGTCCATCACCCCCTCTTTGCTGCAGCTGCCTGAGTCCTTCCATGAGGGCCTTCCAAGTGGTCGTGTCTGGCTTAGGTTGCCCTTCCATGAGGAGTCTTACCTGTCATTGACTAACCGACTAAGCATTGGGGCCAGAGATGGATGAGGCAGAAGCGGCGCTCCTGCCAGGGAGATAAGCTTTGTCTCCTTAGTGGCTCAGGTTCTCATGACAGCACAGACACAGATGAAGCGGGTCCCTTGGCTCTTACTCAGCCCACCATGGGGTGGGGGTTACAACTCCTGAAACCAGGCTGAATGGTCCGCAACACCTTCTTTAATCCTTTATTTACTCTAGTTCACCTTAGACACGTGATTAGATTCCAGTTTAACCTTTTTCTTCTTTTGGCAAGAACATGCTGCCATTGGTGCTGTGCTTCCACATTGCAACACATCAGAAGCACCTACAATGTCTGGTTTCTGTTCTTCGTGGCGCTAACGATACAGGGTGCAGCCAAGAGGGGGGCCCCAAATAGGGATTTGGAATGGGGTCCAGAACTCAAGGTGTCTAGGAAATATTAGAAAGACATATAAGATGTCCTCACCCCTCTCCCCCTCAGGTGTGAGTTGGGGGAAGGGACACATGAAGCAGGAACACGCAGAGCTGTTTGGTGCAGCCACAGCGTTGCAGCTAATCCATGGCATGATCATTTAACATACCTATAACCTTTAACTGGTTGCATAGATATGTTCAATAGCTGTGGCCATGCTCTAAGCAGGGGGATGGAAAGGGACTTCCCCCTAAGATGTAGCTGGGAGGCAGGTCCCCCGAGTTACAGTGCCTGTGTCTGTGTGGGAGCACAGAGAAGACTGGCTCCATGACATGGGGACACACCTGCCCAGACTCATGATGGAAGCCCAGTAAACTTTGAATAACACAGGAATGCTGGCAGGTGTAACTGATTTGATTGTAGGAGGAGTCAGAAATGGGGGTACAGAGGAAGATTGGCTCAGAGATTTAAACCCAGACACGGCAAACATTGGAGAGAAAAAAACCATGTGGCTTTGCCAGAGTGGGGACCCCTGCAGCTTTGGTAGAAGAGCACCACATGGCTTTGGGGTGCTCCCTTTGGCCATGTGACCTGGGAAGCAGGCACAGGGACTTTGCCTGAAAGAAGGGTGAAAGAACTCTTGCCAGTAGGCCATGAGAAGGTGCCACATGGCTTTGGATTAATCAGACATCCTGTCTGGGTGGTGACACAGCTGATGGTGCCAGTGACCTGAATCCCGGACGTTTGCTTCTTTTCTGGAGTTATGGTACCCTGAATTAGGGGCAGGGGGAGAAGGAAGCACTGTGGGCATCTGTGGGTATCCAAAAAATCTTTGGTATTTTCATGAAGACATTAGGTCACTACTTTAAGTCTGTATAGCTTTAAATAAACATTTCATTACCTTTTCACAAATCTCTGGCGTTGAGAGATGTCTTTCCTATGGCGACGGACAATTGAACCTAGCGGGGGTCCTTTCGGCAGTAGTATATTGTACCCTCCTTGGCCCTGTGTGTGTGTGTTCTGTAACACTAAGGTTGATCAGAGGTTTGGGTGATGACAGCCAGGTTACCGCAGTGCAGCTCCTCACAACTGTCAAGTGTATTATCCTCTGGTGACTGTTGCATGACTCAGTTATTTCATTAGAGGTGGCAAGTGACCTCCTTACACATTTATTAGCTGGAATTCCTCTGTAAATAAATTTCTGTATTCAATAAGGGCTATTTAATTATCCTGAAGACAAGATAAGTGCTTAATTCTTTTCTTTTAATTGCCAGTTTCAGAGTAAGAAGTTAGGGCTCTGGTATTTCCAATAATGTCCAGTGAGTGGGGCCTCTCTCCCTCATATTCATTTGATTAAATTAATGGTATGAATATATTTTATAATGCATTTTGATTATGCTATTACAGTTGTCCCATTTTCCACCCTTTATTCCCCTGTGCCCTGCACAACCCCTCCCGCCCACCTTCCTCCCCACCCCGGCTTTAGTTCATGTCTATGGGTCATAAATATGAGTTCTTTGGTTTCTACATTTCCCATACTATTCTTACCCTCCCCCTGTCTATTTTCTACCTACCTTCCATGCTACTTATTCTTTGTACCTTTTTCCCCTCTCGCCCCCTCCCACTCCCCTGTTGATAAGCCTCCATGTGATCTCCATTTCTGTGGTTCTGTTCCTGTTCTAGCTGTTTGCTTATTTGCTTTCATTTTTGTTTTAGATGTGGTTGTTAATAGCTGTGAGTTTGCTGTCTTTTCACTGTCATATTTTTTATTTTCTTTTTCTTAGACAAATCTCTTTAACATTTCACATAATAAGGGCTTGGTGATGATGAACTCCTTGAACTTGACCTTATCTGAGAAGCACTTTATCTGACCTTCCATTCTAAATGAAAGCTTTGCTGGATAGAGTAATCTTGGATGTAGGTCCTTGACTTTCAAGACTTCAAATACTTCTTTCCAGCCCCTTCTTGCCTATAAGGTCTCTTTCGAGAAATCAGCTGATAAGTCTGATGGGAACTCCTTTGTAGGTAACTGTCTCCTTTTCTCTTGCTGCTTCTAAGATTCTTTCCTTATTTTTAATCTTGGCTAATGTAATTATGATGTGCCTTGGTGTGTTCCTCCTTGGGTCCAACTTCTTTGGGACTCTCTGAGCTTCCTGGACTTCCTGGTAGTCTATTTCCTTTGCCAGATATGGGAAGTTCTCCTTTATTATTTGTTCAAATAAGTTTTACACTTGTTGCTCTTCTTCTTCCCCTTCTGGTACCCCTATCATTCAGATGTTGAGACGTTTAAAGATGTCCTGGATGTTCCTAAGCCTCTCCTCATTTTTTTGAATTCTTGTTTCTTCATTCTTTTCTGGTTGAATGTTTCTTTCTTCCTTCTGGTCCACAGCATTGATTTTAGTCCCAGTTTCCTTCCCATCACTGTTGGTTCCCTGTACATTTTCCTTTATTTCACTCAGCATAGCCTTCATTTCTTCAACTAATTTGTGACCATACTCAACCAATCCTGCGAGCATCCTGATTATCAGTGTTTTGAACTGTGCATCTGATAGGTTGGCTATCTTTTCGCTGCTTAGTTGTATTTTTTCTGGAGCTTTGGTCTGTTCTTTCATTTGGGCCTTTTTTTTTTTTTTTTTTTTTTTTTTTGTCTTTATGTGCCTGAGCCAGAGAGGTTAAGTGCCTAAGGCAGGTTCTGCTGAAAGGACTGATGCTCCCAACTGACTCAGAACGTGCAGGTAAAAATGCTGGAATAACTCGTCCCAGTGTAAAAAGTCTACCAGCATCCACACAACTGTGGTTCCTTAGAAGAAGTTGTTCTTGGTGGAAGGGATCACAGCTCTTTTCTTTCCAAGTTTTCTGCCTGCCACATGCTTTCCCTCCCAATATGTTTTTATTAATACTCCAACTATGCCCCTCTGGGGGATGAGGGTCCCACAGAGCCAGCAGCCTTGCTTCGGTGGTGAAGTAGGGGCTAAAATTTCCCCCAGAGGGCTAGCAACCAATTTCTTCATGGAAAGTTAAGATGCCCCTGGGGCCAAGCTGGCTGAAGTCCACTTCCAAGCAAGGCTTATTGGGCCCGTCCCACCTTGTTGGTCTTTGAGTCTGAGTTCACCCACCCCAAGCGGGAGCCTCAGGCTGCAGAGTCACAGGCCTCCAGCAGTCAGGTGTGCAGTTTCGACCTGAGCCTGAGCACAAGCCGGTAGCTGCTTTTCAAATGGGGTGTGCCTGGAGGGGTCCCAGGAAAGTCACAAATCCAAAATCCCTAATGGTGCATCTGAGTAAAGGCTGCCTGTGTTTGCCAGAGATTATAGTTAGCAAAATCATCAGTTACAACTTATCTCTCGGAGGCGTCTGAAGAGGGTCCCCTAGGGCACAGCGCTTCCATGCAGACAGCTCCTCTAGATCTGAACCATCTCTCTGGCACGTACAAGACTAGAAGTTCAAGCATATAACACATCGTGGGACCTTGGCTGGTATCTGTTTCTGCTTGGGTCCAATCAGGAGGAAGAAACTGCACAGTAATTTAACAGGGAAAGTTGAATGTGAAGAATTAGTAACTACAATATGAGATTGAAATAATGAGGCATTGACTATGCAGAAGAGAACCCTAAAGAATGTAGAAAAAGCTAATATAGGGAGTAGCCGCTACAATTAGCTGAGATAGAACTCCCTCCTTCCCTCCCTGCCCTCTGACCCCCACTGATACAGAGAGGCCTGATCAGGTCACTGGGGAGGAGAATGGAGGGGCCATAGGAGGAGGCAATGCTAAACAGGACTCAATTGGCTAAGAAGCTGAGTGCCTCCAGAGCACATGGAATTATGAGCTAGAAGATTTGAAATAAAAGGGCTGACTCTTGGGTTCTTGGGCTCTCTTCCTCAAGGATACCCGGATGATCGTGCTGCAACTGCCTGTGTTTCCCAGATGGCATTTTGGGTGGGAGGGAACTCTGGATTGGGCTGGCCTGGCAGAGGGTGGCAGGGTTATTCTTCTTTGGGTGATCTAGACGGGACAAACTGTGAGGCAAAAGCCTGCCATTCTTCCAAATTGTGTAACTTTTGTTGTTTTAGTTTGTAAACTAACCCTATAGAAATAAGATAAAAACTAACAGGGAATTATAGGAAAACTCAGGTATTAAGAGTTTAGCCTTAATTGATAGGCTTAAGTGACTAATGCATGTGGAAAGCTGTTAGTCCAAGTTGTGAAGCTCTTTAATAAAGACTCCCTTCCTTTATCACCAAGCTTCTGCCTCTGGAATTTTGCCTAGAGAGTGGCAGCGGGTGGCAGGACCCAACTGCTGTTCGGTAGCACCACCACTTACAGGTCCGAGGTCCAGATCTCACTGAGAGCGCATGGCTGTGGCTTGCTGGGTGGGAGAGAAATTGATGTGACATTGCGCTGGTCACATTTATTGGGAATCTGTGCTAGAGGATGCTAGAGAAAGCTGTTCATGGGGAAGAACTGAGCTACAAAGCTATCCAAGTGTGCTGGAGCAGAGAGGTAAGCTGCCGCCGCTGGCTGCTGCTGGGTGCTGCTGGCTGCCTTGATCTAGTCTGCACCGAGAGTGCTGGAGAACCTGCAATTGGGGCACTGGGCTCTGGGGCTACTTAGCTGCTCCAGCACACTTGAACTAGAAGGCAAAACCCTGTCCTCCTGCTCCCCCTCCTGACAAAATTTAGTATTGTTTCAACTGGCAAAGGGAAAATACTTAAAGGACCCACATCCATTTTCACAGAGCAGGGGGAAATGGGTGACTAAGGAGCTGAGAGGTATGAAGCCCATAATTGGCACACTATGTCTGATGAAAGGGACCTTTACTTGTATCTATATCTTTTTTTAATCCTCATCCAAGGACACTTTTTGTTCATTCTTTTAGAGAGAGAGGAAGGGAGAGAGGAAGAGAGAAACACCAATGTGAGAGAGAAGCATCGACTGGTTGTGCCAGCACATGCCTGGACCCAGGGTCGTATGTGCCCCAAGACCTGAGACCAAATCTGTAACCTAGGTATGTACCCTGGCCAGCAATGGAACCTGAAATTTTTCGGTTGCCTCATGGTGCTCCAACCACTAAGCAACAACCACCAGGGCTGTATCTATATGTTAAAAAGAAAATGATAAGAGAGGGACCCAATGTAGAGGAGGAGTGAGTGGAAGCCACACTAACCTCCTCCTAGGACCAAACTGGAATTACAACTAAATTATAGAAAAATCATCCTGAATAACCAACTGAAGACTACCTGGGGAGAAGCCTGATAACCACAGACAGATGGAAGAAGCCACATCACCACACTGAGACTGGTAGGGAGTGGGGAGGAGGTGTGAGAGGGCTGGCTGGGCTCCCCTGAGCCGCAGCTGTAGTCCTAGAGGGATATTTGAGGGGCTAGGGGGCTCCCCCAGAGAAGTGTGGGGTCTAAACCCCAAGCTGAGCTACCCAGCTTACAGCACCAGAACTAGGAAAGGAGCCCTAATAACATATGACTGTGAAAAGCAGCAGGGTTTCTGTCCACCAGGGAGAGAAGGCTGGAGATGCAGAGAGCCTCTTAAAAGGCCAACACACAAAGTTCCATTTGCAACCACTTACCCTGGGCACCAGCAGAGAGAGGACAGAGTGGACTAGAGATGCTTGAGGAGAGTCTGGGGTTGGTGGCTCTAGGAAGGGAGCTGTAGGAACAGCTGCCAGGATCCCTATGCTGGGTCATTCCTCATATTGCTGAAGCCATCTTTCTCAGGCAGAGCATTCCTCTCCAAATGGCATCAGCCTGAGGGGAAGCAATAGCCCTGCCTGCAGAAATTACTCTACCCCACCCTGTGGTGCTTAAGCCCTGCTGCTGGGTAGTACAGCAGGAAGACTCACACTCTGTAGCCCTACAGAAAGCCTTCAGGCAGAGGCAGACAGTTGGGAGTTCTGAGGCTTCAGATGACTCACCCCTTGGCCTGGTGCTGGTAAAGCCAGCCTTGGTGCACAGCCTGGTGCTTTCTGCACACACCCAGGCTCAGCAGAGGGATCCACAAGCTGTGGATTGCTGATAGCTTCAAACAGGTTGCCCAGGGCCAGTCACAGGCAGGGTTTGACTTAGGTGTGCACCAGAGTCTTGCAAACCTACCTAATACATAGAAACATATACGAAGAAGCAACCAAGATGGGAAGACAAAGTAACAGGCCCCAAATGAAAGAACAAGAGTATTCTCTAGAAGAAGAACCACATAAAATGGAGGCAAGCAATTTATCAGGTAGAAAGTTGAGAGTAATGATTACAAGGATATTCGACAACATGGAAAAAGACATAGAAACCATAAAAAAGGACCAGTCAGAAATAAAGAATGCAATATCTGAAATATATAATACACTGGAAGGAATAAACAGTGGGTTAGATGAAGCAGAGGATCAAATCAGTGATTTGGAAGATAAGGTAGGAAAAACACCCAGGCAGAGCAGCAAAAAGAAAAAAAGAATTTTTTTAAAGATTTTATTTATTTTTAGAGGGGGAAGGGAGGGAGAAAGAAAGGGAGAGAAACATCAATGTGTGGTTGCTTCTCAAGCGTCCTCTACCGGGGCCCTGGCCCACAACCCAGGCATGCGCCTTGACTGGGAATTGAACCGGAGACCCTTGGTTTGCAGGCTGGCACATAATCCACTGAGCCACACCAACCAGGGGGAAAAATAATTTTAAAAAAATGAGGAAAGCTTAAAAAACATTTTGGACAATGTGAAGTGTAACAACATCTACATCATGGGACTACCAGAAGGAGAAGAGAGTGAGCAAGGGATTGAGAACCTATTTGAAGAAATAATGACCAAAAACTTTCCTAATCTGGTGAAGGAAAAAGGCACACATGTCCAGGAAGCTCAGATCATCCTGGACGAACTAGTTGGACCCAAAGAGACCTACACCCAGACATGTCACAATTAAAATGGCAAGGCTTAAAGACAAGAGAGAATCCTAAGAGCCACAAGGGAAATGCAGGTAGTTACATCCAAGGGAGCACCAATTCGACTGTCATCTGATTTCTCATCAGAAACATTTCAGGCCAGAAGGGAGTAACATGAAATATTTAAGGTGATGAAAAGCAAGGATCTACAACCAAGGCTACTTTACCCAGCAAGACTATCATTTACAATCAAAGGAGAAATAAAGAGTTTCCCAGACAAGAAAAAGCTAAAGGAGTTTGTTAACACCAAGCTAGTACTGCAAAAAATGTTAAAGGGCTTGATTTAAGAATAAAGAAGAAGAAGAAGAAGAAGAAGAAGAAGAAGAAGAAGAAGAGGAGGAGGAGGAGGAGGAGGAGGAGGAGGAGGAGGAGGAGGAGGAGGAGGAGGGGGAGGGGGAGGGGGAGGGGGAGGGGGAGGAGGAGGGGGAGGAGGAGGAGGAGGAGGAGGGGGAGGAGGAGGAGAAAGGAAAAAACAGAGGAAAATGGTCTAAAAATAAAATGGCACTAAATACGGATCTATAAATAATCACCTTAAATGTAAATAGCTTAAAGGCTCTAACCAAAAGACATAGGGTGATAGAATGAATAAGAAAACAAGACCCATATACGTGCTGCCTCCAAGAGACTCACCTCAGATCTAAAGATACACACAGACTAAAAGTAAAGGGGTGGAAAAAGATATTTCATGCAAATGAAAAGGAAAAAAAAGCAGGGTTAGCAATGCTTATATCCAACATAAAAGACTTTAAAAACAAGATTATAGTAAGCAAAGAAGGGCACAACATAATCATAAAGGGAATAATCCAACAAAAGGATGTAACCCTAATAAACATTTATGCACCCAACATAGGAGCACCTAAATACGTAAAGCAAATTTTGATGGACATAAAGAGAGTGATAGACAGAAACACAGTCGTAGTCAGGGATTTCAACACCACTTTGACTTCAATGGATAGAGCTTCCAGACAGAAAATCAGCAAGAATCTGATAACAGCCCTAAATGACACACTGAATCAATGGACTTAATTGATATCTTCAGAGCATTTCACCCCAAAGCAGCAGACTATATATGCTTTTCAAGTGCATATGGAATGTTTTCTAGGATAGACTACATGTTAGGACACAAAAGAAGTCTTAATAAGTAAGACTGAAATCATATCAAGCATCTTCTCTGACGACAGTGCAATGACACTAGAAATCAATCACAAGAACAACACTGAAAAAATGCAAAGACATGGGAGCTAAATAACGTTATTAAATAATGAATGAGTCAACAATGAGGTCAAGGGAGAAATCGAAAGATACCTTGAAACAAATGAAAATGAGAACGCAACAATCCAAAATCTGTGGGGCACAATGAAAGCAATCCTAAGAGGGAAATTCATAGCATTACAGGCCTATCTTGAACAAACAAACAAATGAAAACAACAAGAAAACGCTCAGATAAACAATCTAACTTCACACTTAAAGGAACTTGAAAAGGAACAACAAAGCCCAATGTGAATAGAAGGAAGGAAATTATAAAGATCAGAGCAGAAATAAACAAAATAGATCTAAAAAAAGATACAAAAGATCAATGAATCCAAGAGCTGGTTCTTTGAAAAGACAAACAAGATTGAGAAATGTTTACCCAGGCTCATCAAGAAAAAGAGAGAGGACCCAAATAAATAAAATCAGAAATGAAAGAAGAGAAATAACAACTGAAACCAAAGAAACATAGATGGTAAGAAAATATTATGAACAACTATATGCCAACAAACTGGATGAAATGGATAAATTCTTAGAAACATATAGTCTTCTAAAACTGAATCAGTAAGAATCAGAGAATCTGAAGAGAGAGATTATACCTAGTGAAATTGAAATAGTAATCAAAAAACTTCCAACAAACAAAAGCCCTGGACTAGATGGCCTCACAGATGAATTTTACCAAACATTCTGAGAAGACCCAACACCTCTCCTTCTCAAACTATTTAAAAAACTTGAAGAGTAGGGAAGCCTTCCAAGCTCATTTTATGAGACCAGTGTTATCCTAATTCCAAAACCAGATAAAGACACTACAAAGGAAGAAAATTACAAGACAATATCCCTGATGAACATCGATGCTAAAATCTTCAACAAAATACAAACCAAATACAGCAATGCATCAAAAAGATCATATACCATGTTCAAATGGGATTTATCCCAGGAATGCGAGGTTGGTATGACATTCGCAAGTCAATAAATGTGATTCACCACATAAACAAAGTTAAGGATAAAAACTATATGGTCATATCAATAGATGCAGAAAAAGCATTTGATAAAATCCAGCACCCATTTATGATAAAAACTCTCAGCAAAGTGGGATAAGAGGGAACATGGCTAAATGTAATAAAGGCCATATATGACAATCCCACTGCCAGCGTCATACTCAACAGGCAAAAACTACAAGCATTCCCCTTAAGACTGGGAACAACACAGGGATGTCTGCTTTCACCTCTCTTGCTCTACATGGTTCTGGAAGTCCTAGCCAGAGCAATCAGACAATAATAAATTAAGGTATGAAAATTGGAAAGGAAGTAGTAAAACTGTCTTTATTTGCAGATGACATGATAGTATTCACAGAGAACCCCAAAGATGCTACCAAGAAACTACTAGGAATGACAAGTGAATTCAGCAAAGTAGAGTATACAAAATTAATATCCAGAAATCAGTTGCATTTTTATATGTCAATAACAAAGTAACAGGGAAATTTAAAAAAACAATCCCATTTACAATTGCTTCAAAAAGAATAAAATACCTAGGAATAAACCTAACCAAGGATGTAAGAGACCTGTTCTCAGAAAATTATAAAACACTGAAGCAAGAAATTGAAAAAGACACAAATAAGTGGAAGCACATAATATGTTCATGGATAGGAAGAATTAACACCATTAAAATGTCCATATTACCCAAAGCAATCTATAGATTCAATGCAATTCCTATCAAGATTCTAATAATGTATTTTACAGAACCAGAACATGTATTTTAAAAATTTGTATGGAACCAAAAAATTCCTGAGAAAGAAGATACTGTGATCTGCATAGCAATAGCAGTCTTGAGAAAGAAGAACATAGTTGGAGGAATCACACTACCTAATATCAAACTATACCATAAGCCCATAGTAATCAAAACAGCATGGTACTAGCATAAAAACAGACACACAGAACAATGGAACAGAATAGAGTACCCAGAAATACGCCCATACCTTTATAGTCAATTAATATTCAACAAAGGAAGCAAGCATATACAACGGGCTAAAGATAGTTTATTCAATAAATAGCATTGGGGAAATTGGACAAATATGTGCTGAAAAGTGAAGCTATATAACCTTTTTATACCACACACAAGAATAAACTCAAAATGGATTAAAGACTTAAATGTTAGACCCAAAACCCTAAAAATCCTAGAAGAAAACATAGGCAGAAAAATCTCGGACATAACTTGTAGCAATATTTATCAGACATATCTCCCCCAGGCAAGGGTAACAAAAGAAAAAATAAACAAATAGGACTACATCAAACTAAAAAAGTTTTTGCACAGCAAAGGAAATCATCAAAAATAAAAATAAAAATATAACCCACAGAATGAGATAACGTATTTGCCAATACATCTGATGAGGGGTTAATATTCAAAATTTATAAAAAACTTACAAAACTCAACACCAAAAAATCAAACAATCCAATTGAAAAATGGGCAAAGAACCTGAATAGACAATTCTCCAAAGAGGATATACAGATGGCCAATAGATATATGAAAATATGCTCAATGTCACTAATCATCAGAGAAATGTAAATTAAAACCATAATGAGATGCTGTCTCACACCAGTCAGAATGGCTGTCATCAATAAATCAACAAGCAAGTGCTGGTGAGGATGTGGAGAAAGAGGAATCATTCTGTCCTGTTGATGGGATTGCAGTTTTATGCAGCCACTGTAGAAAGTAGTATGGAGATACCTCAAAAAATTAAAAATGGATCTGCCTTTTGACCCAGCAATTCCCCTTCTGGGAATATATACAAAGGAACCCAAAACACTAATTCAAAAGAGTGCTCGCTTTGGCAGCACATACACTAAAACTGGAACGACACAGAGAAGATTAGCATGGCCCCTGCGCAAGGATGACACGCAGATTCGTGAAGCATTCCATATTTTTTATTTAAAAAAACCCACTAATTCAAAAGAACACAAGCACCCCTATGGTCATTGCAGTATTATTTACAATCACCAAGATGCTGAAGCAGCCCAAGTGTCCATCAGTAGATGAGTGGATAAAACAACTATGGGGCATTTACGCAACATAATACCACTTGGCTGTGAAAAAGAAGAAACTTTTACCATTTACAGCAGTATGGATGGACCTGGAGAACATTATACTAAGTCAAATAGGCCAGGCAGAGAAAGACAAGTACCATATGATTTCATGCATATGTGGAATCTAATGAACAAACTGACCTAACAAGCGAAATACACACAGACTCATAGATGGCAGAATGACTGCTGAGGGGGGTGGATTTGGGGGAGAGAGGGATCGAGCAAAAAGAAAAAAAGACTCATGAATATGGACAGCAGTGTGGGGATGGTGGGGGGTGGGTGAGGAAATAAAATGGTAATAAAATACAATAAAAACTACTAAGTAAAAAAATAGAGAATGTGATGAAAGGTTAAGTTAATTTCTAACTTGTGGGAATTTTGGTGTTTGTTATATTAGTTTTTAACTTTCTATATATTTCAAAATTACCAAAGAAAAAATCTTGGTGAGGAAAAAGTATTGATATATAATGTAGGATTGAGAAACCTTGAGCTGGTAGTTCAGTCCCTAAAAGAAGTTGACCTACATCAACTTTTTAAACTTGTATGATCCAAATCTGTTGCATTAGAAAGTTCCCATCATCCATTCATACCTTCATTTACTCATTAAACATTGAATAAACATCTTTTCCATGCCAATAATCATACCAGGTCTCAACCCTCAAGTTCCTCACAGTCCAGTGGGCAAGAGACAAAATCTCGGAGAGTAAAACTGAGCCAAGACAGAAAGAATGAAAGAGGGTGTTTATTCAGAGGACTCTGGAAGCCTTCCTGGTGCTGTGATGCCTGGGCTGAGCTGAGGAAATAGTAAGAATTCTGGAGACTTCCAGCCAAGATGGAGGCATAGGTGGACACACTGTGCCTCCTCTCACAACCAAAATTAAGGACAACAAATATTTAGAAACAAGAAAACAACCAGAACTGATAGAAAATTGAACTGTACGGAAGTCCAACAACCATTCATCTAGACTGGTGGGAAGGGCTGAGTCACAGCGGGAGGGGGTGGGGGTACAGACCTTGGCTCGGGCTGTGGTGGCTGGTGGACCCCGGGTACTGGGTGGCAGCTGTGCAGACTCAGTAGGGCCGTGCAGGGCGGCTGGCTGGCCAGGTGGTCCCGAGTTCACAAGCAGATGGTCCGGGCAGGAGGCACTGGAGTAGAGTCCAGGGGACAGTGGAGCAACTGCCATTGTTCCCTCTCAGACCCCGCCCCACATACAACCTCACAATTCAGCGACTGGGCTGCCCCGCACTGGGGAACACCTAAGGCTCCATCCCTCACTATGTAACAGCCTTGACCAGACCAAAACCAAAACAAACAAACAAACAAAAAAAAAAAACACCAAAAATGGCTCAAACCGGAGAACAAATGAAATCCCAGAGCCAATTCCTCTAAGCCGTGAAGAGATAGCCAACCTATCAGATGCACAGTTCAAAGCCCTGGTCATCCGGATGCTCACAGAAGTGGTTGATTTTGCTCACAAATTAGATGAAAAAATGCAGGCTACAATACGTGAAATGAAGGAAGACACATGGGGAACCGATAGAGATGGGAAGAAAACTGGGACTCAAATCAATGGAGTGGACCAGAAGGAAGAAACTAACAACCAAACAGAAAGCGAGGAAGAAACAAGAATTCAAAAAAATGAGGAGAGGCTTAGGAACCTCCGGGACACCGTTAGGAGTCCCAACATCTGAATTACAGGGGTCCCAGAAGGGGAAGAAGAAAAGCAACAAGTGGAAAACTTATTTGAACAAATAATAAAGGAGAACTTCCCCAATCTGGCAAAGGAAATAGACTACCAGGAAGTCCAGGAAGCTCAGAGAGTCCCAAAGAAGTTGGACCCAAGGAGGAACATGCCAAGGCACATCGTAATTACATTACCCAAGATTCAAATGAAGGAGAGAATTCTAGAAGCAGCAAGGGATAAGGGGACAGTCATCTACAAAGGAGTTCCCATCAGACTTACCAGCTGATTTCTCAAAAGAGACCTTCCAGGGAAGAAGGGGCTGGAAAGAAGTATTTGAAGTCTTGAAAGGCAAGGACCTGCATCCAAAATTGCTCTATCCAGCAAAGCTTTCATTTAGAATGGAAGGTCAGATAAAGTGCTTCTCAGATAAGGTCAAGTTCAAGGAGTTCATCATCACCAAGCCCTTATTATATGAAATGTTAAAGGGACTTATCTAAGAAAAAGAAGATAAAACTATGACAGTGAAAAGACAGCAAACTCACAGCTATCAAGAACCACACCTAAAACAAAAGCAAACTAAGCAAACAGCTAGAACAGGAACAGAACCACAGAAATGGAGATCACATGGAGGGTTAGCGACAGGGGAGTGGGAAGAGGAGAGAGGCGGAAAAGGTACAGAGAATAAGTAGCATAGACGGTGGGTAGAAAATAGACAGGTGGAGGGCAAGAATAGTGTGGGAAATGTAGAAGCTGAAGAACTTATGACACATGGACATGAACTAAAGGGGGGAATGTGGGTGGGAGAGGGTGTCCAGGATGGAGGGGAATGATGGGGGAGAAATGGGACAACTGTAATAGCATAATCAATAAAATATATTTAAAAAAAATTCTCTGAGCAAGAGAGAGGCAGGAGGAAATTCCCAGAAACAACAATTTTTTGAAAAAAAATTAAAAGTCTAGCTCAGTTTCCACCTACAAAACAAGTCAAGGGAATGGAAAAAGCTGTACTCTAAATAAGGAATGTCTCTACAAAAGTGCTATAGTTTAAATAAATAAAATGATTAATAAGTTGGATGGAGTTAAAGCATTTATAAATGACCTGTGATTCTACAATTCTCATTTTGTCTGGAGAGCTGGGGAGAGAGAGAGAGGGAAAGAGAGAAGAGCAGGTGGAGTTCAAGGCTTTAAAGGGTTGGGATAACAGCACGTGTTTCAGACTAGAATCAGCACATTCTGGGACAGGGGAGATGGATATCAGATACATCTGGAGAAATGTTCACTTCATCACATTTATCTTCTCCTAAGTGAAAGTCATGTGACAGTTGCACGTCTCCTGCTTATCCTGGACTTCTCAAAGAGATACTGTGAGCTCAGGTCGCTGTTTTCCACACATGCATGATTGAGTATTTCCGATCTTATTGTCTATGTGTTGAGACATGCTACAATCTTTTCCTTTGGAAGAAGTCACTGTGTTTTTATTCTGATACCTAGGGTGATTCATGGGCCTGGAATGAAAAGAAAAGATAATCTCGTGTTGGTGCCACTGATAATGCCATCTTTATTGCTGTGCTGGGCAGAGAACCAAGACTGTAACTCAATCAGCTGACCTTTAACACGTGTAAAGTGCAGAAGCTATCCTGCAATTCAGGGTTTCAGCTTGCACTGACTGCCCAGTTGCATGCTGATTTCCACGCGGGGTTTTCTATTAACATCGGGAGAAGGGTTTAGTAAACAATTGACTTGTGAAATGTTTTTGTTCTCAAAGAACCGAAACAGAACCCACCTAGTGTTTGTAGTTAAAGGCAACTAAAATGCTAAATCTTAGGATTTTTGTTATAATTTACTTTTATTTAATAATTTTACTTCTTAAATTTTTATGTATTTATTTCTAGAGAGAGGGAAGAGAGGAACCAAGAGAAGGAGAGAAACATCGAGTGAGAGAGAAACAGCAATTGGCTGGCTGCCTCTTGCATGCACCCCATCAGGGGACCGACCCTGAAACCCAGGCAGGTGCCCTGGCTGGGAATTGAACCAGCAACCTTCCCCTTTGCTGGATGACACTCAACCAACTGAGCCACACCAGTCAGGGCTTAAGAATTTTATTTTAAAAGAAGTTTTAGGTTCACAGAAAAATGGAACGGCAAGTACAGAGAGCTTCCGTATGCCGCTGTCTCTCATGCGCAGCCTCCTCCGTACCAGCACCCGTGTACATTTGCTGTAATCGAGGACCCTACCCTCACACATCATTGTCATCCCAAGCCCATGGTTTCCGTTACGGTTCGTTCTTGGTGTACATCCTATGCGTTTTGACCAATGCATAATGAAACTTATCCATGATTATAGTGTCACACAAGACAGTTTCATTCTCCTAAAAATCCTCTGTACTCCACCTATGCATCCTTCCTTCCCCCTCCCCCTGGCAATCACTAATCTTTTTACCACAGTTTTGTTTTTTCCAGAGCGTCATACAGTTGGAACCCTATAGTATGCAGCCTTTTCAGTTTGGCTTCTTTCACTTAGTAGTATCCATTTAAGGTTCCTTCATGCCTTTTCACAGCTTCATTGATAGCCCATTTCTTTGAGCGCTGAATTGATACTCCATTCTCTGGATATATTTCAGTTTATTTATCCATTTACCTACGGAAGCACATCTTGGTTGCTTCCAAGTTTTGGCAATTACAAGTTTATGAATAAAGCTGCTAAAAAATCTACATGCAGTTTTTTTGTGGATGTAAATTTTCAACTGCACTGGGTAAAGACCAAGGAGCATGATGGCTGGATCATATGGTAAGAGTATATTTAGTTTTGTAAGAAACTGTCGACTGTCTTCCAAACTGTCCGTACCATCTTTGTATTCCCATGAGCAATGAATGAGAGTTCCTATTGCTCCACATCCTCACCAGCATTGTCCGTTCTGTTGGGTGTGCAGTGGTATCTCATTGTTGTCCTAATTGGGATTTTCATACTGACATGATGTGAAGCATCTTTTTATATGATTACTTGTCATCTGTATACCTTCTTTGGTGAGTTGTCCGCTAAGGTCTTTGGCCCATTTTTAGTTGGCTTGTTTGTTATTGTTGAGTTTTAAGAGTCCTTTGGTGTTTTGGGTGAGTCCTTTATCTGATACATCTTTTACAAATATTTTCTCCTAATTGTGACCTGTCTCAATGTATATTGGTCTTTCACAGAGCAGAAGTTTTTAATCTTAATGAAGTCCAGCTCATTGATTATTTCTTCAAGGATGAAGTTTGTTTTTATTCGACTCATGGTTTCTCTTTCCACTCCAATGAGACTGCTGTCCTCTGAGCACCCTGCTGCCCTTGGAGAAACGACTAATGGAAACTTTCTTCCTGTTCTTTTCTCTGGTATTGATACCTTTTCTGTGGACCCCACAAAACTGCTGAGAGCATCAGCTGAGATAATATTTATGAAGGGGTTTTGGAAACTGAAAAGCAGGTGTACACACATCAAGTGGCATTACTAGTCTCTTAACAGCACACACACTAACACGCATGCACACTCACATTTTGTTTCTTCTTTGGCCAATGAGTTGTGTTAATGATACAATTAAAAAGAGGCCAATTTCTCATTATAGTTGACAGTAGCATTTGGAATCTAAGAGATAGGAAGTGGCAAATGTCAACTTTAATTTCAGAAGTTGTCAACTTTCTCTATCTTAGGAGAGTACGGGCCCATTTCCACGCTTTCTGTCTCTGGAAGCAAGATTTCCCCAGTTTATATTCATAACCTGCTTTAAGTTTCTCTTTCCATTTATTTTCATATAACTAATAAAACTGTAGTGAACTTTGACTGAATAACTTATGACTGCAAAAAAAAAAAAAAAGACGGAGAAGAGGAGGGAGGAAGAGGAGAAGGAGGAGGAAGTTGTAGAGCAGGGGGAGGAGGAGGGGAAGGGAAAAGGTAATATATGAAGCTCCAAAAGTTTGAGTTTTCTTTCCTAAGCTCTAGTCACCAACTGTAGAAAGAAAGGTGTCATTATTTGCAAATGTCATAACGAGGTGGTTTATGACAGCTCATGTTACCTCTGTCCCACTATAATGGGAGTGTTCATTTGGAGCTGTTTCTCCATCAACTAGAGAGGAAAATCTTGAGAAAGAAAATTTATTGTATCATCTTTCAACTGATTTATTTGTTGGTACCTTGAAATTTTTGTTATATTGCAAATGGCTTATTTTTAAAATTGCCCTCTCTACATTTTTATTGTCATTTTTATACATGATCTTGTACAAACTTGAACTCGTTTATTAGTTCTAACAATTTGTCTATAGACTGTATTGAATATTCTATATAGAAAATCATATCATGTGAAATTTTATTTCTTCCTTTATAATCATTATATCTTTTACTTAATTTCCTTGCTCTTATTGACTATCCAGAACTTTGATACAATGCAAATAGGAACAGTGATAGCAGATAGCTTTTTCTTTTTTTTTCCTTTGTCATTTTTCTCCATATAACATGATACTTGGCTGTGGGCTTTCAGAGGATGACACTTACTATGTTAATAAAGTTCCTTGGGTTTTTATGTTTTAAAAAATCATGAATGATGTTGATTTGTACCAAATCTTTCTGTATCTTTTAAGGACAGCATATAGTTTTTCTCCTTTAGTCTGTCAGAGGGAGGGATTACATAAATAGATGGGGTTTTTTTTCAACAACAAAGGTAGATTTTCTTTTTTCTGATTAGCTCAATAATGCACACTCATCAACAATTCAGCCAGTAGCCCAGACTGGTGTGGCTCAGCTGACTGGAGCATGGTCCCAGAAACCAAAAGGTCGCTGGTTTGATCCCTGGTTAGGACACATGCCTGGGTTGCAGTTCGGTCTCCCGGTGGGGCGGTGGTGTGCCAGAGGGAACCGATGGATGCTTCTCTCTCACAGAGATGCTCCTCTCACTCTCTGTCTCCCTCCCGTCCCCTCTCTCTAAAATCAATAAGCATGTCCTCAGATGAGGATAAAAAATGATAATAATTCAGCCAGTATATGAATGTGTATCCGATACCTCCGGTAAGGTACTCCAAATCACTCTGCCCCTACCTCTGCTCCGCCAGCGCCGGATAGCATACAGTTATGCTATATAACATACAGCGTATAGTTAAGCCTCACGGACTTCCTGGCGCAACCAGACAGCAGCTGCCGGCTCAGTCCCCTGCCCTGTCCGTCTACTTTCTGCCCTAGTCTTCTTGATGCAAGAAAGATTACTTTATATCATGAAAATAATTCAGGGAGCTTTACTTTATATGACTACCTTTCTGAAGGAGAAATAAAACTGTTAGTGAACAAGGTGATTTCAAAACCCAAAGTGGTAGAAACTCAGCTCTCAGCAGTGACCTCTCGGAGTATAAAGGAAGTGCGAAAGAGGAAACCCATTGCTTTCTGCCATGATGGTTCCTAAAAACTCGCATTTATTTTACAGGGATACAGCTGCATAAGTTTACTTGTTTAAGGCTGATTGGCTGGGAAGCCGTAAGGTCCTGCTGACCATTGGAAAGCTTGCGCTTAGATTGAGTTTTCTTGCTGAAGGCCTAGCAAGTCCACACCTATAGAAAGAAGGTGTCATTGTCCGTAAGTGTGACAACAAGGTGGTTTATGATAGCTCAGTTCCCTCCATCTCACCGTAATGGGAACTGTGTTTAAGGTCAGAGCGGACACAGTTTTCAGGGAAAACTTTTCAGGGAAACCCGGAGAGTTTAAGTTTGGGTTCCCCGTCTATTAGTGTTTAGCCTTGGGGTGTGTTCAAACTGTGGTCTCCATTTTCATTTTTCTTTAATATCTTTACTTTCAACCTCCCTCTCTCCTTATATGTGTGTGTTTGTCCATATATATGTGTGAATGAGTGTGTGTGTGTGTGATACTTCTCCTCTCTCTTTTTGTCAGACTGGTCCCATGAATTTAAGTGCATTAATTTTTTCCTCCTTGTGCTTCTTGAAGTTCAAGTCCATAAGCATAGTTCTCCTATCAGTTACCAAAAAGGGATCAATAATATGAACACACTGGGAAAAAAGGATTAAACTTCTGTTGAATATTAAATAGCAACACTGAAGAAATGTGAACAAGTAAAAATGAAAATTTAATTTACTACAAAAAACTGCAGAGACCACAGTCTGGTCAATGAGTGATATCGAGTCAAAGAATATTTACAACCAGTCTCTTCATAAGAAAAATTTAAATATCCTACAGTCTTACAACTTACACATGAAAAAAGCAAATTTGACAACAATCCTAAAAATTCACATGCCATTACCAATCATAGGTTGTAAAGCTAAAAGAAACATTATCAAAATGTCATTAATTATATATAATAAATTTCAATGAACATGCCTGAAGAAAATTAATGTTTTATCTTCTATATAAAGAGAGATATGTTATATTGTTATCAATATAAAGTAATAAAAAAGAAGTAAAAAAGTAAAGACTCAAAATTTTAGGAAATAATATTTTTAAGTGTTGCAGGGAGTTAATTATTTAATATTTAATTTATTATATAATACTTATTAAATAGTTATGATATTGTAACATATTATTAATATATTTTAAAATACTTGGCTGTTTTTGGTCTTTTAAAATTTTGTTATTTTTGGTGATGTCTCATTTTAAATAAATATTACTTTTGTACCCAATTTTACATTTGTAATTATAATTTTTTTCTTAAAGAGGACACTCTCCTCAGGTTATATAAACTTTAGGTCCCCCAAAACCTGGGTTTACCCTGGTCCCAGATTTTTGTCCTATTGGCCCAAGGACGTATCTTCTGTTCCTAAACACATCGAAACCCTCACACCTCTAGATTTGAGGCCCCGCATGCCAATCTGTTACACCCCAGGCCTTGGTGGCATGCATCATTCACTGTCAGCGTGGCTTTGATCGTCCTCCGTTTATGCCATCTAGGAATTTTTCCCTTCTTACAAGCTTCCATATGCTTTTTTCTTTTTCTCTTTTTTTAAAGTATATTTTATTGATTATGCTATTACAGTTGTCCCATTTTTTCTCCCCTTTATCCTCCTCTGCCCTGCACCCTCCCTCCCTCTAACATTCCCTGACTGCTTAGCTCATGTCCATTGTCATACATGTAAGCTCTTTGGCTTCTCCATTTCCCATACTATTCTTAACCCCCCGCCCCATCTGTTTTGTACCTAGCAATTATGCCTTTTATTTCCTGTACCTTTCCACCCACTCTCTCCCCTCCCTATGGATAACCCTCCATGTGATCTCCATTTCTGTGATTCTGTTCCTGTTCTATTGTTTGCTTAGTTTTAGTTTTTTTTAGGTTCAGTTGTTGATAGTCATGAGTTTGTTGTCATTTTACTGTTCATAGTTTTGATCTTCTTACCTTGGACATGTCCCTTGAACATTTCATGTAATAAGGGCTTGGCGACATTGAACTCCTTTAACTTGACCTTATCTGGGAAGCACTTTATCTGTCCTTCCATTCTAAATGATAGCTTTACTGGATAGAGCAATCTTGGATGTAGGTCCTTGCTTTTCATGAATTTGAACACTTATTTCCAGCCCCTTTTTGCCTGTAAGGTATCTTTTGAGAAATCAGCTGATAATTTTATAGGAAAACTCCTTTGTAGGTAACTCTTTTCTTTTCTCTTGCTGCTTTTAAAATTCTCTCCTTATCTTTAATCTTGGGTTATTTATTTGTTTATTTATTTATTAAAGACTTTATTTATTTATTTTTAGAGAAATGGGAAGGGAGGTTGAAAGAGAGGGAGAGAAACAGTAATGTGCAAGAGATACATCGGCTGGTCACCCCCCAAGAGTCCCCAACCAGGGAACTGGCCCACAACCCAAGGCGTGTGCCCTGAGAATCAAACCAGTGACCTTTTGGTTGACAGGCCAGCGTGCAATCCATTGAGCCACACCGGTCAGGGCATAATCTTGGGTAATTTAATTATGATGTGTCTTGGTGTGTTCCTTTTTGGGTCCAACTTACTGGGACTCTCTGAGCTTCCTGAACTTGTATGGCTATTTTCTTCACCAGACTGAGGAAGTTTTCTTTCATTATTTTTTCAAATAAGTTTTTAATTTCTTGCTCTTCTTCTCCTTGTGGCACTCCTATGCTTCAGATTTAAAGTTTTCCCAGAGGTTCCTAAGCCTCTCCTCATTTTTCAAATCCTTGTTTCTTCATTCTGCTCTGGGTGAATGTTTATTTCTTCCTTCTGTTCTAGCTTGTTGATCGGAGTCCCAGTTTCCTTCCCTTCACTGTTGGTTCCCTGTACATTTTTCTTTACTTCATTTTGAATAGACTTCACTTCTTCCTTTATTTTGCAGCTGTACTCAGTCAATTCTGTGAGCATCCTTATTACCAGTGTTTTGAACTCTGCATCTCGTAGATTGTCTATCTCCTCATCACTTAGTTCTTTTTCTGAAGTTTTGGTCTGTTCTTTCATTTGGGCTATATATTTTTTTTTTGTCTTGGAGTACCTATTATGTTGTAAGGAGCAGAGCCTTAGGTATTCTCCAGGGCAGGGCAACCCACTTGGCTGTGTTGTGGTGCTGTCTGTGGGAGAGTGTCGAGAGGGAACAATGCTACTTGCTCAGCTCTCTCCAGGCTCTCAGTCACTTCCTCTGCTACCCACAAGCAAATTGTGCTCTTTCAGGTGCTGCCCTGGTGCTGATTCCCAGGTGAGTGGGTTTGTGTACCTTCTAGGACCCCGTGGGCCCCTCCAATAGACTCTCCTGTGAGACTAGCAGTTTCTTCCACCTCCACAACCCCTACAGGTTTTTTCAGCCAGAGGTTTTGAGGCTCCCCCCCCCCACACACACAACCCTGGGTTGTGCAGTCTGTCTCACTCCCCAGTTGTTCCTTCCATTTTATCCACATGCAAATGTGGGGCCACTGGTCCACCAGACCTGTCTTGCTATGCACCCTCTCCGTCCTGGCTGCCTATCTCCACTCCTCCTACTGGTCTGGATGAATGTTTCTTCTTTAACTCCTTGGTTGTTGGACTTCCATACAGTTCAATTTTCTGCCAGTTTTGGTTGTTTTTTGTTTTTAAATTTGTTGTTGTCCTTCTTTTGGTTGTGCAAGGAAGCAAACTGTATCTACCTACACCTTTATCTTGGCCAGCCGATATGCTTTTGTAAAGCATATTTGAAAATATTTTCTTTGGTGTTTTATGTTCTGAGAATAAGAAGGAATGACTGCACCAACTTTGCCTGCTACGTGGCTGGAAGTGAACCCTTATCTTCTTTTGTAACTTTATATAATAGTATCCAAATTCCTCTTGAATAAACTAATGATAGTGCTTACATAGGCCCTATAGTTTTCAAAGTTATTTTGTATGCTTTGCCCCACTTACCCATAAAAGAATCTGTGGAGTGGATATGTGAAAGGTGTTGTCATCCCTAACAGATGAAGGAAACAGAACCTGGAGATGTGACTTTTCTGGGATCACACAGTTGGAAAGTGGGAGGCCTAGGCTCCCCTGGAACCGCCTGTCTCTCTCTGCTCTGCCACGTTCTCTCACTCCTTTTCACCTGGATTCACACTGAAACAATTCAGCATATTTCCCCAAATCCATGGTAGGGGAGCCTCAGATGAGAGCATGTGTTTTTCAAGTTGAATCTGTCCTAGAATGATGAGAAACAGTGAAAGGAATTCTCCCTTGTGGTACATCCCAGAATAGCCCCATCAGGTAAACATTCTTTTCTAACAGAAATCAGTTGGGGAAAAAAAATTGTCATCTTTCTGAGCACGGGTCAACTGCTGTTGCTAAAATTGGAGTATGATTAGGTGCCACTAAGCACCTCTAAAAAGTGCCATTTCTAGGCAGCAGATGACAATTTGGAAAGAACAGATGGCATTGGAGGCATCTGCTTCTGGCCGAGAGTTGTAAGGGTTGTCATAGTCTTTTCTGCTTCAGGTCTGACAATAAAACTGGATCCGAGGGCTTGTTCCTCATCGTCTCTCTCAAAGTTGAGTTACTGGGAAGGGATTTTTTTTCCATCTTAGAGATTTACTTGGTTCCATCTATTCTAAGACTAAGGTGAATTTCTGAACGTTATCACTTACTAAACTTTAAATTAGGAAGAACATTATTGTTCCATAGACATTTTGATCAAAATTTGATCAGGTTTTTTAGCTAAAATTTGCTCTGTGTGATTCATACCAGAGGCTGACGCCTCAGCTGCAAAGTGCTCTCCGGCTACTTGGGTGACATGAACCCTGACAACTACAAACCTTCAGCGACTGCAGTTGAATGTTTTCCTAAAATAACAATAAAATTTCTTTGAGGGGTAAACTGTTTTAAGAACTGGCTTGGAAAAAAAATAAAACTAGAAACAAACCTCTAAGTACCTCTCTTCTCCCAAATGCGTGCAGTTGGGGCTGCTTGCCGGTTTCTTGCAGAGCCTCTTTACGAGGCAGAAGACAACGAAGAGCCACGCCTCTCCACGGGGCTAAGTAAGTGCACGCTTGGACGCTCGGACGCTCGGACGCTCGGACACCGGCAGGTGCTATTTTTAAAATGAAATGACTATCACCCCACTTTCTCTTTGCAAATGTATCAAATTATTTCACTCATATTCTTTCTTCCTTCTTCACTGGTACCATTTGTCATTATATAAAAGATATTCAAAATGAAACAGATGTAAATTCTTCTCTGTCCACAAGCCTGACAAAAATCAAGCTTTGCTTGGATGGTTTTTTTGAACACCTACTTTAAAATTTCTGATGACCGCCCTGGCTGGTGTAGCTCAGTGGATTGAGCGCGGGTCTGTGAACCAAGGGATCGCGGTTCGATTCCCAGTCAGGGCACATGCCTGGGTTGCAGGCCAGTTCCCAGCATGGGACACATAGGAGGCAACCATACATTGATATTTCTCTCCCTCTCTCCTACCCTTCCCCTCAATAAATAAATAAATAAATATTTAAAAAAAAATTCTGATGACGGTCTCTCTTTAGGACGGTAAGGAATCCATTGTCTTCACACACCAGCCCAAGCCAAGATGAGAAGAGTCCCGGTTTACGATTCTGCTGCACAGGCTTTCTCTGTCTGATGCTTCTGCAGCACTGTGTGGTCTGAATCTTTACACACCGCCGCCTGCAGAGCAGCGTCCGCGGACCCTCTCCCCTGGCACTCCGCGGGGCTTCCCCGGTCTAGTGCGGGGCATTGCAGCAGCCCTAAATCATTTGACAGAGAGGGTTATGAACTTGAGCCACGGTGTTACCAGATAATTGAGGGACCAGAAGTTGTGGAATTGCACTTTACTGTGACCAAATAGTTTCTGTATTACATAGTGAAAATCACATATCCTTGAATGTTAGTGATTCTGGCGGTCACTAAGGAACATCCAGTTCAACGAAACCCCACCTCTCTGGAAGAGAATTCCCACCAGTCTCCCTATAATTAAGCATGGTGGACAGCTCTTATGTTTGTCTGATCAGCAGCCCTTCTTTTACGGAACTTTTGGGGAAGGTCATGTGAGAAAGCAATGAGCCCCTCACTCATATTCTGGGATGGGAACAGAGTCGATGGTACGCAGTGATGAAACAGCTGATTAAGTTATAGTCCGAGGTCACGTGGGATTACATGGCTATGGAGGGAGAAGCAGCAGAACCAGCGTAGAAACGGACATGATGCAGGGGTGTCCAACCTTTCCGCATCTCTGGGCCACACTGGAAGGAGAAGAGTTGTCTTGGGCCACACGCTAAATGCACAAACACTAATGAAAACTGGTGAGCAAAAATATGGTTTTAAGTAAATCCATGATTTTGTGTAGGGCTGTATTCACAGCCATCCTGGGCTGTATGCGGCCCGGGGGCCGCAGGTTGGGCACCCCTGGTTCTAGAGGTTTGGGATCGGAGATCCCAGTTCTCTCTAGATGTGTTAGCCAATAAGAGTCTAGGTTTTAGAGATGATGGGTTTCCATTTTGAAACTGTTTTTAATCAGAATCAGAAAGTGCGTATGCACAGGGTGGCCAGGAAGAGGAGGAGAGCCACACCAAACCCGAGTTCCATGGGCACTGCACCTCTCCTTTGAGCTGCCAGCCCTACTCCTCACAATTCAGTGGGTGCTTTTCACACAACCCACCCTGACTGTGGGGCTGAACTTATGGCCAAGTTACAGCAATCAGAATATGTCCCCCCACATCTTAAATCTTGACCACAGCTACACGGGGCTGCAGCGTGACTGCAGTTGAGGCCTCTAACAGCACCTTTTAACAAAAATGCCCATGGACTCCTGCTGCTGAGATTTTTGGGACCAGAGCAGCCCTGGGCTCTTTATTTATCAAGCCCCAATACTCAGTGTTTCCATTTGATTCACTGAGTAATCCAGAATTCTTCCAAAAACCACTGCTTCTTTCATCTTCTACTTAAATGACAAGCAATTTAATACAAGACATTTGCTAACCAATGATTATGACCTTCTAGGCACCAGGCATATTCTTTCAGAAAAATGATATTTCATTTACTTCTTGCAGTTGTGTGAGAGAATAGCAACATTTTATGGGGCCATAGCAGATGCTGTCTCACCTCATCTCTCAGACACATCTGAGTGCTCGGGCTGCTGGTCTCTGCGCCTGCGCTGAGATAGTTGTGCAGAAATAGCCCAGAAGCCCTCTGAGCCTGGAATGAAGTGATTGTGAGGTGGATGGTTTGCCTCATTTCCCAGCCTTTCCCCATGGGTTTAAGTTTTTATTTCCCCTTGACCTCACAGAACACTCTTTGCTGACTTACACACTTAACCTTGATTCTTTTTCCTTCCTCACTCCCCAAATTAAACATTTCTCCCAAATCCCGTCTCTCGGTGTTCTCCTGGGAGAAAGCGGATGAAGCACGGGCCGCCATGCTGGATCTGAGGGAAGATGTCACTCCGAATCTGGCATGTATGAGACGCTCTGGAAATACTGCCCCACCCCATTTTATAGATGAGAACAGTGAGACAGAGGAGGCAGGAGTCACCTGGCTAGTAGACGGTATAAGCAGCATGGCAATTAGAATTCCCATTGTGGGACAACTTGGATTCATTGCCTACACCAGGGTTTCTCAACCTCGGTGCTGTTGACATTTTGGGTCAGGCAGTTCTTTGTCGTGGGGGCTGTCCAGTATAATGTAGAACGTTTAGCAGCATCCCTGGTCTCCATTCGCTAGATGCCAATAGCACACCACCCCACTTGAGACAAGCAAAAATATCTCTGAATCGCCAATGTCCCTGGGAGAAGGGGAGGATTCCTCCATGTTGAGAACCACTGGCCAAGAGAACCAGGTTCAGTTGGGAAAAGCCCAGTGATAGGTCAGAGGTCTACACTGATGGGAAAGGCAGAGAGTGTGACCCACACACATAGCTTGTTTACTGACCTTGCATAAAGCTTTGATCCAATCTTTCATGTTCTGACTTCAAATCTGGCCCACTTTCCATTAGGCTAGGCTCCCTGAGATCAACTGTTCCATTGCTCTGCTTGTTAGAAAGTTCTTTCCTACTGAGTCCAATTCTGCTTCCTGGAAACTTACTTCATCGGCGTGCCCTGCAGGGCCATGCAGAAGGCCTAATCCCTCCGCATGGATGGCACCTCAGCTATCTGAATGCAACTCCCGAGTTCCCTGCCGTATAGATCAACATCGACCGCAGGCCAAGTGCTACAGACGCACAGGCAACAGTTGTCAGACTGTGAGTTCAAACTTCTAAGCTCTTCCTCAGGCCTCTGAACAGGAAGTTCTAGGGGCCTAGAGTCTGCAGTTTAAAGCTTCCAGGTAGCTCTGATGTGGCACGTCATAGTCCAATATTCAGGGACCTCAGACCTAACTAACCTCTTCCAGTTCCAGGCGGTACAGCTCTGATGTGTTTCTTAAGCAGATATCTGAAAGATGGCTTTTGAAGAAAGCATTACAAAGAAACTCTTAAAATAATAGAATAGTACATTCTAGGTTTAAAGAGGTACATGTTTCTCTCCAGTTTTACTTTCAGTAAAATAGCTTTTTATTAAGTTTAAACCATAAAAAGCTTAAAAGTTGATGCCAGAAAATGTCAGGCTTACTTCTCCAGATAGTGGGTTTTAAGGAGATTTTAAAAAATTTCTTCTCTGTGCTGTTCTTCACTTTTAAAGCTCCCAGGATGAATGTGTGTATGTGTAAATTTACATACATATATTCATATACACTGCAATCAGTTTTCAAAAGTTAAAAAGTTGTAACGATGGCCAACTTTTGCTACATCTGGTGAAAATAAGTTATAGAAGTGCAGGACATGATCATAGAAGTGAACTGTTTGGGGAACAATAAAAGCACCGGAATGATGCATTTGAAAAAGACTCCGGTCACCTCCCTTCACTCACGGGAGTGGGAAGGAAGCCCCAGCAGTCACGGGGCCACAGCGAGGCCACACAAACATCGGAGTTAGAGGAAACAAATGTAAAGGACCGGTGTTGGGTAAAAATGAGAATAAAAATGGGCTCTTATATCTACTCAAGCTAAATCACCATTCATTCGGCTCAATGGTTAAATATAGTCCCTCGTAAATGCGAATGATTATTTAATTCCTATTTGCCTGAGGATTTAAATTACATGTCCTATATTCTATTTTAAGGGTTTCCAGGCTTCCAAAATGAATAAACGCTCTTCCTCTTTCCCTTTTAACTGCTCCTATTTCTATTAAATAAATTACAACAGCTTGCTTTTTCCTTAGCAGAATTTTTCTGATTTCCTACTCACTGCCACCCTCCACTAATCACCCCTTGTGGGACTTTAACCCTTTGCTCATGTCCCTTCTTATGTAGAGACTGTTCTCATGTCTTCCTTGCAAGTTCACTCCCTCTTGGTAGAGTCTTACATTATTTCTGGACACTGGAATCAGGGTCGAGGACAGAGTCCATGGCAAGCACACCCCTTCCTTTAGCCACAGCAGTCTGGCTGATGAGCACAAAGTTTACAGGGCCATAAAGCCCCTAACTACCCAACCCCCACTTTTTAAAAAAGTGAAATGTAAGGCCACATTCCAAATGGCATCTCAGGATACCATAGAGGGCAGTCTCTGCTCTGCTGGAGTGATTTTCTGGACCTTTTGAGGGTGATTCTATTTCATGTTGCAAAGATCGTGTGTGTGTGCGCGTGTGTGTGTGAGAAAGAGAAATTTTAAGAGAGAGAGAGATTGAAAGAGAGAGAGCAAGAGAGACCCAGAAAGAGAGAGAGAGAGATTGAGAGAGACGGGGCGGGGAGAGAGAGAGGAAATTCTAGCAAAGCAATGTGTCTGAGTACTGGTGGGTAATGCTACCCTAAATAACTTGGACTTCCACTGGCTGGCTTTTGTTCATAAAATGCTAATCCTTTTAGGTGAAGATCTATATAAAACATTGGGGATTAAAGGGTACACAGAAATCTCAAATCTCTTCTGCTACATAAGGTAAAGGTATATTTAAACTAACAGTTCAAAATTATTTTGAGGGTTTGTACTAACAAGGAGTCATTTTGAAAACTTCCCAGTTTTTTTTAAATACTAACATATAATATATAATCTTATGAAGTGTCAAACTAATAATGAATGCTAGGCATATTGCTGTAGCTATGCTCTAGAAAGATTGTTTTTCAATGCACAGCTGTTTTTAGGGAAAAATTGATTTCTCATGTCAGCTATAATAATGGGGGAGGGAGTCGCTTCATTTCACAAGGCAAATAATTTTCCTTGGCTTGCATGTACATGAAGAAATGTCTTAAATTTAATGTTCAGAGTTCCATGGTGCTGGAAGGGAGGCCAGCACAGTGCAGTAAGGCACAACTTCTCTAGCTTCGGAGATGATAGAGTAGACACTGCAGTGTGAGTCTTTGCACAGATTACTCCTCTAAACTCCCACAAGCACCATGCGAGGTGGGTGTCACCATTCTCAACAGAGACAGTGTATGGCAGAGACAGGATCAAATGCAGGCTCCTCACCATAGCGCTGGGACTTCTGCACCAAAGATGCTCTATGGGCTCATAAGCGACCAGTCTGCTGCCTTTTAGGAGAAACTTCCTGGCATTGAGGGAAAGCCGAAAGGAAGGAGCTAGTCAGTATCTTCAAGAGAAAACTCTTCTCCTGCAAAGCACAGACCAGCAGACCACTCTTGGCTGGTCTGGGGAGTTGGAGAATTGGGGTAAATGTTCGCCTATTTGATTCAAGAGCCAATGAAAACGTTAACCTACTTTCACAGCAGTCTCATTTGTTTGAGATCCTGTGGCACATGAATGCGAGGGACATGCAGTTCCTGCAGGTGTGGAATAGGACTGCGTTCTCCACAGGGGCCGGCACTCTTTCCTGTGTTTTGTTTGCTTGCTGGAGCGGGGCCAGCTCCTGAATGGCGGGGTTCCTGTTGGCTGCGGGGTCAGCCAGTTGTCCCAGTGTGGCCGGTGTGGCTAGTTGCTATCCAATGCTGGCTGAAACAATACCATGATAGGCAACGCATGTACGAGTGGAAAATACAGAATGGTAAACACAAACAAGAAAAACCATTCACATTCTTTAAAAAATACTAGAAAATGTCCCAGTGTTAGGGAAACATTATGAGTCATTTCAGGGCAAATTAAGTCAGGAAAGCCTGGGCCAACTCAAGCTGTGTCCTGCCTCATGTATAGGAAGGCAGAGTCTGCAGCTGGACCTGAGTTTGATTCCCGGCTCTGCCACTAGCTGGCTGCACCCACTGGGGCTGCTTATTAATCTGGGCCTGGATTTCTCTCATCTGAGAAGAGACATAATAATAGCATCTACTTTGCAGGGTACGTTGGGAGGATTAGATGAATAAATCCACGTAAAGCACTAGAGCGTGCTTGGCAACAATATACGCCCTGCAGTGATGTCAGGTGTTATTCTTTTGACACCGATCCATGATCCGAGCAGCCAGGTCCCCTTTTCTGAATCAGGAAGCATTTTCCTGTGCTGTACTAATCACCTTTGCTCTCCTGTTTCTCGCCACAGCCATAGGAGGTAGGCTGGTGTTATTATTCCCTTTTTGCTGATGAGGAAATGGCCAGGGGGAGTTAAATGAATTGCCAAGTGTTAGAGTGGGTAGCCAACGCAGGCTCCTGGCTCTGAGCCCCACCGCCCTTTCTACTGTTTGCAATAAATCCTCAGATGAAAAGGGAGCAGCCCAGCGTTTGCTCCAAATCCTGGCTACTCACCCATGTTATTTCAGGCCACAAGGTGCTCCCGATGGCCATATAGCTAGATCAGATTTTCTGTATTAAGATTCAGTTCCCAAAGCTATCAGAAGTACACTTTAGACCCTGGCAATATCATGCCTGCCCCCGGCTCCAGTTGCTCTGTTTTTGCCTTTCTCCATGCAGAGAATACGTTCGGTCGTGTTTAATGGTCTCCTCCACTTTGCTCTGCACAACCAGGATGGCAGGTCTGTGAGTGGCTGCTGTGCTCGCCCAGGGAGCTAAGCTGGAAAGCGGGCATTCTTTTCCACTCAGCGGACGCTAAGGCGATAAGCTGCACCTTTAGAGCCCTCTGAGAGATTCAGACAGCTTGCACTGAGCAACTCGGGTCTTGTCCAATTTTCTGCTCTCCAGTCGGCTCCAGTTATGGACGTGTGTTTGAGCTCCAAGCAGCCGCCTGGGCGCCTGCGGGAAGGACTGGGCTCCCTGGATGGCTGGTTCGAGGCAGAGGAGACTCCCCAGAAAGACGGCACCCGTGGACCGGCAGGAGGTAACTGCTTCCTCACCTCCTCCACACCTTCGCTGTTGTTTTCCTGGTGGTGGCATTGTCCAGCTAACTTCTGAGACAAAAATTTGCATTTCCTTTAACTCTAGATTTTTACATGACTTTTGTTGAGATATAATTGACATGTAACATTATATTAGTCTCAGGTGTATGACAAAATGATTCAATGTTTGGGTATATTGAGAAATGATCTCTACAGTAAGGCTGGTTAACAACCATGTAAATTGTTTGTATGATGAAGCCAAGCAGGAAAATGCCCTCATGCAAGCGTGAGCATCCTTACTACTTATCAAAATCCACAAATTTGTCTTATCTTGTGTATAAACCAAAGATTGTATATTTTTGTAACAAGAAGTTTAAAGAGACATGAAATCTACATTAGCTTCTGCTTTTCACCAAAATGTGTTCCTGGCAGCTCTGTCATACACGGGACCCTTGCAAAGCCAAGTGTATTTCCCCCTCAGGACAATGGAACCGAAAAGGCTGCCTTTCCAGGCAGGGGCTGAGTGGTTAGTAAATGACAGACATGACAAATAATGTCATCAAAGCCAAGAGACAGGATTTGTAACATTTGCCATCATTTAATGTGGTATAATTATGTTCCAACTACTGAACTCAGGTGTTATTTATTTTTACTAAACTGTTTACATAAAAATGCAACTCTACTTGTCTCTAAAACATGGTCCCTCTAAAACTATCAGGCTAGCATGGATACAATAAATGAAAATATTTAATGTACAATAAATATAAATTTCTATATCTTTGTAGAACTCAAAAGGGTCTTATGGGAGTATATTTATATGCCCATGTTTTGGTGCACTGTTGTTATTCGGGGAAGTATATACATTAACTTACTAACCTGCGAAGTGATGAGCCATTCAAAATCAGCCTGTTGACTTTTCCTGCAGTCTTGAGAGTCCCTGGTTGGTGACATGTGGAAGGGAAGAATGAATGGTCTGGCCATAGCGGGGGTGGGGCGGGGGAAAGACGCCTGCAAGAGCTGGTATGAGTACCTGATGGTCTGGCTGCTCCTGGCAGGCACTCTGTGATGAAAGCCCTTGAGAAAAAGCACATCCCTGACCGACTCCTTGTACTGACTGGCCTGTACCAGCTCCCAGATTTCAGTAATTTTGTGAGTTGGTTATTAAGCACAGCTGCTATTGAAATTTAAGTTATATAAACTTATAATTAAATCAGTTATATAAAAGGCAAAGGTATATTAAAAAACTAAGGTAATCAGTATGACTCATTATGAATTATTTTAGTACACTTGACGATTAGCTATGCTCTTGAGGCCATTGACGTCCAGTGGGTCTGTGTGGCAGAAACACTCTGTCGTGGTGAGCTGCTGCACATCTTTTCCCGGTGACATTTTATGGTGGTTTGAAATCACCAGGGTGGGAGTGTTTACACCATGGTCATCGTCAAACCGGGCAAATCAGTGCTTCCTCCCCTTGCCCCACACTGGTCATCATGTATTTGCCGGGCACCACGGTCTATTCCTCTGCCTTCTAATTGTCTCCAAAACTGAACTCAGAATCAGCCTCCCAGCCTGAGGGCAGCTAGGGCCTCCCTGGTCATTCATAAGTATGGGTTGGTGTTTTTAGGTGTCAGTAGCTGCTCATGGAGGTAGGCGAGGGCCATAGGTCTTCCCTCCCCTACAGTCTCCCCACAGCCCTAACCAGGGCACATTACAGGAAAGGACAACGTCTCAGGACTGACTTGGCCACTCTTTATTAGTAGATTCCAGCAAGTTCAGTGCAGTCTTTGGTCTCTGGAAGCTCGCCTTTTTGCTCAGGGCCTAGAATTCTCCTCCCAGCAGTGGGACCCCCTAAGTCAGAACCTGTGGCCAAGGGCCACACTCTGAAGAGTTGCAGACATCCGTTCTGCTAGTTCACAAACCAGCCTCGTTGTGCATGCGATGGGCAAAGACCTTTTCCCAATCTGCCACACACTTTTTTTTTGTAAAAAAACAATAAAAATTCATTTCTGGGGAAACAAAATGAAAATACATGCAAGGACATACAACCACAAGCATGTAATTAGATTCAACAGACATGATCAAATTGTACAAATTCTAAATGCTCACTCCAAGTTTCTCTACTGTTCTTCCTGGGAACCTGTTACAGTTTGCAGACCAGCAGCATAGAACTGTCCTGGTGCATGTGGAAATCAGTGATGCCTGAAACAGCCTGTTGCACCTGCCTCTCAGGGGTGGACTCCTGAGTAGGTTTCTTTAAAGACCTGCCACCCTTCACCCTCTATTCACATCCTCCTCCAAGCAGGTGCTCTTTTCCTCTTATTTTATACGATATTTGAGAGCTGCCAGAGTGGGTCATGGGAGTAAAGAAGTATTTAGAGCAGCCGTAACTTAATAGTCAGAGCTCATCTGACAACCTCCCCCTGGACGGTGGGGCCGGCTCATCTTTGGGTGACCTGTACCTTTTGAGGAGCCGATGTAGGAAGGATTTAAGGAACACACTCCAGTCAACATGTGGGAATGTTACTTCAAGACCTAAAAATAGTCAGGCCCGTGTGTGCCCAGGTCTTCCTTACACAGGCAGCCCATCTGTGACATTTTCCTCATGCCATCTGGCTTTCTCCTGTCGTCAAAACAGAGCATGGGGATGGAGCCACACCTTTTACGTCCTCTCCTAAATAGAGGAAAGGACTCGGGACACCCTTTGGCATTTTATCATATGTTAAAAATGTCACATTTGAATTTTATGTCCCTGCCATTCTGTATCATTGTTTTGTGCTAGTTTGTGGCCATCGTCATTGATAGCGTTGGCCTTCTGTTGAAAGAATTCTCAATTTGTTTCCATCTTACTAATTGTACTAAGTATGTATTTGCACTGAATCAACAAATCATGCAATCTATTTTATTTTCCGCCCCACAGATTTTGACAACATAGAGCCATCTCTTCAGAGCCTCCAGAAATTTGTTCCTGCAGATTATGCCAGCTACACTCAGGAGTATTACCGGTTTGCAGGCGAGAAGATTGTGGTCCAAGAATCGATAGAGAGTTACGGAGCGGTGGTGTGGCCCGGGGTGAGAGAATCGCTGCACTGGGATGGCGGGATGTCTGGGGGCGCCAATAGCACTCCTGTCCACCTGCGCTGCCTTGGACAGTGTGCCAAGTACTTTAACATTCTGTATTTCTCCAACTGAGGGTCCGTTGCTGCCCCTCCTCCAAGGGTGTGGGGGCGTGCTGGGGCTCCACAAATACATAGCATCTCGCCCATAAGCATTGGTATTCCTCTGTGCTATGTTCTTGAGACATTATTCTTTGCATGAGCATAAGCTTGAATATATCAGGAAGTAGGACAAAAAATTCATGTGACTTGTTAAGACAAAGAAATCACATCTTGAAAGTTTAGGCTTTGCAGCCTGTCCTTTGGGGCCGTTCCCACAGACCCTCAGGGGCTCATTTCCTTTTCACACTGTGGATATTGAAGTAGAAATGTTTAGGAGGCGTAACTGCATCTCATGTTCTCCCTGCAACAGCCCTGCAAGGATGGCTCCAAAATGGGGGAAACACTCTGAATTTAGAGCCAGAAAACCTGCTCTTTCCTGGCTGAGTGGTCATGGATGTTCACTTCACCTCCATTTGCCTTCATTCCCATATTTAAAGCATAGGGAAGGGTGAATGTCCAGTTCCTGAGATGATTGTGAGGGTTCAATGAAGTGATATACCCAAGCTCATGTTGGCTGCAGTTGTTAATGTCATATAATTAATATTAATGAATTACTAAATTAATGAGGAAAAGTCCATGCTTTGGTAAAGCTATTGCCTTGGGGGCACGATGCACAACCAGGCGGGATCAGCAGCTTCAGACTGCACGAGTCTTCAGCCTGGGCTGAGAGAGCCTCCAGATCCAAGCAGCTCCATCATTAGCATGGACATGAACCAAACTGGGATCTTGTTAAAATGTAGATTCTGATTCAGGAGCTCTGGGGGCAGGATGGTGGCTGTGCCTCTCTACTGCTCATGCTCTCGGATGATGCAGACCTGCTGGTCCCGGAACTGCATGTGCAATGTGTGGTCATGATTAGAGGCTCCATGGAGAGCCCCTGGGGCAATCTGGGGTACTGGTGGCAAGTGAAAAGGGGGAGCAGGAAGAGGGAGGGATAGTCAAAGGGCTCCACACTCAAAGTTTCACCCCTTCTCACTCCTCTCAACCAAGGAAGCTCCATTTTTACCCCTTATGCATATGAGTGTGACTTCTTTTAAACAAAGATTTTTCTTTTTTTTACATATTGAATTTACTGGGTTGACATTGGTTAATAAAAGTACATAGTTCTCCGGCCAAGGTGGAGGCATAGGTAGAAATGCTTTACTTCCTTGCACAACCAAAAGGAGGATAACAACCAACAATAAACAAACAGAAAGTCCAGAAAATCAAACTGCATGGAACTCTGACAACCAAGGACTTAAAGAAACATTCATCCAGACTGGTAGGAGGGGCCGAGATGGGCAGCCAGGCAGTAGAGGACCCACAGCAAGGCTATGGACCATGTGGGCAAGGCAGGGGCTGGCTGAACAGGAAACTAAAGACTCAAAACCTCTGGCTGTAAAACCCTGTGGTGTTTCAAAGACAGGAGAAACTCCCAGTCTCACAGGAGAGTTCCCACAAACCCACCAACCTGAGAATAAGCACCTGAGAGGGCACAATTCACTTGTGGGAAGTGAGGGAAGTGATGGAAAGTGGGACTAGGGTGGAGCAAGCGAGTGGCATTGTTCCCTCTCTGACCCCTCCCCCTCATACAGTGCCACAGTGCAGCTAAGTGGGTTGCCCTACCCTGGCAAACACCTAAGGCTCTGCACCTTACAATGTAACAGGTGTGCTGAGGCAAAGAAATGTGGCCCAAATGAAAGAACAGATCAAAGCTTCAGCCAAAGAGCTAAACAATGAGGAGACAGACAATCTATCTGATGTAGAGTTCAAAACACTGGTAATCAGGATGCTTACAGAATTGATTGAGCTCAGTTGCAAAATGAAGGAAGAAATGAAGACTATACAAAGTGCAATGAAAATATACAGGGAACCAACAGTGAAGGGAAGGAAACCAGTACGCAAATCAAAAGGAAGGAATAAACATCCAACTGGAACAGAATGAAGAAACGAGAATTCAACAAAATGAGGAGAGGTTCACAAACTTCTGGCACAACTTTAAGTGCTCCAACATCCAAATCATAGGGGTGCCAAAAGGAGAAGAGGAAGAACAAGAAACTGAAAACTTATTTGAACAAATAATGAAGGAGAACTTCCCTAATCTGGTGAAAGAAATAGATTTCCAGGAAGTCCAGGAAACTCAGAGAGTTCCAAAGAAATTGGACCCAAGGGGGAACACACCAAGACACATCATAATTAAGTTACCCAAGATTAAAGATAAGGAGAGTATCTTAAAAGCAGCAAGAGGAAAGGAGAGAGTTACCTACAAAGGAGTTCCCATAAGCCTATTAGCTGATTTCTCAAAAGAAACCGTACAGGCAAGAAGGGGCTAGAAAGTATTCCCGGTCATGAAAGGCAAGGACCTACATCCAAGATTATTCTATCCAGCAAAGCTATCATTTAGAATGGAAGGACAGATGAAGTGCTTCTCAAATATGGTCAGGTTAAAGGAGTTCATCACCACCCAGCCCTTATTATAGGAAATGTTAAAGGGACTTATCCAAGAAATAGGAGAAGATCAAAAACTACGAACAGTAAAATGACAACAAACTCACAGCTATCAACAATTGAACCTAAAAAACAAAAACAAAACTAAGCAAACAATAGAACAGAAACAGAATCACAGGAATGGAGATCACATGGAGGGAGAGGGAGGCGGGGAGAATGGGGATAAGGTACAGGGAATAAGAAGCATAATTGGTAGGTACAAAATAGACAGGGGGAGGTCAAGAATAATATAGGAAATAGACAATCCAAAGAACTTAAATGCACAACCCATGGACTAAGGGTGGTAGGGAATGCAGGAGGGTGGGGGGGGTGTGCAGGCAGAGGGGGGATAAAGTGGAGGAAAAAAATGGGACAACTGTAATAACATAATCAATAAAATATACTTAAAAGATAAAAGTATGTAGTTTTCAGGTATACAATTTTGTAAGACATCATTTGTACATTGTATTGTGTGTTCACCACCCCAAGTCAAGTCTCCTTCCATCACTGTTTATCCTCCAAACCCTCTGCGACCCCTCCCACCCCCATTTCACTCTGGTAATCATCATGCTGTTGTCTGTGTCTGTGATTTTATTGTTGTTCTTTTTCTTTGGTTTAACAACAAGTGTGAAAACCATTAAACTACTCCACAGCTTTTTATTGTAATATATTTGGCAAATGGACAACCATAGCAGGGGTATCAGAGATTAGGGATGGAAGAAGACTCTTGTCTATTGGGCTGTTTCCCGCTTGTTAAGGCCTCAGCCTTTCTCACACCAAACCCTGGCCTCTCTGGGGACCTCAAACCCCTGAGAGCTGTGAAAGAAGGGTTTATGTAAAGTGGGAAAACACCCTTTTCTTGTGTGATTTCTAGCGCAGCTCTCTGTGAAAAAAGATCTCTTTTCAGAGTTTACAAATAAGAAGGAGTGGGGGAGGGTTCGTAACCTGAAAAGATGCAGCTGTTCCTGAGAAAAGCCTTGTCTCTGGAAAGCACCCCAGTGGGGCCCGCCTCTCACAGGGCAGGGCTACCTCCCCAGAAAACACCTTGAAGCGTATGTCCTCTTCATAGCCTAGGTGACCCTGTCTTCCTTGTATCAAAACCCTCACATTGCAAATAAGTACCCTTTCCCCCAAGGATTATCTTATAAAAAGCTGTCTCAATTTATTTGCACGTTTTTTTTTTTTAAACATCTCCTTGCTACTGCTGCTCAAGGTGTGGTCCAGGCAGCACGAGCCCTGGCATCACTTGGCGGCTTGTTAGAAATGCAGTCCTGAGCCCCTTCGGCCACCACCCACCCCAGGCCCTACTGCATGAAGATGTGCATCTTGAACCAGGCCCCCAGATGATGTTGTACTCACCAAAGTTTGGAAAGCACTGTTCTGATCGTCTAACTGTTTCTTAGAGAAACCACTTGAAAAAAATAACTGCCCGGTTGTCCACTGTAGCAGACAAAGTCCTAGCCCAGTTGAATTTTGAAGGAGGCTGGGAGAGAGGTGTTGAAGACATTCACACAACATTCCTAAAGCAGGCAGAGGCCCAATGTGACTAAACCAGAGCAAGAAGTGGCTGTCCCACAGGCCCGGATTTGCCACACGAGCTGATATTCCAATGCCTGGAGACTGATTGGGAGTCCTCTGATGCAGGGATTTAACACAGTTTCCTGTGATGTGTATTATAATTTCCATATTCCAGAGGTCTAAGTATCTCATTAAATGTATATTTTGATGCTGCTGAAACTTTCCATGAACTGAAACTATTAATGACATGTCCTAAAATATTTAACTTGGGATAGGGATTGGCGTCGTTACTGGTTTCCAATGTTCTAATGCCCAAGTGACAACTGTAAATATTTTTTAGGCTACCGCTTTGTGTCAGTATTTGGAGGAACACACAGAGGAACTGAATCTTCGAGATGCTAAAACACTTGAAATTGGTGCTGGACCAGGCCTTGTTTCCATCGTGGCCAGTATATTAGGTTCGTGCCTTTGTTTATTCCTGAGACCTTTACTGTGACAACAATGATGAGCTTTATCACAAGCTGTGGTTTAGGTAGTTGACCATGATTTCAATCATTAAATCTCCCCCAAATGCCATGCGCTAGAATTCCCACGGAGGTAAGATTACTGCATCTTAGATAAAGGAACTTGCTCAGTGCACCAATGACCAGGTGATAAAGTCGAAATTTTGGAGGTGTGACTTCCAGATCTCTGTTGTAAATAACTATGTTGTGCTGTCTTCTGCTTTTTATTGCAAATATTGTAAGTAATATTTTGAAGGGAAAAAAAGTGAGTTAATCCAAGGTGAGCATAGATTTACCCCAAAGAGCAGGCTGTGAGTACCTGGGCCCTGGACAGGAGGTGGCACTGATCTGTCCTTCTTCTGCGCACAGTATTGGGTTTTTTTTTAAAAACTGATCTGGTGATCTATTTTATGAATCATAGTCACTAATTTTAAAAATGCCTAAGCATTAATTAATGGAGTTAAATAAGGGTGAGAGTCATACAAGATAGATCATCCTTTGTGGAAAGAAAACTGGTTGCTAAATACTTCACGTAAGAAAAAATAAAAGCTTCAGGTAAATGTAATTTGGGTGGGGAGGTGCTACTGTCATCTAGTGTTGGGGACCAGAGAAGCTGCCAAACATCTCACGGAGCACAGGGCGGCCCCCACCTGCGCCCCGGAAAGAATTATCCAGTGGAATTACATTAAGTATGTCCAGCCCGTATGTCAACAGGGCTGAGGTTGAGAGACCCAGTTCTATTGCTTTTGTTTCTTCCTGAGAGTACAGGTCCACTCTGAATGCCCCAATGTTCCCAGGTAATTGTTACCCTTTTTCTCCTCCTCTCTTAGGAGCTCAAGTCACAGCAACGGATTTGCCGAATGTCCTAGGAAACCTTCAATACAACCTTTTAAAGAACACACTAAAACGTACAGCACATCTGCCTGAAGTGAGAGAACTGGTGTGGGGAGAAGGCCTGGAACAAAACTTCCCCAAGTCCACCTTTTATTACGACTACCTTCTGGCCTCTGATGTGGTCTACCACCACTACTGCCTGGACAGGCTGCTCAGCACCATGGTGTACCTCTGCCATCCAGGGACCGTGCTGCTTTGGGCAAACAAGTTCAGATTCAGCACTGATTATGAATTTTTAGATAAATTCAAGCAAGTTTTTGATACAGTACTCTTGGCTGAATTTCCAGAGTCATCAGTTAAAATTTTTAAAGGGACACTAAAATGGGACTGAATTGAACAAAATGCCTTTCAAAAAAATTAGTGCATGTTTTGAACAGTGTTAGAGATTACATTGTCAATAAAACACTTATAAGATTGAGAACGTAGTGTATAGTGTATAAAAAATAACTTGTGCACCCCAAATAAACAGAATGCAAAATTACAGCAGCTTTCTAAAATAACCTATTTAAGATGATCTGGTTAATCTAAATATCAGCAAAGAATAATGTGAAAATATAAAAATAGCTTTGCTGGCTTCCAAAAGTCTCAATTAAATGTTTAGTAAATTTTACATGCATAAATCAATAACAAGTGCATTTTCTACTTGTTATTTCTGCTGTAGAATGAAGTTATAAACTTATCAACATACTTTTGTCTCACTTTTTTTGAAGCCAAGTTTCATAGGGTCCTTATGTCTTCATTTGAAGAATCTACTTCTAAGGATTTTAATTAGCAAAAGGAGAGGATATTGAATGAGAGAAAGCAATCACAGGCTAAACAATGACTAAAAGTGAAAACCACGGAAGCCAAGGTGGAATGAGGAAATGGATGCTGCCCAAGAAACTTCTAAGAGGATTTAATTTAGAGACACTCTCCGTGTCAACTGCCTAGGACCATTGCAAGTTAAATTTCTGCATTGTCTAATTTTTTTCTTTTGATTGAAATATCTTAGAAAATTAGGAAAGAATGGAAGTTTTATTTGTTCTAATTAAAGAACACTACAGAAAAATCTAAAATAAACATTACACTTAATTATAAAATGTTAATAGCTTCTCCTTTGAGATGAGGGGGGAAACTTACAATTCCAGCTTACCACCATTTCTCTTCAACATTATACTGGAGATTCAGCTAATATAATCAATAAAAGCAAAGAAATAAAACATGCAAATTTAGAATAGTAGAAAACCTTTTTTTGTAAAGGGCAAGATTTGAAATGTTTATGCTTTGTAGAGTATATACTGTTTCCATACAATATTTTTTGTATTTGTTTTGTTTTGCTTTTTTTACAATAATTTGTAAAAACGCAAGAACCTTAGCTTGTGGGACCTGCACGAACAAGCCTTTGGTTGGCTTTGGCCCACAGGCCGTAATTTGCTGACCCCGGAACTGTAGATAATTTACTATGGAATTATTGAAATTTGTAAGTTTAGCAAGGTTGCCAAATGTCAATATACAAAGGTCAAGTGTATTTAGAGATTCTAACCACAGTTAGAAAATCAGATTTAAATAAAGAAAAGTATGGTAGCAATACCAAACACTTAGAAATAAATCTAACAGAAGATGTGAAGCAGGACTTTCCGAGACGGTGTGCAGGAGGTGGACCCTGTGTCCACCTCCTCCCAGAACCAAGTGGAAACACAGCTGAACTGGGGAACAGTCACCCTGAAGGACCAGCCGGCGAACGGCTGGAGAGGAGTTTTATAACGAAGGACTTGCAGAAGAAACTAAACTGTGTCGAGACTCCACCTGCACAGCAGCTCACACCATGGTCCGGGATGAGCCTCGCAGCTAGCCAGTCGGAGGGTCGATCCACACACCAACAGGCCAACAGAGATCAAGGCTCAATTACAGCAAATGGACCCACGAAACCCATACGAGGAGCTTCCTAGGGCACCCAGCTCGGGAGATCAAGGACTATACCGCTGGGTCCCACAGGCCGCCTACTACGTAAGGCCACCCCATGAAGACTAGGAGTCATAGCAGATCTATCTAATACATAGAGACAAATACAAAGAGACAGACAAAATGGGAGACAAAGAAACAGACCCCTTATGAAAGAACAGGTTGAATCTCTAGAAAAAGAGCTAAATGAAATGGAGGCAAGCAACCTATCAAATACAGGGTTCAAAGTCATGGTTGTAAGGATGCTCAACAGCATTAAAAAGGACATGGAAACCATGAAAAGTAACCAGTCAGAAATGAAGAATAACATATCTGAAATAAAAGAATACACTGGAAGGAATAAACAGTAGGTTAGATGGAGCAGAGGATCGAATCAGCAAATTGAAAGACAAGGTAAAAAAAATCACTCGATCAGAGAAGCAAACAGGAAAAAGAATTACAAAGTGTGAGGGTGGTTTAAGGGACTTTGGGACAACATGAAATGTAACAACATCAGTGCCATAAGGATACCAGGAGAGCAAAAGTGAGCAAGGGATCGAGAATCTCTTTGAAGAAATAATGACAGAGAACTTCCCTGACCTGGTGAAGGAAAAAGTCAACACAAGTCCAGGAAGCACAGAGTCCCAGTCAGGATGAACCCAAAGAGACCCACACCAAGACACATAATAATTGAAATGTAAAAGTTCAAAACACAGAATCTTAAAGGCAGCAAGAGAGAGGCATTTAATTAACTATATGAGAGTTCCCATAAGGTGTCAGCCAATTTCCCAACAGAAACATTGTAACAGGGGACCCTGCCCCCAGAAATGGGGGAGGGGTTGAGCCCCACATGCATGCATCTCCCTGGCAACCAGGGCGACACACACTGGGACACGCCTGGGATCCCGGGCAGGGAGATTGATCTAAAAAAAAAAAGGAGCCGGCAGAAACACTGCTCCTCCTAGGCTCTGGACAACAGGGATAGTAAGAGGGAAGGGGCAGAGGCTTGGCAGCTCAACGGAGTGCGGCCGTCAGCAGCAGACCCACGCGCCTCCCCTGCACAGACCTGTTTCCCCAGGCAGTTCCCGCGCCCCCTCCTCTGGTGGCGAGCGGGCCAACGGGCGCCAGGTCGGGTCTGTGAGCCATGGTAGAGAGAGGACAGCGCACCGTGGGTAGGAGGCCTGGACACACAGACCCCAAAGATGCCTGAAGCTGGACAGTGACTGGAAATCAGCTAAGCCACCTACGTTTATGACAGTCTTGGCTGAGAAAAGAGGTTCCTTGTGCAACCTTGAACTGGGCTGACAGAGGGCAACAGGGTGATTTTTCTGTGGGGTCTTAGAGGAGACAAGCTTTCAGGCAGAAGCTTGCCATTATTTCCAAAGACCTTGGTAATAATAGCACTGCAAACAGATTTTTGTTCTTGTGTTTTTTTTTTTTTCAGTTCTTGAACCTATGTAGTAGTTGAAATGACAAATATTTAAATAGCTATTTTCAATGTCATGTCCTGAATTTTTTCTTTCCTTTTACTTTTGTTACCTGGATATTTTAGGCAGGAACTTGCCATTATTTCAAATTATATGATATAAATATTTAAATAGCTATTTTTGTTTTTTCCCCCTTTTACCTTTGTTATAATTGTCAAATAGAAGATTCCTTTCCTTTCCACCAAACTCCATCTTTGCAGATTTGCTTGGTGGGTGGCCCACAGTAGGATCCCCTCCCCCTTACTGGTTGGGTTCAGGAACAGCACTACAGGCCAGAAGGGATTGGCATGAAGTATTCAAAGTAACGAAGAGCAAGGATCTGAAATCAAGGCTACTCCATCCAGTGAGACAATCATTTAGAATTGAAGGTAAAATTAAGAGCTTCCCAAACCTCCCCCACCCCCCAAAAAAGGTTAAAGGAGTTCATTACCACCAAGCAAGCATTGCAAGAAATGTTGAAGGAACTTCTTTGAGAAGAAGAAATAGAAAGAGAGAGGAACATAGTCATAAAGAAAAAAATTGCGCCCTGGTTGATGTGGCTCAGTGGATTGCTTGCCGGCCTGCAAACTGAAAGGTCGCCAGTTCGATTCCCAGTCAGGGCACATGCCTTGGTTGTGGGCCAGGTCCTCAAGTTGGGGGCATATAAGAGGCAAACTGATTCAATGTATCTCTCACACATTGATGTTTCTGTCCCTCTCTTTCTCCTTCCCTTCCCCATTCTCTACAAGTAAATAAATAAAATCTTTTTTTTTAAAGGAAAAAATGGTAATAAATAAGTACCTACAATAATAGCCTTAAATGTAAATGGATTAAATGCTCCAATCAAAAGACATAGGGTAGCTGAATTGATAAGAAAATATGACCCATATATATGCTGCCTCCAAGAGATCCACCTCAGAACAAACGATTCACACAGGCTGAAAGTGGTGGTTTGGAAAATAGTACTCCATGCAAATGGAAACAAAAGAAAAGCTGGGGTAGCAATACTTATATCTGGCAAAATAGACTTCAAAACAAAGGTCATAACAAGAGACAAAGAGGACACTACATAATACTAAAGGGCTCAATCCAACAAGAGGATATTATCCTGGTAAAGATGTATGCACCCAATATAGGAGCATCTAAATATATATATTTTAAAAAGTCTTGGTGGACTATAAAGGAGCAATCAACAGAAATACAGTCATAGTGGGGATTTTAACACCCCACTGACATCACTGGATAGATCTTTCAGATAAAAAATCAATAAGGAAACAGTGGCCTTTAAATATTACACTAGGTCAGATGGATTTAATTGATATTTACAAAACTTTTTATCCCAAAGCAGCAGAATATACATTCTTCTCAAGTGCATGTGTTACATTCTCAAAGATAGACCACGTTAGAACACAAAATATGTCTTAACAAATTCAAGAAGGTTGAAATCCTATCAAGCATCTTTTCAGATAACAATGGTATAAAACTAGAAATCAACTACAATTAAAAAAACTCAAAAACATTCAAACACATGGAGACCAAGTAGCATGCTATTAAACAATGAATGGGTTACCAGGAAACAAATGAAAATGAACACCCAACAACCCCAAATCTATGGGACACAGTGGAGGCAGTCTTAAGAGGGAAGTTCATAGCATTACAGGCCTACCTCAAGAAGCAAGAAAAATCTGAAATAAAAATCTAATCCTACAAATAAAAACTAGAAAAAGAACAAGAAAAGCCCAGAGTAGGCAGAAGGAAGGAAATAATAAAAAAAGAAAATAAATGACATAGAGACTAAAAAAACAATACAAAAGGTCAATGAAACTAAGAGCTGGTTCTTTGAAAAGATAAGATTGATGAACCTTTAGCCATACTCCTCCAGAAACAAAGAGAGGATCCAAATAAATAAAATAAAAAATGAAAAAGGCTAAGTAACAACCGACATCATAGAAAGACAATGGATTGTAAGAAAATATTGTGAACAACTATACACCTGTACATCTATAGTATCTACATAACAATAACATCTATAATATGTATAAGAGGTCTGTCTGGAGAAAGTCCAGCCATTGTTAATATAATGAGAATGGTTTGTGTGACACTGATGTAACCTGGTAGCCAAGGTGAGTGCACTGGAATGCACATGCGTGAACAATGACAACTTCACTGTAGTAGTCAGGGTGGGCAGTAGATGCCATTGAGTGAGCACGTGTACCATGTGGCCATCACATTCAAAATGACTGAGAAAGTAGAGCAATGAATATGCATCAGAATTTGTGTGCAGCTTGAACATTCCTCCGGGGGAACTATTTGGATGATTCAGAAGGTCACAGCTATGGGCAGCTGGTGACCGACAGCTTCATCATGACAATGTGCCTACTCATGCATCACGTCTTGTGCAGAGTTTTTTGGCAAAACTTCAAATCACCCAGACTCAGCCCCCTACAGCCCAGATTTGATGCCCTGTGACTTCTGGCTTTTCCCAAAACTGAAATCACCTTTGAAGGGAAAGAGATTTCAGACCGTCAATGAGATTCAGGAAAATACAATGGGGTAGCTGATGGTGATTCAGAGAACTGTGTGAGATCCCAAGGGGCCTTCTCTGAAGGGGACCAAGGCATCATTGCCCTGTGTACAATGTTTCTTGTATCTTGTATCTTCTTCAATAAATGTCTCTATTTTCATATTACGTGGCTGGATCCCTTCTGGGCAGACCTCATATATCTATGCAATTATTGATATATACACCAGAAAAAATATTTGTGACTAAATAGTTTTTATAGTCATGTATCCAATGATAAATATCAAAAGGTAAAAGCTTTATTTTGATCTCAAATAAAAATAAACAAAAAAAGTTAGGCATTATTTACTATACTTGTTTTTCTTAATTTAGCCTCTTCATTCATGTTACATAATTAAAAAGAACAAGAGCAGGTTTTATATTTGGTGGCTTTTTCTGCATAAGTTGGCAGCTACTGTACTATAATATGAGCTAACTTCATTGTTCTCATACTATGAGTGCCACTAATTTTGATTTCCCATAACTCTTGCCGATGGGCATTTTCGCCATTAGCTTACAGTGGAGCAGACAGCACTGCATCCTATTTAAAGACCAAAGAGTTGAAAAAGGCTCCCTCCCTCTACAGCTGGTTCTTTCTGCATGTCCTAAGAGAATTTAAAGGAGGAAACTATGCTATAGAGAAAAGTAGTCATACACTATAAATAAAAGTATCTTTACTTACGTTGTTCACTTAGTCTGGTAAGCCCTTTCCTCAATCATTTCTACTGGCTGAAACCTTCCTTTCCACATTCTTCCAGAAAGCCTCACCTAAATCCTCAAATCAGAAGTGGCTGCACTTGTGTATCCCACAGCACTGGACCTCTGCTTCCCTTAAAGTACTTACTCGGAAGTCCACTTCAGAGCAAATTCCGGATCAGCAGGCCCTGCGAGATTTCGGTTTCCTGCAGGTGTATTTCCAGTTCATGGTGTCTTGCATGAGGGAGAAATCCACTTAACATTGGAGTAACTGAGGGGTTTTTACGTTTGCTTATTTTTAATCTAGCCTACTTCTGGAACAGGAAACTAACCTATTACACTTGATGTAGTTCCACACGGACAACCAACTGCAGAAAGGCATGGGCCATTGTTTCCAGCACTTGAAACATAAATTGCATTGTGCTTCCACACTGCTTCGTTAATTCATAAATTCTCCTGAGAGAATTCCTTCTAACATAAAAAACTGTCCAGCTTTTCAAGAACTATATTATTGTTATGTAAAAACATTTGCAAATATGGTTTATATAAAAAGCCAGACTAAAATACAGTTCCAAGTAGTATAACTAAAACAGTAGCTATACATAAGAAAATGTGCATTGGAATCACTCAGCGGACATTCTCCAACTTTAAATGCTTAGCCTCTATTTCTGAAGTATTTATAATACCAGAATTTGTTCAAATGCATGCTAAGTGACTTTCGGCACCACCCATCCTTGGTGCGACATGGTACAGCCATTCCAGGAGATACATCCTAGTTGGGTTCTAGTGTTGGGAAGCAGTTAAGAGGGGAAAACTGTAAAAGGACTGCAAGCAAACACTGACTAACAAGCAGTAACTGGGTAGTGGGGCGACTGCAGGTTTCACTTCCATCCCCCACTTAAAATAACAGATTCAGAACCAACTCCTTGGGGGAGTCCTATACATATTTGTGGTTAGTGACAAAGGTGAAGGGGAAATAAGGCACTAAGGAGAACTTAAAAAGTAAGATTTAAAATATAAGAAATCTGGTTAGAGTTTGATAGCAAAGAAGAAAAATGCACTGCTCCCCTTTGTGGGAGAAGACCAATGATATTGAAAAATGAAGATGCTGCCTAAGCTTTGTCACAGCACTCAAAGTGCCACTATGATTTGGCTTCCTCCGCCTCCTGCCTTGAATAAAACGTCACCTTATACCTTATTGGAGTACCTAGGTCCGTGACAAGTTTCTCGTCACAGGTCCGCAGCGCTTGTCTGACAAAGCCCGCAGGGCCATGCCGTGGGTGGCAGAGGTGCCAAGGGACTGCTCAGGACTCTGTGCACGAATAGGAAGCTCTCAGAAACCCCTGCAGGTCCCGCTGTGCTCCAATGTGCTTTGCTCCAGTGATTTTTGAACTGAAGACAGCATCTCAATCTCATAGACTAGAATATTCCAAGGTAGGCATTCTCTAAATGTTTCCTTCGATTCATGTTTCAGGTAGATTCATGCAGCTGCCTTTTCTTGACACAATAAAATGCTTTATTTCCTAGCAATAACTCTTGCCAGCAACTTGGAGATGATTTTAAAGGAAGGGTGCAAGTTGGAATCTTTCAAATTCTGTTTTCATTTGGATTTTTTTAATACTTAGCTACCCTCTTTAACATATGTGAGCATGTACATATTTAGTGTACATGTCCTAAAAATCCAGAAAGTATTTATCAACTGAAGGCAAAGGTTCTGCCAAACTATTTAACAGTACAACAACTAGCATGTCTGTGGTTCCTTGAAGTTAGTAACTCTTACTACACCTGGCTGTCTCTTAGATTTCTGTACTACAATGCAACCCAATATTGGGAAGGCAGATTGATGGCAATGATGGCATAGCTACCTACGAAAGGAACAACTGAGCATCCAATTCAGGAAAACAAATCCAAAAGGAAGCCAAATATTAAGAAGTCACAAGGCAGTAAGGGTAAGAGCAGCATTCTGAGTACTTAAAAAAACACTCCAGCTGGTGTGGCTCAATGGATTAAGCGATTGGTCTGCGAACAAAGGGTCCAGTGCTGGTTTGATTTCCAGTCAGGGCACATGCCTGGGTTGCAGGCCAAGTCCCCAGCTGGGGGTGCAGGAGAGGCAACCACACTTTGATATTTCTCTCCCTCTTTTTCTCCCTCCCATCCCCTCTAAAAATAAAATAAATAAAATCTTAAAAACCAAAGTCTTAAGGATAGGCTGAAACTGTATTTCTCTCTACCCCAGAGACACACAGCAAGCATGTCCTATTTCTACTCTCTTTTCATAAGCAGCTATGGCGATCAGGTAGGAAGCAGCAGAGAGAAGTCAGCAGGCCAGGAGGACAGAGGAATAGCTGTAATTATGGACTGGTTAGCAAGAAAACCCTCACTGTCGAATTGAACTTTATATACCCATCTTTTTACAGTCCGTAATTTAACCAATGGCCATTTTTCTTTTTAGATACTCAGGATACAAAATAGAGATGAATGTAGTGCATTAACTTTGCATTCTCAGACAAACTTCACTAAGGTGCTTTGTAACAAACTGTAGTGTCAAGTTCCAATTTTTGACATAAAACAGCTGGGAAGTTTGTGGGTGGTGAACTGGCTGTTTTTGTGTCCTCAGGTGAACTGGCCCCTTTATAAGTAATGGTCTCTGTTTTTATCAATATAAATTTCATTTGATAAAACGTTAGTGAGTGATAGTTTTCAAGCCTGGAAATCTCACCTTTCTTCGACAAATGTTTTAACTCAATAAAAAGTTAATTCTGTCAGGTAGAGCTATAATTTCCATTTCATTGCTTTCAGCGTAAGATCAAGCTCCAGGAGACCTGCAGGCTGTTTCTATTTTTACTTTGTGGCTTTTAGTTCCGTGTCCCAAGCCCTTATCCCAGTAGCAATTTCCCACATTTACCGCTAAAGCCCATATTAATCTTGTTACAGAAAAAGAGGGAGAAAGCCGTTGACAGCAGACCTGGACTTTGCTGTGCTCGTCATTTTTGGACTAACATTTGTAAAGTGGTCCTATAGGCGAGACAGGTCTGCTCCAGGAGAGGGCATAAAGATACTGCTGGAGGGCAGACACCTTTCAGCAACGTGACTGTGGTTCTGGACCGTTTTGTCAAATCAAGTGCCTGGCAATCGACAACATGCATGATTAAGAGTAGGCCAAAAAATCTAAAAAGCTGTAAATATTCCAAAATATAAAGATGGCTCATTGTATTCAAGCAGAAATTGCAGGCATTGTTAAATCTTTCCCACACAAATGTATCTTAAAATCAAATCTTGTAGCGATTACCTGGCTGGTGTAGCTCAGTGGATTGAGCACGGACCTGCGAACCAGAGGATCGCGGTTCGATTCCCAGTCAGGGCACATGCCTGGGTTGCAGGCCAGTTCCCGGCAGGGGACACATGAGAGGCAACCATACATTGATGTTTCTCTCCCTCTCCCTCTCTCCTACCCTTCCCCTCTAAAGATAAATAAATAAATTCTTTAAAAAAAAAAAAAATCTTGTAGCGATTAGACTGGGCGAGAGAATGGTGAGACGCTGCCTTGTGATGAGTGAACACTAGCTTTGGCTTTTATCTATTTCTGCAGAAAAGGGATGTGATTCTATAACAAAAAAATTAAATTTGATCTAGTGATTCAATTAGTCCAGATAATCTTAAATAACTTCTGGTGAAGTTCTGGTAACCGACAGTGGTTGGGGAAAGTGATGGCACCTGCGGTTCAATGACTCCTTCTATCCTACCAGGAAATTACCACAGCAAGTATTATTTTTTCCTTAAAAACATTATTGTTTAATTTTCTTCCACTTCTTGAAAGGGAAATGCCATTTCACTACAAAATAATTTAGTTAATAAAGAAATAAGGTGCAAAAGGTAGTATCTTGTTTGTACAATGCTTTGCAAGTTACAAAGCATTTTTACAGTTTGCATTCAATAGCTTTACTTATCATTTGATAACTTTTTGTATTTTGTATTTACATAATTTTTGTATTTCAAAGCTACAGTTTTCAAGGAGTGTTTTTAGTGATACAGTTTTACCATTTAAACTTAAAAATTACCTTGGAGGAAAACTAGGGCAAAAAAGTGAAATTTTTATTAGAAGTTTAAGAGGCCATGTTTTGTACATAGGGATGCATTTAGAAGTGGTTTCGCTCAGGGAGGCTCCTTCTGATGGATCACAACCAGTTTCTATAGATTGAAGAGTTAAACCTCACGCCTGTTCTTCTATTTAAATTTTAAGAGCACATTACAAAATCGAACATGGCCCAACCCAAGAAAAAAATTAAATTTATGAAGATCCCTAGTTTTTAAAAAATACTGAACTGTCCTCAGGAAAACAGTCTCTGGGTGTATCTAACCGACCAATCTGTAATCAGTTGAAGAGAAGGAAAGGAAGCGGGGGTATGTTGGTTTATAGTATAAGGGCGGAAGATGGGAAACAAAAATTCCCATTAGAGCTTTGCTATTAATTCTTTCTAGTAAACCCTTAGTAAAGTGAGATCAAAAATGTAAATTTAAACATGTTTTCTAATAAAATCAAGACAAGATCATCTGATAATAGTACAAGAGGTTTTATTGAGGACAGTGCAGGCTCAAGCACGAAGAAGAAACAATCATTTAAAAACACCAAAGACCCTCACATATCAAAGGGTAAGAAATAAATTAAGACTCCTTTGGGCTGTGCCTGGGAGGGAGGACAGGCCTCATTCACTTCGGTCCTTGGGTTCTCGGTATTTCCACTGGATGTAGTCAAAGATATCTTTCTCACTATCCACCGGCAGGGGTTCTCCAGCAACTCCTGCAAGTGAGAGACAAAAGAAACTTAATGGGACACGTTTTCAGGGAAAAAAATGATCACCAAGCCACTGCGAAAAAAGATACTGACTGCCCCCCGACCATGAGCTTGTGTCTGAGGTTTGTCACATACATGCCAGCATGCTAGCGCTACAAAAGGAACCTGAGCATTCCAACCACTGCCTCTGAGGTGACCCTGACTCATGCTTTTCCTCTCTGCTGGATCTCTGCTGTGGCCATCATGTACTATGTAAAATACTCTCATTAGTTCCTTTCAACTCAGAATGTGGCTCCTAGACTAGCAGTACTGGTGTCCCCTGGAAGCTTACTAGAAATGCAGAATCGTGGGCCGCACTGCAAAGCCTCAGGACCTGGATTTATGGGGTCTGTGCATGGTTTGTGCACACATTGACAGGTGAGAAGTACTGTCCTAGTCTACCAAGGATGAAAACCAGATTTTACAATTTTAGGACAAAATAACATAATCTTCATTTTCCTAGTAGAGAACAGTAAACCACACAGTATATTATGAAATGTTAGCAAGATCCACGGAGCAGAGATTAAGCAATTCTTGCTCTTGAAACTTTAAAAGCATGGGCCAAAGCTACTAAATCTGGCCTGGCACCAAAAGCAATGATACCTGGGCTCACTAGAAGTCTTGAAGGCACATTTGAAGAAACCAAACACTTAGATCAATACTTTTTTTTTTTTAACTGACCATCATAGTTAGAAAGAATTTAATCCATTCTGATAGAGCTAGAAATAATTGTTGCCACTGGGGGCCTGGGAGCACACATGGTTGGAGCCCCTGGCGCTGCCTGAGGGCCAGACAATACAAAGAAACTACAATGAACTGGCACAGATAGTTACTCAAAGTTACTCTTTTTAGAGAAATCAAAGTTGCTAAACCAAAATACTGTATCTTTGAGAATAACTCTCCCTCCAGATGACTGGGGTTGTGTCTAAGGGACACACATGCTCACCGGTGACTCCTAAAGGACGGATCGAGTACTCATTGATGGTGAAGCCCTTTTCTAGGGCATGAGCTCTCATGTTCTTATTGAAAATATCGCTCCCAGTGAAATACAGAACACCACAGTAATATTGATCCTTGGGTATCAATCTGAAAAAAAAAAAAGCTGTACGTAGTTTTCTACTACACATTTCAAATTTAGCAAAAATAAGACTCTTAAATAAATCAATATGGTATACAGCACCTAAAATAAGTATGTGGCCAAATAACCTGACCTTGTTAGGTAGACCATTCCGACTACTCTAAGCTTGCAGCGCAGGCTTTAGTATGCTATGCTGTGCAAGAGGTGTGGGGAAATGGAAAGCAGTATTGCTCGTTACAGCTCATGTTCCCTTGGCAGGAAATGACTCTGGAGCTGTGGAAGGCATCATGGGGTGATGGATTGTTAGAGAAAGTAAATTAGATTCTGTAGACAGTTATTGTTAATATATTTTCAGACTACACAGTCTATAGCTGGAATATATGGCACTTCAGAATAAAAATGGATTCTAGACATTTATGTGAATTCCAAGATATACAAGGGAGGGCAGGTTGGAGAAAAGGGAAAAGTTAATAAGCCAGCAACAAAAATACCTGATATCAATTCTTCTGTGTGGATATTCCTTTCCATCATTTTTACTGGGAAGCTGGCAAACACCCTAAAATGGATATTTAAAAGAATGCTTAAAGATGTTTTTAAATTTAAGGCTTCATTTTAATTAAATATTAAAAGTGTAAGGTTATATTCATTTTAAATGGAGGCAGTTTTCAAATTTGAAGCTTTGTTTTTTTTTTTTTGGTTGTCAAAAGGTCTTTGAAATATTTTCCTTTGCGGTTCTTAACCAGCCGGGCACCCGCTACCCCACTGATGTCATCTACAATGTTGCGGGGGGTGCCCACAGCTTGGGCAGTCCTCAGGAGCTCTTTAAATGTTCCCGAGAGCTCTCCAGCTAAAGATCAGTGCAGCATCTGTCAGGCAATGCTGACAATCCCATCAGAAGTGGTATTTCCACCGTGCCTGATGTGTCTTTTGCTTCTTTCTGCTTCTTGGCAGTTGTTTGAGGGCTTTGATAATCAGGGAAGAGGCAGAAGGTATGACCTCAGTTAGAGTCTGCCTATTCTGAATGGTCACTTTCACTGTAACCCTCAAACCCTTCCAATCAACAGTTGCCTTGGTGATGTCTTTTGGAGACAGGCCCAGAGGGCCAATCTTGGGGGCCAGGGCAGACGTGGCACCAACTGCCCCACCGGTGCACCTTAGGTGTATGACTTTGATCTCCTTGGGGTCAAACTTCAGTGGCACGGTGGAGGCAGCTGGTGTCAGATGGAACGCAGACTCGGGCAACCAAAGAAAGTTGCACCATAGCCTCCTCTGAGCCGGAAACCAAAAAAGCTGAATTCGGAGCACTTTTTAACTGTTTTTCTAAACACTAAATATTACTGCTACCTCCCTGTTACACTTCATAACTAAAGAGCTACACAAAACAGCAGGCAGGGTATGAGGACTGGCCTTTCTGTGATCACGCACAACAAGCTGGTCAAGGAAAGCATTGAACACAAAAGACAGAGACCAAAACAAACAAACAAAACAAAACAAAACAAAAAAAAAAAAAAACAGAAAAAGCAGCTTGGAAGAAATGATTATTCAGGAAGAGGAAAACAAAAAAGCTGCATGTTTCTAGATAATAAGAGATATTCCATCCATGAAATAAGGGCAGAGTACTACAGAAAAAGAACACTTAAAGAAAAGATTTAAATCAACATAAAAATCATGATAGCAAAAGCAGAAGAGTTTGAAACTGTGGAAACCTCCCAGAAATTAGAAGACAGAAAAATGAAAAATAATAAAAATTTTACAGATAAGAAAATCAGGGGAGGCGCTGGCCAGGTGGCTCAGCTGGTTAGACAGCCATCCTGACACGCCAAAGTTGTGGGTTCAATCCCTAGTAGGGGCACCTACAAGAGTCAACCAGTGAGTGCATAAATAATAAGGCCAACAACAAAGTGATGTTTCTCTTCCCTCTCTCTATAAAATCAATAAATTTTTAAAAATCAGGGGGTCATTTTCTTCCTTCTCTACATCTGAGTTTTCATTATACTTCTACAGTTTTCAAACAGGTATTTTCAATGTCTGTTTTGTTATCTTTTCCTTTTCCAGAAAAATGGGTAAAAATTCTGGACTAGTCAACAATCCAAAAATATGTAAAAAAAACTAAAGACATCAACAAATTTCAAAATAAAAGTTTCAAATGCTATATTCTAAGAAAAATATGCAAGTGACAGGCTTCTGGTTCTACAAAGTAGCCGAGTTGGTACAAATGTCACTGAAAGTCATATATTTTCACTCAGCAACATAGAAAAATTAAAATCTAAAAACCAAAATGGGCATTTTCTTTAGCTGTTGCTATAGCTGCAAGATTAATGAAACCTGTTTATCTTCAAAATAGGACACCTGCCTTCTCAGGCACTAACCAGCTCCCACCCAACCTTCAAATGGGTCAGAAACGACCGCCATCTAGCATTCCCTGAAGTAATGCCTTGCAGATACGGATGTTCAGGTGCCATAGGCAATGACCTTACTGTTTGTCACAGCAGTAACAGGATTTCATCCGAAGGCTCTGTTCCTTTCTTCAAGGCTAACTCTATTTCCTGCACTTTTTCTGAAGCACTAATATTAAAGAATTTCTCCTGTTTACTGCAAATTCTTTACTAGACAGAGTGGATTGGTTTAGTTTGTCATTTCAATGATGTAGCTTCATGTGAATGTCTGAAATATAGCCTCTCTCACTTCCTCAGGGTATTCAAGGTGCCTTCTGCTTGTCCCTTGAATCCTTACTGTAGTAGATATTTCACAGAAAATCACCCATGGCCAAGCTTGCACAGAATGCTAAAATGTGAATGGTACTCATCATATATAAAGCAAACAGGCATCTAAATGCGGAGAGAATTCTTTTTTTTTCTTTCCAATGTTATATTTAAGGAAGAATAGCTTACTTATGTAAAGACTATGATTTTACAAGATCTGGAATAACCCTGGCTTTCCTAAGGTTTAATTACTATTAAAGGAATTAATGTTTTAAAGATAACTTGAAAAACACACAAATGGTCATACCTTTAATACTATTTAGTCAGTGGTTACAGCAACAAGAGGTTTTGAAATCAAGTGGACTTGGAATGAGAAGGATTTATTAAGCATTATAAATTGAATTCATTTCACAGCCAATTTCCTTTCAGAAACCTAGAGATCTTAACTTCTTTGGATATCTCTGCTGAAGTTCACGCACTTGGGGCCACTGCTCTCTCTTCCCCCAGGTATGTACTTGACTAAATCCCTTACCTCAGTCTTCTCCTCAGTCTCATCGTGTCTGCCCCTGACCATCCTACACAATACTGCCTCCTGCACACCCATCTCCACACACCTTTCTCTCCCCTCCCCTTTTTAAAATAGTACTTACTTATTATCCTAACCTAACACATTGTACAATTTACCTATTTATTATATTCATTGTTATCTTTCAGTCCGTTCCCACACTCCCCAAATATAAGTTCCAGTTAAATTTGCTGATATATGCCAAGCTCCTAAAACAGTCCCTGGAATGTAGATGTTCAATACAGATTTGCTGAATTGACTGAATATACCTTCTCATCCTATCGACACTCATTCTCACCATTTTGTTCTTTCATATCGTGAACAATGAGGCCTGAACCGGCCTCCTCTGCAGCAGTCACCGGGATTTGGCTGCCCATGCACTTCCAGGCAAAGGTCTTCTCTTGTCTCACGGAGCAGTTAACTACAATAACCCATTTCCACCACTTTCAGCCAATCTTTATGTTCACATATACTTGGCTACCCACCTTTCCTTTTCAGGCGACACCTAGCCCACCAGCTTGTATTCTTGCTAGCTGGATTACTATAGCCTCTGTTGATTTTTCCTCTAGATCGCTATTTGAGCACCAGCAGAATACTGTTCAGACTGTAAAAAAAAATGCTTCTGCTATAGTATTCCATAAACACCTCCCACCTGGCTAACTGAAAGCAGGTGGTGCACTTCCCCCGAAGGGAGTCCCAGTGCCTTTCACAGAGAATGACTACTGGGGAGGAGGGTGGGCCCGAGAGGCACCCAGAACGCCCAGGCACACAAGGACACTCCTGCTATGGGAAAAAACCCAACTCATCTAGCTCATATTATTTTTAGGGTTTTATCTTACTGAGTGTACTTTAAATGTAAGATTTATGCACATTCATTTTGAGTGAATTAAAATCAATCTAAATTTTAAAAGGATGTTCATGGAGCATATATAAACCCTATTTTAAATAGGATCTTATGTGTGTATATATTTTTGGACATAGAGATTTAGGAAAAGAGATCATATATTTAATTCCCAAAGACTGACTAGAATTTTCATTTTTACCTTTCCTGAAGTTCTTTTGAAAACACTGATAAAGTGTGACCAACATAGGTAATAGACTTTCATAGCTAATTAAAATCACCAGGCTGGATTTAATAACATATTTTTATATGATTAAATATACATAAAATTTACCTTCTTAATCATTTTAAGCATGCAATTCTGTGGCATCAAGTACATTCACACTCTTACGCAACTATCACCACTACCCGCCACCTCCAGAACTTTCTCATCTTCCCCAAACGAAATTCTGTACCCACTGCACAGTAACCACCCAGGCTCTGGCAACCACCATTCCACTTTCCGAGTGACACATTTCGATCATCTATCTCGACTGTTGTCTTCGACTGTTGGTTAAACTACTATCGAATTTATGCATGAGACTTGCTAATTCTAGCACGTCTGTGCTCCAAAAGCACAGTCTCTGTCCTTTCAGTCACAGGACTAGGGAAAAGCAGGGCACAGAGAGGAGGGATGCGAATGATGTGCGTTTAAGTAAATCGGTAGAATAAAAGGAAGCCTTTATTACCTTAGTCCTAGATTTCTATTTGCCTTCCTGCTGGTTTTTACACAGGACCAGTTATTAATCTGTTTTTAATCCATTTGCCATTTGTCTTGAATCTTTACATTTTAATTCCCTAGGAAGATGACAGGATTTGGACAGTTCATCATGACGGGTTCCACTGTGAAAAATCTCGCAGGTGTGTTTCCCTCTACGAACTCCCCTACCTGCCGCTCCACGGCACATGCCTCTTCCCCTGTGTGTTCTATCGCACACCTTGACTCCTGTCCTTCCTTTGGTATTGTAAGAGGTTAATAATCTTCAATTTTACTAGAGAATTGTTGGAGAATTCTGAGTCAGAGAATATGGAAACATTTGCTGTTTTAGGGACAAACACATATCAAAGTCCTCATGGCTATTTTGAAAATAGCAGATTATGCCTAATGATCTATTCCAATGGCACAGATACTACAAGTGGGGAATTGAAAACAAAATTCTTCACTAAAATATTCTGAGATTAGCATTCTGCTAGTTCTTCTTCTCTAAGATCTCAAGGGTATTTACTGACTATAATATTAAGCTATAATGTGGTCACACACAACCACTACTGAACAGTCTTTAAGGTGCTTTTTTTCCCGATGTGTTAACTCAAACGAGTACTTACCATGAATTTTGTTTCACCTTTAGACAGAGTATCTGTAATAAAACAGACCTTTTGTAACTGCTCCACAACACGATGTAACAACTTTGGCTGTAGAATCAACAATTAGGGAATAAGAAAAAGAGCAATTACTCTGCTACGGCAAGAAAACATTTTAAACACAAGTTTTCTGATTATCTGTGGAGAAATGCCTATTTTTCTATGTTCTGAGTAAATACTTTTTTCTTCTAACAGATAATTCATCTTATTAAATAAAACTTATTTTTAGATACCATCATTGTTCACCAGTATCAGGATACTCCTAAACAAACATAACTTGTGTTTATCTGTTTCATTACATCAAAAAATTAGCTGCTTCATCTTTAAAAGGCATATATTCAAAATCAAAAATGTTTTGCCTTCTTGGGTTCTCTAATAAAGGTGAAGTTTTTTTAATCCACTATTTTTTAGTAGAAAAATGTTCCTTTAATGAAAACCTAAATATTATACTGGCTATTTCTAAAATGTCTATGATAGACAATAAATCATTCTGGAAATATTTTATTAAATTTCATCTATTTCAAATGTTGGGTTGTCCTCCCAATTCCTCGTGGAAAAACATGTATCCCTTTCAACAATTTACTTTGCCTTTCACATAATTCAATCAGTACAAAACACTTCAACTGACTTTTCAGAAAGATTAAAACAAAAACTTATTCTGAAAATATCCAACTGTCATTTAGAAAAATACTCACTGCTATGTAAGATTGATAACATTGATCATAAATTCTGAGGTACCTGTTTATTTGATTCAGAGGTAAAACTTGGGTGGGTCAGAAGAACATCCATGTCACCGCTGGACTCAGCACCTAGGACAACAAAGACAAAGCATAGAATTCTTCATGTAAATGTATCTATTAGACAAACAGAACCGAGGTAAAGACACGCATTGAAGGACCTTACTTCTCATAGCTTAACTTTCTATTTCACTGTGCTTCACATTCAGAATTACTTAAAGGATTTCAATTTTCTGTCCAACTATTCAGGTATATTGATGAAAACAGCAGAATCTAGTATAACAACAGTAACTGACATTAGATGTTGCACATAATCAGTTAATTTAACATATTAAAAATGAACTTAAGTATTCAACAGAGTAAAAATAACATTTAAAATATCTTTAAAATACATCTATGAATACTATATATTTAAGAATTTCAAATTAAACAATGAGCTTAAAGGTTAATCAGAAAACTCACTTTAATTCTCATGACTGAACTTATTTAATGAATACTGATAAAACTTACCACTACAGTGTCATGCATAGGAACGTAGCGCATGATAACGATTTAGGCTTTCATTTTGGTCCCTACTTTAAAACCACGTACCTTCATGCAGGTTACATACAGTTGTTTAAACCTTTCTTTTAATATAGAATTTTTTTCATTTAAAATTTTTTTTCAGTATTGTAAATGAAGACTGCATATTCCTTTAGACTTCACTTTCCTCATTTACAAACTACTAAAAACTACTTTATAGGCTGTGGTGCAACCAAATAAGAACATATGTAAAAGCATGTAGAAGAGTGCCTGCCACACAGTTGCCATAAAATAATCCTGTTTATTTCCTCTTTATTTCATTTTTATAATATATGTAAAAAATACTTCTGGCCCCTGAAGACCCAGCAGGGCCTCTGGACCACCATCCTACCCACCAGTAGTCTTTAACCAAAGATTTATAAACATAAAGAAGACTAGATGGAGTACGTGCTGATCCCAGAACATTCATGGAAGCTATTTTAACAGTAAAAAAAATTTATTGTCTTTTCTTCTCATTTCTTTCTCCTCAAAGATGAATGTCTTCCACCATCCACCTACCACCAAAAATCCTTTATCCATTTAAAAAAACAAAAACAAACTACTTAAGCAAATAAATAAACAGGAAGCAGCAACAGTGTCCATTAACAGAGGACTAGATAAAAACGTGGAATATCCACCCCATCAAATGTTATGCAGATATAAAAGAGAATAAGGGGCTCTCTATGTACCAATGTGGAAAATCTCCAGGATGTATTTTTAAGTGAAAAAAGGTACAGTACTGTGCATATATTACATTACTGTTGTGAAAGAGAGAGAAGGAAACTGAAAATGTACATGCACATTTAGCTATCTTTACATGCAGCAACACTGAAAGAGTAAACAAGACAGTGGCTGTTAATGGGTCAGTGGTGGGAGGGAATGAAGACAGTAAACAGGGATAGAGTAGAAGAGAGACTTTTTAGTGTGTATGTTTTTTATAGTAAAGCACATAACTGTATAACTTGCTGAATAATAAATAAAAGCAAAAAGAAAATAAAAATATATAAATCCAGAATGGCTGTCACAGTCAAATGAGCACGCACATGACTTGCTGTGCATCAAAGTCTGTGTCTTGAAAACATTGATTCCAAGGCCCCACCCAAGGAGACTCCTATTTAGTAGGTTTGTAGCAGGGCAAAGCAATGTGTATATTTTTAAAAACTAGATGTTTCTGATGCGTGGACAGCTCGAACAATTTGTTAACTTTATTATTATTATTTTTTTAATATTTGTTTTTTCAGAGAGAGGGTAAGGGAGGGAGAAAGACAGGGAGAAAAACATCAATCGACTGCCCCTCGCACACCCCCAATCAGGGGACCTGGCCTACAACCCAGGCATGTGCTCCGATCGGGAATCCAACTGGCAACCTTTTGCTTTTGCAGGCCAGCACTCAACCCACTGAGCCACACCAGCCAGGGCACAACTTGTTAACTCTAATCCTCTCATTCTGCAAATACAGAAAACAGGATGTGGAGAGACAGACTCACTTAAAATCACACAGTGATAGATTTAGCCTGAGAACCCAGGTATTTTGATTCCAATCCAATGCTCTTTTTATTTATCAGCAATTACAGACTTAGTCCTTTTCTCTCCCCAAATCTACATTCTTAGAGCAGCTGCCCAGAGAATTTCTTATAGCCCATCCATCACAAGCAAAACTCCAGAGATGGCTAGAGATTCAACCAGATATCTACTCTAAAAGTTTTAAATAAAGTTTTTCTATTCTAATTGCTAAAGTTTATATTTTTAAGCTTACGTTACCCTTCCAAATTTTTGAAGCAGTACAAGACCCAAGATGATGTGGTTCTTGCTTTGCTGGCATTCACGTAGTAAATGGAGATCTACACAGTCTGGTTGTTGTGAGAATTGGTTTTGAACTGGTACTTCTGAGACATTATTTTTAGACTAATTACAAAAAACTTAGAAAATACAAAAAGTAAAACAAAAACTACCCACAGATTCACTAGCATCTAGCCAGACAACAACTATTAGGATTTTAACATACTCATAAGTATTTTATAATTTTATTTAAACTCAGTCACTGAAATAACATTCTATAATAAATTCAGTATAAATTTTCTCTGATTTTTCATAATATATTTCCATCTATAAATAAATAAACTTAGTTAATACAACTGGATCTTAGTAAATCTGTTAAGTAACACAAATTACATTTCTTTAATTCATGTTTTTATATACATTAGATAATTTTAACATCAAGGCATGAATAACCTGAGATTAAGTATATTACCTCTCCTGAAACTGCCACAGACTGTAGCAATGTATTCAGAATCCACTTTTTTAACTTCATTTAGTACAATATCCTAGAAGAAAAATTAAGTCAGTATTCTAAAAATGGCTTTTCACCAAGTGGTACCATCAATTCTTTTTTTTTCTTAATAGTCAGATTTTTTTTTCTTTCAAGATTTTATTTATTTATTTTCAGACAGAGGGAAAGGGAAGGACAAAAAGAGGGAGAGAAACATCAATGTGCGGTTGCTCTCACGCACCCCCTACTGGGGGCCCAGCCCACAACCCAGGCACATGCCCTTGACTGGGAATCGAACCAGTGACCCTTTGGTTCCTGCATCAGCACTCAGTCTACTGAGCCACACTAGCCAGGGCCACACTGTCAATTCTAATCAAAGAATACAATTCAGCACACTCTTACTTGCATTTGTAACATCTCTTCACGAGGAATTCTTTTCTCAAAGTCCTCAAAATATCTATAAAGACAAAATAGACAATATTTTTGTGACATTTAAAAACTACATTTCCTACCATATCAATTGTCCTTATACAATCAGATCATTCAAAAATCAAGGTTAAAATTCATTAAGACAACAGTAAAATTGGGGATGGGGAAGGTTTATTCCTTAACTTGGATCAAAGTCTGTGTCATCCTTTCTAATATTCTAGATACTCTATCTAAACTTATTTGCAAGTAAACTTCACATTCACATATCAAGAGTAAATAAATACGTATTAGTACATTTGCGAATTAGACTGCTCCCTATTGACAAATCAAGAGGATATCGTTTATTGCCCTTAAATCATGTAAAATTATTGTATTTTAAAATATTCTGGTAGGATCCTGCAACATGAATGAGCCCAGACAGTATCCTAATTGAAAGAAGGCAGTCACAAAAGACCACATATTGCATAATTTTATTTATATGAAATGTCTGGAATAAGCCAATCTACAGAGCCAGAAAATAGATTAGTGGTTGCCAGGTGCTTGGGGTCGGGGGAGGGGTGGCGAGTAGGAAGGAGGCAGAGGAATGGGGAGAAAAGGAGAGTGACTGCTCCTGGGTGCGGGTGCTTTCTGAGATAACAGAAGCACTCTAAAACTGATTGTAGGGATGGCTGTACCACTCGGAATATGCTACCATCACTGAACTGCGTACTTTAAGTGGGTGAGTTGTATGGTATCTGAATTATACTTCAGTAAGATTGTTATAAAAACATTATCTAAGTGAAACATTATCTATGAAATGACCTGATCAAAACCAATTCTCAGAACTAAAAATTCCTCAGAAGATCTGTTTACTATGTAAACACAAGGAAAATGATAACTATATTATCCTGCGTCTCTTACTTGCTTAGAGTTTTGGAACGGCAGTGTAAGTTTAAAATATTATGGTAAGGTATCACCAGGAAAGTTCAAGTTATTAGGGCTGAATTGCCAACGAGACTACATGGAGACTAGAGGAAAGATACATGCCCGAGCCTGTACATAGCTTAAGCAGTGTGCATTTTAATTAGAAAGGGAGTTCCTTATTATATCTGGCACACAAAATAGTATCAGCTAATTTTTCAGCTAATGCTAATGCTGATATACAACATGCCTATTAGTTACTCCTTTACTGTTACTTAAGTGTTCAATATTTTTTTTTCTTTTTTTTCAATTTAGTATTTGAAGCTCATGTCCTTTCTTCTGAGGTAGACTCTATATTTCTTAAAAACTACCTTTAGCCTGTCTATGCCCTTCAGCCAGACCTAGGGCAGTGCTTTGTATAAGTAAGCACCAGGTAAACTCGCACAGACTGCCTGATGCACTTGGTTCTACGGTTTTCAGAAGATGCTCCCTGCTCAAGTCCAGAGGATGAGGGAAATACCTAAAACAAGCAAACAAACTAGAAAGCTAAAACAAAACACGTGAATATAGGCATATCCTCTACTGCAGTGTGCAACAAATCTTAGCATTTCTAAATAGAAAAAATGGTTGTTTAGCTAAGTTTGAAGAATTATTATGATGTATGGAAGAATGCTACAAAAAATTTTACTTTACGTCTCCAGTGTCAAAATAAAATTTGCCACCTTACTTCAGTCCAATTCGCTGATGATGGTTCAATTTATCTTCATTTTTTCTGAGATCTGTTTTAAAAAAATGCTAAATTCAGTGACCCTTTTTATAAAGAACTATTGTGCTAAAAATCCTGTTGAAAGAAGAGGTGTTATCTTTATTTTTTAACTTAAAAAACTGTCATATCATAACATCCTATCTTAAACTAAAAGTGACTCGTTCCACTCGGATGTTCCCTTATTGGGCATGAGTGCAGGAGGAAGCCTGGTCAGGGAGGCGGCGAGCACGCACGCCTGTGAAGCAGCTCCCGCAATCCGCCTCACGTTCCCGTGAGCTCTCTCTGGAAACGCAAACTGGAGAAAACTGGCGTCTCTATGATACAGAGAGCACTTGATGCTTCTCGTACGTGCGTTTACACAAACAATACTAAAGCAATATGACTGAAATGAAAAAGAAATATTGAGTTTGTTTTAAACAATATGACATATCAACAGTTATATTACATATCTGTGAATTGTGAAATATAAAATCCATTACAGTAGATCCTTCACACTCCCAACTGAATACCTTTGAGAAACACATTCTTAGCTACTTTATTCAATACTTGACTCAGATAAACCATATATGCCACAAGCAGAAAAGCACAAACCCTGAGATCATTGTCTATCCAAATGACCCACACAAATTCTTAGTAATATTACTAATTAATCATGCCTCTTAAGAATTGGTTACTATTTTTAAGTATTTTAGTAGGTACCAAGCATTCTGCTAAGTGCTTTACATACTGAAGACCTTATTTCATCAAATCATGAGATAAAAATTAAAATACCACTTTGTGGCTCAGAAACTGAAGCACCAGGATCATGCATTCTAATGAAGTGGTGGAGACTAGATTCAAATCTGGTCAGTCTCTAAAACCTGTCCACCCAGCCATCAGTGTTGCTTGTAAGTAGTTGAATGAATACACAAGTATTAAATCCCAAATGCTACAGTAATGTACTACAAAAATCTATTTATATAGTATATGTGCTCAAAATGTATGAAGAAATATGTCACGTTTAAAGGATTGCTATATTAAGCTCAAGAAAAATGTTTCATAATTACTTAAGTTCTATTTTAATTACTTCTTTGAAAGCAAAAATTCAACAAGCATTACAAGCCTCTTACCCAATTTTTCTCAATATACAGAACTTGATTTTTAGCTGAATGTGTAGGACTCTATTGTCTAAAATTTTATTAAAGAAACAAAGGTAATTTAACTCATCTAAAAATCTGCAAATGAGCCCTGGCTGGTGTGGCTCAGTGGATTGAGCACTGGCCTTCAAACCAAAGGGTCGCCAGCTCAATTCCCAGTCAGGGCGCATGCCTGGGTTGCAGGCCAGGTCCCCAGTGGGGGGCACATGAGAGGCAACCATACATTGATGTTTCGCTCCCCGTCTTTCTCTGTCCCTTCTCCTCTGTCTAAAAATAAATAAATAAAATCTTTAAAAAAATTAAAATCTACAAATGAAATCATTGCCTTAAAACCAAACAGCTGTCTTAGCCAGGTAGCTCAGCTGGTTAGAGCACATATGCAAAGGTTATGGGTTTGATCCTCAGTCAGGGCACATACAAGAAGCAACAAATGAATGCATAAATAAGTGGAACAATAAATCAATGTTTCTCTCTCTCTCTCTAAAAATCAATGAGAAAAAGAAGCCACTTCTCACTCTTCTTTTCTTCTAAACAAACCTAAACATGTTTAAGATGGGACTATAACCTACTCCTTTTTAAAAAAAAAATTACTGATGAATGTTGGAGTTTTTTTAAAAGATTTTATTTATTTATTTTTAGAGAGAAGGGAAAGAAGGCAGAAAGAGGGCGAGAGAAATATTGATGTGTGAGAGGAACATCTACTGGTTGCCTCTCACACGTGCCCCAAATGGGGACCAGGCCACAACCCTGGCATGTGCTCTGACTGGGAATCAAACCTTTCACTTTGAGGGATGACACCCAAACCAACTGAGCCACACCAGTCAGAGCTAAACTACTCTATATTTACTCTCTTCTGTAGAGTTAAAAAGAAAACATCATTTGTATCTACTAATTGAGAAATGGTTTGTCAAGTTCTAGCTTGTCAGAGCATCTAACAGTCCATCGGGACCACGTTTATCCTGGAATTACAAACTCACCTTCTAATGTTTTAATTCCTTCATCTACAAACTTCCTTGCAGCAGATGGACTACAAAGAAAAAAAGTATTATTTCAAAATTCAGGAAAACTTAGGATTCTTGGAACTAATAACCAATTATGCCTTCTCTTGTCAAACATAAAGAGATATTACTGAGCTGAACAGGACTTGCTAAAATGTTGTATGGTCAGTTTGGTAGAGATCAATTTCATACAAAGAGAAGAATTCTTAAAGCCTCAATTTAGAAATACAACCACAAACGTGGACATGAAAAAGATGTGTAAATAGCTAGGCATCGTAATGCCCATGTGCTTTATTCATAAAAGACATACAGGCAATTGAAAACTGTCCGTTCATTCATGAGATTTACTGGCAGGCTATTATGGGTCAGATACACTTGTAGGTGCTAAAAATATGACAGGAATAAACAAATAAGGGCCCCAGTCTTACCTACTCACTTTCTAGTAGTAGAGACAATAAATACACATATAAACAAATACAAAAATATCCAATAGATGAATTAAAATAGAATATAATATGACAAAGTGGCTAGGTACTACTTTAGACTGGATGGTGAAGAAAGGCCTCTGAGATGATATTTAAACTGAGACAGGAATGACAAAGGGCCTTTTTACAGAAACCATGTGGTACAGAAACTGAAGGCAATGTGACAGAAAAAACAGAACTGAAAAGGGAGTTGGGAAACAAAGGTTCTAATTCTGATTCTGCCACAGTTATCTCACTTTCAGTAATTGGTTTTCTTGCCTGGAAAAAGAGGTTAATATAACAGATGCCCTTAAAACAACTTTGAACTAACATTTTTATAAAGGCCTTGGGTCAAGCTCATTTTCAGCAGAGTAGGCTTAAAAATTTAATCTATTTTAGAGGAACTTTCATAAAAATGTTGCCATTTAAAGGACTGTCATATATCTAAAAAATGTCTTATTCCATGAAGATGAGAGTTCAGTAAAGCATTACAGCCTTAATATTTCAATGTGCATCTTTACTGTGTCTAGTGTCAAAGAAGCCTCTATTTTTGCTAGTTCAAATTTTAAGATAAAGATTCCTTCATTAAAAAATGTTTGAGGGCCCTGGCTGGTGTAGCTCAGTGGATTGAGCTCAGGCTGCGAACCAAAGGGTCGCCAGTTTGATTCCCAGTCAGGGCACATGCCTGGGTTGCAGGCCAGGTCCCCAGTGGAGGACCATGTGAGAGGCAACCACACATTGATGTTTCTCACCCTCTCTTTCTCCCTCCTTTCCACTCTCTCTAAATGAATAAATAAAATCTTTAAAAAAAAAAAGTTTGAGGGCTATAGTTTCAAACTCACAAGGTACTCTGCTAGGTGCTATGGAAAAAAGGCTTAAATGCTTAAGATAAATATCATGCTCAGAGAGGCAAGCAAGCTTTAATCTGGAGGAAGTAGTAAGATGTACACAGAGAAAGTGGAGTTTCGAGGAGGAAGCGATTCTTTCTGGCTTTCTTTCTTTCTTTCTGGGAATTAAATTGGTTTCATAAAGGACACTAACATTTGCCTTGGACAGATGGGGCTTGAATAGCAGAGGCACCATTCCAGAGAGCCAGCCTCACACATGTGAGCTATGGGAGAGTGAGCTGCATGCGCAAAGGCATAAGGGGGAAAGGCACAGGTTTTAAAGGGAAACAGCATGCACTTTACTTTGGCTGACATAAAAATATTAAACCAACCCTATAATTGTGACTGCTTAAAAAATAGTTCATACCCAATGCCAGTAACTCGAGTCAGGAAATTGATGGATGAACTCGTATCATCCTGCCGAATCTTTAAGGGGGGGAAAAAAAGCATAACGATGATTTAGGAATGCTTTGAGGACTCAAATGATCTTACTGGAAATATACCAGTCTGCTGAGAGACCTGAAGAACCACTTACATGTGTCTGGATAACCCCTGCAGAGGTATTCATATATAACCTACGTGGTTTTAAGTGGTAACAGAGCAGCTGAAGATGTCTCATCTCTAATTTATCCAATACTCTTAAAAGATTTATACATAAAAGACCAGAACTGATATAATTACTACCATCAGGATGAAATAAAACCCTAAAAATGCTTGGTAGAATTTAAGCATAGAAATTCTAAAAGATAACACTGTTTAGTCAGAGTTTAAATCTCCCTCTTGAATGGTACTAAAAATAAGGAGATAATTCTACCATACATGCGAACAGTCTCTTAAATGCCACATAAATGAAGTGAGCATTTTACAGAACGTTCAAATTTTTAAGAAAAAGAACACCAAGCCGTAAACTGCCCCCTCTCTTTTCCTCCAGAGTCTCACCAGAGGGAGAAACTCTGCAGCGGTGCTCCGTGACGGGCGCCACACAGACCGACGCTGAAATCAAATATGCAAATAAATTAAAATTTTACCTTTTCCAGTTTACGCAATTTTCCAGTCGCTAAAAACTCATCAATCTTTTCAGCAATTTTTGTTCCTACTCCAGGCTACATAAAAAATTAAAAATACAGAAGTCATACAAATAGAATGCTTACCAAATCAGTAAAAACTAAAGTACAAAATGAAAAATGAAAAACAAACGATCGTCAAATGACCAGTTTTGAAACAAAGGATAAAGATAATTGAGCCCTAGTAAAAATGTCAAATACTTAAATAATTGACAAAAGAGAAACCCTAGCAAAAACAATTCTAAATGATGCAGTTTTTAAAAATTAACTTTTACTGTAGAAAAACTAGAAAATATAGAGTTGCATAAAGAAAAATAGTTAAATCACTTAATTTCATCACTGAAAATTTAAACTGTAATAACCTTGTAACTTAGTATCTGCTATATATTGACTTTTTTTGTTTATACATATAGGTAGATTTACTATATATGTATATACAGTTTTCTTACAAAAACAGAATCATACTGCTTTGTGAAATGTTTTTTCAACTTAAAAATACATCATGAGTGGGGTGAGAATAAAAGACAGAAAACTGTACAAGATCAACAATTAAAATAAAAATTAAAAAAATACATCATGAGCAGATTTCCTTATGAATAAATACAACTATAATATCTTTAATGGCTCCTTAAACATATTGCTGTATGAATGTACTGTAATTTACTAATGAATACCCTACAGGTGAACACTTAGATGGTTTCCAGTTTTTAATATTATAACAATGCTGTCATAAACTTCTTCTGCAACAGAGGTTCTCAAGCTTTTGCACACATCAGCATCACCTGAAGGATATGTTAAAACACAGACTGCCAAGTCCCACCTTAGAATTTCTAATTCAATAGGGTGCATTTCCAACACTTCCCAGGTGATAGTTGCTGCCAGCCTAGGTACCACACTTTAAAAACCACTGCCCTAGAACTTAATAGTCCAACATGGCAGCCAGCACCCACAAGGGACAATTTTAACCTTACATTAATTGAAATGAAAAATTCAACCCTTTAGTCACACTCACCACGTGTCATGAGCTCACTAGCCAAATGTGACTCATGATTACTGTTCTGGACCACAGTGCTCTAGAACACAAGCTATAAGAGAGCAGAGATCCTGTCTTTTCAGGATCTCGCCTTTACCCCTAGCACCTGAATGAATGAATACCTGATACACAGGCACTCACAATTATGAACGAACTAATGAATCCTTGTATAGACGTATCTCTGCTGGTTTCCTTAGTATAAATTCCTCAAAGTGGAATTGCTGGGACACGTTGCCAACATTCTGCCACACTATACTTCAGAAAGGCTATAAACAGCCAACATTTTGATCAGCGGTAAATGAGTATTTTTCCTCCACATCTTTATTCATATTGCACATTACACTTGATAATTTAATAGGCATTATACAGCATCTTGTTTTAACTTGCAACTCTGATTACTCATGAAGTTGAGCTTTATTCATGCTCACAGTTACATGTTAAGCATGCATGTGACAGATATTTCCTTCCTACTGTCTCTTAGCCCTAAGTTCATCCTGCTGTATCTTTTTTGTCTTCTTTCTTTCTGTATTTGTCTACTTTCTATTTTTACCCTTTTTAATTCTTGACTTTTTTAATATTTAATAAGTGTCCTAAGAGTACTGAATGCATATTTGAGTTTTGAAAATAGCAAATAGCAGACAGAAATGAAAAATATTTAGTAAGAATAGATTTGAAAAGGGACAATACTCAGGTTTCTCATCTTGTACGTCAGAAGATACATACTGATCTAAAGCAATTTAGGCCCCGGCTATTTTCTATACCTAACATTAAGAAATGCAAGGGAAATACTCATTCTGGGAAGTTCAGACTCCTGGAATTATTGAGAAGCACTCAAATGCACCAAAAAGTAGGTCTGTTTAAAAATAATAGTGAAATGGGGATCTTCCAGCCAAGGTGGAGGCGTACGTGGACACACTGTGCCTCCTCTCACAACCAAAATTAAGGACAACAAATATTTAGAAACAAGAAAACAACCAGAACTGATAGAAAATTGAACTGTACGGAAGTCCAACAACCATTCATCCAGACCGGTAAGAGGGGTGGAAACTCGGCAGGAAAAAGTGGAGGTGCGGACCCAGGAACGCAGGCAGCAGTGGCTGGCAGTTCCTAGGTGCACAGGCGGCAGCTGGAGGACCCCAGGCCCACAGGCGGCAGCTAGTGGACCCAGGGCACGAGGTGGCAACTGTGCAGACCCACTGAGGCCGCACAAGGCGTCTGGCTGACCGGATGGTCCTACATTCGTGCGCGCAGACAATCCAGGCGAAGGGGAAGCGGTGGAAGGGACTGGAATCCAGGAGAGAGTGGAGCAGGCACCATTGTTCCCTCTCAGACCCCGCCCCCACATACAGCGTCACAACCCAGCGACTGGGCTGCCCCACACAGGGGAACAACTGAGGCTCCACTCCTAATACATAACAGCTGTCTGCAACCAGACCAAAACCAAAACAAAACAAAAAACCCCACCCAAAATGGCTCAAACTGGAGAACAAATCAAAGTCCTAGAGCCAATTCCTCTAAGCCATGAAGAGATAGCCAACCTATTAGATGCACAGTTCCAAGCATTGGTGATCAGGATGCTCACAGAATTGGTTGAGTTTGCTCACAAATTAGATGAAAAAATGCAGGCTACAATACATGAAATGAAGGAAAACGCATGGGGAATCAATAAAGATGGAAGGAAAACTGGGACTCAAATCAATGAAGTGGACCAGAAGGAAGAAACTAACAACCAAACAGAAAATGAGGAAGAAACAAGAATTCAAAAAAATGAGGAGAGGCTTAGGAACCTCCAGGACATCGTTAAACGTCCCAACATCCAAATTATAGGGGTCCCAGAAAGGGAAGAAGAAGAGCAACAAGTGGAAAACTTATTTGAACAAATAATGAAGGAGAACTTCCCCAATCTGGCAAAGGAAATAGACTACCAGGAAGTACAGGAAGCTCAGAGAGTCCCAAAGAAGTTGGACCCAAGGAGGAACACACCAAGGCACATCATAATTACATTAGCCAAGATTAAAATGAAGGAGAGAATTCTAGAAGCAGCAAGGGATAAGGGGACAGTCACCTACAAAGGAGATCCCATCAGACTGTCAGCTGATTTCTCAAAAGAGATCTTACAGGCAAGAAGGGGCTGGAAATAAATATTTGAAGTCTTGAAAAGCAGGGACCTACATCCAAAATTGCTCTATCCAGCAAAGCCGTCATTTAGAATGGAAGGACAGATAAAGCGCTTCCCAGATAAGGTCAAGTTAAAGGAGTTCATCATCACCAAGCCCTTATTATATGAAATGTTAAAGGGACTTATCTAAGAAAAAGAAGATAAAAATATGACAGTGAAAAGACAGCAAACTCACAGCTATTAACAACCACACCTAAAACAAAAGCAAACTAAGCAAACAGCTAGAACAGGAACAGAACCACAGAAATGGAGATCATATGGAGGGTTAACAACAGGGGCGTGGGAGGAGGGGGAGGAAGGTACAGAGAATGAGTAGCATAGATAGTGGGTAGAAAATAGACAGGGGCAGGGTAAGAATAGTATGGGAAATGTAGAAGCTAAAGAACTTATGACACATGGACATGAACTAAAGGGGGGAATGTGGGTAGGAGAAGGTGTGCAGGGTGGAGGGGAATGATGGAGGAGAAATAGGACAACTGTAGTAGCATAATCAATAAAATATATTTAAAAAGTAAATAAAAATAATAGTGAAATGGAATAAAGATGAGATTTTCATAGTAAGTCCAATCTTATGCAAAAAAAAAAAAAAAAAGAATTGGGGGTACTTCTGTGTTCTTTTTAGGGATATATCACAAACTCAAAATTGGGATGAAGTGCATCAGAGATTGACAGAAGTCTGCCTCCAATAAATGATCAGGCTATTTCCAATTAACATAGAAAAGGAAATTCAGTGGTGATTAAAAGGGGAACAAAATGGGAGAAGTAGTTCCTGAGGTTAACAGTGGCCCAGTTTACCAATACGGAGACTTAGAATCAAAATCTAATGCGTTTCTAACTTGCTTGGCTAGTCTATCTGCAGAGGATATACTGATGTCGAGAACTATTATGGCACAAAGGATTTAAAACCCCAACACCCAAGTGTGATTTGTATTAAGTAATAAATTCAGGATGAAGATGACATGACTAATGTGGATAATCTGTCACTTAGTCATAAGAAACACATGATTTATGGTAATGTTAGGACTCTGAAGGATGAAAATATAAGGACAATTATAGTTTATACCCTGAGGGCTCTCATAAGAAAATCAAGGACAATCAAACGTTAGAAGACTTTTAGGAAACAGAAATGGATAATGAACAACAGAAGAAGGTGATAAGTAGCAGGACCTGGTCTAATCAAAAGCCATGTCAGTTTGACATCCTTAAGAAAAGATGAATTAGATAGAGTCTTTAATTTTGAAGAACTCAGAATCTTTTAATGAGATTAGATGAGACAGAATGTGATTATCAATAGGTAAACTTTCCCAGGATATTCTTAACTATACTATTACAAACTACCAAGAGATGTGACCTTCTAGAAACTGTGACACTACTAGTATACAGGGCTTTATGGGAATTACAGATGATAGGGCTAAATGCCACAATATACAAAGGGGGTTACTCATGCACTTATTAATAGGTAAAATCTCTTTGGGAACATTAAGTCATCCAAGTCCCTATACCCCGGGATCAAAAAAGGTAGCTGGGGACCAGATATGCTGGTACCACTCTGTCAGCATACTCTTCTTCAGCACTGCACTCAAACTGAAAATGAGTAAGTACATGCATATATGGCAAAAGTAGAGAAAGAAAATTATAATTGCCTATGTTTAAAAGTCTTTAAACCTACCCTGCCCCCAATCAAAACACTCCGAGCTTGAAAAAGTACCCTTGAAACAGAATAAATATTATTCCAAGAAATCAGCAACAGTGAAATCTGCCTGTGTGGGTCAAGGCAGCTCCAAAGAGGCAAATTTCATTTATGAGAGCCCACCAAATCTATACATGTATGAACTCTTCAAAATCAACTTGCTCACTCAACTTACCAATTTCTTAGCTTCTGCTCCACTCTTTATTTTGTGTGGGTACTTTGCTATCACAGATGCTGCTTTTCTATAGGGAAAAAATCAGAAATTAAAAATCCAGCAAGGTCTTAATTTTTCTTAAACTGGAACACACATACAAACAAATATCCAGCTTAAACTTTCACCAAGATGATTTTCCACATCTGTGTAAAACTTATAAAAAACACAGATGAGCTGGGAGACCAACCCATCCCTCTAACTCTTAGAAGTATATCTTGAAAATCCTCACATTAGAAAACATGATCTTAACTGTATATGTAAAACTAGGGAGATTCAGGAAATAGTGGCATTTCCTTTTTGGGATTAAGTGGAAAATATCATTGGGCCTTTTTTAATAGCTGGTCTTTGGAAATTATTCATAACTCTTTAATAAAAAATGTGCCACTTAGTAGTATTCAGACTACTAGATACCCAATTGGCTAATGGATGGCTATTTTTAAATTCATGGTTTAAAACTGCATTCCCCTATGTCCTTAATAGCAATTTTTTTTCATTGCTCCCATTTCAGTTCCCTATAAGGCAAAGTGACTTGTGATTCTTGCCCATCTCTACACATATCCAACTCAGTAATCTGGTAACAGATGGGGTACACCCTGGGAACACACTGATGGTATCCTGTCTATAATTTCAATGCTAAATGTGGTTTAATATTGATGTTGATAAATAGCCATAATATATCTAAGTCCAAAGCATAAATATTAGATGGTCTTTAGAGTCTTGGTTTTCATTCTATATAGCACATATAAACCTTTAGACTAGGACTTCCGGCTAAGATAGAGGCGTAGGTAGACACACTGTGCTTCCTCACACCACCAAAAGGACAACTACCATTTAAAAAACAAAAAACCAAACAGAACTGACAGAAAACCGAACTGTATGGAAGTCCGACAACCAAGGAATTAAAGAAGAAACATCGGTAGGAGGGGCCGGTAGGAGGGGCGGAGAAGGGCAGCTGGGTGGAGAAGACACACAGCAAAGCCGAGGCTGGTGGAGCAGGGTGGTCCCATATTCGTGAGCAGATAAACTAGAAGGAACAGCTGGGGAGCGAGACAGACCTCGAAACCTAGGTTCCAGGGCAGGGAAATAAAGCCTCAAACCACTGACTGAAAACACCTGTAGGGGTGGAGGCGGCAGCAGGAGAAACTCCCAGCCTCACAGAAGAGTTTCTTGGAGAGACCCACAGGGTCCTGGAACATACACAAGCCCACATACCCAGGAATCAGCACCAGAAGAGTCCGATTTGCTTGTGGGTAGTGGGCGGAAGTGACTGAAAACCAGAAGAGAGTGGAGCAAGGGCCATTGTTCCCTCTCCACCCCTCCCCCACATACAGCGTCACAGAGCAGCGACATGGGTTGCCCTGCCCTGGTGAACACCAAAGGCGCTGCCCCTAATAAGTAGCAGGTGCGCCGAGACAAAAAAAAAAAAAAATTGGCCCAAATGAAAGAACAGATCAAAGCTCCAGAAAAAATAAAACTAAGCAACGAAAAGATAGCCAACCTATCAGATGCACAGTTCAAAACACTGGTAATCAGGATGCTCACAGAATTGGTTGAATTTGGTCGCAAATTAGATGAAAAAATGAAGGCTACGCTAAGTGAAATAAAGGAAAATGTACAGGGAACCAATAGTGATGGGAAGGAAACTGGGACTCTAATCAACAGTGTGGACCAGAAGGAAGAAAGAAACATTCAACCAGAAAAGAATGAAGAAATGAGAATTCAAAAAAATGAGGAGAGGCTCAGGAACCTCCAGGACATCTTTAAACGTTCCAATATCCAAATGATAGGGGTACCAGAAGGAGAAGAGGAAGATCAACAAATTGAAAACTTATTTGAACAAATAATGAAGGGGAACTTTCCCAATTTGGCAAAAGGAAATAGACTTCTAGGAAGTCCAGGAAGCTCAGAGAGTCCCAAGCAAGTTGGACTCAAGGAAGAACACACCAAGGTACATCATAATTACATTACGCAAGATTAAAAATAAGGAAAGAATCTTAGAAGCAGCAAGAGAAAAGGAGACAGTTACCTACAAAGGAGTTCCCATAAGACTGTCAGCTGATTTCTCAAAAGAGACCTTACAGGCAAGAAGGAGCTAGAAAGAAGTATTCGAAGTCATGAAAGGCAAAGACCTACATCCAAGATTACTCTATCCAGCGAAGCTTTCATTTAGAATGGAAGGACAGATAAAGTGCTTCTCAGATAAGGTCAAGTTCAAGGAGTTCATCATCACCAAGCCCTTATTATAGGAAATGTTAACAGGATTTATCTAAGAAAAAGAGGATAAAAAATATGAACAGTAAAATGACAACAAACTCACAATTATTAACAGGCACACTTAAAACAAAAGCAAACTAAGCAAACAATTAGAATAGGAGCAGAAACACAGAAATGAAGATCACATGGAGGGTTAGCAACAGGGGAGTGGGAGGAGGAGAGAGGGGAAAAGGTACAGAGAATAAGTAGCATAGATGGTGGGTAGAAAATAGACAGGGGGAGGGCCAGAATAGTGTGGGAAATGTAGAAGCTAAAGAACTTATGACACATGGATATGAACTAAAGGGGGGGAATGTGGGTGGGAGGGGGTGTGCAGGGTGGAGGGCAATAAAGGGGGGAAATGGGACAATGATTATGCTGTAATAGCATAATCAAAAAATATATTTAAAAAGGTATCAATAAATGTATTAAATAAAGATAAATATATCAATAACTATATTTAAAAAGATAAACTATAAGAACTAAAGAGTTCAGCAAACTTGAAAAACAATATCAACTTTCAAAACTTAACAATGTGTCTATACAAATACCTAATGAGAAAATATAATGAAAACAAGGTACAGCTCACAGTAGTAACAAAAACTATACAATTTCCAGAAATTAAACAACACATAAGACTTTTATTAAAAAAATTTAAATGCTATTAGAAGACATAAAGAGAATAAATGAAATTAAAAAAAATAAATCCTTAGACTAGGATTTCGACTTATCTATTAGCATAATACTAATGATGAGTCTGGAAAGGTAGGTTGAGGGTAGTTTGCAAAGAGAATTGTTTCAGTAAAGGCAAGTAGTTACAGATAATTGGCACTATGGGGCAAAGCCTGAAAAGGAAGAATTAGATTATGAAAGGGCTTTTGTGAAGAATGACAAGATAACATAACTATTTTCAAAAGAATATTTTGGGCCCTGGCTGGTGTAGCTCAGTGGATTGAGCATGGGCTGTGAACCAAAGGGTCACAGTTCGATTCCCAGTCAGAGCACATGCCTGGGTTGCGGGCCGGGTTCCCAGTGGGGGACCCCATGTGAGAGGCAACCACACATTGATGTTTCTCTCCCTCTCTTTCTCCTTCCTGTCCCCTCTAAAAATAAAATTAAAAATTAAAAAAAAAAAAAAAGAATATTTTGGCCACAATCAAGAGAAATGTGAATCAGGAAAGGGAGGAGCATATGAGGGATTACCTGCTTTTCCAGACTTCTTTCCCACTCAGACCATAACCTTTAAGCAAACTGAATTTCTGATCTACTGGAAAATGCTATTCCCCTTCATGTTTCAATGCCTTGTCACATTTTCAGTCCTATCTCTAGATTGTTCTTCCCCTCACTTATCCTTGATCGGTTTGTTCAAGACTAAATATTTTCTCTTTGAAACCTGCTATGACTCAATTTATAGGGTCGAATCTCTCTCTCTGATTCCTAGATCATCGAATGCATGGATGACAGTACAATTACTACACAGGAAGTCATAGGAGGTAAAGGAGAGAATGTAATCATTTTTGAATTACACTGGCTGGTTGGGAAAGGAAGGAGAGAATTGAGTTTAGTTTTGAAAAGGTAAAGATAAAGGGAGCAGAGACGTAAAAATCTCTGGAGGAAAGCCTAGTGAGATTTGGAGTCACTGACATACCAGTGTTCAAAGCCACCAAGAATAGTAAGATTGCCAGGCAAAGTACGACAGTGAGAGAAGAGAGTGAAGGGCAGACCTTGGGGAACTACCAACATTAAAGGGTAGAACAGAAGACGTAAAGAACAGGTGAGCCATCACTGAAGTCCGGGGTAAGATTGAATGGAATGAGCTAGGAGTGAATGTCAGAGAGCCCAATAAGATGAGATGCAGGTGAGAACATTTTCAGAGGAATGGTAGAATGGAAATTTTACTGCAATGAGATAAGAAATGACTAAGAATTAGGAAGTCCAGTCAAGGAACACAGATTATTCAAGATGGTTAACTGTAAAGTGGAGGAAAGGGGAAGTTAAGAAGATTATTTTGTTTTTGCTTTTAAGAGCTGAGGGATTTGGACATGTTTATAAGCCAAAGATCAGAAGCAGGCTGATGTGGGAATAATGCCTAGGATAAGGCCCTGGTGAGATGAACAAGGATGGGATCCAAAGAGGTAACAGGATAAGACACAAACAAACCACGTGAAAAAATGTTTCCTCGAACCACATCTATTTCACAACACAGACCTCATCCACTGTCTTTCGTTATGGCTTAAAAGCAAACTGTATTTTCAGTAATTAATGTTTGATGAGAGGAAATCAGCCTATTTTCAGTCAGAATTGGGAATTGATCAGAACTAATCGTGCAGAGCTCTGCTCATGGTCTCCAAGAAAGATTGCAGTAAGGTACCACCACAGAATTAACGCCCTCGGTTCTTGCTTTTTTTCCCTCCCCCTCTTCTTGCAGATGGTCCAAAGATCCACTGGCCTCTCAGCCCTTTTAATTGCCACACATCCTAGAACGCATGCTCCCAGAGATTGCTGCATCGTCCCACCTGTAAGCATTGTATTTGTGGATCGCCTGGTTCACGTTCTTCTCAAAGTTTGCGAGTTCTGAAAAGACAACAAGAGGCTCGGGTGAACAAGAACCACGAGTAAGCAAACAAGAACTGAGTTTCCCGTAAAGGGACGAAAGAGCCTCTTAAAGGACGGTGACGCCCCACTTCTACACGAGCCAGACCAAAGGCAGCTCAAGCGGTGACAGAGTCCCCAGCAGTGCTGACAATCAGCCACTGGCCACAGGGGCGGAAAGAAGATCCGCACAGAAGACTACTCGCTGCGAGGGGCCGATCCCATCCACCGGGCTGTCGGGACGGGAGAGAAGGGAGTGAAAGCAATGGGGGGTGTGAGGTGGGGAGAAGAAAGCCAGCGGCCCCCGGTGAGGTGCTAACCTGTGAGCATGTCCGTGATTCCCCCGTTGAGAGTCTCCTGTGGCGCTTTCCGTTTGCTCATGGTGGCTTTCACCCGAGAACCTCAGAGTGCACAGACCCAGGGACTGGCCCTCCTCTCCGAGCTTTAAGGAGAGGCAGGGACTTGGAAAGGAGGAGTAGGACCTGCCCGGCCGCTGAACAGCCGGCACAATCCACTGAACAATGGCTGCCTCTGACAGGGGGCGCGGCGCCCGGTGTACGGCGCGCCTGGTGACGTCACGATAGGAGGCGGTGCCGGCGCGGGGCTAGGACCGCGCTACTTCCGTTTGTGAGACGAACCGCGAGGGTGGAGAAGACCTGGAATTTGGATGTGGCAGGAGGAAAGTGGACACCTCAGAACGGCATCCCAGTGGGGTTAGGACGACCTGGATTCCTAACCTAAGACGTATCTGTTTGCCCAGTACGTTTCTCTGAAATCCTCTCCCTAAAAGGGGAAAAATTGGAGCCCGGTTTTTGACGCTGAAGTCAAACTTAAGATGGTAAGGGTCTATAAGGTGGTGGGATGGGAGAAGAATACTGAAGCCTGCGCACATGTTGTGTGCACAGTAGTAATTATTGAATTCATAACGTATTTAAAATGTGATATGAGGCAACACCAGGGTCATAGGTACTGTCAAAACTTTATGTAAGAATATAGTGCAGTCCACAGTGCGCTGGTGTACTCCTGTACTACGGGCAGCGGGAGTCCGGAATGAAATACGACGGTAATAGGAAAGCGTCCTACATGAAACATTTTTTATTCCCCTGCCTTTTGCGGTAGGGGCTAAAGTGAAAAAGCCACTAGAAAGGAGAAGTGCTTAACCTAAACTGTTATTACAACATGATGACCTATATCTAAGAAACTTAGTTGTGCTTGAGAAGTGAAAATGTAACATCAGCAATATTTTCTGTGTTAATTCCTAGGGTTCATATTAAATTGCCACATTCCAGTCAATTGCTTTGTAAATAAAATTAAAAGCTTATTACAAAGTGATACATGACTGGCTGTAGAAAAATCGAGGAAAAGTATAAAAAGAAAAAATTAAAATCAATGAATATCTTGCCATCCATCTTAATTACTATTAATATTTTGGGACTTACATTTCCCAGTCTTTGAATCCAGTTCATTTGAAATTCCCATTATATTTTAATATTGGAGTAATGCTTTAGGTATAATTTCTTTGATTAGGTTGTGCTTGGTTGTGTTTTTTGTGTTTACAGTATCAATGTGTATCTTAAGTTACACGTATTGGACATTTGTATTTCTTTTGCGAATTTCCTATTTATAGCCTTTGTCCATTTTTCTAATGGGGTATTTGTCTATTAATTTGCTAGGTTTTTAACATATTCCTCCTAACCCTTTCTGTACACTGTATTTGTATGGTTTTTGTAAATATTTGTATTTGCTACTTATCCATTGCCTTTTACCTTTAATCTGAAGCTTCTTCACACTTTGATTCCCACCTTCAATTAGAAGTGAGTCATCTGGATTTCTGCGTGACTCCTTATTTTAGTGTTGAGATTGTGGGCTTACCCTATCGACTATGCCTAAAATTGTGTCCAGGTCTGTTGTCTGCTCCTACACACGGGACCGGGAGGAATATGAGGACAGCGAGAAGCCCCTCCATGTCTACTACTGTTTGTGTGGCCAGATGGTTCTGGTGCTGGACTGTCAGTTGGACAAATTGCCCATGAGACCCCGGGATCGGTCCCGGGTGATTGATGCTGCCAAACACGCCCACAAGTTTTGTAACACAGAAGACCAGGAGACTATGTATGTTCGCAGGCCCGAAGGCATTGAACGACAGTACAGGAAGAAATGTGTGAAGTGTGGACTGCCACTCTTCTACCAGTCCCAGCCAAAGAATGCTCCCGTGACCTTCATTGTGGATGGAGCAGTAGTCAAGTTTGGCCAGGGTTTTGGGAAAATGAATATATATACTCAGAAGCAAGAGCCACCTAAGAAGGTGATGGTGACCAAACGGACCAAAGACATGGGCAAGTTCAGCTCTGTCACTGTGTCTACTATTGATGAAGAGGAAGAGGAGATTGAGGCTAGGGAAGTTGCTGACTCCTATGCACAGAATGCCAAAGTGATTGAAAAACAGCTGGAGCGCAAAGGCATGAGCAAAAGGCAGCTGCAAGAGCTGGCTGAACTGGAAGCCAAAAAAGCAAAAATGAAGGGGACATTGATTGACAACCAGTTCAAATGATCAGGACCTTTCTCTGAACCCAGGCTAGAGAGAGTCAAGCATTTAGACCAGGACGCCAAAAACTTTTTATTGACTGCATGGACCGGTTCCTGCCTTTATGCCCCAGCAGAATGCTTCATGTTGCTTCCTACATTCAGGAGGGCTTTGAATCCATCTGACTTGCCTTCTACAAATGGATTTTTTAAATACATGGGTCTTCTGTGGTATTTTTTGTCCATTTGATGTCAACTTCTTTAGTTGTGTAGAAACTCTATGAATAGATTGGTGCTTAAGTGTCTTTAGTTTCCAAAGTAGCTATTCTTTAATAAAATGTTTAAAGATTTTTGGAAAAAAGTGGATCTTAGGGGTTTTTTGTTCATTTTTCCTATCCATCTCTACTCTAGGCTATATTCATATTATTTTGTTCTGAAGAATGATCATTCTTCATTAAAGTTTTTGTTCACCTCTGAATAATGAATGTTACAACTTTAGGAAATTGTGGGGTAATTTTTTATATGGGTATCATGCCAACTTAAAAAAAAAAAAAGAACCAGTGCCAGAAAACCCAAGGGAGATAATCAATTCTCTGTCCTTCTCTTTTTGGATCAACCATTAACATCTGATCCACTTAACTGACTCAGATCCTGGCTCCTGGAGTCCGAGGCATTATGGATGAGACAAGACAAATTCACATGGACTACTGAGTCCTGTGGAGGAAAAAGGATGGTGCAGCCACTCTCTCAAGGAGAGAGCCCTGGACCCTTGCGTTGACAAGCTTTTACTGGGTTCAATTTGCACAGGAATACAGGGTGTATACCTAAAGCTCATCAATCATTGTCAGGCAGAAATGATTGAACAATAGATAACATTCAAAGAACTCTGAGGGCTTATTCTGAGTCAGGGTCAGATAGTTAAAGGGCCATAAAACTTTGGGGAACAAACTCACTTCCTGCTTGGACCCTTATCACTTAAATTGAGGGTATTAGCAAAGCAGGTTTCATAGGATTTTATGCATTCTTTCTTAGTCCTGATCACCCTAGGGAACCTGCCCTTTCCAGCACAGGGCCATGCCCACCTCTAGCATAGTTTCAGACTTGTCAGGCAGGGGAAGTAAGGCAGCCAAGAGATTAGGAGACTTCTTGCAGACAGAATGAGGACTCAGGCTGTCAAAGCCGAGGGGCAAGGGTCCATGACCCCCTTTTTCTATAGCCCCTCAAGTCCTTCCCTGAGGGCCCCTTTGCGACCCTGCCTGTCTTAGGTCATTGGCTAACCAGTCATCCTTCTGGGGCCAAGCAGGGTAAAAAGAAAGGGGGCAAAAGTGGTGCCCCTACAAGGAAGATAAGCTTTGTCTCCTGAGTGGCTTATGGTCCCAATGTCTCTCTACTCAGCCTTAGCCACAGGGGATTATAGTTTCTGAAACCAGGCAGGGCAGTTCCCAATACTTAACCACTCTCTTCTTGAAATAATGTTTTCAGTTGGCTTCTAAAATAGTATATGCTCTGCGTTTTCCCTCTTCCTTACTATTCTGTAGTAGGCACTCCTCAAGTTTGTTTTTTTTGTGTTGGTTCCCAGTTCCTCCTCCATTCTCCATCCTCTGTGGGAAAGTGCCTCTGGCCTTGATCTAACCAGCTTTTCCACCTTATCCAGTTTCACCTTTTTAAATACCATGTCTAGCTTGTAGGTTCCTAAATTTGTATTTCTAGCCCTGATCTCTCTTGAGCTCTAGTACCATATATCAGACTGCCTACTAGCTATCTCTAATTGTCCACAGTAGGCATCTCAAAGATAAAATGTCCCACAGAACTCCATTCTTGCCCCACTAGCTTCTCCTTAACTTTTCTTCATCTCAGTTAATGACACTTTTTAAAGTTTATTGGGGTGACATTGGTTTCAAAGTGTACATGTCTATGATACATGATTTGTATATTGTGTTGTGTGCCCACCACCCAAAGTCAAATCACATTCCGTCATCATATATTTGGTCCCCTTTACTCTTTACTACCCTCCACCTCCTTTGCTCTGGTAACAATACTGTTGTGTCTACAAGTTTCAGTTTTATATCCCATATATGAGAGAAATTGTGGTTCTTAGCTTTTTCTGGCTTATTTAGCATAATATTCTCAATGTCCATCCATGTTGTCATGAACAGCAGTATTTCATCTTTATTTATGGCTGAGTAGTATTCCATAGTATAAAGGTACCACATTTTTATCCATCTGTCAAAGGACACTTTGGTTGTTCCCATGTCTTGACCCCTGTGAATAATGCTGCAATGAATATAGGGGTGCATATGTCTTCGCAAATACATGTTTTCAAGTTTTTTGAGTAGTTAGCCAGAAAAGGGATTGCTGGATCATATGCTAGCTCTAGTCTTAATTTTTTGAGGAACTTCTTAATTTTTTGAGGAACTGCCATACTGTTTTCCATAGTGACTGTACCAGTTTACATTACTACCAGCAGTGAATGAGGGTTCATTTTTGTCTACAACATCTCCAACCCTTGTCACTTGTCTTGCTGATAGCAGCCACTCTAACAGGTGTGAGGTAGTATCTCATTGTAGTTTTGATTTGCATTTCCCTAATAGCTAGTGAACATCTTTTCGTGTATCTGTTGGCCATTTGTATGTCTTCTTGGGAGAAGTGTCTGTTCAGGTTCTCTGCCCATTTTTTTTTTAATTGGATTGTTTGTTTGGTGTTCAGTTGTATGAGTTCTTTGGACATTAACCCCTTGTCAGAGCTAATGTTTACAAATATCTCTCATTTGATTGGTTGCTTTTTAGTCAATGATACTTTAATCCACTCTTCCATCAGACAAAAACCCTAGGAGTCACAATTGGCTCTTTTCACACTGCACATCTAGGCTGTCAGCAAGTCTCGTCTGATCTCTCTCCAGAATATATATTCTCAACTGGATTACCTCTCACCACCTCGCTGCCCCTACCCTAGTGCACTCTACATGATCTCGCTCCCCAGTTACTGCCATAACCTCCTCAGTGGGCTTCCTGCTTCTCCTCTTGTTCCCTCCAAGTAGAACAAGAGTGGTTTTTTAAAAAATGCATATCAGAATGTGTCACTCATTTGCTTAAATACCCTCTCATTGCACTTAGAATAAAATCCACACTCCTTTCCATGGCCTACAAAGCCTAATGTGACCAATCCTCTACCATCTCTCCCAGTTCCCACTTTTCCCTTTGTTTCGTACGTGTCACAATTTACTGCACACGTGTACCTGCTCCAGGGCTCTTCTCACATTGTTCAGGCCTTTGCCTGGCTGCCTTCTCACCACCCAAACCTCAGCCCAGTAGTCACATCCTTGTCACATTCCTGAACAGCACTTACTAACACTCTATCCATTACTGTGTTTGATTTGCTTCATAGCATTGAAACTATTTGAAACTTACACATGTTATTTGCCTATTATCTACTGCTTGCTCGACCCACCTTCCCACCAATGTAAGCTCCGTGAAAGGAGTTAATTTTTGTTTGCCATATAGAGGTGCTCAACAAGTACTTGTTGAATATCCTAAATTGCAATTTTGCTCAAGTGTCAAATGCTTCAAATTTCACAGGATATGGATACATCATGATGTAGAATGGTTAGTCACCCCAGGTTGGCAGGGACTGAGAAGTTTACTGGGATACAGAACTTTATGGGCTAAAACCAGGAAAATTCTGGGTAAACCAAGATAAGTTGCTCAACCCTAAGATATGTCACCATTTCAACAAATCGTGACAGTAACAAAATATTGTCAATAGGTTCTGCAACTTTAAGCAAAACGACGTATAATGAAACCAATTTTACCATAGGATAATTGATATAAACAAGAGTTAAGTTCCTATAATATCTCATCAACATTATAGTGAAATGACATTGAATGCAATGTTATTCAAAGACCTGCTTGCTTTAATATACCAGTGTACAGTGTGGCTCTAAGAGGCAATTAAAGCATGAAGCATTTCCAAAACTTACTTGACCGTGAAACCCTTCTGTAGTATTTCCATGGAAGCTGTTTTGTGAAACTCTTCTGTTCCAACTTCATTCTCTAACCAAGCTCATTTTTGTCATCATCTGAACTTGTTACATAAAAGCTTTCCTGCTTTTATGTAAAGTTTTATGAAATGTCAAAGAGGCAGTACTAGTGCTGTGGCACTGTTTGATAAAGGCACTATTCCATATTATAAAATGTAAGTTGGATTATGAGTTCATAAGTCATAACTAAAGGCACTTTAAAAGTGGATTGTGAAACTCACTATAAGTGTTTCAGTCATATTAGAAGATACGGAAATGAGTTTTTAAATAAAACAATTTAATACTGCTAGATGATAAGAGAGGCAGGGACTCCCTGCCCCCCCACCACTGCACACAGACGTGTCTGAGCAAGGACAGGAGGTGTGAGCATTGTGGTCAGCAGGCCAGTGGTTGACAGGTAACCGTTTCTCCTTTCCTTCTTCTGCATGAAAACTCACTCCCAAGTTATCTTTGGGAACCAAAGGAAGGGAGTTGCTCCTCCATTCTGGTTCTAGTGAGTCACTCTGGGGCTGAAAGGACTACAGATGGGGGGAGTTTGCATTCGCAACCTTGTCAAAGGGAGAATAATGACAAACGTATAGGTAAAAGGACAATTTTAGCAGCAGTAAAATGAAAAAATGTGGGAGAGAGGATGGGGCCAGGTCAAATACATGATTTCAAGAGAAGCCAAATCATCTAAGAACATGGACAGTGAGGACATGTGGGTCAGGGCCTCTGGAGATCAGGAAGGCTCAGGAGAGGACAGCCTGGTGCCAAGTGCTGTTCGTACTATGTCCTGAAAAATTCACTTTAGACGTTTGTCCAGTGGTCTTTGTGCAACTGTACTTGAGCGCTTTTTTCAGAGTAGAGGAAGGAACTGCTGTGGTTTAGTCTCCCTAATGCTTGTGCCTGGCATCCGTGTTTGCTGGGCCTCTGGGATGGAGGACTTCCAGTGTATGGACAAGCTGTCAGCAGTGCCCACGGAGGGCCACACCCTTGGTCCACTGTCAATGCCACAACTGTGGGGCAAGTGTGAAGGTCTCCATCTGGGTGCCAAAGATGCTGGGTGCCAAAGACATCTATATAGCAGGGGCCACTGTGGGAGGGCCTCAGGCCAGGCAGCCCCATCAGGTGGTCAAGGCCACCCACACAGTCATGAGGCCTGCTCCAAGCTATTCTGCTGTTCTTCGTCCATCTGCAACCAGCTCCAGTCTAGAGACTGAAAGTCAAATGGCAAGTTAAAAATACAGTAGCCACCAAATACACCTCAGGCTGTTTTTCTGCTCTGGGAGGCAACCAGCACAATGTGGAAGGAAATATAAACCCTCTCATTAATATGTCTTATTATTGCAGGGTACCCTTGAGCTAAAGGGACATATTCAAAACCATACAGGATCTTTTCTTTGGACTGGCTTACAGTCCCCAAGATTCCTGGACTATGGAAACTGGAAAGGCAATTTTAGTATTACTTGTACTCATGGTGTTTATTTATGCCCACTGTGGGTAGGTAGTATGAAGAGCATTCCAGGTGGAGCAAAATCATAAGCAAAGGCCCTGTGGCTATAGGAGTACATCATAATCTAGGAGCAGAGCAAATCTTGGCTATTGATTTCCAGCCTCACCAGATGAAGCACTCTAATGAAAGACTTGACCTTCTTCTGGCGGAAATGCAAATTAGCAGTGAAAGGATTACATATACAGTCCCATGAGGAGGAAGAGCAGCAACAACAGGTACAGAAAGCCACCAAACCAGAGAATGACACTTGCATAAATACCATATCATCACAATTAATGGTATCCCCTCTGATTCTTCTGAAAACTAAGAAATTATGAGGGAGGCTAGCAGGTGATTGTACTGGCAAGAAGAGCCCTATAAAGGTCTGAGGAAATGATTTAGGATCCTCACCACAATGTTAGTTGTCTTTTTTTAATCCTCACCCAAGGATTTCTTTTATTGACTTTAGAGAGAGGAAGGAAGAGAGAGAAAGAGAAACATGGATGTGAGAGAGCAACATGGACTGGCTGCCTCATGTACACGCTCTGACCAGGGATGGACCCCGCAACCTTTTCGGTGCACGGGACAATGCTCCCAGCAACTGAGCCACCAGGCCAGGGCAGCTCTGCCTTAATGTACCTGTATCTTGACTAGTTTTTCTCTAGGTTAGTTTCCCTCTATAACTAGTATTACCTACCTACTGCTAAGCTCTGAGTCCCTGAGAAGCTGGGCCATGACAGGGTCTTGCTTTGCCCCGGAAACCCAGCACAGCACCCATAACACACAAATGCGCGGCAACGGAGCAAAAGTTGCCAGGGAGGTGAGCAGGGGAGGTCTTCTCGGAATAATATCACCTTCCTCATTACCAAATGTTGTAAGGATTCAATGAGGCAATTCACATAAAGTACTTGTGCCCATTCCATAATGTTAGCATTATTTTGATGATGAATAATAAATACGTACAGCTGACCCTTGAACAACACAGTTTGAACTACGCAGGTATACTTGTATGTGAATTTTTTCCAATAAATACAGTAAATGTATTTTCTCTTCCTTATGATTTTCTTAATAATATTTTCCTTTCTCTAGCTTACTTTACTATAAAGAATACAGTATATAATACATACACAAAATATGTGTTAATCGACTGTGTTATCAGCGAGGTCAACAGTAGGCTATTTATAGTTAAGTTTGGCAAGTCAAAAGTTCCATGTGGATTTTTGACTGTGCAGGGGGTTAGTACTAACCCTGCATTGTTTAAGGGTCAACTGCACTAGAAAACCCTAAGGGTATACTGAGATCGAGGAAACAATGCCTTTCCATTTTCTTTTTCTCATCTGCTGTAGAAAGGACAAGGAATAGCTGGGGTTCACACAGGCCATTACCCGTAAACTCTGGTCCTGTTCTTTCATGGTGTCTTGCATTGCGCTTTCTAGCTGGGTGCAGAGAGTATGTGCTTCAGCCACCAGTGCATCGCTAAAGAAAAGGATCAAGTTATTAGAAAGTGGTCAGCATTATTTTTTCAGAGATGATACTGTTTTAAAATATGCTAAAGAAGTTTTACCAAGGTTTTAAAAACTAAGTGAGAATTATTTTGGTGCTGAGTGCCTTAAAGCACCATGTTGTTAGTGAGTGACCTCATTCCTCCAGGGAAGCACTCTTTGGAAGCCCGAATCTAGCGTTACCTGTCATGGTGTGGGAAGGCAAATCCATCCCTGCTTAATAAAAAGGTTAAAAGTAAAAGAGCTCTTTCGGACTTAACTAGATTGCTGAATTTATTAATTCTTTCCAAACTGCCAAAATCTAAAGATAACTTCAAAATCACCTGTTTTCTAATTTTTGAAATGAAAAAAAAAATAGAGACCAAGCAATTTCAGATCTCCACAGTCCCTTGAGATCTGACGAAAAGCAAGGTCTGGGAGCTGGTTTCATTGTACCTGTGCTCTCTCTCTTCTATGGCGACCATGCACGTGTCCTGTCCAGAATGGGTCATGGTGAGACGGGAGAGTCTAATAGGCCACCCGCCCTTTTCTAACCTCCGCTCTATGACCTGTGCTCCCAGGATAACTTTTCCAGATCTTTCCATCATTACTGGAGGGAACATGACAAATCCCGGAAAGCAGTGTCCCCTCACCTTGCAAGGCGTGGCACTCTGATGGAAGGAACATAGGGCACCTTTTTGCTTAGTCTCAGCTCCAGAACTACTGACTAGGTTAAAGGCTCGGTGCTGGCCCCAGAGGACAGTGTGGGAGGCACAGGACCCAGGCATTATCCTCAGGGACCTCAGGGTAGGTTGGGGAGGGAATTGAGAACCTAAGGCCACATGTGATTAAGTACCAAACCACTACAGGCTATGAACTTCCCGAATACTGGAACAGGACTTTTTAAAACAACTTTATTGAGATAAAATAACATACCATAAAGTTGACCCAGTTAAAGTGTACACTTTGACAGTTTCAGGATATTTACAGAGTTGTGCTGCCATCACAATCATGTACTCTTGGAACATTTTCAGCACCCAAAAAGCAATCTTGTACCCATTGGCAACCACTTCCCATTCCTCCTCCCCACCTACCCTAGGCAACCGTTAGTCTATTTGCTCTGTCTATAGACTTGCCTACAGGAACTGATTAAGTCATCCTCAGTGCCTAGGGCATGGAACATAGAATGTGTTGAGTTAATGGGTGTGGGACTGAATTAAACACAAACCCCCCACAGGAGCTCCAAGAAGAGAGCGATCCCCCTGTGTTTGGGCAGTCAGGGCTTTAGAGAGGGTGGGAAGCAGATGTGCCCTCCAGATAATCCCAGGGAAGTTCTCGAACTTGCGTATGCATCAGAACCAGCCTGGGCTTCTTAATCATGACTGCTGTGCCCCACCCCTGAGCTTCTTATGCAGAATCTGCATTTCTAACAAGATGCTGCTAATGCTGCGGTCTGGACCAGACTTGAAGAACCACTGGGCTGGAGCAAGGAGTGTGTGTGGGAACAGTGGACCCCCTGAACTGCTCTGAGGGGGCCACGAATGCCTGAAAAGACTCAGGATAGATCCTCTAGGGAGTGGGAAACCATTACAAGTTAATGACCAAGGAATACCTTGATCAAAATGGTACTTTGTGAGGACTAATTTGACCAGAGAGGGCTTGGAGGCAGAACCAGGCGGGAAGCAGGGAGGCCAAAAGCCTTGCCACAAGGGGCTGAAATGTTCTGTTCACCACCTCTGCAGCAGCGATATAGGTGACAGGAGGGGAGAGGAAGGGATGAACGGGAGGTGATGAGAGGCAATGGGAGGAAAACGGTAACTTGGGAACTCAAAGTGGTGGTGGCGTGAGAGGGAGGAGGCAGGTGACTCGGGGGGCGGGGGGAGTCTGGTTTTGAAGATGAGATAGTGATTCATGGACTAAACAGAACTTTCAATATTCTCGTCGAGCAATTAGTAATCCAATCCTCACATAAGAAAATTTTGGTTACCAAGATATTCTGACTCCCAAGGGACTATGAGGTGTTTGTGTCTGCAGTGCTACCATGGGGAACAAACACAAAGGAAAACACACGCAAAATCATTAGACAGGTGAAACAGTCCATCAGTGATAAACATCCATTTCCCTGCCAGGACCTGCTGATGCGCCCTTGAACATTACGCTCGGCTGTTAACCATGACAGACATACCTTTTGCTGACTGGCTCAGGTAAGCAGTCAGGGGCAGTGGGAGGCTGAGACATGAGTTGACCAGAGTGACTAAGGCGAGAAGCATTCATGCTGTCTGGGCTTCCACTAACAGGACCACGGACCTTGCTCTAAAACACAGACCAAAAAGGAAGTCAACCAAGTTCTGGAGCAAAGGGATAAGTCAACCCCTGCATTCACACCATGCTATTTTCTCACGAGACAATTGGCTATCAGACACATGTTATTCCTAGAGGATCTTGGTCAACACTTCTATCCATGACAACTGGTAGTTTGCCTTTCAGTTTAGAAAATGTTTCTGTATTAGGTGTACTTTTTGATAAAAGATTCTAAACATAGGGAGATCTGAGTGCCTGTATTTGTAAGCTTTATTTCATTGTTTGATTGCTTAATTGAACTCTAATACGGAAATGAAAAGTGAGGTGTTTTTACTCTTTTCCAAGTAGAAGACTGAGACACATAAAAAAGTTATCAGTGACTTCCTGTGAATTGCACCCTCTGTGGACGCTAAGAAGAAAACCAAGATATTCTGACTCCCAGGCTGCTGCAGCCACTCTGCCTCAAAGCCGAGATGCTAAACTGACGGCTCCTGCTCCAGCTACTTGCACCTCCTCAAACCTGCAGCCCACAGACATGACCTACAGTCAGCCTTCTCAGCATCTCTTCCTTACCACATCCTCATTTGTTGGCCTCACCTACTGCTCATCAACCCCTCTCCTCACCCTCCCTGCAGCCTACAGTTTTTCATCCCTCTCAACTGCTCAAACTGTGGGACCTGTCCTGGCTCCACATCTTCCCTTCCAGCCAATCGTCAGGGTCCAACCTCAACCAGCCATTCAAGTCTCCTGTTCTTCCCCGCTCTTGGTCTTTCTGCTGCATCTTCCCTGGTGATTATTACCCTTGGAGAGGCCCAGCCATCCACCTCCTTCACTTCTGCCTTGGTCTGCAAGTGCGGAAGGAGATCCCTATTGTGCTATTTGGCTCCTCATCCTTCCACCGGCCTGTCCTGTGCACCACAGGAACCACTCAACTCCAGCCCCACTGAGCAGCCCCTCGTGCTCAATGGTGGGGTCTGCCAACGTCTCAAATCTATTCTCCAGCTGCCACCAGAGTGAGTTTTCTAAAACCCTAATGTGACCCTCCCATTCCCGTACTTAACTCTCTTTAACACGAGAGGAGAAAACAAATACTGCAATGTTTCCTCCATCTCTTCAAAATAAAGTGTGGCCTGAATGAGATAGCCCTTGCCTGCCTGTCCAGTGCCATCCCTGAGATACCCTTCCCAATGCCACACCAGCCTGCTGATGCCCCCTCGCCCCAGGCTTTGACAGAGCGATGTCTTTGTCTTGGAATGTCCTCATCTCCACCTAGCCACCCACCTACCTCCTACGGACACTTCGGGTAAAACAATACCTCCTTGTGAACATTTTCTGTGGTTCCTTCACCTCTAAGACTGAAGCTGGCATTGCTCCTGTGCACTCATGCTACAGCTAGTGCTTATTATAGTTGTCGTATGGCACTTCCTGCCCTTAACTGTCCTCATTCCTTTCCCTGTCTGGGCACCAAACCAGATCATGAGCTCATTGGGCCAGGCACCATGCTTACTTTTCCTCCTTCAGCTCCAGTTTTCAGCACCCTCCTGGGCACATAGTCAGCACTCAACAAATGGTGAATGGATGCAGACCAGGCCATCACTTGTGAATACCTCACCTCCCCTCTTAATTATTCTCTACCTCGTCAAATCTCCCCTGTTCTTTCCCTCCTTACTTCTAGGAGAAAATGTCACTCACCCCTTTCCCAAGGCCAAGCTCATGATACTGACCTCTCCATTGTTCTCAAGACTGAAGACTAAACTGTCTCCTGTCACTTTGATACTGTGAATCCCCAGAACACTGTCTCCTTCTGCTTGGCCTATAAATATAGTCCAGTTTCCATGATCTTAAAAAACACCATCCTTATATCCTGCTTCTATTTTAAGCAATTATATTCCCATTCTCCTCTTTGTTCTGTTTTTATAGATTTTATTTATTTATTTTTAGACAGAGTAGAAGGGAGGGAGAATGAGAGAAGCATCAATGTGTGGTTGCCTCTCGTGTGCCCCCTAGTGGGGAACCTGGACCACAAGCCAGGCATGCGCCCTGACCGGGAATCGAACAGGTGACCCTTTGGTTCGCAGGCCAGTGCTCAACCCACTGAGTCACACCAGCCAGGGCTCCTCTCTGCTCTTAAAGGCTATCAATAACTACATGGCTCTCTTTTCAACCTCTTCAGCTTTGTGCAGCCTTCACTGTGAGGGTCACTCTTCCAGGAGCTCTGGTTTCCATTGCTTTTGCCTGGCTCTTTTCACTTCTCTGTCCTGAGCTTTCTTTTTTGTGTTACGTTTTGCCTCTAAGCCACATTCAGTGAAATCACAGATACACAGGACAGGCGGTGGGCACAGAAAGTATGAACTCTAACACACGCAGCCCATGTAGATGAGGACCCACCACGTCATGCTGCCATGCACTGTAGAGGGCTAAGTGTGGGACCCCTAAAAGATCTGTCCATTCCTAATTCCAGAAACCTGGAAATGTGAGCTTTTGGGAAAAGGATCTTTGCAGATGTAGTTGAGGGTCCTGAGATGAGATCATCCTGGACAACGTGGTGGGACTGAAGCCCAGTGACAAGTGTTCTTCTAAGAGACACCCAGAAGAGAGACACAGAGAAGGCCATGAGAACCCAGAGGCAGAGATCGGGGTGGTGCAGCCACAAGCCAAGGAATGCCTGGAGCCACCAGAAGCTGGAAGAGACAAGGAAGGATCCTCCGCTGGCTGGAGCCCTCGGAGAGAGCCTAACCCTGCCAGCACCTTGATTTCAGACTTCTGACGGAACACTTTGTGGTAAGTTACTACAGTGGCCACAGGAAATGAACACATGCATAAATAAAAACAATGGGCATAGGCCCTAACTCCGCCCGCCTCTGCTCACTCTTAGGCATGAAGAAGTGAAAGGCAAGCAGCAGCAGCTGAGTGCTTATCAGTGGGTTTGTGGTCCCCCTTGCACGGCGATGACAGCACACAGAGGAAGGCCCTGAGAGGGCTGTGGGCCTGGCCATGGGGCTCACTCACACATGCGATCTTCAGGAGATTCCAGAGCTCCTTCTGCCGCTTTTCCTGAAGCCGAACAACAGTCTTCTCATCCTCATTCATTAAACTCACCACCTCTTCCACCTTGGGCAACAATTCCAGAGCTTTCTGCTTGCAAACCACAGTTTTACTGTAAAGAATAAACAAGACAAAGTGCAGTGGCATTTGGGGTAGAGAAAGCAGAACATAATGAGCCCATTCGGCAGCTGTATAAAAATTTTCTTCAGGTGGGTAAGGGCATCAGCGTAGAGTGAAGATACGGCTTCACAAGGCTTGCTGCTTCTCCACATTCCCCCTAAAGTAGGAGAGTCTGGGTTTATACCTGAGCTGTGTATAAATCACTCGCACTTTCTTTTCAAAGGCTTGGATTGCCTGAAGCAGCAGTCGCACCATTTCCTGACTGTCACCCTCAGTCCGTTGGTCTGGAGAGAGGAAAAGAGGTGCACCGTTGCTCCAGGGGGCTGGCACGGAGCACCAGGGCCTCACACCTGGGATAACAAGGGACCCGAGGCAGACATAAAACCCCGCTCACCTCTTGGTTTTTCCCTGAGTCTCCTGTAAAGTTCCCTTGCTTGCTCTTCTCTGAAATACACGAAGAAGAAGCTCTGTCTAGATGTGAGGCCAAATTAGCACATTTGAAGCATTAATAAGCTAATTCTTGCCAGTAGAATTGTTGATTTCTAGAAATAAGACTGACCCTATGTCTTAACTGGGAAAAGTGATTATTCCTGGTGATATTATAGGTGATAATCTATAATAAGATGATCGTAATCAAAAATCGAACCTCTCCAAAGTTTCATGAGAGAGGACCCAAAGGAAAGGAGTCTGACCCACTCTGTCCCATGGAATTCCTACCCTCTTGGCTTCCACGGTAGTGCTTCCGGGTGTCATCCCTGGCCCCATACCGGGCCCCAAGCTCAGAGAGCATGGCTCCCTCTTAGAAGTGCAAGCCCAGGTGGACACAAACTCCTATCCCTTTTTCACCTTAACACAGTGAGACTGGCTGACATTTTCAGAGGTAACTTTCATTTGAAAACTAGAGGAGAATGAAGATGTATATGATTCAAGAAAATGCAGAATACAATCAGATTTCTGGTATTCTGGCTCCTGGTCCTGAGAATCTTGGTAAAAGTATCAGAGGATACTGCTGAGCCCAAGTGAGAGCTCCTGAGAGGCTGATGTGCTCGCTGCCTCCCTCCGCTCTGCACCCTGGGGGCTGTGTGCAAGTTCCTTCAGGCAGGACGGCTCTACCGGGCACCTCATCCTCTCAGAGCCAAGGCGAAAGTCCTGACAAAAACTCAAAAGAACAGTTTCCACGTCCAGACTTCTAAGAGTTGCCAGTCTTCTTCTCTTTGAGCTACACCTGGGTCAGGGTGGCTGGACAAACAGTGACACCTGATACCGTGGTAAAGGCTCCTTGCAGTATAACTTTTACAGTTTACAAACTACTGCTCTATGCATTATCTGAACTGATTCTCCCAACTTTAGGAGGTCAAACAATTTTTCTGGCCACTAAATAAAAGGGGTGACCCTGCCAAAAACAGGAATCATCTTCTGGAAGGTGGGCCCCTTGTGAGTGTTCTAGGAACCCATCTGTATCAGTGCACCAGCTGGCATTGTTGTGAGAGGCTGCATTCAGCTTCAGTGAATTTTTTTGGAAGACTCTTTCATTGCATTTTCCCATTTCATGATGCATGATTTATGAGTGCACCTGCTCACACTGCACTGAGTGAATGAATGTTCAGCAGTTTTTGACCAAAAACACCATGAACCCAATGCTGCACACCGTTCACCTGATCTTGCCCCAAGCAACTTTTTGTTTGTTTGTTTCCCAGATGAAAAACCCCTCAAAGGGAAACGTTTTGCCGATGTGGAAGACATGAAACAAAGCATGGCAGGAGCATTAAAAGGCATCAAAGTTGACAAGTTCAAAAACTGTTCTGAGCAGTGGAAAAACATCTCGATAGGAGTACTGCAACAAATGGAGAGCACTTTGAAGGTGACTGAAGTTTAAACATGCAAGAATAATACACAATTTTTATGAACAAATTCCGGGGGTTTTTGGGTCCCCCTCTTGTAGATATGGAAACTAAAGCTCAGAGTGGTGATGATCTGTCCTTGCTCATTCCTGGAACATGCAGAGATGACTCACTGCGGGTGGGGAGGGTACACGTCTACATGGGAACAGTCCCATGAGCTTGCATAATAACCACACAATTCCAACACACATGTGGAAACTCCAGTTTGGGCCTGTGCGTGCGTTGGGGACAGCGTGTGCGCCCCGCCCGGCTGGTACTCACAGGTCGTCCAGCGTCCCGCCCTGCTTCCGACCCATCGGGCTTCTCTGCAAGTCCACAATGTCCGTCTGCAGTGCCATCATCCGTTCCACCAGATGTTTCACTTCATTCTCCTGGTGGAAGAGCTATGCTAATGTCAACTGACGTAAGAGGAACATTCTGAGATGCAAGGTTTTCGGGGGAAACCCTCCAGGCTCATTGCAGACTCTCAACTGACTGGCTAGAAGGAGTGTGAGCTTTGGAGTCACAAAGAGCTAGGTTTGGATCTCAGGTCTACCATTTTCTGTGTGACCGTTGAGCAAGTTAACCCTTTAGGTGCAGTTTCCCACCATAAAATAGGCTTCTAATGGGGCCAGCCTGGGGGTCAGACAAGTGTGTAAGGTATCCGGAATGGTGCCTGGCACATAGAAGATGACCGATGTTCATTCCTGTCTCTTCTCTTAATTTGTCTATCCAATGCTGTCCCATGTGGGGTCCTGGATTCGTTCATTTCACAGATTATGTACGTGAGTGCCATGCTGGGTGGAATACTCACCCATCTCTATGGTTAAATAGGGTGCTGTCTATACACTCTCACCTTTAAGCATGCATTTAGTACTGATTACAGAAACACACACTGTAACATGGAGGCGAAGGTCCTTGCCCAAGTTCATAGGAGAAAATGGTGGAAAAGCCCAGGAAAAGGTCCTTAGAGCCCAAGGTCTTTGATCTGCATGACGCTCACTAAGTAACACCTCTCCGCCTCCCTAATTCACATTTTCCAGTGGCACTTGAGTTACACTGTCCTAAGACTCTCTGCCCAGACCTTTTCTCCCCTGTGGATTTAGTGTCCCAGCAAAATTAGGCAAAAACCTTTGACGAGATGGAGCACCAAGCATTCATCCAAGGCCCTTTCTAACAGGAAGAGGTCCAGGCTTCCCCCCAGTGACACTTCACACTTTGCTCCTCATTCAAATCTGGACCGGCTCTGTCCACCTGGGTAGCTCCCAGACCTTCCACAGTGTGGCCCCGTTTACTCTCCCAGCCTCTTTCCAGCAAGTTCTAGTTAAAGTCAAAGAGCCTGGCAAAGAAAACTTGAGTTCTCCCATACAAGATGGGCCTAGTGTTGAAGAGAAAGTGGAAAATGGTAGAAAAAAGCCTCATCTTCTTCAGTAAGGGTAAAATCCTAAAATGAGTGTCCTACCCGCCCACAGAGCTCCACGGCCTGTTCCATTTCCCTCCAGGCCAGCAGCAGTTTATCTGATGCTAGAAAAAAAAAATGTAGGGGGAAAAAATGAAAAACAAAACAAACATACCACAAAACCAAAACAGAAACAAGCAACTCAATTATATAGGGATAAAAGAAACCCCAGGAGCAGAAAATAAGAATGAAATGGTCTCTCCAAACTCATTGAAAAGAGTACACTCACTGATCCCAAACTCAGTTTGCTCACTATACTTCTCCAGGTCAATCTGGATGCTGGTCTTAAAGAAATCCAACTTGGCTTTGAGCTGCTGAGACATGGAGGCCATGGAATTCTTCATCTTAGAGAGGCAGCTGTTATTCCGCAGGAGATTCATCCTGTGGGGACCACAAAAAACAGAGCCTTGGGGTGTCTTTGGGATACAAATACCATTTCCTGTACAATAATAACAAAACTGCCTCAAATACCAAGGCAGATCCCTGCTATAATTATTATAAGAGCAGCCAGTTCAAGCCATAACTTCCTCATCCTCAGCAATGCATGAGGTCCTGCGCCAAAGTGGGAATCAGGCAAAGTACTACACAAAGGGCCCATAACCGTCACCAGTCAGAACCCAGGGAGAAGGCAGCCAGTCCCCAGCACGGCAGCAGGGGAGGGATGCTGACCCAGACTGCGATGAGCTCCTCCACATTTCAAATTCCGCCCCCAGTTCAGTCAGCCCAGCCCTCAGTTCACACTACTGTTCCATGTGCCGACGTCACTCAGCCCGCCAGGTCTTAAAGGGCCTCCCTCCCTCCAGCCCTGCTGGCCACTTCCTGCCCACCCAAACCAGTGTCTCCCTCTTGTCTCTCCTAACCGTTGCTTCTGGGCCCTTGCCTCCACCACCACCCTGTGGCCAAAGCCACCAAGCAATTTTAAATAAGACCAAAACCGCCTGGCACAATACATGGCAGCTCGCTGTCCCTGCTGCAGCCGGTTACAGTCCTCCTTCAGGGTTTGGATGCTATGCCAAACCTGGCCCCATACTTTCCGCAGCTGGAAGAAAGACAGGTTCCTCTTGGGCTCTTGAACTGGAACAGAGACATATACAATTGTCAGAGAATAACACCCTACTATTAACCACATCCTGCCTTGCAACATCACTGGCTTTTATAATTCTAAAAGTTACATAACTACTATGCTATTATATAACTTTTTGGGGTACTATGCCTCGTTACTGCCTCATACACATTTTTGTACCAGTGTGTATAAAAGCATGTACCAGTGAATAAACAGCTGTTGCTTTGATCTGAAGAAACACTTTGTAAATCATGAGGTGACAGTCATACATACACCGGCTCATATACAGGGTCTGGCAGAAGTAACACCTGCTTGAGTGTGGCTGGTGGGGTAATAATATGGGTGTAATAATTTATAGTTTTAATTTGACTATTCCACTTAAAATGTCATATGGGTTGCTTGAGTATGATATTGTTGTGTTACAGAATTACATGCTTATGATTTTGTAATAAAAGATTTTATAATAAAAAAAGATTTTATAATAAAAGGTGTTGTTTGTGTTGAATCCTGTATTTTTTATTTTTTTAAAGATTTTATTTATTTACTTTTAGAGAGAGGGGAAGGGAGGGATAAAGAGAAGGAGAGAAACATCAATGTGCAAGAGATACATGGGATCGGTTGCCCCTCTCACACACCCCCAACCGGGGACCTGGCTTGCAACGCAGGCATGTGCCCTGACTGGGAATCAAACTGGTGACTTTTCAGTTCACAGGCTGACACTCAACCCACTGAGCCACACTGGCCAGGGCGGCTCATATATTTTTAATAGAAACTCTATGCTCACAATATCTAAGGTCATATGAAGCTTTCTAAAATTGCAGCTTCAATCAGCAGTACTAGAAGATGACTAAATAAGCAATAAGCCTGGAGATCTCTAAGCCTTTGGACCTCTGATCTGTTTACTCTGCATGTGGGGGAGAGCATGAGTAAGAACAGGACTGCGAGATGTGTTAAAATGTCCATCTAACCATGAACAATGTAACGCTACAGACGCAGTTTAAAAAAAAATAGGCAGCTCTATATGCACCAAAAGGGGAAAAACTCTCCAAAATATTTTAAGTGAAAAAGGCAGGCACAGAACAGCACACATGGCATGCTACCATTTGTTCGGGGGGAAAAGGAAGAAATGAATGTATGTAACTTTTAAATGCACAGGTGGAATACCCCTGGAAGGTATACCCAAGAATTTGGCAGCAGCAGTTTCTCTGGAAGAGGCTGGGAAACTGGGGTGAGAGGATGGCTTATTTTTCACTTTATATCCTCTTGTACCTTTTGATTTTTTTTGGTATCATATGTATGTATTAATTATTAAAATATAAATAAACTCGAAAATAAATAAAATGGCCATCTGATTCAAGTTCGGAGGCTTGCAGACAGCAGTCTCCGTCCTCCATTGAAAGTTGCAGCTAGGAGGCTGGAATTTACTCCTTGCCGGCCGGGCTGCTCCTTGCATGCCCCTAGTAAAGAAGAAGGCTGCCCCGAGCACAGGGTGAGCTGCCCTCTGTAGTAGGTGCCCATCCCCTGGCCCATGTCTCTCTCTCCTACCATGTTCCGAGCATTATACATGATTATTTTAAAAAAGAAATGATGTTCTTACGGATACAGCTGACACTTTCAGGCTGGGGCCGTGGAGAGATCTGAGTCTCATAGGTGACTTTACTATTGTCGAAGAGAAAGACAAGGTCCATGTCCAGTGTACGGCCCTCATTCAGCTGCAAAGCGACATGAGCAAAATGAGATCTTGTGGACCTAACCCCTCCTTTTTCCATGTAATAACGAAAAGACTTCGGAGTGTTTCCCTCTGTTTACCAACAGCATCATCTTCAGCCAGCAAGTACTAGGACTTGTCTTACCTCTACTTCCTTTTCCTGTTCCTTACTTATTTATCCCAATGTACACCTTATTTACAACTTATCACATTCTATTTTATTCTATGATTGTCTTTTGGGTACAACTTAGGAATTTTCTATCTCCTTTCCTCTCTAAGAACTGTTTCTTACATGCTAACTTCATCACCTGGCAGGGGGCTGGGGAGGCGGGGCAGCGACCATGTCTTTCATTGCTGTAGTTGTCAGCACAGTTCTGTAGACAAGGGGTGCATCGTGAATAGTTTTGGTTGACTTGGAAGAATGAAGCATCATTTTGATGACAAAGGCAAAATAAAGGTACTCTAAGGAGTCTGGAAAGTAACAACTCAAGTGTGGAGTGACTGGTGTCTCCCATTAGGTCACACAGGGGACCTCCCATTCCCACTTTAAAAAACCAAGCAGGGATCTTTGTGATGAACAGAAATGATAAAGTAGAGCTAAAATCTGAACCTGTGATTATTTTCCCCGCTGGCAAAGTTAGGGAAAAACAGGGTGTTCTGCCAGAAGCCAGGGGCTCACCTTGCCATCTGAAATACACTGAGTGGCAGGCTTGTCGGGGATCAACGCCAGACCCGCTTCTTGCAGCAGCTCCTGGTCCTCCTCGGGGATTCCTGTGTCCTGCTGGATTCTGGCCTTTAAGCTCTGTAGACTCTCGTCCTCTGACACTGGATAGGTGTGAATGGTGCCTGTGACCATGTTCAAGATATGAACCAGCTGCAACACAACCCAGATGTTACTGGAAAATCCCAATTCTAAGAGATGCCCATCTCTCTGCCTGGATCCTCTGCTACTCCCAACACTTCCCAGCCACACAAAGGACGGCTCCCTAGCTTGAGGACGGGAGCCCGAGTGCCATGGTATATATACTCTAGTCTTTAATATTCGTATTTGTCCATAGCTGCAAACTCACAGCCTATGTCCATCAGCACAGGGGTTCTATCCTCTCACTTATGCAGAGATACTCTCAGAGCAACCGAAATTTCCCCACTGGTCAGACAGCTCATGACCTGTTTTTTAATGAGCATTTCTTCCTCGTAAAAACTGCCGTATCCCTTGGGACCTGACCTGTTGCCTCTGTGCTCACCTTTAGGTTTAATATGTTATCCAGGGCCTTGAAGCAGCCATTGGGCCCGTACGTGGGATCAGTGCCCCTTTGTCGGGGGTGCCACATCAGCATCAGCTGCAGCCACTTCTCCAGTCGCTGTGCCAGGACACTAAGAAGAGGAGCACAGTGTAGGAAGTGACACCTCTAATGCAAATTTCAGGTGGCCTTAACATGCGAACTGAAAAGCACACACCTCACATGCATTTCACCATTATACACACAGATGGCAGCCAATAAATGATCACTGAAAATCAATTAATCTGAAAGAAAAAGGGAACATTTCCCTTTTTCCCAAATTAATTATTCAGGTGCTTATCACCTCTCCTGATCTGCTAAAACACCCCCTCAAATCAGGGATTTCTCAAAAGATGGGTCAACAGGCTGGTATCCCAACTGCCCACGTGAGAACCATCTGTAAAGCTTTTTAAACGCACTTTATAGGTATGCCTGACCTCCAGATGATCTCCACGCACAATCTAGACCCCCTACTATACATTCATTTATCTTCTTAATCACCCCCATCAAAGGCCTTTGGTGGGCTCATACCCTTCCTTTGGCCCTGCAGGCCCCCCAAAGCCTATCTCCTATAAGGTTGCAGCTGGCCTCTCACCACCCCTCCAAGAAAGCCCTTTGGGGGGCCACCACAGCTACTGGCTGATTCCCTACATGTGCCTTTGCTCCCCACGGTCTTTCCCCTTTTAACTTTCTCTTTATCTCACCAGGCCCTGCACATCTTTCCAGATCCTTCCACAAAGCTGTAGCTCACCCAAAGTCATTCCACATTAGCTCTAATCTATACAACACGTCTCCCCATTCTCTAAATACTCATGGTAATTATTATCCATGGTACTTATGGATAATGTGACTGCCTTGTAGCTTTCTTTTTTACTATTACTCTTCAAATTCTGGCTCTAAGATGAGATTGTGATGTTGTTCAAATTACAACAGTTAATTTGTTGGCTATGACATAGTATTAGTAGGCTACATGAGGAATGCAAAGAGAAAAAAAGTGTAATTCCCTACTTTTAAAAGACTTACAGTTGAGTAGGAGAGCAACTCAATGCAAAAAACTAAATGTAACATAAGATCAAAGCTATTGAGGGTAATAAGAGGTACAGATAAATTGTTATGGGAATTTAGAAAAGATAATTTCTAGATGGGGCAAAGAGTGGGAATCCATCCTAAGTTTAAGACTGAGGTGGATTATGTTTAGTTCTTAGTCATAGGATGATATCCAGATAACCTATCTAAAAGCCAGCAGGTGTCACCTCAGATATCTATTTTGAAAAGAGGAAAATGTTTGTTGAAGAAAAATGCCACTGAACCTTACCTGTTAAGATTATTGGGGTAGGGTAAAGAGCTTGAAAATTTCACTGCTCCATTCAAGTCTTCAAACACCACGATGTCCATCTCACTCTTCTGCCGGACTTTGGAATGCCTGCAGACATGCGTTCTTGTTCATGACAGCCCTGCAGTCACTTCAAGGCCAAGAGCCGTTTACATTTGTAATATGTCACTTTACAACTGCACGGGACACACCCAGGTCACTATTCCATCTTTTCAGCCAATGGCCAGTGCATATGCACCCCAGTAGGAAGGCTGCTTAGAGAGTTTAAGGATGTCAGTGCTGCCTGCATGCCTAGAATCGTTAACTTCGTCCTTCCGAACCATGATTACTGCAGATTTCACACATACGGGAAATATGCATAACACAGGCACCTCCCTCTAAATGTATACGGCTAAATATTATTTCTAGGGGTAAGTGAACGTTTACATTTCCTAACTTAAAGAAATATTGATGTATCTGAAATGGTATTTAAAGGAAAGAAATTTTAAATCCAACTGGTTTAAATCTTCTTGGTGAAAAGGATAGTAATTTGAATTAGGCCTCACAAATAACCAAGTACTTTGACACTGAACATGCACTTCCTTTACCATGGTAACCCCAGGTGGTAGACACTGTTTTTAGTCCCCCATCATTGGTAAGGAAATAGAGCTCAGGTGATTTGCCCAAGGTCATACACCTAGAGAGTGAAGAACTGGGGACTCAAATCCAATGTCTGGTGTTCTTTCTGCTTTATTTGAATGTCTGAAGCTTTCCTTTCCAAAAACACCTAGGAAATTCAAATAAAAAGCATCTGAACACATCACAGTGGTAAGGGGTGAATTGGCCTATCTGGGGCACACGGGAAATCTAGAAGAGCTCACGGAGGGCAGAGGCCGGTGGGTCACAGCTCTGGCTGAAACTGACCACTGTACATCAGGTGCACCAAGACTTTGTCAGTACATTCAAGTGGGATGATCCCCTAACAGAAAACTTAATCTGCCAGTGGAAAATTATAAAAATAAAAGGACACAATAAATAAAATCCTTATTGCTTAGGTCCTAAAGTGTGTTGCAAATTAGCTTTACAATCCTATGATAAAGCTGAAATTACATTTGTCCTAAAATTACTATCTACCTGCCATCTGAGATGAAAGTGAAATCTTAGAAGTGCTATCTGAGGCATTACAGAGCAGATAAGACGGGCACTTCTCACACACTAGGCCACTACACAGCGCCTTACTGGGCGTCAGAGAAATCCATCTGAAAGTGGTCACCTGGCCTTCCAGCCCCAATGAGGAGAGTTCCAGAAAGCCAATTCTACAGACAACAGACTTACTGTGAAGATGTCACGCCTCTAGGAATGTATTTTCAAATAGCACTTGTTCTTCCAGTTCTAATGGATTTTAACTCATTTTGTTATAAATAATAGAAAAGGTCAACATTTGAACTGAAGAAATGCAGTGATTCCTTCATTATTTAAAAACACTACAGCTGTACAGATAAAGTTTTCTCAATAATAGTTACAGTATAAGTGTACCTATAAATTAACTAGCTAATTCCTCAATAATCAGAAGCTATGCAGAACAAGCATTGCTTGTTTTAAAACAGGCCACCACAGGAGGGCATTCTTTGCCATTTCCCCAGATTCCTCGAGAAGAGCAGGGACCTGGCCTCCTGCACCGTTGCACTTCCCACACCTGGTGTATAAAGGCTGATGGAACTGGGCTGCCATCGCATAACGCCCCTCTCCAGAACGGATTTCAAAGGCTACATCTTATTCTCCTAAATAAATATTCTCACGATATAAATACCTGCTTTTGAGAAAGTTAACTGTTTTTACTACTTCCAGAAAGGTAGAAAAATGACAACAGCCAGTGCTGGCAATGGCATGGTGAAAGAAATAGCTTTGTGTGTTCCTGGAGGAAATGGTACTAACACAACCTTTCTGTTAAGCATTTTGTTAAAATACATCAAAAACCTTTGAAAACATGCACTATCTTTGATCTGTTGTTTCCATTTCTAGGCATTTACCCAAGGGAAAAGTGACTGTGGCTATATAAGGATTTCCCTACCAGGATGTTATTCTTGGTATTATTTTACAAAGTAAAAATTGTAAACCACCCATGTTTCCCACCATGGGGGATGAGTTAAAGAGCTATAGCATGGCCACTCAGTAGAACAGCAAGCAGATGTTACAAATAATACGGGACAACATGAGGCTTTTTCAATAATAAGTTTGAAAAGCAGGTTCTATGCGAGTACATGATTTATTCATGTTTTGGGGGAAGTCTAACATGCACTGAAGAGCCTGGAGACACACAAAAGTGTTCGCAGTGGTTATGTCTGAGGAGGGAAGGAAATGCTCACAGTGTTAAACTGCCTTAGAAGCACGTACAGGGCAGAGTTCATACTATGCTACCTTTGATGTAAGAGAGAGGGAGAAACACATTCACGCACAAACAAACAATACATGCCGACCCGCTTGTGTATGTACGAAACCAGGTGGCTAGGAAACTAGTGTGAGGTGACTTGTCACTCTATACTCTTTCACACTTTTTGAAGTTGACCATGTGAATGTATTACTGTTCTAAAAAACTAAAAACTAAAAATTAAAAAAAAATTTGAGTGACAGTAGCATCATTTAAATTAGTGTATGGCCTCTCAAGGAACAATTCTGAATGAAATCTAACTGATTAGGAGAATGTTAATTTTTAAATTATGCATGTCAGTAATGATTAACTTTTATAAATATATAATGGTCAACACATTTTTTAAATCAAAAGGGTTAGAAAATACAGAGTAATTTTAAAAAATTTAATTGTATCCTTTGATTTTTTTTACTAGAAAATCTTTCTTTGTAAATTATTTGGTATACATTTTAAGCCACTTTCTTATACTTTTAATACAAAAAATTTATATTCAGGTGTAGTAAAATTTGTCAACAGTAAATTTTCATGCAACTATTTCTCATTTGTCTTGTGCACACATCCTTTCTCTGTTTACTAATATACAGATTTTCAGGGTAAGCACACACATTTGCACAACAGTCTGTGAATGCGCTGACTTGTTGCTACTGAATGTAGGATGAATGTCATTTGTATCATATCATATTTAAAAATGTTAATACTTAACAACTGCCCTACTTTCCTAGGTTTTTGAGCTCAAACTGCATACAGGCTGGACCCCAACAGGACTTTCTCTCTAGGAGACAGATCACAGATGTCTCAGGCTGAGCCTGGGAGAGCCCAGGGAGATGAAAACAGGTAAAGTGACATGACAAAGACAGAGGGACATACTCCTTCAGGAGACTCTCCTGGCCCCTGTCCCAGGGCCATGGTCTCTCACTCACCACTGCACAGGCTGCCAGTTGGGGAGGAAAGGCCGGAAGCCCGTGATACACTCGAAAGCCAAGGTGCCAAAGCTCCAGTAGTCGACGGTCACTGTGTACTTTTGCTGCTCCAGCAGTTCTGGGGCCTGCAATGATGCAAGCGGAAACTCACCTGAGCCCCTGCAAGAAAGGGCAACCAGCCCTTCTAATCACACCCCACGCCCTTCCCAGCTCCATCCAGAAGATTCTGGCATGTCCACTCAGGGGTGAGGAGGTGACCGGGTTTAGGTGGTGTTATCTCACTGACTCCTGATGCTGACTCAAGAACCCCTAAGGGTACTTTTAGGTAGATCAGAGTACATCATATACCCTTCTCTTGGGTACTGTATAGAGATGGAAAGATAGACTACACACAACAGAGGAAGATGATACTGAGCTGTACACACCAAATGCATAATACACGTATTAATGCTAACCAAATCTCCTAAACTGATGTGGTTTATGATACGTGGTGTGCAATGAAATGCAATAGTTGCAATCAGGCAAGAAAGCCAGAAGCATGGCTGTTGCCCAAGTAGAGAGAGCTGCGGTGACCAAGGAAAGCTTCAAAGCACAGGTGGGACCACACCCAGGCTTGGAAGAAGGCTCCCTGAACATGATTGTCTGAGAGGAAACATTCCAGAAAGGACCATCACAAGCAAAGGCATGGAGACAGGACTCTGCATGGTCTGGCTGGAGGTGTGACACTATGGAAGGGCCAAGGAGTCCAAACCAAGAGGAAAAATGGGGGGATGGTCAAGTCAATCTCTGTGTCCGGTTATGGACAGAAGTTTGGCTCCTGCAAGAGAATGATCTCACTGAGCATCCTGGTCAGAGCACGGGGTCCCCCCTCCACTGAACTGCTGTGGAGTCAATGAGGATCCCAGAGGACACTCAACAGGACCTCCGTAACTGCGTTATATGGACACAGGTGCCTGAATCCTAGCGCCCCATGAGTCACCACTCTGAAACCTCTATCCCCTAGAAAGGGCGATGAACTGATGGAACCCGTACCCTAGTTGGTGGGATCAGTAAGAAGTATAAATGCACTCAGAAAGACTTTGAAGACTTTCTTTTTTTTTTTAAATTTAAGAACTAAATGGGATATTTAAGCTCATCAAATCTAGTGGCTTTCAACCTTTTTAAAAAATTTTTGTCTTTTAAACCTCAGGCTCCTTTATTCAGTCAACATTTTAGTGGTTGTTATCATCCATAAGCAATCTACTGTGTTACCAAGTCTTGCTACATCTCTTGGCAGGCACAGCTTAAATCGTTTCTATGTCCTCACTGCTGCCATCAGCTCTGAACTGCCAGTCACAATGTCCCCTTACTACTTGCCCATAATTTTATTCTTGTTCAGTGAAATTCATTTTCCCCACCCTATCAAGAGTGAGCTTTTCAAAAGGTGAACCTGATCCCTCTCTAACTTAAAACCCTTTGATGTCTCTCCAGAGATTTTAGGAGAAAGTCTAAAATCTTGAACCCAGCCAAAAAAGCCCTGAATCATCTGTCCTCTACCTCTTTCTCCAGTTTCAACTCAAGATACTCTCTTCCTTCTTCTCTAGGTCCCAGCCACACTTTCTGGTCTCTCAAATGTACTATCCCTTTGCCCAGGATTTCCTCTTCCTCCTCCTACCTCCAGCCCCTTTTCACCTACCCATCCTTCAGGTCCCGCACTATGCTAGGTCTTCCTAATATATATTCTTTTTTTTTTTTTTAATTTTTAAAATATCTTTTTTTTAAATTTATTTATTTATTTATTTATTTATTTATTTATTTATTTATTTATCTTTAGAGGGGAAGGGAAGGAGAGAGGGACAGAAACATCAATGTGTGGTTGCCTCTTGTATGTCCCCTGCCGGGAACTGGCCTGGCAACCCAGGCATGTGCCCTGACTGGGAATCGAACCGCGATCTTTCGGTTCGCAGGCCCGCGCTCAATCCACTGAGCTACACCAGCCAGGGCCCTAATATATATTCTTATCACACCCTGTACTTTTCCTTTGCAGCACTTATCACAACTGTAATTTCTTAGTTATCAGTGTAAATTTTAGGGTAACACCTACTTTCTTGCTAAACTCTAAGCTCCTAAGGGTCAGGGAAATGCTTGTCTTCTTTCCCAGTGCTTCTCGAGCTCCTAGCACAGTGTCTGGCACAGAGGCTACCCTGGATCACTACTTCTTGAATGAATGAATGACTCAAATAGAACCACAATATTCAGACCAAATACTGTAAAGAAAGGGTGGGAGCTCAGAACTCTCAGCTCCTTCTCAATGGCCCCTGAGACACCTCATGGAAACTGTGGCCTCTACAGAGCAGTATGAATCTAATTTAAATTCTTTATTTTCAGACAAAACCCTGAAGCACAGGTGTTATTGGATCTGTGTGAGGACACAGCAACAGAGCCCTTCTGACATCAGAGACGATGACCATATCCTTCCACCGGGCCTCTGCTGGCAAAGGGCTGACTTGACCAGCTTATTGCTCTGACCTCCTATGACTGTTCCTAAACATCTAGGAAACATCCAAAGAGCTAGCAAGACTTAGGTTCTGGAAGGCAAGGATAGAGAGGAGCCCCACACACATGGCCACCAGAGAGAAACCAATCAGCAAACAGGTAAATCCCGTTTCTTACCAGGTACTGCAGGGTCCCCACAAAGGAAGTACAAAGACTGCCCTGATCCAGTTCCTTGGCATATCCTAGGTCAATAATTTTGTGTATTAACTGAAAAAAAGGGGAAGAGGAGAATATTGAGGATTATGAGTATACATTGTCCTCCTATATGGATTCTGATTGTTTGCTGACAGAGTAGGGGATATTTCTGACCCAAGGTGTTACTAAATCCTAACTTCCTAAGAACCCAGTAGAACATCTTCAACGTGGTAAATTTAGGGCATAAGGAAACAAACATATGCTGTAAAAATGCTGGAAAGAAAGGCATATGTTCTTCCTTGTTCTGTGACCAATCACCAGAGGAAGGCCAACATTAACAGACCACCGGCCCTCAATGTTGCTAAACCTGGACTTCAGGATGTGAAAGACCAGGCCAGTCCCTTCTCAGAAGTAAATACTTTTAGTTCTCAACTCTTAGAACCAATGGCAAGAAGGAAGGTGAACTGAAACAACGGTGAGCACGTGACCATGACCGCATGGGTCTGCCTAGAATGCTGACTGGAAGCTGCATCAGAGAGATTAAGTGACCCCACTTGAGCAACTACATTCCTCTCTGCTGAGCCCCTGCTCATCGCCCCCAGTGAAACAAAAAGCGCAGCACCAAGCCCCTGTGGGGAGGTTACTGTCACACCTACACAGCAGGGCCACGGAACAGGCTCACTGAGAGCTCTGGGGAAACTGCGGGCTGGACCCAGCTCCATGGGCAGCTCCAAGTGCCTCTTCTCAGCCACATCCAGAACCAACTTAGAGCTGGTTTCCACATTAGCATCAAAAGTGGACACTTCCAAACAAATGGAAAACAAAAAAAAAGTCTTTTTCCAAGAAGTGCTAATCCCAAAGGCTGGGGTTAGAGAGGGGGAAAACACTCTTTTCCTTATCAGATTCCTGCAACTTGGCCAATTAACAATGTGATCCATTCAAACTTGCCTCAATTTGAAAGCAAGAGCTTTTTGCCAAATTTTGCTTCAAATCAAAAAGCATTCCCAGGGAATCAAAGCAAATATAAACTCAAGGCAATGCAGACATAAACAAACATGCAAAGCTAGTTTCTTCTCCACCAGAGCAGCTTCCCAGAGCCAGACCTCAGGACCTTCCGAGTCCCAAGAGGGTCACTCACTCTCTGCTCTCCTTGCTGCAGGACGATGTTTTCTGGCTTGAGATCCCGATGGATAATTCTGTTTTCATGAAGATATCGAAGCGCAGACGCTGAGAGAGTGGAAAGGGGAGTGAGTTTTCATCCAGCCTAAAAAACGCTTTTTATTTCAAAATCTCCTATGCTGAGAAAGATGATTATTGTGTGCACCTGACCCATAGTCTGACTCCCAGTGCACAGGCTCACAGCAGAGGGACAGGCCCGGGCAGATGCCCCTCAGGTGACGTAAAGGAGGCCTGGCTATGTGAGCAGAACTGGGATCACAGGAATCTGGCTTTTCGGTGCAAAGAACTATGAGATCAACTACGGTCTAGAGCAGTGGTTCTCAAATTGCATTGCCTGGACCAGCAGCATCCAAACTTGACAGAAGTGCAAAGCTGAGGTCCCACCTCAGACCTACTGAATCAGAAACTTTGGGGGTGATCCTGCAATCTGTGCTTTAACAAGCTCTCCAGGTAATGCTGATGCTGATGTTTGAGAAGGGAAACTTCTCTGGTGTAGAGGCTCAAAATTCTACATTCTACAGGGAGAAGCGCCCTCTGGACAAAGAGCACTTGGGTCATCTGATCTAGGCTCCAATAAGGTCAGAGGCAGCCTCCAGGAAGAAGTGGGGAGCACTGAAGAAGAGAACAGGAGCACATTCAACACATCGACAGTTTGACAAGTTTATTAAGTACCCAGTTGTCTGCTAGGTTCTGGAAGGGACATAAGATAAGGACATGATCCCCAACATTAAGAGGTTCAGAATCTAGTTGGGAGGGAAGAGCCAGCACAATACTGGCTTTGCGGTTATTTGATACTCACAACTTCTGCTGTGATGAGGAAATCTGAGAATGATACCTAGGAGGGGCAGGCACAGAGCAAGGGCGGTGGGGGACGGGGATGTTCATCTACGTACAGCTCAGACTCCAGGCAGGATGTGATTTTTTTACTCGTAAGGCAGGTTTTAATAACTCAAGAGAAGTCCTAGCTAATTGTACTACAAAAGAAAAAAAATGGAATAAGTATCCAAAAGAGATAGAATTATCTTTATTTGGAGACGATATGACTAGATGCCTAGAAAACTCAATAAGCTAAAATCTGGAAAGAATTCAGTAAGTTATTAGGAAACAAAACAGGTACATGCAAGTCAATAGCTTTTCTCTGGCAGTTATATCTAGTTGAAAGAAGAAAAGTAATCTCATTCACCTTAGCAACAGAAACTCTAAAATACCAAGGGATAAATTTAGCAAAAAAAAAGTAGGTGAAGAAAAGTGTATGGCAAAAAGAAAAGCAATACAAATAACATAGGAAGGGTTTAAAAGTTTATGGCAAAAGATACTATTCACAAAGACAAAAGGGCTGGGAAAAAAGTATCTACAACACATATATCAAAGAGTAAATATACCTAATCGACAAAAGCTCTCATAAATCCATGAGAAAGCAACACAGTAGAAAAAGAGGCAACTCACAGAAGAAGAAAGACAACTGGCAAGCAATGTGCGAAGCTGCCCCAGATCACAAACAGTCCAAAGGGTGCAAATTAAAGCACAGTGAAATGCCTTTTTCACATCTTCAATGGACAAAAAAATTTAGATGAGAAATAAAAGGCACTTTTTAACATTGTTGGAAGGCATAAAAGTTGCTGTGCCTTTTTAGAAAAAAATATGGTCATATCTATTAAATTTTAAAATATAAATGTTGTTTGACCCCTTATTTCCACCTGAAGTAGTCTAGATTATAAAATTGAAAGCATCAAGTCCTGGCTGGAGTAGCTCAATGGATTGAGCATGGGCCTGCAAACCAAAGGGTCACTGGTTCAATTCCCAGTCTAGGACACATGGCTAGGTTGCAGGCCAGGTCCCTAGTGACCTGGGGGCACGTGAGAGGCAACAACACATTGATGTTTTTCTCCCTCTTTCTCCCTCCCCTTTCCCTCTCTCTAAAAATAAATAAATAAAATCTTTTTAAAAAATCGTAACATACAAATAAGGATGCTTATTTCATACTTTGCAGTGAAATAGCCAGAAACAAACTGAAAGTCATCAACCACGGAATGGCTGAACAAATCATGGTAGATCCCATTATAACAGGCAACTATTTTAAAGTCATTTAGGTTTACAGATGATATAACTCAGAAATAGACAGCGTGACTCAGGAATGTCAATGACACACTTCAAGTTCATGGTATCATCTGTGTTTTTGCTCAAAAAAAAAAAAAGTCAAAAGCAAATGCAATAACAACACTAAGAGAGGCTTAACAGTGATAAACAAACTCATCAAGCCTGACTGAGAATGAGGGCAAGCCAGGGAGGTGGGCAGCCCTCTGGCCCTGTACAGCAGTTCCTGTTGCTCTGCAGAGCAGGAGGAGAACGGCCTTCCGTAGGAAGCAGTGATCAGACACGCTATGTAAAGACCTTCAGGCTGAATGTTTCCTGAAAACACCTGAAAGTCAAACCCGGCCAGCTGAACAACTGACTAACATCTGATTTGGGCAGTTCCATCTCAGAATATGTGATATTACAAAACCGAATTACATCTGCCCTTTTAAACCCAGCCTTTGGCCATAAAGTTCCAGCACTTCATACTTGCTCCTGGTTTTTCTTTTCTTTCATAACTAAATAGATCCACTGACTGTCCAAATGAAGTGAGAAACTTGTTACTGTCAATGCCTAAAAAATTTGACTCCGTATGTTCTCTTTAACTTTTAAAGTATTTTAACCTTTAAAGACCAATGCTTCTTAATGCACTTTCCCTTTGGTTTTACTAATTTTTATTAGAGAATGAAAGCAAAGTATAATAAAACACTGTAATAATTGCATAAACACAGCCTTGCACACAGGGATGGGGTAACTGCTGAAACTGAACCAGTGGCTGGCAGGGAGCACTGATGTGCAATGACTCAAAGTGTTCAGTGACCGATTCACAAAAGCCTGTTGGGGTCGATGAGGAGAGTGTCAGGATATAATGGATAAAAGTGTGAGTTGATGTGCTCAAAAGCAGAATGAGTGAAAGTTGAGACTCCTGTATTTTGAGCAAGCACATATACTCAGACTAAAATAAAGCCTCTGAAGGTAGATGTGAAAATCTCAGTGCAAATAACACGGGGCACAGGCAGGTGAGATGTCCCAAGCAGCCCCCCAGTGACAGAGGAGAGCAGTCAGATCAGACTGAAAGCATCGTTCTCCACACCGTGCTGATTACGAGTTGTCAGCAAATCTTTAGTGATGAGGGATGGCAAGCTGGTCACTGAATCCACTGATTACTATTAATAGCTGTCTTTTCTGATGCTCAAGCAACAGTACATAACTAACTTTAATCCTCATTTTGGGGCATTCATGTATTCTCAAACATTTCTGTCAACTTAAACTTGGAAAGTAAAGAATTCTACAGATATTGTCATATGTAGTTTCTCGGATTCAATAAAACAATCAAAACTTTGATAGGCTAGACCTCTTAAATAGTTCCCCTTATAGAATCAGTCCTTAAAAATCTTAGTTTGGCCTGACTGTGCTACACTTCACAAAATAGTACCTCAAGAGCATCATGAAATGAATCAAAATTGTCTGAAGCCAAGAGAACTTAATTGGATGAAAAATAAGAATTTGAGATGAAGAAAAATATTTTTGCATTTGAAAGTTTATTTAAAAACCTAAACTTCTAGCAATAGTAATAATATACATGTATAAAAATTAAACCCCACAAGCTTTAAAGCCTAAAAGTTCATTTCCCATGTTTTAATTATACAAAAGGATTCCTAGGACAGATGCTGCATACAGAGAGTCCAAGTTAAGGACCTGCCACAGGAAAAGGGTTGCCTCCTCCAATTGTCCTCACCAGGACTGGCATCCAGATATTCACCCCAGCTTTCCCTCAGCTCGTGAGGGGACAAACATGTGACCGAAGAATGCGGCACTCCTGAAGTTCTTATTGATGAACCAGAATCCAAAATCAGAGTTCCTGTATATTTTTTTCAGATTACAAACCACAAAGTAGGGAATAGATTTCTTTGTAGATCAGTTTTATAAGGGTTGTATCTATGAGCCCTCATTACCACAGTCCAAATTCAAAGGGATTACTAAGTTCCCTGAAGAACATTTTTGTTTGGGATACATTCCATGGAGAGCAAATGGGAAGATAAATGGACCAAAAGGCTGACAGAGATTAAAACAGACAGAAAAGGCAGTCATCAATTGGTGATTTAAGTCACCAACGAGTAAGAAGGGCAACAGGATGTTCGTTCACTCAGTAAAAATTGACCATGTGCCTACTATGTGCCAGTCACTTTGGTGTCACTGGACTTTCCAAACAAAACAGGTTGGAAGGCCAAGTGCAGACATGTGGAGAAAGATTTAGTCCAGCTAAAGGTTTCTCAGCTAAAATAGTCCCTATGACTAATCAGCAAGGCAGTCACACCAAGTGCTAAGAGAAAAGTGGAAACTCATTCTCTCATCCATTCAACTAGTAACCTACTTATAAAGTATCTTCTATTTGTTAGGTGTTATGGACAATGTGCCAGTGAATCAAAATGTTTTCTTCGCTTACTGCACAAAGTCTGGCCAATGGGCCCCAAGCCCAGAGGTCAGTCCTCACTGTCAACCACAGGCAGAGGGCACATAACAGCAGCAGAGATGACGAGAACTAAGTGAGTGGGGAAGACAAAAAAGGGGCAAGCCATGAGAGCCCTAACTGGTGTGGCTCAGTTCATTGGGTGTCATTCTGCAAAGCAAAAGGTCACCGGTTCAATTCCCAGTCAGGGAACTTGCCTGGGTTGCTGGTTCAGTCCCTGGTCAGAGATGTGTGAGAGGTGGCTAATCGATGTTTCTCTCCTCCTCTTTCCCCCTCCCTTCCCCTCTCTCTAAAAGTGAATAAATAAAATCAAACGGAGGGGAGGGGAGGGGAGGGGAGGGGAGGGGAGGGGAGGGGAGGGGAGGGGAGGGGAGGGGAGGGGAGGGAAGGAGGCAGGGAGCCATGAGAGGGAGAACCACTGTGAGTGAAGGGTCAGGATGGTCCCCATGGAAGGGACAAGTCTAAAGCCGTACCTGAAAGATAACAAGGGTTAGGGTTCTTGGGGAGGTGCAGGAGTAGCATTCTCAAAGAAGGAGCATGTGCAAAGGCAAGCAGGATTGAAATGTGGGTTTTCAAGTCATGTACATGTGAAGTTGGCTATAGTGGATCGGAAGAAATGCAAGGGTAAGATGCTGGCCTTGATCTAATGATGTATTATGAAAAAAGTGTCCTTGCAAATGAAAGACGGGTTAATGAAATGAAATGGGGAGGTGAGGTAAGGGGTCATTACAGTAATTTGCTATGGCCAATTAGTGAAGACAGTAGGAACGGAAAGGAAAAAAGAAGCATGCAACACAATGGAAGATTGAAAGCATTTGAAGACTTTTTATTTTTACTTTGTTTTTTATTTTAATTTTGTTTTCATTTATTGAAGAGAAATGGCAATTTGTTGTTTCACTTGTTTATGCATTCATTGGTTGATTCTTGCATGTGCCCTAACTGGGATTAAACCCACAACCTTGGCGTACAGGGATGATAATCTAACCAAATGAGCTACCCAGCCAGGGCATATTTGGAGACTTTTTAAACAGAAGGGTGTAGAGCAGGAAGAGGGGCAGAGTCTAAGAAATGAGATTCAAAACTGGCAGAAAGATGAGACAAGTGACATAAGAAAGAGATGAGTTGAACATACAAATTTTGGAGATGTGGTTGATACGGATGCCATGAGAATGGCCTGGCTGTGGGCAGCCAGTCCGGGGGCGAATAGGACAGAGCAAAAGCAAAAGAACACATCCAGCAAAGTTCTGGGCAAGAGATGATGCAGTAAGAGAGAAGGGAGAGAAAACTGTCAGGGGAAGCGGTCAGGATGGGAAAATGAAGTAAACATCAAGACATTCTGGAACAAACATTCTGAAAATCAGCTACTTGAATAATGAATATGGAATATTTAGAGTCAGAAAGGATCTTCCCTAAGGTTATCTAGACCAAATTCCTCATTTTAAAGTTAAGGACATGTAGACCCAGAAAGTTACCATAGTTTTCCATTAAAAAGAAATGAAAAGGTAAATTTAGACCAAAATGGTCCTTGCATAAGGAGAAAGAGCTGGGAAAGTAGAGAAGCCAGAACTGAAAGACAGTTGTCTTCTTTTATTATAATATTCATTAATCTGGTTATTTATGCTTTCCAAATGATCTAAATTTCTGAGATCAGGTAATCCTCTTTTGTTATAAGTCCATAATTAGAGAAACACTAAATAGCCCAATTTTCTGATGTTTAGAATGGAGCTGCTCCCTAAAGCCCTGTGTTCTCTTTGAAACCTCTCTGCTTGTGGGTGTTGAAGTGCTGATCCTGCTAGAAGCCGCTCCAACGAGGACAGAGATGGTGACCCGAAGAAAGAAGCACAGACAAAAATAGGGAGTGGGGCTCCTGAAGGCTCTGAGGACAGGATGGCCGGTCACCACAGTAAACCAACCACCTGGAGAATCAAGGAAGACTGAGTCAGATCTAAGATAAGACACGGCCCTGGCAAATGCACAACTGTCCCACCCAGCTGGCCCGGAGGTCGGGGGGCAGGTCTCCACCCCCCCGGAGAGCAGTGCCGTGGGACTCCAGAGCACGGCAATCTGTACCTTAATCTTGAGTGCCCGGGAGTCTGCTCCTCTACTGGCAGAAGGAAACACATGTCAATGTTTTCCAAAGAATAATGAGAGAGACTGTTCCAATAGAATCCACTTAGGTACAACTTTCTGGAGCTATTTTAGGATCACATTAGGTGGAAGACAAATAATTTCCAGCTGCCTCTGCCCCTGCCTCCTGTTCTCTTACCAGCACAAAAGCAATGGTCTGAGGGAGAAAACAGGGCTCACCCACGTGCTCACTGGGCATCTGTTCATTTTCTCGTATGTATGTTGATTGCAATAGCTTCTTGGGCAACTTAAAGTTCACTGGAAAAATCCTGCCTGTGTCTATTACCTTGGTGCTGCTCTGAGTGGGCATCTATGGGAGGTTAGTGGCCCAGAAGATATGGGGTGGTAAACAGGCTTAACCCTGAAGACAAGACAATGAATCTGGACCCAGCAGTCAAGGGTGTGGCTCTGCCACTTATCTGAAGTCAACCTGGCAGAGAACAGAAGTGGCAACTTCAACAAAGGGAACGTGGCGCCAGCACTTGAAATGAGCTGGAACAAAATATGCTCAGGAAATGTTTCAGAACACAAAAGAGTAATGTGAGATGAGCTCCAAAAACAGCTTTGGACTTCTGGCTCAGTGACAAAATTCTTGCAAAAGAAATAAATTTGATGAATCTTGTATACAAATCAGATATGGGAACAGAAGCAAAAAAAAAAGCTTATCAGCCACCTCCACCACAACCACAAAGTCAGGGGACGAAAGAACATCCAAAAGGTGGCTGAAACAGGAATGGGTCCGAGGAAGGGAAGTGTCATAAGACAGCCACCGCTTGGCTCACTGGATCCCATGCTCAAGTCAACACCCAAATTAGTGGGATGGAGGTTTTTCAAAAGGGGTGCTATAAATCCAAAGCCAGAGGGGGAAGGAAATGAGAGAGGAACTAGAACTTGCTCACTGCACATTCTGCCAGGAGCAGAGCACTGTGCCAGGAACTTTACGTACATCGTCTCATTTTATCCTCATAACAATTCTAATCAGGTGAGCAATGGTCCCTCTTCATAGCTAGGAAAATCGATGTCCTTAAAAATTAAGTAACATGCCTATTTTCACACTGCCAATAAGTGGAAGAGCTGGTATTTGACCTGGGAGTGTTACATATATGTGGATATGTTCTTTTTTAATAGGTCCTTACTCATTTTAATTTCCCTTGGGATTTAATTAATTCATGTCACGAATATTTGTAGAGAAGCAGCTATATAAGGTTTTACTGTTCCGCATGCTGGAGTTATAGCAATGACTAAAGTTTCTGCCTTCAAGAATTTAATTCTAGTGTACTAATACTTCAAAGCCTCATTATTTCCAATGGCCACAGACAGCAAAGACAGGGAATCAGTGACCTAAAGAATTTTAATACTCATCCTCAGATAAGAGAGCTGAACGACACAGGCCCATGGGAGTTGACCTGTCTGGGTTTTTCTGACTTGTGTGGAACTTAAACCACACATACAACTTGAACAGGTAATAAGTAATATGAAAGCTACCCCACAAGTCATTGGTGACTGGATATGCTATGTGCCCAGACCTAAGAATACACAACCAGAAGAAGCTCTATTAATATCACTGGATAATCACTTGAAGTATAAAAGTTATATGGGTACCTAAGTCAATAATTTAAGACTTTCTTAATAACTATCTGCTGAATGCACAAGTGAGTAAAAGAAAAATATTTCAGAGAATAATGTTTAAAAAACACCAGATAGTTAAAAAAAATTTGAAACTCTAACCAGGGAAAAACAAAAGTTGCCCATGAAGAGCAAAAGAATATTCCCCAAGTTAACAGAGAATAAATTAACAATCTGGCTACTAAGAAAAATAAAATCCACTAAATATCTAAGCAAAATGTAGATGGGCAAGCCATGTGGAAAGGTGCCGAGAAAACAGGTGAGATTCTTGACCTATGGATTAGACCCCATAGACAGACAGACAGGACCCTCCCAGTAGGCCCATAGGGGCCAACGCATGAGAGAATCAGTCTGACCAGTGGTAGATGTCCAACTAAGTCAGGTAAAACTGGGGCAATGTCAAATTGCGCTCACTGTGAACTCCATTCAAAGGACAAAAACACAGCACAGAGAGGGAGACGGAACTTTCTATGTCAGGTTGTTTGGATCCAAACCTTAAGTATGTCATTGCGTGACTTTGCCCCACTTCATCTTCTCCTTTCCCACATTTCAGCACAAGTGGCAAAGAGTAAGGAAGAAGCAGATCCACAGCAGCGAGGCGAAGTGTTTTAAGGACACGAGGCCCTGCTATCCTTCCAGGCCAAGACTTAGAGCTTGTGGCAAGATGGTAACAACTGGTGAATCTAGATGACGGGCATGTGGATCTCACTGCACTACTCTTTTCACTCTTCTGTATGTTTGATGTTTTCCTAAAAACTACAGTGTCAGCAAACAAAATGCAGCTTCAAAAAGGTTGCGGTGAGAAAAGGATAAAAAGGGTTCTTATATCATTCCCCAAATCTCTGGACAAGACTCTGTGATAAACTCCAGATAACTCTAAACTTTAGATCTCAAACAGTCAACTTGTACCAACAATCTCGGAGATTAAAAATGATTCTTCTTTGAAGAGGCCTGGGAAGCCCCTCTATCCATCCTGACGTCTGTCTCGCTAGGCTGGAGCCATGTGCTGTCTGGCTGCAGTTCCCCCTCCGTGTTGCCTCCTGGAGCAGGCGCCAGGGTCCAGGGCATGGCTTCTGCCCTCTGCAGTCTCCCTGAAGTCAGCCCGGTCTCCCCAGAGAGTGCCACAGATACCCTCATCTGAGGACAACAACAGTATGAAAGGATTAAAAAAGGGCAGTTTTTCCTGTGTCTGTGGTTGGCAAAAGAGCTGCCAGTATGGAAGTGGAAACGTTTGTTGCCAAGGGATGAAATTCATCCAAATGACAACCTACTCCATCACAGTCATTCCAGGAAAGTAGGGAGTGGAGCTTTGTAATGGGAAAGGAAATCTGTTATTCTATACATACTGTAATCCGCTCATGACTTAGTCCGGAAGGAAGAGAACTCTATTTGAGTTCGGTGCCTGCCTCACTGGCCCCTTACTGACCTCCTCACTGTCATTCCTCAACCAAACCCTCTGCAAAGACCAGAGGATGAAAATGTCACCCCTCTTGTGCTCCACAAGGACTCATAGGGGCACCACATACTCTCTCTGCAGGGCTTGGCCTGACTTCCGGGGCTGGGATTTACCAATGTCACTCAGCAAGGTGAGGATGGCTCCTTCCCGTAGGCCACAGCAGTTCTCAAACTGGTTCAGGTACTGTCAAGAAGACAAAAAGAAGTGTCAGCTGAGTGGTCACCAGCCACCAAGAAGCCCCCAAACAGCTCTTACCGGGTGAAGTCATCTGAGTGTGGTCCCGGCCCTGGGCTTTGAGGACCTAAGCTGACAGCCAGCCTGGGGAAGCAGGACTGGCAGAAACCAGCCCAAGATGAAGGAGGAAACTGGACTAAGAACCCCAAGAAGCACTCACTTCCGCAAGCTGGGGTGTCTGAGTCATTCTGTGATCAGGGGTTTTCAGTTTCACCTGTGCTGCTGTTCTGAGGGAGACGGGACAGTCTAAGCTCAGCCACAATCGGTCCACTGCTCCTGAGCATCCCACAAAAGGCAGGGTGGAAGGCAGTCACTAAAACCACCCTCTCACCACTTCCTGACATCACCTTGCCAGTGAGGTGATGATGACAGGGGGCGAGGGGAGTATTTAATGAGCACTTACTATGTGCCTGGCACCAGGCTAACCTCTGCACGAATTAGCTAGGTAAAGCTTTACCTGCAATGTCTCATTACATCCTCCTCACTGCCATGGAAGTAAGTGCTGTTGGAATTTCCATTTCATAGCCGAGGAACCTGAGTCTCGAGGGGGTCATTCCAGGCAGAGCTGGTATTCCTATTGGAAGCCATGTGTCTCCAAGGCTCGAGCCCAAACACTTAAGCCTTTGGCCCTCCTGGCCCTCTCAGCTTACCGAGAGGCTCAATATACTGTTGGAAATTGGCCTCAAGTGAAGACAATGGAGAAAATACTTCCCAACTGAGGTTTACAGTCATTAACGAACATTTATAACCAAGAATATCCCAGAACCTCTTTCCTGGGCCAGGCACACGGACTTCACTCTTTCAGTCTGGTCTGGCTTTTACATTTGCTTATGTGCTGGCCAAGCTTGTCTCTCTATGACCAGGGTGTAGATTTTGAACTTTTCAGAGAAGGCAAGGACAGGCTACCTAGTCTGGAGAACAAGATAACCCATCACTCTGGGCAGCAGCACCCTCCTCCAGTCCCCATCAACCCCACCCCGTGGGAACCCCATGGAAGGGGCCCCTTAGGGTGCAATCACTTCCTGCTTCCCCAGCTCATCCTGCACCCACACCAGGGCTGTCATGCTGAAGTACATATCTTCTTCCCTGACTGACTGGCTCTTTGTTGCCGACGAGATCAAGTCTGAAGTCCTCTGCCCAGTTTGAGGGCTCCCCATAATCTGGTCACATCCCACCTACCCCCTACTCTGCCCTCTAAGAACCATCTGTTCAATTACGACACAGTTTTATCTCCTTAAATAACTACAGCTAGTAATCAGATGATTGTCAAAGGTTAGAAAAATAGAGGGGAAAACTGAAGCTTTGTCATGTTCCCCATTTCTCATCTGTTATCAGCGCCCTGCCTGTGGCCATGCCAGTGACTGTGTTCACATCCGGCTGTGACACTCCCAGGATGCGCCCACCTCCCACGTCAGGAGAAAGCTACTGTGGCAGATCAACCCTCATGGAAAGCTTCCTCGTCAAAAAGAAGGTGGAAGGGGCCGGAAGAGTGATGAGAACAGCACATGTGCTGGGTCCAGGAAACTGCTGTGAAAAGACAGAATGCCTGGGTGCCTCCCACCCCAATATCATGGACCTTCTTCTAGGGTGAAGAGCTTAAGGAGATGTGCACTGACAGAGAAACTTCTTTTTCAATACAAAAAAAACTCTTTTCCCCATCCTCACCCGAAGATATGTTTATTGATTTTACAAAGAAGCAGGGTGGGGAGAGAGAGAAGAATGTCAGTGTGAGAGAGAAACATTGATCGCTACCTCCCATATGTGCCCTGACCAGGGATCAAACCCACAATCTAGGTGTGTGCCCTGACCAAGGATCGAACCTGCAATCTTTTGGTATACAGGACTATGCTCTAAACAACTAAGCTACCTGACCAGGATGCAAAACAACTCTTTTGTCCAGAGCTTTTAATTTTCCCTATGCTATATGCTATTATTTGGTTTCACAGATGGAGAGGTGGCCTATAGCTAGGTTCACACTGGCTGTAGCCCAAGCTCTGCCACTGCAGCTGTGTGAGGCTTGGGAACCACTTAACCTCTCTGGGCCATGATATTCACCCTTTACATGAGAATCATATCAGTTTCACCAACGTCACGGGGCTGTTGTATTTTCCACCAGGCAATGTGTAAAAGCAGGTTGCATGACGCTGTTTTACAGAATGCCAGGGGGTGGACACACACCACTGTCCTGAGATGCGGGAGGGCTGCCATAACCCACACTGGAGCACCCACGCTAGTAAAGAGAAGTTAATGTGCTGAGAAGGAAGAAAGCAGAGCCCAGAAGGTGAGTCAGTGGTGGCTCTGGAACGCTAGCTGGGTGCCCTGGTTACGAAGCCAGCCCCCTTCCTGCTGTACGCTGTGACCCTGCAGGTGCCACATCTGTGGGAGAGAGTCCCTCCTAATAAGGACAGCAGTGACGCTGACATGAAAGACTGCAGTGGCCCTGACGTGAGCAGGAGGACAAGTTTGTTTTGGAATGTATCCAGTCTTTCCCTGTACTCAAGACCTGGGGATTGTTTCCTTGTGCTTTCAGTAATCACTGTGCAGAACGTACAGAGAGCCCTTCCCTGACTTTCTCATAAAAGCTTATGATTCAGCCTCTTGATTCACACCCCACACTGGGCATGGACAGGGGACTGAGGGAGGAGGAGTAATCCGCTGAAATCACCATGGCTCCCTGGGCTTCCTGGTGATGGAAGCGGTGAAAGGCCTCCCCACTGCCCCGGCCCAGACAGGCTGCACCCTGCCTGGGAGCCTCACCTTTCGGAGATCTCCTCCTTGGCAGTACTCCATGGCCAGCAGGGGCAAGTCGTTGGGAGCCAAGTTCTGCATCCCCTCAGGGACATCCCGGGCAGCTACCACATTGGGGTGGTTGAGCCTAGAAGGAGGAGAAATCAATGAAGGAGGAACCCAAGCTTTGGCTCAAACCCATTCCTCACTCTGTCCACGTCTCAGCAAAGCCTGCCTTAAAACAAAGGCCTGGAATAGCCAAGGGCCCTTGGGAGTCAGTAGGGAGAGAGAGGTCAAAAACAAGCAACTCACTGCAGTGCCAGGTCAGTTAGCATCCACCCAGCTCTCCTTTCAGCACCATGAACTCAAGGACGCTGCCAGAGCATCAGGTATAACTTAATTTTATTTTGAGTGCCCCATATCAAGTCCTTGTTGGACTTGGAAACTGCTTCTGAAGCAGAGAAAGCAGAGGGACTTCCAATCTCATGCCATCTGAGTGGTGATGGTGAGTGTGTTTATGTGTGCGTGCACATGTGCGTGTGTGCACGCAGACAAGGTGACGCCTCCTCCCCTTTCTAAGAGGTTCGAGGAGGAAGGGCCTGCTTGAGGTCTTCCAAGCTGACAAGGAAAGCTGTGGGGAGGACGGCACCCACTCAGGGATTGACAGGCTCTGTCTCCACGTGTAGGAATAAATATCAGCAATAGGTTCACTGCAGTGGAATGTCACATGCCACCTTGGAATTGGAGATACAGGGGGAAAAGGATTTCGGTTAACCAAGGAAAATTCAATAGGATGGCTGTTTAAAGTTCCTTAGTACAGCCCTGACTGGTGTAGCTCAGTGGGTTGAGCATTGTCCCACAAACCAAAGGGTCTCTGGTTTGATTCCCAGTCAGGGTACATGCCTGGGTTGCAGGCCAGGTAGCTGGTTGGAGGCGTGTGAGAGGCAACCAATCAACATTTCTCTCACACATCAATGTTTCTCTCCCCGCCTTCTCCCACCCTTCGCCTTTCTCTAAAAATAAATGAAATAAAATCTTAAAAAATAAAGTAATATAAATAAGTAAAAATAAAGTTCCTTAATACAACAAAAGAAAGTGACCAAAGCCCTTGACAAGGCCCGGTGTTGGACACCAACCACTGTGGTTCAGAAGTCACCTACCGGACAGTGTGGCTGGTACCCTAACTGATGGCTGAGACACGCAGAAGGTGGGACTGAGATGAGCAGCAGGAGGGAGCAGGTGGGACTCCTTCCAGATTTCATTTCAATGTCCCATAGCTCCTCCGCTCCAGCAGCGCCCTTGTCCTCCCCAAACCTCCCCAAGGGTGGCTCTGTCAAATGGCTCAGTGTCCGGTGCATCAAGCCCTCACCTTCTCATGATCTGGATCTCCAGACACCACCGCTCTCGATTCCGGGGGCTGAGCTCCTGCCGGCACTGCTTGATAGCAATCTGCTCACCTGTTTCCTGTGGGGAGAGCACACAGGGGAAGCATCCGCACAGCCAGCGACCAAATGCAGAGAAACCCATTGGTCAAATCTGAAACTGTCTCCCTGGGGCCCAAAGCATGGGTCACGGCTCCTGAGGCCCGCATATGCACCCACTGATAGACAGTCCAAGTCACCTGCCAGCCCATCACGCTAGTCTTTCCCTCCCCACCTCTCACCCTGCCTTTCTCTCTCCTTATTTCCATCCATTCAGGGTCTAGATCAAGACTTGCACCATTTTCACCTGGACCTCGAAATCTCTGCTGACCATTCCTGCTCAAGAACTTTCTCATTCCTCCAAACCCCAACTACTGTCATACCGGCTGAGCCATATGACATCGCGATCTTGACCATTCTGACCCACAAAACTGGCATTTCCACATGGTTCACGCTAAAGTTAATGCCACATTCTCTTCATGTTTCATGTTTCTCTCCTTTCTCACGTTTCTCTCTCTGGAGGGAGTTTTATCTCTCCAGAGAGAACGTAAGCCTAGTACAGTAGGTGGAAGACAAGTCAATTCAAATTCCAGCTCAGCCATTTACTAGCTATGTGACCTTGGGCAGACCACTTGGTCCGAGTCAGTTTCCTCACCTCTAAAATAGGAATATGGATGCCCAACTTTCAGGGCTGTCATGAAGCTGACCCCTAGTAGTGTCCAGCCCTGAGCAGGTGCCCAATAACACTCCTGGCAGTCACAGTCCTCCACAGCCTGGCTCCAACCTGCCTTCCCGGTCATTCTCCCATGATTCCACCCCAGGCATCTGTCACTGCAGCTAGCTTACATGACCTGTCCCATTCCTGTGCTTTTCTAGTCTATGCTCTCATAGGCACATAGGCACTAAAGTCTTCCTACCGCACGGGGCTCTTGCTCTTCTCCCTAAACAGCTAACTCCTCCACTGTACACACCTACCAAAGACTTATTTTCCATAGGGTCATGAGTTTATCTTTTTTCTTTGTTAAATTATAAGCTTATCTATCTTCATGCACCTTAACCTCCATTCAGGTAACTAGCATAACACCCTCAGTTGAGGGGGTTTTTTGTGAATGGAAGAGAAGGCAATCAATACAATTCATGTGACTAATTAACTGACTGCCTGAGTCCTGAGGATTAACCCTTCCCTTTTCCTTAGTGCTCTAGGCAGCACCAAGGAGCCACGGAGGACAGAATAAAAGTGGAGGGCCCTGAGGCGGCAGCACCGGCAGCAGCAGGGACAGCGGCTCTGGTCTTGGCCACTTCAGCCATCACAAGCGCGGGGGGGGGGGGGGGGGTCACCACTATGCTGCTTCTACCTCCAAGGGGGCCTTCAGGATTGGTGAGGGACAGCAGCTGCCCCTGGCTGTGGCTTTGGTGGCCACCAGCCTGGGGGCTGGGCCTGCCATCAGTGGGCAAGCTACACCAACACCCTGCGTGTTCCATCACCTGCAGCAAGAACCTCCCCAGAAGCCCCGTGCTCAATGTGCACTGAGGAAAGGGCCACAGCCTGAAGGATGGCACGGTACCCATCAGTAAGAAAGATTTCAGAACCAAACCAAAACCACATTGTTGCCCACTTGAAGCATATCCTAGAGGTCCTATCATACCACTTTCTCATTTTATGAAAATGCATACCCAGAGAAGGTCAAGTTAAAGGAGGTTCATCATCACCAAGCTGTTATTATATGAAATGTTAAAGGGATTTATCTAAGAAAAAGAAGAGGATAAAAAATATGAACAGTCAAATGACAACAAACTCACAACAACTGAACCTCAAAAACAAACTAAACAAACAACAGGAACAGAATCACAGAAATGGAGATCACATGGAGGTTTATCAGTGGGGAGGGGGAAGGGGAAGGGGAAGAATTTCGGGGGAAGGTACAGGGAATAAGAAGCATAAATGGTCTACAAATAGACAGGGGGAGACTTAGAATAATATAGAAAATGGAAAAGCCAAAGAACTTATATGTACAACCCATGGACATGAACTAAAGGGGGGGAATGCTGGTGGGAAGGGGGATGCAGGGCAGAAAGGAATAAAGGGGTGAAAAATGGGACAACCATAATAGCATAATCAATAAAGTATATTAAAACAAAGAAAATGCATACTGAAAACAATCACAAGCCCTGTAGTGCAGCACCGAATGGAACTGAATGGGGCTCGAGCACATCGAGGATTGTGGCAAGGCCTCCCTTGTCACAAGTGCATGGGGCTGCCCTTCTAGCAGCAGAACTGCATCACAGCCATGCATTCACTAAACTAGCCATGATTCCTGCAGGAACAAGGGCCTGCCCAGGAAGAAAAGGAAGAATGGATGTCTCCAAACACAAGCAGAAGTTGTCTAATAAGAGCACTGAATCACTGCTCAATAAAACAGTCCCTAAAACAGACAGTCAAAAACTATAAGTTTCAGACACAGGGCGGAAGCATTTCTGACCCTTACAGCTCCAGTGCCAGAAACCAGACACTTACAACACTGCTAAGATACTCTCGGAAGTTGCTTTTATCAAATCCTAACATTGCTGTGGTTCAGCTCTCCATCATGCAGTTACCTCACACACCTACCTTTTTTTTAGCAGCTCTACTGAGATATAATGCATATACTATACAATTCATCTATTTAAAGCATACAATTTAATAGTTTAGGGTATATTCAGAGTGGTTGAACCAAAACCACAATAGATTTTGGAACATGTTCATCCCCCAAAGAAACCCCATACCCATCAGCAGTTACTCTCATTTTTACCCCCGACCCCTCCAGCCCTAGGCAACCAATCTACTTTCTATCTCTACAGATTTGCCTGTGCTGCACATTTCATATAAATGGAATCATACACGGTGTGGTCTTTTGTGATGGTATCTTTCACTTAGTGTGTTTCTAAGGCTCACCCATGCTATCACCGCATGCCTATGTTTGTGACAACAGAGTCCTTGGCGCAGCCCACAGCAGTAGGCATTGATAGCCAGGTTCTGCCATAAGTATCATCCCCATACTTTGCTAATAGATCCCTGATATTTGCCTAGATTTCCAAACCTCTCTCTGAAGATGTTCAAAAATTACAAATTATTTCCACTGAACCAATTAGTACAGTTATTCAAGTAAACTTGGGTAGAAGTCCACCTAGGAAACGTGTCAAAAGAATACCATTTCTTCAATCAATGTACAGAATTAATTACATTTCACAAAATGTTATACCATCTACATCATGCACTTCCAAATTCCTGTCTGTTATTAAATTGACATGAATTTGTTTTCAGGCCCTGACTGGCATGGTTCAGTGGATTGAGCACCAGCCTGCAAATCAAAAAGTCACCAGTTTGATTCCCGGTCAGGGCACATGCCTGGGTTATGGACCAGGTTCCCAGCTGGGGGCATGCGAGAGGCAACTACACATTGATGTTTCTCTGCCCATCCATGTTTCTCTCCCTCTCTTTCTCCCTTCCTTCCCTCTAAAAATAAATAAATAAAATCGTTCAAAAAAATTTTGGTTTCAAGTTTCACTTCCTCCTAGTGTTTAGACTCACAATTTTGCCCAGTTCTCTAGTAACTGCATCAAGAGCCCCTCTCACCTGCCATGATAGATGCCTGTTTCCATGCAGATGGGATCTCCACAGAAACTCAGACTGCGGGATGCAGAGTTCTGCAAGTGAGAGAAGGCTGCTGGGCCGAGCTGTGAAGGAGGCAACGCTGCTGAGAGCGTCCACGCAGCACATGGTGCCTTTACGGGCAGGCTTATCAGCGACAGTTTACCAGAAGACCCCCACGGTGTGTTACCTCAGAATGACTCTGAGAGTTTAAACCAAGATATTTTAAAATGTGTACCTATTTTAACTTCAAATTCACAGAAGAGTGTGTTCGTTTTCTATAGCTGCTATAACAAACTGCCACAAGCTCAGTGGCTTTACACAACTTTATTTCCTTAAGGTTCTGGAAGCCAGAAGTCTAGCACAGGTCTCACTGGACTAAAATCCAGATGTCAGCAGGGCCATGTTCCTTTCTGGAGGCTCTAGGGGAGAATGTGTTACCTAGCCTTTTCCAGCTTTGAGATGGAAGATGCATGCATTCCTTGGCTCAGGGCCCCTCTCTCCATCCTCAAGCCAACAATTCCTAGCTGGGTCTTTGTCACATTGCACCACTTACACAGTGATGCTCCTGCCTCCCTCATCCACTCCAGGATAATCTTTCCATCTAAAGTCAACTGATCAATAACTTTAATTTCATCTACCATCTTAATTCCCCTTTGCCATGTAACTTCATATATTCACAGATTCAGGAAATTAGGACGTAGACATCTTTGGTAGGGGCCATTATTCTACCTTCCACAAATAGTATGCTTCCTTCATAAAAATGACTGATCAATCAAACCCAATGGGTACAATGATTAGTAGTGACTGAGAAGATGTTTTACGTACTCTGTCTACCCATACACTAGATAATTGTAGGTAATTGTAGTCTTCTATTCAACACGCACATTGGGCCAAGCACACTTGTCACTGGACCGAACCCAGAATCCAGGAATAGATTTTTATATTGAAGACTGATATGAAAGATATGTCTTTCATTAGACAGACATATCTTTCTGTCAAAAGTTCTTATCTGTCAAAGATCTGATACTGGCCTCAACGTTCAAACTCAAACTAAAGAGTGAATTTAGTAATGTGAACACTGGAATAACTGGGCATAGAGACCAAATCTGACGTTCCCCTTGTGGACAGTTCCGCTAAGTCCTACGGTTGTAGGGGAACCCTACCTCCCGAGGCCCGGGGCTGCTGCGCACGGATGGAGGGATACAAACCATTCTCACACAACAGCCCTCTAGGAAATATTCTAAAACATTCCAGTTTTCCTGTGAGTAATGTTTTATTTGCAACACAAACCCAAACACTGACTTTCTGTAGCTTAAAACACCTCTCCTCCAAAAAACAAAATTCAGTGAAACAGTACAGAAACAGACTATGGATGCTGGTTATGGAATCCTGGGGAGTACGTTCTTTACCAGCAGTGAAACTCTTAACGGCAGTGATGACTCTCCTTATTTGATCTGGTGCCCCCTAGTCTCAACTCAGTTCCATGGCATCCCAGACTTGGCCTGAACCATTTCACTATCCAAATTGCAGTAAGTGGACTCCGTATGTGGGACCAAATTTCAAATCAACTTGTATTTTGAGAAGTGGAGAAAGGGGCCAGCAGTGTAATCTATGGGGGATGTAGTTCATTACAAAGGTCACTAAGTCTCTGCGATTCTTCGCTTTTTGTACATGAGAATATAAATTTTGTGTGTAAATGTGAGTGTATCATGAAGCGTAGGAGGCAGGAGGCGGGGGACACATCCTCAGACTTCTGAGGGCTAGTGACAGCGGCCACACACAGCACAAGTGGTCTGGAAGTTTAGTTTGTACAGGAGCTGGCGCAGCTTCCCAGAGGTAGCCCTCTTTTAATGACGGGGAAACTCACAGGCCACCAAAAAGGTGCACTCAAACGCTTGGCACAGAAAGCCCCATTTCCTGTTACCATGGTGATCTCCAGCAGACCACTGTGGCATAAAGGGGCAATTAGTAATAACCCCCTCTTTCCTCCTCAGGCCCTGCCCTCCAAAAATGAATGTTTAAGAAAGAAGATGCAAAGTTGGGCCCAGAGAGATCCTAGGGACAGAACCCAGGCCTGAGAGTCAAAAGGTCCAGGGTCTGGCTGCAGCTTCGCCCCTGACTCAAAGCGTTGACCAGTCTACGCTGAGAGGGCTCTGACTTCAACCCATTTCATTCAGTATAAACAACCAATGGACACAGTGGCCTCCAAACTCACCCATGGGGCTTGGGGGTGAAGTATGTCAGGGTGTAAGTCCCTCATCCTTCACCTGGTATATTGACAATGAGCCCATTCCTTAAGGTTCTGGGCCTTTATCCACCAGATGGAGATGGCTCGCCCCTTCCGGTGTTGTCAGTTAAAGTGAGATGGAGTATCTGACACATTGTGAGCCTTGAGTAAATCACAGTGGTATCATTTCCTTTCTCTCGCCCTGTGTAGATGTGGCTCTACCCATCTGAAATGCCTTCTGTTCTCCTGTCAGACTACCAGAAGTCTACTTCCTTTCAAGATCCTGCTCAAGTGTCATTTCCTCAAGAAGCCTTCACTCTCCACTGAACAGCCAAGAAGCAATATGGATAAAGCCCCTAGACCCGCTGGCATGTGACACTCTTGACAGATAGGAGCCACTGTCATTTCCACACAATTTGGTGCATATGTATGGACACACCTGATATATTCCTGAGTACTCATTTTCTCTCCTCGATTAGAGCAGAGGCACATTAAGGACAAGGTCATGTCTTTTTCCCCGCTGATGGATCTGTGATGGAGCTTAGGTCAGTGCTCAATAAATTCTTAGTGAACTGATGGACTAAAATTGTCAAGACTTCAAAACACACAGATAAGCTGAAGTGAGCTTAGCTTCTCCAGTGAGGGGCCAAGTAAAAGTCAGTACTACTTCACAGAGGGATGATTAATAATACCTTACTGTTTATATGTTTAGAACAGCCTAGTGCACACATTACCTCATTTAATCTTCAGACAAGTGTCCTTTGGGACCCAAGACAGTGCTTCCCAGACACTTCCACATCAAAGTACATGGAGAATATATTTACAAGGCATCCTAGAACTTTTCCAGATGCTTCCAGAGAGCAGCTGCCCATATCTGGCCCAGAGCTGGAGAGATCAATATCTTAGCATCCCCAAAACCCACAGTGGAAGTTGTGGCCCAAAGCTGTGACACCTGCGATAACAGAGGCAGGATTTGAACCCAGCATTGTGTGACTGCAAGTAATATATTTTTTTCCCTCTCCCCCCACAAGGTGCTGCAGGCTGAAGTCACTCAGGTTCATCTCCTTTTCTTCTTTCTTTGTATTCAACAAAGATCTTATTGAAATTATCAGCCTATCTAGGCTGTGCTTACCCTTGGGCTGAAGATTTAAGGGGGAGTACTAATGTAGCAAGGATTGCCAAGGCCCACACTGAATAAGAATAAAAAAACCTCAGGGAAACAGGTGCAGTCATGGATACACTGCCCTTCCTCACTGAGAAACAGCCTTTTAGGGCTCTCTGTTAAACAAGGAAGATATATTTTGTCCTCCAAAGGGGGGTTTTCTCCTTAGTGCTTCAAAACGGTTCAGACTGGTTGTGCAGAACTGATAATGTCCTAGGGGTGTCCCCCACCCTGGACTACCTCACCACAGAGAAGCCACAGTGGAGAAAGCATGAGGCTGAGATTCAACCAGATCTAGGTTCAGATTCCGACTCCTTCACTTACTAGCTTAGCCTCAGAGTAAGTGGCTTAACCTCTCAGCTATCTTTTCAGTTTCCTCAGCTATAAAATGGAATTAAAGACAGTAGCACAGCACTTCTTCCTAGTGTTACTGTGCAGACTGGAGATAAGGCATGTACAATACCTCGCCCAGTGCTGGCTTGCAGTAGGTCCTCAATAAACGATGGGTCTATTATTAAGCATCACTTATCTGACTGAAGATACATACCAATGCTGAGGCTCTTTTATGCAATTTCTCTTGTGATAAGAAAAAAAGTCTCTCCTTTCAGGCTGCGAACCAAAGGGTCGCCAGTTTGATTTCCAGTCAGGGCACATGCCTGGGTTGCAGGCCAGGTCTCCAGTAGGGGGCATGTGAGAGGCAACCATACATTGATGCTTTTCTCCCTCTCTTTCTCCCTTCCTCTCTCTAAAAACAAATAAAATCTCTAAATAAATAAATTTTTAAAAAGTCATCACTCTTTTGCAGACAAGATGAAGTGCTTGGAATATTAGGGAAATATGCACGATTATGTTACATATAATCATTATACCTGACTGGAGTTAAGTAAATTGACACCACTCCAACCCAGCTGCTTTCTTCAAGAGGTTCTGAACAGAGGGATACCCACAAGACAAGACAACGCTCATGTTCTGACCCTGAACCCTGATTAAAGAACCTCCCCTAAATACCTAAAGCAGCTCTACAGGTATCTGCAGATGAGGAAGAACCCAGGAGGACAGTGGAGGGCTTCCTGGGCCCAGCCAGGCCCCTCAGCAAGCATTCGCTAAGTATGTGTGAACACTCAACTCCTCCCACTCCTTCAGCCCCTCCACTTTCTATTCCACTACTGCGGCCTGTCAATTTTACTCCTAAAATAGCTCTTTAATCTACCCACTGCTCTTCAACTCCACCACCTTCAGCCCTGTCCAGTCTCTCACCTGGACTACTCCACAAGCCTCACAACTGGTGTCCCCACGTGACACAGCAGTGTCAGTGGGGTCCTGGTAACAGCTCCTCAGACCTAACCGTTAAATATTTAGCAATTCAGTGAGAACTGGTTGTTAAACTCTCAGTGTCTTGAAATAGCCATGGAGGGAGTAGTAACTCTGTAGAGATTGCAAACCACTACCAATCAGGGCATTTTTCTTTTTCTTTTTTCTTTCTTTTTTTTTTTTTTGAGAGCTGATTTCCCAGCATACCACTGCTTGGGCCCCTTCCAATCTGTTCCTGCAGTCAGAGTGGTCTCCCTTCGCCAGCTTCCTATTGCTCTTTGGATCAAAGCAAAACCTCCTCACTGGTGTCTGATTCTTACCTTCTACACTTCAGCCTCCCTGGCACCTGGCTCCGTCACCCTTCCTTTCAGTCACTCTGGCTTTTCAGTCCCACCAATTTGCCTTGCCCGACCCCTTCACAGGGAGGACTCGGAACAGGCTGCTTTGCTCAGCCTGGAACTCTCTTCCCACATGTTCTGCCCAGATAACTTCTATCAATTCTTCAGGTCTCTGCTGCAGTGCCACTTCCTTGGGAAAGTGTTCCCTGACACCTGGAATCAGGTCTCATTGCACTGGGTCCCTCTCCCGTGTCACCCTTACCACAGCTGGGAGTTTACATTTATAATTATTGATTAATGGCTCCCTTTTCCACAAGTCTTTATCAAAACCCAAAGGGGTTTTAATCACCATTGTATCCCTAATAGACAGTATTTATGGACTGACCAAATGAACGATTTTGTGCACCTAGTACATGTATAACACAAAGGAGCTGCTATGGGGCCCCTGAAAGAAACCCAAAGCCAGACAGAGCCCTGGCTGACTAGGAACTCAGAGCCTTGATGAGACATACTCCTACACACAGACAAACAGGCATTTTATGAAGCATGCCAGATGAGAAAGCTGAAGGCATTCAATGCGAGAACCAGTTTCCACAGAATTGAGGAGTCCACCATGACGGGTTTATGGAGGAGATGGTCTAGAGCTCATCCTGGAAAAATGGGTACGATTTATAGAAAGCTGTACAGGAGAGAGAGACTTGACTGGGAGCAGGCTCAGCCCACAAACCTGCTGGGAGCCAACAACGGGCAGTAACGCTAGAAAGACAGGGGGAGGCCAGACTGTGGAGGGGCCTCAAGTGGCAGGATGAGGAGGAGTTTTGCTTTTGGCTTTTTTAAAATAAAAAACAAGTTAAGGTTTTTCAGCAAGGAAAGGAACTTGAGACTAGTAATTCTAGAAGAATAATACACACACACGCACACACACACACACACACACACACATATTCTTAGGCCCACATGTATGAAGCCAGAAATAAAATTCAATCTGATAATAGCTTCCCAAACCCAGAGAACAGCTAGAGGGCATTTTGTGCTAGAGATGATGGACAAGCAGTACATCTGTACAAAACTCTTTCGAAGGAAACCAAGGTGTCTTTAGTTCAGGGCAGCAAGATGTTCACCATAGTCAAGACTCTAAAAGCCCTGGCCTGTATAGAAGCAGCCCAGGCCAGGTACATGTGGGGCTATAGAATGATCTAGCTCTTCTGTTGCAACGCCAGGCCCCTGGTTATACTCTGACCAGAATTTGAGCCAGTGGTAGTACAAAGTCCCCCTTAGCCAGGTGTGGGGTTTGCTGGAACCCTAGTTTACTAGTCAGGTGTGAGAAGGTCACTGCAGTGCAGAGCAGAGTACTGGCTAGCCTGCAGCCTCGATGACTCTCCCTGCCCGCTGCAGCCAGGCTCTGGGAAGTGGTACACAATTTGCTATCCCTTCAGTCCAAAAAGGTACTCAGCAGTCCTTGACTAAAAAGCAATTCCTTCAAGAACTTCAGTGGGTCCAAATTTTGGATTAGGAAACTAATTTACCTATTTGGTGAGTGAGGGTTCCCTAGAGCAGTGGTCTCCAAATTGAGTATATGCATCCAGGGGTTACCCAAGACTAGAATCCAAAAAAATACAAAAAGGAATTAAGATTTTCTGATATTAACTATATGGCACTCTCCTCTAACCACCTGTCAAAAGGCCACTTGCCACTTCTCATACTCAAGCTATCCTGAGGAAAAAAGGGCATTTCATAAGCAGGGGTGGACAGGGGCCTCTGGGAACAAGTTGCAGTTACATGTGCTCCACTTAGTTACAATTATGGGTTGCATTCTATAATTTTTAATAACTCTCATGAAATGGTTGAGTGGCTTAAAAAGATCCCTGCAGAAAATTTCAGTATGTGTAACACCTGCACAAACAGAAAGATGGAAGAACTAACACTTCTAGTGTGAGAAACTCATGTCGAATATGTAAGAAATAAAAATAATGAGGCACTAATCAGATCTAAAAAGAAATCAGTCCAAATAATTCAAAATTACAAAAATTATTTCACCCAATATGGATTTTCACCCAAGATCCTTAACTACAGTTCTCACTTTCACATCCATCTGTGTCTGTTGTGTTGTGAAGATTTGCAAATACTGGGAAGACATTTAAAAATATTTCCTTACTCCCATCTTTTACATTCTTCTACTTGTATGTTTTATAACATGTGATGTATTAGTTCACAATGTATTTAGTACATGATAGTCTAGTGTTAGCATAGGTACGTACTGTAATTTAAATATATATATATAATTGAGGCTCAAAAGCTCAACATATTTTTATTATTTATTTAGGTGGCACAGTCAATAAAGCTTGGAGACCACTAACCTAGAGGCAGCTCAGTGGCCCTGAAGCCCCCCTTCTCAGTCCCCCTTCCTCACCCTCTTTAAGAAGCCCAAGGCAAAGGTGAGCCCCATTCACCCACTGGCACATCGTGGGACACAGGCAGTGAGAGGGAGGGCCTGCCTTCCCCAGCCCCCACCCCCGTGGGCCGGTAGCTCCTCCCAGCTGCACAGAGCCCCTACCTGATTGTGCCATCGGATGACGTTTCCAAATCCCCCTGTCCCAAGTCGTTCTTTCATTTCCCAGGCCCCACATGTCTGAGTTGGCAGGGAAGGTGACCAGCTCATGCTGATGCCGTGCTAACTCTGTAAGCAATTTGGGGTGGGGGACAAAAGGTTAAGGTTAAGAAAAAATGGAACTCAAGGAGATGGAAGAAGGTAACAGATACTATAGCCCTTCAGTGTAAGAGAAGAAAAAACTGAGCTGGTTTTCGTTTCATATGAAAGGAAAGTTTGGTTTGTATTTTGGTTTTGGTAACAAACTTTTACCTTAATCACTTTCCCCCACCCCCACCTCAGGCATTGTGCAAGCAAGCAAGGAGGAAAGTCACTCAAAGGAGATGATGCCCCACACCCCAGGATCTGGAAAAGGGATCCCCAGTCTGGACTTCAGCAAGGGCGCCCTGCCCTGCCATTCCGCCCATGGTGGCAGGGGCAGAATCTCTTTGACTTTCCCCACGGTCACGTGTGTCTTCGCACAATCCAAATGAATCACAGCTCTCTCCCAAAGCCACCCACCTGGAAGCAGCCACCTGGAACCGCCCCGGCTAGGGCTGTTCTCCTGGGCCTCCCCATTCCAAGTGCACGAGAGAAACGCTTCCACGCCCAGAACCCCCCGGGTTTTAAACTCGACAGAACTTTCTTCAGGAGCCTCAAGTAAGGCGGGAGGTGAAAGCACTCCTGGGCAAAGGACACCAGGGGTCTGCAGGTGGCACCGGGGCCCGGCGGCCCACGCCCGCCCGAGGACTCACCTGTCGGCGGGGACACGGGACAGGGGGTGCGGGGCCTAGGGCGGCAAAACTAGGGGCTCTGGTACCACCCCGAATACATTAAAATGCGGGAATCTTAAACCTGCCAGCCTAACGCCGCTTCCTCAAACACTTCCTGCTCCGTCGTCACGCATCACGTGGGTCCCTGGCCCTCTCTTAAAGGGGCCGCAGGGAGTGCTGGCTCAGGCCACTGCGGGTGGTTGCGGACAGCGTTCTCGCAACCCGGGCTGTACACTGGGGGCCCGGCGCTCAGGTGACAATGGGATGGAGGCGTGTGGCATCTAGACAACGTTATTTGAAATTATACAGGTAGTGCTCTCAGAGACAGAGAACAGTCCTAAAACAAGTCCCAATACGCCAGAGTTCTCTTTAGTAAGTTCCACCTGAAGCAGATTTTCAGGATAAGGCGTGACGGGGATTTCCTCACCGCAGCCCTCCTAGGGTGAACTGGACCTTGCTTCCTAGACTTTTAACTAGGTGGAATTTCCCGCGCCCCCACTAGGATTGATGTAGGGACTGTTTACAAGAATTGCCACTGGCCTCCTGTGCTCAAGCTGCACTCCCCTGGTCTGGAGGTTCTTTGGCTTCCTATCAAGAATGATAAACCACAACTGTACTCCTTAGAAGTGACAGCCTCCACTCCCCTCTTTTAAAAAAAATAAAGAAAAGGAAAAAAATCTAGTAGTGTACCACTGAAGTCCACCCTCAGGCCCAGTGACGCTGAGAAATTGAGAGAGGTTCTCAACCCTGAGGTTTATCTTCCATTTCCCATCTACTTGACATTAGAATAAGGTCTTTTACAATAGTTTCTCCGTCTGTGGCACATATTAGCAGACAAAGGAGTTGTGTGTGTTGGTATATTTACTAAAGCAGGGAGAAATATTAAAGGAAATCAGAAATAATAGTAGCTGCATTTATAGAGTGCTTACTAAGTGCCAGGCACTTTCTAAACTGTGTATTTGAATTTCTTCATTCAATCTTCAAGGCAACCCTATAAACTGAACAATACTGCGTTATTATTATCATCTCCATGTTATAGATGAGAAAACTTAAGCACAAAGAGGAAAGGTCTTTTTTATTTATTGATATTTAGAGAGAGAATAAAGGAGAGAGAGAGAAACATCTATTTATTTTTCCACTTAGTTACCCATTCATTGGTTGATTCTTGTATGTGCCCCTGCCTGGGATTGAACCTACAACCTTAGTGTATCAGGACGATACTGTAACCAACTGAGCTACCCTGCCAGTTATTTTTTTATCTTATAAGAGTTTTGGGTTTTTTTTTAAAGATTTTATTTATTTATTTCTAGATAGGGGAAAAGAGGGAGAAGAGAGGGAGAGAAACATTAATGTGTGGTTACCTTTCGCATGCCCCCTACTGGGGACCAGGCCTGCAATCCAGGCATGTGCCCTGACTGGGAATAGAAACAGCGACCCTTCGGTTTGCAGGTCAGCGCTCAATCCACTGAGCCACACCAGCTAGGGCAGAGTTGTTGTTTTTTAACCAAACTGATAACATATGCTGGGGAACAAGATCTAAAATGCTCCAGAAAAGTCTTTATCCCAAAGTCACAGGCTAGTAAATTGATGATCTGATACTGAAACTCAACCAACTGTTTCTTGGGTCTGTGCTCTTTATTTGATTAATAGTAGCATACTAAGAAGCTCAGAAGGAGGCCAACTGGATTTTGAAGTATCTATTGCTATTGACTGACTACCTCAGACAATCCAGGGCCAGTTACTTAACCAGTGCAAGCATCCATTTCTCTTCTTTAAAGTGTAGAAAATATGAGGTGGAATTGCATGAACCTGTCATTTTTGTAACTCAAAAACAGTTGTAATATCAGCAACAAAAATCAGCAGTTTCATCTGGGTCAGCCTAAGAGCAGCAGGAAGGTAGGAGGGCACACAAGTCAGAGAAAAGAGGCGCCAGCAGGGTTGTTATGAAGGGCAGATGAGGTAATGGTAGTGCCGTGCCTGACACAGAGGACACACCTGCCTGACCAGAGCCCAGAGGCTGACATTAGCTAACTCTTGGGAACTATGTCAACCCAAACAGATGGGTCAGCAGCACCCAGGGCCACCCTGGCCACCCGGGCAGCTCAGTATTTCCCGATTTACTCCATAGTCTCTGTGAAATAGAACACTCAGCCTCAAGGCAGGAAGAGAAAGGAACATGGGTAAATAGTTGTAAAGCAATATGTGTTTGCTTAATAAATAAACTTTTTAAAATAAAACATTTACTGAGCTCTTATTGTGCTAGGCCCTCTGTAGAGTCAATTTCCTGTATGACAACATAAAAGGTTTCTCTTTAATCCTGTCCCCTCCGAAAATCACTGGTCCTGAGAAATGTGGGGAGACAGCCACTGATGACTGAGAGGCTGAAGGTTTACTCTGTACCACTATAATTTAAGAGTTCTCATTGTTTAGCTAAAAATAACTTGTTTCTTTTAAAATATATTTATTTATTTATTTATTTCTAGAGAGAAGGGAAGGGAGGGAGGGAAGAAGAGAAGGAGAGAAACATCAATGTGTGGTTGCCTCTCATGCGCCCCCCAACTAGGGACCTGGCCTGCAATCCAGGCATGGGCCCTGCCTGGGAATCAAACCCACGAGTGATCCTTTGATTCAAAGGCCAGCACTCAATCCACTTTGCCACACCAGCCAAGGCAAAAATGACTTGGTTTTCAACTGAACATAAATCTCTCTGATAAGCCATATATTACTAAATTCTTTTTAAAAACTTAATGATGGCCCACAAAAGTGTCTCTGGGTTTCATCATGTCCCAAGACATTTATCAGTTTATTCCCTGTTTTCCCTCCAGATAAGACGTGTCCACTGTCTACAGCTGGTCTCTATCCTGCTCTAGAGATGTAAGCAGACTATTTACAAAAAATGTACTTTCAAATGGAGCAGAGAAATATTTCTTTTCCCTGTTTCGAAGCTAAGTGTGCTATTCAGCAGTGACTATAAGATAATGGAGAAATACTGAGCACCCAGAGTGCCTCCCACAGCCCTGGGCACTGCTGACCCAGGGGATCCAGCAATGTAACTCTTCTCCAGAGACACGCAGAATCTTACTAGGAACATAAGACTCACGGAGAGCCATCAAAGAGTGCGAGAAAAGGATGAGGCAATTAAAAAACTGGTGCTAATTAGCTCTGCAATAGAGGCAGTAAGGTATTTGTGATAAGGATGAAGTTTTGGAGCATTCATTTTAAAATGAAATCTTCTTCCCAGGGTGAATCAAAGATATCTATCCACTTACTCGGTCTTTTTGCGTCAGTATTTGAAAAAACCCTGCTCTCTCACCTAACAACAACCAGGCAAATCAACACTGAGCTCCGTTGAGTGGGGGAAAGGATTGTTTTCTGAAGAATCTGCAAGATGAGTCATAGTAAGAGAAACCAGCTTAAAAGATAAAAAGGCAATAAAACAGACCACTCAGGATAAGGAGGATTTCTCCAACCCCCCAGCCCCCAGAGTCAGCTCTGATTCAGTGATTTCAGCAACTTGTTCATTATCCTTCCAAGTTTTTTTTATCCCAGCCCTGCAGAGAGAAGACTTTGCAAGTCAGACTGCTCCTTCAAAAAAAAAAAAAATTTCTTCTGCCAGAAAAGTTAGTAAGCTCCTTTAGTTGGAAGACACCAAAGAACCCAACTTTCCTCTAGGGAAGCTGGTGGGAGATGGGGGTGGACTGGTGGAGGCTGATGCAGGAATAAACTTTGATCCATACCCTTTGGGGCTCAGCATATCACTGATGGCAGAAGAAGAAGGGAAGAAAATGTGGCTAGTTTTTGTCTCTGTGAATGAGACCTGCGCCAGGGGTAAAACTTTACAGGAACCAGCCCCAAACCTTGAGTGAAACACTGAAAGCTAAGAATTTGGGGTGCTTAGTAACCTTCCCTGGAGAAATGATAGATTGTGGGGGAAATGGTAGCTTACATTCTCCCCTCTAATTATGTTCACACGTTCCAGTAAATTCAAATTAAAAAGGAAGAAGTTACTGAAGGGCAGCTGCCCACCCCTTTGTGGAGATGGGGGGAGCCCATGGATACACACTAGATTTATATGTTTACTACCTAGAGGTATGTTTCTCAGTTCAGCTTTTTATTGAACACATTCTAAAGAGATTTAGTCAAAAAAAACCTAAGCTCACCTTAGTTCTGAGCTGCTATTTTTGCTCCATGGGAGCAGAGATCTTGTTCACTGCTGCATTGCCAGTGCCTGATACATCATAGGTGCTGAATAAAAGTGTCCTGAACAGATGAGAATTGGTCAATGCAAAGATTGGTGATAACCACACTCTTTAGTTTTGGTTATATGTGGTCTCTGGAGTCTGAGAGATGTGGGTTCTAATCCTAGCTCTGCATTTTCTTGACTTTGAGAATTCAGTTTACTGAAGCTCACTGGGTATCAGTTTTCTCATCTGTAAAAATGGGAACTAGTAAAACCTATTTCTTATGGTTGTATGATTTAAGTGAGATTATACATACAAAATGCCCAGTACAGAGCCTGGTGGTTATTAAGCCCTCTTTGAGTAGTAGTTATTAATGCTGTTGTTTTTTTAATTTTGTTATTGTAGTTCAATTACATTTCTCCTCATTTTTCCCCATCACTCTCCCCCGCCCTGCTGACTCCACCTCTCCAACATTCAATCCCCCCCATTGTCCTTATCCATGGGTCCTTTATATATGCTCCTTGACTTGACCCTTCCCCTTCTTTCCCCTATGATCTCTCTCCCCTCTCCCCTCTGGTCACTCTCAGTTTGTTCTTTATTTTCATGTCTCTGGTTCTATTTTGCTCACTTGTTTGTTTTGCTGATTAGGTTCCACTTATAGGTGAGATCATGGGGTATTTGTCTTTCACTGCCTGGCTTATTTCACTTAGTATAATACTCTCTCGTCCCATCCATGCTGTCACGAAGGGTAGCAACTCCTTCTTTGTTTCTGCTGCGTAGTATTCAATTGTGTAAATGCACCACAGTTTTTGATCCACTCATCTACTGGAGGGTGTGTAGGCTGTTATCTTTTAATTGCAATAATCCAGAAGTCAGCCGAATTCTTTGTGATTCCAGGGAAAGGGGCTCCAATCCCACCCCCTGACAAGTGAAGGGCTCCAAGTCCTTTTGGATCTTTCCAGGAATTTGATGTAAGAGGGATTGGTGTTTCTTGGTTTCTTTTTTTTTTTTTTGGTGTTTTTTTAATATATTTTATTGATTATGCTATTACAATTGTCCCATTTCTCCCCCATCATTCCCCTCCACCCTGCACATCCTCTCCCACCCACATTTCACCCCTTTAGTTCATGTTCATGTGTCATAAGTTCTTTAGCTTCTACATTTCCCATACTATTCTGGCCCTCCTCCTGTCTATTTTCTTCCCACCATCTATGCTACTTATTCTCTGTACCTTTTCCCCCTCTCTCCTCCTCCCACTCCCCTGTTGCTAACCCTCCATATGATCTCCATTTCTGTGTTTTTGTTCCTGTTCTAGCTGTTCGCTTTTGTTTTAGATGTGGTTGTTAATAGCTGTGAGTTTGCTGTCTTTTCACTGTTATATTTTTATCTTCTTTTTCTTAAATAAGTCCCTTTAACATTTTATATAATAAGAGCTTGGTGATGAGGAACTCCTTGAACTTGACCTTATCTGAGAAGCACTTTATCTGACCTTCCATTCTAAATGACAGCTTTGCTGGGTAGAGCAATTTTGGATGTAGGTCCCTGCTTTTCAAGACTTCAAATATTTCTTTCCAGACCCTTCTTGCCTGGAAGGTCTCTTTTGAGAAATCAGCTGATAGTCTGATGGGAACTCCTTTGTAGGTGACTGTCCCCTTATCCCTTGCTGCTTCTAGAATTCTCTCCTTCATTTTAATCTTGGCTAATGTAATTATGATGTGCCTTGGTGTGTTCCTCCTTGGGTCCAACTTCTTTGGGACTCTCTGAGCTTCCTGGACTTCCTGGTAGTTTATTTCCTTTGCCAGATTGGGGAAGTTCTCCTTTATTATTTGTTCAAATAAGTTTTCCACTTGTTGCTCTTCTTCTTCCCCTTCTGGGACCCCTATAATTTAAATGTTGGGACGTTTGATGATGTTCCGGAGGTTCCTAAGCCTCTCCTCATTTTTTTGAATTTTTGTTTCTTCCTCATTTTCTGTTTGGTTGTTAGTTTCTTCCTTCTGGTCCACTCCATTGATTTGAGTCCCAGTTTTCCTCCCAACTCTATTGGTTCCCCATGCGTCTTCCTTCATTTCACATATTGTAGCCTGCATTTTTTCATCTAATTTGTGAGCAAAATCAACCACTTCTGTGAGCATCCGGATGACCAGGGCTTTGAACTGTGCATCTGACAGGTTGGCTATCTCTTCATGGCTTAAAGGAATTGGTTCTGGGGCTTTCATTTGTTCTCCGGTTTGAGCCATTTTTGGTGTTTTGTTTTGTTTTGTTTTGGTTTGGTTTTGGTCTGGTCGAGGCTGTTATGTAGTGAGGAGTGGAGCCTTAGGTGTTCCCCAGTGCAGGGCAGCCCAGTCGCTGAGTTGTGACGTTGTATGTGGGGGCGGGGTCCGAGAGGGAACAATGGCGCCTGCTCTGCTCTCTCCTGGATTCAGTCCCCTCCGCCATTTCCCCTCTGCCTAGACCATCTGCATGCGCGAATGTGGAACCACCTGGTCAGCCAGTCGCCTTGTGCGGCCTCACTGGTTCTGCACAGTTGCCCCCCTGTGCCCGGGGTCCACCAGCCGCCACCTGTGCACCTGGGAACTGCCAGCTGCTGCTGCTTGCTTTCCCGGGTCCGCACCTCCACTTTTTCCTGCCAAGACTCTGCCCCTCTTACCGGTCTGGATGAATGGTTGTTGGAGTTCTGTACAGTTCAATTTTCTATCAGTTCCATTGTTTTCTTATTTCTAAATATTCATTTTCCTTAATTTTGGTTGTGAGAGGAGGCACAGTGTGTCCGCCTACTCCTCCATCTTGGTCTGAAGTTGTTTCTTAGTTTCGTAACTGCCCTTTCCAAAAAGGTCTTCCTCTCCACCCCAGCTGGCTATTTTGTTACCATGCTCTAGTCCTTCAAAATATTTATCACTAATTTCTTTAAAAGTGTTCAGCTTTTTATTGAACATGTTCTAAAATGATTTAGTCAAAAAAGACCTAAGCCCTCATCATCATCAAACCCCTCAGATTCTTCTTTCTGTGCTTCTACTCTCTTCTCCCTCTCCTCCTGCTCCCTCCCCACCAGGGACCACTGCGCTGGTGCTGGAGGGGGCAGTATCTCTTGCTGGGCAGGGCCACCGGTCCTTAACATGTAGATGAGGCTCCTCCCAATGTTGACATAGACCAGGGCATCTGCAAAGGTTCAACATTTACACCAGCTACTGTAAACAGGGCATTGAGCTTATCTTTTGTGACTGTCACCTCATTGTCTGCAGTCTGAGGACCAGAAGACACAGGCTACTCCAGAGATGGATGCCCAGGTGCAAGCAAATGCTAGGTTGGTGGCTCTCAGGTCTGGTGCTAGTTGCTGGATGAAGAGGGTCTCTCCCCAAAGCAGCCATAACTTCCTTGGAAGGACCCAACACATTAATGGCAGCTGTGGAAAGGGGGCCATCACAGATTTTAATACAATATTAGTTTATCGTTTACTGGTTGCCTCTCCCACTACCATTAGCTTCCTATCTGCCTATTCTGTCTCCCTCTGTCCTTGCATCACTTACTTGGGTACAGGCCACATCATCATCATCATCATCATCATCACAGCAACAAACATTTGTGGCCACGCAGTAGGAGCTTTATAATTATTTGAGGAATTTGATCAGTTGATGGGTCATTTTGCCATCCTGAGCTTGTGGATCTGGTTCTTTGCCCCGCATAGAAGTCACCCCTTTCCCTCAAATTCATCCAAAAGATCATTCACAGAAAGACTTGGTATTTCACAGAATTCACCAAGGATTTGCAGAGATGGAGGGATTCACATCACAGTGCGGTAGGCGATTTAAAATTAAACATCAGAGAACTTCTCTTCAGAAGTTTCCATTTCTACCACCTGGGTCCAAAACCCCACCCAGTCCTCCCCCGCACTGCACAGTTCTTGGGGCTTCTGCTCTTGAGCAAAGAACTAGATCCCTTTCAATTTCTCATGCAGAAAAGCCAGCTCTCCTCAGCCACAAGCTCCAACTTCTGGTCCTGGAAGGGCCCGTGCAGCCAGGGGCTCTGAGGTGGCACAGCAGCCTCTCTTCCACTCTGATTCCTAAAGCCTTAGGCTGAGTCCCGATGCCTGCCCCATTTTCCTTCTGATGGCCCACCCACCATTCACAAGCTGTGGCTTCTCAGGCTGACAGGACCTCCTCCAGACCCTGTGTGACCCTTTGAGGGTCACACCTCTGCGTAAGCAAGCTCTGAGTTAAACGGGTCATCTATGCCATGTCTAATTTCTTTCTCTGTCCCTGTCCAGCCACCACCCTCTGTAAGAAAAAGGGATCTGTAGTGATTTCATATAAAGTATGCTTCCCTTTAGAAGGTAGAAAAATGGGCAGACCATATTTGTTCCTAAAAACATTGTTGTTTGTCTCTGCTGCTTCTGTTACTACTACTAACTGCCAATACACGTCAGTTTACACTGGTCCAGTGGATGGTCTGCAAAGTGGGCAAAAATGGCAAAATGGGGGATTTCTTACAGGGGATAAAACTGTAGACCCCTACTCATTTTATTACTGAAGGGTGTCAGATGATTTACATACATAGATAATGTCTCTACTCCATTTTGGTCATTTAAAAAAATCAGGTTTATATATGTACAACTTACATAAAATAAAAATTACCAATTCTAAATATACCATTTAATGAGTTATTTTACAATTGGATATAGGTTCTATCACTCCAAACAGTTCCTTCGTGTCCTCTTGCCATCAGTGCCCTCCCCCACCTACTGACCCCCCCTCCCGCCACACCCCACCCCAAGTTCCTGGCAACCACTGATCCACAGTCACTTTTGTTCTGTAGTTTGGCTATTTTAATTTAACTTCTTAGCTGTCATTTCTAGAAAACTGCTAAGGTGTGGCCAGACTGCTGGGCTGGCCTGGATTTTTCACGCTGAGGAGTCAGAGGTCGGAAATGACCCAACGACTGCCAAACTGGGACTGCGGGCGGGCGGGGGTCAGCAGCTCTAGAATAACGCGGGCTGAGCTAGCCAAGGCGGGAAAGACTGCTAATCATGAGATTTCAGAGGCCGTGCCAAGAATGAGGAACAGAGAGAAAGGGGAAAAACCAGTGCACAGACAAGAGGGAGGAGGGGTGGAAGAGGCCACGTAGCCACTGGAGTTGGCAACTTGGTGCAAAGGCCTTGACCTGTGCTGCAGTTCAAGGTCATACCCAAATCCATTCTGAGCCCAGGCTGCTTGCTGTCAGCACTTCCCCTTGTCAGGGGCATCTGTCCCACCTATCTGCCAACTTCACCTTTCTGCAAGAGGCTGCGGGTGACTCTTAGGGCTGCTGGATCACCGAAATTGGGTCTTGGTGTCCGGACCACGCTTCTTCTCACTTCGGGGGATGGGGAAGAATCACACTCAGCTCCTTTCTCCCTTGGGCCTCTGTCTCCACATTCATGCCCCTGTCTATGAGTGGGACCCCTTGCAGGGGCTTTTGAATTTTATTAGGAAAAAAGGAAAGAAGAAAGTAAATCAACAACTATTGAACATCTTCTACCAGAGGAGAGGAAAAACTCACAGCGAAGAAAAGCAACCTGACAAGATGAAAAGCAACACCTCTTTCTGTCTTGATTCCTAGTCTGTCCCCCAAGAGCTAACATCATCAGACACTTCCTGTATGCCCTTTGAAGGGACAAAGAAGGGATAATGGTTTCAAGCAACACAATAGACACATGGCTTTGCACCCTCTCTTTATCATGGCACAATCCATTTTGGAGCCCTTTCAATGCCAGCATACATATTAATTTTGATATAACCAAACCTACAGAAAACGTGCAAGAACAATAAAAGGAGCTCTTGTACAACCATGACCCAGATTCACCGATTATTTACATTTCACCCCTTTTGCTTTATTGTTTGCTCTGTTTCTAGGTATCCATCTGCATATTATTTTTTCTGAACCATTTTAGAGTGCCTTAGAGACATTGTACCCCTCACCCCTAATTACCACAGTGTTCATTTGCTAAGAAGAAGACTTTCTTTTACATAGTATGAAAATCAGGAGATTTAACATTGATACAAAACTATTACCTGACGCACAATCCATACTTAAATTTCATCAGTCATTCCAGTAATATCCTTTACAGCTATTTTTCTCTGGTCCAGGATCCAATCCAGGATCACTTAAAGTATTGCATTTTATTTTCTTATCTCTTTAGTCTCCTTTAATCTGGAAAAAATTTCTCAGCCTTTCTTTGTCTTCCTTGACGTTAACATTTTTAAAGAGCACACACCAGTTATCGGACAGGATGTTGTATCCTTCTCAGTGCATCACCTCAGGAAGCACATGTTCATTTTCTCTTACCCATTACCGGTGCTGTAAACTTTGACCACTTAGTTAGGGTGATGTCTGCCAGATTTCTCCATTTGTAAAATTACTATATTTCCTTTGTAATCATGGTGAATTATGTAAATATCCAATTCCTCATCAAATTTTTATCCATTTTTTTCTGCATTCATTGATGATTTTCTATCATTTCTCATAGTTGGTATTCTACTATAAAGAAGTTGATTCTTTCAAAGCTGGTATTCTGCTGTAAAGGATGGCTTTCCCTTCTCTGCTATGTATTTATATGTTTGTTTGTTATAGTAGTATAAACTCTTAGATTCTTATTTTATTCAATGAGTTGTAATCCAATGCCATTATATATATATATTATATACTCAGTTTAATTCAGAGGGCCAAGGAAAGTCACCTCAGGTGGGCACCTGTGTCCCTTTGACATGTCCCCATGGTTCTTTGAGTACTTCCTTACATTCTGGTACAAGATGTTCCATGATCATCTTACACTTTCTATGCTACAGCCCTGGAATCAGCCTTTCCTCGAAGGAGTCCTGGTTCTTCTTAGTGGAGAATGGTATTTGGAAACTAAGCACACACATTTTCACCTGACTGATTTATCAGCTGAGTACTATTCTATTATATGTATGTAACATGATTTATATAACCACCAGTTAATGGACATTTAGAATGTTATCAGTTTTTTGCTCTTATGAAAATGCACTGCTGTAAATATTCTTGCACATATATCTCGGCTTATATTGGAACGACATCCGTACAGCAAATTTCTAGCAGTGAAATAAATGCTGGATCAGGTTTGTGCATTTAAAAATGTGATAGATGTTTCCAATTATCCCTTGGAAAGATTAGAAAATTGTCCTGATTCACATATTTTCCCATTAGAGATATACAAGAGTATCTTTTAACCCAAATCTTGCTAACTATAAATACTACCAGAATTTTAAATTTTTGTCAACTTAATTATGATTTTATATACATTTCTTGTGTTATAAGTGATGTTGAATCTCTTTCATTGGTTTATGACCGTTTGTATTTCATACTGCCTGGTCAAATCTTTTTCTCATAAATATACATTCTCTTTATTCTTATTTATATATACCTCCCTTATTAATTAAGAGCATTAACCTTTATGACAAAAAGCTTCCCAATTTATTTTCTGACACTGCTTAGTGTGGAGTGTTTTTGTTTTTGTTTTTTGCCATGAAAAAGTTTTAAACATTTATTTGATATTTCATGGCTTCCAGGCTTTATATTCTGATTAGACAGGGCTTCCCTAATACCAGATTATATAAATTTCACTCCAATTTTCTCTTTGTAGTTATATATTTTCTTTTTTTAGGTTTAATGATCCATTTAGCATTGGTTTTGTATGAGTAATGAGATAGGAATTCAGCACTGTTCCCCCACGCCCACCCAGGGGCTAGCTTCTTGTTAAAGCCATTCATTTAAAAAATCATCTGATTTCTCACTGCACAGATATGCCACCTTTATCAGAAAATTAATTCTCATTTGTTTTGAATCTATGCCTGCATTCTATTTTGTTTAATTCAGCTTTCTTTTCTTCTCCATGAAAAAATTATTTTAATTATTATAGTTTCATAATACGTTTTTAAGATCTGGAAGATGATACATGATCTCATTTGAACCTCAAAATAATTCAGAGAGAAAAATATTTCTCCATCACTGCTGACAAGGAAATGGAAAAGAGGTGAAGCAACTCATACCAGGCTGTAGAGAAGTTAGTAGAACATGGAGACCAGCACCAACCTCTCCATCGCTCTCCAGGGCCTTTTTTGCAGGCGTGGCCTTATCAGCAGGGCTTAGGAAGTTCCGATGTCTTACCAGGGCTCAGAAGAGTCATATGTTTCTCCTGCAGCTATTGAAGGTCTTGCTGTTTATTAGTCTTGTTAATCTTAGATAGTCCCAGTTAATAGAAATATTTCCTGCTCTATGTGATAAATGTTTCTAGAAGTTGAGCATATTTAACTTTATTATCACTTTTTCAACTTTTATAAAGTGAATCCTTTCTCAAATGAATCAGAGAGCCTCTGTTGAAGGGAACTCCACAGATCTAGTAAAGTAGAATCCTTTTGCAATTGTAAAATATGCTCCTTCCCTTACCTGTCTCATGATTCATATTTGGAGAGGAAATCTGAGTCCCTTAAAAAGAGGCTTACCAGCTTACTAGATAGAGTCTTATCACATTATGGCAGGTGGGCATGAAGACCCAAAGTATCTGTGAAAGGGGCAGTAAGGCAGAACTCTAGGTAAGATCAGTGCTTCCCAGAGAACATCCTTCATCTTCCTTCACCAGCATCTGATATTCACCGATCAGCTGTCTGGCAAAAATGACCAGCAAGACTAATGATGGTATCAACAGTTCATCTTCCTTAAACAGGAAACTTGAAATTACTATGTAGGGACAGTCAGAGGGCGGAAAAGCTGCTGAAGAAACTTTTCCACTGGCCCTCCTCACTGAGGTGCTGTGGTTTTCTGCAAGAAGCTCAAGAAGGTATCTTATGGCCCCTAGATGTTTGCTGATATTGCAGAGCTTATATTTAGCAAGCATCACACCATGGCTGATCTGTGCTAGGGGTTATGTAAATCTCAATGGATCCTCACATATACTTTTTATTATGTGTACGTTTCCTATTTAAATACATTTTAAATGCAAAACGAAGTATCTCAAAGAGGAAAAAACCAGAGCAACATAGAAGCTGAAATCTTCTGTGCAATACAGAGCAATACAGAAAGTGAAATCTTCCACAAGGCCACTCACAGAGCTAAACTCTTCTGTAATTTTTCCACTTAATGCTATGTCTTGAAAATATATCTATGTCAGTTCTTATTCTTTTTCTTAGTAGCTTCGTGTCCCGTTGGACGGATGTATCACTTCTTAACCATTTCTCCATTGATGATTGTTCCCAATTTTGGCTATTCCAGCAGTAGTGCAATAAACATCCTTGTATGTGTCTCTTGCACACATGTCAAGAATTTCATAGAAATTTCTAGAAGTGGAATTGCGAGTTCAAAAAGTATGCAGATGTAAATATTGTAATAGTTGTTGCAAAATAGCTCTCCAGAATGTTTATGTTTTATAGACATGTTCCAGATAAAGGCTCTTGTATCTGAGAAACTAAGGCTGCCTTTTTCTCTGAGCCTGAGAGTCCTTGACTTTATGATTACAGTAAGATGCAACTATGGGTTTCTAGAGACAGGGTCTCACTCTCTCTTTATTTTGCTGTCAGATGCATGCCAAGTGGTGTCCAGATAAAGCCCACACTACTCTCTGCCTGCCTGTGTGATTCTCAGTCACCCCACGGCTTTTGCCCCTCAGAGCAGGGTGGCTCCCTGGGTGCTGCTGACAGATGGCCAGTGACCTGTTGCTGAGCCTTTCTGAACATAATCAGTCAGCTCTACTGCAGCGTCTTAACCTCCTTTGTTGCTTTCTGCAGATCAGAAGTTGTAGACCCAATGTGTCATCCAATCACAATGCTCTCACTTCTTTGGGGGTACTGAGGGGAAATGTAGAGGTATTCCTAACATGTATAGAATCATAGAAAGTGTGATTTCTAAACAAAGGGCCTAAAAACCCCTTTCAGCCAGGGCTTTCCAGATGTCCCATAATTGGATACTACCTTCCAATTCCTGGTCCAATGACAGAAGCGCCCCCCTAATGACTGGATACTTCACTGATAACTGACAATGTAACACACAAAATTAATTACAAATTATTTTTTTAATCATCGTTCATCCAACACAGGAATACAGTAGAGAAGATGAGTAGTAAGAGGAACTTGGCACACTTAAATCAGGCTTGTCTGCTCAAATCATAATCTGTGGCATTGTGCGTGTTACAGGCAGTACCTGTCTGTCCCAAGTGCAGTGGCCACAGTGCTGGGACTGCCGAGGACACAGCCTACTTATTTTCTAAACAGGAAACAGAATGGACCCTGTTTTACTATTTTCTCTCCTAATCAGGATAATTAACTAGCCTGTGTTGAGTAGGGTCAGATTAGAAGACTCTGAAGCTTTAAGCAATTGATCTATTCAAATAAAATTACCCCACTGATGTGACAAATGCACAGGCCTGGATTCCCACATTTTGGCTAGTGACCTCCAAGCACGAGAAAACTCCCACATAAAATAATAAAGACATTTTATGGCATATGTCCATGTATCATCAATGCAACCTAAACCTGATTACAAGAAATAGCCCCCAAATAGCAGGAAATTTGTTTGGGAATTTATATGGACAAAGGGTATACAGGCTTGAAGTCAGATTAAAACAGCCTAGTGGGGTAAACTGCTAATAAAACCAGATATGCTCAATGATTAAAATGCATCATCTGAGTTCAACCCAGTTTCTATCTATATCCTAACATTTCCAGTATGCTCAAAATCCAATATCACATGCAATTCTAAAAGCTCAAATATTATGTGTCCAACTACAGATGGTCTTAAAATTATTAACCAAGGAACCAGGACTGTTTATTCTTTTTTTCCATTTTTATTTACTAAATTTTAGAGGGAGGGGGAAGAGAGAAAGAGACATTGATTTGTTGTTCTGCTTATTTGTGCATTCATTCATTGATTCTTGTACATGTCCTGATTGGGGATCAAACTCACAACCTAGAATATATCAGATCAATGCTCTAACCAGCTGAGCTACCTGGCCAGGGATAAGTATTCTTGTTTTAATGTTCTGAACGCCAGTGCATCACCATAATCACTTGGGGTTACAAACCTCAGGTTCCTGACTGAACCGTCTGTCTCACTTCAACTCAATCCTGTGATCTGACTCAGCTTCCAGCCAAAGCAGCCTCATGCAGCATTACGAGCAGTAGCACAATTTCATATGAAATTACACTAGGGGCCATTCTGCTGTCTGTACATTAATTAGTAGTGATTATGATTCCTCACCACAGTTCAGCAGGATGGTGGGACATAAAAACCTCAGAGATGTTTTGGGACTCTGAGAACATCTGTGCCTACATCCTGAGTGACTTGCTTGTTGTCGGCAAGCCCACACTAGCCATGAGGACATGGTGACTGGGGTGTCCAGTCCACAACATCCCTAGCCCTCCTGGAGAACCTCAGAAGTGACTGGTGGAGGCTCTGAGAACCAGAAGGAACCTCTCAGCAATGATGAAGGGACACCATCAGCAAAAGTGGCACTGGCTTTATAAGTCAGAGGCCATGAAGGGCTAAGCAGCAGCAGCAAATGCTGCAGGGAGTGAGGCCAGTGACCAACGGACCAGCAGGATGGGCTGGTATCTTTGTGGAAAGTGGCAGAAAACAGCACGGACCAGAGTGCTTCCCTACCCCCTATGGAACATAGCCATAATTAACTTACCAACCACAGAGATACAGAGTGGTCATTACACCTTTATTATTTCTTATAGGGGCCCTACTTCTTTTCTGTACCTACTTGACAACATCTATCTTAATATCTCTAATTTTTCTATTATTTTCAGCACACAATGCTACTATAAGACAAGGCTTGCTAATAATAGTATCTAACACCTACAATTTCTACCTACTCAAAAGCTTAATCATTGTCAATGTTAGAATCTTAACCCCAACCACAGGGATGGTGCTCTGCACTGCCTTTGCTTTAAACTGATGTTCTCTGTTTTGTCATTAAAGCCTCTCTACCCTGATTTAAGTAAATCAGTTATCCAGTTTAAGCTCAAGCTCCACCATTCTCTTTCTCCTCTCCCATGGCTTTTATCATGACTCCTTGTAAGCAGAGGAGCTGGTATTTCCATATTAACTCATTCCACTACTAATGGTTGAGACTTCCTGTTTTTTCATGTGTTTCGAGGGTGTTCCTAATCATTCACCGAGGCATTTTTGTGATGGTTGCTTCAAAATCTTTGCCAGTTAATTCTAACATCTCTGTCATCTCAGTCTTGGCATCTGTTGATTGTGTTTTTTTCACTCAATTTGAGATCTTCCTGGTTCTTGGTATGATAAGTGATTTTCAAATTAAAATCTGGATTCTTTTAAGCCTTCGGGTTTTGTTTGTTTGTTTGTTTGTTTGTTTGTTTTTAGAGAGGGAAGGGAGGGAGAGAAACATCAATGTGTGGTTGCCTCTCATGTGCCCCCCACCAGGGACCTGGCCTGCAACCCAGGCATGTGCCCTGACTGGGAACCACACCAGTGATCCTTTGGTTCACAGCCCTCGCTCAATCCACTGAGCCACACCAGCCAGGCAAGCCTTGTGTTTTAACTTACCCACTCCTGGAGGGCAAGGTGGATGGAAGGGCTACTTCATTACAGCCAAGAGGAGTAGAAATCTAAATTCCCTTCTCAGCCATTATTTTATGTGTGTGTGTAAAATAAAAGTGTTTTACAGTAATTTTCAAATGTACACAGAAGCGGAGAAAGCAATATAACATAAGCACATGTAAGTGTACAAATCCCACAACTTCAGCACTGTCAACAGCTGGTCATTTTTCTTTCATCTACTCCCTACCCCTCTCTTATTTTTAATCGGGGTTATTTTAAAGCCAATCCAAAATTTGGCTATTGTATAATTTTATATAATTTCACCCATAAATACAACAGAATGTATCTCCACAGAAAAAGCTTTAAAAGACATAATTGCAACACCATTATAACACATGTAATAAAATTAACAGTAATCTCTTAATATTTCCTGAAACCTGGTCTGTGTTCAATATTGCCCAATTGTCCCTGAAATTATATCCACAGTTAATTTGTTTGAAACAAGACCCAAATAAGTTTCACATATTGAATCTGGGTGATAGGTCTCTTAAGTCTTTTTGAAATTTCTATGTTCCTATTTCCATGTTTTTCCCCAGGCTGTGTATTTATTGAATAAAACCTATCAGTTGAATATAGATTTTCCTACTTTATGGACTTTACTGATTTACTCTTTGGGTCATTTAGCATGTTTCTCTATCTCCTGCATTCTTTTAAATTGAGATATAATTGGCATATAACACTATGATAGTTTAAGGCCTACGACATAATTATTTGATATATGTATATATTAAATAATCACTACACTAAGTGTACTTAACGTCTCATTCGAGTCAGGGATGGGGGGAGGGCGGTGGCCTAGGCTGTCCCCTGGGCCTTTGCTGGTATGAGTAGGTGTGGGGCCACAATTTTTCTGTGAAGTTTGTCTACAAGTTTTCTCTCTCGCTAGGCTACCACTTCCCTGGTCCCTTGCCTAGGAAAAGCAGGCTTTTCTTCAGGGTCTTTTTCTTTGTTATTTTTTGTCTGCATCCATTAGCATTTCCAGGTGGCTCACATCTTCAGCTGCAAGTCTGGAATATATGAGGCCAAAAGAAAACCCAGAGAATGCACCACCACACAGTTCCCTGGGTCTTGGGGTCCACAGCCAGTCTACGTTGTTAGGTTTGTCTTACACACAATGTCCAGGATTTCTAGCTGTACTTAGTGCAGGAGGAATAGGGAGAAGCAAATCTGCTCCATCTTCCCAGAAGCGAAGAATTTATCTATTTTTACTACTGCCTGTAAAGGATACTTTTATAACAAGACTAAAAAAGAACATTACAAATAGCTTCTTTACCAGCAATAGTTGCAACAGCACTAATCCAGCATAGGGAGATTTTTAGGGACAAAAGCTATTCTAATGTCTCATGTTTCACTTCTGTATTATTTATTTGGTAATTCAAATCAGAAGGAAATTTATGGTAGTACTACCCATTTGTGTGAGGGATTAGGAACATCACCACTAGCTAACTTAACAAAATTAGCTTTTTCCTTCTTGTTAGTCTAATTGGAACCAACTTATAACTAAAGGCTTCTTTCCTTTAATCAAGCATTACTGTTTTACTGATAGGTCCAAATTTAGTAATTACATATCTTTCTAATTATACAGAGTCATTATAATAAAATGCAGCATATATAAACCAGTTTAATTGCAGTAAGCCATATTTTATGTATAAACATATTCATATAAATTTACATGTAATCTCTCTTCTACTCCTTAGCCTAACCCTGAAATTATCCTTGGCTTTAAGTACTGTAAATATAATTTAAATTAAATTTAGATGAAATTGGACTATGATCTTATTAAGAGAAGCTCATTACTTCGTATTTTCTAAGAATGATTTTAAGAATTCCTAATTCCTTTACTTTGTCTAACTTTTTTTTTAAGATTTTTTTATAATGGTATGTATTTTGTTTTTAGAAGACAAAAGCTTGGTGATGTTGCACATTAAAGAATATTAATGTATTGAATACTTTGATAGTAATAAGTCTGATCACTTTTCCTACATTATCCACACATTCACATAAGTTACACATCATATTGAAATGATCTTAAAATAGATATTCTATATGACTGTATAAGCAGGCTTGTCTATACTCTTAAAATTAATAATGCCAATCAGATGACTAGCATTTCAAACCTGCAAAGAGCAATATAATAATAACAGTAAGAGTTAATATTGAGGCTAACAAAAAATGCTAAATTTGATTATTTTTTTAGTAATTTTTGTTTCTATTGCCCTTTCCATAACATGGTCAGTTCTGAAAACTTCAAAAAGGAGTACATATTTACTCTAATATTAATCGATTGCTTTAAAAATTTGCCCTCATTTACAATCTCTGTATCAAATCACTCCCAACAATATTTTCAAGCTTTTTATCAGTTAATAAAACAGAAGTCATGTCACACTATTCCTCGATAAACCATACAATCAAACAGATGTGACACCATGTCCCCTCCCAGCAGCTCTCTGTCTACAAATGGATTGGAAAAGTCAGCTCTGAACTAGGTTTTGAAAAATTTAGCATTGACTCTACTTTTAAGCTTTTAACTAATTTTCATAATCATCCCTGCCTGGCTACTCACTTTGGGGTTACTGGGCCCTGTCAGACCCCTGGTCGCAGTCTCCCACCGTTCACAGCCTCACCCTGCTCCACGGCCAGAGGGAGAGCTCGGTTGTCTGCGTTAATCCGAATCTGCTATCTCCTAGAGAAACAAAGCAAAACAAAGCACTTAAAGCCTAAAACCTCTGCTACTGAGCCCAGACAACACTGTTTATGGCAATCTAAATAATAAACAATTACATTTTAAAAATAGTTGCTCTTTCAACTTTTGACCTACTGGGAGTAATAATAATAATATTGATTGGAACTCATCAAACCTGCTTAAAAAGAAGATGCAAATAAGCATATAAAGAGATGCTCCACAGCATGTCATTAAGGAATTGCAAACTGAAACAACAAAATGCCACTATACATCTCTTAGAATGGCTCAAATCCAAAACACTGACAACACCAGTGGCGGCAAAGATGTGGAGCAACAGGAAATCTCTCATTTGTTGCTGGTGGGAATGCAAAATGGTACAGCCACTTTAGAAGGCAGTTTGGCAGTTTCTTACACAATGAAGCATATTCTTACCATATGACTCAGCAATTGTGCTCCTTGGTACTTACCCAAATGAGCTGAAATCTTATGTGCACATGAAAATCTGCATCTGGGTGTTTATAGCAGCTTTATTCATAATTACACAAACCTGGAGGCAACCAAGTGTCCTTCAGTAGGCAAATGTATAAACTGTGATAAACCCAAACAATGGAAACTTATTCAGCACTTAAAAGAAATGTGCTATTAGGGCATGAAAAGACATGGAAGAACATTAAAGGCATATTACCAAGTGAAAGAAGTTAATCTGAAAAGACTACACACTGTATGTTTCAACTATATGGTACTCTGAAAAAGGTAAAACCATAGAGATAGTGAAAGGATCATTGGTTGCCAGGGGTAGGGGGTAGGGAGTCATAAATGGGAGTACAGAATATTTCTAGGGGAATGAAACTATTCTGAATGATAACACATTTCCACCACTAATTTAAAAATAGATGTTAACATCCTTCCATATTTGCTTCATTAGCATTTTAAGTATATTTTATTGATTATGCTATTATAGTTGTCCCATTTTTTCTCCCCTTTATCCCCCTCCACCCTGTACCCCCTCCCTCTAGAATTCCCCCCCTTAGTTCATATCTTTGGGTCATACAATAAATTCTTTGACTTCTCCATTTCCTATGTTATTCTTAACCTCCCCCTGTCTATTTTGTACCTCCCATTTATGCTTCTTATTCCCTGTACCTTTTCCCCCCTTCTCCCTCCTCCTACTCCCCAACTGATAACCCTCTATGTGATCTTCATTTCTGTGATTCTTTTCCTGTTCTACTGCTTGTTTAGTTTTAGTTTTTGTTTTTTGTGTGTTCATAGTTGTTGATAATCGTGCATTTGTTGTTATTTTATTGTTCATAGTTTTGATCTTCTTCTTTATCTTAGATATATCCCTTGAACATTTCATATAATAAGGGATTGGTGATGATGAACTCCTTTCACTTGACCTTATCTGAGAAGCATTTTATCTGCCCTTACATTCTAAATGACAGCTTTGCTGGATAGAGTAATCTTGGATGTGGGTCCTTCTCTTTCATGACTTGGAATACTTCTTTCCAGCCCCTTCTTGCCTGCAAGGTTTCTTTTGAGAAATAAGCTGATAGTCTGATGGGGACTCCTATGTAGGTAACTCTTTTCTTTTCTCTTGCTGCTTTTAAGATTCTCTCTTTATCTTTAATCTTGGGTAATGTGACTATGATGGGTCTTGATGTGTTCCTCCTTGGGTCCAATTTCTTTGGGAATCTCTGAGCTTCTTGGACTTGCAAGTCTATTTCCTTTGCCAGAATGGGGAATTTTCCCTTCATTATTTTTTCAAATAAGTTTTCAATTTCTTGCTCTTCCTCTTCCCCTTCTGACATTCCTATGATTTGGATGTTGGAATATTTAAAGTTTTCCCAGAGGTTCCTAAGCCTCTCCTCATTTTTCTGAATTCTTGTTTCTTTACTTTGTTCTAGTTGAATGTTTATTTCTTCCTTCTGTTCCAACTTGTTGATTTGGTTGAATGTTTATTTCTTCCTCCTGTTCCAACTCATTAATGTGAGTCCTGGTTTCCTTTCCTTCACTGTGTGTTCCCTGTATATTTTCCTTTATTTCACTTTTGCATAGCCTTCACTTTTTCCTCTATTTTGCAACCATACTGAACCATTTCTGCTATCATCTTGATTACCAGTGTTTTGAACTCTGCATCTGATAGGTTGTCTATCTCATTGGTGATTAGTTCTTTTCCTGGAATTTTGATCTGTTCTTTCATTTGGGTCATGGTTCTCTCAGCACACCTGTTATGCTGTAAGGGCAGAGCCTTAGGTATTTGCCAGGGTGAAGCAACCCACGTTGCTGCATTGTGACGCTATATGTGGGGGAGGGGTCAGAGAGGGAACAATGCTGCTTGCTTGGCTCTTGCCCCACTTTCAGTCACTTCCCCTACTAACCACAAGCAAATTGGGCCCTTCTGGTGCTGATTCTTGGGTGGGTGGGTTTATGTATGTTCTAGGACCCCATGTGTCTCTCCAACAAACTCTCCTATGAGACTGGGAGTTCTTCCCACTGCTGGAACTCCCACATGTTTTTACAGTCAGAGGTTTTGAGGCTTTAGTTTCCCACAGTGGAACCCTGGGTTGCACATTCTATCTCTCTCCCCAGTTGTTCCTCCGCTTTATCAGCACACAAATGTAGGACTGCCTGGTTTGTCAGCTGCTGCCTCACCTGCCCGGTCCACACCTTGCTGCCCATTCACTCCACCTTGGCTGCCCATCTCTGCCTCTTCTACCTATCTGGATGAATGTTTCTTCTTTAACTCCTTGGTTGTCAAACTTCCATACAGTTTTATTTTCTGGAAGTTTTGGTTGATTTTTGTTTTTAAATTTGTTGTTGTCCTTCTTTTGGTTGTGCAAGGAAGCAAAGCATATCTACCTATACATCCATCTTGGCCAGAAGTCCTTATTAGCATTTTTAAAGACAAAGTATATTACATTTTTGATGCGACAAAAACTGCACTATTTATAAGTCTCATCACCATGCATATAATCTCTACTTTTTTTCTTGATCAGATTTTTTTTGTGAAAAACCAGCAACACTGTTTGAAAATATCCTTCATCCTGGCCCTGACCCATTGTCCAAAGCAGTTTCTAAGCTAAAATATAGACATTTGATATCCAGCTATTTCTCCAAGATCATGTAACCTGAAATTGCTCTTTAGTACTCTTAAAACTTCATGACAATGGATACATGACTGATTGGTCCATGGTCATACATAACTGCAGTTAGTTGGATATCTTTTGTTTTATCTTTTTAAAGAGTTTATTTATTTATTTTTAGAGAGGGGAAGGGAGGGAGAAAGAGAGGGAGAGGAACATAAATGGTGGTTGCCTCTCATGCACCCCCTACTGGGGACCTGGTGTGCAACCCAGGCATGTGCCCTGACTGGGAATCGAACCAGTGACCTTTTGGTTCACAGGCCGGCACTCAATCCAATGAGCCACACCAGCCAGGGCTGTTTCAGTTATTTATTGTTTAATGTCACCCTAGCACACACATACACAAGCACACAAATCATAAGGGTGAAGTTTGACAGCACTCAGATCACATGGAATTTCATTAGATGGGGGAGATGCTGTAATCCAGACATGGCAATGAAAACCTGAAGGCAGTCTCAGAGTTCACAGCATGTAATCTATCAATGTTATTTACCTAATGTCTGTGAGATATAAAATAAAATACACTTTTATTATATCAAAAATAATGTATAATAAATAAATACGCATGGGCACAAATGCACATGCATTAGTTAAGTGTAAACTAGAAATAAATACAAAGCTAAATTAAATTAGCTTACCTCGAAACTTCCTGACTTTCTGAATTGCCTAGCTCTATTACTTTTAATATCTTGTTAAGCCTCTAAAGTAAGATTAGTGCATACAACAGCAATAGCTATCATCGTGTGTTAAAAGACAAAATTTTAGATATAAATAATGTTAAAATGCCCAATGTCCCTGTAGAATTTTTACCTTGGCTTACACTTATGTAAATGACCTACCGTTATGCTTCAGTACAGACACAGCACACAAACACTTCCCTGGTTAACGTAGCCTATCTTAAAGCCAGACAGTGGAAATGCCCAGGTGGGCTGGCTTTCATGAGCCCGTAAACATAAAGGTAGGCCTGGCTTTATTGTTAGTTGTCAGCAGAGTTGCGCGTGCCAGAGTCAGCATGCCGGTGAGAAGGGCCTCTGGCTCACTGAAAACTGAAAGCCTCTAGCACCAACACCGTAAGGCAGCTCCCCATGTCTCGTTTGACCATGTCCCCGTGGAATCATCAGTAATTTCTTAAAAATCAAGCAATGAATGGAAGTTTGACTAAGCTAGCTTTAGAAGGTAAATTTCGTTAGTAACTGAGTTCATATAATGGACCTTAACCAATACTTTCCAGTGTAAAGCATATCTAAGATTTAAATGTGAAGATAAAATTTAACTAAATTGTGGATGTCTTTGGTTGAAATTACAATGGAGATACTTTATTTTTGTCTTTTTTTGGGGGGTGTACTTTAAACATACAAAAAGCTGAAAGAATGGTACAAAGAAAATCTGTATACCTTCCACCCAGATTAAACAATTGCTAACATGTTGCCATCTTTATACACTCTCCTTTTCTCTCTCTCTGGGTAGGTAGATAGATGATAGATAGATAGATAGATAGATAGATAGATAGATGTACAATTACATAATTTATTATGTTTTTGCTACATCATTTGAAAGTAAGCTGTAGACATAATGACAGAATGACAGGCAATCCCTAAATATTCCAGCAGGACAATCTATGAATATGGACAATCTCCTACAGAACAGCAGTACTATTATCACACTTAAAAACTAACAAGCATTCTGTAATAGTATCTATACACAATCTGTATTCAAATGTCCTAAATTGTCTCAAGAATGTTTCTACAGCCTTGTAATCTCTTGTTATGTTCTTCAGCCTCTGTCAGTCTACAAGTACTCCTACCTACTTTTTCTCCTCAATGATCTTGACTTTCGCTGAGTCCAAAATAACTGTCTTGTGGAATGTTCCATAATCTGAATTTGTCTAAATTGGTCTAATTGGTCTCTTGTTGTCATTTAAGTCTTCTCCCTCCGATATGCTTCCTGAGAACTGGAAGTTACGTATACAGCCTTGATTAAACACAGATTAAACATTTTGAACAAAAAAATACTTGATGGGTGATAGTGTATGTTTTTGCATCGTATCAGGAGACACATACGGTCAGGTTGTTGCACTATTTGTAGGGCTAATTTGATCACTCAAAGTGCTGGCCACCAGATCACTCCATCATAAAGGTACGTTTTTTCTTTGCAATTCATAATTAGTCTATGGATGGTACCTCGTTGCCATGAAAATAATCTTCGCTAACAATCTTTCACCTATTCAGTGGATTTTAGCATACACTGATGGTCCTTGATTGACCAAATTATTACATTTACAGTTACAAATTGGTGATTTTTTTAAATGACTTTAATATTAGAGAATATATAAGTCAAGCCTCTGGCAAGAATTAGATACTTTATTATGCCTTATCCTAAAACTAACACAGACAGAGCACATAAGCATGTTTTTGTTTGTTCATTTGTTTTGCCAGAGAATTGCTAGTAATAGCTTAGAATGCAAGAAATGCATGGTTCTTGTATCTCTCTGAGAGTCTGTTTTATAATTAATAATCTCCCATAAACCTCAGCTTACTTACCTTCTATATGAGCAAAGCCTTAGTTGAGTAGAAGAACAGATACAAGTGCAGTCATAAAATCATGAAGAAAAGGTGCATCATTTGTGCTAACAATAAATGATCTATATTCTCTGGTTTAGAGTACAATATTTATGAAAGTCTCCATGTTTAAATAGTCCAAAGGAATATTTAATAATTAATAAAAACTGCTCATAAGGCACTTGCACACTACCTCTATCTATCTTCAATGAAAAATCTGTAACTCATAATATGATGGATTTTTTTCTGAAACTTACAGAGATGAGTTAGAACACAGTAAGCAGACTGAAAGGTACAATGGTTGACTCCAGTCGTGACTCCAGCCGTAACTCCAGCCAAGAATTCAATTTACTGGGGGAAGGTTTGGGGAACACCTAGTTACCGTAAACTCACCCTAATCCTTTTCTAAATCTGGTTAAACTGTGTTTAACATTTCCTAAAGCATTTATGTTCACTCACAGAAGTGAAAAACACTGGGGATGTTTAAAAAGTATTAAAAGAAAATGACAATCAAAGTAATTGTAAAAGTTAGTAAATTATAAAAGTTACATCTTTGGCATAGAAAATTAACCAGAATTATACACCCCCAAAACTTATCAGTTTAAAATCTTGTAACTAAATGAATAACTCATGAGCAACAAATAGAGTGAAGTCATCTACGTTGCAAAATTGTGAGGGAATTTATTAGAATGGGGGAGAGGCAACCTCTTCCTGGAGACGGTTGTCTAAAATGAAATTAAGGTTAAACATTAAACATACATTTTAGCAACAATAACCACAAGGTCATTTAACAGAAAAAAAAAGGTATAGGTCTTTTGAAATAGAAAAATGCTCTTTGTTAAAAAATATCAAAACTCATAGGAAAGGCATCAATTAAGTAGCTTAATTCTAATAATCAACCAGTATGCTTAACAAACGTATTTGGACGTATTTGTAGAAGAATAATGCTTATATAAGTTAGAAATAAGAAAATCTGGTTTCTTAGCATACCTTCACTTAAAGGACAAGTAGGATAGAGGGGTGGGAAGGTGGGGACCAGACAGCGGCAGGGGAGAGGCACATTTCTCCCAAACGTAGCGGGGAGCCAATGGGTGTTCTTGAGCACAGTGACAATGTGAAGAAGAAGGCGTTGTTGGAAGATGACTGGGACAAATCTCTGAGAAACAATGATAGCTAATTTGGTGACATTCAATATGTGCCAGGTTTGGTGCAGGCTCAGGGGACAGTCTTTCTCTAAGCCTCAGAGCCACCCTGCAAAGTGAACACTGTCCCCGTTTTACAAATGAGGAGCAGGCTCTGAGAGCATGTCTTTCACCCAAGACCACGCTGCTGGCACAGTATGGAACTAAGATTCAAAACAAGTGTGTTGACTCTGAGGCTGGTGTTGTTTTCTCCACTCCAGGCAGTGGCCATGAAGAAAGCACCTGCCATAGCAGGCAATTGTAGAAGCCCTGCCTTCTGGGCAGAGGAGAGTGCTGGCGGAGCTCAGGACCAGGGACCAGAGGGCTCCTGACTTCCAGGGACAGCGGTGCAGCTAGGGGATCCTCCACCCATTGCCCCATCCCTTACCACTGTACTAGCTGTGCGACCTCAGGAAAGTCGCCTTACCTTCACTCGAAACCTCTAAAAGTCTTGGCAAAAGAATAAAGAAATAGGACACAGGATGTGAGTAGCCTAAGGAAGATGGGACTTTCAGGGTGAGATACTTGGCTCTGATCCTCAAATGCGTCATTTAACACTTTTTCTACTCTCATTTCCTTCTTGCCTAGCCAATTACCATAATCACCATTGGAAGCCTATTAGCCAACTACCTTTGTCACTAGAAGCAGGGATGGGGCAGATACACAAAAGGGAAAGAATTGGGAAGGGGCACAGATTGGTGGGGGAGTTAATAATGTCTTCTGGATTCAGAATATATAAAGGATATCATTTTAGAGGTTATTTCAGGAATGGAATTAGGCTAGTGACCATTTTGGGGTTCAGTTGCAAAATCATGTCTCTGGCATTTTTCAAACTCAACTTGTGCATATGAATCACCTGGGGCTCCTATTTTTAAAAGATTCTGATTTTGTAGGTCTGAGGAAGGGCCTGAGATACTCCTAGCTGGGGCCAATGCTGCTGGTCCAAGTCCATACTTGGAGGAGCAACAAGTCAGACTTCTGTGAAAGACAAACCTCTGTAAATGCCTTCAGGAAGTATTGGTGTAGAACATATGCGAAGAGCTAAATAAAAGGCATTTGGATAAATGATATACTTCAACCTATTTTTAAAAGATTTTATTTATTTATTTTTTGTGGGGGAGAAGCTCCCTACTGGGGACCTGGCCCGCAACCCAAGCATGTGCCCTGACTGGGAATCGAACTAGCGACCCTTTGGTTCGCAGCGCTCAATCCACTGAGCCACACCAGTCAGGGCTACTTCGATATTAATTAATTAAATTAATTGACTTATTGAACACCTACCAAATATCTGACATACATGATAGAGGAAAAAGAGACTTGGTCTTGAGAATTAGCCTAAATTTCAGAGGGTGGAATCAAAGAACCAAAATGTTCAGCTACTTAGCAACAAAGTAAACTAGGCACAGGGAGGAGGAGAGTCAGTTGTGAGTCCTCCTCTGGAATCTCTGGAATCCCTTCCACTTCATGACCTCAGGCGTAAGGAATAGTGGAGCTGCTGCCCCTGCCAGGGATCCGACCCAGGTGGACCTCAGCCAGGATGACAGGAACAGAGCAGGCAAACCCTCTGCCACAGAGGCACTCCCTTGTCCCCTCAGCGAACCAGCCCCTCCCTGGCTCCCAGCCAGCCACATGGGCACACTCCAGTGCCCAGAGGGGCCTGCTACTTTCCCTGCCTGACTAATGCAGTGATTAGCCAATAACCCTTCACCTTGAGATCCCCTTCCCCACACCACCCAGGGTTTAACCTTCTTCCCCATAACCACTAAAGTCTCCATCCAACTCTGAGAAACCATGGCAGTCTCAAAACTTTCCTGCTGGCAGGGGGAGGCCACCGGCAGTGGGACAAAAGAGGAAAGATTCCTCCAAGCTCCGGCCCTATGAGGGGCAGCAGTGTGGACAGAGCCAAGGGTGGGACACTGAACACATGTGGGTTTGAACCCTGACAAGTGCTCCCATTATAAAACGAGACTAATAACACCCACCACCCCACTGTATTTTGTGAGAATAAAAGTGAGATCTTTTATGGGAACTATCTGGAATTGGGCATGTTTGCTCTTCCTCCCTGCTGTCCTGATAAACACTGAAGTCTTCTTCATGGCCTGAATGGCCTCTCTGAGCTGCCTGCCTCCTTCTCTACCTCTGTAGTGCCCCACTTGCCCCTGGTCTCATCACACTGTCTGTGGTCACCTAGACCCTGTGCAGGGCTCGCACCACTGGGCCTCTGTGCCACGATGTGCCTCCCCATCCAGCAAAGCTGCCCCTGGCCCCAGCCTAAGTGACAAATTCATGCATCTCTTGTTTGGTTCAGCACAGCAATGCCTCCTTCACGAAGCCTGTTCCATCCTAATGTGTCCTTAGAAAAGCGGCAACTCCCTCCTTCCCATCAGGCTGCACCAGCTTCTCACGTCTGTCTATCCTGTACACCCACGCTCTCGGGCAGGAGTCAGCAAACTGCAGGCCCCACTCCGCCTGGCCTCATCCACCTGGCCACCTGATTTTGTAAATAAAGTTTCCTCAGATCACAGCCAGACTCATTTGCTATTATATTGTCTTGGCTGTTTTCATGCTACGGTGACAGAGTTGTATAGTTATGAGAGAAATCGTGTGGTTCATAAAGCCCCCAAATATTTACTGTCTGGCCCTTTACCAAAAAAAAATTTGCCAGCTGCCTTCTCTAGTACATACTTGTCTCTCCTCACAAGACTGTTACCTGCCTCTATATTCCTAGCAGGTAGCACACCACCTGGAACAAAGCAGGAATCCAGTAAATATTTGAGGAGTGAAAGGTCTTACATGTAAGTAAATGAAGGTGTGTCTTGTCTGTCTTCTTTATCCCTAAGTGGAGTGAGGACCCTCTGTGAGGACTGAATTTAGAGGCATGGGGTTTGTTGAGTTGAGATGAGGTTTCCTGGATCCCAATAAGTGTATCAGAATGAAATGGTGAAATAAAATCGCTTATCTGAATCATGAAAAGCTCAGTTACATACAAGAGATTCCCTATATCTACACGGTGTTTCTGAGGGTGGCTCCTAGGTACCCCAGAACTACGATACGGATGCTACAGGCAGGAGAACCAGGAAACCAAGTAGAAGTCGTGTGGCTCTGCTTCTGTCTGAGGAAGAGCTCTGTAGTCCGATTCTGCAAAGAGGGAAAACAAGTGCTCAAATTAGTCTCTTATGAAGTGAGAAAGGCTTCATTCATTAAATTGGCTGGGGCTTTTTAATATCTATTTTTGTGGAGAGTCATTACTGAGCCTTTTTTCTAGTAGAGAGTATCTCTTACCCTCTAGCCACCCAACTTCGTCAGACTTCATCTCTCTGGAGCAGTAAGGTTTGTTTCATGATGCTCTAGAGAGAGCCCTGGGCTGGGCCAAGGACCCTGGGTTCCCAGTCCTACCACCAACTGATGAGTCCCAGTAGGTCCAAAGAAGTGGAAATGTAGGCTAAACGAAGTGAAATTTAAGCCTTCTGCTAGTTCAGATTTCTGCAAATCTGATTTATTCTACTTTTGTCTTTGCAAGTAGAAGATTTCCTTCTCATGTACAGAACTAAGATTCCAGGATCTCAGTGCAGAGAGACTGATATGCTGTGTCTACTGTTTGTGTGTTCCTTGCGCCACTTCCTGCTCCTGGTAACAGACCCCGATCCCCAAGCCATACAGGTAGTTACATGGCCCAGACCGGGCAGGTCTGCGGGATCTCTCCATGGGTACAAGGCTGTAAGAACTTGAGCCTGCAGTTGTAATGGCTGTGTGCCCCAAAGGCATGGAGCGCCATTCTGAGAGGGGCTGTTGTGCAGACAGAAGGGGAGAGATGGCAAGCAAAGACCAGGGCCTGCTGCCCTCAGGCCAGCTCAGTGGTTGCTTCAGCCAATGATCCCCCCTCTCCGCTCACAACAGCACACAGGGCGACCTCAGCAGCACCTGGAAGAGACTGACCTTCAGGTCAGACCTTTTCACAGCACTTCAGGTAGTTGTCCACTGCTTGGGTCCAAAATGGCACCCTTCCCAATGCTACCCTGTTCGTTCTCTCTAGGAGAGTCTTGTCTGGGAGCTCATGTCTTTACTAGGCCATGTTGCATTATGGGTACCCAGGCCAACCCTGGATCAGGTAGTAGTAAATCCTGTCTCTGTCACTTACTAGTTGTATAACACTGAGCAAGTGACCCCAGCTCTCAGAGCCTCTGTTTCCTCATCTGCAAAATGGGGACAATCGTAGCACCTACCTCACAGGATTGAACATACGTGAAGTGCTGGCCCATGGAATGTGCTATGTAAGTTGTGGTTGTTAAAAAAAAAAACTATAAAAATTGTTTTTTTTTTAATTATGAGAGCCAGAGGTGGTGAAATGTTTGAAACCTTAACAATGGGAATGTCAGTTAGTCACTCTGTGGTTGTACCCAGAGACAGCCATTCCGCACCACATCATCACGTGGTGTCACAAACAATCTGGACAGAATCACAGAACTGTGAGTCTGCAGGTGGCGCAGCTGCTCTGGGACCTAGGGCTGCTGGGAAGTAAAATCGTGTATTCCTAGGTTCCTGAAATATTCTCTGCGGTGGGATGAGCTGATGTGTGCTGAGGGTGTGTCGTGGTCTTTGACCCCTCTGCCCCAGTCAAGGAAATTTAGGCCACTGACTGAAACACGGTCTCCTTTTGTGATGGGAGGGCGGGAGTGCATTCATAGTAAATAATTGTGTTTAACTTTTTTGTCCCAGCTCCCAGCCGGATAGAGCCACTTCACATGTATTTTTGTTTATTGCTTTACCTTGAGTCATTTATAGGAATTTAGCACACAGGCACCATTTCCTGTTCAGATGAGGTAGACATGCTTAAGGGAAGTGGTGCAGGTTACCCTTTCTAGCCCCCGTTGCCTTCCCTGTCGACCCCCAGGACGGTCAACCAGTCCTGAATGATCCCAACGTGGTCTGAACGCATCCCCTGAAGCTGCATTACCAGGTGAAGGGTGCAAAGGCAGCTGTACTTCCTTCCCCACCTTCCCTGCCCCCCACCTTCCTTTCTGGTCTGTACTTTTATGAAGGCACCTCACAGAGAATAATTTAACTATGTTTGCACAGCAATGTCTCACCAATTATCACTGATCCTCCCAACCTGCTCTGAAAGTAAGTAGTGTCAGATTTCGTTTACATTTTACAGATGAGGAAACTGGCTCTGAGGTGTTAGGAGGCATGCCCTCTGGCCCACATCTGCGCTAACACAGGCTGTCAGAGTCCTTGGGCAGATGTTTTCCAGATGTGGGCCTGTTGATCCCCCTGCCTCCTGGCACCTCTCCATCTGGAAATTGGCTTCCCCAGCCTGTCTCCGGGTGGGGCCCAGCATCCTCTGGCCCCCACATTTTAGCTGCTTGCTGAGCACAGGCCAGAAGGACCTGCCTGCCACCACCACGGGGCCTGTGGCACAGTGGGAGGTCACATCTACGGGGACAACTTTAATGACTCTGGCAAGGGCACGCCTTTGGCATCTCTGGGGATGGAAAAAGAGTGATCTGTCTCAAGCCCAACGGGGTGGAGGGAGGTGGGGGCGGCAAACCTCCGCTGCAGCTGCAGCATCCTGGCAGTGATGACCTCCCCCTGACCAGAAAGCTGTGGCCATTTCAGACCAACAGTTTCTGGGGGTTCCTCCCTGGGGTATGGGAGCTGAGAAGCCCAGGAGGAGATGTGGGGGCAGTCGTAAGACTCAGGGAAGGGCCTTCTAGTTCCATTAGTGAGGAAGACAAGCGAGAGGAAATAAAATACACAGTCTCAGGAACATTCCGTGGAGACAAGAGCCCAGCTTGACAGCTCTGCCTTGAGGACACAAAGAACACGAGGGTGGTGTGTGCTACAGGAAGCCACTTGGCATGTGAACCTACCACAACAGAATCCTTCTGGCCACCACGCCATGAGAGTCTGTTTCGGATGTGCTGTGGGTTCTGCTGGCAGCAGGTTAGACAAAAACATCAACAAACTTAATCCTCTCTTGAGTTGCCCCTATGAGAGCTGATGTTGGGTTGTCTAATTGCCCCCGACAGGTGGTCAAAAGGAGGACAGCATCTCTGAATGGGTAGTGTCCTAGAGCCCAGATTTTATTTCTGTTGACCTTCTCATCCTCATGTATTGATACTAGTAAGCAGTTCTGTGGCCACAGGCAAGTCCTCTCTGGGCCTCAGTTTCCTGCTCTGTGAACTGGGTATAACACCTTCTCCATCACTTTCATAGGATATCACATTTGTGGAGAACAAATGTGATCGTTTATGAGAAAAAGCTCTGTAGAAGGCCAAGCACTGCATAAAAGTAGTTATTAGCCACAACCACATGGTATCTGTAAGGCAGGCTCACACTGGAAGCCTTCAACTGTCCCTGGTTTGAAGACTCCTTCTTCTGTCTTCTGTCCAAATAGTCACTGTCCTCTAGGTACCGGCCGTGGTAAGGTGACTCGGAGGGCCCCAATGTCAGCACCATCCTCAGGAATACTTTCTACCTTCCTTGGTGACTCAGACTCCCTTTCACTTCCCCAGTGAGCCGCCTTCCTTCCCAGCTTCATGCTGCCCCCTTAGCCTTCCCAATTGCCCTCCTCCTGACCCTCGAATCTCCTCTGCTCTTCAGCACCATCCCTCCCTATCCCTGACCCCTTTGCCTTCCGCCAGCCTAGACTCAACAACCTGTTACCACAGTGCCTACTGACAGGCTACAAACTCCCCCTCTCTTAAAGCTAAGGTTCAAACCCTGGCCCTCTCAACACTCGCTGCTGAGGGGTTCACCTACTCCCTTGGTTTCAAATATTATTTCAGAGCCATTGTTTTTCAAATCTTCAGCTATAACCTATGCTCTGCTGCTAACATTTGGGGAGTATGTGTGTTTTTTAAAAGTTGGCTCCATAGTGTTTTATAACCTGATGCATTTCTTCACATTCCAAAGTAATTTCCATATTAGCCCAAACACAAAGAATAGCAATTTGAGAATGAGTGTGTCTGTGCCCTTGATGTACTACAGATGTGATGGTCAATGACAGGTAGGTAAGTTGGTGCTCACAAAAGGTCTTTCTTTTTAATTGGAGGACAGGTCAGATCACTCAGATCAACGAGGACTCGTTCGGTGCTCTGCATTCTGGCAGCTTCGTCAGATTCTAGAAAAGCTGTGGACTGAGCCAGTCCTGAACCAACACAGTGAGATAGGACAAGTGGCATTTAGAATGTGATTCAAGTCATCAACCTAAAATCAAACAGGAAACCCTGTGACCCATAGATAAAGGAAGGCTGAGAGGGAAAAATGATCTCTGGTTCGTTTGGATTGGTGCAAACCCTGCACAGGGGAAAACATGTACAATTCAGTCAGGATGAGGCGAAAGAGTATCTACTAAAATATGCATCACTTCCCTGAGGTGGAGGAGAGGGGTCTGTGGAAAGCTACCTCAAACCTGTGTTCACTGGACAAGAATGCTGGACTCAGGAAGAAGGCCTCCAACACAGGGAGTCCTGTGATCCTGAAGTGGGAAGGTGGGTCCAATGTAAACAGTATGTTCCTGCCGCCCTGAACGCACGCAGTTCCCCAGCTAACGACCAGAACTGATGCAAGCGCCTCGTTTTCGTAAGCCACCACACACTCGGAGTCCGCCTTCCATATCAGGAAGATCTCAGCTAAGCCACCACACACTCGGAGTCACCAAACACTCGGTGTCCGCCTCCTGTATCAGGATGATCTCACTGCTGAGATGACGAGCGCTTTGGTGGCTCTGTCCTGGACACGGCGAGGACCTAACGCTTTGGGGTCAGCGTGAGGACAGAACTCATTGGGTGGTTTACGTCCACTTGGTTCTGGTTATTGCTGCTGTCATTATTTTGAAAGAAAAATAAAAAGACCAGAAAGGCTGAAAAGAAATCAATCAAGCATTTCACCTGAAGCTACCAGGTGTGGAGGCCCTAGATATGGCAGGACAAAGGCTTATAGAAGTAGAGGACACCAGTGTGGTGTCCTAGCAGGACCTACACTGTGACTTGGAGCAGTCACTTCTCAGTGTCCTCAAGTTTAAAGTTAAGGGACTAGAAGAGCTCAATTTTCCTAAACTTAATTGACCACTGACACCCTTAAAATCCCAAGATGCCGAGAGAATACCTGTAGATATTGATTACAACGGATGCGCCTGAATACCAGCAGATGACAGTGGATGGTTTCATGGACCAACTAATCTCTGCAAAAAACTCCATAAAAGTTAGATTTCAATGTGTAATATGTATGCATAAATGTGTTATAATTTTATATCAGAAATGGATGTGTTTTGCATTTTCAAGTAAATACTGTTTAATTGATAGACATTACTTTTTAGAGAAGTTTTAGGTTTACAGAAAATTGAGCAGCAAATACAGTTTCCCATATACTCACCCTGCCCTCCCCCATCACAGTTTCCCCCCATAACTATTTTGCACTTAGGGTGGTAATGTTTTTAAAAGAAAAAATATTATTAGCATTGATGTTTTTCCCACATGTGTGATACTAATACTGCCTGGAAGACAGTTTGAGAAAAATATGGGATAGATAGTCTTCAAGGTCCATTTTGGCAACTCTAAAAATAGAGTGAGAGCTTTTCCACTGCCAAGGGCTTTCCATTTGAGAATAGATATAGGACAGGGAGAAAGCTAAAAAAAAAAAAAGCCCAAAAACGAACCTTATGAAACAGCTTATTAAATGACCAATAACATGTCATTTGTCTCAGAGCACTTTCTTTCCCCTTTCAGCCAAATAATAATCCTCTGAAACACAAGGAAGCCAAAGCACAAAGCAACCTGGCCCATACCATAGTCCTGCAACTAATTTCGGAGAAAAAATGCAGACTTCCTGATTTACAGCTGCAGGCTGTCTCCACCAGCCGCACAGCTCACCAGGGAGTGAGCACAGGTGGACTGAGCTTATTCACCGCTAGAAGATTGAAACCAGGCATCCTGCCTCAAAGCTCAAAGGGGTAACCTTAGGACCAAGAGCAGGAAGTTCTGCTTAAGAGAACTGGGAGGCCGCCCTGATAAATTCAATTCCCTCCATGAAGGAACTGATTGAAAACGAGAGGTATTCAAGAAGAGCTTGAAAAAATTCAGGAACATCTCTGAAAGGTGAAGGAAAATCCCCAACCTTCTGACACACTGTCATGGACAAGCCTGCCTTTTCAGAGCCTGTGTCAAAGAGAAACTGCTGGAGACACTTAGACTAGCCCAGATCCAGCCTAGAATACGTAAGTCTCTTTTTATTAAAGCAATTTAAAAATATTAAGAAAGGGCCCTGGTTGGTGTGTCTCAGCTGATTGAGTGTCAGCCTGCAAACCAGAGAGTCACTGGTTCGATCCCCAGTCAAGACACATGCCTGGGTTGCAGGCCAGGTCCCCGGTAGGAGACATGTGAGAGGGAACCACACATTGATGCTTCTCTCCCTCTCTTTCTCCCTCCCTTCACCTCTCTAAAAATACTAAAAAAAAGCATCAAGAAAGGAATTGAAAAAAATGCACCCAAAATTACAGCACTCCAGCACTTGATTTTCTCTTTCAATTATATATGTATAAACTATATGTAGTTTGTATCACAGTGCATATACAATTTTTTTTCTTTGGGTAAGGGAATTTATGGTCAATTGTGATACTCTGTGTAATTTATTATCAATCATCAGAACCACACAATATTGCATTATATACTACTATACCCCTATTTTGGGATATATGTCATTTTCAGTTTTTAGGTAGTCAAAATAACATTTTAGATATATCCTTTCCTTGTATGAGAATTTAAATTTAAATTATTTCATTGGGCTAAATATTCAGAAGTAGGATTACTACTCCATGAGAATAACCCAGTTTTTACCTTTTATTTTGAAGTCATTTCAAATTTACAGAAGAGTTGCAAGAATAGTACAAAGAGCTCCCATACAACCTGGTGAATGACTCTTAAGAACAACCGTATTTAAGGGCGCTTCCCGGGCACTTGACCTAAAAACTCCAAGAAATGAAGTTCCTTGGTGTTTGTGCAGAATTCAGGTCACTGGTGCAGCTGACCCACCTGGTAGTCTCCAGTCTAGATGAAGGCCTAGCGAGTACATGTCATAGTAACACCATTCCAGATCCACTGTGCTCTTTACCCCAGCCTCTGAAAAACCAGATGGCTATCAAAATTAAACCTTCTGCTATCGCACACAGAACGTCTGTCTTCCCCTCCCAAATTGCTTCGTCATAGCCTTTCATCTGTCTCTCTTTGCTTGGGTTTCCACAGACATCACATCATTTCTTACTCAGCTGATGGGGTCTCAGTGTGGTCCTTGTTATCCTGCCCCATCCCTGTGCCCACTCAAGTGATAAGGTACCCCCGCTAGTGACTCACACATTCTGCCCACCCTGTGGGGGAGAGGCCCCCCTCAGGAACAGTGGCAGGCTGGGAAAGCTCTGCAAGAATGCTTTCTTCCAGTGTCCCTGTGCCCGCTTTGTCTCTGTGTTATCTGGGCCTGGGTTTTATTTCTCTTCCTTGAAGGCAAAGGGCTTTGATACAATTTTCCCAGGATGTGATTTCACCAAGATTTATTTTCATTTCCCCCCATCCCCCCAGAGCAATCCCTTGACTAAAATCAAAGCTCCCATTGTGTTCCTATGAACCTCCCTACACCTACCTCCTCCTTCTCAGGCTCCCCCAGGATCCCCAGAGTCCAGGAAAGGAAAACAATTTCATATTTAGTAGGAACGCACAGGCTCCAGTGCGTAGAACCAGGGTATTATCTGGGGTGAGTCATTCGGGAGTATTTCAGCAGAACTCAGGGGCACCTGTTGGTGACATGCAAACTCTTCTCAATCTCCTGCTGTAGGTCCACCCTTCTTTTTTTCAAGACCCCAGGCCTTCCCCCATCCAACACAAACTGTGGGGGAGGGGGCAACAGACAGCCCCTCTCCACTGGAGACTACTTTGAAGGTTAACTGATCAAATTTGCATTTTAACTGGGGGGCTTGAAATCTAAGGGAATGAGTTGCTAAAGGTGGAATTGTAGGCAACCGGACAGGTAGGGTGGGGGGAGGATTCTCCTCATCCCTCCCCTTAATCATGTCCGGAAACACCCCCACCCCACCCACCGCCACCAGGCTTCAGACCCAATACCCAGACTGCACTCTCTATGTGATCTGAGGATTTAAATGTGATCATTCAGAAGCAAATCATCCTCTCCGGGAGTTCAAGTTAAAATCTCATTACCACCACCCCTTAACTCCTGCTGAACCAAAATGCCAGAAAAATTCCCCGCCCTTCATCACGGCAGACCATGTCACAGAAAAATAGACATGTCTCCATAAGACAGGGCCACCGTCTGCTGTGCCTTATCTGATATCCTAACTCCAATGCTCTGTAGCTAACTGGTTCTTTATTTCCTTTTTTTAAATAACGGCCGTTGGCAGAATTACATCTTCATAAAAATATGGAAAAACAGTTTGACTTTGGCTACAGCTGCCTTATGTTCCAACCTCAAAAATCAGCTCTTGCTGTTTGACAAATACAAGCATATTTAGGATCAGAATATATGAAATCTGGCCTCCCTAGACCAGCGGTCATCCCAGTTTCCTCTGCCATCCACCTGTGCCTTCTCCTGGCATTCTTTCTCTTACTTCTCTCTCACTTTCAAAATGCCTGGTCTCAGCTAGACATCAACCAATAGTAACACACGCCACTTACTGAGCCCTGTGATGAGCCAGGGATCTTATCCACGTTCTTTCTAATTTGCACGTATCTTGCAGATGCGAAAGCTCAGCGTAACTGAAAAATTTGAGTGAGGTCACCTCCCTCCTTACTGGTAGTGCTGATTCAAGCCTAAGCCTTTCCCCTACATGGTGCTGTTTTCATCAGTCATCTGTAAGGTGTTAACAAGTCAAACAGGTTGTCTATTTCCAGGAGCATTTACATGTAAGAGCAAACTCTAGCACACTGAAAAGCTTCCATTGATTTAAGGGAGGGATGGTAGTGACAGAATGTCAAGCTCGGCCAGCTCACTCCCTTTATTCCACAGTGCTACTCAGGGAATGCTGGAGCTGAACATACTTCAGTGAGCCCTGGTTCACTTTACAGAGAGGGGAAATGATTTTCTCCATGATTGCAGAGCTGGGGAGTGGCAGGGTGCTTGCCCGATGAAGCGGATTCCTGGCAGGGGCACTTTCCACTGCAGGTGTACCTGTGAGCCCTGCCTGCCCCTGAATGCCCCACCCTTCGCCCAACTGCTCCAGCCCTGGCATTTCCTCTGCCTGGAGTGCAGCTGGTCCATCTGTCCAGTCCTTCCAATCTCTGTCCAGAGGGACAGAGTTACTGCTGGAGATTCCAGAAGAACCCCTCCATCTCCTCAGTGTGTGTTTGTTTAGGATTGTAAAGACTTCTTTTACTGGTAGAGGTTTACAGCCATCTGATCTGATCCTGAGGGTCCCTAGTACGTCATTGAGATTAGGATTCTAAAGACAAATGACTCTTAATGTCCCGAATTCTTGTGATTCGATGACATCAGGACTGGGAATAATCAGGATGGCCCAAAGCCAAGATGGGCTATGCAGCTTCCATAGTGAACTTCCTCCCCCTCTTTATAAAAACAGGCCCGCCCCGGGTTTGGCTCCCTCAGGGCTCCATCCACTGGGCATCCTTTTGCTGCAGAGAAGCCCGCCCACTTGGGGCCACTGACCCCACCCCCTGCTTTGAAATATAAAGGAGGCCGGAGCTGTGCAGAGAGATTGGCGCTGAAGTCCAGCAAAAGCTGAGCTGACGGAAAATCCTCTCCAGGAGGGAAGGAAGGCAAGGAGTGGCGGTAGGTTGAATTCTACCTCTCTGTCCAGCCGGCTCCTCTTTCTGTCTTAAAGGTCTTTCTGGCTAGTAAAGGAATGGCTAAATGAGGGACAGACTTTGTACTCCAGGCAAAAAGTGGATCAGCTAGAGTCGCACCCAAAGGGAGATTTCTTTTCAAATTTGCATTTAATTGGAATAGGCTACAGTGTTTTGGACAGGCGAGTTGGGCAGGAGAAGAGAGAGAATCGAGGGGTTATTTCTTGGATAAGAAATCTCTGCTTGCAGAGTACAAGGGAAAGTGAAAGAATTATACAGAAATGCTCTGAATAGACAATATGAACACTTCATGACTAACGGGCAAGAAATGTGAAATCAGCTGCCAGCAGGACACTTGGGAGGGGGTGGTGTCTGACGAGGCAGCCCTCCTTGGTGAGCCCACTGAGAAACTGAGGCTAGGGATGGGGTGGAGTTTGGGGGGAGAGTCACTTATTTCCAGAGCATGATTAGGTAGGAAGCTCTGGGAAAGAGGAGGGGACTTTCAGAGAAAAGCCTCTGATTCCCCCCTTCCTCCCACCATCTCCACTGGATGGCTTTGTCTTCTGGCTTTTTGCCCAGTGTGCAAATGTGAGGTCCTCTTCAAGGAGTTTTCAATTACAGAGAAAAAAATAACATCAATATCTTTTATTCCTAAAGCACTCTGCAGGAAGCATGTCAAGTCTCTCTAGATTTTCACTATTGTATATAATCTTCATTTTCTTAAGCTCGCAGGGAGGGAGGGAGGGAGGGAAGGAAACGTTCAGAGCTCCCAGGTAACTAGTGACAATCTCAAGTGCAATAAAGTGTGGTAAGGATGACTTATTTGGTGACCAAGTTAGAATAACAACAGTGGTCTCCTACAGCTGCTCGGTGACAGAAAAAAATTACGTGTGTGTGTACATTTCCAATCCCATGAAGAAATTCTACAAATATAGCTGTTTAGTGGAGTTCCCTCAAGAGGACTTCCTAGCAGTTTTTGCCTGTATGCAGGAAGACTGATGCTGGGATCTGGACACAGACTTGTCGAGAATCAATATATGATGATCAGGGTGAGCTGCTGGGTACAAGCTTCCTGTTAGAGCAGGGTCAGGCTCGGGGCACCAGCAAGGATGCAGTGAATACTGAAATAGAAAGAGCTCTATCCTATCCATCAATGTCTTCTACCTAAAATGTTCTGAGACACCAGCCTCAAATTTCTAGATCTTGTCAAGGGTAAATGATAGCTACCCTCTGTCCGAATGCCTCCGTCTCTGTCCAGACTCTCTAAGACCATTTTGTTGATTCTGTAAAGCCTTGTATCAGACTCTCCTAGTGTCTTCTCATCTCAGTTGCTTCATCACAGGCTGAGACAGTCCATGCAGCTGGGGAGTAGCTGGAGAACAGCAAGGCTGCAGTTACTCGTTTGTGCTCATTGAGGCAGACCTCTAGGACGTTTGTTTCCTCAGGGCCTCACACAGGGATGAGCAGAGCTGACCTTCCGTGCATTTCAAACCAATGTAACAATGGTTAGTGGCAGCTCTGCCACCAATGGCAGCTTTGGTGGTGTGACTTGAAGCGACTATAACCACGAGGCTTTTTGTAAATGAGTGGTAGGGACCACAGAGCAATTGGAGGAACTTACTGTCCAGGTGAGGCCTGTTACTAATCTGCAACAGGAGTCTTTCTGGTCATGGGATTTTATAGCAATTTAAGGGGCCCTTTGTCTAGGAACATCATTTGGAAGGAGCAGTGCTAGCTTTGGGGGACTTCCGAAGCTTCCAGGGTGTGTGCAGATTATTTTCAACCAGATGGCTGTGGTGGCAATGATGGTGGACTTAGCTCCAGTCAAAATTCTAAATCCATCTACTGCTCTAAGATACCAAGTACATGGTTGCAAGGAAAAATATCGAGTTGAAATGTTTCACTTGATTATTTGGCATCATGCATCTGCAATCTGAGAATAAAATTTTTATTTTCTGTGATTTTTCAGGTCCGTCTGATAAGATGGCTAGTATGAATAATGAGTGAGCAAAGAATACTCTGTTTATTCCTTCTTTGGACCATTTGCTATGCATGGAGAAAAATTCTGTTTATAGTTTCAGGTTGTAAGTCTCAGCCTAGTCAACCAGCTCATGAAAGCATGTTAAATCAAATCAGAGTGAAAAAAACAAAAAAGTGAGGATGATTCAGACTCAGAGAAAGTTAGAGCTTGAAAGAATCATATCCACCCTGGTCCACCCCCAAGTCCCACCACAAGGTCTCCTGGCTTTGGCTTAGTCATCTACTTACATATACGAACAGCGTATTTTCTTAGTGATATTTTATACATTCTAAGTTCTACTCTCCTGCCTGAGAAATAGACTTCTGTTGGAGAGGGTAGCAAAACAGATAAACCTTTTGATCACCTGAAAATTAAGACCTATGACAGAAAGCAAAATGAACCAGGTGCTGGGCACACAGCTGGCATTTCATAAATATTTTTTGAAGGGATAACTCAGACAAGTTCTGGTACTGATCACGATTCCCCAGGAAATGCTAACCAGCTGTCTTTTCTAAAGAACGAATACAATCGAGTCTCCTAGCAGCTGACCAGCACCATCCATGCCAATGGCCTTGATCCAGAAAGTAACTCTTGGCTAACAGGCCCAGCTGAGGTGCACAGGATGGCTATGTGATGCTGTTGACCTATACACCTGTGGCTCAGAGAGGTCTGTTTGGGATCACTCAAGGTCAGGTTGAACCCAGATACTGGGAGACCTTTGCATTAAGAACCTTTTCTGTTTATTATATAGTCACAAATATTCCATCAACTTATGACTAAGCATTAGGGAATACAAACTGAGCTTTTCCCCTAAAAGCCCCAACATCCTTAGATCTCTTGGGCTTTCCAAACAACCCTTCTTTCTAGGGACGCCCTGGGTTGTGTGAACTATACTCCTTTGCCCAAAGAAAGGTGTTTATACTGAAGAGTAAGAGGCCCTGGGTGCTATTACCCTGGGCCCTGAGCTGTGGGCCCATCTTGGGGATATGCTCTGTCAGGAACACCTTATGCTATTGCCTGGCTCACTCCTATTTCTGTTCAATAAACAGCGTATATAGCATCCTTCCAGAAAACCTACCTTGACCAGCCCTGCCCTCTGCCTCAACAAGAGTGAGATAGATCCCCTCCTCCACATTCCAGTAGGATCTCTTCTTCTTCTTCATTCCCACCTTCTAGCCTCACCCCTGCCCTGCATATCATGGCGCTGACCTCAGTCTACTATGATTGCCTAGTTACTTGTCTGTCCCTTTCTAAACTATGAGTTTGAGGACAGAGCATGCGTGTCTTTATACCACAAGGTTGTGCCTAGTGCTTGTCTGATGCTCAATCAATATTTGATGGTGAATACAAAGAGTAAGTCATCACCTATGAATTCAAAAAAGGAGGAAATTAGACTCACTTTGGTCAAGGTGGATGAGATAGGTACCTGACACACTGGGAGGATGGCCCCCAAAATGTTCACAAGCCCCTTTGTTAGAGATCTTTGCCTATCAGCCGGGTTCCTTGAAGGTAGTGGAGAGGGTGCTGGTTAGGAAAGCTAACCAGTAACCTACTATGAATAATCCAAAAGAAAAGCCTACCAGTCAACTTCTTGCTGACTATTCACATTCTGTCATGTTCACAAGAAAAGAGAAACTTCTTTTATTTTGCCTCCTGGTAGCAAGAGCCAGTGTCAGCCACCTGGGCTACAGAGAGAAAGGGAAGACTTTTTTGTATAGTTTTGTTTCTCTGGGAAGCTCCGGTTTCCTTATGTTCTACACATATTGTCTCTGGTTGTCAAACATCCGGGTGTTCTGTATCAGATGGATCTTATCAGTAGTGTGAGCTTAATCTCGCAGCTGTCTTAGCCACTGATTCCAGCTCGTCCGAGTCCCTGGTAGCCCAGACAAGTGTGGCTTAAATAGGCCTGGGAAAGACAAATAAAAACATAGATTAAAGACGGGATGAAAGACTCTACCCCATATTCAGGAAATAATGGCTCCTGCTAATTCTGATACACATCACAGAGATGAAGGGCATGAGCCTCTCAGTTGTGAAGAATCTGGTTACACTTCATCACCAGATGTCCAAATGATCTAGGGAAAGGTATTTGGTATTAGCACTTGAACACAATGAGGGCCCCATCGAGCTTGGCATCCCTTCTGCCTTGGCAGCTCCTAGTTTCTGTTCCGGGGGGAAGCTATAAACTGTGGTGCTCCCATTTCTGAAGGACACCTATGACAGTAAGTATAGTTAACCCTACTGTGCACCAGCCATTGAGTAGGGGCTTTGCCTGCTTCTTCTCTATTGCCGTAACAGCTCAGCAAGGTGGAAATGACCTCTAGCCCTTTAGAAACACCAGGCAACCACACACAGCCTCTAAGTCGTAAGCAGAGTGTGAAGTGAAGACTCCAGAGGCTGTGCTCCTCACATTGGGACATGCTGCTCCTCTCAAATATCAACTCTGACCACATTGAAAACATTACAATCCAGCATCAGGACACAGTAAGGAGTAGTGGAAAGGGTGTCAGGTTTTGGATATTAGAACCGGGTATCCGGTATTTGAGTCTTGACACCACCTCTAACAAGGTGGGTCACCTTAGGGCCATGTCCCGCATACTGTTGAATTTTGATTCTCTCCTCCGTAGGAACAAGACAATATGGCCTTAAATGATTCAGTGGATGAAAAGGGTTTTGTAAACTCTTTGTCTCACCAGTAGTATTTACTCAAAGATGTGATGAGCGAGTAGCATTAATTCACTAATTTCTCAAAAATATACTCTAATGTCACTTTTATGTGAGTCCAGTAAAATGCTGACAAATTTCTGTAATGATGCAGTGAAAAAGCTTCTCATCATTTTGTTTGATTCAGTCTGCTGAAATGTGGAGGTTACCTGAAGAATTGTCAAATTATTTGTATTTACTTACCATGCAGTGATGTTTGCTGTAGGACCTGCAAACCAGCATAACTCCCCTCATTGCTTAACAAGAGGCTTTTTCAGATTAACATTAGATTGCAGAGTTTATTTAGATGCATTTGGGGTTAACATTTTATTACACTGACTTTTGCCAGCTGACTCTTGTTTTTTCTTTACAAGGATCTAAGTTTATTAGAAAGAGTTTCTTTTTCTTTTTATCTGTGAAGAGGCAGAATGGACTTCTATTTTCCTAGACCCACAAACGACACTCCCTCGGTCCCCTGCAAATAACTAGCAGAGGGTGGAATGCTGAGGAGGTAACAATGCTCAGTGCCCAGTACAGATTTTGCTGAGTGGCCAGGGAAATGTCATCTAACCTAGACACAGGTCACATGTCTATATTTTGAAAATGCTTTAGAGGAAATTCTGCCCCGAGTGATGGAATGGAGGTGGGCAGGGAGCAGGAGAGAATTCTATTCTACTCACCTCAAATTGACCAAAATGAACTAATAAACAGGATTTTCCTCTTCTGTCGCCTAGTTATAAAGAGTTCTGTTCAAAAAGAGAGAAAATAAGCTTTGACACATAGAAAATTTCCTGTTTTAAAGGTTAAGAATTGCTTATATGATGGCCATTTTTGAAATTGACTTTTATTCTGAGATCATGGCCTCTATAAAAAGCAGGGTCTGTGTAAATGGGGCCAGAGCTACCAGGCTCGTGGTTCCTGTCCCAGCCTCTGACTCTGGTTCAGACAAAAGTGAGCTTTCGTGCAAGCTCACCACCTTCTTCTAGGCCTGAATCCTCCTCCCATCTCACCTCGTCTGTTGTCCTTACTCTAGAGGCATGCCTTTGCTGTTCCAGGGAGTTCTGACCATTTCTTTTCTAATTTGTTGGCATCCATTCTGGGCCATGGTGGTTGGAGGGTGGAGGGAGGCTGTTGTCGGTTTTAAAGGCATGAATCATTTTAGGGTATTTGTAAGTCTTACAGACTGACTCTCATACTCAGATTTCCAGAGAGAAACACAATAATAACCCAAGAATCTCCTTCACCAAAGATTCAGTTTGCAAACCTTGCACACAGTGTTAAATTTGATCATAGTATCAGTTGACTTTTGTCCTTCCCTTGCAATTTCCCTCTTCTACCTTGCCCACATGCCTGCCTCTTTCTTAAGGGTGAAAATGGAAACTAAAATCCTCTGGTTCTATAACATCTGGGGCAATTGCATTGTTTTTACCTAGAATCATATTACTTGACTGATTAGTGACTGCATTTGTACAGTTCCTTTATTGCAAATCACTTCATAGCAGGAGGCTGAGTGTTTAAGTAAAAGTACCTATACCCATTTATAACTGTTTTACAGTGTACACAGCCATGTGTACACTCGTTATGTCATTTCTCCTCACAGCAGAAACCGCAGAATGTTAGCCCTGGAGGAAAATCTGGGAGTCCAGCCCACGTGATTTTGCATCCCTGGGAATAGATTTTTTATGTGTCAAAATACAGATACTTTTTGAAAGGCAGCATGTTAACTTTTATTCAGTCTCTTTAACCTTATGTGAAGGGGTGTATCAGGTCCTTTTCTGAGAGCAGATTTCTCTGGGGGCAAACGGAGAAGGTAGGAGGACAATGAAAGGAAAAGGTAAAGCAAAGGGAATGTAAAGGCACCGAGGACAACACTTCACGTGCTGCCCCCAGCTCCTTCCTCTAGCCACCCGCTTCCACCTCAGTGACTTCACCCAGCCCACCACTGTGCATGCCCCCGTTGTTACCCCTGTAGGAGTGAGCACTGAGTTTCTGGTTGGCGTGATCATTGTTTTCTCAGCCAGAATGGCACACATCTGGGCTTGAGGACAGTAACCCCCTTGTTACCGGACTACAGTCCCCATTGTTCCCTAGAGCAGTCACCATTCACACTCGTTTACAGGGACCAGTGAACAGAGTTGCTCAGTTGCTGCAGCCAATGGGACCCAACAGGGCTTCCAGGCAGGACGGTCATAGATGCTGCGGAAGCAGATGAAGTGAGTTCACTGGGTGGAGCCATGCAGGCTGTGGCCTGCGCAAGGGTGCCTGCCCTTGCGTTGTTGGAACCCAGGCCACACTTAATTTGCCAAGTCATGTGCCCTATTTTTTCTAATTTGCATGGAGTTTTTGCCAACTTGCCAAGCCCTGTGTCTGCTGAACTCCATCCACCAGAGAGGGTGCCTCTTGCAGATCTGCAAACATCAACTTTGTGTGCCAGGGTGGGCCTGCCAGGGCTGGAGCCTTGGGACCTTGAGGGTGGCAGGCTTTATGGCCGTCCCATAGCTCGAGTCACAAAGTGAGTCTTCCCAGGATTCAGAGCCCAGTCTCACAAGAGTGAGACTCCTCAAGGGTTTTCTTTTTCTTTTTTTTTTTTTTCTCTTCTCTCTCTCTTCCTTTCCTTTCTCCTTCCTTCCTTCTTTTCTTCCTTCCCCTGCTTCCTTGCCTTTTTAGTTCCTTATTTCTAGGAAACCATCAAATATAGCAAAAGGAAGAGAACTCGTATTTTTTAAATTGTAAGTCTTTTTATTTATAAAGTGAGCCTCAGAAGGACTTCTTACACTTCCTCAAATCTCACCTCCCACCCTGGCCTCACCGCCAGCTCCTGGCACTTCTCCCTCCGGTGGGAGCCTGTGCCCTCTGCGTGGACGTCTGCCCCAAGTCTGAGTCCACGTTTCTGGTATTTACTTTCTTTGTCCTGGTGCTGCCCACACCTCTACACCCACCTCTGTAACAAAGGCAAAACATCCTCCCTTTTCTCTTTCTCCCATGTCTTCCCACTGCGCTGCTTCACTGTGCTGCTTGTCTGCTGGCAGGGTGACTAATTCCTTTGTCATCCTCTTACCCCTTCAGCCTGTCCAGCTGCTCTCATTGCCTCTGTGCAGTGAGGATGGAGCTATCACATTGTTTATCTGTGTGTGACACATTTGTACTGGATCAGCTCAAAACCCAGCAAGGCCAGAGAGGCAGATGAAGATAAAGACTGATGGGAAAGAGACAGTCTCCAACTCTCCCAGGAATAGAAGACAAAAATGTACTCCTTTCCCCATTGTGCAGATTCTTTAGCTGCAGAAGGGTTTAACGTGACGCAGCGGTTGGAGTCTGCGTGCATCCCTAAGTCAGGCTCTTGCTTCACATTCGGTCCCCCTCCTTCCATTTGTCCAGGGAATGCAAACATGTAATACTTCACTTTGCAATTTCCAACATCTAGAACTGTGTTCCTCTTAGGAGGACGGTGAGTTCTTGAAACAAAACAGTAACTTGGCAGGCATCCAGAGAAAAGATTATACCAATCCCCTGGACTTGGGTGAATGAGAATATCAAAAAGACAGGTTGCTTTGGCATGCAGGTTAACTTCTTTGTTCAGCTGGTGGTTCATTTACTCATTCATTCATTTCTTCATTTGGAATTTCTTCATAAAGTCCTGGAGTTCAGAGATCTCCCTCTCCTCCAGGCTTCACAACTATAAATATGTGAAAATGATTAAAATGAGGAAAAAAGGGGAGAATGCATTTAAGAAGATCTGTTTTTAAAAGTTGTAAGTAATGAGATAAAATTAAGAAAGGGAATCTGAGAAGAATTTTGGGAAATTCTGAGAAAGGGGAAGTTTAAGGTCAGCTGAGAAAGAAAGTCCAGAGCAATTCCCTGTGTTCGAAGACTTTTTCGTGGGCTTCCATTTCAGATGGTCTACTTCTTTCTTCTGAAACTGACTGAAACCAGTGAATAGTAGCTAGCTTCCTCCTCTAAGCAAAGGTCTCCTAAGAGCACACCCCCACCCTGCTGGGGGAAGGGGGCCCTGGGCATGCCAAATCTGAGCAGAGGCTCAGACCCCAAGTTTCTTTCTGTTTCCTTCACAATGGGCAAGGGGAGGTGTCGGGGAAGGGTGAGCTTGTTGGCAAGACTCCCTCTGCGCCTGCAGCCTTGGCTTCCTTGAGTTGGATTTATCGTTGACAGGGCCCTGCTGCACTCTCCCTGTTCACCCAGCTCCGGTTTCCCTCCTCTGCCTGTCACCCCCTCCCCAGAAGGAATCACTAGAGCTTAAACAGTCTCCCATCACCCCTCCCACCCTTTAGTTTTTATCTCTGTTCTCAAGGGAGCCTGGGGCCGTGTGAGGGAGGGGAATGGCACTTCCAACAGGCAGGCAGTTCTTTGCAAATAAAGAAGAAACCAGGAGCCAGAGCTGGGCCAGAATGAAAAGTCCTAGAAGCCTCTAAAAGAACCGGATGCTTTGGATCCTTGGGATGAGGGGGAGGGATGGAACCAAAAGTTGTTGTGACTGCAGGGAAATGAGTCAAGGGAAGAAATGCCCTAATTTAATTCTTATGGACGAAGGAATGGGGGTGCTGCCAGACCACAGAATAACAAACACCCCCGACCAACTAACCTACTTTAAGCTGCTGAGAGCAAGATCGCTAGGGAAAGGCACAGGAAAGCTGGGAATTTGGGGTCCAGGAATATCTGAGTTTAATGACTAATAAGACCAGACACTTCTGCTTCTTTCTGCACATCTGCACTTTATCAGGCCTGTTTAGACAAAGACAGACGTGCCGATGGAGCCGTGGGGAGAGGGGAGGGCGGCCTGCAGGAGCGTTGTCACTGTTGGACAAAGAGGCGTGGATGTCGTGAGGCAGTCTAGGGTGGGCTGGCTCTGTGATGTGCCAGCCATAAAATCCCTACAGTTTCCTCTAACGTTTCTGTGGCTCTGTCTAGTCAACCCCAGGAATTCCCTTCAAGGGACACCAAGCCAGCTCACCACGGTCCCTGGGCTGCCAAGAAGTGCCAGAGATGGCCTCACCCTTCAGCCCATAGGAATCTCTGGACAAAGTCACTTTCCAGCAACCTGTGGCTGCCCATGGTGAATGAATACACAGAATGTGCTCTATCCAGACAAATATCATTCAGCGTAAAAACGAAGGCTTGGGTGACAGGCTGCCACATGGATGAACCTTGAGAATGTTATGCTAAGCGAAATAAGCCAGATGCAAGAGGACAAATGCTGTATGATTCCAGTTATATAAGATGTCCGGAAGTCATAGGAACAGAAAGTGGAATGCTGGCTGCCAGGGGAGCAGGCATTATTGTTTATTGGGCCCGGAGTCTCAGTGTGGGAAGGTGACAGTTTGGAAGCAGCAGTGACGGCTGCACAATGACGTGAATGTGTAACGCCACTGAACTGTCCACTTAAAAATGGTTAAAGTGCTAAATGTTATGTTAGGTGTATTTTAGCACAATAAAAAATACATGTACTATTATTTACACACACGCGCGCGCAAGCGCGCACACACACACACAGTCTCCTGAACACTTGCTGTTGCATTTCCTGCTGCGGAAACTGATTCTGCAGGGCTCAGTCGTGGTAACGGTGCAGGTCCTTGAACTTTGTTGTACCTTTCATATCACATGATTAAGCTTTTCCCCCTATTCTTCCAGAATATAAGGGACACAGTGGAAATGATGAACACAATGAAGACAGAGCTGTTGTGTGTACTGCTGCTTTGTGGAGCAGTCTTCACGTTGCCCAGGCAGGTGGGTGCCTTGCCCCTCCAGGCTGCTGTCCTTCCAGGTGCTCCTCAGTGCACCAGGAGCTCCAAGGCAGGGATGGTGTCAGGATGGAGGGACAAAGGGACGGAGGGTCAGCAGAGCTACCCAATACACATACACAATCCCCTCTCTATGGGATGCTTGGGATTCAGGCTTCCGGGAGTAGACCTAGACCCATGTTGTGACTTGAGGGAACAGTTTTTAATTCCACTCTACTGCCCCTGAACACCTTCTTTAGAGCTATTTTTTAAAGAACACATTAGAATTAACCCATAAAGTATTTATAAAAGACTGCAAGCACTGAGAGCCATCGAAGCAGGCAAGCTATCCTTGTGCTGCTTACTATTTAATTAGGATCGAAGCTACACAGTACACGTGCTCTCTGAAAATGCCCAGCAGCAGAGGGCATCATGGGAAGCTAAATGAGCAATACCTGAGCAGCAGAACTGTAGAGGGGAGGTGGGGATGGCTACATGGAGGAGATGGGGACCACAGCTCCACCACTCGGTATAGTAGCCACTAACCACTTATGGTTGTTTAAATTTAAAATTAATTAAAATCAAATAAAATATAAGATTCAGTTCACTCACATGAGCCATATCTTAAGTGCTCAGTTGCCACGTGGACTAGTAGCTATGTATTGGACAGCACAGCTATTAAATGTGTCCATCATTCAGAAAGTTCTTTTGGACAGCACTGGTCTGAAAGTGGAGGAAGAATTGAACAAGAGGGCAGGAAATGGACATTCCACGTGGTGCCAGTTAATATGAGGGGGCTCTCTGGGCAGGTGGCACCTGATTGGCAGCTTGATGGGTGGTCTTCTGGATTGGCTACCTTTCTTCTCAAGATGCCCAGCATGTGCTGATCCTTTCTCCACCCCTGGTTTCTTTGCAGGAAACCTACAGGCGATTGGCAAGGGGAGCCAGACCATACAGAGGTAAGATGAAGCTGAAGTGGAGAAGGGTTGATGGAGGTAGGAGGCAGGTTAGGGATTAGGGGCTCAGGGTGCTTTAGGCTTGTCAGGGGATTTATCTTCTGCCCACCACCTGAAAACTTAAGCTATGTGAAGGTGAAATTGTATAGGGCAATTCTGCAAAGATGCCTGTGTCCCCCAGTCACTCATTCATCATGCACTTAGGTAGCTGAAGCGAGTGAGCCGGGATCTGAGAAGACAGGGACAGGTGTGCCTTCAAGGAGTCAGGCTGTCAGGGTGTTGCAAAGCTGGTGGGAACCTGCAAGCTCAGTGGCCCTAAGTCCTGTTACACAGATGAGAAAATGCCCTGGAGATTCAGTGACTGGCCCTAGCCCACGCTGCTGCCAGGTGGTGGTGCTGTCCTGGTCCTCCAGGATCTTATCTGGGCGAGATCCCCATCCCGCCAAAGTCCACTCGGCACCTTTGTTAACTAACATCTCTGTGCCTGCTGTGCCTCCAGTTCTTTCAGTAGTAAAATGGGGATAACTAGCCTGGGTCACCTCACAGAAGTGGTGTGGAAAGACTTCTGTCCTTAAGACCAAGTCTAGATCCAATTCTAGAAACCTGAGGAACATTCCTGTTAGGATTCTAAGCATAGAAAATGCTGACAGCTGGACTGATTGTCTTGACTCTGATTTGAAGAACTTTAGACCCAGGTTCAAGTCCAAAACTGCCAACCTGGGCCCTGGTCTCTTCTCCTTCATGAGCCGGCTCCTTTGACTCTGGAAAACTTTGCCATGCCCCTTTTAAAGTGGAAGTTTCCCTAGAGTGAGTCACACTGTAGCTCCCAATGCCGTCGTTGTTGGAGAGCACAGCATTTCTGACAACGGTATCTTGGCCCCGATGGACCCTCAAAAAGACCCAACAGCATAGTACTATTTACCATGAGCATATGTTACTTTCCAACTAGTTAAAAGTTAGAGATTTTTTAAGTTGGCATTCTGGTTTGCAAACAGAAAGAGGGAAAAGGTATTAGTGGGAGTACTTCAACTATTTTCATTGTACTTTCATTATATTTTCAAAAATACTAACAGAAGCAGCACATTTTCCGCACAGACCAAAATGCCAATTTCCTTTGTTTAGGGTCAGAAATGCATCATGTCAGTGTGGTATTATACATGCGGCTCAAAAACTCTGGTAGGTAATCAATCACACACATGTGTATAGTTTTGATGAATTAAAATGAAAAAATGGATACTACTTAATAAATGTACTTTGATAGATAAATTCTTTTGAAATGAGGGCCCATCACAGAAAAAAACAACAAAAGGGGTTTTTGGAGGCAAAAATATTATGTATTTTGTCATCTTCCAGTAGACGGCAAGAAAGGAATAAAGGAGGGAGTATATAGAAAGTGAGATAAGCATTTTCTCAGCAAGACTGGAGGTGGGGCATCCGTTTTTGGTGAGCTGTGCCCTAAGAGACCAGCCTGTTTTTCACTGTAGTGACCTGCAGAGATGAAAAAACCCAGATGATATACCGGCAACACGAGTCGTGGCTGCGCCCCGTGCTCAGGAGCAACCGGGTAGAACACTGCTGGTGCGATAGTGGCCGGGCCCGGTGCCACTCCGTGCCCATCAGAAGTACGTATGGACTTCAGACCAAGGCTTTGAGCTTCAGGGTCCAGGCTCTTAGTCCCCATCGTGTTCAGATCTTCAAACAGAGATTCCGGGCATGACCTGCCTTAGACAGATGTGAAGGTGCTGAGCAAAAAAGGAGCAGAGTTGTGTGACCTTAGGCAAATGCCTTCACGTGCCCAGCCTCAGTTTCCTTGTCTGTAAAATGGGGAGAACAATAGTACATACGTCATGGTTTGCTGTGAGAATTAAATGAATTAATTTTGTAATGGCTTAGAATAGAGCCTGACATGTAGTGAGCACTGTTAATATTTTAACTC